>JANKKI010000016.1:2776121-4164182 GCA_025175665.1 Cinchona pubescens
GTCATCCTAAAATGACCTATCCTTCATGTAATCCTCATCTTCATTATCCCTCTTAGCATGATCTTCCACGTCTTCATGAGCATCTGCATGGGTTTCGATTAGTAGTTCATCAATATTGCATTGCACAACTAGTTCACAACTATAGATTAGATTAGAACTTCTTATCAATAACTTCCATTGTAGAGGATTTTAGATCTGGATGCCTTAAATTCTCCAGAGCGTCTGATCTTGGTTGAAACCCTAGATCTGGTTGATCATAGTTTGGTTGAGCAAGAGGATCCAAATCCTCTTTCTTGCACCATACTTCTTTTAGGCAGATCAAATGCATTTTTAGATATGCAACATTCGTTGTAGAAGATTTCCTTGATTTGCAATGTTCTTGTGCATGCCCTAATTTATGACGGTGAAAACTATAGGAAGGCAGATTTAGAAAGATTAGTAGTAGAAGCATCTACTTTTTGGGGGTCTCTAATCGTACTCGCAATAGAGAAAAGGGATATCTTGTGAAAAAAATATGCTGGTAAAGCCTCAAAACATGTCCAAACCAGGATCTTGGAAGATTTAATATCAAGCCTGAAGGAATGAGTCCATTCGAGGATTCTCATAAGGAAAAGCTGGAGAAATGACAGTTCCTTTATCCAGCATTGATGAAAATCCTCTTGGCTAACGTGAAACGAATGAGCAGATGCCTCGGATCTGGGAGGCCTAATAAGTAAGAGCCATAAAAACCAAACTTTGAGAAATCCTTTTTGATTTGTTCGATGTTCGGTTCGGTCGAGCATGAGAAAACTTTCTGACTAAAGTAAACTTATGGGGAGTAGCAAGTTTGTCAACATCTTCCTTGCTATAGAACACAGCAAGTTAGCCCCTGTGTGTGGTAGGAGTCATGATCTTGAGAGGAGAATGATTGTTTTGAGTAATGATATCAGCAAACGATCATTTTAGAACAGATCCTTGCCCCTTAGCTGAAGAAAAGAAGCTGGGAGTTTAGCCATGCACAAGTTTGAATGTTTTCTCTAGAGAGTAGTATTTTTCTGTCTTTTAAATATACTATTTCCAACTTTCTTTTCAATCATCTAGTACAAAAATGAGAAACAATGCTGTTTCTTATAAGCTAATAGCAGAGCTAATAATGAAAACATGGAGCAAACTCAAGGTTCGATTCCTAAAAAAATCAATTGATCAAAATGTAGAAACATCGAACCCTCAAAATGGTAACCCTAAACCTAGGAAAAAAATACAACAATTTCTTTTCGATAATTTTCAAACCTTCATAGACTTTGTAAAATGTCAACAATAACAAACTTAGGTTAAAAAGAAAAACTAACATGATCAAAAAACTACTTATGAAGATATAACAAGCAGTTCACATCATCGAACACGGCCTTTAGTGTCATTCCAACACTCACGAAGAGAGGGATCGGTTATTAAATGAGATGGCCCTGATCCTAAAATAAAATTGAACAAATTATAGAGCAGACTCCGAACAGTACCAAAGCACTCATGGCTAAGATGGAATTGAGAGTTCAAGAACTCTTAGGAAAGAGTACAACTAATATAACTGATCTCATCATAGTGTGTAGAGACCTTTTCATCATGTCAATAGAGATGGAATCAATCCTACCAAATTTTAAACAACCAGATCTTGATCTATACAAAGGAACCATTGATCCAAAATTGTCGATCACATAACACGCTTTTTTTTTTTTGCTATTCAATTGTATCCGCAAATGCCAAACTCTATTGCTATTCAGATGCCATAACACGCATTTTTTTTGCTACAACCTTGAGGGAATCAATCCAAAATGGTTTAAGGAATTACCTCTCAATTCGATCAGATAATATTCCAATATGGTGAAAAAGTTCCTCAGACATTTCCTGAGCAGACAAACCATTCAGAAAGAAGCGTCTCATGTTATGAACATCATGCAAAGTCTAAGGAGTCTTTGAAACAGTATATTGGTCGATTCAATAATGAGGCTATTCTAGTATATAACACTAACAAAACACTCATGGTAACTGCTTTTATGAGTAATATGAAGGCAGAATCCTTCAACACTAAACTCGTATCAAATGTTCCAAAAACTATCAGTGAGTTCTTCCAATGAGCCGAAAGACATATTTGAGGAAAAGAATCTAATCGAATGAAAAAAGAGATGTATGATCTGAAGAATAAAGGGAAGTAACCTACTGAAGAAGAACTTGACCAAAAGCACTCAGATAAAAAATTGAAAAATGATTAAGCTTAATGATCAAACTATTTCCAGTAAACCAATCAACAAGGTCTCCTAGCTAGGAGAGTTACTTTCCCAGGAGCTAAGAATATCATGCCAACTCGAACCAGAGTACTTCCTAATAAGAATTTGACCCTACTAAACACTTCTCAAAGAGAAAACCTATTTTAGATTAAGAATGATGGCATCCTGGAAACACCAATTCCAATGAGAACTAAATAGCATAGGTAGGATAGATTCTGATATTGTGCTCACATGGAGATCATAGCCACAATACTAAGAAATGCAATGATCTCAAAATTAGTACTGAACGAGCCATAAGAGATGGGTTCTTGCAAGAATACATCCTACAAACTATGGAGAAATTTAGAAACATGAATAGAGAGTTCAGAGTAGCAATAGACCGCCAAGGCATTATTACAACAAAAATCAAAATCAAAGCCTGAACAACAACAACAAATAGCGATGCAAGAAAACCACCACCGAACAACGGTAGGCTGTTTCCCTTTATTAGAGATAATGAATACCATCATAAGAGATGGCATCAGTTGAGATTTTGAGAATGTAGGGAAATGATAATGCTCATTCAATCCCTCCTAGAGAGGCTATACCTAGAAGCTCTAGAGTGAACTTGAAAATTTCTTTCATGGATGATGATCTTATCCTAGATCAATAAGCACATGCCAATCCAATAAACATCCATGCCAAAGTTGGAAATTTCAGGATTCACGAAGTTTTTGTAAATGGAGGTAGTTCAACATTTATTATCTATTGGCATGCTTGGGAGAAGATGGGATGAGTAGTGAGCATATCCGACCTATACAAAATCCCTTGGTGGGATTTATAGGAGATTCTGTCATACCCGAAGGCACTATCACTGATAACTCTACTAAACTAGAGCTATTTTACTTTAAATTATGGCATTTTGATAGTTTAAATTCAGAACTTTGGTTAATTAATTGAAGGTTTTAGTTAATTTCTTTAATATGTGTTTATATTTTGTTATTGTTAAATATGATAAGTTTTGATTAGAATTTTAGCTAATTAATTGTTTAACTGGGTTAATATTATGCAGGCCTAAATTAGAGGTTGAAACCTAGAATGAGAAAAGTGCAAGGACCAAAATGCAATTACAGAAGAATGAAGACTTCCTAAAATGAGAGTCCAGATCGCGATCTGGATATGAAAAAATGTAAATCTAGATTGTAATTTAAGGTCCATGTCGCAAACTCAAAATCTAGATTGCGGCATGGACTTGCTTTCAGCTTAAGTTGTAATGGCAATTCTGTAATATTTTAGCAGCCAATTTTCTGATTTTGCCTTGTGTAATACTCCACTATTTAAGCTACTTTAAAGATGTAATAGAGAGTAATTAGGTAATAGAAGAGTAAGTAGTGTAGTTAGTTATTTTAGTATAGGATAGATTATTATAGCTTAACTCTCAAGTTATACTTTAATAGAAAGTTCTCTTTAATTATCTATTTTAGATCTAGTTTTAATTTCCTTCCAAGTTTAAATTTTGATTACATAGTTTTAGTGGTTTAATCATTAGTTTCAAGTAGATATAATTTTTACTTGCTTTCAAGTTTAAATTAGTTAAAATCTCTTTACTTTCATTTTAAGCTTTCATAGAGATATTAGGGTTCGTGTTGATTTAATGCTGTCTAGTTAACAATTTTCATTTCCTTGCATTAATTTCTAGTTAATTTTTAGTGGGCTTCCTTTATTATTGTTAAAAATCCAAAAATATTTAGATTTCAAGTTTAGCTCTTTACAAATTATAGTTTAGAAATGGTAGTTTCTAGCTTTATAACCTCTTTTGTAGTCTTTTTAGTTGGGTTAATTACTTGCCCTTTAATTCTAGTCCTATTTTAGTTAATTTAGAGTAGAATTAAGTGCTTTTAGTTACTTGCTTTTATTAGAATAGATTAAGTAGTATCTCAATTTCGTAGTTGCTTAGTTCCATTACTTGCTTTACTAGATTGTAATTTAGTTTAATTTAGATTTCAATTATGTAAGTTTAATTATGGTTTTAATTAGTGCATTTTCATCTCTTCTTATTTGAATTTGATTAACTATATGCAGATTCAAAAATCTCGGTACTTGTTTGCCAAATATTCTTCATGGGAACGATACCCACTCATCCTATACTACTACCAACTCCGTATACTTCTGGAAGTGAGATAGAGTATGGTGATTTTGCGAGGCTTATTATTACTGTTTTATTTTAATTTGATCTCCAACTAAGGGCTTTTCAAGTGTTTTGGAGCCATTGCTGGGGATTGTCTTTGGTATTTGGCAATATTGAGCACTTTACGGGTTGTGTAAATTAAACACTTTAGTTTAATTTAGTATTTAACTTTTTGTTTATTCGTTTATGTTGGTTATTTGTCTTGTTGAATTGTCTTGGCACTTGAATTGATTACTTGTTTTGGCTTGTGTAGTGCATGGTAAGAAGAGATAAAGGGCCGTTTATTTGCTTGGATGAAGAAAGAGAAAAATATTTAAGGGAAATCTGGAGTTTAGAAGAGTACAACAAGAGCAAGAGAGAATTGAAATGGCAAATGCTAATCAAAATCAAAGAAATTTGAACATTGGGAGTGATGAAGAAGAAGTTGAAGGCAATCATGGAATATGTGGCTAAGGAAATGGGAATAGCACGAATGTGAATGGAAGACCGTTGAGAGAATATGCCATACCAAGCTTTGATGGGGCAAATTCTAGCATTGCATGGATGCCCATGCAAGCAAACAAATTTGAGATTAAACCTGCTTTGATACAAATACTACAAGCTCATGCAATGTTTGGGGGTGGTCTCAATGAAGATCCATACACACCTAATGAACTTTGAGGAAGTTTCGGACACGTTTAAATTCAATGGTGTGCACCCGGATTGTATAAGAATGAGAGTATTTCATTTCTCTCTAAGGGATAGGGAAAAATCTTAGCTTCAATCTCATGCCCAAGGGATGTTTACCACTTGAAATGAACTTGCTCAAGAATTCTTGACAAAATATTTTCCACCTTCAAGGACCGCCAAATTGAGAAATGAAATTACTTCCTTTAAGCAAGATGTTGGTGAAAGCTTAAAAGAGGCTTGGGAGCGGTTTAAGGATCTGCTAAGGAAATGCCCTCAGCATGCGATTCTATTATGACTTCAAATTGAAATCTTCTACAATTGATTAACACAAGAGACAAAATCCATAGTGGATGCCTCCACCAATGGTTCCATCTCTTATAAGACACCGGAGGAATGTCAAGAATTGTTCAATAGGATGGCCTATAGTCATTATTATCATGGACTAATGACTCCATCGATGGCTCAACACCAAGCCAATCAAACTAATGCACATAATGGAGAGTTGAATTTGAATATGCAAGAAGCTCTTTTGGCACAACAAAGTATGTTCATGAATGTGATGAACAATGTTAAAAAAGTGTTGGAGAAATTAGGAAAATTGAGTAGTGTGAATGCAATGTCTTATTCTTCAACCCACAAACCACCCATGGTGTGTGATTTTTGTGGAGGTGGTCATGCAAATGGATAATGTGAAATGCCTTATGGGTTCAATGAGCAACTCAACTATGTGTCTTTCCAAGGAACCCATCCGGAGTTTATAGGAACACATATAATCCCTTTTGGAGGAATCATCCCAACTTTTCATGGAGCAATACCAACAATCAATCCAATACTCCTTATCAACCAAATACCCCCACCTCAAAATTTCAAACACGATCAAGCTTCGAGTTCCTCTTCTTGACCCTATCAACTACCACATCAAAGAAATTTCCAAACCAATTCATATCAATCATCCCCTATCCCTCCATTTCAAAACCAACAACCACGACCTCTTTTCCAATATGCAAATTCTTCTCAACCTATGTATAACGGAGTATTTGAGAAGATGTTGGAAAAGAGAAGCGGAGTATTTGAGAAGAGAGTTGGAAAGGAAAAAGGAAGAACATAGGGGAGAGTTTCAGAATTTGAAAGCTTCGACAAGCCTTCGAAATGTGGAAATTAAATTGGGTCAATTGACAAGAATGAACAACGAAAAACCTATTGGGGCACTTCCGAGTGATACTATTCCAAATCCAAAGGAACAATGCCATGCCATAACACTAAGAAGTGGGAAAGAATTTGTGGAACCTCATGAGAAGAAAAATGTGGAAGAAGGAAGGAACAAAAATCTAAGGTAATTGAGAATGAAAAGAAAGTTGTTGGTAATGAAGACAAGAAGGAACAAAAGGATGAAATCAAGGTATCCAAGAAGAAGCATGTGGATGAACCTTTGAAGATGGATTCATTGATAAAAGTTCCATCCCCTCAAAGGCTTATTGATCCAAGGAAGGAGGAAAAAGAGAAGTAATTCAACCACTTCTTGGATATGTTGAAAAAAATTAATGTCAACATTCCTTTAATTGATACTCTCACCAAGATGTCTAACTATGCTCGTTTCACAAAATATCTTTTGCCAAGAAAGTGAAAGTGGGATGATGATGAGAAGGTACCTGCCTTGATGCCAAGTGTGGTGTCATTGTTCAAAGCAGGCTTCTCCCTAAACTCAAAGATCCCAGTAGTTTTGTAATACTGGTGAATATTGGAGGAAAAACGTTGCATCGATCACTTTGTGATTTGGGGGAAAGCATAAATATTATGTCAAAGGTCATCTATGACAAATTAGGGATCAACAATGTCAAGCCAACTAGTATCACACTCCAATTGGCAGACTTATTCGAGAGGAAACCATATGTCTTGTTGGAGGATGTGCTTGTAAAAGTTGAATAGTTGGTATTTCCCATTGATTTTTTGGTGCTAGTTAGGGGTGAAGAGAGTGAGATTCCATTGATTCTAGGGAGGCCCTTCTTGTCTACGGCTCATGCATTAATTGATGTGAACAAAGGAAAGTTGGTTTTACAAGTCGAAAATGAATCAATTGAATTTGATGTTTTTGAATATAATGATAATATTCTCATTGTTAAAGAGAAATGTGCTAATCAATCTCTTAATTCTTTTACATCTAGATTTGCCAGGTCAAATGAGGAGCAAAATAAAGTTAACCAAGGCAATTTACTCAAGCAAGTGTTGTAAATAAAAGAAGATTCGAGAAATGAATTGAAGGAAAAACCACTCTATAAGGGATGTGATTTGACGAAGGATCAACATATTTTTGCTAAGTATTGGCAAAATGGTGAGGTCAAGATGTTGAAAAGTCGCAAAAAGAAAAGAAAATGATTTGAGAAACAATTGGAGATGCTAATTGGGGCACTAGTGATGGTTAAGGTTTGGAAAAAGGACTTGTGCATGGTAGAACCGAAAATCAAGCTTTATCCATAAAGAAAAAGGGCATCAAACTTTTTCCATGGACACCAAAAAGTAAAGGATGGTCGACCATCCTCAAATACTTGGAATGACCACTCATGCCTTAGTCAAGCTAGTGACAATAAAAGAGCGCTTATTGGGAGGCAACCAAGTTCTTTAATTTAGTTGTTATTGTTTCCTTTTGGTGTGATTTTTACTTAGTTTGCAATTAGGTTAAAATTTTAGTCTTAAAATATATGTTTTTGAATTGAATAAATTGTGCTAAAGAATGAGGAAAATTGTCATCTTAACTTGTTAATTTTGTTTTTGTAGGTTGTGCATGGAATTTGAGAAAAGTGATGAAGAGTAGAGAAATTTTGGCTAAGTGTTGAAAATACATTTTGCAGAAGCTCAGCTCCAAATCGCGATTTGGAACTAAAACTTTTGGAGGGTATTTTGGTCATTTGGGTGAAATCGCGATATCAAAATCTAGATCGAGACATGAAACTTAAACTTCTGCAAAGGCAAAAATTCATTCGAGTTGAGATCGCGATCTAGATATTGAAATCCTGATCTCGACACCAGGCAAATCGCGATCTCAAAATCCAGATCACGATCTCGAGATCAAGCCAGATTGCAATTTGGAAAATCCAAATGATGATTTCGACACAAGTAGGATGGATTTTATATTTATAACGATTCTTCTTCTTCTTGATGATGATGAAGATGAACAATTTCTTTTATTTTTCATTATTTAGCACCTTTATTTTTAATTACTCTTATCTTTAGTATTTTATTGTGGAATATTTTAGTTTTTGAGTAGATTGGCTAATGGCCTTCAGCTGACACCAAATAGATATCTTTTTAGCACTTCATGGATTAAATCATTTTGAGAATTGCTTTGTTGGATACTTCATGTGGTTTTCGGTCATTTTTATTGACAAATAATAGTAGAATGGCTACGGGCCTTAAGCGGATGCCGTGTTTGCAATGGTTGATGACTTGATTTGGATGTTGAATTTTTCATGGAGCTTAATTGATGAGATTCATGTAGCTAAGTACCTTTTGTACTTTTACTTAGTATGAATTGTTAGACTAAAATTTTATCATAGTTTAGGTAGTTGTTGTTTAATTGTTGCGATGTCCTTATGTAGGATTTTGGGTGAGTGGAAAAATGATTTACTCATCACTTGAATAAAAGAGATAAATTTGGGAGTGTTTATTTTTCATGAATTTGGGAATGGTAATTTTGTGTGTATTGATGTCACTTGATGTCCAGTGGATGGAAAAGTGATCAAATAAGTACTCGATAATGATGAATTTTGACGTACAATACTATATGATTGAAGTATTTGATTGGGTCATTTCATGAACTTAAGTGTGACTGAGTATTCTTTTGAAACCATAAGATTTCAAAAACTTAGGTATTACTATTTTTTCAAAAGAAATACTAAAATTTTGAAAAAAATTATTTGAAATATTGTTTTTGATCAAATCACTTATATTATTTTGTAAGTCGACTTATCTTTCAGAAAAAGTGGATGAAATTAAATAGAAGGAATTTTGTAAGTCGATTTTGTAGACACCTATTTTTGTCCCTTAAGTTGTCCCCTATTTTCCTTTTAATTTGTCTCTCAATTTTCTTTTAATTTTTTTTTTCTCTCTTTTTCTTTTTAATGTCTTTTTAACCTGCTTTTTGATTTTCTTTTAATTTACCCTTTAATTCTTTATTAATTTATGTATGTGATGTTTAATTATTCTTATGCGTTTTATGTTTTTTAAATACTAAGAATGAGTTCTAATATTATTGAATTTTTAGATTTTAAAAAAAAAAAAATTAATTAATTAATTAAAATATTATTAATTAATTAATTATTAATTAAAAAATTATTAATTAATTAATTGGTTTAAAATTTAAAAAAAAAAAAAAATTCAGCGCGTGAACAGATCAGCGTACTTTTCACGCGAACAATGACAGCTTTTAGCACGTGTTAACTTAGCACGGTATTTTTCACCAAATATTTCAGATGGCCATGGGTGACATGACAAGTCTCTTGGTCTTTGACCATGTTTATACTCAATCCAATTCATAAAAAGCACAAAAAATCAGTCTAAAGAGGAGAGGAAAAAATTTTTCTGGAGAGAATTTTTCTCCAGAAAAATCTTTTCCACTCCTCTTTGAGCCAAATTTCCATACGATCGGAGAGGAATTAGACTGAACTCAAAGAAGAAAAATTGTAGACGGTTCACTGGGGATAAAAATTCTCTTCGTAAATATTAAGCAAAATCGTCCATTTGGAGGGTCAAAAACGTGGTAGAAAAAGGCTGTTGATCCAGAGGATTTTCCAGAAAAATTTCTAAGTCTAGAAAATTTTCTAGACAACCAAATTTGAGCCAAAATTTCATACGATCGGAGAGGAATTAGACTGAACTCAAAGAAGAAAAATTTTATAGGGTTCCTGGGGGTAAAACTTCTCTTTGTAAACCTTAAGCAAAATCGTCCATTTGGAGGGTCAAAAACGAGGTAGAAAAAGGCTGTTGGTCTCTAATTCTACCCAGAAAAATTTCTAAGTCTGGAAAATTTTCCAGACAACCAACTTTGAGCCAAGATTTCAAGCGATGGAGGAGGAACTGGAGTAAACTCAAAGAATAAAAGTTATAGAGAGTTCCTGGAGCTACAACTTTTATTTTCAAATCAGAAAAAAATCGTTAAAATGGTGGGTCAAAAGCGTGGTGGAAAAAGGCTGGTAGCCTTCCACCACCAAAATCTGCAAAAAAAAAAAAAGAAAGGTTAGAAAATTTTATTTCCATTTTACTCCTCCAGATTTCAGTTTTTTGCATTTTAGCCCGAGAATATTTTCTCAAATTACATTTAGGCCCTTCTGATAGGGCCCATTTGGTGCCACATCATCGATGACGTGGCACTTCCAGATCGCGCGCACGTCATCGATGACGTGGCACCTCCAGATTGCGCCACGTCATCGATGACGTGGCATTTCAAAAAAAAAAAATCCAAATTTTGTTCGCATTTTGGCCTTCCAGATTTCAGACTTCTGCATTTTTAGCCCTCAAATAATTTTTTTTATTTACATTTAGGCCCTTAAGAAATTTTCTTTAATATTACTGGTTTTTTTTCTCTTCAAATTTCTTCCAAATTACATGTTTTATGTCAATAACCACCAATTTTTGCTTTGATTTCTGTTTGGCATTTTAATATGTTTTAATTACCCGTTGATTGTGAAATTACTGTTTTGCCCTTATGAGTATTTAATTGTATTTAAATAAATAGACTTTGATCTTTGCACATTTTTTTTATTAATTGATTTTGTGATGATTGGTGCTTTATTTTAATGTTTATTGGTCTCATTATAATATTTATGCCTTATCTTATTTGTTAAATTATGTGAATTTACTCTTTTGCCCACAAATTTTGGATTAGTTGCACAACTAGACGTTAAATATTTGAATCAAATTCAATTTAGCCCAGGATTTAATAATTGCATCAATAATATAAAATTGGGCTAGAAATAAACTCCGGCGTGCATGATAAATTACTATTTTGCCCCTTGGGAGTTAAAGGGCACTACAAGCTCAATGTGTGCGACTTTTAATTGGACCCGGGCTAAATCTACCTGTCAAATGTTAATATTTACCATTTATTTTCGTTTTCTCATTAACATGTACATATTTTATTACTTTTAAACTATCTCAAAGCACACGTATGCTACAAAGCCGGCAATAATGAATACTAAAATTGAAAAGGAAACGCGATAAAATCACGCAAGTTTTCCGGTCCAACGCCGAGTAAAGTGGGTGCCGAGAGAAATTCAAATCCATCCCAAACCTTCCCATTTTACAATTGGATTCCCGAACTCATTTTCTTGAGTTACGTGGACCAGGAGTCAATCTAAACTAGGGTTTATTTTCTTTTTAAATTTTGATGTATTTTTTGTGTCCCTGCGCACCAGCACACCGGGTGGCGACTCTAGTCTTATTTTCCCTAGTTTAGATTGTTTTTATACAATTCATAGTCGCATTAAAGGCCCCGTTATGTAATAGTAAATAGGTGATTCATTTAAATTTGTAATAGTAAGTAGGTAATTTATGTTTGTAAATTGTCGGTTGTATTTTGCATTCAATCACCTATTTCACGAGCACCACACGTTGGCGACGGTGCCGGTCCCACCGGTGCCGGCCAGACCGCGGGTCGGTAAGCGCGCGGTAAAGGGGGGGCGCGACAGCGTGGCGACTCCACTGGGGACTTTGAGAATCCGGGCGCACGATTTTAACGCGTTTCTCTTATCAATTTTACCCCGTTCATTATAAACCGGCTAATTTTTACCCATTTTGTGTGCTATGTTACCGGCTATATACCTCATTTTGTGTGCCATATGCTATATGTTACTTTATTTGTTCTTTTCAATTAATTTGCACTTGTTTTAACGTATTTCACCATTTTTGCTGTCTTGTGTGTCGATTTATGGATTTTAGGTCTCGTTTTATGTGCCACATGCTATATGTTACTTTCTTGTTCTTTTCAAATTATTTTACACTGGTTTTACTGTATTTCACTATGTTTGCTGTCTTGAGTGCCAATTTGCTCGATTTAGGTCTCGTTTTACGTGCCATATCTTGTCTACTTATGGTGTGATTTGTTCTTTCTTTATTGTACATGTTTTAATATATCTTGCTATTATACCTGTTTGTGGTTAATTTGGGAGAAATTTTGGGGTACTGGGGTGCATCAAACCTTTAGAGCCAAACGCGCTAAAATGTGTGAATCTTACCGCCTCCAAGTGAACACAACAGTGACATAACACATGTCTCATTTATTGCATGTCCTATTTTTTGTGGGTGTCATTCCCACATTCCCTATAGGAATTAAGATGATCTACCCATATATGCGGTCGTGACACAATGTGCACGTAACGGTATCTGTGGCGATCACCCAACCACCGACGATAAGGTCCATTAGAATTGACGGATTATATTTTTGGGCCCAAAGTCTGAAGGTTCGGGAACCAAGCCTATCTAGATTGCATCAGTAAGCCTAACCTCATGGTCATATAGCTTAAACCATAGGGCAGAACCGTGTGGACCTTGTTTAGGACACTAGACACGAGGCGGTAAGACCCACCCATTTATCTGGCTTATAATAGTAAATAGCCTTACAATTTTTGCTATGTAATAGTAATTAGTTTTTCTGATTCGTATGATTTACTTTGGCCATGTAATTTGTATCTACTTTCCGCAAGAAAGAGTAAATTTTAATTTTTGCATTGCATAAACCTTAGGTAGGGTCAAGGCATATGGTTGACACAATCAAGCCCTAATAGGAGACCCATCCCTACAACATGTTTCCAAAGTTTTATTATCCCTTGTGTGCATGTAGGTTAACCCCACCGATGTAGGGCCATCGTAGGCTACTTATTGCATATCATTAGCCGTAGAAGGGATACCCTATCGGATACTCGTACATAGAATTGCATACCTATCCCTAGGTACATAACCTACAATGGGATTTGCAAGATTGCGTGTTCATTTTATAAAGGCTCTAAAGGGGTACCAGCCTCAGGTAAGGCTAACATGTATTTCATGCAGATGAGTTCCGCTCGAATAATTGGAAAGGCGACCAAAGTGCCCTATTTGCTACAGGAGTGGGAACGAAACATGCAGTTGTCAGAACTGAATGCGATAGCTGGTTATTTGGGTCACCTAGTATGTCTCGGGATATTGAGCCGATCGAAATTTGAAGAGAAAAAAAACCAGTAATATTAAAGAAAATTAGATGTGTTAAGATTCGGGAAGTTTGAAATGGTGCCCACTCTGGCAACTAGAGGAAATTGCAGGATTTCTTGGACTGGACTTCAAGGATCGGGCTGTTATACTACCGTCCCTAGGTACTACAAGGGACTTCTCTTTGTTCACCGGCATATCCGAGGCCACAATACCAGGAGGACCCGAGGCCAGTTCTTATTACATCCAGATGTGTATAAGAGCAATTTCCCTTGTGGCATGGATTAGGGTGGTACCTATCGAATCTTGAACACAGTGTTTTCACCTGTCTCTTATACACATCTAGATGTGTATAAGCTCTAGCACTTCCCAGTGCAGCATGTTTTTCCGAGGTCCCGGATGGGAGTACAATTTAGGACGGTACGGATGTTAGCCGATTTGATACATGGCGTCGGTGGTCGAGACCTTACCATAATCCCTACTATTCTAGCCGACATATTGGTATCTTGTACAAACTGTCAGAATGGAGTCAAATTTTTCAAGGGTTCAAGCCTGTTATTGAGCCTGGTTCATGGAGCATTTGGGGCGACGAAAGATCGGTCGTCATGATTTTTCCTGGGGTAGAGTGAATTGGGTACAAAGTCACAATCAACACATCAACCGGGCGAAGTTACTGAAGGACAAGGAGAAGTACATCCGCTGGTTATCTTCATTGAAGGAGTCAGACATACAGTGGGTTCTAGAGTGGGTACCCTGTCATGCACCGAGCCTGCAGTCTGCTAGCCTTCCGTTCATACCCTTGGTAGGAAATGAAGGCATTGTTCCCTACATGCCTTTCCGGGTCTTACGTCAGTTTGGGAGGGTTCAAACAGTACCTCCAAAATCAGCGACTGATCGGTTCAATATTATGTTCGACAAAGGGATGCGGCCCGAATCAATACCAGAAAAGGCGAATATTTTGTCAGCGTGGGCATCCAGACGTGCATGTCAGGAGTCGTTATACGATCCACAGCAGCGTGGAATTTCAATGACCACACCTCAGTATGATGCATGGCTGGAACATTTGCTTAGCCGGCAACCGCAAGCCGTAATAGATCTTGCAGAAGAAGTTGCTTCGATTGACCGCACTATTGGAGGCTAAGGACAAGGAAATAGTAGAAAAGGAGATAGCTCTAGATAATCACAGGCAAGCTTACAAAAGACTTCAAGAACAGCAATCCTGTATTCGAGAGCAGGAATACAACCGAAAGACGGCATGCACTGAGATGGCCGATGACCTGGGACGCCTAGGGGCTGCTGAATCAGCAAGTAGCAAGCTTCTGCGGTACAAGGAGCAAATAATGAAGATACGAGACCATCTAAAGGAGCTCGCCTAATAAGTTCAAACGGGCTTCGTCCCCTTTAGAGTTTTTTTTGCTTTCAGGGTTCCTGGGGAAGGAACCGCGTTCAAGGGATCTGTAAATTTATGATTATGTTTGTTTATATATCTAAATTTTTCTTTTTTTTCTTTTTTATTATGTTTTAATATGTAGGTAGTAAGTGTCAAAATAGCTGCCCAACGCAGCCCTATTTATACACGCTCGCGTGCACGTAAACTTCGATTTGAAGACAGTATGAGCACCGTTAATAAACATATCGGCAAAAGATATGGAAGGGACCAGTGGGGATCAAAACCCGGAGATAGCAGAGTTGGGCAAACAGATGGAATCTATGATGGCTGCTATGGCCATTTCACTATCAGAGTCACAACATCTTTTCCCTAGCAAGGTCGACTTTCTTGCCCCTAGTCAATCAAATATAGAACCTAGTCTATTAAAAACTAACTTGCAAGATCCATTACTGCTGCCACTTTGAAGTTGTGAATGAGGCTTCAATCTTTTAAATATCAAAGAATGTGAAGACGGTTCTCCAATGCAATCAAAGGTAGATACCCAAGCTCGTGACTTTTGTTGCACGTTAGTGTCATTGTTTTCTTCTTCCACAGCAATGTGTTGGATATTGGCTGCATTTCTTCTCTTCTTGATAGATATCCTCACGGGCTCATTCGGTGTAAATCCCACTCCGGATCTAGGAGTATTAACATGGTATCCTTGTTCTCTCAACTTTTCAAGGCTTTATTGAGTCCATGAATCTTTAATACTCTCACCAGTCACTTCGGCACTAGTTCACCTAACTTTGCTGGGTTCAAGAAATTATATCCAGACTTCTCAAGTAATTTGTAAGCTTTAGCATCAAAATTTCCTTGAACACTTCTACTGGGAGAGGAACCCATCATAATTGTTGAGATTTTTGTGAAGGGACTTATACAATTTCGTTCAAACACTTGAGGAACCTTCTTTTGAACGAAGAGATATTGTCTTTCTTTTTGCTTCGATTGAGGTACGTACCGAAAGACATGAGGAGTTATTATAGATTCGAATTTTCCTTTTCCTTTTGAGGCACCGAGGTAATTCTAATGCCCACAAGTTTCTCCACGCATCAATCCAAGGAAGCAGATACTCCGTCTGTACTTTCCTTTGTGTCGCCACCCCGAATCTAGCATTCCTTTGAAGTAAAGGCCTCTTGTTTATTGTTGTAGTCTACGTACAATTTTGCGTTAGCAAAATGCAGCTCTGCTTCCGTGAAAGGTTTAATGTCAGCACAAACTTATCTTCTCCATTATTCTATTTCTTATGTGTTTAAAACATTGGTGAAGAATCGATGGTACCACCCTATTTCCATGCACCCAAGGCCTTCCTAGCAACAAATTGTAGGACGTCCTCGCATCTATCACATGAAAGAGAGTACTATCCCTTAATTCATCGATGATGAAGTCTAGATGAATCATCCCAATTGCTAGTTGGCCTTCTTGATTGAAGCTTTGGATTGTTAAGCGACTTGCAGATAGGTCATCGAATAAAACACAGAGATTTTTCATAGTTGACTTTGGCATGATGCTGACAGCAGAACCACCATCGACGAGTATGTGATTTACCTTTTGCTCCTTGACGAAACCCGAAATGAAAAAAGGACGATTATGTGACATCGATCCTAGGAAAAGATCTTTGTCGGTGAAAGTAATGGTTGTACAACATACTTTTGGATAACTACTCTTTTCATTAGGGGCTTCAAAAGTACAATATTTTTCATCACCTTCTTGAAGAACGTCTACCATGAGCAAGCACCTAGCCTCTTGTGGAAGTTTGAACAAACTACGAATTATTGATTCTAGCAAAGATAGATCCAATTCCACGGAAGAGCCATTATCTTTTGTTGGCTTTGTTGGAATCTCAACTTCTTCGGTCGCATCCTTGTCCTCAATTTCTATTGAAGAAGTCATATTGACATTTTCTACTTGGTCTTCCCTTAAGAACCCTTTTGGAAAATATTCTCCAAGTGTGACTGGCATGTGCCATCTTTGAGTATTTTGACCACCTTTCTTCAAAGAAGTCTTAGAATGAACCATAAAATGTTGGTGTCGACGTAGCCAAATTTTTTAGAGTTGTCTACAAAGGCGGTGTTTGTTTAAAGTAGGACTTTGTCGTCCTTTCCTTCTTTTGGTGACAAGAATCTATTCTCCTTCTTCTTGGGAATGCGAATCAAAATTTCTCTAATATTTATCTCTTCACCCCTCCATATCTAGGCAAACTTGAACCAGTTCAAGGCTCTCGAACTATAATCTAGATAGAGTTGTTGCCTTATGCAAAAGAGGCATTGCAGGTCTGTCCATTGGTGGAGTGTCAAGTCTCTTGGGTGACAAAACGGTACTTCCAAGGTTTGATCCAACTACATCTTCTAGCCAATCTCATAATTTTGTCTTTAAGGATGAAACATTTTTGTACTAGATGGCTAACAATCCAATGATACTTGCAATACTTCAGATCATTAACTTCTCCTACCTCTTCGAGGCGTTTTGGTTCAGGTAACTCAATCAACTTCTTTTTCAAAAAAATTTTCCAAGATGTCAGATACATCTGAGCCGGGAAAAGGATATTGCTTTTCTTCCATCTCATTCAAAGTTGCTCATTGTCTATTGAACATGGGTCGCGGCTCACTATTCTTGTTAACTTTGCCCATGTCATTTGAGGAGATTCTAATTGGAGTTCTGTTAACCGTCATAGACTCTTTGTTGTTTCCATTCTTTATAAACTTTTTCATTTTCTTCACATCTTTCTTCAAATTTTTTTGCCTCATCTTCAATTGGGACATTCATGCCATGATTAGCAATACTTAACTCCAAGTCATGTGCTTTAGTCACCTATTTATCGAATGTCGTAGGTTGGATCCCTTGAACAATGTAGGATAGCCCCCAATGCATATCTTGTATGCACATTCAATAGTAGAAGCCTCGGATAGTTTACTTTTGCAGTTAAGGCACAGAGTGAGCCAACGATCAATATAGTCGATAACTGCTTCATTCTTCCATTGCCTTGCATTAGTAAGTTTCGTCATACTGACGATTCAGAGTGCTTTATAGAAGAGTTCAGAAACTCACACTCCATTTGCTCCCAACTATCAATTAACTCAGGCTCTAAGTCCATATACAAGTCAAAAGCATTACCCTTCAAGGATCTCACAAAATGCTTTACAAAAAGGTCGCCTTCAGTGCCAACATTATTAAACGTCTCTATGAAGTGTGCAATATGTTGCTTCGGGTTGCCTTTTCCATCGAACTATTGGAATTTTAGAGGCTGGTAGTTAAGCAATGGCAACCTTAGATTATCGATCCTTTTTGTGTAAGGTTTAGAATAAAGAATAGATGATTGCGACGGGCCACCAAATTAAGCTCTCACAAAATTAGCTATCATGTCTTGAAGTTGTTTGACAAAAAGATAGGCTATAGACATAGGTTGTTCATCATCTTGAAAAGAAGCAGATTTGCGGGGACTTTCTTCAACATTTTTACCTTTAACAATCGAGTTGTCACTATTTTTGTGGCTAGACTCTCCTCCACTAAGAATTTCTAACTTGTTTATCAACTTTACAATTTGCAGATCTTTCTTTTCAACAATCTTTTTCAAATCAGCGATCGTCTTGGACACGCTGCTCACTTGTTTTTCCAGGTGTGAAGAATTCGTCACCATGGATGGCATAACATTAAATTGTTCAAAAGTGATGCTTTTAGAGTTGATCCTATGCAGATTTCTAGCTGGTAATTTGGAACTTGGAAGATTATTTCCGAACGAATCCAAAGCATTGCCCCCAGTAGAAGATAAGCCACCACACATACCATGGAAGCCTCTCTTTGTAGTGAATTGGCCAAACATAAGTGACTCCAATGAGATTGCATAGTGCCGTTCACTTGTATCCGGGCTTGCAATTTTTTGTTGGACTATCTTAGTAGCGAGCGCTTTAATTTTATTGAGGGTCATTGGTCCAGAGTACAATTTGATAGAAGAAGTTTTGGACGAGATATTCCACCCCGGCAGACTGATTTCCTTTTGCAGCCATGAAATTTTTAGAGAATAGATGAAGGGAAGAGTTGGTCCCACTAGGCGTGCCAAAAATTTGGTCACACAAAATTTGAATTATGGAAAGATACTGAAAATCAGGAACAAACAATAAGAATGAATTTAATTAATTTAAAGGTATGCAACTCTGATTTTGTATATTTTTTTTTTACAAAAAACATACTCCCTTAATTCTTGCTCTTCTAAATTGCGGATATAAGGGCGATCGACCGTCTTGCGGTATTTTAGTAACCAGAAGAAAATTTGTCGAACACTTGTCTTAGGAAAAACTTGAGTAGATCTTGAGGAAAGACATCTCTTGATCTATGCAAAAGTTGATGATTTGAACACTTGACACGAACAACTGGAAGATTATTCAGCACTTGAAGACTCGGAATGACGATCTAGTAGGATTTTGGTGACTTCACAGTCGAAGAACTTGCGGAGCTTCAAGGACTTGGGAGACTTGATGTTTGCGGTCAATTTCTCATGTAGTATCTTGTCTAAGGGAGGGTACCTTTATTTATAGGTAAAAAATAGGGTTTCCTACCCCTAATGGTTTACTTGGGATTTAAGTCATCCATGATTTAAGATCAAACATTGGGGATGGTCTATGACATCGTCCAAAATTCTTTAATAGACTTTAGTTAATTCTATTTAATTTACTTGATCGAGCCCAAATATAAGAAAGTTCACTTATTGCACCCTACGAATTATTGGACCCTGACATGGACTTTTTCATTTAAATTAATTAAGACAATTATTAGTATTGTCTCAATTAATAAATAATTTAAAATTTTAACGTCTACAACATTTGAAGGGTTAAATGAGAACACAGATGTCTTGAAACAGAAGGAGCCAGCAATTAATGAAAAATATGGTACACAATTCAATGGAATAAAGATCAAGAAGAAAGTTGTTTCAGGTAAGAGATTGAGGAGTGGATTGGAGAAGAGCTCAAGAAAAAAACATTTAAGTGGTAAGAATTTGGCTACGAATGAAAATGTGGTATTGACACCACAGATGCCTTCCTATAACAAGGTACATTTTATGGTCGTTTTAGTATTTCTTTATTTTTTGAAACCTAAAAGTTTGTTATATTTCAGTTGGAATTTATTTTTATTTTGAGTTATATCATACAGAAGAAGTTATTCATGCGACATCTGAGCTTAAAATACAAAACCATCAATTCTATCATGCACGGGTAATTTTCATGACAAGAATGATATTTGTCACCTTGAACTATCATATTTAAATAATTCCTATAGTCAATTCTTGATTTACTGATCTCTACAAAAACTCTAGTAAACTAGAGTTATTTTACTCTAAATTATGGCATTTTGATAGTTTAATTTCCGAACTTTGGTTAATTAATTGAAGGTTTTAGTTAATTTCTTTCGTATGTGTTACATTTTTGTTCTTGTTCAATATGATAAGTTTTTCTTAAAATTTTAGCTAAATTAATTGCTCAGTTGGATTAATATTATGCAGGTCTAAATTAGAGGTTGGAAACTGGAATGAACAAAGCTCAATGACACAAATGCATTTATGGAAGAAATGAAGGCTTGCTGGGAAGAGAGTCTAGTTCGCGATCTAGATTCCTCCATATCGCGATCTGGACTCGGGAATAGGTCAAGTCATTTAGCAATCCATATCATGATCACAAAATCCATATCGTGATATGAACTCACTAATTGGCTTAAGATTGAAGGGTAATTTTGTAATATTATAGCAACCAATTTCTAATTTTTCCTTGTGTAATACTCCACCATTTAAGCTACTTTAAA
Source organism: Cinchona pubescens (assembly GCA_025175665.1). Classification (NCBI taxonomy): domain Eukaryota; kingdom Viridiplantae; phylum Streptophyta; class Magnoliopsida; order Gentianales; family Rubiaceae; genus Cinchona; species Cinchona pubescens. The sequence goes on from JANKKI010000016.1 coordinate 2,796,607, forward strand.
GATGTAATAGAGAAGTAAGTAGGAATAAAGTAAGTGGGTAGTTAGTAATTTTTAGGATAGATTAGAATAGCTTAACTTTCAAGTTTCCTTTTTATAAAAAGTTCTCTTTAATCATCTTTTAGATCTAGTTTTAATTTCTTTGCAAGTTTAAATTTTGATTAGATAATTGTAGAGGGTTAATCATTGGCTTCAAGTAGATATAATTTTTACTTGTTTTGTAGTTTAAATTTGTGAGAATCTCTTTGCTTTCGTTCTAGGGTTTCATAGAGAAATTAGGGTTCTTGTTGATTTATTGCTTTTCAGTTAATAATTCTCAATTCCTTGCAGTAGTTTCTAGTTAATTTTTAGTGGGCTTTCTTTATTATTATAAAAAATCCAAATATATTTAGATTTCAGTTTTAACTCTTTCCAAATTCTAGTTTAGAAATGGTTGTTTCTAGTTTTCAAAACTTCTTTTATGTAGTCTTTTTATATTTGGTTTATCACTTGCTTTTTAACTTTAGTTTTATTTTGGTTAGATTAGAGCAGAATTAAGTGCTTTCATTTAATTTCTTTTATTAGGATATAGTAGCTAGTTTCTCAATTTCGTAATTGCTTAGTTTCATTTACTTGCTTTAGTAGATATTATAGCTTAAAATTAGGTTTTAATTGCTTGATTTTAATTATGATTTTGAGTAGTGTGGTTTCATCTTCTATTGTTTGAATTTGCTTAACTATACAAGGATCTATAAATCTTGGTAATTGCTTGCCAAACAATCTTCGTGGGAACGATACCCACTTATTCTATACTACTATCAACTCTGTATACTTGCAGAAGTGAGGTAGAGTATAGTGATTTAGTAAGGTTGATCATTGCTTTTTTTTTAAAAAAAGTTGAACTCTACCTAGAACAAGCAATCAAGTTTTTGGCACCGTTGCTGGGGATTGGTTTTTGGTAATATTGATTTAATTTGGTTGGAAGACTAGATTGAAGCCTTTTGTTTTCTTGAATAGTTGTTTCACCCATTTGAAAAACCAGAAAAAAAAGATTTCATTTTGTAGTTGTGTCCTTATTTCAAAAAATCCAAAAGATTTTCTTTATGATGGATGATTTAGACTAACTAGTAGTCTAAACTTTCCTAATTTCTTGTTTTTATTTGTGTTGTTGATTGTTCAAGAACATGCAAGGACCTAATTGGAATGATTCATACCAAGGAGATTACCATTTTTATGGTAATGGAGGTATGCCCAATGAGAATAATTCTTATTATGGTTACTCTCTTTACCCCTTAGACTATCAAGTGGGATGGTTTATCCATCAATATGCTTATGAGAGCCAAAAAAATTATCAATAGGATGGTCTAGCCATGCATATCCGTATGAGAGCTATCAAGAAAATTCCTACTCTTTCCCTCCACTACAAGAGCCTATGATCAAATGGAGTCATATTTCTTCCACCAAATAATGCAAGACAGGGAAGTGGACATGTGGAAGGTGTTGAACCCCAGTTATGTTAATCATGTTTTGATGATGACCAAATCGCACTATGAATAGTTTGAAAACAAGTGTGCAGAAGTGTGCAGAAAAACAAGTAGGTTCGGATGCAAATGATCGTCCGAACAAAATAACCAGAAGACTCCACGGATGCAAATGACTGTCTGAAAGACAGAACTTTGGACGATCCATCGTCCGACACAAAGAATTTGAAGCAGTCTCGGACGAAGAATATCATCTGATCATATTTCCAGAAGACTTTGCTCTGATCGGACGCATGTTTGGATGCATCCTCAGACGTCCAAACGAATACCCTCAGAGAACGGACGCAGCGCCGGACGCATAAGTTAGCAGCTGCCGTCTGAAAGGTCCAACGGCTAGTTTTCCAATAAACAGGAAATAGCCGTTGGAAAGTTGTTGAAAGCAGGATTTTGGCCAACTATAAATACCCCTAAGACTGAATTAAAGAAGAAGAGACTTCTACATTGATTACAAGTAATTCTTGAGCTATTTGGGAGAAATAGTGGGTACAAGTGTTGTAATAGTGTAGGGAGTTTTGTGAAAAGCCCTACAATAAGCTTAGAAGTGTAAGAGTTCTTCAAGTGTAAGAGTGGAGAGATAACAATTGTAACAATGGGAGGTTGTGAGTGTAAAACTCTTGGCTCAACTAAAGGAAATTAGTGTGAGCAAGAGTGATCCTCATTTGTGTACAAGAGGTTATTGTCTCACCTACTTTGAAGAGACTTTTAGTGGCTAAACTTCAAGTTGAAAACTTGGTAGTTGCCTTGCAAGAAGCTCTTTGTAGTTGTAAGCTCCAAACTTGAGAAGTTTGGGAGTTTGGTTTGATTCTCTTAATCTCAATATTCTTATTTGTTCTTTAAGCTTAAATTGTTTAATATCTATTGTATTCATTTGTGCTTAAGTTTTTATTTGGTGCATACAGTTTGAATTTCTATTAAGCACATAAAAAGGATTGTTTTAGATACAACCTAATTCACCCCCCTCCCTTTTAGGTTATTTTTTGGGCCAACAGATGGAAGTTCAAGAACTTCGAGAAGAACTAGCCCAACTTCGAGAAGGCCAAAAATGCGATGGCTATACTTCGAGAAGAACATGCTAGATTAAAGTCCAGCCTGCCCAAGTTCAAAGAATGGTAAATGGTGAAGAACATTAGACTCCAATCCCCCCTACCAATGGATGAAGAACCAGTTCAAGAAGAACAAAATGAAAGTATCTTTCAAGCAACCAGTTCTCAAGAGCCTCATGAAGTTGAAGTCACAACAACCGAGACACTCAGTGTTTACGTAGAGGAATCACAAACTTTCCCTTTGCATGAGTGTGTATTTGTCCCGATTATAACAAAAGAGGTTCTACTTGGGTTGTTCATGGAGAAAGAGCCGGTTCTAGGAGGAGTGGAAGAAGAATAATACATTCTAGAGGGGGCCGAAGAGGTGTCGACTACATATGCCGAAATTCAATTCCTTGGGAACTTCGGAGGACCTAAGCATTGGTGCAAGTTTACCAAAGATTACAATATTCTCGGGAAGCATCCTTGGTGTTGAGGGATTATTTATTTTCTTTTTATTTATCATATGCTTTAATTTAGTTTTCTTGCTTTAGTTTAAGTATCCCGTTGGTAATAAAGGCTTGTAGCCTTGTGATTAGTTTAGCTTATGTTTTGTTGTTGGCAATTGAATTTGGATACAATTGGATGAATTTGGCCATCGATGAAAATGTTGATGACAATGTATGACTTGTTGTGATTTGTGAATGATATACATACTTTATGGAATGACTTTTGACTTGATATTTACTTTTTACTTGTGGACATTCTAGCTGTTGTACATTTCAAGTGCGAAATAGTTAAGCTCATTTTGCGAAAATTATTTGAATGATCGATTTGGATTGAGAGTAGTCTTGGCGGTTGATTATTTCTTTGAAACCAATTATGTGTGAAACAAAATTTTGTGGAATGAGTTGGACATTTAGATAACCCATTTGATGTGTTAAACCTTGTTACCCTTATATGTGCATTTCTTTTTTTTTAAATTTTGTTTGAATCATATGAAGCCCCGAGAACCCTTCCTTAGTATAAAGAAACCATGATTGGTTGTTGAAGAAAAATCAAATTTTAGGACTTGTGTTTAATTGGAAATTGCATTTATATAATCTACTTGAAATTTTCTCGTTGCTTAGTCTTGATTTGTGTTGTGCTCAATGCTGGTGAAGTCCATAATTAAATCGTAGAACTCTTATTTTTAAGTTCAATTTGTGCTTAATGGGTTGCATTTACATTCTCTTGGCTAGTATGTTGTTCATCTTTTATTTTAACTTTTTGATTGTTAAAGTGTAATTTAAAATCATTGCCTAGTATTTTGTTTTTAAGCTTTCTAGTAGTATTATTATGCGTTTGTTCTATTTTGGGTGAGCAGTAGGATGAGTTGTACTCATCACTTGATGAAATGACAAGTTTGGGGATATTATTTACTTGTATTTGAATAGTTTCTTTTGTGAATGTAAATATTTGTGTGGTGAATTTTGGATGAAAAATTGATTGATTACGGTACTGATGATGACAAATGACTTGCAATATCATATGATTGAGTTATTTAAATTTGGCATTCCACAGATTTTGGTGTGTGTTGAGTAGTTCTTTTGTGACAAAAGAATTTCAAAAGTCATGTATTACTATATTTAAAAAGTGAGGCATTTACATTTTTATAGTAGTTCATTCGAACATTGTTTTTGACCAAATCAATAGTATTACTTTGTTGGTCAATTCATCTTTTGAAAAAAAATGGTTTAAATGGAGTAGAAGTGATTTAGGTCATTTTATGTGTTTTCATAAGGAGTTTTCTTCCAACTTGTGAGTGATTGAATATAATCTTGAGTACGTTTTACTCCTCTTCCTTAGTTTAGGGCAGCGTAAAAAATAAAAAATAAAAGAACTTTGCTTTTAGGAATAAGGCAATACGAAATTCCGACATGTACCCATGTTATTTCTCTGAATTAAGCCATTAGGAATTACTTTTTAGTATACCAACAAGTTGAGGAGGAAATGTTTCTAATACTCATTATTGATATCGTACTACTCACTCCTTGATAGACAAGTATGATATTCCCAATTGTGTAACATGTACATATTAGGTACACTCCTAATGATCTTCTATTTTCATGTAGCCTTGTCAAGATGGTTGAAAAATATTGTAATCCTTTTGATTTGAGAAAAAACTATGTTTTAGATGAATGGAACTTGTTTTTCAAAAATCTTTTTGATGATGGTTAATACTTGATTATTTGAAACCTTTTGTTGGCATTTGAACTTGTTTCCTTTAGAAAAGTTGAAAAACTTGGAATGCCTGTTTAAAATAGTTCAATTGTCCTATGGTATTTGAGATCCCTTGAGAGATATCCTAATTATTCAAAGTACATCCATTATTCACCTTTTGTGTTGTCATCTTGGTGGTTTCTAATGTGTTGTGTCTTGTATCTTGTGTCGTATGTTTTGCATTATTCGTTTTTGTTAATCTTTTTTCTTGTCTTTTATTTTGTTCGGGACGAGCAAAAACTTAAGTTTGGGGGTGTGATAACTCTAGAAAACTAGAGTTATATGTACCCTAACTCTTAATACTTAAACTTGAAGGTTTGGCTACTAGTTTCGAGCATTTTTAGTGTTTTCGTGTGTGTTTTTGTCTATTTTGCATTCGTGTGTTAGAATGTGGTAATATGTATTTATTAAGTGTTTTAGTACTTATTTAAATCTTACTTAGCATACTTTATTTGGTTCTTGTGTATAGAGTTGTATCGTGTCTTTGACTTAACTTAGTTGAGAGTAAAGTTTTCGTTCGTCTTTGTTTGTCATTTGTTTTTTGGGCTATTTTGTGAGAATTTTATTTATATATTAAGGTATTATTTTAAGTGTTTATTATAGATAATAATATTCTCCAATATTTTAGGGTCGCATGAAAAAAAACAGAGCATCAATCGGATGTCGGATGAAGATTTCCAAGCAAAACTGTGAAGTGTCATATCGGGATATGGATTTTCCAAATCGCGATCTGGAGACGGCTGGAGCAAAAATGACTTTGTTCGGGGCTGACCTTACTGTACTGTTACCCCACGACTCTAGCACTATTTGTACATATCCCTTTTAACCATTATTTGAGTCATAGAAGACCCATTAGAAAGCTAGTAGAAGTAGGCTAGATTATAGAGTAATTTTCTTCCTTTTTCCTCCCCATTTGGAGGGGGTTTTCTTAGATTAGAGTAGATTAGGACTTCCCTTTCTTGTACATTTCAAATCCAAGCTAAAGATTGAATCTTTTTAGTTGGAAGTGTTTTGATTATGTTAAACCTCCTTTAGTTAAGCTTTAATTTCATGTTCCGTTAGTTAATTAGTTTAATTGCTTTAATCTAATTGCTTCTTTTACTTGTTTTCTTAGAGTAATTGTTAGATTAGTTTATGAATTTTTTTTAAAAATGCTTTCTTAGTGATAATTTGTAGTTTAGATTGGTTAATTAGGATAAATTAGTTTATGGGCTTTTCATTTAATTACTTTCTTTACTTGCTTTCTTAGTTTAATAGGTAAATTAATTAATGGGATTCCTCTTGAATCCTCTCTTTTCCTATTTTGTTTTTAATTTCTTTTGTCTTTATTTATATACAATGTTTATTATTATTTTTTATTGTATTGATAGGAATTTTCTGGTTAAGAATTGCTTTCTTTACTTACTTTTTTAGTTTAATTGGTAAATGAATTAATGGGATTCCTTTAATTGTGTTTTCTTAGTGATTAATTTGTATCTTAGGATTTTTAATTATATTTTAAAAATACTTTCTTTTTACAAACTTTCTTAGAATAGGTTGTGGGATTTCTATAATTGTGCTTTTTTTAATGATAATGAGTAGTTTAGATTAACTAATTATTTGCTTAATTTGCTTTTCATTTTAATTGATCCCTTTATTTGATTTCTAAAGATACTGCTTTTTAATTACTTTCTTAGTGTTTCATCTTTACTTTAAATTGTTTCTTTAGTTCCATTAGTTCTAGTTTTAGTTAAATCTTTTCTCTTAATCAATCGGTTCAACTTGTAATCTAATCAAATAACCGGTAATTATTGACCAATCCTTGTGGGTACGATCTCTACTTCCCTTTATACTACTAGTTGACAACCGTATACTTGCGAGATGCCATCTAATTAGTAGTAGAATTTAGGTATTTTATAAATTTATAACTAGGTGTGTAATGCATCATTTACCTTTAAAATTCTTAAGCATATGAAACAACCTTTTCTTAGTGGAGATGGCTCAAAAGTTATGGAGCCAAGTAGAAAACATTTTCTTTGGCCATGTGAATCATCACAGGTACCATTTTCTTTTGTATTCAACCGTTTTTAATGCACTTACAAGGCTGAAATTTCTATATTCATAGTAAATTTCTACTGTCATTCATTTCTTCAACCGTGGTAACAATTTTATCAATATGTTTATGAAGTTATCTTACTTATAATGAAATTTCTTTTGTGCTATTTGTGAACTAAAAAAAGATTTGATTCAACCAATCCGGGCATGCTAGGAGGGACCGTCCTCAACCAATAAACTTAGGTAATCTTCGTATAAAAAATATTTAGATAAACTTAATTTATGAGTGTTTATTAAATATTTAAGCCACATGAATAATGTGATGTTAGATAATATCAACATATCCAAGATAAGTGTTGTTATCTAACATCACATTACTCATGTGATTTATTTAATAACCACAAAGTATTTCCTGCCTTTGTATTGCTTAGACGAGTACCATGTTATTGAGAATTTGTTTCTATAAGTTAATTCATAAAATTATTGTCACTTGATGAAACATTCTTATTTCATGTTTTATTAAACTCTAGGTTGCAGGCTTTGATCCAAATCAACACAATGGTGTTGCGCATTTTAATTTAAATGAAGACTTGCAATTTTCTATGAGTAACCTAGTAATTTATGAATTGCATATTAATATTAGAATATTTAATTCTATATTATAATATAATACTATCTTATTTCTCGTGATGCATTTCTTTTTTAGGCTTAACAAGCACAAAAGATTATAGGGTCAAGCACAGCTAACTCAGAGCAGCATAATATTTCCTCTAGTAAAGACATCGCAAGTTGTATTGCTTGTTAACAAAAGAATGAAACCTGTGTGTCTTGTTCCATGCATGGGTGGCTTCCGCTGTAGGTGCAAAATCACCAAAAAATCAAAAGAGTTTAAGAAGTTTTGAGATTTAAATTCATAAATTTCAAAGTGAAGATTCAATTCATACACTTGGACTTGTTGTTTGGAGGGCTTTTTCTGGTTTTCATTAAGAGCAGTTTTAACTTTAGAAAGACCTTGTATTTTTCATCTGTTTCTAGAAAATAAAGGTGCCCCAATATTTGAAATTTGCAGTCCAAGAATATTAAGGGCATCCTTGCATCTTTTGTAGCTGAGGCTAAAGACGACAAATTTGATTCCATTTGTCTCAAGTTGAGAGGAAAAGATATCAAAGTGCTGGTCTTTTTCATTTATAAGAATCCATTTGCTTTTCTTTCTGTTCAGTTTTAGATGCGGACCTTGAATTTGTTTAGAAAGTGATCGACAGAAATATGATGTTGTTAAGTAAGATTTAGCATCCTGATTAGTAGAAAGGAGTTCTGAAATCTCTCGTAAAAAAATTGCTCAATTAGCAATTACATTAAGTATATAAATTAGTACATTCCAGTAATAAAATAGAGCACCAAAATGGACTGAATTCTAGCTTCTCTGACGGGAGCTGAATTGTGAATTTGGGAGAGTAAATAGATACTTTTCATAGAATTCAAAATGTAATGTATTTTTTCAGTCCATTTAGCTAAATATAGAATTTCATGTTTTAGTTTCGTGAGCCATTAATTAAATATCCGATTGAACTGATGTGTATTTTCTCATTTTTCTGGGTTGAAGTTTGAGAATGATAAAGGTGAGTGTTCTGTAGATTTGATTTTTGGATGTATTTGGCATAATCCAAGAAGCTAACTTCATTGTATGTCGACTTTAGTAAGGTCCTGCAACTATGGCTGTCTACTCCTTTCAAACAGAGTATGAGAAGAATATCATAAAAATCCAACACCAAAACCCATTAAATTGCGAAATTTCAATGCAAGAATTAGCTAATCAAGCACACAACTTATTAAGAAAATTAATAAGAATTAGCCAATTCCCAAAATTCCTTCCAAACAATTCTAACAATTAACTAAATTCATAACAAACAGAAAATGATAGAGAGAGGTTTTGGTTTGAAGAACTGATAGAGGAAAGGGGAGAAGGAGAGAAGGGAAAGGGCTTAACTTATTTTTTGTTGAGTAAACCGATTTGGTTCTCATACTAATTTAGTTATGTGGAGGCAGCTCATTTTGTAAAAGGAAAGGCACGTGAGGTTTTGGTTAAAATCAACGTGGCACCCATTGCGTAGAAGGGACACGGTAAAATCTGTGGATTATACAGTGGGGGGGGTGGGGACAGAAGAATCGACACGGAAGTTTACAAAAGATAATACTGAATACGTGTAGTACAAAAAAAGGCAAGAAAGATAACTACCAGACTCCACAAGAATTCCTAAAACCCATACGAAATTACCAGGCAATTTTAAACTAAATCTAGTCAAAAAGGCTAAAACCCAAATCTCCGTCACAGTCTTCCTCTTCCTCTCCAGCTGGTTCTTCTGTTCTTTTCTTCCTTGGTTGCAGCACCTCCGGGGACAGCAGCTGCAACAGCACTTACTGCAACAACAAACTTGCTGGGATCCTAAAATTTGTTCCAATCAACAAAACAAATTGATCATTCGTTAAAAAAAGTAAAACCAATAAACTGTACCCTTTGAAATATTAAATGAAATGATCATTTCCCTAAATTATTAGTATTTGATATCCTTTGAAAGAAGTTCACTTATTTGAGAAATTATGTACCTTGAGATACTCTTTGACTTTATCAGCCTGTGCGAAGGAGTATTCGGTCTCCACTGCAATTGCCAAGGCATTTTTGTACCCATTAATTAACATGTGAGGAGCTGCTGATAAGGTTGGGTATGAAATTTGCAATGAGAGTGAAGTTGCCATAGAAAGTCCCATTGAGAACTTCTCAACCAGATCATCTTCTGTCAAGTCCAGCACCGCAGGGCTAAAAACCGATCCATTGGAGTCATAGACTGACAGCACAATAAGACCGTAAGAGAATGGCCTAATCCCAAGCTTTGAAAGCAGAGCTGCCTCGGATGAACCGACTTTATCACCCTTCTTAATAAGCTCCACATGAGTAATGATTTCAACAGTTCCCTTGTTAATCTTGGTTGGGATATTAAGAACCTGGACATGGATGTTGGATATCATATGTAAGTATACACAATTCCAACGTGGTTAACAAAATTTATTTTGAAGATCACTAGAATTTTGACACATATAACAGGATATTGATGCTATTTATTAAGTAAATTATAATCGAAAAAGGGGGAATTGTAAGATCCTAATAATTGAGAATCAAAATTCACCTGGAAGAAAGACGTCTGTGATGGATCAAGACCAGTATTGCCTGGAGGAACAACAACATCGACTGGAGCAATTAAGCCCACGCGAGCAGGAGCACCAACCTGATTCACATACAGCAGCGAAGGTGAAAAATGTTAAAGCATCACCAAAGAAATTCAGAATTACTGCAATTGACCAAAACGATTCAAAAGAGGTTCCTCATACTAGGCATGCATGGACCGTGCACAGATAACAATTTAATCTCATATCATTCGCAAGATGGATACAATAGAAATAAATTAAGGTACTTCAAATGGTTGCTTGTGATTTCAAACATTCTGATTTCGTCCATGTGTGGAATATTTTAAACAAATAGCTGGTTGAAGTCTAATTATTAGTCGCCAAAAATTAAAAAGCAAAATCCGATATGAGTAGTCGAACACCAAAACATCATTAATCAAACGCTTCCGTTAACATCTCTACATATTCAACTGTGGAATAAAACCTAGAGGCAACTTTCACGGCTTTCTTTCCGGAAGAAATATACACGCAATTGTTCATGGTTTATACCCCATTTGTCCATCCCATTAAAACTGTGTCATGATTCTCATTTTTTTGTTGTTCTAAAATATTTGTCATGTTAAAAAATTCAAAATATAATCATATTATTTCTTTTCACTTTTATCTTTTATTGACACGACTATCACAAATTAATAAAAAAAAAATTAGATAATTATCACTATCAGCACACAATTTTTAATAAGTTAGATTTTCGTTAAAAATTATGAGACGGAGGAGCACTACAGTATTAGTTAACAATCAAAAGATGAGATCCAAAATTCCAAATATCGGAAAATACTTCTTACCATAAAGTTATAGAGTTAAATACGTGGTAAGGCAACAAAGAGTTGAAAATTAAAGAACGAAACCAGCGCAAGAAATCTGTAGATCATCTGGACAGTTGCTGATGGCCTAAGTATTGAGAGAAACCCTCTTCTATCTTACTATCTGGTTATGAGGACAAGTAGATAACTAGAAAACATCCCAAAGAACCTTGAACGTAATTACTTAAAGAAGAGAAAAGAAAAGAAAATTCACTATATAGAGTTTTAAAAGTAATGATTCATACATGTAAATCCATAAGCATTCTCATGAGATTATAGTACGTGATCGTAATAATTACTGATAAATTAAACACAAAAAACGAAGTCTTGCATGAAGCTTTATAAACATATGAATAGTCTGTAGGTTCTTTTTTCTTAACACAGGTGCAAACTTTTCTGTTTTATTTCGCTACTGTTTTATAGCTGTGAATGTATAACAGACACAAATTCAATTATATTTATGAAAAATTTTACGTTGTACTGTCAACATTATGTATTCTGTGTAGAATTCTCAATATTTTATTATTTAAACATTATACAAGATTACAAGTTTGGCATAGATTTCATGTTTATATGCACGTGTACTAAAGCATGAACAATAACTAAAACGATCAAAGTGAAAAACCTAGTTCTTATTCCAAATCAAAACATATAAAAAAATTGATGTTTTCAGCCACGTCATTTAAAAAGCGACCATTACCTTGTACTTCGAGACTTCTTCACTTACTTCCTTCAAATCACCCTTCGTGAATATCAATCCCACGTTTCCCTGAAAAAAACCAGACGTGATTCAGTTCCCATGAGAAAATTATGTTTAAAAATTTCTGTGGTATATTTTAAATTAAAAAAAAAAATCAAAACAAACCATCTAAAAAACTTCCCATGGCCATAATCATCTTTGTGGGTTACAAATTTGAGACGCATAATTAGGAGGATTATACTCACAACAAGAAGGGGTATGAGATTAAGGAAAGCATTGTTGCCGGTCTTTTCTGCATGAACTCTTATGGATCTCTTCATCATAGTGTTCTTCCCCATAAGAACAATCGACTCGCCGCGTAATCCTTTGCGGATATTCTGCATCTGAGTTGATCCAACGTTGTCGGCTCCGACAATCAGGATCTGAGTGTAGTCATCCATTAATTTGCATAGTTTTTTATCGTATGCGATCTTCTTCTGAGCCTTGTTTGGTTTGACACCCATTGTTGAAACTAAAAGAACCCTAAAAAGTACTGGATCTTCTTAAGGGAAAAAACAACTGACTTTTGCTGTTTGATCAAACTGAATGATCGCAAGTAGGAGAATAAAGGAGAAGAACTGAATTTAAAGAGGATGGAGAGAAACCCTAATAGCGTTATAACGGAAGCTTTTGGAGCCACAGTTTGGATTTGTTCCTACTTTCTATTTTGGTAATTGTAGTCCGACTCCAGCCGAAACTCGAAGTCGAGGCTGCTTCTACTTTCCACACGTGCTTCTAGGTTGAAGCCAATTTCAAAACAAGGCCCATCTCGTTTTGCTGCTTGAGTACGTTGTAAAAGCCCATTAAGTACCAATGATTTTTTATAAAGTTAGAGGCCTTTAGCTTGTTTTGTATCTTCGGAAATATTTAGATATACCACTCGGTCTTCGGTCTTTCATTTATAGCCTAAGTGTTGATTAAATCTTGATGTAATTAACTCATGTAAATAAGATTTTATAAATTTTAATCCTTAAGTCCTAACAAGGTTTATAATTGAGATTCAAAATCGAATCGTATTAAGTGACATGTGATGTTAGTATCTCAAGCCAATGGACTTCTTTTATTTTTAGTTGTGGGTCCAAAAGTCAAACCAACAGTTAAGTTAACTAGAATCTCATGAATTTAGGGATACAACATCATATGTTCATTCATAAGACCTTCTCATAATAATCTTTCTTGTAGTTGATGTACATTATGTAATCATTATTTAAATTTCAAAACTTAATTTTGTGCATGTGCAGCCATTTACACTCATTGGTGTAGAGGTTAGCAGTGGATCGGATTGGGCCAAAAGCCCGATGTTTAATGGTCCATGGCTTGCCTCCACAGGTGGGCTAGGCGCTGAGACGGGCCGAACTAGGTTGGACATGGAATTCCTTGGCTTGGACTCGGCCCACGATCTAGGCCTACAGATTGACAGGAAGTGTAGGGGCGGGCTGTCCCACAGACTAGCCCACAACATTTTACCTATGATAAATTAAAATGAAATCTTATTTTATTTCGAAACTAAATCATATTTTATGTAAATAAGTAATTAATAATTTTAGTTAATAATTGTAGTCCAAAATCCAAACTAATACTTATTTGCAATTGAATTTTTTTAGTTAATAACTTCAAAGTTATGACTTATATAATTTAAAACTATTACTTATTATTTCAAAACTAATAAATTAAGCTATTTATTTCATTATTGTTTACTTATTATTCATTATTAATTTATTAAGATATAACTTAGTTATTAGTACTTTATTATTCCAAATTAGTACTTATTATATCAAGTTATTACTTATTGGTACTTATTAGGCTAAATTAGTATTTTGTTATTCCAAATTAGTACTAATTAAAAAATAAAATAAAAAACTACCTTCAAATGGAGGGGAGTTTGGCATAGACCCCTACCAAGTATACTAATATTGTAAAAAATGTACAAGGAGGGGGACATTGAAACTTACTTCCAAACAATTACAAGTTATAAAACTAATCTAAGAATGTAAAATTCTATCTATACTATACATGTATAAGGGGGAACATAGAATCTTACCTCCAAACAACCAATTATTAAACAATAAAATTTTGTTTATACTATACATTAATTTTATGAACTACCTTTATCGTCACTGAAATCTGGCATCATTAATCCTTATTTTCTTTTTTCGGTGTCTAACCAATCCTTTAAACATACTAATATTTTTAAAGTTGCAAGTGTCATTTGAGTCATTCTGCCATCTAAAACTCTTCCACTTACACTAAGAGCACTTTTCCAATGCAATCGTGAAAACCTGAATGGTTAGCAAATTACGAACAATTTGAGATAAAATAAGATACTCACGTTTATGATTTTGCCACCAAGAAAGGATATCAAAATCGAAATACAGGCCTTCACTATTATTTAGTTGAGGATCTTTCAAATAAGAAGAAGATTCATCCCTATGCTTGATTCTCAAGCTTTTTGAAGTTAAGAGTTGATGAGGATTAGAATGTGTTCTAATATTTATGTTAGGAAAATTAGATTATGTTTGTGATGTGGATGAATTAGAAGATGCATCTTATTGTGTTGGACATTTTTCTTTGTAAATTGAATATAATTCATAAAATGCTTTTTCGGTTGATTGAACGATGTTATCTACCTTATCTATATAACATTTGGTACTATGATTATTAAAAAAATTAATGAAATCTTCGAACCTTTCAAGTTTATTATGTGGACCAACAACACAAGTCAAGCAATAAAACAATGGAATATTTTCAAAATACTTGTCAAATTTTTCTTGCATTGCGCCAACCATATCATCAAAATACAAATCATTTTCATGATTGAAAAAAAATAAGTTTAATAACACTTAGTTGAGGTAAAGTAAGATGAGTGGAAGGCTTATAACTAGTGTGAAAATTGTACAGCATACTGATGTGCATTTAAAATTTTTACCATTATTTTACTTAGGTTGAAATCCATCTCGGCCAAAAAAGTGTCAATATTTGAGCCAATATGCTTGTTATAAAATGTACAAAGTAATTTTTCACAACTAAAAGTACTTGATAATATTTGACAAGTAAAATTCCATCTAGATAGTACATCTATTAAAAAAAATTAAATTTCGTGCAAAAATTTGAAAATTAATAATTCGTTTTCAATAAATGTCAATTTACATCTATCCAATGTATGTTATACTCAAAATAATTTTTATTCTAGATTGCTTTCTGTGAATCAAAAGTAAGAATAACTTTACAATTAGTCGATGCAATAATAGTTATCAATTTATTTATCTTTTTCCTAAAGATTCTTTTAATATTACTTTTCAAAGTACTTCTAAGAATCTTTTTAAACTGTGGATTCACGGCATTGTGCATGTATTATTCTAAATTGTATAACTTTCAATCGTAACAAAAAGTAATTCATCTCTGATTATCCATTTAGGCATTTCCTCTCTATTTTTTTCATGTGAATATTTGAACTTACTCGTTATCATACCTTTTGTGATATGAATTTATATTTGAACTATTTTTTATTTTCCATGAGTTTCACTATGTTTCCTAGTTATGTGACTATTAAGTATTTTGGTTCTCTTCCTCCCCTTTTTGGGTTTAAATGATATTGGTGGAGTACATAATTTACATGTGGCCATCTCATTTATTTTATTTTAAAGATAATTTAAATTCCATTGTCAAAAAATTCCCAAATGAAACAGTAGGTTATTAGAAGGATCTACGATACGTATCTCATTTTAGTTATCTAAACCATCTAAATCAACAATTATATAGGGACCTTCTAGTGTGTGAGGTGCTTCTATTTTATGCTAATATAAAAATAAAGTGTTATAATCCAAAGTAATAATGCAGACTACTAAATTTGCAAGTAATAGAATACTAAAAACACAATAATAAGGAAAAAAATCAGCAAAGTAAATAAAGACAATTAATAAATTAAAAGTATGTTAAAACTAACTTGGAAATTAAAATGTTGAATTTCAATTTATACACATGAGTACTTGAACTCCACTTGAGAACTTCACCACTATAGTTTTGGATAAGGGTCCTAATCTTCAATTATGCTCCACTACTTAATATTTGAAGTAAATATAAATTTATAAATGTAGATAGATATAAGAATATATGTAGTATAATAATAATTTATTTAGCACTTGGAGAAAGTTTGATAGTAGGACTTAGAATATATAAGAGAAAGTATAGAAATTTTTGTGTAATTTGTAATGAAAATTGTGTGGTGTTTATAAGAATTTTATTTCAACATTATC
The DNA here is from genome assembly GCA_025175665.1 of Cinchona pubescens. Lineage (NCBI taxonomy): Eukaryota > Viridiplantae > Streptophyta > Magnoliopsida > Gentianales > Rubiaceae > Cinchona > Cinchona pubescens. Next base: position 2,812,477 of record JANKKI010000016.1, read on the forward strand.
CATAAGAGCTAACCGTTTTATAACTGTTGGAAGCAAAAAGATTCATCCAAAGACTTTTAAAAAAAATGCCTATGGTCGGCCCACACGAGCCAGCCCATGGACCAGTTAACTAACTGATTCACCAGTCAAATCGTTGATCAGTGAGCGAATCAAAGTTAAAATACAGCCCAGCCCGGTTAGGTAGACCAAGACCCTAGCTCGGTCCTATAAGCGGTTACGGATTTGGACCAACCCACTATAATGCTATACAGGAACGGTGGTCAGAGTCAATGGGTGGACCTGGCTCACTGCATATCTACAATGATATACTTATAATGAAGGAAAGGTTAACCCTTTTAAATATTCGCCAATCTATATATGGGAGAACAATTTAATGAACTTGTGGATGTGTAATCCACTATTTGTGTGTCTGTGTAATATATCCTATGTGTTATAATACACAAACAAAGAGAATTAATAGATCTAAAATGGATTTGATTTTTACCCATTTGATATGCTATCTCGTGTTAGTATCTGACACCATATATTAACACTTATTTTCAAAACAATCTTGTATTTTATTTAGACTAATAATTTTTAATCTTAATTATTGTTGTCAGGCGACTATTAATGTAAAGACATAAAAAGTAGAAAAATACATCCAGTTACACTAATGTAACATCTTTAGTCAAAAGATACGTTGCTGCTGATATGGGGTTGTAAGGTTTCTACCTTTTTCAGATTCTTCATCTTATACGGGTAAACTTGTATCTTTAAATTAAGGACTAATTTCATTTTGTATTTCTCAAGTCATATTTGATTATCACTTTGCATCTTAAATTATAGTTTTGAACACTTTGCACTCCAAACTCTCAAATTCATCTCATTTCAGTCTTTTTTTAACATTGTCCAAAAAATTAATGGAATTTTTCTGTGTGTGCTTAACAAATTAAGTTAGATGTACAACAATATTTTTGCGTAAAAACTAAAGATTCTATTAATTTTTCTGACTAAGTCAAAAAAATGAACTAAAATAGGACAAATTTGAGAGTTATGGGTCGTCAACTTACTAGCTTCGGACGTAGGAACGGATGCGACCTCAATCGTCCGAACGAAGTTTTCAACTCAATGATATTGTTGTTCAGATGCTTAAAAAAGATCTCGGACGTCCGAAACCTATAACGACTAGTTTCTCAACATTTATTATTTAGCCATTGGAAAGTGGTTGGAAAATATTTTATTGCATCTATAAAAGCCAACATACCTGTAATTAATAAACATAACTTGCACATTGAATACAAGGGAAGTTCAAAAGAAATTTGAGTGCAAATTAGCTCGAGTAATATTGTATTAGTGTGTACTTAAGAGTGCTATTAAAAAATATTGAGTTGAATGATAATCTTGTACAAAAGTGAGGTTGAGTGTAAAATTCTTGACTCAACTAAAGAGAATACTAAGTAGTGTGAGCAAGGGTTATCCTACTTTGTGTACTACTTGGATTATTGACTCACCAAATTTGAAGAAGCATCTTAGTGGTTCACTACTCCAAGCTTGGTAGTTTGGGAGTTTTGTTTGTTTAAATCTCTCTCTCTTTACTTATCTTGGTCATTTTGTGATTAATTCATTATATCGCTATTCAATTACTTGTTACTGTGAAAGATTTATTTGTGCATCATTTACAAATTATTTTTAAGAAATCTAATTCACGGCCTCTCTTAGGTTCCTTTGGTTCCAACAGATACTTTCAATTTTAGAGTTTGATGACTAAATTTACAAAATAATAGTTCAATGACCTTAAACCAAACTATCTAATATTTTAGTGATCTTATTTGCCTTTTGCTCTTACTTGAATAATGAGCGCCTAAACTCTGAGATTTCCTCAAACAACTTTTTTGAAAGAATGGAGAGAGTGGAGGAAGACCATAAAAATCAAATCCAATAGAAGAAAGAAATACCCTTCAATTTTCAAGCAATCATCAAATTCGTCATTAGGTATTTAGGCATACCCAAAATAATCTCTTGGCTATGCAAAAGATTTCCAATAACTAATATTTTTACCAAGAAAGATACATTAAAATCTTAATATTCTTGGAAAATATAGAAACCTCATTTAATTTATTGCAAGTCCTTTATGCATGATCCTTCAGTCATGAATTCCTATCATAATGTTTATTTTACAGTATCATTTACTTGACAATAAAATACCACCACGTAGCATAGATGATAAGTATATAATTGTGCTATATTCTATGTATCATTTAACATGTTTTTATGTGTTGTAAGCAAGATTTGGGTTATTATTGAGCTTAATTTTGTTATTCTTAGTTTTTGTAGGGTTAAAGTGAAAAAGAGTTGTAAAAGATGGAAAGGGTAAAAGGAAATGCAAAGGGCGGAACATGCACGAGTATAAAGCCATTTTAGACACTATTTCATATTTTAAGTGTAAATTTCGAGTCCAAACTCAATTTCGATTGAGCTGATTCAAGATGTTCTAGAAAGATAAGAAATATAGCTACAACTTTTCTGCTTTTCACTTTACCAAATTCTGAACATATCAAGGTCAAAACTGAAGTTGAAAGTGAGGCATAGTGTCAAAACCCAGTGCACATGCACTAGGGATGTGCAGCGCATGTGCGCTGAGTCCATAATAGAAAATTGTAGAATGTGTTTGTGCATACATGTGTGCAAACAGACAGCGCATGTGTGCCGAAAATAGTAGGGTTACATGATTTCTGGATTTTTGGCAAATTTCTTTGCCCGGTTGGATTCTTTTTCATACGATTTCACATTCTTATCATTTGACAATTATTGTAACATTAGTACTCATTATAAATACCCCAAGTACGATGATTAGGAGAGAAATTCTATTACGTTGTGAGACTTTTTGTTCTTGAATTTATTCAATTTTATAGCAAGTATTATTTTTCTGTAATTAATTTTATGATTGTTCTTTTTTTAACTTGTTTTACAATTACTGCAGAATAATTAAGTTATTAGAATTAATCTACTACTAGATTATTTTAACCGCGTGTGCTTAATTCAATCTGTGAAGCAACTAAGTTTGATAATTGGTTGATTAGTTTTATTGAATTTAGGAAAATAATCAACTAATTGGCATAACCGCGTGTGTTTATGTTTAATTAGCCTAATTGTTCTTGTTGATTTTAATGCTTCTATTAATTAATCTTTGGCACATGTCTGGATTAAATTAATAGTTAGGGATAATTGGTTCGCGTGTTGAAATTAACGAACTTTAGAAAGAAATAAGAATCAACTTTGAATTGGATTTCAAGTTAATTAGTGCTTGGTATAGAAATTGAATTATCTTTGGTGTCAATGATCGACTAGTAAAATTTTCATGGTGGAATTGACCAAAACCAAGAATTCTCTCCAATTTACTTTATTGTCTTAGTTTTTAGTTTAAAAGCATTCAAAAAACCCCCTTTTTCGTTTAGCACAAAAATAAACTCTGTTCTCTGTGGGACAACATGTACTCACCACTATTACATTATAATTATTGAGAGTTGTTAATTTTGGGTACCTACGATAGTATTTCACAAAAAAATTTGGCGTCGTTTCCAAGGAGCGGTTTAAATCATTTTAGTGCTATTTATTTCAGTTTTCCATTTCTTTCATTTTATTATTGTTCTTCCGATAATTGTGTATGCCAGTGACGCGATCTGCTGGACAAGTTGAATTTTAATTTGATCTGGAAATACAGAGAACGCTACACAAATTAGGGAAGGAATTATAGGAACGTCAGTTAGGGAAAGATCAATTGTTCAATTTTATCTTTACTTGTGATACGGAACAAAACGAAGAGATAAATATGGCGCAAAGAACTCTAAGAGAATTGGCAGCGCCCACCTTAAATCAACAACCTTTGTACATTACATATCCTGAATTAGATGCAAATGTCACATTTGAATTAAAATCTAGACTAATCCATCTATTACCTTCCTTTCATGGATTACCAGGTACAAAAATCCAAACAAGCATCTTAAAGAGTTTCACGTAGTTTGCACGAGTATGAGACCCACTGGAGTGTCAGAAGAGCATATTAAATTGAAAGCATTTCCATTCTCACTTAAGGATGAGGCAAAGGATTGACTATTCGATTTACCTTCGGGCAGCATTACAACCTGGGAGCAGATGAACAGATTATTCTTCGTAAAATATTTTCCAGCCTCTCGGACTGCGAATATTTGAAAAAAAAATTGTGGCATAAGGCAGTTCAATGATAAGTCCTTGTACGAATATTGGGAGCGCTTCAAGAAATTGTGTGCAAGCTGTCCACATCATCATATAAGTAACTCTTTATTAATCCAATATTTTTATGAAGGTTTATTGCCAAATGAAAGGAACATGGTCGATGCCGCAAGTGGATGAGCATTAGATAATTTGACCATAGATGCTGCTCGTGCGCTTATATTAAATATGGCCGCGCGTTCTCAATAGTTCGGGACACGACATGATCAAACTCTCAATACATGTTAACGAGGTAAATGTTTCATCTTTAGAACAACAAATGGCTAGTCTGACTTCTTTTGTACGACAATTGGCTTCTTTAATTGAACCATGCATGAATGAGTAGTCGGTGTTAATATTTTCCATTCATGATTTTCAAGACTTTTGAGCACTAGGCCATACATTAATATTTTCAAGACTTTTGAGCACTAGGCCATACATTAATTTTTTATTTGGGATATTTAGAGAAATTTCTGTAGACTCAAGTATGTTGCATCCCAAAAACTCACTTCATTACATTTTCAAAGCTAATTCTTAGATGACCTAATTTAGTCTAAAGATAAGGATAGTGCCTTTTTCGTTTGTTTAGCCTTGATAGCCAATCATTTTAACAATTTATTTCTCATTGCCTTGTTTGAACCTTAGTCTTGTGAAGAGAAACATCATTCTCCTTCTTTCACTTAAACTCAATTTACCTATCCTTATTGAGTTTAATGTTTCTTTAATTGTTTTATCCTAAATTATGTTAATTCATTTAACAGCTTTATGGTGCACATTATATGTTAAGGGAATATAAGGGTGGAAGTATGTGAGAAGTAGGTAATGTACATTTATGGAGTAAAATGAGGTATTGGAAAAAAATTGTTGAAGAATAAAAATGATGATAATGAGAATTTTTTATATTTACAGGTAGTGCCTATCACTGGTACCGGTATTTGCAAGTAGTGCCCATCACTGGCACCTGCGTGTTTATTTGTTGTGGGTAGTGCCTATCACTGGTACCTGTATTGTGAGTGGACATAAAAAAGAAAAATAATGATGTGATGTATATATGTCCGGAAGAATATTGGCATGTTTTGCTATGCTTTTTGGTTGGACAAAATTCTTCACGGGTATTTGTTACTTAAGTGTGGGTTTGTGGATATATGATATTTCACTTGTGAAGAAAATTTTTATTTTAATATGTGGCCACCATTACTATAAAGCTCTTTTTCTTAATTGTTATATCCTTTCCCTTCTTTGACTAACAAATATCCTATCTAGACCTATAGTTCGAGTTGAAAGTCCTACCTAAATTTAAATTGATTGAATCGGTTGCCTAGATTAGTGGAGGGGTGTAAGAAGAGTAAACTGTGGGGTGCTTAGAAAAATTTTGAGGGTTTTCATGATTTAATCTAGATATTTCCAAATCTAAATTTTTGAATAGTTATACACACGAATTTCATGTTTTGGTTTCTATTAGCATTGAGCTCTTTGGTTCTTAGATTACTCTGATTGGTAGATTGATGATTGATTATTTATGTGGATATTTGTGGGAATATGTTGAGTGGAATTTTATTATGCTTAAATGTTTTAATTTTATGTTTGCTTGAGAACGATCAAGGCTAAGTGTGTGGTAATTTGATAAGTTCATAATTGTGCTATATTTTATGTATCATTTACCATGTTTTCATGTGTTGTAAGCAAGATTTGGGTTATTATTCAGCATCATTTGGTTATTCTTAGTTTTTGTAGGGTTAAAGTGAAAAAGAGCTGAAAAAGATGGACAAAGGATGAAAGGAAATGCAAAGGGCAGAACATGCACGAGTATGAAGCCATTTTAGACACTGTTTTGTATTTTAATCATAACATTCGAGTCCAAACTCTGATTGAGATGATTCAAGATGCGTTGGAAATCTAAGAAAGAGAGATACAACTTCTGTGTTTTACACTTTCCCAAATTCCAAAGACATCAAGGTCAAAACTAAAGCCAAAGGCGAGGCACAGTGTTAAAGCCCAGCGTACATGCACTGGTAAGGTGCAATGCATGTGCGCTGAGTCCAAAAAAGAAAATTACAGATTGTGTTCATGTGCACAAGTATGCAAACAGGCAGTGCATGTGCATCTGAAACAGCAAGGTTACATGATTTTTGAATTTTTGGTAGATTTCTTCATCCGGTTGGACTATTTTTCATACGATTTAACGTTCTTATACTTGGACAATTATTGTAACCCTGGTACTCATTATAAATAGCCCAAGTAGGGTGATTACATTTTATCTAGGGTTTTCATTCAGCAGAGAAATTCTTCATTATTCTTTCACTGCACTTAGTGCCTAAACCATTTTTCTTGGTCGAGGGATTTGAAGCAATTGTCAATTCTACTATGTTGTGAAACTTTTTGTTCTTGAATTTATTCAATTTTATCACAAGTGTTGATTATTTTTTTGCGATTAATTTTATGATTGTTCTTTTTTAATTTGTTATTGCTGCAGAAGAATTAAGTTATTAGAATAATCTACTGGTAGATTATTTTAACTGCGTGTACTTAATTCAATTTGTGAAGAAACTAAGTATGATAATTGTTCGATCAGTGTTATTGAATTTAGGGAAAATAATCAACTAATTGGCATAACTGCATGTGTTTATTGTTAATTAGCCTAATTGTTCTTGTTGATTTTAGTGATTCTATTAATTAATCTTTGGCGTGTGTCTAGATTAAATTAATGTTAGGGTTAAATGGATCGCGTGTTGAAAATTAACCAACTTTAAAAAGACATAAGAATCAACTTTGAATTGATCTTTAATTCGGGATAATTTTTCAATTACTGCTTGGTATAGAAACTGAATTATCTTTGGTGTCAATGATCGACTAGTAAAATTGTCATGGTAGATATGACCAAAACCAAGGTTCTTCTTAAATCGAATTCTCTCCAGTTTATTTTATTGTTTTAGCTTTTAGTTTAAAGCATTCAAAAAACCCTTTTTTCGCTTAGCACAAGAATAAACTCCGTTCTCTGTGAGACGACCTGTACTCACCACTACTACATTTAAATTATTGAGAGATGTTAATTTTGGGTGCCTATCACAGCATTTCACTCATAGACCACACACACCTAGTGTATTCAATCCTTCTCATTTAAGAAGATTAGGCTTTCCAACTAGGCCGAATTTCTCAACAGTCCTGGTAAGCCTATTATGTCTCCTATAAATATGGTATGATTTCTCATAACTCTACACAGAAAAACACACTACCACAAATTATCTCTATTAATTAGAGATCCAACCCTCTACCACTTATAACCATTATGAGAGTGACTTAGGCATCAAAGTGTATCTAGGGACAAGCTCTACCTTTTTGTAGGCACTCTGCAGTAGGAGCAGCGAGTCAGGGCTGAAGCAATTTTTTTTTTGCAAAAATAATTTGGTGCTATCTATAGAAACCGACAAAAGGCCAATTAGAACATTTGGCTAAGATTGCTGGAATATCACTCCTCGATTAAATTATAATGGGTACCATCTCTTTTTCCCTGAAGTTTCCTTGGATTTAGGAATTCAAAGGCAAACAAACATTCTTAGCTCTTCTGACATGAATTCTCCCACTTCTCCAACTATTAAATGTAAAAAAATTGCAGAAGTATTAGCCACCCTATAAGAATAGTAGCAAACCCCTATATAGTGAATTACACCTGATCTGGATCCTAAAACTGGCAAGATCACTTGTCTAGAAATTGACACCAGAGAAGGGCAAGAGAGTGAACCCTCAGAGAAATTGGAAGAAATCGCTGTTGACACCACTCGACTCGATAAGAAATTTAGGATGGGACAAATCACTACCTCCTGAAAAAAATGTGTGATTGATATCTCTATTAAGAGAATTCCAAGACATCTTTGCTTGGGAACCTTCAGATATGCCTAGAAAATTGACTTAACATCACCATGCACCATTTAGATGTAGACCATGGATACAAACTAGTAATACAAATGAAAGAAACCTAGGCAAAGAAAAAAGCCAAACAGTTGAAGAAGAAGTACAAAAGCTTCTAAACGTCAAATTCATAAAGGAGGTCAAATAGCCCAAATGGGTAGCTAATGTGGTGCTAGTCCTTAAAACCAATGGAAAATAGAGAATATGCATCGACTTTACTTGTTTAAATAAGGCCTGCCCAAAAAATTGTTATCCCTTACCGTGCATTGATATCTTAGTGGATCAACTTTGGGACATGAACTTTTGATTTTCCTGGACGCCTATAAAGGATACCACCAGATCGTACTCAATCCTGAAGAACAGGAGAAAAATGACTTGGCTACAAACTTTGGCATCGACTACATACATGGATGTGCTTTTCAAATTAAAGAACGTTGGGGCAACCTGTTAGCATTTAGTGGATAAACTCTTCACCAAGAAATTGGGGTGCAATATGGAAGTATAGATGGATGATATGCTAGTCAAAATCAAGAAGAAGAAGGATCACATTCATGACCTTCCTAGAACATTCAATACTATCCAAAAGCACAATATGAGATTCAATTTGAATAAATGCACCTTTAGGGTTTCGATAGGCAAATTCTAGGATTTATGGTCACATAGCAAGGAATTGATGACAATCCTTCAAAGATTGAAGTCATACTCATTATGTAACCCCTTAAAAAATTTTGGAAGTTCAAAGTACAGGCATATTGGTTGCTCTCAACAGATTTGTCTTCCATCCTAGAGAAAAGAATATACCTGTTTTTAAGGTTCTTTGCAATAAAAAGAGTTTCCAATGGACTTCCAAGTGCCAATAATCTTTTGAAGACTTAAAGCATTAATTGACCTCACTGTCATGACTTAAACAAAACCAATTATCAGCGAGACATTGTATGTTTAGTTCTCTTGTTCTGTCACAGACATTAGTGCAATTCTCCTAAAATAGGAGAAAAGAGTTTAAAAGCCTATATACTATGTTATAAAAATGCTAATAGACATGGAGTCTCAATATCAAGATGTCAAAAAGCTTGCCTTTTCTTTAGTCATTACTAAAAGAAAGCTACGTTTGTATTTCCTAAGCCACCCAATAATTGTCTTGACTGACATTTAGCTTAAGGAAATAATTTTGGAAGCCTGTTGCATCAAAGCAGCTTGCCAAATGGGCAGTCTTCTTGAGTGAATATGATACCCAATTTGAACCCTACACTGCCATCTAGGCTCAAGCATTATCTTACTTCCTCACGGAAGGAATAGAAGAAAACAACATTGAGGATTCTACAAAAAATCAGATCAATAGAACTACTCTCACAATTGGCGACACAAAGCTGCAATCTTCAGAACATCACGCCTAGTGGACAATGCATGAATATGGATTCCAACAACCAATAAGAATGCACGGTTGGAATCATACTAACATCTCTAGAAGGAGCAAAATGAGTTACACCCTCATATTCAAATTCCATGTCAACAATGAATCAGAGTATGTAACTCTGGTATCTAGACTTAAGATAGCAAGAGGCTGGGTGTGAAAAATCTAAAAATATTCACTGGCTCCAATCTAGTTGTCTGACAAAACGTTGGAAAATATACTGCCAAAAAACTATTTTTACAACATTATCCCCAAGAAGCAACAAAACTCGAACCAAATATGGGAAAAGTAGAGATAACATATGTGTTGAGGAGTGAAAACAAAGAGGCTGACACTATTTCAAAGATTGCTTGCTCAGCCCACATCAACGTATCACAAGATGTATTCCTTCAAATAATGGAAGAAATAAATGAGCAAGGAATTGAGATCAATGTTCCAAGTAATTGGACTACTACTATATTCTACTATCTACAAGAAGGGAAACCCCAATTGGACAAGCTAGAAGAGGTCAAGAGAAAATATAAAGCATAGGCAATCAAATACACTATCTTAGATGGAGTCTTGTATCGCAAGTCATTCTCCCTGACTTATCTTTGGTGCCTAGCACCCAAGGAAGCAACATATTCACTAGTAGAGATTCATGAGTGAATTTGTGGCCATCAAATAGGCAGCCTCTCCCTTGCTTAGAAGTACTCAAATAAGGATACTATTGGTTGAAACTCATAGGAAATACTAAAGCTTATGTGAAGAGGTGTGAAAAGTGCCAATTATATGCCCGTATACCCAGCATCTATCCATAGACTTCTCTTTGATATCATCTCCTTGGTCATTCAAATGGTGAGGGTATTGACATCTTGGGACCCTTTCCTTAGGCAGCATGAAAAAAGAAGTTTGTAGTTGTGCCAATCAACTAATTTAAAAAATGGGTTGAAGCAAAACCATAATAAATATCACCTACTAGCAAATTTAAGAATTTGTGAATGCTCACTTCTAATAATGGAAAAAAATTTGACACTGTTTAATCCATTTTGGGAACTTCTCTCTAACCAGAAAATATAGAAATCCTTCTCATCTATGGCTTACCTCCAAAGCAGTCGGCATGTAGAAGTGACAAACTGCATGATCATAGAAGGAGTCAAATTGAGATTGGACACTACAAAGGGCAATGAATGGAAGAATTACAAAATGTACTCTAGTCTTATAGAACTACATCCAGAGGAAAAGTAGAAAAACTCTTTTCAACATTTGCTATAGAACAGAAGCCCTGGGCCCTGTGGAAATAGGAGGGCCGAGATTCCAAGTCTACAAATTCAGTTCAGATGCAAACATTGAAAGCTACAAGCCAACTTAGATTTTCTTGAAGAAACTAGAAATCAAGTATATTTGAGAATAGAGTTGAGCAAAAGAAAGATGACAAGGTACTACAACCAGAAAGTGATCTGAAAAGACAATTTCAAGTATGAGATTGGGTGATATGAAATGCGATAGTTAGTCAAACCCAAGGGCACAGTAGGCTATAACCTACATATTTGGGAAGGGTTGTACGAGGTTTTCAAGGTATACACTAATATAGTTTACAAGCTCTGAACAAAAGAATGATGCAACCTCCCCTATATCTGAAATGTGCAGAACCTAAAGATATTTTATTTCTAATTAGCACTGAACCAGTGAAAGGGAAATGCCATGATGCAGCTCCATGTTTTGAGTTGTATAAGAAATCATCATGCCTACCGCTCTACCAAAAAGTGTAATCATCTGTCAAGGGAATGAAATAAATTTTCTAACTAAGAGTAACTATGATACTCCAATAGTAGAGTTTTCATTATAGACAAGAAAATGAATGAGGACAAAGCATTGCTATTTGACAAAACTCCAAAGCCAGGTATCCAAAATCCTAACTTCTACTAATGTAGAGGGATGATACTAAAAAATCTTGATTTCTACTCATGTAGAGGGACTTTACTCAAAAAACCTAACTCCTAAAACCCTAGCTTCTGCTTATGTAGAGGAAAGGTAGATGATAACTCTAGGAAACTAGAAACTAACTATATGTACCCTAAACTTGATGGTTTTGCTACTAGTTTCGAGCATTTTTAGTATTTTCGTGTGTGTTTCAATCTATTTTGCTTTTATGTGTTAGAATGCATTAGTATACTTTTATTAAGTTTTTTAGTACTTATTCAGGCCTTAATTACCATATTTATTAGGTTCTTATGTTTAGAGTTGTGTCGTTTCTTTAATCTAATTTCGTTGGGAGTTATATTTTCAGTCGTCTTTGTTTGTCTTTCATTTTTTGGCATATTTTGTGAGAATTTTATTATATGTTTAGGAGTTTTTTTAAGTATTTATTATAGCTAATAATTTTCTCCTGTGTGGTAGGTTTGCATGAAAAAAATAGTGCATCAATCAAATGTCAGACAAAGATTTTCGAAGTAAAACTGTAAAGTGCTATAAAAGTTGCAGTTTGATACGGTGACACCAAATTTGATGCCGCAACACCAAGGTTGTTGGAGAAAAAATGACTTTGTTCGGGGCTGATTTTACTGCACAATTCTCCCATTGCACTAGCACTATTTATACCCATTTCAAGCCTCATTTGAGGCACAATTAGCTAGTAGGAGTAGGTTAAAGGGTTTAGGGACAGATAAGAATGTGAAATTGGGTGAAAAAGAGTCCAACCGGGCTAAGAATCTGTCAAAAACTCAACTTCACGCCACCTTGCTGCCCTTCGCGCACATGCGCTGGGGTCTTTGCGCTATGTGTGCGCAAGGCAGTAAGATCCAAGCAGGTTTCGTCCTCTGTGCGCATACGCAGGGACCCTAGCGCTCATGTGTGCGTGAGCCACCTCTGGGGTTTTGCTTCTGGATGTGCACTGCACAGCTCCAACGCACGTGCACTGGCTTCCTCAACTGTGCTCCGCCTTCGGCTTTGATTTTCACCTTGATTCTTGAGTAATTTGAAAAAGTGTAAAACACAAAAGTTTATCCCTTTGCTTTCCAATGCATCTTAAATCACCTCAATCGGAGCTCGGGATCAAAAGTTATGCTTGAAATACAAAATAGTGTCTAGAATGGCTTCATACTCGTGCCTCTCCCATATTAACCATTTTCTTTCATGTTTTCCCATCTTTTTCAGCTCTTTTTCACTTTAACCCTACAAAAACTGAGAATAACCAAATTAAGCTCAATAATAACTCAAATCTTGCTTACAACACATAAAAACATGGTAAATGACACATAAAATATCGCACAATTATGAACTTATCAAATTACCCCACACTTAGCCTTTGATCGTCATCGATCAAACATAAAATTAAAACAATTAAGTATAACGAATTCCACTCATCATATTTCTTCAAATATCCACATAAATAATCAACAATCAATCCAGCAATTAGAGTAGTCAAAGAATCCAACAGCTCAAATGCTATTAAAAACAAAACATGAAATTCGTGTGTATGTGTGTATAGCCATTCAAAAATTTATATTTGAAAATATCTAGATTAAATCATGAAGACCCTCAAAAATTTTCTAAACACCCCGTAGTTCACTCTTCTTACACCCCTTGAGAGATCCACCAATCTAGACAATCGATTTAATTCAAATTTAGGTAGGACTTTCAGTTCGAACTATAGGTTAGGATATATGTTAGCCAAAGAAGGGAGAGGATATAGCAAATAAGAACAAGATCTTTATAGTAATGACGGCCGCACACTAAAATAAAACTTCTCTTCACATACGGAATATCAAACATCCACAACTCCACACTTGAGTAACAAACACCCAGGAAGAATTTCGAACAACCAAACATGCCAACCTCCCTCGGACATATATACATTACATCATCATTTTATTTTTCTATGTCCACTCACAGTACGGGTACCAGTGGTAGGCACTACCCTCAACATATAAACACGCAGGTACCAGAGATGGCACTACCTGCAAATACAGGTACCAGTGATAGGCACTACCTAAAATATCAAATACACGTACGTACCAGTGATGGACACTACCTACATCTACAGAAACTTCCATATTCATTTTTTTCTCAACAATTTTTTCCCAATACCCTATTTCTCTAAAAAATCTCTATGTACATCACTCGCTTCTCACAAACTTCCACCCTTATATCCCCTTAACAAATAATGTGCACCATAAGCTCTTAAAGGAAAAACTTAGGATAAAACAATGAAAAGAACATTAAGCTCAATAAGGGTAGGTAAATTCAGTTTATGTGAAAGAAGGTGAATGATGTTTCTCTTCACAAGAATAAGGCTCAAATAAGGTACTTGGAAAAAATTGTTAAAATGGTTGGCTAGAAAGGCTCATCAAACAAAAAAGCACTACCCTCATAACTAAACTAAATCTGGTCGTCTAAGAATTAGCTTCGAAAATGTAATAAAGTGAGTTTTTGGGATGCAACATAATTAAGTCTACATAACTTTCTCTAATTGTCCCAAATCAACAATTAAAGTATGGCTTAGTGTTCAAAAATCTTGAAAATCATGAATGGAAAATATTAACACCAACTACTCATTCATGCATGGTCCAACTAATGATTTATCATGCAGAAAAAAGAAAAAAATACATTAAGCAAAAAGTTTCAAAATTTCTAAAAAATGGTTAATTAATCCACAAAATTTTCAAATTTTTTTTGACAAGATCTCCGATCAAAGGAAAAGTTAAAATATATTGCAGCAAAATTCGAGCAAAATACACCAAACAACTTAAAAATCCAAATAACTTCCACCCCACACTTAAAAATAAGCATTGTCCGCAATGCAAAAAATAAAAGCATAAAAAATGGGAAAAAGAAAAGCTTCTCTAGATTTAATTCGCGTTTGGAGCAGTATCATCTATAAATATCCCCTTGTCGCGAAAGAAATTTGGATTAACACTAAACAAAACAAAACAAGACAAATAATTCCCTTGAGATAATAAGAAAAACAAGAAAATTGTAGAAAATAATCCTACAATAATCAAGAAAAAATTTATTCCCTTAAGGGAATACATAACAAAAATAAAACAAAACTCACGATTACGAAAATAAACCTAAGCAATATGAAATAAACTAACTAAAATGAAACCTAACTAACGAAAATGACCATCTAGCTAATATTGTCCAGGAAATCAATTACGATAAATATCAAACAAAGAAAATGGCCCAACACATAGGGCTTAAAAACTCAAGGAGCATGGGGCCTCAAATCTTGTGGAAAATGAGGAAAGGGAGGAAATGTAGAAGGGCCCTCTCCCCGCTCTTTGGCCATCTAACGAGCCTCCATGGTCTGCTGCCACGTAAACTGATATTGCATAAACGAATCAAAACGTTGGCCCATCCGCTGTTGTTCTGCCAAGATTTGATGTAGAGGCTCCTCCTGTGCTTGCTACGGAGCAGATACTGGCTCATTAACTGAATCCTCAACTTCCTCTACGTGTGACGTAGAAGCTTGTGACCGAGTGTGTTTAATTGGAGCTCGTATACCCCCAATTGCAATCATCTGGCCTGGACTCAATTTTTTCTTCAGAAGGCTCAATCACCACACCACTTTCCAAACATAGAGTCATAATCAGATAGGGAAACCATAATCCCGGTTGCCTATTGGTAGCGTAGTAGCAGATGAAATTTTTTAACGTATGAGCTGACCGACATCTATGGCTTTCCCGGCAGCAATACAGTATAGCAATTTGGCCCGTTCCATAGTGACATGGGTGAGATGGTTTACCGGTAGAAGGCGGCCACAAAGGAATTTAAACCAGACAAACCATGCTGGCTTAAGTTTATTTGCATGGAAATGTCAAGCTGTCATGCCATCTGCCGTAAAAGTTCAGTCCACGTCTCCGTCACAAAGAACGCTTGTGATCTGTTGAAGCTCTATATTGGCATTACGGGTGTCGGGCCATTCATCATTACGAACATGAGTGACCTTCAACACTCCATGGATTTCATTGGCAGAGACATCTACTTCTTTCCCCCGTACATATATCCTGGTGCAGCTATAATGACCAAAATTAGAATAAAACTCACGTACCACCGAAAGGACGACATCTATGAGAGTTTAAGTGAAAAGCTCCCATCCGCGATTGCGAATGGCTAGCTTGATTTCTGGCACCCCTGCCAATGGCAATTGTATGCCTCTTTCCTTAATTGCAACTCGTTTTGAGATATCATTGTCATATTTCTGCTTGGCTTCTGCAGTTAAAAAACGTAACCCTCCACTAACTCGTGGTTGTGGAGCCCCGGATGATGAGGATTCTCCGGTACCCTTGCCTGTGGCTATTTTCTTTGTTGTTCTTCCCATTCCTATAAAACATAAACAAGCATCATGACTCCTAAACAAACAATTACAACACCCCATACTTAACTAAATGGCTATTCCCCCAAATCATAAGCCTTAGACTATACATGAAAATCCAAGCAAAATAATGCCTAAAACTAAAGCTTATATACAATGCATGAACATTCCTATGCATGAAAACTAATTAGAAAGAATTCACATGGCATAATCAATGGCCTAGGAATTAAATTTGTTCATCAATGCCTCGTGTTTGAACATTTTTATTCATTGAGACATATTATCGAACACATGGCATGCATAAAGAAAGAGGAAATTTTTGGGTATATTATGAACATGCAATCCATTAATTTCCTCAATCAACAATCCAAACAATAATCACACCAAATTTACATTTAAGATTCAATCCATATGAGATTTCATTAATCAAAGCATAGAAAGACTCAACATATTCTTGAAAATCAATTGAAACCCATAAGAAAAAATTGTAGAAAGAGAGAGAAATTCATACCTTGATTTGATTTTTCTTTAAAGAAGAAGAAATTTGAGTGTAAAATTGATGGAATTGGGGTGAATATTGGAAAACTTGGAGTGGGGGATTTGAGGGTTTGAGAGGAAGTTGAAAGAGAAAAGGAATGTGAAGAAACAATGGGATTTGGAACGGTTAAGTTCCTTTAATCCTGTCGCGCACACGTACGCTGCTTCCTCAGCGAGCATGTGCGCGCGAGGCAGAGGCTCTGTGGGATAATCGACTCCGCGCACATGCGCTGGGCTTTGAGCCCGCATGTGCTCATGAGGCAGAGGCTAAAATTGTAAAGGGTCTCAGCGCACATGCGCTGAGATTTTAGCGCGCATGTGGTATGAACAAAAATTACCTTTTTTTTTTTTTTTGCAAGCATAAAAACATTCCTAAATCACCCTCATAACACATAAACCCCTCAAAGATCTATTTTATCAATTTAGCCTCTGAATGCAATTGATTTCCCTATTAACTACGAAATTAAAATATGCTGTCCTTTAAAACAAAAAGAAGCAAAAATAAAGTTTTAAATAACAGAATAAAATTGAAATGGACATGGGTTGCCTCCCATGCAGCGCCTTTGTTTACTATCGTTTGCTCGACTTGATGTTCGTTCACCAATCAATCAAGTAACTCCCACGTGATGAACTTCAAGAATCTTCAACTTCATTATTGTCACAAATGATGGATTCAATCTCCTTTGTTCTTGTAGGACCCGAACAAGTTGCTCTTCTTGCGACTTGCTAAGTTGACTTGATATTATCACCCTCTCCTTATCCTTCAAAAATATGTACTTAAGGTGACCAGGAAGGCGATTGTAATCCAGAATTGTTCCCTGCATAATAGTATAATTTCAATTTCACGTTAGAAAGTAGTAAAGCATTAGGACTTCCATTACTTGTTTGTTGCAACAAGTCCTTGTTCTTTTCTTGAGACATTCTTCACTGTTAGTGTTCACCTCCTGCTTATCGATATGTTCATGCATTTCCTGTATTAGAGGCTTACACACATCGATTACAGAAACAAGTTTAGTATGGTCAAATGGTTCAATATCATCATAAATGCTAAAGTTAACACTTTTATCTCCAAATTCCATAGTAAGAGTGCCTTTAAGAACATCTATCTTTGTTTGGGAAGTAGCTAGAAATGGTCTTCCTAACAAAATAGGAGCATTGGAATCACTTTGTTCCATTTCTATCACATAAAAATCAACAGGAAAAACTAGACTTACCACTTGAACTAAGATATCCTCTACGATTTCCTTAGGATAGGCCAAAGATCTATCAGCCAACTGAATTACTATACTAGTTTTATTCAATGGTCCTATTTTTAATGCATCATACACAGAATATCGGCATTACATTAATAGATGCATCTAAATCCAGCATGGCTTTTTCAACATATGTATTGCCTGTCTTGCAAAGAACAGAGAACAAACCTGGGTCCTTACGCTTTTCAGGTCGGGATTTTTGAATAATAGATGATACATTTCTCCCCACATCTACCTTTCTAACTTTCTTCCCGTTTTGCTTTCTTTTATGGGAACACAATTCCTTCAAAAACTTAGCATATCAAGGTATTTGTTTAATAGCATCTAATAAGGGAATATTTACCTCGCACTTACTCAAAGTCTCGTATAGCTCTTTGTCGGTATCCTCCTTTGAAAACTCTTTCAATGCCTCGGGGAATGGGGGTTCGGGCATATCTTCGGTCCGTACAAGAACACTTTTATCTTCATTAGTACTGCTTTTCTTCTCGCATGGTTCAACCTCTTTTTTGACTGTGGTCTTCTTCTTCTCGACCTCAATATGTTCAGGAACTATTTTTCTTTGCATATCAATCTCTTTACCACTCCTCAACAGCTAAAGTAATTGCTCTCACATTCTCCTTGGGATTGATGATGGTTTTAGACGGCAACTTCCCGAACTCTGCGCTTCCAACCTGCTAATCGCAGTAGCCATTTGTCTCATTTGATGTTGCAACTGCTGAATACTATCCTTTGTATCTTGCTGGAATTGAATCGTATTTTTAGTTAAAATATCCAGTCGTTCCTCTAAAGACTTACCAGATTGATTATTCATATTTGCTTGTTGTCTTTGAGTAAATGGCGGCCTGTATGGTTGGAAGTTCTACCAATTTTGTTGAGGCTGATTTTGTGCTGGGTTCCCATATCTCAAGTTAGGATGATCCCTCCATCCAGGATTGTACGTGTTCGAATAGGGATCATAACTTTGTCGTGGATTCCCTGGGAATCCTCCAGCTGCATTTACGTGCTCTTGACCCGTCTTGTAATGTGGGACACATATCTATTGAGTGTCCCTCATTTGAGCAGACACCACATGGTTGTGCTGTCTGTGCAGTCCCTGAAGCCAGATAACTTTCGAACAAAAGAAGTTAAACTAGCCATTTGTTGTTCTAATGATGAAATATTTACCTCATTAACACACTTGAGAGTGTGATCACGTCGTGTCCCAAAATTTTGATAACGCGCGGCCATATTCGATATAAGCTCACGAGCAGCGTCTATGGTTAAATTGTCTAACGCCCCTCCACTTGCAGCGTCCACCATGTTCCTTTCATTAGGCAACAACCCTTCATAAAAATATTGAATTAGCAAGGAGTCAATTTTCTGATGATGCGGACAGCTTGCACACAATTTCTTGAAGCGCTCCCAATACTCATACAGGATTTTTTATTGAACTGCCTTATTCCACAAATTTCTTTGCGAATATTTGTAGTTCGAGAAGCTGGAAAGTATTTAGCCAAGAATAGTCTATTCAT
Organism: Cinchona pubescens; assembly: GCA_025175665.1. Lineage (NCBI taxonomy): Eukaryota > Viridiplantae > Streptophyta > Magnoliopsida > Gentianales > Rubiaceae > Cinchona > Cinchona pubescens. Next base: position 2,831,617 of record JANKKI010000016.1, read on the forward strand.
CTGCTCCCAAGTTTTGATACTACCCGAAGGCAAACCGAATAGCCAATCCTTTACTTCATCCATGAGTGAGAATGGAAATGCTTTCAACTTGATATGCTCTCACTCTGACACGCCGGTGGGTCTCATACTTGTGCAAACCACATGGAACTCCTTAACATGCTTGTTCGGATCTTCACCTGGCAATCCATGAAAAGAAGGTAATAAATGGATTAGTCTAGATTTTAATTCAAATGTGACATTAGCATCTAATTCTGGATATGTAATGCATAAGGGTTGTTGGTTCAGAGTGGGCGCGGCTAATTCCCTCAAAGTCCGTTGTGCCATGTTCATCTCTTCCTGTTGTTCCTGTTGTTCCTGATCACCTGAAAAGATATAGTTAAAAAATTGTTCTTCCCCTAACTGTCGTTCTATTATCTCTTTTCCCAATCTACGTAATGTTCTCTGTATTTCCAGATCAAATTGGAATTCAACTTGTCTAGCAAATTGGGTCACAGGCATACCCAATTAGCGGAAGAATTACAATGAAAAGAAAGAAAAGAAACACAAATGAAACAAATAGCACAAAAATAATTCAAACCGTTCCCCGGCAACGGCGCCAAAATTTTGGTGATCATTGCAAATAATGTGCTACGGAGTTGTAATACTATCGTAGGCACCCAAAATTAACAACTCTCAATATGTAGTAGTGGTGAGTACAGATCGTCGCACAGAAAACGGAGTTTATTCTCGTGCTAAATGGAAAAAAAGGGGTTTTGAATGCTTTTAAACTAAAAACTAAAACAGAAAATAATAAAGAGAATTCAATTAAGAACAATCTTGGTTTTGGTCATATTCACTATGGCAATTTCACTAGTCGATCATTGACACACAAGATAATTCAATTTTATATCAAGCACTAATTGAAGAATTAACCCGAACGAATACCAATTCAAAGTTGATTCTTATTTCTTCCTAAAGTTGGTTAATTTTCAACACGCGATCCAATTAACCTTAACTATTAATTTAACCCAGACACGCCCCAAAGATCAATTAACAGAAGCTTTAAAATGAACAAGAACAATTAGACTAATTAAACATGAACACACGCGGTTATGCCAATTAGATGATTAATTTCCCTAAAAATTCAATAACACTAATCCAGTAATTATCAAATTCAGCTGCTTCATAGATTGAATTAAGCACACGCGGTTAAAATAATCTAACAATAGATTAATTCTAATAACTTAGTATTCTGCAACAATAATAAGTTAAAAAGAACATTCATAAAATTAATTGCAGAAAAATAATCAAAGGATTGAGATAAAAGTGAATAATTCAAGCACAAGAAGTCTCACAACTTTGTAGAATTGACCATGGCTTCAAATCCCTCAGCCAAGAAAAGGGTTTAGGCACAAAGTGCCATGAAAGAATAAAGAATAATTTCTACAGCTAAAAACCCTAGCCAAAAGAAAATAAAAGTGTCGAAATAATTTCTACTGCTAAAAACCCTACCAAAAGAAAATAAAAGTGTCGATCTCTTTTTTTCTCACCCTACTTTTGTATTTATATTAAGTATTTAGGGTTACAATTAATGCCTACAGATAAGAATGTGAAATTGGGTGAAAAAGAGTCCAACCGGGCTAAGAATTTCTGTCAAAAACTCAACTTCACGCCACCTTGCTGCCCTTCGCGCACATGCGCTGGGGTCTTTGCGCGCATGTGTGGGCGAGGCAATAAGATCCAGGCATTTTTCGTCCTCTGCACACATGCGCAGGGACCCTAGCGCGCATGTGCGCGAGAGCCACTTCTGGGGTTTTGCTTCTGGATGTGCACTGCACAGCTCCAACGCACGTGCACTGGCTTCCTCAACTGTGCTCCGCCTTCAGCTTTGATTTTCACCTTGATTCTTGCGTAATTTGAAAAAGTGTAAAACACAAAAGTTTATCCCTTAGCTTTCCAGTGCATCTTAAATCACCTCAATCGGAGCTCGGGATCAAAAGTTATGCTTGAAATACAAAACAGTGTCTAGAATGGCTTCATACTCGTGCCTCTCCCATATTAAGCATTTTCTTTCATGTTTTCCCATCTTTTTCAGCTCTTTTTCACTTTAACCCTACAAAAACTGAGAATAACCAAATTAAGCTCAATAATAACTCAAATCTAGCAACATGATGCTTACAACACATAAAAACGTGGTAAATGACACATAAAATATCGCACAATTATGAACTTATCAGTCCCTTTCTTCTTGATTCTTCCAGCTTGCTACCCAATTATAAATTCACCCTGCAATGAAACACCAAATCTTACTAAGTACCATTATAATTATAAAACTAACATAAAACTACTACAACAAGCTTAATATTACTTTAATGTTACTACTAACACTATTAAGCATTAAATCATAGAAAACACACATGAAAACATTTAAATTGGGATAATATTTCCAAAACACTACGGTTTTAGAGACAAAACAACTCTATTTACTAGATTTATCACCTCCAACCAGGATTGTAAGTTTTGGAGTAAAGATTTTTGTCATCCCTATTATAGTTGCCAACATAAGTCAGCATTTCCTGATTGTTCATGCATTGTTGGTCTGTTGAATGTCCTTATTGGCATACGCCACATGATACAAATGGACTCTACACTTGTCTCCCTTGAATGCCCATACCAACTCTATTCTCTTGGTTAAAGCGGCTAACTGTGTCACTATAGCCGTGAAAGTATATATCGCATAAACCCCTATAGTTTGTAACCCTCTCGTTTGACCACTGATAATTGTTTGATAACATATCTTCTAGCATCTAGACAGCCTCATCATAGGACTTACTCATAATGCCTCCCCCAACTACTATATCAATAATGAATCTAGTTGGCCCTTGCAATCCAGTCTAAAAAGTCTAAATTAGAAACCAATCTAGGACACCATAATGTGGACATAAATGAAGTAGGTCATTGAACCATTCCCAAGCTTCGAATAATGTGTTGTTGTCATGTTGCACAAATATGTTGATGTCGTTCCTCAGCTTCACTATCTTCGATGGTGGAAAGAATTCCATACATAACTTCTATGCAAGATCATTCCAGATCATTTCGGGTCGTCATGAAACCTGGAGGTTGAGAAATTAACCAGGCCTTGGCCTTGTCCCATACTGAGAATGGGAAAATTCTTATCCTTATAAGTATCGTCTAATACTCCATTGTTTCGAAAAGCGTTACAAATCACCAAAAAGTTGAAGATATGAACATTTGGGTTATCACTCAGCAATCCACCAAACATAGCTGATGACTGCCCCATTTAAATGATCCATGGCTTTAGCTCAAAGTTATTTGCTTGAATCAGCAACCTCAAAATGCTTGACTGAAGACTATTCACAGTGGGTATGGTAAAGTCCCTCAGAGATCTCGATTAAGCTTGATTTGGCGGTACTTGAATAAGCAAATTAATAGGATTCTTAGTCTGCCATTTCTATGATATGCTAGAGACCCTTCCAAGCTCCTCTTTTAAACAACTAATTATACACTCAATTTCAAGGTCTAAAGAAATAAGTATCCTCTTCGACCTTCTAAGCATAAAACCAACAAAGAACTTTGCAAAACACATAACAAAAAAAGGAAAATATTTAAACTAGAATTTGAATTATTAATCTGATATTAACAAAAATAATCAATGTCAAGAACAAGTAAGTCTCCAGCAATAGAGCAAAAACTTGTTCGCGTTGAGTTATAGACACGATTCATGTATACAAGTATACATATTGAACAAGTAATATAGAGTAAGTAGAAATCATTCCCATGAGAACTAAACTTGAATAAGTTGTTAATTACTAGAATGATACGTGCAAGACTCTATTTAAACAATGCAATGATTTGAATTGTAATTAAAAAAAAAGAGTAATGACTAAAGAAATTAATTAAATAAATAGTTTGAAAATCAATTGATATAAAGCCTAGTGTTTATTCTTCATTTACCTATACAATTGAATGCTTTGATTTATTGTTCCCCCAATTTCTCAAGTTGTTTACTAATCTAGGGTTTAATGTAATTGCATATTTCCTTTTAGAATATAGTGGGTTGGTTCCCCCAACCAACCCACTATATTTCTATGTGAATTTGAACCAAGATTAGCGTAGATTAATGAATCCTAATTTGATTGCCAATGATGAATAGGTATATTTCTATCCATAAAAAGAAAATTTCATTTCATGAAATAGTTCAATTTGTAGCGAAAGTCCCAAACAAAGGTTATTGGAACTCATCCTAACCCTAAGTATTCTCTTTCGATTTAGAATAGGGTCTACAAATCACTCTAGAGGGTGATCAATTATCTAGAAGCATTAAGATTAATTCTAGAGGTGGCTCAAGGGTAAGGCAGCTAAAGTCCACTTCAGGCCCCCAAAAATTTTAGGTCTTATTATTATGGTAATATTAATTATAAAAAAAAACTTTTTTGGTTAGAAAAAATCTAGTCAGAACTCTCTATTAATTTAGGCCTTGTAGTAGTTGGTACAAAAAATGTAATCAAAGTTCTATAATAAGTAATCACAAAGTTTAGGCCCCAAATCTAGGTCTTATTATAATTATAGGAATTTTTTTTCCTTAGAAGAAATTAATTAATTTGACCTAAACTCCACAAATAATAGATGCTTTTTTTTTTTTTTTTAAATTAGAAGAAATTAGTGAATATCCAAAAATTAAAAGTTAGGCCAATTGTTTAGCAACATATGAGCTTGAGACAATATGGTACAATATATTGTTTGCTATTAACTCAGTTAGTAAAAGTTTACAATAGAAAGATATGTGTATTGATGTTGTCATAGATCAACTGAGATCTTTTATCTCTTTTAAAAAATATGGAGAGGATGGACCTATAACTGCTGTGATATTTGCTAAATAAGTTGTATTTGAAAGAATATAGAGTCTAAATTTCATGAGAAACATATCATGATATGTACACAAACAATTTGATGAAAACATTGATAATGAAATAACAAGGTCGCACGAAGAATCATTTAGAATTTGTTATTTCTTATACATACTAGACAATGCAATTTCTTTCCTTCAAAACAGATTTGAACAGTTCAATATATATGGAAATATTTTTGGTTTTCTAATTTATATTGAAAATCGAGATCATTAGACATCAAAACTTGCAAGTCCGCTACCTTAATTTTGAAAAACCCTTGAAATATAATAATCATTTAATTATTGACAAACTATTTAGATTTATTTTTGGAATTAGATTTTTAAAAGAAATTGTACAAATAGAAAATAAGACTCCAATTGGTTATACCTAATTATTAAATAAAAAAAGAATTGACTTTTTTCCTAATACATATGCCGCCTATAGAATAATTTGAACGATTCCCTTTTGGTTGCTACAACAGAAAGAAGCTTTCAGAACGAAAATTACTACAATCTTCTTATATAATATCAACAATGTATCAAGAATGATTAAATAGGTTAGCCGCATTATCATTTGAAAAATAATTATTAGAAGAAATTTATTATAAAAGTTGAATTAGTAATTTTATATTTCAAAAAGATAGAAAAATAATTTTTTTATGAGGATTTATATTTATTTTACTAAGAAAATAAAAAAGTCCTCATGTTAAAATTGGCTTTAGGCCACCAAATCGTTGAGCCACCCCCAAAACAGCAAACAATTGAAAATCTAACAAACAATCATGATGACAAAATTTGAATAAAAACCTAGATAAGGAATTAAGTGCATGTTCAAGGTCATACATACATCAAAAGAATATTTTACGCTCATTCTAGAGTATAAAATCACAAAGGAAAGGGAAAGAGATGAAAAACATGTTGTGGTTGCGTTCTTCGTTTCTCCATCTTGATGATTCTTCCCCTGAAGATTGATTGATTTTTCTCCTAACATTTTCTAACCGAAGTTAGTTAATATCTAGTCTACGTTATGTTTCTAATTACCTAGGACACTTCTTTGTAGTGTTTCCTAGAGTTTTACATAGTTATAGGTCAAAAACGCCCCTAAAAAGCCCTAAACTCATGAAAAATGTTTTTGCCCATTTCCAGCCACCACATGGGCACGGGTGAGGTCCTTCAATCATAGCTGCACCTAGCCAACAGTAGCAGGGCATGGCTGAGCCCAGTCTTATTGCTTGGCCTAGCCGTTTTGCTCCGTTTTCGTCCATCATGCTTCGTTTTCATCCCATTTGACTCCCCAAAGTATTCCAAACTGATAAAAACTCCATACCAAACACATAAATTAGTGTATTTAAACACTAAAACACATAAAATAACTTTTTAACATAAAGTGCTAAAATTGCCAAAATACCCCAACTTATTAAACATAAAGTTCGGAATCCGATCAAAACCCAAGCTAAAATTTTTTTATAAATAACTCCCTTTCGGAGTTTAACTGGAAACAACCAATTTTCAGCAAAGAAGCAAACAAAGTTTCACAATCCATGTTTCGGCTCCAATGCAAAGGCCAATCTGAAGCATGAACATAACTGATCATGCATGTTGATCTTTTGATTTTATTTGCATAAAGGAAGGAACAATTAACATTGCAAAGCTACTGTTGTAGCTAACTAATTAACTAAGATCGACCCAAAACCGAGGACAGAGGTTAGGAAATTTAGCCTCAGATCATGCATACAAACTGAAAAGCTCATGAGATACTTTCGAGGAGCAATAAAAAAGTTGAACTGAGCAAACAAAATTCGGAGTTGCCTTCATTTGGCTTGAAGATCAGTGTGAGGGAAATGATATAAAGGAGCTATCTATGAGCCATGCATAAAGCTCACCAACTTCAATCCATAGTTCAACAAAGGCAATCTATGTGGACCTTGGGAGAGTATATATATATATATATAAATAAAAGGATTTGGCCGAAGATGGTGCAATTTTGGCCAATCCAATCCAACTCGTCAAAGCTTAACAACAGGTCGAACATCATAATCTTGCTGTCAAAAAGAGGCAAACTTTGGATTACTGAGAGCATGTCGTAGTTGAAGCTCCATGATGAAGATTAAGGGTCTGGTCGAGGTCACATTCCGATGCTGTCTGAAGCAAGTATACCCAAGACTAATACAAATTAGCCTAAGACGATACAAGTTGGCTAAAGGAGAAATCATCTAGCTGAAATGAAGCCATTCTACGGCTGTAGATTGGAAACTAAATTAAGCTTCGGCTGGATGACAAATTTATCTTTGAATGCTAATTCGAGCTTGAGAGCCTCAGCCTGGGATTTAATCAAATTAATGAAGTTTACAGGAAGCTCAACAAGTGCATCAATAAGTTATACTCCCTCGGTCCCGAAAAGCCTGTCTTATTTGGGAATTTAGCTTACCAATAGTAAACAGATTCTATTAATTCCCACTTTTACCCCTTTTCAACACAAGTAGAAGTGGTGAAATCGTGAAAGCAGTATAAAATTTAAATTTGTGGCCCACTATAATTTGTTTGATTTCCAAAAGCTAGCTAGTAACAAATGCATATTAGCACACAACTAACTCTTTCAAATGGTTTTGTTTTTCAGGCACTCTATGTAGTGGCCCTTATTTTAGTTGAATTGCAATAACAACTTCTGTACTCACATCAAAGACTTTTAAGATTTTCTTATTTATAATAATACACAAGGGTTAATTTAGAAGTTAGATGAGAAACGCTTTGCCTTTTCAAGTAAGTGACAAACATTTTGGTAAAGACCAAAAAGGAAAGTATAACAGTTTCAATGAGACAGAAAGAGTACTAAATATGATGATGTCTATTACTATAATCAGGTTCCATGTCTGGTCCAGTGATTGATGTGCAAAGACGTCGAAGAATCAAAAAGTCCAAAGCAAAAGAAAGTGTTCAAAGTAAATTCAACTAATTATGAGAAGCAAAAATGGCTGAAGTCAAACCCATTTTTATAATCTCAGATTCTTGGCTAAAAATAGGATAATCCCGGCTTCACTTCTAAAAGATGGAAAATTCTTAAGTAACACAACAATAATTCTATCTGTTGGTATAATTTAATTCGATCCAGAAATTATATCTCTAAAAATGCAGTTTTTGCTAGATCGGCTAGTTTTATGAATCCAATCTCAAATAGCAACAACCACCTTTTTCAGTCGGGTGGAGCAGTTACTAGAGTCACCGACAATTTTCACGTATCAAAACCTAATGACTATGATGGTTTCTCTAGGAGGAATAAGCCTATCCATTTTATGGAATAGGGAGTTGGGACGAGAGATAAATTAAACGTAATAATTTTTCTCTAATCAATAGGTCTATTTATACAACTCTATTTGATAGAGTCTCAATTACGTATAGTTGAGAAAATCTTTTCCAACTCAAGTTAATGAGTTCTATTGATAATATATTTGATCAATTATAATTATCACTTAGGCAATTATTTTGACTAAATAATTATCACTTAGGTAATTGTCTCACGGACAATTACTTGATTGTCGAAATAGAGTCATTGTCCAACTAATTAATTGTTCACGTTGTATGCTATGTGGACGTCTACATGCAACATATCCCATTCGTACACATTGCGTTCAACATATTTTATCCGTTAATCTCCATAACTTATTCTCACTATCATTAGAAAATGAAACATGCGACCAAATGAGGAAAATGTACCAATGAGAGATGTTGTGTCAAGTTACCATCTCACTAACATAACTCTAGTCATTTATTTTCAAATATCCCAATTTATCTTAATTACACAGAGTTTTGCATCTCTAGTCCCTTTACAAATAGACCCACGCAAATCCTCTTTTTCATGTCTCTTTGTACTCATGGTTATATTCAACAACTAATATTTCTATAACTATCCGGGCAATGAGTTACAAAGTTTTATGTGTAAGCTCAAATAATTTTTTCTTGAATACTCATACTGATAGATCAAAAAATAATTGCTTTCCTAGATATATTTCAGTAGATTGCATTATTCTTGACCTTTGGATAACAAGTTAAAAGTAGCAACATCAACTCATAATTTCTCAATATAGATTCATGTTCCAAAGGGTATAATAGGTTGGACAATAAGTCTACAGGGCTCACATTGTGATGAAGCAGGGATCCATTCAATCTCTTCTTTATCGGTCGACTTATAGCACATATAGTGTGAAAAGTATGCTATGGTAAAGCTCCCACTCAGGTTGTCACGCTCTAATTTACACCATACAGAACTTGGACCATCAACCTCTCAAGACAACTGTCTTGAATCCCAAGATTCAAATTCAACGATTAACAAGCTATATAAAGCGTGGATACCTTTACATTCGACTGCATTTTTAGTCTCATCTTAGTACATGACTAAGGAGACTATGATTAATTATCCTTACTCGTCTCAATAGTGATAAGGTGATCACGACAATTGTTACCTAGTGATCATTTAAGTCTTGTCCCACTCGCTATCTCAGTGCTAGAGCGATTTTTTGTGTGAGTGGAATAATCTTTGAGTAGCTCGGTGACAAATTTTCTTAGATATGTGCTTTGAGAAACAATTATGCAAAGAATCCACAAATAAGTACTTTATTGCATAAATGATTAACAAATAAATCAAATTTTCAATAAACCTAAACCTTAATGTGTTTATAGAAAGCATCCTTAGGGATTGGGTTTCGTAAATGGGTCAACTAACATATTAGCAGTGGAAACATGCTTCAACACTACTTGACCCTATGCAATAATGTCACGTATGAAATAGTAACATGTGTCAATGTGTTTGATTGTCCATGATATTTAGAATCTTTTGCATAAGCTATAGCTACTGTGTTATCACAATGATTCTATCACAACAGTTTCCTGAACTTGCCTAGTAATCTTCAAGTTTTGCAAAAACCTCGTAAGCCAAATTGCTTCTTGTACCTTAGCAGTACATGCAACGTATTCAAACTCCATCATGGACAATGACATGCACTATTGCTTTTTGCTACACCATGAAATGGATCCTCTACCAAGAATGAAGGTGTAATCTGAAGTGGACTTATGCTCATCCCTATCTGTTAATCCATCTACATCACTATATCTGACTAATTTGAGAATTTCACCTTGATTGCACAAAGCCATATTAGAGGTTCCTTGCTAATGTCTAAGTATCCTTTTGACTACAGTCCAATGCACAGTACCAGGATTACTTTGACATCTACTAACCATGTCTACTGCAATGGAGATGTCAAGTCGAGTACACATCATAGCATATAGCAAACCATCAACAGCGCTTGCGTATAGCACTTTTGCCATATGGTTTCTTTCTTCTTCTATTTTAAGGCATTGTTCTTTGCTGAGGTATACCAACCCCTTTCCATAGGGGCATCTATGGGTTAGCAGTCTTGCATGTGAAAACGTTCTAAAATTCTTTTGATATAAGTTGCTTGAGAAAAATTTAAAAATCTTTTAGAATGATTTCTCGAGATCTTTACCCCAAGAATACATTCCACTTCACCCATGTCTTTCATCTCAAAATTGGTCCATAAATAATTTTGAGTGGTGACTATTAAATCCTTGTCATTCCCAACAAGGAGGATATCATCCACATACAATGAGAGAATGAAAAGCTTAATCTCAAGTTTATTAATGTAAACACAATAGTCTTCTTCAGTCATCATAAAGCCAGTTGATAAAATGGTTTGGTGAACCTGAATATACCAATGTCTAGATGATTGTTTTAGGCCATAAATAGAACGTTTTAAGCGATACACTTTATGCTCTTGTCCTTTGACTTGAAATCCAATTAGTTGATCCATACATATCTCCACACTTAATTCTCCATTGTGAAAAATTGTCTTCACATCCATCACATCTAGATGAACAATTCTAATTCTAAATGTGCGACAATGATAAGTCGGATTGATGCAAATCTCACCATAGGAGAAAACATCTCTCATAGTCTATACCTTCTTTTTGAGTGAAGCCTTTGACTACAAGACAGGCCTTGTATTTATCGATTGATCCATCAGCCTTGTGCTTGATTTTTAAGACCCATTTGTTCATAATAGTCTTGCGCCCAGGCGAGAGATCAACCAAATCTCATACATGGTTCTGAGCCATGGAGTCCACCTTCTCTTCTATTGCTGTTAGCCATTTACTTGAAGCCGGTGAGTTCAATACTTCTTCATAAGAAGAGGGCTTATCAGCATCCATAAATACACTCAAAAAAGTCTCACCTTTTATCTTGAAGTGTCTATGTGGAACATTTCCACGCTTGCTTCTATGTAATTGTGCATTTTGAAAAGGTTTATTGGGTGTGCTCCTACTATTCATAATATTCTCCGAAGTTGGTTGTGTTTCCACATCTAATCTATCAGGTTGAGGAGTGCACCATCTTGATTTTCCTTTGTCTCATAGAGTTCAAGGTTACCCTTATTTACCTCTCTTAATTTTGGGAATTTTTTTTTTTTTAAATTAACATCATGAGATTCTATTTCAGAAAATCCCCAATCAGGATGTTCACCATATATTACATAACCCTTAAAGTGTTGTTAGTATCTTTATGAAGATGCACTTATTAGCCCCAGAACCTAACTTCTCAAATTTATGGGAAGGGTTGTGAACATAACCTACGGATCCCCAAGGATGCAAGTCTTTTAAAGAAGGCTTTGTCTCATTCCATAACTCATACAGAGTTAAGGGATCATTTTTAAGAGAACTCGATTAAGGATATAGGTGGCAGTAAAAAGAGCATCCCTCCAAAAACTAATTGGAAGGTTGGCTTGTGCCATCATTGACCTTACCATATCCAATAAAGTACAATTCCTTTTTTCTGCAATAGCATTTTGTTGCGGAGTTCCTAAAATCGTCAACTGTCAACGAATCCCTTTTTGCCCTCACAAAATATCCTGAACTGATCAAAGAGATATTCTCGACTGATATCAATGCGAAAAGCTTTAATAATCCGTTCTTTCTTATTCTCAATTTTTTTACAAAGCATGTGATACATTCTGAGCGTCATAGCAGTGATTTAATGGAAAAAATTTAACCATAACGTGAGTAATCATTAATGATTGTAATGAAATAAGATGCACTGTGCCGTGCTTTTACATTCATGGGCCCATATATGTCCGAATGGATAAGTTCTAGAAGATGAGAGGCTCTTTTGGCCTTTCCAAAAGGTTTCTTGCTAGACTTACCAGCAAGACAAGGCTCACAAGTTGGAAGATTTATTTTGACAAGAGAGCCCAATAGCCTTTCTCTAACCAGTCTAGACATTCTATCTTGTCCAATATGCCTTAATCTAGCATGCCTTGTAATAAAATTGATAACTCTAGTAAACTAGAGTTATTTTCCTCTAAATTATAGCATTTTGATAGTTTAAATTCCAAAATTAGACGCACAGTAAGTAATTGAAGATTTTACTTAATTTCTTTCATATGTATTTGTATTTTCATTTTTGAATTAATTATGATAATTTTTGTGTTAAATTTTTAGTTTAATTAAGTGCTTAATGGTGTTAATATTATGCAGGTTAAAAATTAAAGGTTAGAAGCTGGAAGGAACAAAGCTCAAGGGACTAAATTGCAAAATGGAGGCAATGAGGATTGCTGGAAGAGATTCGAGATCGCGGTCTCGACTATTCCAGACCGCGATCTCGACTCGGGAATTAGTGTTACTATGTTAGAGTCGAGATCGCTGTTTCAAAACTTCCAGACCGCGATCTCGACTCGCTTAATGCTAAGTTGTAAGGGCAATCTTGTAAACTTCGAGCCCAAAAACCCTAATTTTTGCCTTGTATAATGCTGCACTACTTAAGCTAAGTAGAATTAGTTTTAAAAGGGAGTAGAAAGTAGAGTAAGATTAGCTAGTTTAGAATAGAGAGATTTAGATAGTTCTAGAGAGAACTTAGGATAGCTTAGACTACAAGTTACTTTTTTCTAATAGAATTTTCTCTTAACTTTCATCTTAGATCTTCTTTAAATTTCTTGTCAAGTTTACATTTTTATTAGATAATCGTAGTGGGTTTTTCACAAGTTTTAAGTAGATATAATTTTTATTTTCTTTCCTTTTTATTTTAGTAAAAAATCTATTTACTTTCAAATTATGGTTTTTAGGAAATTTAGGGTTCTGATCAATCTCTTGCTTTCTATTTAAGAATTTTCAATTCCTAGCATTAATTTTTAGTTAATTCTTAGTGGGTTCCTTAATTCCAATTGAAAAATCAAAAAAAAATATTTAATTTCTTAGTTTATCTTTATCTAATTTTTACCTTAGAAATGAATGCTCTTAGTATTAAATTTTTTTCTTTCTTCTTTAGTCTTTTTAGTTGATTTATTCTCTTGTTCTAAATTTTAGTTTAAATTAGACTAAATTAGGTTAGAATTAAAATTATAGGTTTCATTAGAATAGTTATCTATCATCTACCTATTGATTTAGCTTAACTACACATTTACCCTTAAAATCTTGGTAATTGCAATCAACAATCCTCGTGGGAACGATCCCTACTTCCCTTGCTACTAGTTGACAACCGTATACTTGCAGGATGCCACCTAGTAAGTGAAGAAGAGAGGAATGATCTACAAGGATGCTGGTCATATAGACAAGTGGTGTTGCACAGTAATTTGACCATCATTGGAGAAGCATTAAGGGTGACTTCATTAGGTACTTGGGTTCAGCTACCATCTCCTCCGGCATGGCACTTTGGTCCACCTCGTGGACAATACTACACACCGCCGGCGGCCACCACACATCACGAGGGATCTAGCCACGCGGGTTCAACTGGAGGAGACGCAGATGATGATCACGAGGAGGCCCAACCTAGTGATGCAGAAGAAGGTCAAGATGAGATTGAGTGAAGAGAAGCAGCCACCATTTGTTTGTGCAAGATAGAGGATTGATCATTGAACTAATTTGAGGTTGGCTAATAGATGATGATGTTTTTCCTATTTTCATTAGACACCATAGTTTTTATTTACTTTAGATTATCTTTGTTTTATTTTTAGTTTTTGGAATTGAAGTATTTCAGTATTTTTCTTAAGTAGTTTGGCTAATGGCCTTAAGCTGATGCCAAGTGATACATTTTGATGTCTTATGAATGAGGTTTCTTTTGGATTCTTAAATTGACACTTGGTAAGGTTTGGTTATTGCCAAATAAGAGTAATATGGCTAAGGGCCCTAAACTGATGCCATCTTTGCATTAGTTGATGAGTTAATGGAAAATTGATTTTGTTTGAAGCTTACTTGGCGAGATGCATGGCATGGTTGCTCTTGACATTTTTACTCAATTTTAATTCTAGGCTTAAAAGTAGGGCATAGTTAAGTAGTTTTCGTTAATTTTGGGTTTGTCTTGATGTTTCATTTTGGGTGAGTGGAAGGATGATTTATTCATCAATTTGAATAAAAGAGACAAGTTTGGGGGTGTTTATCTTTTTGTGTTGGAAATGGTCATTTAATATATTTTGTGCCACTTGATGATCAATGGATGGAAAGTTGATCAATTAGGTACTCAATGATGATAATTTTGATGTTCAATACCTTGTGAGTGAAGTATATGATTGATTCTTTTCAAGAATTTTTGTGTGAGTGAGTAGTTCATTTGCAATATAAAGAATTCATAAACTTAGCATTGATATTTTTTCAAAAATAAGTGCTAAAATTTTAGGAAAATTTATATGAAATGTTGTTTCTTATCAAATCATTTATATTATGTGGTTGATAAACTATCTTTTGGAAAGAAATGAGTTTAATGAAGTAGAAGGAATTTTGGGACATTTAGTGTGTTTGTATAGGGAATGTTATTCTAACTTGTGAATAATTGATATTCGGGATTAATTTTTGGTACATTTTACTCCTTTTCCTTGGATTAAGGCCGTGAAAAAAAAAATTAGGAATAAGGCGAGTACGGGATTCCGACATGTACCCATGTTGTTACTCTCCGAAATAAGCCATTAGAGTAGTAATAAGGCGAGTACAGAATTCCGACATGTACCCATATTGTTTCTCCGAATTAAGCCATTAGGAATTGCGTTTTTCGTATACCAATAAGTTAAGGAGTAAATGTTTGTAATACTTATCATTAATCTCATATTACTTATTCCTTCTTAGAGGTTTGTTCCCGAAATGTGTGACAATTGCATTTAAGTTGATTCCTAATTGAACTTCTACTTTCATAATGCTTAGTCGAGAAAGTTGATTAACTTTATAATATTTGTGAGTTGAGAAGTAATGATGTTTTAAATGAAAAGAACTAAAACTTTTGGTAGTTCTTTTCAAGGATGATAATGCTTGGTGATGTGAAATCTTGTATAGTGAATGAATTTGTGCTTCTTTGTAAAATGAAATTTCAATTTTGGATTGATTTACTCATATTTTTCATATCACGTAGTGTTGAACATTTCTTGAGAGATCACTTAATTGTTCTAACCACATCCATAGATTCATCAAGTGTCACGTCAACTTTGGGGGTGTTTAAATGTTTGAATGTTAGTAGGTTTCATTTATTGTTCATCTTTGTTTTGCTCGGGACTACCAAAACGCTAAGTTTGGGGGTGTGACAACTCTAGTAAACTAGAGTTATTTTCCTCTAAATTATAGCATTTTGATAGTTTAAATTCCAAAATTAGATAAGTAATTAAAGATTTTAGTTAATTTATTCCATATGTATTTGTATTTTCGTTTTTGAATTCATT
Source organism: Cinchona pubescens (assembly GCA_025175665.1). Lineage (NCBI taxonomy): Eukaryota > Viridiplantae > Streptophyta > Magnoliopsida > Gentianales > Rubiaceae > Cinchona > Cinchona pubescens. Next base: position 2,847,202 of record JANKKI010000016.1, read on the forward strand.
ATGATAATTTTTGTGTTAAATTTTTAGTTTAATTAAGTGCTTAATGGTGTTAATATTATGCAGGTTAAAAATTAAAGGTTAGAAGCTGGAAGGAACAAAGCTCAAGGGACTAAATTGCAAAATGGAGGCAATGAGGATTGTTGGAAGAGAGTCGAGATCGCGGTCTCGACTATTCCAGACCGCGATCTCAACTCGGGAATTAGTGTTACTATGTTAGAGTCGAGATCGCTGTTTCAAAACTTCCAGACCGCATAGATCTCGACTCGCTTAATGCTAAGTTGTAAGGGCAATCTTGTAAACTTTGAGCCCAAAAACCCTAATTTTTGCCTTGTATAATGCTGCACTATTTAAGCTAAGTAGAATTAGTTTTAAAAGGGAGTAGAAAGTAGAGTAAGAGTAGCTAGTTTAGAATAGAGAGATTTAGATAGTTCTAGAGAGATTAGGATAGCTTAGACTACAAGTTACTTTTTTCTAATAGAATTTTCTCTTAACTTTCATCTTAGATCTTCTTTAAATTTCTTGTCAAGTTTACATTTTTATTAGATAATCGTAGTGGGTTTTTCACAAGTTTTAAGTAGATATAATTTTTATTTTCTTTCCTTTTTATTTTAGTAAAAAATCTATTTACTTTCAAATTATGGTTTTTAGGAAATTTAGGGTTCTGATCAATCTCTTGCTTTCTATTTAAGAATTTTCAATTCCTAGCATTAATTTTTAGTTAATTCTTAGTGAGTTTCCTTAATTCCAATTGAAAAATCCAAACAAAAAATATTTAATTTCCTTGTTTATCTTTATCTAATTTTTACCTTAGAAATGAATGCTCTTAGTATTAAATTTCTTTCTTTCTTCTTTAGTCTTTTTAGTTGATTTATTCTCTTGTTCTAAATTTCAGTTTAAATTAGACTAAATTAGGTTAGAATTAAAATTATGGGTTTCATTAGAATAGTTCTATCATCTACCTATTGATTTAGCTTAACTACACATTTACCCTTAAAATCTTGGTAATTGCAATCAACAATCCTCGTGGGATCTTCCCTTGCTACTAGTTGACAACCGTATACTTGCGGGATGCCACCTAGTTAGTGCTTTCATTGATTTAAAACTAGGGTGTTAAAAGAGGAATATCATAAGAAAAAGTTGAAACATAACCAGCACTAGCATTAGTAGATTCACAATCATTAGTAGATTCACAATCTAAGAAAAATAAATCATCCATAATAAATCTTAAATCATAGAGGGTATTGTCAAGAAACATAGACAAATTTAATTATTCTTGAAATTAAAAATAAATTCTAGTCTCACTAGAGCTAAAATTGAAAGTAGATTATATTGGATTGAGGGCACGTAAAACACATCATGGAGGAGAGTGTCCATCCATTTTGCAAGGTGAGTTGGTAGGTTCCTTCACCAAGAACCTCTTCCTCGGCTCCATTACCCATCATGATAAAACTTTTTTCCGATGTTATCTGATGATAATCTACAAATCCTACGCGATCTTATATCACATGTTTTGTTGCCCCAGTATCTACTACACAACGAAGGAGAAAGTGAGCTACAAATACATGTAGATGAACAAAACTGAAAAGAGAGTTTAGTTTAGGACAATCCTTTTTGGCTTACTGCATTCCCCAGCAAAGTGACCGTTCTTTTCACAATTGAAGCACTTGAATTTAGGTTTATTCATCTTATCACCTGCTTGCCTCTTTGGCGTTTCGTGCCTTTTCCATCTTGGTTAGGTCCCATATTCTCAACCTTTATCTTTTTGCTATAGATTTTTGCCCTAGAATTCTTCCCTTTGTTTTACCCAACTTGTGCAATCATTACGGTACTACGGTTCGCATCTTTCCTCTCCGTTTCAAGCTCCAAATGGTGGGATACGTCATCAAAGGTCTTAATGTTCTCATTGTGTGTGAGAACTAGTTTCACCTGTCCCCATATAGGTTCAGGAAGTGATCTTATGACAAATAGGACCTGTTGCTCGTCAGAGAGATCATAAGCAGCTGATTTCATTTCTCTAATCATGTTGGACATCGGCCTAAAATACTCAACCATTAAGTGTTTAGGATCTATCATATATTGATTGAACCTCAGTGTCAAGGTGAAGCCTGGTAGCTATTATGCCATCGAATTTGATACAGAGCTGATCCCATATCTCTTCGGTAGTGGGAAAGGGTTCAAACTCCCCTATCATATCGTCGTGCATGCAGCTCAGCGAAGTAAAGTGCCCACTACGACCCCTCTTTTTTAGGCTTCAAAGGCCTCGAGGTCAATTCGATGCTGGGTTGTAATGATTCCCAACTTCAGGTAGAATCATGCCATTGGTCAAATGGTCCAACAACTCTTGCTTATTAAGGAGGTACGTAACCTTCGTATGCCAGATATCATAATTTGTGACATTCAATTTTTCTCTCTTATTTAAGTTGACAATAATATTTTTGGAGGCCATTTTATCGACAATCATTGAACACAAATTTGATTGAAACACATATCAAATTAATGACAAAATAAATAAATAAATATTTAATTTTTACCTATTTCCTTGGATCAAAAATTTTGCTTTTTAGTTAGTAATCATCTCCAAGAAAAATAAGTTAAATTGATTATTTAAATTATTTTAGTCAATAAGTTTTGGGAACAACTCCTTATCCACATACAAGATGAGTAATTAAACATACATAAATATCAATTCGTCAAGTGAATATGTCATAATTTTTTTTTATGCCCATGTCCAAAATTAATAAATCTATGTATGAAGTAGGTGCGTAAACACATTCCTTTACAAGACTTTAATAAATATAATACATTTTAAAAAAAATGATTACATCAATTGATTCCTACTACATCAATCTAGTATTAATATAATAGGGATGCCACACATTTTTTTATGTAGAAAATAATTTTGAAATAAATAAATAAATAAATTACAAAAAAACACGGGCATTCAAAGAAATCGATTATTTAAGTAGGCAATTAAACATATTATTTGACACTAATTATTTCATATTTATCACATAGATAAATAATTAAGTAATTTTATCTTGAAGATAAAATATGTGTGTGTCACAACAAATATGGATCAAGCAATATGCCACATATTTTTCATAATAATAAATTAAATAATTAATTTTATCTCAAAAATGAAATATATGCATTTTTAACAACTAATGTTAAATATAAATCATAATAAATATGAATCAAATAATATATTACATATTCATATCATCATTTTTCTTTTATTTTACCCAACATGGTATCTATAAACTTTTGGGGTCAAAACTGTGAAAAGGCACATAAACTATTAATTGGTTGGGTCAGATTTGCAAACCAATCAAACCAATTGGTGCATATCTGGAAAGTTGGAAAAAATTTGGAGACCGAAATTGTATAAGGACACAAAGTCTTCATCTTCTCCAACTTGGCAGTTGGAACCACCATGGTTCCAATCATCAACACCACCAAATTCTCTGGCGCTAGCCATCATCATTACCTCCTGAGATCCAATAAAGCATACACGTTGCCAACGGAACATATCCGAGATCAAAGAAGATGACAGCACTAGGCGTCCATTGAATCACGAGCAACAGGACTGCAGCTTTACGTTGCGGCTTTCCCGGCCACCGCTGTTGCAATCGCACAGCAGATCAGTAGCTTTCATCGCTGCATTAGTCAAGATTAGACAGCCATGGCCGTCCAACCACTGCTGGTGTATTTTTTTTTTTTTTCAATTCAACAAAATCTAATAAATTAAACCAGATACACAAACAGATTACAGAATCCAGTGTGGTGGTGACTAGGTTGGTTTTTTTTAAAAAAAATTAAAAAATTGGTGCATGAAGGGACGCTGGTATAAAATACAGGAAAATTCTAGACTACTTTTATAAAATTATTTTCTTATACTTTAAGTTTTGTACAATAAAATATTATATGTTTTAAAAATTTATACCGTATAAGTTTTTAAAATCAAAAAAATTATTTTTTAAAAGAGACTTTAAAATTCCTCTAAAACACATAATTGACGAGCATTTTTTTAATTGACTGTTATTATACTATATCAAATAAAAGAAAGGAGCGTATAATTAGTTTATAATACTTATTGAATAAATAATGATATTTTAATTGTTGCTTAATAATTAATAAGAGAGACATTTGTTCAAGATGGTTCATTTTATTACAAATTAAAGTGCTATGTTTTGTCCAAATAAGAATCTTTTATGGATTTTTAAATACCTATTAGAATGACAAATAATTACTTAATAATCCCAACAAAATTTTGTGATCGCCATTGGATCATGTGGTCACAAGGAGGCTAAACAATTGTTGGCTCTCTGATCGTGGGTTCCATTCTCACCTCCAACACGTTTCTCATTTTTTTTTTTAATTTTATTTGTTTGCATGGGTATGAAACCCATCAGTCATAGGTCTCTTGTGTTTGTTTTGCTGCATGGAGTAAACAAAAGCACATTTTGTGTTCATGCACAAACAAAAGAAAAATTTTTTTTTTTTGTTCATCCGATTTTTTTGTCTATCTGATTATTTTACTTGATGATGTGGATTAGTAACACACATACCTTCTTACCTAAATTGTTCTAGAAGTGCCTACGTGGCTTCATTAAGCAATTATGTAATTCAAATTCTTATAGACATAGCTAGAGCCTCCTAAGTGCATATCTATAAATAAGGGGCTTGAGTGCTACTAAAGGAAGATAGACAATTCAGAGTCTGATCACAATTCAGATAATCAAACACACACTTGCAACTCGGATATTCTTCTTTCTCTCTCCTCCTAGAATCCAATTCTAGCTTCAACAATTGGCGCCGTCTGTGGGAATCGACTGATTTCCATCACTTTCAATCAATTCTCAGTCATCTGAATTGTTTTCTTTTTGCTTTGTAAAGGATGAAGAACCGTGGAACAAGACGAACTGTCAGCAAGGATGCCGAAACGAGCGATCAGCACCTCGTAGTGCATACCGATGAACTGAAAAATGTCGGTGCACCAACCGAGGCACAGCAAAAGTAAAACGATGTCTTGAAGTACATTGCTGATCACTTCGAGTCTTTTCGAGCATTCGTGGAACAACGCGAGAGCAAAACTCCGTCCGAGCGCTCGAACCGAGTGGCCACCCAACAAGCTGAACAGAAGCGTGACCCAAGTCGATGACCTGGCAAAGAGCCGGTCGATGTCGTCAGCCCAGCCGATCTGCGACACAAATTAACAAAGTCACGCTCAAATGAGCAATCAGATGAGTCACATTCATCGACAAGGGAAAAGTTACTGATGCGCGAGAGACTCGGCGCACACTTTTCAAGAAAATCAGGATCGAGATGACACTCCTCGATTGTTTTAAAACATGAGTAGGAGCAGAACCTCGAAAACAAGATCCAAGAGATTTTGAGAAGAACAATTTGCACCTGAATACTCCTGCTACGGCAGAGATTGATAGAGATCCGTTCACAATCTTTATCAAAATTGAACCTCTTCCAACGCAATTCAAGTTGCCGGACTTAGGCCGCTATAAGGGAGAATCTGATATGTCAGATCACTTACAACACGTGGTGGCGATCACTAGCCTTTATGGCTACAGTGACGCGACCCGATGCAAGTTGTTCGCAACAACTCTTCGAGGCCCGGCACAAAAATGGTTCCAGGAATTGCCAACGAACTCAATTGCTACTTTCCCTGACCTGGCGAAGGCATTCCTGGGTCACTTCAGGAGTAAATCAATATTGCAGAAAGACACATCGCACCTCATGAACATACGGCAGAGGTCCGATAAGTCACTTAATAAATTTGTAGACCGCTTCAACGATGAGGTGGTCCAAATAAAAAATGTTGATGAAAGAATTCTGGTTGCTGCTTTCTGCAGCGGCATCACTCAACCAGGTGTCTTCAACGCCGAATTGGCCAAAAGAATGCCAAACTCCTATTCTGAGCTTCTAGAAAGAGCATCGGAGTTCATCCGGGGTGAAGAGTCAAACAGGACAAAAAGGGAACTCTATGATACACAAAGAGAAAAAGTCCAAAAGACTCTGAACCCCTCTTCCGCAAAAAAGCTGAGAGTCGCAGACAGATTGAGCTATTCCAGGGCCACACCTATGGAGAACCGGGTGGTTTTCCCGAACAATAACATCAGGAACCGACCACGGCGAACAAGGAGCCATCTCGATGCGGACTTCACACCTTTCAATGTGTCGAGAAGAGAAATATTATATCAATTCCAACACTTAGGTCTTCTAGAGCCACCTCCTCGGATGGTTTCAGCCTCAGAAAAAAGAGATAGGTCAAAGTACTGCGCTTTTCATGGTCAACACGGTCATGATACCGAGGTATGCAACCATTTAAAAGTTGAAATTGAGAAGGCAACCAGGAAGGGCATTTGCAGCAGTTCATGCTGCCGAACTACGGCAGAGTTCCAGAGGAACAATGCTAACCAAAGAAATCCGACGCAACCTCGACCGCCACCTCGTCAACAGATCCGGGGTGACAAGAACAGAAACAATCCCGTGGCTAATCAAGATGAACAAATCCGCGTAGCCGGGGTGATAAACACAATTGCCGGAGGCCCGGTGATCGGAGACTCAAACAATGCCCGAAAAAAGTATGCCAGGAACTTTCCTTCAGGAGAGGATCAGGAAAAGCGACTGAAGCCATTTATGAGCCTCGGATACACCTCCGAAGGCCCAGTCCCCAGCCGAATGCCACACAATGACCCCGTGTAATTCACGTAAATGTGGCTGGATATGAAATACACCGCGTGTTCGTAGACTCCGGAAGTTCGGCGGACATAATCTTTTGGGATGCTTGGGTCAAAATGCATATGGATCATTCTTTGATAAAACTTTTCAAGACTCCGTTGGTGGACTTCACCGGAGATCGGTCGTGCCAGAGGGACAAATAATGCTTCCACTCTGTATGTCTTGGAGCTCCCCCGAAACACAGAATTGAAATGACCAATTTTGTCATCGTCAAAAGGGACAGCTCCTACAATATGATAATTGGCCAACCCACGCAGTACACCTACAGAATCCTTCCCTCCATATTCCATATTGAGATAAAATTCATGCTGAGGGATGGTTCTGAAGGAACGGTTATTGGCAGCCAACAAGAAGCCCGAGTCTGTTATATGATGTCCTTGCGGTCCCAATCGCAAACGATGTCTGTTGCAGACAAGGCTTATTTGGAAACATTCGATGCTTCATCCACCTGGGATGGCTCTGAAGAGTCTGAGACAAGTCAGAAAGAGAGGGAAGAGATGGGGTAGCCCCGGATGGGAGCTATTGAGATCCCCGAACCTCCAGAGCATAAAGGAAAGGGCAAGGCAAAGATCGAGACCCAAGACGAGGTTCAATTTGAGGAGATAGCTTTAGATCCGAGCCTCCATGATCGAAAAATCAAGATCTGTGCTACTCTCCCAGCTGAGTTTAAGACTGCTGCCCTTCTCTTCAGGCTTTTAGCCGAATACAAGGACGTGTTCGCCTGGACCGTTGAAGACATGCCCTGCGTCCCTCGGGAGATGATTGAACACAAACTTGGAGTGGACCCGGCATACAAACCAGTGAAGCAAAAGAAGCGCCTCTTCGGTCCAGAACGCAGCATAATAATTGAAGCCGAGGTGGACAAACTCTTAATAGCCAGATTGATTAGAGAAGTATTGTATCCCACATGGCTTTGTAATCCTGTCCTTGTAGCAAAACCAGACTCTGCTTGCCGAATGTGCCAAGATTTTACTGATCTAAATAAAGCTTGTCCAAATAACAGTTATCCGTACCCCCGGATCGATACAGTAGTAGATTCATTTGTTGGATTTTACATTTTACATTTTTTAGATGCATTCAAAGGCTACCATCAAATATACATGGCTAGAGAAGATGAAGAGAAAACCTCTTTCATCACCGACCGAGGCACGTACTGCTACACTACGATGCCCTTCGGACTCAATGCAAATGCCGGAGCTACCTATAAGCGCCTCGTCAATAAGACCTTCAAGTCCCAAATAGGATGAAACGTGGAGGTATATATTGATGACATGGTGGTTAAAAGCCGAACATACGAGGAAACCTGGAAGATCTCAGGGAAACATTTGAGACGTTAAAATCTATCCAAATGAGGCTGAATCCCAAAAAATGTACATTTGGGGTCCCCTCGAGAAAATTCTTGGGATTTATTGTCTCTCATCGAGGAATCGAGGCAAACCCTGAAAAGGTGCAAGCCATAATTGATATGAGAACTCCCGGCTCAATGAAGGAGGTTCAAAGACTAACCGGTAGAATGGCTGCCCTAAATCGATTCTTGTCCAAATCAGCAGAGAGAGGCTTGCCATTCTTCCGAGTCATAAAGAAGATTGAGGATTTTCAATGGACCGAAGAAGCTTCTAAAGCCTTTGAAGAGCTTAAAGAATATTTAGGTACCTTACCGAAGCTCGCTTCTCCTCAGAAAGGCGAACCGCTATACCTGTATATCTCAATTGCCGAACCAGCAGTTAGCTCGGTTCTATTGAGGCAAGACGAACAGGGTAACCAGTGCCCTGTATATTTCGTAAGTAAAGTGCTTCAAGGTGCAGAGAAGAACTACACTCCTATTGAAAAGGCCGCCTTCTCGTTGGTGGTGTCGGCTCGGAAGCTGAGGCCTTATTTTCATAGTCACAAAACAATAATTTTGACCAACCTTCCTTTGAAAAATATCTTGAACAAACCAGATGCTTCAGGCCAAATGCTAAAGTGGTCTGTAGAGCTGTTTGAGTTTGACATAGAATTCAGACCTCGGAAGGCAATCAAAGCTCAGGCTCTCGTTGATTTCATTGCAGAAAGCTGTGACATCGAAAAAGTTGATCTCATCCTGACAACCGATCCAGTAAAAGAGCAAAAAATGAGGGAAGACCTTGCATGGGAGCTTCATGTTGATGGAGTTTCGTGTGAGTCCGGAGCCGGGGCAAGGATAATAATCCAATCTCCAGTCCTCTTCTAAGGAGACTATCTCACTTATGCCCTCAAATTCGAATTCAAGGCAACCAACAACGAAGCTGAGTATGAGGCCCTTATCTGTGGGATGGAAATGGCCCACCAGATGGGTGCCCGAACTTTAAAGATTCATTCAGATTCTCAACTGGTTGTAAATCAAAGCCTGAGAAATTACGAGGCTCGAGGCGTGATTTTGCAAAAATACCTAGCCGAGGTCAAAAGCTAGATAAAAAAATTTTAAAAAGTAGACATCATCAAGATTGCCCGAACGAGAAATACGCACGCCGATGCTCTGTCAAAACTAGCCTCAGCAATATATTCGTATTTAACGATAGAGATTTTGGTAGATCTATTGACATCTCTGAAAGAATCTCTTGTATCCATCCAGACCTCGGTTGGATGGAACCCCTGATAAGTTATTTGAATAACGAGAAACTCCCCGAGGATCATGCCGAAGCTAGGAAGGTCAAATATCGAGCCACCAAGTATACACTTATTAACGAAGTCTTATATGCCTAAAAAGGCATACTTGTGCCCCTTGCTGAGGTGCCTCACGCCATTCGAAGCTAACTATGTTCTACGCGAGGTACATGAGGGCATATGCGGAAGTCATGTCAGTCCTTAGAGTTTAGCTCGCAAGGTCTTGCTAACTGGGTACTACTGGCCAACCTTACATTCGGATGCAGATACTTTGGTTCGAGCGTGTCATCAGTGTCAAGTACATGCCCCAATAACACGAAGACCCTGCTCGGATATGGTTCCTGTTCAGAGCCAGTGGCCGTTTGTCCAGTGGGGAATTGACATTTTGGGCCCACTTCCCCGAGGGATAGGCAAGCTTGAGTTTTTAGTAGTAGCGGTTGACTACTTCACTAAATAGATCGAGGCCGAGCCCCTACAACAATCTCGGGAAAAGCAATAGAGAAATTCTTTTAGAAAAGCATTGTTTGCCGATTCGGTATCCCTGCGGTGCTTATTTTCGATAATGGAAAACAATTTGAAGGAGAACCTTTCAAGAGCTTCTACGTTGGATAACCTCGGTATCAAGCAGCACTTCATCTCGGTTGCTCATCCTCAAGCAAACGGACAGACTGAAGTATGCAACCGAACCTTGCTGACAGGACTCAAGACTAGACTTGAAAGAGCCAAGGACGCTTGGGTTGAGGAATTGCCCAGCGTCCTCTGGGCATATAGGACCACACCTCAAACGACTAACGAAAATACTCCTTTTAGTTTAACCTACGGGTCCGAGGCTGTTATTCCTGCGGAGATTGGGCTACCTTCGGCTCGAGTATCCTTGTGTAATTTGGAATCCAATCATGAGGCTCTGCTTGCTAATCTAGACTTACTTGAGGAAAAGAGGTTAGATGCATCCATTCAGGAAGCCAAGTACAAGCAAGTCATGGCTAAACACTACAACGCTAAAGTGAAGCATCGCTACCTTCGGCCCGGAGACTTGGTACTTCGGAAGAATGAAGCTAGCCGTGTAGAGGGGACTAAGAAGTTAGATCCGAACTGGGAAGGACCCTATCGTGTAATCTATAGAAGCTCACACCTCGGGCTATTACAAGTTGGTTAACATGAAAGGGGATCCTATACCCAGAATGTGGAATATTGTAAATGTGAAAAAATATTATCAAGAAATATAATGAAAGTCCCTTCTCAAATGTCAGATGTTCCAACTGCTCCAACTCTAAGAGTTTCGGATCCAGTTGAACAAAAAAGCAAATGATTGAGGGCTGAGGCTTAGCAGCCTCCCCAAGCAAAACAAAGCCACGCCAACCCTCAGAGGTTCGGACAAGGCACTATCAGATGTTCCAACTGCTCCAACTCTAACAGTTTCGGATCCAGTTGAACAAAAAAGCAAATGATTGAGGGCGGAGGCTTAACAGTTCCCCCTCAAGGGTCGAGGCTTAACAGCCCCCCCCAAGCAAAACAAAGCCCGCACCAACCCTCAGAGGTTCAGACAAGGCACTGTCAAATGTTCCAACTGCACCAACTCTAAGAGTTTCAGATCCAGTTGAACAAAAAAGCAAATGATTGAGGGCGGAGGCTTAGCAGTTCCCCCTCAAGGGCCGAGGCTAAGCAGCCCCCCAAGCAAAACAAAGCCGCGCCAACCCTCAGAGGTTCGGACAAGGCATTGTCAGATTTTCCAACTGGTCCAACTCTAAGAGTTTCGGATCCAGTTGAACAAAAAAGTAAATGATTGAGGGTCGAGGCTTAGCAGCCCCCCTCAAGGGCCGAGGCTTAGCAACCCCCCTCAAGGGCCGAGGCTTAGCAGCCCCCCCTCAAGGGCCGAGGCTTAGCAGCCCCCCCAAGCACAAACAAAGGTGCATCAACCCACAGAGGTCCGGTCAAACTCAGAGCAATTTTAAGCTGTTCCAGCCCTCAGGGGTTCAGAACAAAGTCCAATAAAAAAAAGAAGTAACATAGGGAACCGAGGCTGAACAGTCTCCTCGCAAGGGTAGAAACTAAGTGACCCCCTCTATGCAAAATGAAATGGAAGAGTTTCTGATCCGCAAAGATTCTTGAGTGAGCTGCTGAAGCAAAGCATTACTCTGAGGACTTTGGAATGCTTGACTCAAGTTAGGGGCAATGGCTAAGGCAAAAACAAGGAGCCAAGCTTGGTCCTTTTGCCTCAGCCCAGAAAAGTCCAAACAGAGCCTAAGCTCGAAACCAAAGCATTCCTTAGACAATTTTTTATGTTGGAATGCTTAAGCATGGAAAGTTGTTTGCCTACTTATATCATAAAACTTTTGTTTTAAATGCAGGAAATAAAGAGGTTGAAAAGCAAGTAAAAAGCAAAAAACAAAGAATGCCGAGGCTCGTATCAAGAAGACAAAGTTATCCGAACTTAACAATTTCATTAAAAAAGGCCCTATCTATTACAGAAGATTCTTCCTAACTATTATAGCAAAATCACATCAGCCTGAACATCAGTAGAGGAAGGCTCGGCAGTGGAGGTGAAAGCCTAGTTCGCGGGATCGATTTTGACTTCGGGGTTCGGACCCTCGATTAGCAGAGTCGTTCCGAAAGTTTTGGGAATCAAAACAGGAGCTTTGAATTGAGCTTGTAGACCGTTGATGACCTTCTCGGTAACGGAAGCGTATCAATCGTACGGTAGCCCCTCGTATAAAGCAGGGTTCTTCACCAAGTGATCACAGGCCAGTGTGATCCCATGGAGAAGACCTTCTTAGTAAATTCCTTCAGCATTTCATCTATTTCAGCCGAGGCCACAAAATGATTTCTACCCTCGATCCGAAGCTCCACCTCCCGAGACGTGAGCTTTGCGTCGGCCAACTGAGCTTCATCTTGAAGTTGAAGAACCCTTTGCTCTAGATCCACGGCCTTCTTGTCTCGGTCGCCAACGTCCACTTCAAGGGACTTCTTCTCCAGCTCGGATTGTCGAAGCTTGTCCCTCACCTCGGTCAGCTCGGCCTTCCACTCGTCATATTTTTTGCCCGCCTCGATATTGCATTTCATTTCATTAGCGTTCACAGCCTCCTTCACTACCTAATTCACGCTGGATTTCGCATGGGCTAACTCTTGCTTTATAGAGTTAAAGGCAGTGTTGAAGTTGGCATCCCGATCTGCGAGGGCGGGCAAAATTGTAATTGCCTGCAAGCAAAGGCAAAATGATTAGTTGTGTGAGTTGAAGTATGAGGTACAGAAGATTGAAATTTCACAAAGGGATAGATAGTCTTACGTTCATCAGGCCGACGTGAAGTTCGTCCAACCTCTGTTGAGGGGTGAGCCTTTTGACATAGGCCACATCCCGAGACAAAGCCACCATTTTGGCCTACTCCCGAGCCACCCTTGGAAATTGGGCCCGATCATTAACATCGATCGGTAGGGTAGGTCGGAAGTCAGAGCTCCCCGAGGTTGAAGGAACTAGCAGAGGGTCAACAGACAGCCGACCCCAGGGCACATCCTGTGACCCAGCAGATTTTCTCTCTTCCTCCGGAGTGTATTTCCTATCACCTGAAAAATCTAAGTGTTAACTCACAACACTGAAGAAAGGTTAAGGAATGGGAACAAATGAGGTCCAGTTGTACTTACCATATGAGGTGATGAGTTGTTTGGATAAGGGGGCGTTGCCCGAGCCAGTCCCCGGGGTCCGAACCCTTGCCACCGGAATATTGTCAGGACCTCGGGGGCGATGACGAGGAAGAGAGGGTCATTGCGGAAGGACCCTCCCTAAGGCCAGCAGCCTCCCTAGTCCTCTTCCTTGTAACCTGAATTGGCTCGGGTTCGGTGGGGCGGATAGCCAGAGTAACTTCTCCGGCTTGCCTCTCAGGCGAACTGGTGGCCCCGGTTCGGTTCAGGGTTTCAGAGGTAGAAGGAATGGCCTCGGCACTCCTTGATGGGATGTTGATGGTTGCATAGGAGGATCCACTTGCTGATGAGGAGGGCCGGTTCGAGGTGCCCACACCGGTGGCAGGTGTGGCGGACACCAGTCCCCTAAGGAATGCTCCGAGCTCTGCATAAGATGAGGGGTCAGCGCATAAAATTAAAAAAAAATGAAAATGATGAGTGAAGTGAAAATGACAATGACGCTGTTGAGGGTCGTAATTTGGCAGGATGTCATGGGAAGGAAATAGTCCTGCCCAGGTCAGAATGTTGTTTGAAAGGATGGCCGGTTGGTTCTTGAAGTTTTACAAATTCGAAGGTTCAACTCAACGAGCCTTCGGGCATGAAGGGAGTCCGGTAGAGAGGCATTCTTGGTTTTTAAGTTTTCCTTTATAAGGTTCCATGGACCCCGGGGCATCGGAGGGTCGAGGTACCGAACGAAGAAAAATGACTTTTTTCAGTCATGAATAGATGATGGGTTACCCGAAGTGAGCTGTTTGCCCGCAGTTCGGGGGGAGATGTAAAAAAATCCCTTTGTAGGGGATAATTTCATCATCATCCTAAATGTGTCTAAAGAGAGGGGAATATTGTGTAATCTACATAAGAATGTAAAGCCAGCTATGACCCGAAGTGGTTCGAGAGGTTGACTAAGAGAGGGGCTATGGGGAGCCTCAGCCCCGCCTCGAGTTGTTCCTGGTAGACCGTTAGGTAACCAGGTGGAGGCAAATGGCCTCGATCCTCGGTGGTCGGGAGTTTTATGTGCACGTTGTTCGAAAAACAGCACCGATCCATAAGGATCTTGATATCCTCGGGGTCAAGGGAGTTCGATATACTTTGGGTTTGAAGGTTAGGGTGGTCGTTTTGTGGAGGTTCGGAAAAGAACGGATCTGGAGGAAAGTTTAATGGCACTGCTGGCAGAAGCATTTCGTCGAAAGGATTTAACATCTTGTCAACGGCGTTTACCGGAGAAGGAGGAACCGGTGTACTAATAAGAGAAGTGGGAGTGAACGTACCGGCCATAGTCTTCAGTTTTGAGAGCGTGTGGGAGTTTTAAGAAAGAGCTCCTAGTGGTGTCCGGTGGTGGCGTAGAGCGACGGTTGAAAATCGGCAACGGTGATACGGCAGAGGGTGAAGAAGGAAAAGTTATGTAAGACTCTGGGGGATGTGCGCAGAAAGGAACAAGGAGGGAGTGTAAGTTTCTGGGAAAAATATAGTAAAAGTGGGTGAGAGGAAGGTGAGTAAGAAGAAGAAAAGAGATTTGGGGGTGAATGGGGGTATAAATAGGAGAAGTTTCTTCCAGAATGTTTTGTGTTTCTGGGGGGAAAGAATTGATGGTTCCGTCGAAATGAAAAAAGGCTTTAGGGGGGAAAGACGAGGCGTTTTGGCGTGAAAATCGGGACGTGGTGCTGGTGTTATGGCGCGCAGAACAAGGCATTTTGGCGTGAATATCGAGACGTGGTGCTAGTGTTACGGTGCGTAAAACGAGGCATTTTGGCATGAAAATCGAGACGTGATGGTGGCGTTACGGCACGCAAAACTAGGCATTTTGTAGAAAAATTGGAGCGAATAATGCAGAGCAATAAATGTGAAATCGGTGCATGGGGACTCAACAAAAACGTCACCCTTGAGAGTTAATGCTGCAGGTACGACTCGCCGAGGACCCAAGGATCGTTACGACCTCGGATCGGCAGAGGTTACGAAATTGTTCCGAAGGCTTCACCTCGGATCTGTATAATACTCTTGCCTTTGGTCTTCGGTTGGGGACTGCGAACAGCCATTTTCGGCTCGGTCCCTCTCCACTAGGCTCGGCACCAAGCCGAGGGGACTAATGATGATGTGGATTAGTAACGCAACACATACCTTCTTACCTAGATTGTTCTAGAAGTACCTACGTGGCAGCCTCATTAAGGGCAATTATGTAATTCAGCTTCAGTTTCTAGCATAGAGATAGCCTTAAGCCTCCTCGTGCATATCTATAAATAAGGGGCTTGAGTGCTACTAAAGGAAGATAGACAATTCAGAGTCTGATCACAATTCAGATAATCAAACACACACTTGCAACTCGGATATTCCACTTTCTCTCTCCTCCTAGAATCCAATTCTAGCTTCAACATTACTCTACACTATATTTATCAAAAAATAACAAATAATACTGAAGAAAACAAAATTCTTTCAAGAATATGTATGTACAAAAAGTCATATAATATCATCATGAGCATATTATGTTTAATGTAGCATACATATATATGGCGAAAAAAAATCATGGATGAAAACTAGCCTACATGCTCTAAAATCAATGTTGGTATAATTTAATTCGATGAAGAAATTATACCTCTAAAAATGCAACTTTAACAAAATCGGCGTAACTTTACGAATTCAATCTCCAATAGCAACAATCATCTTTCTTAGTCTGATAGAGCGACTACTAGAGTCACTCACAATTTTCACGTTTACGTTTCAAAACCTAGAGATTATGATGGGAATAAGTCTAAGGAATTTTATGGAATATGGAGTTGAAAAGAGAGAAAAATTAAACATAATAATTTTTCTCTAACCAATAGGTCTATTTATATGACTCTGTCAACTACATATAATAGGTCTATTTATATGAATCTGTCAACTACATATAATAGGTCTATTTATATAACTCTGTCAACTACATATAGTTGAGAAATTTTTTTCCAACTCAACTTAATGACTTCTAATAATAATATATTTGGTCAATTATAAGTAAGTATAATTGAGAAATCTTTTCTAATTCAACTTAATAAGTTCTAAATGATAATATATTTAGTCAATTATAAGTATCAGTTAGACAGTTATTTTGATTAAATAATTATCACTTATGTAATTGTCTCACAGACAATTTACTCGATTGTCAAAATAAAATCATTATCCCGCTAATTAATTAAATTAATTAATTATTCATATTAATTGTTACGTGGACGTCTACCTTCAACACTAGATTAAAAGTTAGAATCCATCAATGAGGGAACGAAAAATGTGCACATTATCCTAGTATGTAAGAGCTATGGCCAAAAGCAGAGAGATTTGGTGACCGGATGACAAGGCTAAGGGACCGATCGAGCAATTGCTTCAATTTTCTCTTCTACTAAAGTATTACATTAAGATAGTAAAAAATACCGATTTTATGTTTACCACAGTTTATAATTAACATGTGGTTTAAATTATGTAAAATAATGTAAAATTATTTTTGGAGGAGTAAATTATTTAAATTCACGAACTTGTAACGCTAAGAAACCTTAGCAATGAATGGCTAATCTGTTAACGGGTTACAAGTTAAAAAAATATTTAATAATTTTTTAAAAGTTATGTAAATATATACTGTATTGTGTTTATATAATGTGTACTTATTTGTGTATATATGTGTCTATACATACATATATATATCTATATATATCCTATCTATATATATATCTAGATATATATTCCCACCTGGTGAAAACATACTTTATGAAACAAAATAAAGTATCGTGATGGAACAAAACAATATCGTCATATATTAATATTTTTTATTCACAGTCGGTATGTCTTCATAACCATAAATAACGATTGAAAGAAATGTATAACAAGTGGATAATGGAACAGAGAATTGTTTAAACGAAAGTTAAAGGAAGACTTTAGTTATAATCAGCAGTATATGGTGATAAAATGTTGTGTTCAGTATATTATTGTATTTGGAATACTTTAAAGTAAAAGTGAAAATTTTTTTGGTTGCCTAAATTTCCCCCCAAGAAAACTTGGTTAAACGAAACGTATATAATTTCTAATTTTCTATAATAATTGAGTTATCATTCACTTCAGTTAAATTTGCAAAAAAATTTCCATCCATGATTTGTTTTAGACAGAAATCGTTTAAAAAACATATTAGTATGTGATTTAAATTGAAAACTTTTCATTTCAACATCTATACTTAGAAGAAATTAAAGTATACAATTCAAATTCGGTATATTTAACTATAAGTAATATAATCTATACTTCATATAAAGTAAGAGTCATTGGACAACAAAGTACAAATTAAACAATAAAATACTTTCGATATGACCTATTGATCATGAGTTCAGTCACTAAGGCATAGTGAAGAGGTGGCTTTATAAAAATAAAATAAAGAAAAAGTAACTAGTCTCCTTATTTAGTGTAATGTCATTTTATATTATTCTTGTTTTGCATTTCTTTAACTAGTTTTATAACTTCTTATCCCCACTTTGTGTAATGTCAATTTATATTACTTGTATTGTTAAATTTTGGTAAGAGAATAAGTATTCTAACCTATTTTTAATAGAAACTTATTATGTGTGAATGAGCTTTACATTATGGGTCATTACTTTATAACCAACACGAGGATATTATGTGATTTATTGACAATTACACCTATTGAACTTTATATAACTCCTCAGTACTGGTGTACTTTTGGTGTAATTTATAATTAATTTAATATTTTTTTATTATTTTGCTCTAATAACTTCCCTTGACCAACTACCAATAGCTTTCCTTAACCCCTTTGTAAATAATTCTTAATTCTTTAGTGAGAGGTGGTAAAATAGACTAATGGTTAGTAAATGGTTTTAATTAAATGAATAGTGGATGAAATTAATCCAAATATTTAAATCATTGATAGATGGATTTAAATTGATAATATATAAATTATTTATCTATGCATAAACGATTTAAGCATTTGCTTAGGAAATTGATTAGAATGATATTACATGTGTAATTGATTAAAAGGACATCAAATTACACCATCAAGTTTTAAGAGGAGTCGAAACAAAAATTAAAAAATTAAAGAGATCAAACTGAAATTTATGGAGTCAAAACAAGGGAAAAAAAAAAGGTAGGTGTTTAAATTATAAAATATTGTTTTGAGAACATTGAATACATCACAGATATTGCTCATCGTCACCAATGATTCTATTTTTCATTTTTTTTTCAATTTTCTGTTCTTTTTCAAAATTATCCAAATAACTTAAAATTTATACCAAAATGATATTTACAATGAGAATGATGCATATTTAATAAAATCTAGCTAGGAAAAAAACACCATGAATTTGGATGATTGTTTAAAAAATATTCGTGGATTCTTGGCAAATTTGAACACTTTTATTTTTTTTTTGGCCAAATCAAAAGTCGGATTTACAATCTACACAAAAAATATCATCCTTCAGATGTGCACTTTTGTTCCCTTGTTACCCGAAAATTTTCTCAGTGATAGCTTGCGGCTGTCCGCCTCATCCTTTGCATTTTTCAGATAGTGGTTCCAGCAATGGCACCATCACTTCGAACACCGTGGATGAGCTTATCCTTCACATTTATTAAAAATTTTCCAATAAGTTTCAAGGGTCAAATAAGAAAACATTAAAAATATCTCAAATTCATAGAGTTAAAAGAATTTCACAGTGATATTTTAAAGAATTTTATTCACAGTTGTCATATTTGAGTAAATTTAAATTTTGAATGGGAATAAAGATGAGGGAATAGGAAACTGAAAAGTAGTATCAGTAATATATGCTAAAAAACAAGGTGATTGTAACAGAAAATGACAAGTTAATTTGTAAGTTATATTGACAATTATATTAATCTAAATTAAAAAAAAAATTGAGAACATAAATAATTTGGAATTTGTAGGATATTTTTTTAAATGTATTATGTAGTTCATGTGTATGAGCAAAATTCGTAAAGTTATGAATAGTACATGTACGGATCAATAATAAAAAATGTTTGTTACTCTCAACTAGTAGCTACTATGTTAGTGTTAAAATATTTATTTTTATGTGTTTGTAATTTTTGGTGGCATGATTTTTGTAACTAGTAATTGTTTCATAGTCATGAAAAGATAAGTTTTTATTTTTTATAACTTGAAAAAATCATAGTCCAAGTAACAAATAATGACATGACTTTCATTTTACTGAAGTCATAATTGGTATTAGCGACTTCGTACATGATAACTTTTGTTTGAGGGTCGCAAAAATTATTTGTGGCTAACATGCTAGTTTTATGACTTGAAACTATAGCTTCTACTAATCATAAAAAATTTTAAAAAATTATATTTTATGACCATTAAAAAATTACATGTTACATAACCATGTTTTTTTTTATAGTGGAACTTATATATAAGTTGATTTCCTTCTTTCCTTAGTTATTCATTTAATAGCATTAGCCATAAATTTTTTTAGATTTGTCCTTAATTATTTAGTTGCTAGCTCAATATGTAGGTCCTTATTGTGATAATGAATTATAATTTCTCGAAGATGGCGCAATGTAGTTTAGGTAGTAAGACACTTCTCCTATGATTTATTGGTCATGTATTCGATTTACTAGGAGTAAGGAAGGGTATTTTTAAAAAGAAAGAAAAATCATTCCCTTTATATTTTTAACACTTTAATTACACTAACAAGTTAATAAATAAACTTTAACCCATTCCTTTTTTGGAGTTTGACCTTTATTAAATAATGGGTTAGTAAGACTTTGCCATCCTAAATTAAATGGGTGATTACATTTGCCTATATAAATTAAAAGAATATATATTTTACTCATTTTCACACTATTCATCTGTTAAACAATTTTAACTTACGTTAATCAAAGCCAGATAAATTGTTGAACTATCCCTTAGTACTATTTTTTATTTTTCATTTATTTTATTTTTGATACTTACAAAGAAATTAGGAAACAATGACCTGTAATAAATATAGTAATTGATATTTTTGTCTTTATGGAATGAAAATATGAGAAATATTAGATCAAATTGCATCAGATATTGCAATTTGCACATGTTTAATCCAAATTGTAAAACATGAAAAATTCTAAGATACATAAAAAAATCAAAATGTTTTTATAGAAAATCTATTATCACGCAAGACCTTTAAAAAATTTCAGTAGAAAATAAGCACTTTGGAAAGCATGCTACCTGTACGACTAAATACTAATGAAAATTGGAAACAATATCAAATGAATTCCATAAATTATGGAAGTTTAACCGAAAAAATATTGATCCATATAGATTATATTGAGATATTTATAATTTATTTTCCCTTATTTTTTAATAATTGCCACAAAACTATAAAAAATAAAATAAATAAAAATTCAAAATATAGTATTAAGAAATTTCATTTATTTAACTAGATTTTCTAAATAGTGCTAAAGTTGTTAATGATGAATAGTATTAGTAGGGGCAAATCATATATTCTTTTAGTTTAAGAGGCAAATTGTAATTACCCACATAATTAGGGGGACAAAGCTAGAGTGTTATTGGCCCTTAATCATACCAAAGGTTCTTGTTTTCATCTCCTTGTGATTTGTTCTATGGGTCCCAAAAGAAATGTTTCTCTAGAACCTTGCTTTAATAAATTTTTGGGTAGACTAAGGTACATGGGTCTATCATACACTTTGTAATCTTTATTACCCACACAACCATATGCACCTTTTAAATTTTAAATCTAGAATTTTAAAGAAATGGACTAGCTAGATAAATATGAATTACAAAATACATGAATCTTGATACCCAAAAATCTATCCCTTGTCCCTCGTTATCTAAATAACAGTAGGTGTATAATAAACCTTTTAAATTTCATTCAATTGTAATCTAGCCACACGGTGCATTTTAATTGGTTTTCTAATTGTAATCAAGCCACTTGAGCCTATTACATTCACTGTATACTTTTTGTTTGCTAGGCCTCTAATATATATTATACCCGAAAAATATTACCATAAAACTAGTTATGGCAGTGGACCATTTGAAGGAGCTTCAAATCAAAGAAGACGTAGTATAGGAGCTTCATGTGGGTCTCGTGCAAATTTGGAGATAGAGCAGGTATTATCATTAAGTCATCGGAGAGAGGGATTATCTCACATACGCCCTAAGGTTCGGATTCCCAACAAAAAATAATGAAGCCAAATACGAAACACACATCTGCGAGATGAGAATAACTCATCAAATGGGGGATAAACCTTGCTCAGACCATAAAGGTACATTTTGATTCGTAGATAGCTGTAAATCAAAGTTTGGGAACCTATGAGGCCCAAGGTGTGATTTTAAAGAAGTATCTGTCCGAGGTAAAGATTTGGATGGCAAAATTCAAGAAAGCAGGCATAATTAAAATCCACCGAGCATAGAATATGCATGCTGATGCATTGTCAAAGTTGGCCTCGACATTACACTCACACCTGACAAAGGAGATATTAGTGGAAATGAAAGACTTCAGGTCTATAGATCCTATGGAAAAACTCATGAATATTCAATCAGACCTCGGATGGATGGAGCCTATAATAAAATACCTTACCAACAATATACTTCTTGAAGACCCAATCGAAGCCAAAAAGATTAAGTATAGAGCCGTAAAATATACACTGATTGATGGAGTTTTATATGAAAAAAAACTTATCTATGCCCGCTATTAAGGTGCCTCAGACCCTCCGAAGCTAATTATGTGGTAAGAGAAGTACACGAGGGTATATGCAGAAGTCACATTGGACCAAAAAGTTTGGCTCGCAAAGTCCTACTTGCAAGATACTACTGGCCCACTTTACATTTGGATGGAGATGGTCTAGTACTTAAGTGCCATCAATGCCAAATACATCCACCTATTCCGCAGAGACCCAGATCAAACATGGTCCCTGTCTAGAGTCCTTGGCCATTCGCTCAATGGGGAATAGATATTTTGGGTCCGCTTCCAAGAGGAGTAGGAAAGATTGAATTTCTGGTAGTAGCAATCGACTATTTTACCAAGTGGATTGAAGCTGAACCTCTAGCCTCGATTTTTGGGAAGACAATTAAGAAATTTTTTTGGAAAAATATTGTTTGTAGGTTCGGGATCCCCTTGGTTCTTATATCCAACAATGGAAAACAATTTCAAGGGGAGCCTTTCAAGAGCATCTGCTCCAATCTTGACATAAAACAATATTTCACTCCAGTGGCACACCCACAAGCGAATGGACAAACAAAACTCTGCAATCGAACTTACTAGTATGCTCTTGGGACTCAAGACTCGGCTATATCGGGCCAAGAGCACATGGGTAGAGGAGCTACCCTGTGTCCTATGGACATACAGAACCACTCCTCAAACCGCAAATGGACATACTCCATTCAGTCTCGTCAATGATTCCGAGGCTGTCATTCCCATAGAAATTGGGTTATCCTCGGTCCGGGTAGCACTGTGTGATAAAATGAGAAAGCCATAACAACTAGTTTGAATCTATTGGAGGAGAATAGGTCGGATGCATCTCTCCGAGAAGCCAAGTACAAGCAAGTCATGGCTCAACATTACAACTCAAGAGTCAAGCATAGATCCTTGCGGCCTGGAGGATTGGTGTTTCAAAAAAATGAGGCAAGCCGAGTTGAAGGAACAAGAAAGTTGGATCCAAACTGGGGGGGCCTTATCGTTTGATAGAGGCTCAGAGGTCGGGTTATAATAAGCTTGTTGACATGAAAGGGGATCTTGTTCCTAGAATGTGGAACAATGTAAACTTGAAAAAATATTATCAAGGACTCTTGAATGTAGTGAAAATCCCTTTTCGCATAAAAACAAGTGATTCTTGATACAATGAATAAGCAAACGAACAAATATGCTCAAGGGTTGAGGTTAGTAGTCTCCCTTAAGAAATGCGAGCTGCTTCGACCCACTGAAATGCTAAAGAGATTTGGACCAGGTTCAAGAAAAAGAATCTTGAGTGCAGAGACCTAAAGGTCTCCCTCGATGGTTGAGGCTTAGTAGTCTCCCCTCAAGAAATGTGAGCTACTCTGACTTGCCGAAGTGTTAAAGAGGTTTGGACCAAGTTCAAGAAAAAGAATCATGAGGGCAGAGACCTAAAGGTCCCCTCTCAAAAGTTGAGGCTTAGTAGTCCCCCCTCAAGAAATGTGAGCCTCTTCAACCCGCCGAAGTGCTAAAAAGGTTCAAACTAGGTTCAAGAAAAAGAATCATGAGGGCAGAGACCTAAAGATCCCACCTCGAGGGTTCAGGCTTAGTTGTCCCCCCTTAAGAATTGCGAGCCGCTCTGACCCGTTCTTCGAAGTGCTAAGGAGATTTGGACCAAGTTTAAGAAAAAGAATCATGAGTGCAGAGACCTAAAGGTTCTCCCTCAAGGACTGAGACTTAGTAGTCCCTCCTCAAGAAATGCGAGCCGTTTTGACCAGCCGAAGTGCTAAAGAAGTTCAAACCAGGTTCAAGAAAAAAGAATCATGAGGGCAGAGACCTAGAGTTTCTCCTCGAGGGCTGAGACCTAGTAGTTCACCCTCAAGAAATGCGAGCTGTTCCGACTTGCCGAAGTGCTTAAAAGGCCCGGAACAAGCTCAAAATTAAAAGATAAAATTTAGAAGGCCGAGACCTAGTAGTCTTCCTTCAAGGGCTGAGACTTAGTGGTCCCCTTTCCACGTCTGGGACCTAGTGGTCATCCTAAAGAATTCAATCACTCCAACACGCCAAAGCACTTAAGAGGCTCAGATCACATTCAAAGAAAGTAAGGAAAGCAAAATTCAGAGGGTTGTGGCCTTGATAGGCCTTCCCAAAAAAATGTAAACCTATCTGACCCTTAAGGTCATTAGAAAGAATGGAAGAGTATAAACGTTTAATTGCAGGTGTTCAGGAAATTTACTGGAAATTTACTTAAGTGTTCTTTCGAGATATCAGAACAATATTTTTAAGTTTGATTATTTTCTAAGGCTGATACTTGGAGCATTTGGTCTAATTTCGAGATGAGAAACAGAAAACCAAAGCAAGAAAGAAATGAAGGTGAAGTAAAGTATCAAAAAAATTAAAATTGTATTAATGCTTGAAAGCCCTAGTTATTACAAAGGAATCCTAGCTATTACAAAAGAGATTATTAACAGGCCTAAAAAGCTATATTGGAATGTCTGGCAGATGAAATGGAAGCTAGATCCACAGGTTCAGACTCAGCCTCTGGAGTAGCGGTGGCCGGCTCATCGTGTTCCGAGGTCTTACCTTCAAGACCTCTTGGGATCAGTACGGGGGCTTTGAATTGTGCCTGCAAACCGTTGACGACCTCCTCATTAATGGAGGCATCATCCTCAAGGGTTTAAAGGCAGCCCCTTGTACAGATCAGGATTCTTCACTAAGAGGTCACGTGCCATAGTGAACCCTATAGTGAAGACCTTCTCCATGAACCCCTTCAGTATCGCGTCTGCCTCTTCTAAAACAACGAATGCATTTCTTCCTCGAATAAGGAGCTCATTCTTCTGAGAGCTAAACTTTGCCTCGGCCATTTCTGCTTCCTCTTGGAATTGAAGAATTTTCTTCTCTTGTTCAGCAATCTTCTTATCACGATCACTGATGTTAACCTCCAAGGTCTTCTTCTCCATAACGGCCTGACTAAGTCTTTCCCATACCCCGTGCAATTCGGCCATCCACTCATCATATTTTTTCCCGGCCTCAATAGTGCATTTAAGTTCATTGGCCTTTACAACCTCCTTAACTTTTTGGTCCACCCCGACCTTGGTGTAGGCCAACTCCTGCTTCATCGAATTTACTGTGGAATTGAAGGAGGCCTTCCACTCGACAATAGCGGACAAGATAGTGATGGCCTGATTGAAATTAAACAGAATAAGTCAGAATAGTCAAAATTTTAGGGGAATGACTGTGCAAAAATATGCTGAGTAAAGTATAGAAGGAACACTTACATTTATCAAGCTGACATGCAGTTCGTCCAGCTTTTGTTGAGGAGTAAGCCTATTTACGTAGGCCACGTCCCAAGGCAAAGTGATGAACTTTGCCTATTCGCGAGCTACCCTCGCAAATTGGGATCGATTATTAATGTCGATTAGAGAAGTGGGTCGGAACTCAGTACTTTTCGAGGTGGAAGAAACCGGAAGAGGGTCAACTTGGGACCAAGGTAGGTCTCGAGACCCAGCCAACCTTCTTTTCTCCTCGGGGCTATATTTTCTGGCCCCTGAAAAGTTAAAATAGAAAACATTTAGTTAGGTAAAAGGAGAAAGAAAAGAGGGTATAAGGAAAAGAACCTTACCATAGGTAATAATGAATTGCCTGCTTAAGGAGAGGTTCCTTGAAGTCTCCCCGGGAGTCCTCGCCAATGAGCCGGATTTAGCCTATGGGTCTTGATTCTGATGGTGATGAGGTAGGGGTAACCGAGGAAGAACGTCTAGTCTCGAGGGTAGCAGTTTTCTTGGTCCTCTTCCTGGTGACCTAGAATACCTCAGGCTCGGGTCGGGCAGCGGGTTGCATGGCTAGGGTGACCCCCTGATCGTTACCGGAGCCTCCCGGATTAACTTCCTTTCTGGAAGTTTGGTCCACCATGGACATCAGATCCACCGGTTCTATTAGGGTGGCACTAGCACTCTCTGAGGTGGTGCTAACAGTTGCAGACGAAGATTTGTTAGTAGTCGATGGTGTAGGTTGGCTGATGAACATGCACCAGTAGCGGGGATAGTGGAAAATAGTTCCCTCAAGAATGCTTCAAGCTCTGCAAAGGAGGACAAGTTTGTCAGTTCCTTTTTTTTTTTAAAAAAAAAAAACCTTGGTAAGGATCATAGTCCGGCCTAAGCCAAGATGTTGTTAGAAAGAATGGCTGGTTGGTTGTGATATTCTATTCTAAGGTTGGATTCGTATAAGCCTCCTAGCATTATCAGAGTCTGGGGAGAGGCAAATTTGGTTTTTAGGTTTTGTTTTACAAGGTACCAAGGATCCTAGGGCATAGGAGGGTCGAGGTAACGGACAAAGAAGAAGGTATTCTTCCAGTCATGAATGGAAGAGGGGTTCCCTGAGGTGACCTATTTACCTGGGGCTTAGGGAGAAACATAAAAAAATTCTTTGATTGGAGAAAGTTTTAACATCATCCTAAAGTGTCTAAGAATATGGGGGCTATTATACAATTTACAAAGAAAGAAAAATCCAACAATGAGCCGAATCGCAATAGGGGTCGGTTGGGATATTCTAATATCCCAATGGTCAGAAAGTTGAACAAGGAAATGGACAATAGGGAGCCTCAGCCCAGCCTCGAGCTGATCCTGATAAACTGTTAGGTAAACAGAAGAGGGCAAGTGGCCTTGGTCCTTGGATGTGAGGAGTTTGATATGCACATTCTTAGGGAACTGATATCTTTTCCTAAGAATTTTTATTCCTTTAGGTTCTCAGGGTCGTGGATGTTTAGGGTGTTCAGGGTTTGAAGGTCGGGGTAGTCATTGTGTGGGGACTCGGCCGAAGGAGGTTCGAAAGGAAAGTTTAAAGGATGGCTACGAGGAAGGCTTCATCGAAAGGGTTAAGCAGCGTATCGACTTTGTTTAAAGGAGAAGAGGGCTGTGGAGTGCTAATTAGAAAGGAAAGAGTGAACGTACCGACCATTCTTCTGATTGAAAAACTTGAAAAACTTGGAAAAGCTTGGACTTTGCCGAAAAAGACGATGGGTAGCGTGTGGTTGAGCGATGGACGTTGGTTGCTGAACAGAAAGCTGGGGGATTGTGCAAGAATAAGTAAAGATAGGAAAGAGAGTAGCAGGAAGCAGTCTATGGGATTTTTGCAGGAAGGAGGAGTGCAAAGATAGAAATGGGGAAAAAGTGAAGGAATGAAGGGAAATAGGGTGTAAATAGTGTGAGACCTTTCTTTGTCTCGAATGTTCTTTAGTGGGAGAAAACTGTAAGTTTTCATCTAAAAGTTGGGGAGAAAACGAGGAGTTGAAATTTTTGAAACCCGAATTGGCTTTTGAGTAGAAGTAATAAAAGCAGGAGAAGAAAACGATGCACTCTGCAGCAAAACAAACAGAAATGTGGCACAATAAATGCAATAATATGCTAGTGCAGTGCATGTAATAATAATGCATGGGGACTCGAAATGCAGCAAGTACAATGTGGGGATAATCATTACGATGACGGCACGTTTCATGGGGAAACTCGCTGATTATGGGATAAAGGAAAAACCTTGGGCTTTGTGTTGATGATGCTTGGGAAAGATCGGGTTCATATATGCTTTGGATCAGAGAATTAGCCTCCCAGTTCGACACAACAAGAGTTAGAAGTTGAGCTTAGGTATCACTGGTCGGAGAAATTAGTAGGGGACTTATATTTATTGATTTTGGCTTGACCTCGACCTTGAGGTTCGGCACCAAGTCGAGGGGACTAGTGACGATGCTCAAGATTAGTGGATGCACATGGTACATTTCTCAAGATTACTCTGGAAATGCTTACTTGGCAGCTACATTAAGGTCAAATATGTAATTTACATGTAGGTTCAGCTAGTGAAATAGTGGCCCAACTTATTCCTTGTAAATCTATAAATAACGGGCTTGGGTGCTAAGATTATCACTTCTATTCGTCTTGTAAGCTACTCAGATTACAATTTCTAAATTCTCTTTTCAGCTCTTTACTTTCTCTCTCTACCAACATCACAATTCATCAAAAGTTATGGATGCAAAGTGTCCAAAACTAAAATTCGGAATGTAAAATGATAATTGAATATAAATTGAGAGGTACAAATTGGAATTAATCCTTTGTTTTAGCATCAGCCTCATTGGAGGCCATCTTGACTTTTTTAGTCTAACTCTTCCCTTATGAAATACTTTTATGAGAGATCAATAGCCGAAGCTCCGCTCAGCTAGATTGAGATTGATGCTTGACAACAATTCGGCGATGGTGAAGTTGGTCTTTGGCCAACGTAATTAAGATCAACATGACCACACTTGGTTGACCAACTTTAATTAGAGCTCATCAACAATGATGTTTAGTCCTATCTTGATGTACAATTCAGACTATACCTTTCTCTGATTCAATCCAATTTTAAATTAGTCAGCTTCGGATCTTTACTCCTTTATATTTTTGTATTTAGAGGTTCGCCAACAAAGCTAGCTTATTACATTGCTCATTGCAGACCCAAAAAATTTAACAAGTTTTAATGAACACTCGATTCCATTTCTTGGTCAACGCCATGCATCACCAGAGAAAAAAGTTTAGTTAATATATGCTTGAAATTCTTCATATGCTTTATATTAAAAGATGTAATATAAAATTCTCGTATAGTCGTATATGCTTAATGAGCTCGTGTACCACCCAAATAGATCAACTTAAACATGCCCAGCAGAAAGCAAATAAGATTTATGCTTTATAAAATAAATATATTCTGATCATAGAAATCTACATGCATAGTAGGCATTTATAAGACCTCACATTAAGGACCTATAAAACTTATTTTTTTGAATCAAAATTTTAAATTTACACATTTTTTCAATAATAAAGAACTTATCTTTGAGGGAATCGTCTATAGTGAGATAGTAAAGAATTTTGTGCCGTGAAATACTATTTTGGCCGGAGCATTTGATAGTTTATCCTCTACTTGATAGTGATTGGCCATCATTCATTTCACTAGTTAGCGGTAGAAGAGGTTTAGGCATTTGAATAATTTATGGAAAGTAGGGTTGGATAAATTAAAGGTGTGGATCGTGTATGCTTAATGGGGCAGGGTATAATAGGGAAATATTTAGGTAGACCTAGTCTATGGTCTCACTTGTAGACCCTGTGGTGTAGATTAAATATTATGGAACCTATGACATTAATTGATGTAAGCAAGATTCTATAAGATTTAATCTTGATCACAAGATCTACAGGTGGGGTCTAAAATCGGGTATGAAGTCTGCTAAAACTTGCGCCTTGATAGCTGTCCGAGATTTGAACTCAATATCAAACCTGAATAGCTCCACAGACCATTTTAACATCTTTCCCGAAGTGTCAGGATTACTCAATATATTTTTTAACGGTAAGTTCGTTAGGATAGTTATTTTATGCCCATGAATGTATGGTCTCAACTTTCGAGCCTGCATTACTGTTGAAAAGGCAGCCTTTAAATTACAAAATATATGGGTCATTGCTTTACCGTGCTCATCCTCTTTTAATAGGATTGAATTGATTACCAAATCTGCAATTGAAATGTACAGGTACAGTGGTTCTCTTTTCTGAGGTGACACGAGTTTCGACAAATTACCCAAATATTTTTTGAGCTCTTCAAAGGCCTTCTGAGCTTCTTCCGTCCATTGAAAATTTTTCGTTTTCTTTATAAGCTAGAAAAATGATAGGTCTCGTTTTGCTGACTTGGACAAGAACTGGTTTAGGGCTACCATTCTCCCAGTGAGTTTCTGAACTTCTTTTACCAAGATGGGAGTTTTCATTTCAATTATGGCCTGCACATTTTCGGGGTTCACCTCAATCTCCCAATGAGAGACTATAAATCCTAAAAATATTCCTGAGGGGACCCCAAATGTACATCTCTTGGGATTCAGTCTCATCCGAATTGATCTCAAAGTCTTAAAGGTCTCTTTGAGATCCTCTAAACCTTTTTCAAAGGTTCGGCTTTTTACCACATAGCATCTATATATATCTCCATATTTCATCCTATTTGGGACTTGAACACTTTGTTGACGAGCCTCTGATATATGGCTCCAACATTCTTTAGTCCGAAGGGTATCGTAGTATAACAATACGTGCATTGGTCAGTTATGAAGGAAGTCTTATTTTCATCTTCTCTTGCCATATAAATCTGGTGGTATCCCTTAAATGCATCTAAGAAATGTAAAATATAAAATCCAACAAAAGAATCAACTATTGTGTCAATCCGAGGATACGAGTAACTGTTCTTTGGACAATATTTGAGATCAGTAAAGTCTTGGCACATACGCCAAGATGAATCTGGTTTAGTCCAATACAAGGATAGGATTAGAAAGCTAGGTTGGATACAATACCACTCTAATGATTTTATTCGCTAAGAGTTTATCCACTTCGGCTTCAATTACTATGCTATGCTCCGGACCGATGAGTCATTTTTTTTGCTTGATTGGTTTGTAGGATGGATCTATACCAAACTTATGCTCAATAATCTCTTGAGGGATGCGAGGCATATCCTCAACAATCTAGGCAAAGACGTCCTTGTATTTGGCAAGAAGTCTGAAGAGAAGAGCTTTAACTTGATCGCACAAATTTTTATTTTTCTGTCGGGATGCTTGGGTCCAGCGGTATCTCCTCGATGGGCACTTCGTTGTGCAGCTCAATTTTTACTTTTCCCTTTCCCTTAGGCTCTGGTAATTCTAGAATCTCAGTCATGTTCTGTGGTGGCCTCACCTCTTTTCCTACCTTTCTCCAATCGGTCATAGGCTCTTTAGGAATGCCCGAGGTAGGAAGTGCGTCAAAGGTTGCAGGAATGCTTTATCATCTTTAGCAATGGACATGGTCTGCGATTGGGACCGCAAAGACAGCATGTAATAGGCTTGAGCCTCCTGCTAGTTTTCTATCACTGTGCCTTTATCAAGGAGGAATCCATATGCATCTTGTCCCAAGCATCCCGAAAAATGATATTGGCTGAGCTTCCAGTATCTACAAAGACCCGATGCATCTCATAGTCGGCAACTTGCACGTGGATCACCAGGGGGTCAATATGTGGCATCCAGCTAGGGACCGAATCCTCTAATGTGTACCCGAGGCTATTCTGATCCTCGCTTGGGAGTACGTAACTTGCATACTTTTCCTTGTGTTACTTGTGTCCTCGGTCGCTAGCCCCCTATCTATGGTATTTATTACTCCGGCCACAAAGATCGACCTATCTTGGGCCGGGGGATTGTTCCTATTCTAGCCGTTTCTGTTTGACTGACGAGGTGTGTAGGGTTGGACTGCACCTGATTTGCTCTATTGTTGTGTTTCTTTGGAATTCTGATGTAGTTTGGATGATCGAACTGCTGAAGGTTTCCCTCTTGGATGGCCTTCTTTATCCCAACCTTTAAATGATTGCAGGTCTCTGTATCGTGCCCGTGCTGACCATGGAATGCATAGTACTTTGATTTATCTCTTTGATTAGGGCTTGTCATCATTGGAGGAGGAGGCTCTAAGATCCCCAATTGTTGTATTTGATGTAGTATCTCCCTCCTTGATATGTTGAGTGGTGTGAAGTCTGAGTCTAGTAGAACTCTTGTCCTTTGGGGTCGGGCCTCAACATTATTGTTCGGGTAGACTACCCAATTTGCTAACGGCTTGTTGTTAGGATAGTGCAGCCTATCCGTCACCTTCGTCTTTTTGAAGGATGAGGGGTTTGGAGTTCCTGGAATCTTTTTCTTTTGTCAATCATACATTTCTCTTTTTTTCTTTTTGGACTCTTTACCCCGAATAAACTTCGATCCTCTTTCCAACAGCTTGGAGTATGAATCTGGCATCCTCTTAGCTGATTCAGCATTAAACCTTCCAGTCGAGACGCCAATGCAAAAAGAAGCAATTAAAATTTTCTCATCAACATTCTTTATTTGGATCACTTCGTCATTGAAGCGGTCTACAAATTTGTTGAGCGGCACAGTCAGTCCTTTGATGAATGTTCATAAGGTGTGAAGTGTCCTTCTGTAACACTGACTTCCTTCAAAAATGACCAAGGAATAACTTCTCTAGCTCATGGAAGGTGGTAATTGAGTTCGTCGACAGCTCTAGAAACCATTTTTCAGTCGGTCCTTTGAGCATAGTAGCTAACAATTTGCACTGGATGGCATCTCTATAGTCGTAGAGGCTTGTGACAGCCACCACATGAAGCAAGGGTTCGATGGATCAGAGTCTCCCTTTTATCGATCAAGATCGGGCAACTTGAACTGCGTCGAGGAGGGCTTGGTCTTGATAGAGATCATAAATGGATCTCTATCAATTGCTGTCTGAGCGAAAGTATGTAATACCCAACTATTTTTCTTCAAAATCTCCTGGATTTTGGGCGGAGTTATACACTTGTGTGCTCGTTCCAAAACATCTATTTCAAATCCAATCCTGATTTTGACCTTGATGCTGATAGAATTTGAAACAATGCAAAACATAGAAGTTGTAGCTCTTCCTCTGAGCTTTCCAATGCATCTTGAATCAACTTAATAGTGTCTGCTTAGACGTGAAATTTATGCTCAAAATTCAAAATACTGTCCAAGTTGCTCAATGCTTGGGCGCATGTGTGCTCGTTCCAAAACATAAAAGTTGTAGCTCTTCCTCTGAGCTTTCCAATGCATCTTGAATCAACTTAATAGATTTCCAAACATAAAAGTTGTAGCTCTTCCTCTGAGCTTAGACGTGAAATTTATGCTCAAAAAACAAAATAGTGTCCAAGTTGCTCAATGCTTGTGCACACTTTGCTCTTATGAATTTTCTTTGCTTTATTTCGTCCTTTTAGCTCCTTTTGCACTTTAACCCTATAAAATCTAAGAATAAATCAACTAAATCCATAATTAACTCAAATATTACTGTAATTACAGCACATAAAATGAGGTAAATGATACATAAAACTTAAGATATTTATGAGCTTATCAAATCATCCCACACTTAACTTCTAATCGTCCTCGAGAAAAATAGAATTAAAAGAAATAAGCTTATCAAAAAATTCCCCAATATATCTCAACAATTGCCCACATAAATAATCAAGAGCCACTCAACCATCAGGAGTAGTCTATGAACTCAAGAGTTCAGATGCTAATAAAACCCAAGACATGAAATCCAGTGTATGTATGCATAGCTATTCAAGAAAATAATTTTTAAGACACTCGGATCAAATCATGCAAACTTTTACAATTTTTTTGAACATCCCATGGCTCACTCTTCTTACAACTCTCCACTAATATAGACAACCGGCTCAAATAAATTAGGTAGGACTTTTTAGCTTGTAATGTTAGGCTAGAGTATTGGCTAATCAAAGAAGGGATAAAGATATCACGAAATAAAAGAAAGAACTTTAAGATAATGTTGCGCACCATTAAGAATAAAACTTCTCTTTAAACATTAAATCAGCTATCCTTGCAGAGAAATAACCTCACACTTAATCAACTAACACCTACGAAAATTTTCATATAACAAACAAAAAGAAGTCATCCTTCTTCAATTCAACCTAACATGCCAACATTTCCCAGACATTTCCTTCATATTTCTTCTCATTTTTTTCTATGTCCACTCCCTACACGAGTACCAGTGATAGACACTACCTGCAAACACCAACAGGTACCGATGATAGGCATACCTACAATTTTCAAGAAATTTTTTTTCTTCAATCATTTTTTATACCGTCTTCTTATCCCAAAATGTACACGGCTCACTCAAATAATTTACTACCCTCATTCAACTACATTTTATCCATATATACCATTAACAAATAATTGCGTGCAATAAAACTCTCAAGGGAGATTTTGAATAGAAAAATAAAAGAGATTATTAAACTCAAAAAGATAGGTAAATAAGTTTTAATGAAAGAAAATAAATGATATTTCTTTCCATATGCATTACAAGTTAAGGCTCAAATAGAGTACTAGAGATAAAAATCAAAATACAGGTTGGCTTGAAATACTCAAACGACCAAAGAAGGCTCTACCATCATCTTAAAACCAAATCAAGTTGTCTATAAAATTTTGCCTCAAAAATGTAATAAAGTAAGTTTCTGGGATGCAATATAGGTGAGTCTACATAACTATTTCTAAGTATCAAAAATAAAAATAAATTATGGCTAAGTGCTCAAAAATTCTTAGAAATCGTGCAAGGAAAATATTAACACTGACTCTTCAACTCATGAATGGTTCAACTCAAGATTATCATGTAGAAAATCAAAGAGACATGCTAAGCGTAGCAAAATTTTTAAAATTTTCAAAAAAAGTTTCAACTACTTTGAACAAAAATTTTCAAAAATCTAGAAAAGCTCTCAAATCAAAAGAAAAGTTGAGAATATTTCAGCAAAAATGAGCAAATTACACAATTGATCCACCAAACAACTATAAATCCAAATAAGGTGCTCCCTACCCCACACTTAAAAAGAAGCATTTCCCTCAGTGCTGAAGCAAAGAAAATCATAAAAGGGAAACGAAAAGCTTCTCTGATGTAAGGAAGATCGTGTGGCACAATTAGTCCCAAAATAAATAGCCTTCAACTTGTGCTAGAGTCTTCACACCTACAAAACAATCACAAGAACTAAACAACATAATTAGTCAATCAGGAAATTAAGAAAAACATAAAAATTAAGGAATTGTAAATGCCAAGATAATCAGAAAAAAAAAAACTTAATCCCTTAAAAGATTAAACACAACAAAAACACAAACTCACAAAAACATAAAAAGATTAAAATAATAATAATAATAATAAGAAACTTGAGTTGCCTCCCAAGAAGTGCTCTTTTATAGTCAATAGCTTGACTATGAACAAGATGGTTAGAATAACCATCTCTATACTAGAGAAAAGAGAGCTCAATAATTGTTATCAGACATGTATAGGCTTTCTCATTATTGTGGTTTACCATATATCCTATTCTTTTAAACTCCTTTTTCGTTCCATCATTCAGAAACTCAACTCTAAACTACCCATCTTCCTCAATGCAATATACCTTAACCCCATTTTTGTCTATGCAAATCACCTTAACCCTTTCCTCATGATTCTTAAGAGACTTAATGATATCGAACTCTTTATGAGCTATTTCTTAATCTTCAACTCTTAAGGTCTGTCCATAATAGAATGTGGGGTAGAATGACACCACAATACAATCCCTATCAACAGCCAAGTGGCAATCCATCATAGTAGTTGGAATCTTTTGTGCTTCCTCTATATCTAAGTCCAAAACCTTGATTGGCTCATGTTCTGGAAGATCTCAAGGCATTGAAATCGGAAACAATAAACTAGAGTCACCCTCAATGGGCTTTTCGTCTACTAATCTCATCTCTAGTTCTTGTTCATTTTCTTCTTTGTCTTTTCATCCTCAATCACTAGAGATTCTGGCCTACTTATGGAAGGTGTCAATTGACTCGGTATATGCTCCAACCCAGTTGAATACTGGCTCTTGTTTTCTGTTGAAATTGCAAAGTATTAACAGCAAAAAAATTAACCAATTCTTCTAAAGACTTTCTAGGTTAGTAATAAGGTTGTTGTGATAGAACAGGTTGTAAACACTAAAAATCTTGTGGTTTTAATGGATAACCAAAATCAGGATAATCCATCCATCCATCATTGGTTGTAGTTATATGAATAGGGGTCATACTAAGGAAACCATTCATTGCTTTGAAAGGTGGGACATATGTCAGTTGAGTGATCATCAGCACAAATCTCACAAGCTCTTGCACATCGCATATGATCTAATTGTTGAATAATAATAGTCAAATTTGAGCAACAAACCTCTTGCTAATTAGTAGCCATGATGGAGATAAAAAAGAGATCAAGTAATAAGTATACACATTCAAGAAAAAAAAATAGAAAAACAAAAACACAAAATAAAAACACAGGTAGAAATACAAAAATACAAAAACTCAAAAGAACAAAATTCAACTAGAATTATTCTCCCCAACAATGGCGCCAAAATTTTGCTCGTGCTGTCACCTGCACCCAAAATAAAACCTATACTTCGAAAGATTAACTATAGTAGCAGAAGTACAGGATCGTTCCCACAAAGAGTATATAGCTTACTGCAACATACTTTTGGGAGTAAATATTGGGGAAAGATTAAATACAATGAAAATAAATAAAAGGAAGCTAACTAACAAGCAATTGAAGTTAAAAGGAAGAAATAAAGAGAACAAACCTTGCTCTTGGTCACATCCACCATGGAGATTCAAAAGTCGATCATTGATACCAAATATATAGTAGTTCTTATATCAAACACTAATTGAAGAACTGAGCCCGAATTCTAATTCAAAACTTATTCTTATATCTTTCCTAAGTTTAGTTAATTTTCAACACGCTATCCAATTATCCCTAACTACCAATTAAATCCAAATAAACACCAAAGATGAATCAAGTAAAAGCATTGAGAACTAGGAAGATCAATTAGACTAATACAATAAAAGCGACACGCGGTTATGTCAATTAGTTGATTATTTTCCCTAAATTCAATGACCCTAATAATAATTATTAAAACCTAGTTACTTCGCAGATTAAATCGAACAATATAGCCAATATTAATCTAGCTATAGATTGAATCCAATAATTAACTATTTGGCCTTCGTAGCAATTAAAAGAAGCAATCATAAAAATAAATGTAGAAAAATAACCAATACTTGAATAAGAATTGAATAATTAAACACAATAAGTCTCACAACTTTAAAAAATCCATGGCTTCAATTCCCTTGACCAAGAATTGAGTTTTTAGGTACAAAAGGCCATGAAAGAACCCACAAAATAAAGTTATTAAAATACAACTAAAGAACGATAAAAATTTCCTCCCCTGAACTCAACTATCAAAGAAGTATTTATAAGAAATTCTAGGGTTAAATTTCCTTATCCCACAAGAAACGCATGAAAACCCTCGAAAAAAAGTGTAACCGGATGAAGAAAGCTGTCAAAAATAATAATTAAACTGTCTCTTTTTTCGTAAACCCTAGCAGGCACGGGCACACTTGGGCTGGATTTGGGTGCACATACGCTGAAACAGGCTCCTGGATTCTTCTTTTCTAGAATGAGAGCACATGCTCTGGATTTTGGGAGCATGTGCACTCTTTCCAAAACATTTTCTTCAAATTCAACCCCAATTTTGACCTCAATGCTGACAGAATTTGGAAAAATATAAAACATAAGAATTGTAGCGCTTCCTCTTATATTTCTAATGCAACTTGAATCAACTTAATCAAAACTTAGACAAGAAAGTTATGCTCAAAATACAAACTAGTGTCCAAGTTACTCAATGCTTGTGCATACTTTGGTCTTTTAATTTTTCTTTACTTTATTTCGTCCTTTTACTTCCTTTTACACTTCAACCATATAAAAGCTAAGAATAAATCAATTAAACCCATAATTAACTCAAATATTTCTTATACCACATAAAAATAAGGTAAATGATATGTAAAACTTAAGATATTTATAAGCTTATACATGTAGCTTGTGGCATTCGTTAAAATTGTGTGTGATTTTATACTTGCGAAGTATGCCAAGCTCAGCAACGTGGGCTTGTAACCAAGCGGGGCATTAAAGTGGGTTTGTTGATAGCCTGTGACCCTACTCTCAAATCCCATCACTCCATGGACTGGCTAGCAATTAAAAAAAAAAAAAGAGAAAAATATAAGTGAAGCTTGAACCAAGAAAACAATGTAGACATGTTCTGTGGAGCGATTGTGCCAAATTGCCTACTTATTTGATATATAATCCCTAGTATCCTTTTTGAGCTTATTAATCCTCATTTTCTTGATAGCCATGTCATTTTTGCCGACTTACTTGTTTGTTTTACCATTCTTTCTACCCATCACCTTAGTAGTTAGTATTGGTCTTCTTGGGAATGAATTCTATGGATATGATGTCATAGTGGTTAGTAGGAAAGGAAGTGCTATGTTGGGGAAAAATCATATTTATGACTTTAATGTTTGTAATAATCCCCTATGTCTTATGTTTTGGGTTGAAAAAAAAAGAAGAAAAAGTTGTATTGAAAGAAGAAGGAACAAATGTGAAGAGAAGAGACAAAAAGTGTTATTGTTTTTAATAAAGAAGGAAAAAACTTTCTAGTTGTACATCATTGCCTTCGGTTGGTAGTTGGTTGAATGATATAGTAGTGTGGGGGATGCTATGGAGGATTAGGGTTCATAGTTATTCACTAACGTATCTAAGATAATATGAGCTACTTTTATTGAAATATATCTCACATTTATTCCATAACCTATGTTACAAGTTTTAAAGACCTACTTAATCCTTTGTTTGAGTTAATTTGTATTAGTGAGTTCTGTGTGTACTAATTGCTTCCAACTTGTCTGTGATTTCTTAAGCTTTTGTTCCTTGGGTTTTTCATTGATTAGTGAGTGAGAGATATCTTCTTTCTTGAGTGGAGACATTAATACTTTCATGATGATTAAAGTTGATTATCAAAGCTCTTTTGTAAACATGTTGAGTTCAGTTTCTTTACTTAGTTTCTATTTTTACGACAATTGACGTATTGAAGAAAGTTAATGTTATTTTGTGTGTTGTTTCATTTTACTCGATACGAGCAAATTTTCAAGTTGATGGCATGTTAACTATGTTAACTTTCCAAAAGAGAGTAATTTTCATGCATTCTAGTTGTTTTAATCAATTTTTGAGGTGTCTTGCTTAGTAAATAGGGACAGTTTGGTTATTTTAGGGTTTTTAGCCAGAATTGTTGATTTATGTATTTTTAGGGTTTAGTTACACTTATTTAAGTGTTTAAGTGTGTTTTTGTAGGTTTGGAATAATTCAGGAGTCAATCGAGACAATTAATGCACAAAATGGAGGATTTTAGGAAATTGATCCTAAAGTTGCGGCATTCTCAGCACATTGAATTCTAGTGCCGTGGCATTCATCAAGAAAATTTAAAAAGTTTGAGAGCAGAGTATTGTAGTGCTCTGAACAAGGCAAAAGTCAGCGCCGCAGCACTACATTAGGAATTCTAGATGGGTCAAGATGTGATTTTTTTGGCTTGTGACTCTAATTTTTGGCCCATATGAGTCTATCTCAAACTTAAACTCTACTTGGACCCCCAAACACTGTGTAAATATAAATAGGAACCTTAGGAACTATTTTAGGAGGAGGTAACGAGTAGTAGGCTAGATTAACATCGTAATATGTAGAGAATCTTCGAATAGCATTACATTGAGAAAGTTATCAAACCATCCAAGGCTATAGTCAAGAATTATTGAAGATCGAAGATCCACAAAAGTTTTCTTCTTTTATCTTTTTTCTTTGTACTCTAGTTTATAGACTTGATTGTAGAACTCTTTTCAATGTTTTATTTGTACTCAATTATGCACTAAATTCTTACTCTATGGTTTTATTTGGAGATTATCATGAAGATTTGAATATTGAAATTGATTCTTCCATTAATTCCAAATAAAGGTTTATTTATTCAAATTGCTCTTATTTTTTGTGGTTGATATATTACCTTCTAGTGGAAATATGGGAATTCGAATTGGAATTTGATAAAGAAAGGTTAGGATTAGGCCTTGTTTGAATAACCTAGGTTTGGTAAATTAAACTAATGAATGAAATGATTCATGAATAGGATAGTAAGATACCTATTCATCCATGGTAATCAAAGTACAATTGGTCCTTAATGCATTAATCGTGACTTGAATTCACACAGTCATATAGTGAGTTGGTTTGGATTAATAGAATTGCATAATTTTTGCATGAAATTGTGTAATTGCCAGAAACCCTAGATTAATAACCCTAATCGAAATTAAGGAAGAAGTGAACGAGATATTCATTCGGATTGACAATTTATAAATAAATTCTAGAACTTTACTATCTTGAATTCAATCTGAACTTTTTAGTTTTGATTAATCTATTTGCTTTTCCATTTACACAATCCATCATAATTCTCAATCTAGTTGGATAGAGTTTAAAGTGTCAATTTGGTATTTAGCTAGAGTCAAGTCAAGTTCTCATGAGAATGTGTAATTGTCTAGTTTGGATTCCTACCTAGCAATGAGTTTACAGAAGACTTTGGAAAAAATTCATCAAAATTCACATAACCGTCTACTCGCCACAAGCTTGTATTTAAAGCTATTATTGGAAACTTGGCACAAACAAACAAGCTAACTTCTGACAACACTTTAGCTAGCTCCTAACTACCAATTTAGCCAGCATACCTTATTTATGAGCTAATTGCATTTATTACAACTAAAAATAGTAAAAAAAATAGATAAACAGTCACTAAAAATAGTTTCCACAATTCTTTAGCAATAACCACTCTTTCCCTTCACCCTATTTCACAACTTTGAATGCATCACAAGTTAGAGTGAAGATTGGAGATTGAGAAGGACAAATAAGGGTTTAGGGCCTAGTAGGCAATAGGGACAGGGGACAGAGGAAAGGGAAGGGTTGTTGGGCTTGTTGGGAAGTTGTATTCACTAGTGTGATTGTAGAAGGGTAAGGGGTAGAGGAAATGAAAGGGAAGAAAAAGGCAAGGGAAGGAAAATGGAGAAGAGAAGGGAGGGCAAGTAGGAGGGGAGGCCAAGTTTAGGAACTAAGGGTTAGGAAAATGGAGAGAGAAGAGAAAGGATAGGGTAGTTAGGGAATTTTGTTTTTCTAATTAGGACAAATTTGTCAATTTGTTCTTTTTGAGATTGATAAGAACAACATGAGAAAAACTTATAGTTGAGTGTAATATATTGTTAAAATTAAAAGTTCAGAGAGCTTTTACAAATTGAACAAAGTTTAGTGATTGTTTAATTTAATACATTATAGTTACCAATTTCAAAATAATTGATATTGATGTTTATCGTGTAATGTATATTTCTATCTATATAGTTTTAAAATACACTAAAATACACTAATCCTCTTCTTTTTTTTTTTTTCTTTTTTTTTCAGGAATGATAGAATATATTAATGGATAAAAATAATCAAATGGCTTATATCATTTTGTGGCTCAACATGAAGTCACAAAGGGAATGGAGAACTCCATTCCTCCACCCTTGTTAATCTTAAAAGCATAAGAAGCAAGTTTATAACTAACCCTATTCTCAACTCTTAGAATAAAAAAGAATGATAAAAGAAAAAGGACTTAGTCAAGCAAAGGATATCAAACAAGATAAACCTTATATAAAGATTATCACAACTCTCTTTCCAAATCATATTAATGACTGATAATGTGTCAGATTCCACTTGAATATGCCTCCAAATCCTCTTTTGAGTCTGTTGAAGAGCGATCCTAACAGCACTTGTTTTAGCCATCATAACTAATGAATAGAAGCTGCAACTAGAAGCCCAGGCACATATCAAGTTTTCGTTTAAATCTCTTGCAACTACTTCAAAAGCAAATTTGCACTTCTCTTAGATAACAGCTACATCAGTGTTGACTTTAATTGTTACACTTGAAGGACCCATTCAAGAAGATTCAGGCACAGGACTCGAAACAACACCAAAAGGAGAATCATGCATCAGTTGATAATACTCCAATTACTCAGAGTGTGCTGCAGTTACAATCGCAATTTCTGACAACTCAGACATGATAAAAAAATCCACTTGTTTCTAAATTTCCAAATATGCTACAAAAATAACAACAGTGAAACAAATATGATTAGAAATATCATCTATTTTATAAAGTTTAATAAGAGCATCCCACCAAACCCAAAAGTTACATTGGAAATTTTGAATGTTATCCCAAGTAATAGGGGTTGGGTCAATTTTTAGATGGTTTGAGGGAAATTGTTGGCCCCAAAAGCAACCTAAGAGGGGGGGGGTGAATTAGGTTATCTCTAAAGACAAACCTTTTTTCTTTGCTTAATAGAAATTCAAACTTTGTGCACCAAATGAAAACTCTGAGTACTGTCTCTTGTCTTCGTGTGTCTAAGTCTCTGAAATGACAATGAAATCAATGATGCTCTAAAGTTTCAATATCTTAATCATATTATGGATATCTATTATCCTCATTATGGAATTTGGAAGGCAAAGTGCCTCTAACAACTATAACGCCATATAAATATTTCCAAACAAATTGCTTAATCTTATTTTTAATCGGCAAACACCACACAAACTTCCAAACATTTTGTTGAGATGAAAAATTATTAGGTTGAGGCCTATCTATCTAGTAGCGGACCATCCCTAGCAAGAGGGGCAATGATATTGCCACTCAGTAAATTCCTTATTGCCACAGCTGTCTCTATGCAAAATGTCCAATTTACCCCTATCAGTCTTCCACCACATCAAACACTATGTCCCACCCCTATTTCCCTTCTCTCAATCATCACTTCTATTGACTCTTCATCTCTCCCAAGTCCAAACATCCGGTGTATTGTCCTTCCACAATATGAATGAACCAACCTACAAGCTTAGTTATTGTTTTTCTTTTCTTCCAATTTTTTCTCCTTAGCCTTTATTATCTTTCAGCTAAAAAGCTTTCAGAAGTTTTCTTAGATCGAGGAAAATTGAAGGGGGAAAAAAGAAAACATAAAGAAAAGAAGAGAAAAGAAAAAAGGTAATTCTAGAATCCATTTAGCAAATTTCACATGACATATCCCTTCGATCCACTTGTCAAGGCATAAAATACACCTTTTTTTGCTAAATTTCATTTCTATTACTGGCATTTACTATGTCCATCTATGTAGCATAAAGAGAAAATAAAAAGGACTTCAATATTAAACCGAACTTATAGAGTACAAGAGATTTTTTTAGGGTTCTTGATTTAATTTGTGAATTTGGAAATAAAACTTTAAAATGTTTCTTGGTGAAAAGATCCAATTTTGCTGAAATTTGTGCTTTTGGGCTTGTGATTTTAGGAATTAAGTGTCTGGCTTCACTGGTGGGTTGCATTGACGGAATTATGATAAAGCTGTTGGTCTAGAACAAAACGAATGATCGTAGCATACTAACACCAAAGTTGTAGAGGTCTGTGTGGTGGGTCCCAAAGAAATAAATTTGCATCACTGATGGTTTTTGTGTAAGGTAAATTTGCCAACTAAATTCGAAAGTATTGTGGCAATAAGATGTTTGCTGTAGCAATATCATTTGCCTAGCAAGTAGAGCTAACAATTTTTTATATGATCTGATAACATGACACGAAATTAATAGGTTATGACATAACTCGAGTTTTTTCGGGTCATTATTGGATCAATCCATTTATGACACGAAAAGAAATGGCTTGGGTTGGATCTACCTTATGTAGATTGACAAGATAATTCGTTAAATTACTAATTTAATAGATTTTGTTGAAATGTTACCTTGATTATAATTTAATATAACTTAATTTAAGATTGTGATTAATGATTTTAATATAATATTATTAAATCAAACATAATAATTATTTTAAATATTATTTAAATTTTTTTAAATAATTTTAATAATATGTTCTAAATTACTATAAGATCAAGGTTACTATTAATAATTGTTTAAGTTATTGAAGAATTAAAATTTGAGATTTTTAGTCAAATGTATTACATGTTTTTAACTTGCTAAATAAGCTAATGTATCTGTGTTAGGAGTAAATGGAATACGAATGGGTTAGACACGAATATTACATAATAAAAAATGAGCTCTACTTGACATGACACTAACACGATACGATAAGAAACGAATTCACCTAACTAGACACAATAATAATCCAAATACAACCATTGTCATCGCCACTAGCAAGAGA
Source organism: Cinchona pubescens (assembly GCA_025175665.1). NCBI lineage: Eukaryota > Viridiplantae > Streptophyta > Magnoliopsida > Gentianales > Rubiaceae > Cinchona > Cinchona pubescens. Next base: position 2,890,503 of record JANKKI010000016.1, read on the forward strand.
CTTAGATTTAGCCAAAGCATAACCGGATTTGAAGTACAGTGGTTAGCTCTCTTTTTCTTGGACTTGTTGGGCTTAGTATATATAGTTAAATATGAATAAATTAGATTATTATAATAATTTTTTTTATAAATTAAATTATTATAATAAATTTAAAAAAAAAAAAAAAACCAGAGTTAAAGTAAAATGCTAGATGACGTAAGAAATTGTGCACTTTTTGTGAATTTTAATTAAAAAAAACCAGATTTAAAGTAAAATTCTAGATGACGTAAGAAATTTTAGCACTTTTTGTGAATTTTAATTCTGACACTTCCCTTTCGCAACGGGAGATTTGACAAACAGGCCATCCAGGATATTGCTAGCAGTAGCTGAACGTATTAAAGGACAAAAATGTACATTTCCAAACGTCAAGAATAAGTTGGGAATTCATTTTGTTGAAAACTAACTTGCTTTCAACTGCCAATACTCTCACCAGAACTCGACTCTCACACACACAACACACACAGACAGATGGGACTAGAAATTATGGAACCGAACACATGAGTTATTCGCGGATGTTGCCATAGCCAAACAATCCCTCTTCATCTACCTCCTTCTTCTTACTCCCTCTCTTCCCAAATTGCTCGAGGTATAACTATAATCCACCCATTTTGCATCTGTTAGTGTTCAAAATATGAACTTTATGAAATTTCTTATTATTATTTTGCTTTGTGTTGAATTTAAATATACAGGGGCAGAGAGTGTGGTTTATGAAGCTATTGTTGAGGGTAAAAAGTTGGCTGTGAAAAAGCCTATTTTATCCACCTCTGAAGATATTGATAAATTCCATAAACAATTGCAATTACTCTGGTCAATTTTTGTTAACCCTTTTCCCTACAAGATATGATTTTGGAATTTTTCTATTTGTTTTTTGTGAAGATTGAATTTTCTTGCTGATTTTCATTTTTTCTTTTTTTGGTTATGATGTACCGTTTGACTATTGAAGCAAGTTGGATCATCCCGGGATAGCCAAGCTAGTGGCAGCGCATGCTCGGCCGCCAAATTATACAGTGTTTTTCTTTGAATTTTACGAGTTAGGAAATCTTGCGGAGAAATTACATTTGGATGAATGGGTTCCGACCTTTGATCAAGTGATTTGTATTGCATCAGATTTAGGTATATATTATTCATGTGAAAATTTTGCTAGCATTTCATTTGTTTATGTTTTTGTGTGGTCGGTCTCACTCACACAAATTGGAAGTACAGTCTTGCATTGGAATAAAGATAGGTGCGATGAACTTGTAGACTAAAAATTTGAGGTTTGTTGCATTAAGAATATAGGAAAGGTAACCTGTTTATGGTGTTGGGAATGTGGAAAGAACTGAAAAACAAGGATCAATCATTCCTGTCTATTTTAGTCAAGATTCAGTAAATTTTTGTACATTTTCATTTCTCTCTATATTTTGCTGCAACATGGAGTCATGGACTCAGCATAATTCTGAGGACAAACGTTTAGGCATTGTACAAAGGTCTGGACTTCACAATGGACAGGAAGATTAATTGTTGCTCTTTGATTTGAATGTCATTTGAAATTTCAATAGGATCTTTTGTAGTCTATTATCTACCCTGCCCCGCTCATTTGTGCCCTTGATTTAGTCAAGAGGGGTTGGACCATCCATTGTGACATTAAGTTGGGAAAGTAGTAGAACAATACAAAACTGTCTCTTATGCGGGGGAATAGAAAATTTGGAGATTTGTTGTTTGATCATAGATTTGAGTTTTGCAGTTCCTAATTGATCTCATGAACTGGCCATTGCTTAAACATGAAGATTCAGTAGAAACAAAAACTAACTTGTTGTAATGCTGCAAAAGTTCAGCTTGGCAAATGGTATCCCAGATTTTATCAAAACATTATCAAAGGAAGCTCCAGCAACATTTGGAGATAGCTTAGGATCTCAACTTAGCTATTTGTATTGTAGGTCAGCTTAGCTGGCTATGAGAGAAACAAAACTCCATTGATCTGTTTGATCGTACAATGTAATTTCCTAACAAAGTGGCATATTTACAGTCTTGAAGTCTACGATTTGTCATATTTATCATTCACTTTTGTGCAGAATGTTTTTGAGTTATGCGATCCATTTATTATTTGGAGTATACTTTTGGACTCAGTTGTCTGCATAGATATTATGGCATTTACAGTGAAAACTTCGTTGGAGCTGTTGTGTCTATCCTTGTTTGATCTACAGGCACCTTGTGTTGGACCTTTTCAAATAGTACTGCTGTGTTCTGTATTGAATTATTTTAATTTTATAGTTTTTATCATTCACTTGCATTATTCTTGTTTTAGCATTGGTTTGAAAGGTAAAAGGATTTTTAAGCTGAATAAATAAAACCGATGGGGTGTGTGTCTGATCAGGAATGGCAGAATCTGCATTCATGACTGTTTGGGTGGATTTACGATCTGCATGACTTCTTGTCCTAGAATTTGTTTTTTTTTTTTTTTCTTTTGAACAAATGTAAGATTTATTGTGCTTCCCTTGTTTTATCTAGCAGCATAATTCTGTAGCTTCTTTCCATCATTTCTTTTTTTTTTTTTTCGCACATGTTGTGTTCTTTGTACAGGTATTAATGTGAAAGGATTCAAAAGGCAACAAGAACTAAGCTTTTAGGTTTGCATGTGATCTTTTATTTAAGATTGGGAAAAAATTATATAAAAGGACATGTTGGAAAAATATTGGATAGACATAGGAATTTTAGATGATATACTAAAGTCCCGCGAGCGGACGAACTTAAAATTCCTTATTCAATGGTCAACATAGCGGGAAATTAAAGCAAAAGAACTTGAAAAATTCAAGTTCCCAGGAATTTGCAAATCCTCTCATTAAGTTCCTATTAAACTAACACAATAAGAGAGTTATATTCATGATACAGATGCTGGTTCATTACAGTGCTTATTGTTTCCGTTTACAGCGAAAGCTCTGAAGTATCTACATAATCTTGGGATTGTACATAGAGATGTGAAACCGTCAAACATTCTTGTAAGGGACTTCCTACTTTTTCTACACTAAAGCTATGCGTCGGGACCTAAATATATGTTGGAATGTGCCCTAAAAAATATAATTGAATTAATACTTATCTGGTCCAATTGGCAATTACAAATTACTTTGTTTTGTGGCAGTTTAAATTTGTAGTTTGTGTTGATATATTTTGTTAACATAGACATTATGGTCATGCAGCTTGACAGGAACCTCCATCCACATTTGGCAGATTTTGGTTTGGCAGAATACAGGAGAGATCTTAAACAAGTTTCAACCGGTAATTGGAAACCATCTGGCAAACCAACTGGTGGTTTCCACAAAAGGAATATGGTTGGTACCCTCATTTACATGGCACCTGAAATACTGACAAAAGATTTACAGACAGAAAAATCAGATGTCTACAGTTTTGGAGTTTCTTTGAAGTAAGTAACTAATCTTCATGTTCTATCAAGGAAACTGTTAACAAATTTAGTCAAAATGCATTCGTACTTGATTAAATGCTGCAAATGAAATACTCATGACAAGTTATCCTTTTGTCTCCTGGGATTCAACTATGGGAATGCATTCATTTGTTTCTTTGCTGTTCTGGTGTTTAATGGCATGAAGGCTCTATGGGTATTTTGGTTCCTGACAAATGCATTTCTGCGTATCACTTGATTTATTTGGGATCTCCTCTTAACAACTGACATTGTGGCTGTTTATCCAGCTCTTTTATTCAATCTAAAGCAGTTGTGTCGAATTCTCGGAAGTTATCTCATTGCAGGACAGATAAGAAATGCCTTTAGCATACCATTCAACTAAATATAGGGATAAACCTACCCTTTTGGACATCTACTTTCCATTAGTTTGCTAAAAAGCCAAAGGTAAAGGTGCAGAGGCCCCTAAAAGTTGAGCATGTGAGAATATCCTCTTATGACACTCTTGTTCTGCATCTTCTGTGTTGTGTTTCTTGGTATAAGGAATTAAACTTCATACAAAACTTTTCTAATGAAGTTAACTGGAATAGGAAAAAGGGCAGTAAAAATCTGCATGTCTATGGGAAATTATATAGAATGTAACTGCTCTGTTTGTTGGCATTTGGCCACTAGCTATAATAGGCTATACCTGCATTTTTTTTCTGTTAAATTTTTCTATAATTAGTACTAGTTACTTGGATGATTACAATAAGACACAACAACATGGGATCATTGGCTGGACAAATGGAAGTTAACAAGCTCACAGTTATTATTACAATGCCTTCATTCTTTTTCATTTTGCCTATTTCTAAGACCTGTTACCTTGGTGTGGACACTGATAGAAGAAGAAACGAAGTATGGGTTCATTGGTCAGTAGAATTTGGATGTTGACAACCTCATAAAATTTTTCAATTACCTAAGCAGTGCCTTCTTGATAAACACAAACTGGTTACTTAAGCAGTTTCTTCTTCTTGACAAACATAAACTGGTTCTTTGTACAAGTTGAAGTTGGACACATGCTGATGTTATCACATGGTAATAGACACTTATAAACCGTCTGTGTTATTTTGAATGTGTCATAGTCATCAACTTGTTGCACCTGAAACTTTTTGGTTGAGATAGTTTCTCTTGTTTTACATTTAACGTGTTTGTTAACTGCTTTTTTTCCTGCGGGAACTGGGTAAGTGGCTAATTGTGATGATGGAAATAGGATATTTCAAACCCTGAAAAGGTTATATTGTATAAATTCCTAATTGGATTGTGATTATTATTTTTAACAAAAATATCTGAATGATCCAAAAAAGCGCGATAGCTTCTGAAAATGGTTCAGAGGATATTCTGTCAACATTTATGCTTAGTTGCTTTCTTGCTTTTATAGTAGTTTGTGCTCCATAAAACTTGGAAGAAGTTAGCTTTTTAAATTGTCAATTTTTTCAAGATAGCTGTGGCTCCTAGTTTGCTATACAAGAAGAATTAGTGATCAGTTGTGCATTTTACTTATATATGCCTAGGCATGAGTTGCATCTTGGATCAAAATTGAGTGTCTTTTTGGCAGCTTAGGTGGCCAGATTCTGTACATATTAACAGCTTTGTTTATTTGTTTGTGGCTTGAATTTGACCATAAGCTTTGAGAAGATAAAATTCACTCTTCTGTTCTCAGAGAGCAACCGTTGTAATTTTGCTGGCAATTCCATCCATTTGATCTCTTAAAATTTTCTTTATTACAGTGAACTTCTTACTGGCATTGTCCCGTATACTGATCTCCGTGCAGAAGCACAGGTCTGTTTTCTCTGTGTTACGACTTTGATACTTCTTATTACTATTTTATCATGTAATGGATGAAAAAAGTAATTATTTCTTCTAGCTCATATTCGTTTCTTGAACAAGCCGTTCTGCCCCTTCTGCCCTTCATTACCCAGAATTTGATGACTTGAGATGAGATGCATTTGCATGGGAGTTCCATTACCAAATTACAATTGATATGTCTCCAACAGAAAATGATTGATTAATTTCATCATACAATACACGGCTTAAAATCCTTGAAACTTAGTTGTGCAAAAGTTTAATTATTTACGTTGAAGATATTTTGTCTAAAATGGCTGATAAGTGGAAGGCTTTTAAGAGTACTTGCAGTTAACTTTCAGATGGTTATCATCAAGATTTTTGAGTATATCTTGGCCAAAGAAGAGTAATTAGTTTAGAATGTGTAATTTGGTGAAATTGGAATTTGATCTTAAATTACTAAGGTTCTCTTCTTGGCCATCTTCATGATACTTAAGGCATGTCCAAGAATAAGGGATGGATTGGCCTTTAAATGGTTGGGAACTATGGCTCTATTTGGACAACCATTATTTAGGAGGTGTTTGGTTCACATTTGGGAATCGGAATCGGAATGGGAATCATAAACCCCACTATTGGTATGGGTTTATATCATTCCCCCTTACTTGTTTGGTTTAACATAGGAATGGGTGTCATTATGTTAATAAGTTACTCAACTTGAAACCCATGTCACAAGTAGGGAATGAAAGTAGGTATTTTCTAACACTTTCATTCCCATAGAATGATTCCCATAGTGTTCAACCAAACACCATTTATGGGTATCATTAACTTTGATTCCCATTCCCCCTCTCATACCCATAAACCAAACATTACCTCCTTAGGATATTATTTATAGTATTGTTTAGAATAAAGACTATAGCAACTTTTTGAAATGTGATATGTGAGAGATAAAAGGTGGTTGAAAAACATGTTTAAATAATGATTGAAAATATTATTTGGAGAATAATGAATAATGTTAACGGACCAAATGGAGCCTACCAGCCTGCGGTCACTATGTGTGATTGGAAATAAGCATGTTAAGAAGCTTAAAAAATGAAGCCCTTTATTTGGATAATGGTCTTCATAGTGGTGAGATTTTCAATGAGTTATCATGAGCTTTTGGTTTGAGATTCACTCCCTTTCCTAGAAAGTAGTTATTTGGGGTGTGTTTGATAACACTGAATTCTGAAATCTGAATGTTGAAGTCTGAACACTGAAACAGCTAAGATGCCGAATTTTTAAGCATTCAAAATTTTTTTTTGAATGTCTGAATCTTAATGCCGAATTTGTTAATGATGTTTGATAAATATATGTAACTGAATGCTTAATAAGTCTAAATTGTACAACTGTGCCCTTCCTTTAATTCATTACTAAATATGTAAAATATTTATTTTTTAAGTTTAGTTATTTAACAATGTTTTGACAAGAACAAATGAAAGATAATTGTTGTAAGAAATTATTAGTATAAAACAATAAAATTATACCATAAATAAAATAAAGTGCAATGCAAATTATTATTGAAAATAAAATAAGCTAACAAACTTAGATATCTATATCAACTCAAGAATTTGAAAAAAAAAATGCAGAAAAATGATCTACAATTTGTTCACGTAGATTATACAACATGAATAATATTGATCAACTTGTTTAGATCCTCCTTTTAATGTCATGATCAAACTCTTGATCACTATCTATTATAACGTCATGATCTAAAATGGTTTAGCTTGGTGTAACTTATATTTTTAAGATAGCATCTCACTCAAATTCAATTATAGTTGAATTAGAACTTAATTTCAAATTTAATTGGTTTATATTTCACTCTCTTGAAATCAAAACCCAAAAATAAAAAAAAAAAATGCACAACAAGTAGTATCAACATCCAAGAAGTGAAGTGCTAAAAATCAAATATTTTTTTAAAAACGTATTTCCCTCCAAAAAGAAGTGCAAGCAAATGAAACCGGTAGAACCAAAAAAAAATTAACTAAAAGTTGAGAAATGTCAACAGAAAAAGAATGAAGATGGTATCAAGTTATTACCTTAATCAAAATCCATTTTTATACCACCCATTACCAAATAAAAATGAATCTTAACATACAATTCATAAATGTAATAATTACTTTCACTACCTTTTTTTGGGGATAAATCAAGTGAAATTACCCCATAAAGGAATTACAAAGTTAAAAATCTCCGAACCGATTTGCAGGGATACAAAACTCAGATAGAAGATGACTAAAATATCATATATAGAAAGAGAGTGTGTACATGGGATTTTAAGAGCGGCAATGATTGGGGGATTTGGTATAAATGGGGATCAACGCATATACAAAGGAGGAAGAATATGTAAGGAAAAGAACTTCTGTTAGAGGGGGAAAGGGAAAATATAAGGACTATTTTGTCACATGTGAGAAAATCACTTAACTTTATCCTCTGAGCGTGTTTTGCATTCAGCATTATGTTAGAACTCTATCTCTAAAAATTTGTTCTGCACTTTCAGCAATGCTGAAAATTTTTCAATGGATAAAATTTTATTTATCAAACACAATAAAGACATCAAATCTCTGAATGAATTCATTTTAAGCATTAAGTTGTGTTATCAAACACACCCTTGGTCTATTGCTCTTTCCTTGTGCCTATTTCATTCCTTGGGTTTTATGGTTCAAGAATACCCTTAACCCATCTGGTTAAGTTTGAAATGTTATGTTTTAGTATTTTATGTGCTCTTCAGGAAGGGTTTCTCTCTACCATATGGTTCATTACACTTGCTATCTCATGACTTCTTGCTGTCTGTCAGCCTTGTGCTCAAAGAATTCTTTTCAATCTCATGGAAATATGTTAAATCCTTCTCCACTTTCATTACATAAGGACCAAAAAGAAGGAAAGGGAGGAGTTTCTATTTTCTTCAAGAGATTCACTATCTCTTTTTTTGTTTTACGCAAATTTAAGTGGCTCTATTTGGTTCTTACTTATAATTGAACTTCTTGTGTTATCTATGTGTTGTTACATAACTTGGCATGATAGGCCCACACTGTGCTGGAAATGAACTACACTGAGCAACAACTTACAGCAGCTGTTGTATCTGAAGGATTGCGACCTGTACTTGCTACTACTAAATCGGGTGCATCAGCAAGTGTAGTATCTTTAGTTGAGAGATGTTGGGATGCAAATCCTGAAAGTAGGCCTTCTTTTGATGATATAGTTTTGGAACTGGATGCCATTTTGGAAAACAGCTATAATCGAGAGGAAATGTCCGTAGCTCAACCTTCTGTAACTCCAGAGCAGTTGAATGTTACAAGTTCTAGAAGTTATCAAGAGAGTATAAACTGGTTCAGGCAGGGTCAATATTATTTAAAAGAAGCTTCTTTTTAATCCCAAGTCTATTTTCAGAGTTTGGGTTGATTCATCTGCTGATCCTTTTGCTTATTCTCCGGTGGTATCTTGTGGTTCCTTTGCTGCATGTGGGAGAAGGGAAACTATGGAGGATAGACATTTTCTTATGGCTCATTTGTGTCATGAAAAGGACATCCATGTCTTTGGTATTTTTGATGGCCATCGCGGTATGTACCTACTTTCTAATTATAATAATGTGCCTCGGGTACCTTTTAGAAACCATAGCCTTTAATTATTACTGATTATTGGACAAGGATGAGGGACTGGTAGATGGAATAGAATCAATAGATTGCTTCAGTAGTAAGCTTCCTTTCTTCCTTCTCTTTGCTTGAATGGTAAGTAGTAACTGGTTCTGAGTATTGGCAAAAATCTGTTCATATTACTGGACTGAAGGTTAAATTTCACTCATTGAGGAAGAAAAATTAGCTTAAAAGAAAACAATAAAGAGAAACAAAAAAGAGTAAAGGACAGCTTCCTTTGATTGAATATACCTAAGAACTCTCTATTGTTCTCCAGCTTTCTTATGTTGTTCCTAGCTATTTTGCAATATTTTCTTTCCTGCTGCTTAAAAGACCGATAAGCTTAAGAATAAACCTGAAAATTCTCTGTTGCTCTCTTGCCTTCATCTGTTGTTCCTAGCTATTTTGCAAGATTTTCTTTCCTACTACTTAAAAGGCCATTAAGCTAAAAAATGGAGCTGTTAGTTATTGCAGTTCCTAAGGCCAGTTTGTTCAACATTTACTTGTAGATACTTGGCTGACAACATTTAAAGATTCTATTAGTTAATATGCTCTTTAATTGATTGAGAAAATGATAAAAGATTTGAAAGATGTGCTCCATCAAACTATTTAAAATCCAATTCTCCTGTTGCTTATGTAGACAAAATATTTAACTGTGCCTCCTTAAACGAAAACTTCTGATTGTAACTGTACAGCGCCTTTTCTTGTTTTTCTGTGGAAGATTCCCTTTGACATGGTAAAGGGTAGTTGGGGAAAGAGGTATTCAACAGGTTGGCACTCGTGGAACTTCAGTTAGAGACGTTGAAAGGTTGGATTCTAAATAAAGTTTTTGCCTATTCACAGATTAGTTACCGAACTTTCAGTAAGAAAAGTGCACGATAGTGTTGCTTTAAGATTGATTTCCTCGCCTATATCAGTGTTGCATGGATCGTTATTTTCTCCGGCGATCCGCGTTCCAGAACGTTCGTTCCAAATCCGGGATCGTTTGCGATCCAGAACGCTACTTTTAGCGTTCCTAAAGAGTTGTAAGAGGGAGGGAGAATTAGAGTTAAGAAGGAAAGAGGAAATATTAAAAAATAGGAAGCTCAATACTTATCAAATTCATTTAACATTTCCGTAGATTTCATTTAACATTTTTTTAAGAGAGAGGGACATTTCTGGAGAGTTTTAAGAGAGAGGAGTAAGAGTCATATAGGGAAAAGGAAATAAAAACATATTCAAGAAGTTCAATACTTATCAACTTCTATTTCTATGGATAGACATACAGTAATTTAGAAGAGTAATATAGGAAAAAGGAAATAAAAAATAACAGATTCAAGAAGTTCAATATTTATCAACTTCTTTTCTATGGATAGACATACAGTACAGTTATTTAGTGAGATTAGGAAATTTTATCTAAATTTATTATTTATCAGCTTCAGCTTATCTTTTTTTTTTTTTTAAAAATAATAATAAAACTATACTATGCAAGTGTTTCATGATTTTGTTATTTTTATTATTATGTTTTATTTTCCTTTGAGATTATCAAATTACTCTATATTCTTAGTATTGTGATTTATGCATTTAAATTATGCTTCATATAAATTTTTAATTACTTAATTCTAAGTTTAAATACCGATCCTAAATAGTGAATTTCAAATCCAAAATAGCGAACCATCTAAGCCTACCCCTTCGTACCACGTACTGGGGAAACTTTCGTACCGTGAACCCGTAGCCGTTCCGCGTATCAGACCGTACAACGATCCATGTAACACTAGCATGCTACTATATCCATTCACAAATCACCGAAAGAATACAAGTGTAAATGTCTAGAGCACATGCAGGTTGATGAATCCTAAAATGTTCTAAAGCTAGAGAGAAGAGAGAGAATTTCGAGAAGTGATTTGTATTTTGTTGGCTGGAAAAATAATTGTGGTCCTTAGGGTTGAGGTCCTATTTATAGACTTTTATAGGCCCCCAACTAGTGAATACAATTGACTAATTTGCCGTTAATGGGCTTGGCAAGTAGTACCACCCAATTGGGTGCTAATTCATGTATCATCTATAGTCCCCTCGTCTAGGTTCGTTATCTTTGTCGACCGAACCTAGCTGACCTTGCACTTTTTGCTCGGCAGTCCCCAAGTACACATTAGTCCCCAGGTTACTACTCTTGGGTTGGTCTTGGCCAATTTGGCTCTATCTTGGCTTGGACTCAAACTTGGCCCTTGTATTATGTATTGATGGGTCCCGGTGCTTCACTTTTGCATTCGGCCTCATTTTTATGAAAGTCCTAAAATTTTCTAAAGCTAGAGAGAAGGGAGAGAGAATTTAGAGAGAGAAAGTGATTTGTATTTGATTTGGTGGATGCTAAATATACATATATTCCACATTGGTTAGCCAAGAGATCCTGGACTAATTAATAAGTTTCATGGGCCACTCCACTCATAGCCAATTAGATGGAAGCCTATGTTCTTTAACACGGTATTAGATCTAGCCTTAGGTTTTCTCTCATCCACACGTGTCTTGTGTTCTCTCGAGCCCATTCCAACGGACTCGATCAACTCCCCGGAGCTCAACCAAACCCAAGTCACGGGGAACTTCTCTAGCCCCGGACGCTCAACTCCCTGTGAGCTCAACCAGCCCAAATCACGAGTTCTCTCTCTAGCCTTGGGTGCTCAACCAATTCAAGTCACATGTGAGAGGGGGTGTTAAATATACATATATCCCACATTGGTTAGTCAGGAGATCTTAGACTAATTAATAAGTTTCATGGACCACTCCACTCATTGCTAGCTGAATATTGGTTTTGAGATGGAAGCCAATGTTCTTTAATAGAGAAAATGAATTGGGGTCCTTTACAAATGAGGGGTTGGGGTCCTATTTACAGACTTTTATAGGCCCCCAACTACTGTATAAATTGACTAATTTGCGAATACTGGTCTTGGCAAGTAGTACTACCCAATTGGGTGCTAATTCATGTATCAACATAGGTGCAGCAGCTGCAGAGTTTTCAGCTGGAGCTTTACCTGGATTTCTGCAAACTTTGGCTTCTATTAGCAGGTTTTGTTTAACATATTTGACTGTATATTTTACTATGTTCTGATGTCTTCCAGAAACAAACCTAAATAATTTTATATTCTTTTTCATTGATAAGCCCGTCTGATGCACTTTATGAAGCATTCATCAAGACAGATGCTACCTTCAGAGAAGAACTAGATTCTCATCGCAAATTTAAGGGTGTAATTCAGAAAGATTGGCATCCTGGTTGTACTGCAATTGCTGCTCTTATTGTGAAAAACTAATAGGCTTTTTGTTGCTAATGCTGGTGACTGCAGAACCATCTTGTGTCGCTCTGGCCATCCATATTCTTTAAGCAGGGTGACTTGGAATTTTTTTCGTTTTATTTACTTTGTAATCAGTGAGAGATCCTGTATCCTCATTTTATTAGTGTCTTGTTTTATAAGGTTTTCAGGTTTACCAATTAATTGACCTTAATATAGTAGGATCATGTTGCAAGCTGTCCTAAAGAGAGAGAACGCGTGATTAGTGCTGGTGGCCAAGTCAAATGGCAAATTGATACATGGAGGGTTGGTCAAGCTGCTCTCCAGGTTTCTCTAATCTTTTGCTTGTTGACGCACATTTCTATTTCTTTTTTGGCTTATCGAGAAAAGGTGAACTTTGGTCTTTCCAATATATTCAATCTTCTTGTTTTTCCATCCATACAGGGTTGATGTAGTACCAAAAGCTGATTATGATGGAAAATAATTTGGTTGGATACTTTTGAAGAGTTTGGTTAGCAAGAGACTCAACCAATTAGACCAGAATTTGGGGCTAAAATTAGAAATAGATGATGTAAATTGTAGATTGATTCTTGGAATTAGTCATAGAAACCTTGATGCATCACACAGCTAAGGCAAAGACTGCATCATGTAATCCCAAGAAAGCTTCCAAAACCCTAAGTACTCTTTATGAATGGTGGTGCATGTGAATTTAGTCTTGTTCCTTTCAATTTAAATAGATGATACCTTTCATCATTTTTATTGTTGGTGGGACAAGAATCAGAAGTCTGGAATGCACTAGAATGTCATTCCACTCGAATGTTATAAGACGCTTGTGGAAATTCTCATTTGAAGTGTTATCATTTGGGTCTATTTGATGAGTAGTGTGTTGCATTTAGGAAAGACTAGTAAGGTGCATGGCACGTGATGACTCATGTTTTCCTTTTATATCTTTACCTTAGCTTTATTAATACCATACATATATTTTAAACTTTCTTTGTTTAATTAATGCCATGATTTTTTTGGTAGACAAAATGCATGTGTCACAATTATATCTCAAGTTTTATTAGATTTAGCACATAAGATAATGTTAAGCAATATTTAATTCTGGAATTGCAATCATTATTAGACCTAAGACACAGTTGTTTAATCAGCTGAAAGAAGTATAATTACAATTATTGAGATTTAATTTAACCTAATTGAAAAGTTATTTTCTTGATAAACTTGGCATTGAATATAAACCTATAAATTTCACTAAATTCATGCAAAATTTATTTCTTTATTTGTTCCTTGGTTTGTTTATAAGAAGAAGAGACTATAACGTTTATTTATTTTATAAGTCATTAATGTTTTATTTTATCTTATTCTTTTTTGAGCGAGTTACTCATGGAAATCTATTTTTATATGAAAATTTTGGAAAGTCAAACTTTGTTTTTTTTTTCAAATTCTATTGTATGATCTTGCCTTAAACAATTTTTCATAATTGATAATCATGATTTTTACCCTATGTTTTATTTATTATGTTTTTTAGAAAATTTACTAGTGCAATTGAAAACTTACTTTAATTAGGCTTAGTTCTTCATTTTCTTCAAAAAATAAAGTCTTTGAAAAATCATGTGGTCGTACCTTACATATAGATGTACATAACTTGATCCTCAATCTTATGAATTTTTTAATATTTGACTTATCTTAACCATTAATTTGAATCCTCAATTATATTTTTCATATGTTACTTGTATTTTTATATAACTCTTATTTATTGGTGAAATTGCATATGCTAACTTTTTTATTAAGTTCATTTGAAATCACATGAAATTTTGTAATCATTTATTTTAATACACGAATGGAGGAAGCGGGATAGTTTTTTGAATGTTTTAGGTTTCCACATCTAGGGAAAAAAATGATTAGTAGAGCTATGATTTAAGTAAAAGTTCAGAGACAAACCTATTAACTAAAAATATGTATGATCAACTCTTTTTTTTTTTTTTGTTCTGCATTCATTTTGAAAATCAATTGAAAGAGAAATTTTCTAACAAATGTTTACATGCATTCATTATCTCCTGTCCCACCTCACCCATTAGTTGTTTGTCATGCAATCATGACATATTATTCGAGTTATAGGCCAAGGTTAAGACTATTCTGTACGTACCCTTTAGCTGTTTGTCATGCAATCATGACATATTATTCGAGTTATAGGCCAAGGTTAAGACTATTCTGTACGTACCCTTTAGCTGTTTGTCATGCAATTATGACATATTATTCGAGTTATAGGCCAAGGTTAAGACTATTCTGTACGTATTAAAACCTTTTAAATAAATTAAAAAACATGTACAATTAATGTTAAGATTGTGTGTTACAAGTGACACATCCTCATAACCATCTCTAAGAAGTTTTTAGGATAATGTTAATTAATTATATTTATTATACTAAATTATCTTTTTGGCCAATGTTAAGTCTTTCATTATTTTATTTCTTACCCTTTTTAAGGCTATTCTATATAACGTACATGTACATGTAAACCCTTTTGAATAATCAATTTATATGATAAGACACTTTTTTTATAATCTTATTGGTCATGGGTTCAAGGGATCTTTTAAATAAATTTAAATTTGTGCTATTAGTATTCATTTTGTATTACTAGTGATTCATGATGATAAACATCTTCTCTTTTAGAAGTTTTTAAGATGATGGCCATTAGTTATATTTGTTATACTAACTTATCTGTTGAATTTCACTCCCAACTATTCCAATTACACCGATTAATAAAAAGAATGTTATAGAGAGAAAAATATCTTATTTATTCTCACACTTCTGTCAAGAGTACATAAGATCTATATATATACAAGTGTAGAATAATCTCTCTTATAAAATTAAGCTAATCAATTTATAAGAGACATCCTAAAATCAAGCTATCTAAATCCTACAATCAGGTAAATCAATTAGCCTACAATCAAGGTAAACCAATTAGCCTACAATCAAATCCTACAATTAAGTAAATATATTTACTTGCCATATTTACAACACTCCCCCTCAAGATGGAGCATAGATGTTAATCATGCCCATCTTGTTCAGTATGACAAATATAATCAATCCTCGGACCACTCAAACCTTGGTGAAAAAGTCAGCTAACTGTTCTCCAGTTTTTACATGATTGGTAGAGATAAAATTTTGCTGAATCTTCTCACGGATAAAGTGACAATCAACTTCAATATGTTTGGTCCTCTCATGAAAAACCGGATTTGATGCAATATGGATAGCAGCTTGATTGTCACACCATAACTTCATAGGCAATGAACTATCTAGACCAATCTCACTTAACAATTGATGTATCCATATCAGCTCACAAGTTGATTGTGCCATGGCTCTATATTCTGATTATGCACTAGATCGAGACACTACATTTTGTTTCTTGCTTTTCCATGATACCAAATTACTTCCAACAAAAACACAATACCATGTGGTGGATCTCCTATCAATTTTAGAACCTGCCAATCTGCGTCGGAGAAACACTCAATACGAGAATGACCATGATTACGGTATAGTATACCACGTCCTGGAACTCCCTTGAGATAACACAAGATCTGCTCTAAAGCTGCCCAATGAGTGGTTCTTGGTGAAGACATAAATTGGCTCACAATGCTGACAGGATATGCAATGTCAGGACGAGTCACCGTAAGATAATTTAATTTTTCAACTAATCTCCGTTACATTGCAGGATCTGAAAACAACTCCCCATCATCTGCTGTATGTTGCATATTAGTGATCATTGGTGCACTACAAGGTTTAGCACCCAACTTTCCTGTTGCTGTCAAAAGGTCAAGGATATACTTTCTTTGAGACAGAAAGATACCCTTTTTACACCTAGTAACCTCAATGCCCAAGAAGTACTTTTAACATCCCCAAGTCTTTAGTTTGGAAATGAGTTTGAAGAAAAGATTTAAGGGCTATAATACCTTCACTATTACTACCAGTAATAACAATGTCATCAACATAAATAACCAACAAGATAAGGCCAGCTTTAGATTGTTGATAGAAAACAGAATGGTCACAGTTACTCTTCTTCATGCCAAACTCTTGAACAACCTCATCTAAACCGTCCAAACCAAGCACGAGGACTCTGTTTTAAACCATATAATGACTTTCGAAGTCTACAAACCTTATAAGAGACAGAGTAACCACCCAGGTTTGTTACTCATAGAGACTCTTCTTGTTACACACATGCAAAAATGTCAAGATACATCTAACTGGTGCAAAGGCCAATCATTAGTAGCAGCAAGGGAAATAAACAAACGGACAGAAGCAAGTTTTGCCACAGGAGAAAAAGTATCAGAATAATCTACCCCATATGTCTGAGCATACCCTTTTACTACAAGACGAGCTTTTAGCCGTTCAACAGACCCATCAGGGTTAACTTTAACAACAAACACCCATTTACAATCAATAGCCTCCTTATTAGCTGGTAGATGTACCAAGTCCCAAGTACCATTGTTGTCTAAAGCCATCATCTCTTCTTCCATAGCAGCTCGCCAACCAGGATGAGCCAAAGCCTCAGGAAGATTATTAGGAACCGACACTGATTCTAAAGAAGCACTTTAGAACACCGCTAATAAGGAGACTATTAAATTGTATATGAAGTGAATGAAGAGTTATACAGAACATTGATTTACCTTTTTGAACAGGCAATAGGTAGATCAAGACTCGGATCTGTAGACGGAGGAGCTGGTGGAGGATGTGAGTCTGTGTGTTGAGTCCGACGAGTATACACTTGAGTGATAAGTGGTCTCGTAGGAATAGGACTAACAGGGGTTGTCACAGTATAAACTAGAATATTATCTTCCTCCCCTCACAACCATAAACATTAGATTCAGAAAAGAATGGAGTGGTCTCAAAACATGTAACATCAGCAGAAATTAAATAACGACCCAAAGTAGGAGAATAGCATCTATATCCTTTTTGAAGACGAGAATATCCTAAAAAGACACACTTGAGACACTTGGGATCCAATTTAGACACTTGAGGGCGAACATCACGAACGAAACAAAGTACTTCCAAAAATACGTGGTTCAATCGGGAATAAGGGTCGAGAAGGAAACAAAGGTCGTGTAAGGAATCTCACCAGCAAGTACAGATGATGGCATGCGATTAATTAAGAAACAAGCTGTTGAAATAGCATCCGCCCAAAATTGCTTTGGGACCTTCATTTGAAAAATGAGAGCTCTAGCAACTTCTAGTAAGTGTCTATTTTTTCTCTCGGCAACACCATTTTGGGGTGGTGTGTCAACACATGAAGATTGGTGAAGAATTCCATTTTCTGACATGTAGGAATCAAAAGGATGAGAAAAGTACTCTTTTGCATTATCACTTCTTAGAGTGCGCACGGAGATATTAAATTGTGTTTTTATTTCAGCACAAAAGGAACAAAAGATGTTGAATAATTCTGATCTATTTTTCATTAAATATAACCAAGTAACACGAGAATAGTCATCCACAAAGGTGACAAAATACCTAAAACCAGACTCAGAAATCACTGGACAAGGACCCCAAACATCAGAATGAACTAATTCAAAAGGGGACGCAACCCGTTTATTGACTCTAGGCAATGCATAAGAGACACGATGATGTTTGGCAAATTGACACGTCTCATAATCTAAATAGGATAAATTTTGAAAATTTGGAAACAATTTCTTCAAAATCGACAAAGGAGGATGCCCTAATCGATAGTGAAATTCAAGAGGTGTCAAAGTGCTTGAACATGCAATGGGTTTCGGCACTTTCATTGAAGGAGTTTCGAGTAAATAAAGACCGCCAGACTCATGTCCTCTACCAATAATCTTCCTCGTCATAAGATCCTGAAACACACAATGATCAGGGAAAAATGAGACAAAATAATTGAGAGCACGAGTAATTTTACTGACCGAAAGTAGGTTGAACGAAAAATTAGGCAAACACAAAACAGATGATAGCGAGATAGATGTTGTGGGATTGGCTATTCCAGAACCCACAACAGAAGTCATTGACCCATCAGCCAAAGTAACACTTGGAAGATTTGTGTGAGAACTAAAGGAGGAAAAGATACTTGTATCACCTGTCATATGGTCTGTAGCACCTGAACTCAATGACCCATTTGCTAGAGGATGACACAAGACATGAAGTAGGTTTACCTGACTCATTAAGAGAAGATGGAATAGTTGACTTTAGTGAGGCTTGGTACTCGGTAAAGCGAGCAAATTCATCAGCAGAAACAAGAACGGATTTATTCACAGATGAAGGCTTTGTAGACTCATGGTTACTCTCTTGAGATGCAAAGCTGGCAATCTGAGAATGCTGTTGAGGTTTGCCATGAAGTAACCAACATGTACGCTTCGTGTGACCAGGTTTTTGACAATGATAACAGACACGTTGATTTTGGTCATATTGTCCATGACTAGCATTCCTTCTACCTTGAAAACCATGTCCATTTTGACTACCATTGCTTTTTTCTCGACTAGCCTCATTCAAAGTACCTCGACTCACGAGGGCACTAGTAACACTAGGAAGAGAAGTTCGAGATCCCTCAACTCGTAACACTCGAATGAAGGTGTCACGGAGAGAGACAATCTCTGGATTGGAAAGAATTTAAAGTGTTCGAGCAGCATCAAACTCAGATGGCAATCCTGTAAGGAAACTCATAATAGCCATTTGCTCACGGTGAGACTGTTGAGTTTTCACATCAGTACTCAAAGGAAGAAGAATATTCAACTCCTCATACACCCGTTTAAAATTCATAAAATACTCGGTAAGAGATCTTTCCTATTTTTCTGGACGATAAAACTCCTTACAAATATCATATATATGATTGAGATTATCCTTACCAGAATACAAGAAAGCCAAGTAATCCATAAGATCTTTAACAAATTCACAGTGATTAATCAAACCGATTACCTCGGTATCGATAGAATTTCGAATCTGCAAGAATATTCTTGCATCTTCTCTTAACCAAGTCTTCTTTGCAGCATCATCTGATGGTGGTTCATCAATAAGATGATCATCTTTATCAATACTACGGAGATACACTCGTACAGTTTTTTACTCCAATCCAAATAATTCCTGCCATTGAGTTTGTGTTCTGTGATTTTTGTAGTCATAGCGAGAATATGTCTCTGTGTACATCTAGATGTGTATAAGAGACTCCTATCTTGATGTCAATGTTTATGATTCAAGAATTGGGTGTAGGAATTTTAATGTACCAAACTAGAGATTGAAAATTGACTCAACAGGGTCACGAAAAAGATAACAAAGCCTAAAGCTCTGATACCATGTTATAGAGAGAAAAATATCTTGTTTATTCTCACACTTCTGTCAAGAGTACATAAGATCTATATATATACAAGTGTAGAATAATCTAGATCCTAAAATTAAGCTGTATAATCTTACAATTGTACATCCTAAAATCAAGCTATCTAAATCCTACAATCAGGTAAATCAATTAGCCTACAATCAAGGTAAACCAATTAGCCTACAATCAAATCCTACAATTAAGTAAATATATTTACTTGCCATATTTACAACAAAGAAGAAGTTCCAATTCATGACGATTAATACAGACATACATGTATTTGCACAAATATTAGCATATCTCAAGATTTATAGGTTATTGTCGAGTGGAGAAATACAGTGGAAAAAGGCATTATGGTGAGTTAGACAACGAATTACAACTTAGGTGGTAAGATGTTTTGTATGACTTATTGATCATGAATTCGAGTCGCTAAGGAGAAGGAGGGTGGTTTTTTTTTTTTTTTGAAAAAAAAAAAAGGTGAACTAAGTCAAAAGAATAATTAGAAAAGAACCTTACAAATGTATGAAAATTCTTGATGCTTGCAGGAAGATGATGTATGATATTCCTTTCTCCTACACTTTTCTCTATGGATTTAGTGACTCAATCCATTTGTTTTCCTTTCCTTCTCCAGTAGGTCCAAATACGTGGGATCATCAAGTTCATCACCGGTGCCGGGGGGGGGAAATAAGCTTGTTTATGAATTGAACAATAAAAACAAAAAATAATTAATCTCATGCATGTATGATTATTGCGTAATGTAAAGCAAGAAAATAAATCGATCAATTTCAATGGCAACTCCATGATCATACCTTACATATGAAAAAGTTTATGCATGAAAAGAAGAAGCACTAACAATTTTTAGTGGTTTGATTGGCTGTTCTCGGCTGTCATGTTTTTGTTCGGAGGCACAAAAAATACCATTTTCTCTCCCCCAATCTTTGACAACCCTATTATTATAAATCAAAACATAATTAAAAATGCATATCAATAGTAAACGATGGAGAAATTTTTAATTAAACAAGGATTCCAATTATATAAAAAGTGCGTGTGAGATTGGATCCTTAATTATCTTCAGTCCCACACATAATTATAGTCAAATGCTAGGAAAGAATGATATGGTAAATATTTGCTTGGCAAGTCCCAGGCATATATAGCCATAATTAGCTTGATCAATTAACATACGTACAATGACCTTCAACTCTCTACTATGCTTGGAGTCTATACATTGTGTATGTGTTGTTTATGTTATGCCTAGTAGAGTCCTAATATAAATTAACATGTGAAATATTTACATATTTATCCATCATAGATGCTTTTAATCATGGGTAAATTAGGTAGAAAACTCAAAAAAGCACCAAGAAGAAAAAACACACTCACACTTTTATAATAGTATATAGATTATTGTTTGAATGATAGTATGGTGAGTTTCAGGCTTCTTTTTATGTCTAATGGGTTCTCTTAAATTTTGTGCATCTAAGTACCAAGAAAATATGCACCATTATGTTCTTTTTATGTCTAATGGGTTCTCTTAAATTTTGTGCATCTAAGTACCAAGAAAATATGCACCATTATGTGGTGAGAATAGGGTTAAATAATGAACACACAAACCAACCCTTATTTTAAGTGGGGTCAAGCCTTATTCTAAGTCGGATCGACTGCATAAATCTTTCTTTGCCATTGCCTTATGTCAATGAACCATATACTCATTGATATTGAATCCTTCTATGCCATTGCCCTAACCATATCTTAGCTATATCTTTCTTACAAGTTGTCCATCATGTCTTTCTCGGTCTTCCTCTACCCTTTTACATTGACTAACCTCTCTAAATCAATTCGTCTAACAGTGTATCTGGATGTGTTTACTGTCGTGATGGCACATGACCTAACCACCTTAAGCCTGTTTCTCTCATCTTTTCATTCTCATCAATAGGTGCTACTACAATCTTCCCCCAAATATAATCATTTCTTATCTTGTCCGTCTTAGTGTGCTCTCATATCTATGTTAACATTTGCATTTCTACTACTCTGATCTTTTGCTCATGTGCATAATTGACTACCCAACATTTAGACAATAAAGCATCGATGGTCTAATCGCAATACTATAACATTTACCATAAGTCTTAAAGGAATTCTGCGGTCGCATAATATTCTGGATGCCATCTTCATTTCATCCAACCCACATATATCCGACTTTGACACCTATTCTACTTCTACGTGTATTAATGTTGGACTTAAATTTTCCATGTATTCTATTTTTTACCTACTTAGTCTAAAACCTTTTGAACCTAGTGTTCCTCTTCATGCCTGGACACCTTGAGTTTAGACTAACTCCTCAAGGATAGGGTTAAGTGTTGAGAAAAAAATATGTGAAACATTTTATACCAAAGGGATCCCATTAAGTTTCAGAAGTAAAGAAACTGAACAAGAAAACATGCAATTTTCATCTAGAAAATCGTCATTACCAATTTAAGATCTGTGAAGAAGAAAATCATCTCATGTTCACAAATATAAAGAAAGAAAAATTTTGTGATAAACTTTTGCATATTGAAAGAGTTGCGTGGTTCACCTGACTGATCAAATCTTTTCTCTCAACAGGTTACACGGTCTATTGGGGATGATGATCTGAAGCCTGCTGTAACTGCTGAACCTGAGATCACTGAAACCATACTTACTGTGGAGGATGAATACATTGTAAGCAATTGAGAATTGGTAACTTGATGAACTTCCCAATTTGGATTCTATCTTTAGGAACATTACTGTTATGGTTCTTAATTTCTATTTTGGCATTTCCTGATAAGTATTTTTTTTGGGTCTAAAAATCCATAAAAAATTCCTGATATGTTATAGCTGTTGTCCTTTTTCCAAAATCAATGCCAAACTTTTCAAATTATGAGTATGTGGATCTTTATATGCTTTGTTGTTTGGAATTGTTTTGAACCAATATGTGGTTGGAAAGCTGTGATAGTGCTATATTTCAGGAGCAAATAGCTTCAAGAGCTCTATGGTAAATGGTTTGCACATTTTGTGGTGGAAATTCTTCTTTTTTTTCCCCCCTTTGTAGGAAAAACTAGAAAAGGAAAGGAAGGAAAGCTTTATAACCATGATGTTCTAAGAGGAGTCTGTGTGATTTGAAGTGTTGTTTATTTTTTTTCACTTACTAGTAATGTTGGATTTAGTTTTAACCTAGTGTTAGCATTTAATCCAGAAAAATAAAGTACAAGTATTTTAGATTGGGGTTTAACTGATGGAAGGAATTCATGAGTAATGAATTGACCTTTATATCTGTCGTTAAGAGGGTAGTTAAATGTAGAGACAATGAGAGACCATTGTAACAATCTGAATTCTTGTGAATTTCCATTTTTTTCCATTTCACTTCTGTTGTTTATCAAACAAGGTCGTTTTGGATTTGAAAGTAGTTAAAAAAAATGTATAGCTTGCAGTTATTTACCGGATTCTGGAACTTTTCTGAATGCTGGAAGGTCCAGCTCTGGAGCTGTGATGTTTGTATCTCTCTGATCCCTCTTGTCTTTCAACTACTTGTCCTCTGTTTTCTTGTTCCATTGCTTAATTACTCCATCTATTCTCTGAGAATTGTTCTAGGTTGTTACAACCATGAGTATTCTCCCTTTGTGTGTTGTCAGTTGGTCTCATACTCGGAAGTTATTATCTTTAAAGTTTATGACCAGAAATAAAAAATTAATGTAGCACCAAAGGAGAAGTTTAAAGAGAAGAGGAAAAAAAGGAAAATTAATCAGTTCCCTCTTAGGATTTGTTTCCTTTGTAATGATGAAAAGGTTCTTCCCCCTTCACCAGTTCTATCTAAAGCTTTTTCACTGCAAAGAGACTTTTGCACACAGCACGCCTGCATAGTACACATATATAGCACACACTACTTGACAACTTAGTGAGCTTGGAGATTGAGCAAACTTAGGGATAAATATATTTAGCTGCTAAGTAAATGAAACAATAAATGGCTCCAAAGACCTGCGGCTACTGCCTATTTCACTGATGATCAAGGATGATTGAACACCATTCCTTAACAAGACATTGGGGTAAAACTATTGTAACAAATTGATGATTTTACAACCATTTCATTTTGCAATGCCTCAGCATTTGTCAGTCGTAACTTTCTGCACTCTTTCCTCCTTTCTCTCCTTTCCCCTTTGTCTTCCTCATCCTTCTCCTCTTCACACTCATAAACATGTTTTTCTTCATTCCTTTTTCAACTTCTTCTTGTCTTTTATCTTCAGTCTTTTATTGTTAAGGGAAATTATTGATTAACAGACACACAGGAGGAAACATCATTTGCTAGTACAAATTATATAGAGTACCTACAATAATAGGTAAAGGAGAGGCTACAACCATGCCTATGGAAGACTTTTTACAGTTAACAACCTCAAACAAAATCCTATGATCTAACTCCTGTTCTGTGTCTAAGACCAAATTTCAATTGTTTTAAATGCTGTCAAGTTTGCTACTGCAGACATCACTTGTTATTCTATCAGCAGTTGGAGGAGCAGAAAAAGTAGGTGATATGTCTTAATCCTGAGAATTCAGGCATGGTAGAGAGTGGCAGCTGCAGCAAGTTTGACAACTTCACATATAAAGGTGTTATAAAGACAAAGCTGAAGGTGCCAACTGAATTCAGTAGATCATTAATGAGCTTTTATGTGCAGAACATAATGACAACTTTGTCCCAGATAGAATCAATGATTGAGCAGTTAAACACAGATGATTTATGGATTCCTCAGCCTGATACAGTGAGAAACTGTGCTAGCAAGTAGATACCCAACTTTTCAGCCTGTCCAGTGTAGGTAACCTTCTGTAAGCCAGCCAGAGTATGAAGATAAACCCAGGAACAAGTGTAGAAAGGTCTGACTCATGCCAGGTTTACCTGAAGATCATCTCAAATAATCCTGAATATAAGGTCAGGGGTAATGGAGACCAGTAAATTGGACGTCATGAGTTAGTCTTGTACCTTCAGGACATTATTATCTACTAATTCCATGAATAATGAAGAAACTGTTGTTTGTTTTGTTGCTACAAGTGTCTAATCATAGAAAAAGCTTTATAGAAGTGAACCACAAGGAAGCCGATTATTAAACCAGAGATGAGTGCCCATGCCAAACCTGATCTTTAAACCAGATACTTTTTGGCTGTTAACATCAGTTAACAAAATGCAGAATCTAAATAGAGTTCATTCCTCACATGGTTCAAAGACTTTATACTCCTGGTATTGATTGTAGTGAAGGCCTTGAACTCCATCTCATAGGGTCTACATAACAGCCCATTCAAATTTTGCTGTACAGTATAAAGTCTCTTTTACCCAACTGTACAATTGCTGCTAACAAGCTTTTAATCCTTCTGACCATGGTTTTAGTAAGTGATATTGAAGTACTAAATGAAGATGGATGTTGGGCAGAAGTGATTTGATGAGTTACGGCCTTCCCAAATAGCTCCAATCTCTTGTGATCCCAGCCTTTAATCTTAGCAAAAAAAATTTCAAATTGGGCTGGCGATCTCTGATTTGCAAACAGTTTTCTTTTTTAGGTGATTTGTAAACAGTTGGTACAAGGGGGAATGCCATGTATCTTACTGGTAATACAGCTTTTGGCAATTCCCACTAGTTAGCGCAGAAAAGCCCTCTTTTGAGAAAGTAACATTACTCTTATGAAGGTTTGCTTTGATCCTGATAATATTTCAAATTCAACAAAGCTGCTTTCAATAAGAAACATGGGCGGGTCAATAGCAGCAGATTGGATGAAATCATCAGCTAAACACAGATGGCAGTTTTTAGTTTTGTCCATTGGGATGATATAAAGATTGTAGCAGCCAGTATTGCATTAAACAGAAAACATGATCAATTCCGTGCAAATGAGGAATCGGACTCTCACGTGGAAAGAACCATAACCATTTAAATACAGAGAATTGAGCTTTATAACAAAATTCTGAATGGACAAAGAGGATGCAAAGTTCATAATCCTGATATATGGTGTTTTAACACTGTATATCATCTTATTATTTTGATTCTAAAGTGTTGTATGATTTTGTGCCTTAAGTTCATTTAATTGTAGTTTTTGGCATTTATAAGATGTATGTCAAGTCTGTATGATTTATGCATCCCTTCAAATTTATAATTGCACGATTTGTGAGATTTCATTTGCATTTTTGCTAGTAACTTGTCTAATTGTCAGGTGATGGCCAGTGATGGACTTTGGGATGTTGTGAGCGAATCCGATGTAGTAAGCATAATCAGGGATACTGTGAAAGAACCCGGAATGTGCTCAAAAAGATTGGCTACTGAAGCCGCTGGGCGAGGCAGCAAAGATAACATAACAGTTATCATTATCTTCCTCCGTCCAGTCTCCACAGCAGAGAGGATTTACTAGTATTCTTTTGAAGAATCTTAGTGGCTCACTTACTGGACAACTGGGAACTTGAAAAATATAAGCTTTCAACTGCCTGTGATATATCTTTCTTTATTTTATCCTTTGTATTCTTCGTAACTCCGCCAGAAGGGTTATACGCTCGAATTTGTGTTCTCTGGCCCATGTTATTAAACATCACACAGATGTGGCAGGACCTCAAAGAACATCATCACTACAAGGTGGCTTCTATTATGTACTTTTTTTTAAAAAAAAAAAAAACAAAGGGTAGGCCTGATTTTATTAATGTATCAGCCTTTCAAAAACCTAAAATGTATACATTCCAGTCTATCCAATCTACATTTCCCTTAGCTAGTCTTGGAGATTGGAATGATCATAAAGATGATTACATTGCAAATTACAACCAACATTTGCTAAGAAATCTGCACCCGGGTTTTGTTGCCTAAAAACATGTGAAATGGAAAAGCTTGAAGTATTGATTAAGGACAAATCTGCTGAAGAATGTTGTCTATAGTGTCAAGGAGGTGTAATCAGCTTTAGCAGAGAAGCTGTCAAAGTTGTGTTTTCTGACTCGATTTGAATTCTTGAAGTATGCAAAGGTTGACATAGTTGTATCCCCTGAAGAAGTGTCAAAGTCTCTGCATAAAGATTTGTCTTCTTGTTTCCATAGAAGGAAGAAAATGTAGCAACCACAGCCCCTTATGAGTCCCTTGTTACTCTACCACATGCAGCCAAACCAAGATTCCTCTTGAAACTCCAACAGTATTCAACTTGAACCAGCATTGTGAAGGAGCTTTCCAGCAAACGATTTTGAAGTGAGCCTGAGAATGAGATTTCAAGTGTAACTGTATTCCAAGATCAAGGAGTGGAAGATCATTCTACTTCGTTATTGGTAAAGGGAATGCCACAAAATGGATTGAAGAAGAGCCTTGATTGCTCCAATAATTCCCTCAACTGAAATTCTTCAAGTCATAGAAGCTTTGATTCCTTGCCTTCCATAACTCCCTGCAAACATATTTACAGCAAAAGAATGAATGGTCTTTTAGTATAATTCCATAAGCAGAAGATGCAGAAGAGGATAACCACCAGCAATTGAGATATGGTTTGTGTTATACCAGCTAGGTCAATCCCCAAAGAATGTTGGAAATACTTCCATACCTTTCCTGCTAAGTGACAATGAAAGAACAGATACTCTACTGATTCTATTGAGTAGCAAAACTGACACTTTGAAGAAGTGAGAACCCTCTTTTCTTGAGGATATTATCCAATGGTAAGGCATCACTGAGTAACCTCTACATAAAGATTGAGATCATAGTAGGAATGCCCATCCCAAATAATTGATCTTGATATAAATTTGCCCTTCTTTGCTTGGGAATCCCTACAGCAGAAGTAAGAGAAAATCTCCAAAAGAAGTCAATATCCAAACCAACTTATCCTTCCCAGAAGAAAGACAAAATATTGTATTTCTCGAAGTATCCATGTTAAAATTTGGAGAAGCTGCATGAATTACTGCTGAATTCCAACATATCATAGTTCATGCCCTTGTTTCATTCAGTTGGAGATTTGAAGGATGATCCTCAATGGCAAAAAAAGGGCTATTTCCTAACTAGTCCTCATGCCAGAAAGACACATTACCATCCCTAATATTAATCTGCATGTTGCTTTCTACCAACTCCTTAACAAAAAATATTGTCTTCCAAGTTGGAGATGACAATCTTGAACTTGTACTATTTGTAGGATGAAGTCCATTAGGCAGGTATCTTGAAGACATAAAAGAGCACCAGAAAAAGTCCATTGCTCTAAATGTCCCTCAATGCTTCAAAGAAATATTTGCAATAACATTAAAAAGATTTCTTATCCTTAAACCATTCTTCAACAAATAAATTTCCAAAATATCTAGTGAAGTCTACTATCATAAGCAGATTTTTCCCAAAAGAACTTGGCAAAACTTTGCCCAATATTTTGCACCGCAGATTTTAGAGGTTCTATCACAGCTAATAGCTATAAATGAATAGAGTTTTGAACATGCTTAGCATTATATTGCAACCCATAACCTTCTTATCAATGCATTGGGTAAAGGAAGAACCTTCTTGTTGACAAGCTCCTAAGCCAATAATATTTTCTTTATTTTTGCAATGCTCAGTTACTTTTTGAATTTAAGAAGATGACAAAATAAGATAAATGAGTAATTGGATCTAAACCACCTTGTTCTTTAGATATTAGGGTTGGCAAAAGTTTCAATCTGTTTGCCACTAATTTGGATAGTACTTTATGAACAAAAGTACAAAGACTTACTGGTCTAAAGTCCTCAAAAGAAGAAGGATTATCCAACATTGGAATTAAACATATTGATGTACTTGTGATAGCCTTTGGCAAAGATTGCCCCTGAAAGAATCAGTTGCTGCTTAAAAAAAAAACCTGTGCAGTAATATTCCAACAAGTTCTAAAGAAGACACCATTGAATCCATCAACTTATCAAAGCCGCATTATCCTCATTTGTGATAAGTTTAGGAATAGAATCCAATAAATGATTACAGTCAGTGAAATAAGCATCTTCTGAGGGCAAATGTTGATATAATGCTGTCTCTTCCTCACATCAAAGAATATGCATCCTCTGCCCATTGTCCAATGGAGTTTTTAATTCTTCTTATAATAACAAGTTTCTTTTTGTTTGTAAGAGATTGAAAAAAATTTGGTGTTGTTATCACCCTCCTTAAGCCACTTGACTCCTGATTTTTGCTTCCGAAAAGCTTTTTCATCAGCCAAACATTTAAGAAATTGTGTCTGATAGATAATTAAATATGAGCTTCTGAAGTTGGTTGATGCTGAATAACTCTTTCTTCAGCACCTCATCTTCTACCAACTTCAGCTTATGAAAGATGTTTCCAAAGTGAACTAAATTCTGTCTTCAAATCAAACTTCAATCTTTTCAGTTTTTGTAGCAAACTTCTGTAAAGTAGTTATATGACTTGGTTAATCCCAACTATGTTGAATTGCTATCTGAAAAATCTTTATGTCCAGTTCAAACATTCAAAAATCTAAATAATACATTTTGGACCTGAAAAGGAAGAAGCACTTAAATTTAAAAGCAGTGGTAAATGATCCAACAAGTTCTATAAAGATGTGTAATATAATACTTATAGAAAAGAAGTGATAAGTTTTTTATTACAGACAATTCCATCAAGGCACTTCCAAACATAATAACCTTGTCTCTTAGCATACCACATATACTTTGATCTTGTGAAAGGAATGTTACCCAAAGCACAATGATTAAGAGCATTTCTAAAATTTTCCATGCTATTGACATTCTGAGGCTTATTTCCAATATATTAATTATTAGAAAGGTTTGTGTTGAAATCCCCTCTAGCCAACCAGGCACCTTGAACATTATTCAAAATTTGCATAAAGACCTCCTTTCTTGAATTGTACATTTGGCGTAAACTACAGAAAAATTAATAGGCTCTGAGAAACAAAAGCAATCAACTTGCAGATGAACTACTTTATCCATCACAGATAGAATCCTATTAGTAATGGAAGTACTCCAGAATATCACACATACCACTATAGAAATTATCCAAGCATCCTACAAAACCTAGTTTATTCTTTATGGCATCCATTTGATCACCTTGTAACATAGGCTCAACAAGAACCAGAAAATCAATTCCATACATACGTAGTAATTTCTTTCATCTTCTAAGTGAGGGTTTATTGCCAAACCCTCTAATATTCCAGAAGATTCTATTCATTAATGCTTTGAGGCAGCGGCAGTTTAGATACTTTAGAGACATGCCCTGTAACTATTGAAGTTCTAGCTATACACCTTTTACTTCCTTGGTCTTTTATACACCACTAATTTGAATTCTTCAGTTTGTGAAAGATTGAGCTTTCTGGTAATCATCTTGCTAAAGTTTTTCCATTAAACAGCTCAACTTCTCGTGCCTTTACATCTTTATAATTTGGAAAAAGTGATGATCCTTTTCCTAATTAGGTTAGGGTTTGACTTAATGTAGTAACGTTTCTGAAAGATTGTTTGAACTTGGAAGATTCATTGGAACACTTTGAATTTCATGTCCTAGATTGTCCAAAGTTGAATCTGGCTCAAGTATCTAGTGAATAATCACCTGTTCCCGAGCCCGCGATGATTCATGTATATTAGTAACTTGATTTTCTTGATTTTGTGTCAGTTGTTCCAAAATTTGCTTCGATTTTTGAATTTGAATCCATTTTTGAACTCCAACTACCTTGTCATAGATTCCCTACTTTTCATGGTCTATTTTTCTTTGTTTAGGGTTTAGTTGGAGATAGTTTCTACTGTTGCAACTTTTGTTGATTTGTTGGTTTGGATAGAGCTTCCAAAGGCTTTCCTGTTTGTCCTAGCTTGAAATCTGAAGTGCTAGTCCTTGTTTATGACATGTTGTGTAGTAGGAAGGGAGTTCTTCATATGATATATTTTTCCATAGCCCCTTATCTCCCACTCCTAACCACAATCCCGAAGGGAGATGAGCCAACAAGTCAACTTCAACACATACCTTAGCAATGCTTGGATGTGATAAGGTTGCAGAATAGCAAATCTATTTTCAATGGCCTTCTAACCGCCTATGCCAATGAAAAATTGAATGTTCATTGAAACATAAAGCTAGGAGAGATTCAAAATAAACCCAAATAGGCACAATAAAGGGCTCGATTTCTAGCCTAAATAACAAATACCATTTAAAGACTCTCATATGAAAGCCATTAATAAACCATGATGACTTAAGCCAATAGCCCAGATTATCCTTCCTCAAAGAAAATCTGATAAGATTGTGTTTGTAATCAATCAACCCCAATGCAAACTCTTCTTTGAAGCCAATAGTATGAAAGCCTTTCTACAATGTCTCCATGTTTGATTTGCCCCTTGAGAACTTGGCAACTAAGAAAATTGAAGAGGCTTATCAAGAGCCTTCATTTCTTCTACTAAAAAATATAGCCAGTTCTTCTTTATAAGTTTGCAATGGTTTAAGAGGTGCCATATTGTCCTCTACCATTTGTTTCCCTTGAAGAGCATCCGCAAATGATAGTTGTTTTGCCCGTTTCGCATCAAGTTGAGGGGCAACAAGAGTTTCCATGAAGTCTGACCAAATTCTAAAGAGAGAAAGAGAGTTTAGGGAGAAAGGAGAGATTTTTTCGATGTATAATTAGGAAAGAAGCCTCTCTATTATGTTCTTTTTATTGATGATTTTACAAGAATGTTATGGATTTTTCCATGAAATTCAAGTTAGATGTGGCCGGAGTATTTTGGAAGTTTAAAAAAAATGGTGGAAAATCAAAGTGACTGCAAAATTTGAATTTTGAAGTCTGATAATAGAAAAAATACACTTGGCAGAATTTAATTTGTTCTACGAAGAAGTAGGTATTGAACACCAGCTCATTGTTCCCTACATTCTAGAATAAAATAGAGTTAGCAAAAGAAGGAATAGATAGAAAATGGAGATGGCAAGATGCATGGTGCATGAAAAGGAATTGCCAAAAAATTTTTGGGCATGGGCAGCTAACACAATGATATTTTTGCAAAATTGACTTCCAACCAAGGTTTTCAGAAAATAAAACTCCATTTGGGGCTTGTTATGGATATAATCCTTTACTTAACTTTGTCAAAGTGTTTGGCTAGTGTGTTTTGCTCATGTTTTATAGGTCAAGCGTGCCAAACTTGACAAAAAGACAATTCCTAGTTTCTTCATGGGTTATAGTTCAGTTTCCAAACTTACAAAGTGTACCATGCACAAATAGGAAAAATGACTATCACGAGAGATGTACACTTAAATGATGATAAGCAATGGTACTAGAAGAATTCACAAAGAATAAGTGGACTCACAAGAACTAAAATGCAACTTTCTCGAAGAATAAACAACAGACCGGCAGCTGAATGATCTGGAAAATTATCCTCCAATTCAAGGTACAAGGTTGCTTTCAGATATCTATCAAAGATGTAACGTGGCAATATGTGAACCTTCTAGACATGAAGAATCTCTTAAAGACCTAAAATGGACAAAAGCAATGGAGAAGGAGATGTCAATGATACAGAAAATAAAAACTAGAAATTGTCTAAGAATTAGTTGACGACCTAAAAATAGAAAAGTAATTGGAATGAAATAGGTACATAGAACAAAGCTTAATACAGACAACTCCATAAAAAATACAAGGCTAGACTTGTAGTTAAAAGGTATGCACAAATATTTGGTTTTGATTACTCTGACACTTTTGCTTCTGCTGCTAGATTAGACACAATCTGATTGTTGTTCATTATAGAAGCACAAAAAAGCTAGAAATTGCTGTAGTTAGATGTCAAATCATCTATTTTAAATGGTGTATTGCAAGAAGAAATACATATGGAGTAGCCACAGGGATTCGTAAAGTAATGTGGAGAAGATAAAATCTACCTGCTCAAAAAGCTATCTATTGCCTAAAACAAACGCCAAGAGCTTGGCACAATAGGATAGATGAACATTTGTTAAGCTTGGGTTTAATAAAAAACTTAATTGAATCCACTCTTTATGTTAAACATATGGGAAATGACTTACTCACAGTGTCCTTCTATGTTGATGATTTGTTGGCACAATAAGAAGAAATAATAATGGTGTAGTATGTTCTACTTTTTTGGGATGGAAATCAAGCAAAGTCAAAATGAAGTGTTAATTTGCCAAAAGAAGTATGCAAAGGAATTACTAAAGAAATTCCACATGGAGGAGTGCAAAGCAACAAGCACGCCAATGAATCAAAAAAAGAACCTAAGTAAGAAAAATAGTACTGATAAGGTTAGAAGGTCATTATAAATGTTTGATTGGATGTCTAATGTATCTTACTGCAACAGCAGCGCCTAACATTCCATTTGTTCAAGTCTCTTATCTTAATTTATGCATTGTGCTAGTGAAATGTATTTAAGAGGAGCAAAAAAGAATATTAAGATATATTAAAAGTACTATTAATTATAATCTCAAGTTTGAGAAGTGTTAAAACTTCATGTTATGTGGATTCTCGGATGGTGCATGGGTTGGATCCATTGATGACATAAAAAGTATTTCAAGATACTATTTCAACCTAGGTTCAAGAATTTTCTCATGGTGCTGTGCTCAAAGAAACAGGAGATTTTAGCACAATCCACTACAGAGGCGAAATATATTGTAACAACAGTAGCAGTAAATCAAGCTTTGTGATTAAATTTTTTTTGTGCGATCTACATTTGGAGTACTGGGATTTTCACTGACAATCAAGCAATAATTGCAATTTCTCACAATCTGGTGTTCTATGGAAAGACTAAACATTTCAGCATTAAGCTGTTTTTTTTTTTTTTCTTGAGGGATGTCTAGAAAATGGAAAAGTAACTCTAGTTTACTACAAATCTGATGACATAAAAAGTATTTCAAGATACTATTTCAACCTAGGTTCAAGAATTTTCTCATGGTGCTCAAAGAAACAGGAGATTTTAGCACAATCCACTATAGAGGCGAAATATATTGTAAAAACAGTAGCAATAAATCAAGCTTTGTGATTAAATTTTTTTTGTGCGATCTACATTTGGAGTACTGGGATTTTCACTGACAATCAAGCAATAATTGCAATTTCTCACAATCTGGTGTTCTCTCTATGGAAAGACTAAACATTTCAGCATTAAGCTTTTTTTTTTTTTTCTTGAGGAATGTCTAGAAAATGGAAAAGTAACTCTAGTTTACTACAAATCTGAGGATCAATTGGCAAACTTATTTACATAACCACTCCATTCAGCAAGTTGGAACTTCTAAGTTGAATATTGGTATTGCAGTACCTAAAACAAAGATAAGTGTTCAATATTTGCTTCAAGACTGCCCATTATATTATTTTCTATTACTACTTTAGCTATCAAAAATAAGTTGTTCCTAGTCTTTAAGAGATTTGATTTATTTTCAGTATCTATAAATGTAAGGATGATAAATCGATAAGCATCATTCTTTTTGTTGCATTCTAGTATCTTTCTTTTCTTTAAATTTTTAATCTTTCTTCTTCTTTCAGATACAAATAGTCCTTTGATTCTATACTTTTCTCCTTTAAAACTCAATAGTTACCATGAAAAAGTTTTACAATTAGAGAAGAATATTTCTACGGATGACACGTATCTGAAAGATTCTGTTCAACTGAAAGCTAACAATCATACTAATGAGAGGTTAGACAATCATTACAATAGTAATTCTAATTCATCGTTTAACAAAGCATTTGAATTTCAACAATTTAGTCCATTTTCAAGAGTGTGAGGAAGAATATTAAAGAGCTCAAAAATAACTATTTTTCAAAATATAAGAATGAACACATTGCACCCAAAGAGAATTCTATTTATGGCATATATCCCAAATATACATTATTATCAAAGTTTTGTTTAAAAATTCTAAATCTATCATAACTAATCCACCATCTTGCTTGGAACAATATATTTCTGACCAACTTAGGGTTTGTTTGATAATTTTACTTAATGCTAAAAATTTATTGATTCAGAACTTTTTGAATTTAGCGTGTTTGATAACAAAATTCTTTTATCACTTAATATATTAAGTACTACTTAATTTATATTTAGAATTTTAAGTGAAAATCCTTTCACTTCTTCATTTTAAATAAATGTAGAAATACACAGTCTTGCACACACACATACTCTCTCTCACACTTACTCACGCACACTTTCTCTCACTTGTCCACACATACACTCTCTCAGACACAAACACATATTATCTCAAAATACATACACTCTCTCTCACATATACACATTGTCACTCACCCATGCCCTGTCTCTCATACACACTTTCTCACACTCTTACATACACATATTCAAACACTCTTTAATATACACACTATCCCACACTTCTTCATATATACTATTTCTCTCTCACACAATTTCGCACACTCACACATGCTCTTCCTGACAACCAAACACACACTCTTCCACACAATATGACAATTATTTATAATAAATTAACATGTGTATGAAGTGAGATATTTAATTCAGAGGTTAAATTCAGTAGATTATTAAACATACATAAATTTATCAATTCAGCAATTAACACTTTCAGAATTTAGAATTCAGATTTCAGTGTTATCAAATAGACCTTTACCTTAATTTTTGTATGTAGAAGGACAGAGCTAAACAAAAGAGTTAGAAAAGTATTGAGGATAATGTTATTCTTTTAAAAAAACATGTTGGGTTGTATAAAGATGCACCCCAACACATAAAATAAAGAACTATGAAGGACAAATTTAATCAAAGTTAGTATACACTAGAAGACAATTTCCTTGTAGACCTGTTTTGATAATGCAAGCTTTTTACTAAAATAATCGTGTTTTCAAAAAATATTTCCAAAATAGTACATTTCAAAAATTTTATTCCCATGGTAATCTATTTATGTCCAAGTGGAATTCTAATCAGTTACATGGAATTACCTGTTTTGATAATGCAAGCTTTTTACTAAAATAATCGTGTTTTTAAAAAATATTTCCAGAGTAATACATATTGAAAAATTTATTCCTATGATAAACTATTTATGCCCAAGTAGAATCCCAATCAGTCACATGGAATTACCACGTCCCTCTTTCCAACTCGACTCTTCCTTATTTCCCTTTTTTTTTCTTATCAAGACCACAAAGTTCTAAGTTCTGAGTTGCACAACTGTATGAAATTTTATAATCTTTCATGATTTTATAATAGTTCATAGTCTATTCACATACACAATCTCCAAGTTGAGAAAATGATATTTTCTTCTTTTTTTTTCCTTGATTGTTTCGTCAATTACAAAGTTCTTATGCCATTTAGAATAGTTGTTACAAGCTAATTTTTGTTGTCATGTGTATTGTGAAATGTCCAGGAGAATAAAATGAGATTCTTGGACATCTATTTATTGCGTAAAACTAAAATTAAGCATTTTAATTGTGATGTAGTTAGATTCTTTTCATGGTAAATACATTACAAAATTCAAGAGAATTTTGTCATCTTTTTTCTTTTCCAGTGGAATTTTTAAAATTTTACATTAAAACGATATATGAACTTGTTTCCCAAAAATACCTTTGACATATGGCATTATATCAAACATTCCAAAGTTTAAAAGATTCAAGAGTTTAACTATGGGTAAATATGCATTGTGTAAAGAAAAAAAAAATAGAGAGAAAATTTAAATGACAAGAGTTCAAAAAAAAAATGCTTGAGAAGAATAATAGAAATACTAAATAAAAGGATAATGGCGAGGAGAATCCATTATGTGATTCTTCTATTATTTTTGGTGATTAAGTTGCTGTGGACTAAATAGGTTAATAAGGGAATAAAGTTTAAAAATGTATTATCTTGAGAATATTTTTTGAAAAGAACATTATTTTAGCGAAAAACTCTTTGATCTTGTGCAGAATCTTATCAAGAATTGGCTAATGATGAATACAACTTAATTCAAAAAAAAAAAGGGGAACCACCAATATACTTAACAGATAGTTTTTCCACTACAATTCCCATAAAGCTCCCAGAGTCAATCATCTAATCATCTTTAACCCTTGATGCAAACATCCTTATTTTGGAATATTGGGCTGCAAATCAAACATCCTCGTGAAATCCTTTAGTTTTTATTACTTCATAGATTTTGTTGTGGAAAAAGCAAGACGAAACAAGTTGGCAATAAAGATCTATGCGATACATTAGATGATTAGCATTTATAACCAAAGTCATACCCTTTCACTAGAAGAATAACCTATCATAGAACCATTTAGATTAAGAGAAAATCTTGCAATCATAGCACAAATTTTTCAATCAAACTATGAATAATGTTGGGAATCATATTAGAGCCATAATTTCAAATAAAACTGCCATCTAATAGAATCGTAATCCTTCATGAGATCAAATTTTAGCACAGACCCCTTCCTATGTTAATTTTTTACTATTCCAAGCATGAAAAGGATATTTTTCTGAAATAAGCCTCTCTTTTATAAAAGCATTTTGGTTTCTAGAAATTACAATATTCACCACTAATTTAAAGCATTTGTAAACTATATTACAAAATGCAATATGCCATACTCTTTCATTGCCTTTATTCCAATAGAATTTGTTACCTTGGGTATTAATGTTAGAATAATACTATTGCGACCAACAGGCGAGTGTGGAGAAAGTAGGGGGTAGTGGCCTTGCATAGTATGTACAGGGTGAAAGTTTGATGTACTTACATCAAAAATAAGGTTTTACTTTATTTTTGTCCCACTTTTTTAAAATATAATTTTAATTCTTCAATATTTTACAAATTTATTGCGTCCACTCTTTTTATTTTTTTTGTCAGAAGATATGCTTTTATTCAAATAAAAGAAAAAGCGGGACTATGCCAAAACCTCCTAAATATGAGTTACAAACTTTCTATGATTTTCATAATCTAATGAGAGAACATGCATGGAATCTAGACGAATCAAATCCTTAACAAATGTCAGAGATGCACTAGCAATTGTTGCTAAATAATATGCTACTGAGTTTACCTCCCAATAAATATGTTTGATTTGGAACTAACCTGAAAGCATGAGATGCCTTGCCTTTCGAATTAGTGAGTTTAATTTCCAAGGTATTGGAGATTTGGTCAATGTTGTTGCAGGCACCCAATACTAATCGAATTCCCTACACTAATGTAGCAATATAGAGTCTGAGTCATCCTTCAGAGAATGGGATTTATTGTTGTGTCCAAAGTAACAAGGAGGGAGTTTTGAATAATTCTAACACTAACTACCGCAGAAATTAAAACTGAAGAAAATTCAATTAAAGAAGAATTTTGGTTCTGGTCATATCCACCGTGGAAATTTATTAGTTGATTATCGACACCAAAATAATTCAATTTTTATACCAAGCAATAATTGATGAATTAACCCAAATTCTAATTCAAAGTCGAATCTTATATCTTTTCCTGGGTTGGTTAATCTTCAACACGCGATTCAACTAACTCTAACTATCAAATTAATCTAGACACATGCCAAAGATTAATTAATAGAAACATTAAAATCCAACAAGAATAATTAGGCTAATATAACATAAAAACACGCAGTTATGTCAATTAGTTGATTATTGCCCCTAAATTCAATAACGCTAACGTGCGGTTATTAAATTTAGTTGCTTCACAAATTGAATTGAACAAAGCAGTAAAAAATAATCTAGCTATAGATTAATTCCAATAATCCACTCTTCTGTAACAATAGAAAAACTTTAAAAAGAACAATCACAAAATTAATGCAGAAAATTAATCAATAATTGATTAAAAAATGAATAAATTCAAGTACATAAGTCTCACAACATAATAGAACCGACCATGGCATCAATTCTCTCGACCAAGAAAAAGGTTTTGAGGCACTAAATGTCAGCTAGAAAATTCACGATAAAAATAAAGAAAAGGTGTCGTTCTTAATTCGTCTCTATTCACCCTAGAAGGGGTATTGAATACTTGGGTTACAATCATTGCTTAAGAATAAGAACGTGAAATTGGCTGAAAAAGAGTCTAATAGGACGAAGAAATTTGCCAAAAAATAGAAATCCCGAAACCCTATTGCTTCATCTGCATGCTGTGCCTTGAAGCTCGTGCATGTGCATGCAAACCCTAGCTTGAAACTTTGCTCTCCGAAAATCGTGCACGTGCATAGCTCTGCCAATAGCTATGCACCATAATCGGCTTTGATTTTCACCATGATGCTCACAGAATTTGGGAAAGTGTGGAAAACATATAATTTGTAGCTCTTTCTCTTAGCTTTCGAATGCATCTTGAATCCAATCAATCGGAGCTCAGACTAGAAAGTTGTGTTTAAAATACAAAACAGCATCTAGATTTATTCCATACTCGTGCACATTTCGTTCTTGGAATTTCTCTTCTTCTTTTTCATCCTTTTCAATCCTTTTTCACTTCAACCCTATAAAAACTAAGATTAACTAAATTAAGCTCATTATTAACTCAAATATTGCTTACAATACATAAAAATGCAGTAAATGATACATAAAACATAGCACAATTATGTGCTTATCAATTTACCCCACACTTAGCTTTTGATCGTCCTCGAGCAAACATAAAATTAAACAATTAAGCATATCAAAATTCCACCCAACATATTTCAACAATTATCCACATAAATAACCAAAGGCCAATCCACCATTTGGAGTAGTCTAAGAACTTAAGAGTTCAAATGCTAATTAAAACCAAAATATGAGATTCATGTTTATGTGTTGCAGCCATTCAAAAACTCAGATTTGAAAACACTTAGATTAAATCATGTAAATCCTAAAAAAAAATTCTGAACATCCCATAGCTCACTTTCTTGCACCTCTCTACTAATCTAGACGACTGACTCAAATTAGATTAGGTAGGACTTTTTAACTTGTAACATCAGGCAAGGGTATTGCCTAATCAAAAAAGGAAAAGGATATCACAAGTAAGAACAAGAACTTTATAGTAATGCTAGCCACACATTAGAATAAAAATTCTTTTCACATATAAGGCATCATACATCCACAACTCCACACTTGAATAGCAAACACCCATAAAAAATTCTAAGCAAACAACAAGCAAAGAAGTCCCTCCTTCTTTGACTTGGCCCAATCATGCCAACATTCCTCTAGACATCTATTCATCATTTTTTTATTATGTCAGTTCACAATACGGGTACCAGTGGTAGACACTACCCGCAACATATAAATGCAGGTACCGAAGATAGGCAGTACTTGCAAGCATGGGTATCCACCAGTGATAGGCACTACCTGTATATGTTAAGAACTTATCATTATTATTTTTCTTTTAAGTATCCTTTCTTGCCCCAAAAATGTTCACCTCTCACTTTCACAATTTTCCACCCTCATTCACTGCCTTCTACCCTTATGTCCCCTTAATAAATAATGTGTGTAATAAAGCTCTTAAGGGACAATTTGGGATAGAGAAATTAAGAGAAATTATTAGGCTAAATAAGGTAGGTAAAATTAGTTTAAGTGAAAGAAGGAAAATGGTGTTTCTCTTCATTCATAATAATTCAAGGCTCAAACAAGATACTAGGGATACAAATTTTTAAAGGGTTGGCTAGAAAGGCTCAAATGATCAAAGAAGGCTCTACCTTCATCTTTAAACCAAATCAGGTAGTCTAAAAATTTAGCCTAAAAAATGTAATAAAGCAAGTTTCTGAGATGCAATATAATTGAGTCTACATAACTATCTCTAAGTGTCCAAACTAATTTATGTCTAAGTGCTCAAAAATATGTGCGTGATTCTTAAAAATCATGCATGAAAGATATTAACACCAACTACTCACTCATGAATGGTCCAACTTAAGAATTATTATGTAGAAAATCAGAGAAACATGCTAAACAAAAATTATCAAAAATTCCAAAGATTTTCAACTAATTCGCACAAAAAATTTCAAAAATCTTGAAAAGCTCTCAACTCAAAATAAAAGTTGAAATATTGGAGCAAAAATGAGTAAAATACACCAAACAACTTGTAAATCTAGATAACTCCTCACCCCGTACTTAAAAAGAAGCATTGTCCTCAATGCGAAAATAAAAGCACAAAGTGAAAAAGAAAAGTTTCTCTGGATGTGATTTGTGTTTGGAGTAGTAATCCGCAATAAATATCCCTTTGATGTGAATTGAAACTCAGTGTTACACTAGAAAAAATGAAATACAAAACCCCTTGAGAAATTAAGGGAAAAAAAAAAGAAAATTATAGAATAAAATCCCATAATGGTTAGGAAAAAACTTAATCACTTAAGGGATTTTACATCACAAAAATAACGAAACCACAACTACGAATATAAAACTAATGAAAAATAAAAATAGCTAAAACGTCTAGAAATCAACTTAAAAACAAGATAATCATCAAAATGTCTTGAAGCATAGGACATCAGGCATCAGGCACCAGGCACCAAATCCTATAGAAATGAAGGGAACGACGAGAATGTCGACGAATCCTCTCCCCGCTCTCTCGCCAGTTGGCTAGCCTCCATGGTCTATTGCCAGGCATGCTGATACTAGATATACATGTCAAATCATTGACGTTTGCATTGCTTCTCTGCTAGGATTTGCTTCAAGATCTCATCTTGAGTACGTCTCGGCTCAAGCTCGGGCTCGGGCTCGGGCTCAAGCTCAAAGTCGGCATCCTGTCCCTCTTGTGAAGTAGACACATGGGAACGAGTGAGCCTAATTGGAGCCCTCATTACCTCCATAACAATCAGCTTCTCAAGTTTCAACTTCTCTTCTGCTAGATCAATTACCACTCTACTCTCAATTCTACACAAAGTAGTGTTCAAGTAGGAAAACTATAAGCACGATTGCTTGTTGACCACAGAATAGCAGATCTACTGATGAATTAGTTGGCCCACATCTATAGATTTCCCAGAAGCAATGCAATACAAGAGTTTGGCCCGTTCTAGAGTGACATGGATAAGATAACTGACTGGAAGAAGGCAAGCACAAATGAATTTAAATGAAATGACCGAAACTCGTTTAAGTGTATTAGCATAAAAGTGCCTTGCCACGGTTCCAGCTACAATATATGTCCATTCAATGTCACTGGTACAAAGAATGCTTGTTATCTCATTAAGCTCCATATTGGTGTCATTAATGGTTGGCTACTCATCATTGCGTACTCTATTGATCTTCAAAATCCTGTTGATTTTATTGGAGGAAAATCCACATGTTTCCCTCGAACGTACACCTTGGTGTTACTGTAATGGCTCAAATTGGTGTAAAATTCACGCATCACTGGTAGTAACAGATCTTTGGAGTTGAGGTATAAATGATTCCAACCACGGTTACAAATAGTCAATTTGATCTCAGGGACCCCAGCCAAAGGTACTTGAATCCCCTTCTTTTTAATCACAGCCCATTGTGAAATATCCTTCTCATACTTATTCTGGGGTGGCGTTTAGAAATTGCGCCCCCACAATCTCTTCAAGTGTGCTTTGACGTTCACGCTAGGGACTAGATGATGATGAAGCTCTGACACTTTTGCCCATAGCCGGTTTCTTTCTCGTTCTTGCCATCCCACAAAATTTAGATGTGAAAATCATAGCAACCAAAAAAGGATTCTACCACCCCATACTTATACAAAATCACAACCCCCCGAATCAACAAGCCTTAGAATGCACAAGATGTCTGCCAAATTAAGGTCTATGCATATTCCTAGAACATTCTTATGCACTAAAATTGAATACAGATGAATAACAACACATAATTAACATTCTAAGAATTGAATTCATCACCAATTCCTTGTGTTTTAACATTTTTATTCATTGATACAATTACAACAAACACTTGGCATGCATCAATAAAGAAAGAATTTTTCTTTATATGAAGAATATGCAATCACTTCCCAATCAACAATTCATGCACAAATTATTCAAGTCAAACATTTAAAGTTCAATCCATAACAAATTAAAACAATTAAAAAATTAAAAATTAAAACTTTCTTACAATTCAATTTGAAACCCAAAAAGGAAATGTGTAAGAAATGTCCATGAAATTCATACCTTGAAGGAGTTTTAAAAGTGTAATAAATGTCCATGAAATTCATACCTTAAGGAGTTTTTACTTAAAGAAGAAAGATTTTTGATGTTAATGGGATGAAATTGAAGTGATTTGATGCGTAGAAAGTGGTGGGATTTGTTGGGAGTTGAAGAGAGTTGGAAAGGCGAAGTTAGAAAAAGGAGAAGAGGTGTCATTTGAATGACTTTCAAATAAGGGTTTTTCCCTTATAATGTGTCATGC
Source organism: Cinchona pubescens (assembly GCA_025175665.1). NCBI lineage: Eukaryota > Viridiplantae > Streptophyta > Magnoliopsida > Gentianales > Rubiaceae > Cinchona > Cinchona pubescens. Next base: position 2,933,115 of record JANKKI010000016.1, read on the forward strand.
AGACATGTGCAGCCAAGAAGGTGCCCATGTGCACACGAACAGAGTAGTAGTGTTGTTTGCTGAAGTTCGTCCCACGCACATACACAAGACTTGTAGCATGCATGTGCGCGTGATGCAGGCTGGGAAATTTTGCTATTGGTTTTTGTGCACAGTCACTCCAAGGGATGAGCATGTTCATTAAAACACACTTGCAAGCATAGCATTTTCATTCCTAAATCACCCAAACAACATACAAGACTTTCAAATGACAATATTGTTTGTTTAACTTGTTAATTAAGATAATTTCTGACACAAACACAAAATAACCCTATAAAAACCCTGAAAACAAAATAACAAAAATAAAAACTTCAAAACAAATAAATTGAACCAAATATGAAAGGACATTGGTTGCCTCCCATGCAGTACCTTTGTTTACTATCATTGGCTTGACTTGTTGCTCTTCAGTGTCAATTAATTAACTCCTATGTTAAGGAGTCCAAGAAACTTCCTTTTCATTGTTCTCACAAAAGATGGATTTAAGCTCGTTTGCTCGTTTAAGACTTGGATCTGACTGCAAATTTCTCTTCTTGCGGTACGTCAAATTGACTAGAAATTATCACCTTTTCCTGAGACTTACCCTCAAAAAACAAGTACTTCAGGTGACCAGGGAAACGGTTGTAATTTGGAATTACTTCCTGCACAATAGATAGCATGTTCTTCTCAGTAGTAGTTGGTAAAATATTAGAACATGCCTCACCCATTTGCTGAGACATGGAAAATCGGCTAATTGCTACCATCGGTTTTTGTAAATTAGCACCAGAAGACAAGCTTTCATCATTTTTCTCAACATATTTATTTAGATACTCTTCCATCCCCTTTTTGTTGTTGGATCCAAAAATTTTCTGTATTTCTGGTTTAAGCACATCAATCATAGAAACAAGGTTAGTTGTTCCGAATATTCTACATCATCATAAATATTAAACTTGACACTGGTTTCACCAAACTCCATGCTAAGTGTACTATTAGAAACATCTATCTTAGTTTGAGGAGTAGCCAAGAATGGTCTTCCAAACAAAATAGAAAGTGTAGTAGAATCAACTTTTTCCATTTCAAGCACATAAAAATCCGCAAGAAATACCACATTCCCAACTTGAACTAAGATATCTTCTACTATTCCCTTTGGATAGGCCAAAGATCTATCAGCCAATTGAATTACCATGCAGTCTTATTCAAATGTCCGATTTTTAATGCATCATAAATAGAATATTGCATTATATTTATAGATGCACCTAAGTCTATCATGGTTTTTTGATTCTTGTATTGCCTATCTACAAGGAATGGAGAACATACCTAGGTCCTTGCACTTTGCAGGAAGGGATTTCTGAATGATAGATGAAACATTACTCCCAATTTCTACTTTCCTAATCTGCGTCTCTTTTTTCATTCTTTTATGGGTACACAATTCCTTCAAAAATTTAGCATAATGAGGTATTTGTTTAATGGCATCTAACAATGGAATATTTACCTTGCATTCGTGAAAAGTCTCATATAAGTCTCTGTTAGGAGGACAGGTGACTTACTTTTGCTTTAGCTTTCTTGTTGCCTAGAACAACTTTTTTAGCTTTGACCTTCTTCTTCTCAGCCTTAACACATTCAGGAATTACTTTGCTCAGCACCTCAACCTCTTTTTCACTTCTCAACACAATTGCATTAACATTTTCTTTAGGATTTACAATTGTTTGAGATGGCAATTTACCAGAATTCTGCACTTCCAACCTCTAATTTCCATTTGTCCTATTTGGTTATGCAATTGTTGTATACTGGCCTTTGTGTCCTGTTGAAATTGTTTAGTGTTTGCAGTCAAAGCATTCACACTTCCTCTAAAGACTCACCAGATTGAGTAGCCAGATTAGATTGTTGTCTTTGAACAAAAGGAGACCTGTATGATTGGAAATTCTATCGATTTTGTTGAGTTAATTGTTGTGCTGGATTCCCGTATCTCAAATTAGACTGATCCCTCCACCCAAGGTTATTTGTATTAGAATAGGTATCATTATTCACTCGGGTTGCCTTGAAAATCCTCCTATGGCATTTCACCCACTCTTTGGACTCATTTTGCAACGTGGGACACATGTTTGTTGAATGAACCTCATTCGAACAAATTTTGCAAGTTTGCACTGTTTGCATATTTTTTAAAGCCAATTGACGTACAAAAGAAGTTAGACTGTCCATTTGTTGTTCTAAAGGTGAAACATTTACCTCATTAACACATTTAAGAGGTTGTTCACATCGCGTTCCAAACTTTTGAGAACATGCTACCATGTTTGATATGAGCTCACGGGTAGTGTCGATAGTCAAATTATCCAATGCCCCTCCACTAGTAGTGTCGATCATGTTTCTTTTGTCAACCAACAAACCTTCACAAAAATACTGAATTAATAAGGAGTCAGTGATTTGATGGTCAGTGACTTGAAACATTCCCAGTACTCATATGAGGACTTGTCATTGAATTACCTTATCCCACAAATTTCTTTCCTAATATTTGCAGATCGGGAGGTTGGAAAATATTTTTCCAAAAACAATCTATTCATTTGCTCCGATATTATGATATTGCCTGAAGGTAAATCAAATAACCAGTCTTTTGTCCCATCTTTAAGTGAGAATGGGAATGCTTTTAGATTATTGTGCTCCTTTGAAACCCTGGTGGGTTTCATACTCATGCATACTATGTAGAACTCCTTAAGATGCTTGTTTGGATCCTCACCTAGAAATCTATGAAAACAAGGTAAAAGATGGATTAATCCAGATTTAATTACAAAAGTACCATTCGCATCTGATTTAGGGTAAGTAACGCAAAGAAGTTGTTGTTTAAAGATGGCGCCACCAATTCTCAAAGAGTTTTTTGTGCCATGCTAGTTTCACTTTATTCTTTTTGATTTTCAGCAAAAATGAAGTAAAAAAGTTAATCTTCCCCTAGCAGTCTATCTCTTAACTCCTTTCCTAATTTGCGTAGTATCCTCTGTAGTTTCAAATCAAATTGGAATTCAAATTGTCTAGCAGATTGTGTTAATGGCATACACAATTAGTGAAAAAAAAAAAATAAGGCAAGGAATCAAAAAGAGAAAATAATGGCACAAAAATAAATCAAACCGTTCCCCGGCAATGGCGTCAAAGTTTAGGTCAGTGCTATCATGGGTACCCAAAACTAATCAAATTCCCTATAATAATGTAACAGTGGAAAGTGCAAGTCATCCTACAGAGAACGGGGTTTATTGTTGTGCTCAAAGTATAAGGGGGAAGTTTTGAATAATTTTAACAATATAACTAAAGACAAAATTAAAATTGAAGAAAATTCTATTAAAGAAGAATCTTGGTTCCAGTCATATCCACCGTAGAAATTTTATTAGTTGATCATCGACACTAAAAATAATTCAATTTTTATACCAAGCAATAATTGAAGACTTGACCCAAATTTCAATTTAAAGTCAGATCTTATATCTTTTCCTAGGTTGGTTAATTTTCAAACATAATCCAATTAACCCTAACTACCAAATTAATCTAGACACGGGCCAAAGATTAATTAATAAAAAAATTAAAATCCAACCAGAACATATTAGGCAAATATAACATAAACACTTGCGGTTATGTCAATTAGTTGATTATTTTTCCTAAATTTAATAATGCTAATCAAGAAATTATTAAACTTAGTTGCTTCACAGATTGAATTGAACAAAGCAGTAAAAAACAATCTAGGTATAGATTAATTCCAACAATTCACTATTCTGGAACAATAGCAAATTAAAAAGAACAATCATAAAATTAACGTCAAAAAATATTCAATACTTGATAGAAAAACATGAATAAATTCAAGAATAAAAGTCTCACAACATACTGAAACCAACCACGGCTTCAATTCCCTTGACCAAGAAAAGGGTTTCAGGCACTAATTGCAGTGAAAAAGCGTACAATAATGTCTGATAGAAAATTCATAAAAACAAAGAAAGAGTGTCATTCTTAATTCATTTCTATTCACTCTACAAGGGGTATTTATAGTGAATACTAGGGTTACAATCCTATGCCTAAGGATATAAATGTGAAATCGACTGAAAAAAGTCCAAGGACTGAACGAAGAAATATGCCAAAAAATAAAAATCCTGAACCCTACTACTTCACACGCACATGCGTGCCTTGAAGCTCGTGTCTATGTGCGCAAGCCCTAACTCAAAACTTTGCTCTTTGGAAATCGTGCACGTGCATAGCTCCTGGGTCGCGCATGTGCACGACTGCCAACAGCTGTGCATCATCATCAGCTTCAATTTTGACCATGATGCTCATAGAATTTGAAAAGTATAAAACACAAAAGTTGTAACTCTTTCTCTTAACTTTCCAATGCATTTGAATCAAATCATACAGAACTCGAACCAGTAAGTTGTGTTCAAAATACGAAATAGCATCTAGATTTGCTCCATACTCATGCACATTTTGTCCTTGGAATTTCTCTTCATCTTTTTAATCCTTTTCAATCCTTTTTCACTTCAACCTTGTAAAAACTAAGACTAACCAAATTAAGTTCATTATTAACTCAAATCTTGCCCACAATACATAAAAATGCGGTAAATAACACAATATGGGACATATAAAACATAGCACAATTATGAGCTTATCAAGATTGTCCCAACATCATACAACACAATTGGGCCTACTTTGCATATTACATAACTATAATCTCACTACAATATTTTATAACCCTTCTAGACCCATTATCCACCAATTGCTACCTTTTTTATCCTTAATTTTACCAAATTCCATCACGGGCAAGAAGAACAAGTGACAAAAAGAATTGTTTGGGGATAAAATGTAAAGCTACACCTTTTGAGGAAGAAAAGAAGCAAATCTAATTCAATACAAAGGCAAAGATTTTTCTCCGCAATGATCAAGTAAACATTATCGGTTTGTTACAAGTTGCAAACTACTATTATTGAAACTCTTTGTGATTTTAAATATATGATTTATCATACTTAGTTAAATAAATAATATATTATAAATCATCAAATAAATGACAAATTTGTTAAATAATGGTTTTGTAATTATTGTTGGTTGCTAATACATTTTGATGTTTTGTTGTCACCTTATTTTGAGAATGTCTATTAAAATTGTATTATTGATTGTTCTGATTAAAAATACTTGCATATAGTTACATTTAATTAGTAATAAAGTATAAAAGTTATATGTATTAAACTTGCCTCCACTAACATCTGGTTCTGGCTACGCCCTGCCAATGGGTCATGACTTATATATAAAATAATGTGAATGCATAAATTAAATCTTTCATACCCAATCCTAATGATGCTTGAAAATTTCAACCATAAAACCATTGTGACCATGGATATTTTTTTAGTGACCAAGAGTTGTATCTTTTTTTTTTATATAGAGAATAAGACTTTCTGAATCTCCTCCCAATAATACTAGACTGCAATATATTTTACTGTTCTCCTGTTAGATGTCTTTGCATCACCAGAAGTAAAGAAGTTCTTCATATATTAAGTGAAAGTACCAGATTCAAAAAATAAATCAATGTATATTAATAGCGTCTATATTTTCCTTCTCATAATAAACCAACACTACACCAAAATCAACTACAAGAATGAGAATTTTGAAAAGGTTGTAATCCTAGTTACTATAACAAAATGGCCTATTTCCGACACACAAAATGCGTCGCAAAAAGGCTTTTGCAGAACAATACTTTTGTGTCACCAATGTAGCTGCCACAAAAGAAAACGACACTTTTTTTGGTTATGCCATAGGTATTTGCAGCACAATTTTACTATTTTGCGACACAATTTGTGGTACATTTTTTACCTAATTTAGTGAGGCAAATGTAGTTGCAGCACTCTATTTGCGGCACATTTTCAACCTAATTCAGTGGGGCAAATTTTTACGGCACATTTTCAACCCAATTTAGTGCGAAAAAGATAGGTGAGGCACTTCTTTTGCAGCACACTGTCAACCTAATTTAGTGAGCCAAATGTTTACGACATTTCTTTTGCGGCACATTTCAACCTAATTTAGTGAGGTAAATGCAGTTCCATCATTTTCAACCTAATTCAGTGTGGTAAATATAGTTGCAACACTTCTTTTGCAGCACAACAATAACGTAAATATATATTTATGTGTAATGGACAATAAATTAAGCATAAAATGCCATAGTTCCAAAGTACACTCCTTGAACCTCAATCACATATAATCCAACAAAAGAAAATAGTATTATGTCATTCTTCAATTAAACTAATACTTCTCTTCATATACAAAACAAAAATCAAGCATCCAAAAACATCAGTAATTGATAGGCAAGCAACAAACTTCCAAAAATATATTTGATGCTTGGCTTTTTATGTACAACTTCCAAAAGATAACTCCATGAACTTCTAGCATCCAATTTGTATATGTTACATCTCATTCTCCTGCTATAGAGGTGAATATTATCAATCATAACTTGCTTATATAGAAATGAATATTTAATAAAAAACATCAGTAATTGAGACTAATATTTACTCAAGTTAAAGCTCCTAGTAAGTATACACATAGAAGCCACTTTCTAAAATACAACATACCATTTCATGCCTATAAGATAAATTGTTTGCGTGTCCTCTTTGTCCTTTGCTTCCTTACAATATTAGAACAATTATTGAATCTAAAGATAAAAAGAAATAAGTAAATCAGTTTGTTTGATAGGCAAGCAACAAACTGTAGTAGTCAAATGCAGCAGCAAACTATAGCATTTGAATGCAATGAACTTAAGCCAAAAAATAGGACGAAGAAGCATAATCAGACAGCTGCATAATTAAACTAATACCAGCAGATGCAAAATCATTGAAGTAAAAATTTACCAAATGCACTTGACCATCATAGATATGACAAACAAGTTATGGCACCAAATCTCACTTGGAGCTATCAGTAGAAGTTGTTGGATGAGCATCTTCAGCAAGTTTTTGCAAGATGAACTGATCCAAACTTGCTTCAATTCAATGAAACATGCATGGAACTTCTAGTTGCAATATTAGTTTAATGAATATACATGTGATTTTGGATTCAAAGTCACTGAAATGTCATGTAATCATTTCTTCAATTTCATTCTTACTGAAAGATGATGTTAACTAACATGTTGGGAAAAAATAAAGGAAATATGCAACAAGATTAAGAAGTGCGGTAGTAGAACAGAGACATGTCAACTAGAACCAAAGAAAGTTAAAAAAAATGAATTCCAAATTGATGGCATTACTGTGGAACTTTAGATCTGTCACTGCAGAAATTTGTGAAGGCATTTAGGAAAGGAAACATCTCAAATACTTATCAAGAAGAAGAAACAATATCTAATTGTTAACTCACCACTCTCCCAGAATCTGATTTCTTACTTTGGTTGTTGACTTCATCATCATTTTCTTTAGCTTGGTTGTTGATTCCATTGCCAACCTTCTTAGAAGACAAAATATTTGTTGTTACAAAACAAAATTAAATCATAAAAGTCCTTTTAAAGAATTCTTAACACAAAATCATTGTTTGTACCTTAAATGACCTACGTAGCAGAGATTGTTATGGTGTAGTCATTTCTTTTTGCGATGGTGCCAAGTTACAAATTCTTTCTTCAAAGTGAGAAATAAAGTCGTCTGTAAAATGGCACAATTTAGCATCCATTTCTGTACTTCATTTGAATATGCATTGCTTCAATCTTCTCCTTCATTGCATCATCAAATGCTTTCTTTTGTGCCACAAACATGTGATTTGAAGTCCTAATAGCTTTAGGAGTAGGACCACTACCGTAAGTACGCATACGGCCTAGTTTTTCAAGTCCAATGATCTTCTCGTATATACTATCTTTCATAATATTATCAATCGTGGCTGTCTCTGGCAACTTTTGCAACTCCTCATTCAAATTTGATTAAATTAAAAAGCAAGGAGAAGAATTAATTATTGTGATGATAGATCAAGAATGGAATGCATGAAATTACTCTTAGAAGTTTTTGAGAAGTGAACTCATCCATTTATTTTCCATTTTTTGCCTATCTTGAGTGAATGAAAAGATCCAATTTTGAAGGATCCATTCCAGTTTTAGCACGCAGCTACAAACCACATATGCAGGATGGATGAAAAAATGAGACACAATGACAAAGTGTAATTTACAACATATTAGTACAAATTGTCCAGATTGCCGTAAATTCATAAAAAATTTCTGTCCAAAATAATAATCCCAAACAGATATGTTTCCAACTTTAAAGTAGAATCTTTCCTAATTTCTGGACAAAACCATTTTTCCAGAATAAAAGTGTCTTAGATGTCAAGAATCAGACTCAAAGTGAAAGGAACAGAAACTTATACCTCTTCCCGAAGGTTAGCATGATCCTTTCACCCAGTTCTATGTGGCATTTGTTGCTTCATACAACTCATCGTGTTTTTTTTTTTTTTCTTTGTTCCTAGTTACATACAAAAGAAAGGAACAAAATCAGTACAAGAGTTTACAATCTCTCTACAATCATGGCCATCAAAATCCCAAAAAAATAAGAATTTGATTGAAGAGTATAACAGGTATAACAAATCAACAATTGCCTTCACATCTTTTGAGCTCCAATATTCAACCAAAATGGGCCGTTGGTCTTCATCAACTTGTGCAAGACAATGTACCAATAACCACGACCTATTGCGCTTATATGGAGTAAAATACTTACACATGCTTACGCTTCACTTTTGATTTGCAATCTCTCCACAATTTGCTAGCACTATGCATTTGTTCTTTTTTGTACGAGTCATCAAGAGTTGTGTTTCTCTATTCATAAATAAGAAATATTAGAATATATGAAGTACACAAGTAATATATAACATAAAAGATGTACAACACTAGTGATTACTAGAATAACAGTTCCCAAAATCTTTCCTTAATTCCTTTTGGAATAGCCCTCCAATCTGTATACGTGAGTGGTAACTTATTACCATCCTTCACAAGTATTCCTAATTGAGTTGCAAATACTCCAACATTAAGACCAATAACTTGGTGACTTTCATTCCAATCTAGTTGCAATTTTGTTCCAGTACCCCAATTATTACTGCGGTTAGCTTGTCCTCTACCACTATTAGCACTTGGATATATATTGGAAGAATATATAATAAAATCAGCAAACCAGTCCAAACCATAATATCAGGTGACAAGGAGTGAAAAAACCAAAACTTTAGAGTATTCTTACTGGCTGTAATCTTATTAGTTACTTTTACTTTACGAGTGCTTGAAAAATCTAACCAAAATGGATTCCTAAATGCAGAAAATGGTTTCTATCAAGAATCGAAGTTGGGCTCAACTCAGATATTATGGCTAGCTATCATTTGCTTATGTTTTTTCAGCTATTTAGAGAATTGGATCATCTGTTTTTTCACCTATCTTTTTTTCTTGTAAAAGGAACAGAGAAAAACTTTTCCACCAACCAACCACTTATAAATGTTATAATAAATTCAAACAGCAGAAAACAACTTTAGCTTCAAAAAAAGTTATAATAAGCCGAATCACAACAATTAGTACAGAAATAGAAAATATGCCTATTCTTCTCTAGTAACAGCTCATAATTCTTTCACAAATAAGCGACTCAGTCACAAAAACATGGGAAAATATCACGACAATCTATGTTATAAATCATTCAATATGTCAACAGTGACACCAAGTACCAAGGCGTCTTATCCTTTCCACACATTGTATTTTTATTTTAGTGTTTTTACCTGATGAATACACCCACCATCCTTTCTTATTACTTACCATCTACAGACAAGGATGGAAAACACTAGAAAGACATTGGCTTGTATGAATCCTCTAGTCAGGAAGAAAGGGCCAATGCAAATTTCACAATGATCTGGAATCCAACTAAATTCAAATTCCCAACCAAATTACTTACTATAATTTGTCACCAAATCCTAATGAATTTAGCAGGTTTTACTTCGAGGAGGTCCACTGAAACATGTTGTCTCCTTAGGCCAACATAGCATTCACCCAAATATTAAATATTCTACATAATCTATTTAGAAGATCAAAATGTTCATACTCGCAAGGGAAAAAGATACGGTCACACTATTATCATGTATGCCACTTATACATGTCAAGCTATAAATCTAATAGGTAAACATGAGGATTCTGGAAATGACAACAATTAAGGCAATATAGAAATTGTTAATTACTTTCTTCAAACTATGAACTATCAAAAAACACATAGCATCTAAATGCCTCGGAAATTTCAAAATTGTCTTAGGTACAATATTTGTCGATCAAGACTTAATACCATGGACAGTCACTAAACTAGTCCAAAAACCATTTTAAAATTTTTAGAGCAGCAGCAACAAACCAACAAAACAACAACAACAAAATCTAGTCTGATAATAGAATTTTTTTATGCATAAATAACAAGAAGACAAGAGTAGAACACAAGAGCAAGGTCTAAATTTCTTTTATGCAGCCAGTTTAACTATGTACTACTAGAGCAGGCTTAGGTTCAACATTCATTATTAAGATGAATGATATTAAAGATCAGTTTATTTATTAGTATTAGTAGGACTACTAATTTAACATATCGTCTTCACTAGAACTATCATCATTCATAAGGCCAACAAAACCACCTTTTGTGGCTTCTGAATCAGATGAAGAATCTAATCCAGGTTCAGAATGTGGTTCCTCATTGTGGCCTGATAATGGAATTTGATTGGGTTTCGATTTCAAGTGATGTGACTTGGCTGAGAGCAACAAGATTGGTGAGACTGAGAAAGAGAGTTAGAGCTAGTAGCATGTTCATTACAAGTAGTTTGCTTTGAACTAGGAAGGGTATGGGGCTGATTGGCTTGAGAGCTCAATTGAGATATTAGGTTTGAGCTAGAAACAAGCTTAATCCTTACCCTAAGCATTGGTCCAATGCTTCCACTAGTTGTTGGCTTAGAACTAGGAATGGAATGAGGCTGATTAGCTCAAGAGCTTGGTAGGGAAACTGGGTTGGAGCTAGCAGACCAAGCATTGGCCTAATGGATCTTCAAAGCCTTTTCCCAACTAGTACCATCAAAACCTACAAAATAGCAAGATAAGGAATTAGCTTATTTACAAAGATTAAATGCAAGAGAATAGGAAATACAATAGCTATTGCAACTTTCAAGATAAATCTAAATTCAGCTTTTCTTTATGCCATCTCATCAATGTAGCTGTCTTTGATGACATAAACAATCTCTGGAGTCATGGTTTCAAAGAAAAGTAACGAACAACCTTTGCTAGAACTTTGCTCACATCCTTTTCACAATCATCTGAATACTTCTCAATTTACTTATATCTAGGAGTAGTACAATGCTTACAGAATGTGTCATTTTTTGTCTCCTTCCAATAAATCATGCAATCATTGGGACATGCATGAACCTTCTTATAACTAAGACCCAAATCTTTAACAATTTTCCAACCTTCACGATATGAGCTTGGAAATACTTCATTCTCAGAAATTCTTCCTTGAGAAGTTCTAGTGACATCGTCATTGAGTTGTTACTCCATCGACAAAGAGACTTCATATGTAATAACCTAATAAGGAGGATATAAAAGTAAAACTTTTATAGCCCTTGTATAACTCTGCTTCAGCATGCTTCAATAACTTAAAGAAGTTTGCTGTCTCTTCATCACAAGCTACATCATTCTCTAATTCCAATCCAAAATCAAAATCCTCTTCAATACCATGAATTGCACTAGTGGAATTTATGTTTCCAAATGCTTTCATGTGTCAATCCTTGTATATCATCCTCTTTGTCTGTCTCACAAATTATGTTACTAGCATTTTGTTGACCGAATTCCCATGGTTCCTCACCATGATAAATCTAGTTGGTGTAAGAGGTCAAGAATCCCTTGATCATTACATGTTGAAAAACAATAGATTTTTTCTTTCATTCTAAGTTTCTACACCGCCTGCATCGGCAAAATATTCTATTCCCCTCCATCTTGTTCTTGTAAGTAAAGTCAAGAAAGTCATCCAGACATTTCTTAAAATGAGGATTGTTTACCCGATCTTCAGTGAATCCAAGATCTATCCTCCATTTCGTATCACTGTTAGGTGGTGAAATGATCCTACAAGAAAATTTTTGACAACTTAAAAACTATATCTCAGAATTGTCTCCGAATCAGTTTCAGTTTAAAAACTATGAAACAAGAAGAGAGAGAAGTGAGAAGAGATAAAGTTGTTGGGGAGGGGGAGGGAGAGGGAGACAAGTAACATGTGTCAGGGAACATGAGATTATCCAACTAAGAAGAATACAATCATCTTATTAATACGTACTATGAAGGACTTCTTGGTCACCCAAAAAATGCAAGAAAATCTAGCTAATTGAACTAGTAATGTAAAATATCTAAGTTACCAATCAAAAAATATAGAAAATATTTTGGTATATCCGATTTTAGACCTCATCTATAAATTTTGTGGTTAAAATTAAATCTTATGAAAATTTTCTTACAATATTGATGTCATTCATTTTATAATTTTTAATCCATACCACACGATCTACAAAATAAGTGTAAAAACCAGTTATACATAAGTATTTTCCAAGAAATATAAGTACAAAACAATAACAAGAAAGTATAGTAAAAAGAGTCTCATAAAGTGATAAAACCAAAGCGCGTGATGGGAAAAGCCAAGAATCCTCACACTGCTTAGTTATCCCATAGAAAAAAGAAAAAGAAAAAGTCTTTAAATCTTCCATACAATATATTTTGTTAATATTTTTTGTTCTTTTTCTACACTAGTTCTTACATAGATATTGTTATTTTGGGATAATTTGTCGGTTGTAGTAGCTGCATTTGATTAGTCAGTTGCGATCGTCATTAATGTTCCAGTGGAATTTACAAACTGTGGGGGTCATCTTATTCAATGTTAGAGATTAACAATGAAGTGGACCTCCCTGATGTGCTTCATCCAAGAAAATGTCAATTTCTGTCTCTTGGAGCAAGTTGCTAGAGAGAGCACAAGCAATGCAAGCTAAAAGTAGTGGGTCAGGATATATAGAATAGAGGTATGCCAGGGAATGCTGGCATTCCCTCTTCTATACTTTTAGTTTTTCATTTCTTCATTTACGATTAGGACTCTATTTTAATACGTGGCTACAAAAAATCTCTGTATTTTTGTCTTCTGCTTCTCTAGTTAGATATCTTGGTTGGATGACTCTGTCTCGTAATGCTAAACAGTATCTGAAGGAAAACCTTTTTCTTAGTTCAGATCTGTCCCAGTTGACATATTTGATATCAATTTTTTCTGATGAACTGCTACAGTTTTCTTTGATAGATAATATTGTTGATCAGAAAGATGACCAAAAGATGACTGAAGAATCAAGAGTTAAGGACACAATCGATGAGCATGGATTTGGACATTCCGGTCAGCAATGCGTGGACCATTCATTTCATGCTATATAACCTAAGATCAGTTAGTTCTTATCTGATTTAAAGAAACAGTATGAAGAGTTCGGAGAATCCACACTATAGGCTATTAGATTGCAATTGAGATATCTTTCCTCAACTGTTGTGCTAGATCTGATGTGTTGGTTTTCTGATTTATGTTCATTGCCTTTTCTTGAAAAAGAAAAAGGCCAACTTTATTCTCAAAAAAATCCTGATCATCTAAAGGGATATGTGGCAAAGAATGCAAAAGTTTCTATCCTATTCGTGCTTGAAAGCATTTTATTTGAGCATATGGAAGCCATAGTACTAGAAGTTCCCACCTGAACATAGCAATTCCGTTTATGTGAAAAGAAAAAAGGTAGTTAATAGATGGTTACAAAAAAACATGGAATAATAATAAAAAAATTATTACACCAATAAAGGTAGATTTGGCAAATCATAAAGTGACATCACACCAAATGACTCCTTATACTTTGTATATAGTATAGATTTCATAACCAAATATAAGTTATTCATGTCCTTCTTTTTCACTCATTTCGAAATATTTTTCTAACTATTTCTTAGTATTCATTCATATTTCCATTCGTGAAGTTCCAAAATTGTAGAGTAACTCTACACTAATCATTTTTTTATGCATTTTATTTTCTTTTTATCACCTAGTTCAAGCTTAATTACTGCGACACCTTCCTCTTTTTTGACCTTTATGTATGTCGAACAAGCTAACAACTTTGTTTTGGGTAACTCTATTTATTGCCCCTCTGTTGGGAAAACCAGTCAAGTTTCTCAAACATGCAAAACATCATAAATATGAATTAAAACACATCTATCATTCCTCATAGTGGATTACATTCCATAATATTCTCTTATGAGTCGTTAAGTCACCACAATTTCAAGTACATGCATTACCAAAGGTGAACCAAAATATCTAGTAATACACAACTTAAACAAGCAAGATCAAGATAGAGTACTGCTAAAGAGTTAAGCTCTCTAACAACATACTAGCTCAACATCAATAAATACAGGATAAGGCCTACCACAACATTAAAAACAATAGAAAAATGTTTCTGCATTCAACTTTCATAAAGGTTAAATAATTAGTCAAGTCCATAATACCAAAATATCATTCTAAAACTAACGCAAACTAGCATCATCCACTAATTCACAGCAAAACAAAGCATTTAACATTTCATCAAATAGATAACACCAATCAAATAGACTCGTAAAACTACACAAACTATAGATTACAATGAATGCAATACATCATCTGGATTTTAGATTCAGATTATCAGCTGCTCATCAAGCATACAAACTAGAAGACAGCAATAAATCTGGCATGAAAATATATCCAAAAATAATCAACCAACTGTAATTAAATCTAAAATTCATTCAAACACCTAAAAAATGGAATAGATCAATAAATTGAATGCTCAATTGCTGACTGAATTAACCAAAAACCCTAAAGAAAAAGGCTTGCACTTACCAATTACAAATCTTAAGTTTTATATACGGTCCCCCACCCCCTCAAAATTATGTTATTAATCTGACCTAATGCTGTCAATAAGTCTATTATGACTCTTTTAATAATGTTGCTGGTTTGAAAGTTGTAGACAACAGAAGTGCACATGTGCCTTTTCTACAGTACTTTCATGTTTCCAAATAAAACCCAAAAAGTACTTTTGTAAGAATATGATCAAATTGAGACACTCTTAGATTGTTGGATTACATAATAGGTTGATTAATTAGGTTTTGCTTGAGAACTAATTAAGATGGAGTAGTTAAAGTATATAAACACAGCCCTCTCCAGAAACTCTGGCTTGCCTTTTGACTTTTGTATAAGGCAATCAACGCTTACCTCTGTGGGTCGATGTTGTCATCGTTCCAGTCACTACGGCTGTAGTTTTTGAGGCAAACCGATCGCTAAATTTTCTCTTAGCCCTTATGAAGAAAAAAGAAAATCGTGAAATGATGAGAGAGAAAATCGTGAAATTGATAGAATTTTAAAGTATAAGGCGATCGACGCTTACCTCTATTGGCCGATGGTGTCACCGTTCCAGTCACTGTGGCTGCAGTCGATGAGGTAGACCGATTGATTTTCTCTTAGCCCTAATGAAGAAAAGAAAAAATCATGAAATGATGAGAGAGAAAATCGTGAAATGGATGGAATTTTAAAGTATAAGGCAATCGACACTCACCTCAAGTGGCTGATGGTGTCGTCGTTTCGGTCACTACGGCTGTAGTCAATGAGGTAGATGGATTGATTTTCTCTTAGCCCTAATGAAGAAAAGAGAAAATCGTGAAATGATGAGAGAGAAAATTGTGAAATATTTTTTGGTTATAAGAAAATATCTAAATCAGACAAATTAAACGTCATCGTTTTGATTTGGTTAACCATTTTTTTTTATGTTTCAAAAATGACGTTGTTTTGTGGCAAACACTAGAGAGTGCTGAAAAGTGTTCTCAATTTGGGTTGTGTAGTTGAATTGCGGAACTTTCACCTTGTGCGGCATGAAAAGTGTCACAATTAGCTAATATTGTTGTAGTGTAATTAATCTTTATCTAACTAGTAAAAACTCTTAATCTTCCTAAAAAAAATAAGAGTATTAGTATCACCTTCATGCAACCATTTGCCTCTTGATTTGCCTTTGAAGAAACATTCCTTTGCCATGACAATATTAGGGTAATGACAGAACATATCTTTATCTCTTTGTTGTAAAGCCAAATTTATAAGGATCCTCACAAAATTCTTGTTCTATATCACAAAGCATCTGTCAAACTTATAACACTCTAATTGAGATATTTCTATATTTGCTCATTCCAATCTCCTAGTAAAATTTTTATGAAACCCTTATTCTGTATCTAGAACTTACAGAATTTGAAAACTTTAGGGCATACACCAAAGTTCTGTTTGATATGCACAAATAAAAGAGCATGGTCAAATATATTATAGGATCCATAATTTCAACTTCAAAAGTGTGAAAATTATTAAAGCCATTCACCATTATACGTAATCTATCTACTTTACTATATATTTTATCTTTTTATCTATCCCTTAACAAGACAATCCTCAATACTAACTTTCTCAATACCATCCTAAACTCTTGAATGAATCACTATGACAACTACCCACTTTCTCAAACTATACCACATTTTATTAAAGTCCTCCATAAGCAATCATAGAAGGTCACTAATCAAGGATTTCATTGTCCTTAAATGCTTGCATAACATCTTTTTGCTTTCATATTCATTGGCCCCATAACAACTATAACTACAATATATTATTCCCATGAAATTATTCTATTTAGCTAGTGATTGCTTGAGTAGAAATCTTAAGTAGCTTTAACATTTAAAGAGTCCCAACACCACTAAATTCTCCCTACTCTATTAGAAATAGTATTGTGAAAAGAATTCAACTAGGATAAATATTAGCAAAAGAACAAGTAAAAGGTTTTTAAATCTAGCTTTAGTGTCTATTGTTCGCAAAATATTTACATGGATATTGTTAATCAACTTCCTTACTTCATATTCTTTAACCAGGTCATTAAGGCCCCTGGCACTCTATACTGCTATATTCTAGAGAAAAATGATAGAAACTTAACATCCTCCATCTTGTAGTTTGTATTTTTTTTTATCATTAAGATAAATTAATTAAACGTACAATATAATATTTTGAATGTAAATATAATTTTATTTGTAAATTTTATCAGTTTGATAAATTAATTAAAGTATAAAATATAATGTTAAAAGATTATAAATTTACAAAATAAGTTTTTTTTTAAATTTAAATAATTAAATTGTACAATTTAGTTATTAGATTGTGAACAAAAAATTAATATATAATAATATAATTTTTTATCTTTAATACAAAATACTTAAAGCTTCTCATATATAGTTGTGAAAATAGTACATAACATGAGAAAAGACCAAAACAAAAGAAAAAGAGAAAATTTTTATTTTTAAAGGTCAAAAATTCATTACATTCTAACATTTTAAAAAGGGAAAAAAACCAATTTGTCCCTTATCTTTAGGATATCGACCAATTTGGTCCTTTAGCTATCACAAAGACTAATTTGATTCCTCATCCTTGAAAAAATTACATAATCTAAGGCTTATAACAAAAATTGTGGACAAGCTAATGGAACCTTTAACAATACATCTACTGTAAGTTGGTGGCCACATGATTATCATGTAGCTTGCTATATTACTTTGCCCATTATTTCCATCACAAGGTTTAGATTGGTTAATTATTTTAAAGACGAGGGACAAAATTGGTCTGTTGGGATAGATAAGGGACCAGATTGGTGGACTGAATTGGTTTTTTTTTCCCTTTTAAAAAATTACACTAAACAATGGAAAACAATACACATTCTACTTTAACTTAAGTTATCAAACAATGAAATGACAATAAGTATTCTTACCTATTGTTTTCTATTGTAGGACATTCTTAAATACCAAATATAAGGTCAGGTCAACGTCAAATGTATAGTCACCACTCCAAATAGATGGCCTTATATTTTAGTATATGTGGAACTAATCAAAAGGAAACCTAGTTAATGAATTTCAAGTACGGCTGTCAATCGTATTGTGTCGTGAGTAATCATGTCATGTCATAATCACGTTCAAGTTAAGAAATCTCACCCCTAACCCTACCCAATTAATAAACTATTCATGTCATATCGAATACGTTTATTGTCGTGTCGTATCGTGTTCAACTTGTCTAACCCATTTAGATTTTGCTAGCTATTGTATGGATTTATAGATTTGTAGAGTTAGTACAACAAATAACAAAAAAAAATCGTAATTGGTCTTTTTTCATTCTCTTTAGCTTCTGAAGTGGCTAAAAACCTGACAAACAATATTTATTATTAGTACATGATGTTCATATGTAGGTTTAACTCCTATGCATGGCAGCTAACTAAAATATTCTTTTATGGAAAAGTCAAAAAGGAACTGTTCAACCAAATAAGTGATGCTCATACTATCTCAATTCTAGATAATTTAGTATTACTCTTCAAATTTGATATTTACAAAGATACTTAATTATTTTTCTGGTCATTGATACGCAAAATATCTAGTTATAAAACTTATAATCACCTAATTGTACTATTAACTAGATAAATATTGCAAGTATACAAAACCAAATAGTACATATCGAAAGTAGGGGTTGAACGCACAAAAATTAGTTTAGCAAGTAGTACTAGTTCTTTAACTTAAACGCAATTTTAAGAGACCGTTATGAAAAAGATTTAACTAAAATTAATCTAAGGACTAAAGTTAGAATTAATTTATGAAAACAATTAAACTACTCTTGTCATTAATCTATAAAAACAATCAAAGAAAGCAGTAGATTGAAGGCATTAATGTACAATTGTAATGCCTAGAAAGTATTTACAAGAGCAATAAAACTAGAATTAAATAGCATAATAAAGGTCTAGTAAGATTTAAGAACACTTCTCTAATGAAAAATCGCTAGTTCTTGGTTCAAGATTTGTAAACCTTGAACCTCCTCTTCAACTCTTATTAAAAAACAAAGAAAACCATAGTCTTATTGATACGTAAAATATTTAGTTATAATATTTTTTTTAAACGGCTAACTACCAGAACCTTGGTAAAGGGGTGCCACTCCCAAATTTTATTAATAAAATTAATGATACAAGGAAGGGGATTAGGCCAAGACCTCCTAGCAATAGGTAAAAATCAAACAAATGAAATAACGATGCCTTAAGACGAATCTTAGGAATTCCTAAAGCATCCATATTGAGAAGACCACTCAATTCCCTTGGACAAGTTCCAGAAGTGGAGTAGTTTGTGATAAAAGAAGAGCTTCCCAAACAAGCCAAATAATCTGCAATTGAGTTAGCCTCTCGAAAAATGTGAATGACTCAGAAATCACCTAATGCAATAGAGCTCTTAATCTCACGGATAATGGGGTCTAAATGCCATGAATAGGATGAGTTTCATGAAACAATGTTGAAAAAAAGCTGAGAGTCCAATTCTATAGTGGTCGAATGGATACCAAACTAGATACAAAGTTTCAACGCTTCCAAAAGAGCTTTAGATTCAGCAAACATATTAGTGCCAACACCAAAGTAATAAGAAAATCCATGCACCAGACAGCCATTAGTGTCATGTATCACTCCGTCTCCGCCCGAGAATCCAGGATTACCTATTGACGAACCATCCATCTCGAGTTTGTAGTTGCCAGTTTTAGGCTTTGTCCAAGCCATCAACAAAGGAACTTGTACTGGTTTAGGTACCACCTTGCAAGCCAAGTCGAGTCAGAAAGAGGTGCCCAATACTAAGTTGAGCCAAAGAAAACCTGATGCAAGAAATAATTGAAATCACAGACATAGCATAATTATCATAGAGGAAAGTATTCTGAGCAGTCCAAAGATGCCAACAAATGAGAGCGGGGATGAATAAACAGAGTTGTTCATCTCCTATATTGGAGGAATGCAGCCACCAAGCATGAATTTTTGCTGGATTGATAGAGTTGCATATTATCTGGTATACCAAGCATCGATTCAAACTCTATAGTGGAGGAAAGCATGGTCTAATAAATCCACAAAATTGCAGTACCAACATTTAGAGGGTAAATGGAACCTGATCTCAACTAAGACATCAGCAAAAAGTAAGAAACGATTGAGCAATTTCCATAAGAAAATTGAAATTCTCAAAGATATTCTAGCACACCAAATATATTCTCTAGATTTGAGTTTTGCTTTACACTCTCTAGTGACTTCACAAGCTGAGGAAGTAGAAAAAAAATACCTGAAGAGGGAGGGTTCCAAATCATAACATCCTTCTTTGAAGATAAGAATAAAGATTTGGCTATAATCTTTGCCTTGATATCCTCGGGCAGTGACTAACACAGCAAAGAAATGTACCAACCAAGGTCATTATGGAATAAGTCTTTGATACAGAGGGGTAGCTCCACCAAGTTGGGTAAAGGCCATCTCCCAGCCAATTATCGAACCAAAATAATGAATCACCATTGCAGATGAGTTTAGTGATTGGAAATATGCATTAGCTAGGTGTTTATCCCTAAGCATGCATTGCCAAATCGGAGAAATCTTAGCCACTGGGTCTTGACTATACCTTGTTCGCATATAAGCAACCCACAATGATGATGACGTATAAAAATTCCACCACATCTTTAAGGAAATGGCTTGCACAATCGGCTCAAAAGATCTAATGCCAAGACCATTTTCTAAATTCGACAAACACAAATTTTTCCGTTTAGTCCAGTGAAGCCGAGCACCACATTCCGTTTCACCCGGGATGATCTAAAACCATTAAAATGTGTATAGGGATGGATGTGAGCACGTGTTTGATTAACACCAAGTGACCCCCTGGAGAGAGCACTTTTTCTTCCATCTTGCGTTGTTTTACACCTTTTATAGCAAGGAAGTAAAAAGATTTAAAATTTTTTTGACCTATATAAATTGGACAGCTGAGATAAAGAATAGGCGTGGCAGTTCGGCACATACTCATCAAGTCACAATGGATTGCTTATCTATATATCTAAGCTATACTTACGAGAAAGTACAAATGAGCTTTTGGCAAAATTAATTCGTTGTCCCAAACCATATTTGTAAACATCCAAAAACCTAGAACCCTCTTCGAGGACTGATGATGCTCGGGATTAGCACATAACACATTTTCCAAGAGTGTTCTGGAAGTGCTTATGTGGCAACTGCATTAAGGGCAAATATGTAATTTCATTGTAAGTTCATCTAGTAATCTAGAGCCTCAACTCCTCTTATATAACTCTATAAATAGGGGGGTTGGGTGTAGGAATTGCTCTAAGAAAAAATCCACCTATAGACTCTCTTCTGCAAAATTCTTACTTCATCAATTTGGCGCCATCTGTGGGAATCGACATATCTTCAAATATTTCCTTCCGATTACTTTCAATTTCAAGAAAGATGAAGAATAGAGGTACTAGACGCACTGCTAGCAAGGAAGTCGAGGCGAGTAACCAGCACCTCGCCGTGCAAAATGATGAAGCAGAGAACCTCAAGGCTTCACCACTTAAGCTCAGCAGAAACAAAATGAAGTCTTAAAATACATCTCTGTTCACTTTGAATCTTTCAGAGAGTTTGTCGAACTATGCGAGAATCAAACTTCGTCTGAACGCTCGAACTGAGCGATTACACCGCAGGCTGAACGACGACCTGATCGAAGGCCTGGAAAACAACCAGTACACACTCTAGGACCGAGTGATCTCAGATACAAAATCACAAAGTCAAGATCGGACGAATAGTCTGATGAATCGCATTTATCGACAAGTCAGCTGAAAAAATTGCCAGTGCGTGACAGGCTGGGGGCACATTCCTCGAAAAGCTCTGAATTGCGAGGACCCTCTTCGGCTGTTTTAAAATAGATCAAGGAGCAGTGCCTCAAAAACAAAATTCAAGAAATATTGAGGAAAAATAATTTGGTGTTAAATGCCACTGCTCCAACAAAAATTGACAAAGATCCGTTCACATTCTCTATCAGAGCCGAGCCGCTCCCGATGCAATTCAAACTATCGAACCTAGAGGGCAGGTACAAAGGAGACTGGACCTTTCTGATCATCTTCAACATGTTGTGGCGGTCACAAGCCTTTATGGCTATAGTGATGCCATCCATTGCAAATTGTTCGCCACTTCCCTTCGAGATCCAGCTCAAAAATGGTTTCAAGAACTACCAGCGAGCTCAATTGCCACTTTTCATGAGCTGGCAAAGTCCTTTCTTTGTCATTTCAGAAGCAAGTCAGTGCTGCAGAAAGACACGTCAATCTTATGAATATCTGCTAGAAGCCAGATGAATCACCTAACAAGTTTTTGGTCCGCTTCAATGATGAAGTTATCAAAATAAAAAATGTTGATGAGAAGATTCTGATTGCTGCTTTCTACAGCAACATCTGACCCGGGAACTTCAAAGCCGAATTGGCTAAAAGGATGTCAGAGTCTTACTCTAAACTGCTAGAAAGAACATCAGAGTTCATCCGAGAAAAAGAGTCAAACAGGACAAAAAGAGAATTGTACAATTCACAAAAGGAAAGACTCCAAAGACATCCATTTTCATCGAATTCCTCATCATCCAAAAAGCAAAAGGTCCTAGATAGGTTGAGCTATCCCCAAGTCAAACCATTGGCTAACCGGGTAGTGTACCCGAACAATAATATCGAAGTCCGGCCCTCGAGGACAAGAATTCTCCCGAACTTCGACTTCAATCTGTTCAACACCTCAAGAAGGGAGATCTTGTACCAAATACAACACATGGGAGTTCTACAACCTCCCCCTCCAATGATATCAGGTCCTGATCAAAGGGACAAATCAAAATATTATGCGTTTCATGGCCAGCACGGTCACAATACCGAGGCCTGCAATAACTTGAAAATGGAAATAGAGAAAGCCATTCAAGAGGGACACCTACAGCATTTTATCAGTCGAATTGCCATACAGTTCCAAAAAAATGTCAATAATGGAGCCAACTAGATGCAGCCGAGCCCACCTCGTCAGCAAAACCAAGGAGGCCAGAAAAGGAATAATCCTCTGGCGCGAGAAGAGCGAGTCTGCATAGCCGGAGTAATAAATCGGCAACAATAGCCGGAGGACCAGCAACTGGTGACTCCAATAATGCCAGAAAGAAATACGTGCGGAACGTTTCCCCAGGTGAGGATCGAGGAAAGCGTCTTAAACCATTCATGAGCCTCGGATACACTGAGGAGGACCCTTTGCTTAGTTGTATGCCACATAATGACACTGTGGTAATTCATGTGAATGTGGCTAGCTATGAGGTGGATCGTGTATTTGTGGATACCCGGAGCTCGTCAGACATCATTTTTTGGGACGTTTCGGAAAAAATGCATATTGATTCCTCCTTGATAAAACCCTTCAAAACTCCATTAGTCGGCTGTACAGGCAATTCAGTCGTGCCTGAAGGGCAGATAATGCTTCCTTTATCCCACGGGACTCACCCGAAGAATAGAATCGAGATGACTAACTTCATCATCGTTCAAAGGGACAGTTCTTATAATATGATTATTGGCTGACCCACGCAGTACACACAGAATTCTTTTCTCTATATTCCATATCAGAATAAAGTTCATGCTGATGGAGACGGGTCTGAAGGCACGATGATCGAGAATCAATAGGAAGCCCGAGCCTGCTATATGATGTCCCTGCGATCTCAATCGCAAACTATATCTATTGCGGATAAAGCATTCATACAAACTTTTGAAGCCTCCTCTGCCCTTAATGGTTTTGAAGAGCTAACAACCAATTCGAGGGTGGGGAAGAAGACTTGATGCCACATGGCAATGCTGTTGAGATCCCAGAGCCACCTGAACCTAAAGGGAGGAGCAAGGCCAAAATTGAGCCTCAGGATGACGTCCCTATCGAGGAGGTATCACTGGACCCAAACATCCCGGACAGGAAAATAAATATCTATGCAGCTCTCCTAGTAGAATTCAAAGCTCTTCTCTTTAGACTTCTCGTTGAGTACAAGGATGTGTTTGCCTGGATAGTAGAAGACATGCCATGCATCTCTCGGGAAATTATTGAGCATAAGCTTGGGGTTCACCCAGCCTATAAACCCGTCAGGCAGAAGAAGCGTCTCTTCGGCCCATGCTAGAGCGTAGCTTAGTAATTGAAGCCAATGTGGATAAACTTCTATTAGCTAAAATCATTAGGGAAGTACTGTATCCTACTTGGCCTTGTAATCCAATTCTAATAACTAAACAAGATTCGACATGGCGAATGTGCCAGGATTTTATTAATTTCAATAAAGCATGTCCAAAGGATAGTTACCCATACCCTCGGATTGATACCGTAGTTGATTCTTTTGTAGGGTTTCATGTCCTGCATTTTTTAGATGCTTTCAAAGGCTATCACCAGATATATATGGCCAAAGAGGACGAAGAAAAAACATCTTGTATTACTGACCGAGGCACATATTGTTATGTCACAATGCCATTCAGACTCAAAAACGCCGGAGCAACTTATCAAAGGCTCGTCAATAAGACCTTTAAGTCCCAGATAGGACGGAATATGGAAGTCTATATTGATGATATGGTGGTGAAGAGTCGAGCCTTAGAAGATTCCTTGGAGGATTTAAAAGAGACATTTGAGATGTTGAGAACATCGATCCAGATCCAGATGAGGCTAAACCCTAAAAAGTGCACGTTTGGGGTTCCCTCAGGAAAATTTTTAGGATTTATTGTCTCTCACCGAGGAGTTGAGACAAATCCCGAAAAGGTTCAAGCTATAATCAATATGAAGACTCTTGCCTCGGTTAAGGAAGTTCAAAAACTTACTGGTAGAATGGCAACTCTAAATCGATTCTTGTTCAAATCAGCTGAAAGAGGCCTACCGTTCTTCCGACTTATAAAGAAAACAGAATGCTGCCAATGGATCGAAGAAGCTTATAAAGCCTTTGAGGAGCTAAAAGTATATTTGGGCAACTTACCGAAGCTCAAATCTCCTCGAAAAGGAGAACCCCTGTACTTGTACATTTCGATTGCGGATTTGGTGGTTAGCTCGATTCTGTTAAAATAGGATGAACACAGTAAGCAATGCCCTATATATTTTGTGAGCAAAGCACTTCAAGGGCCGGAGAAAAATTACACACTGATAAGGCTGCTTTCTCCTTGGTAGTATCAGACAGCTCAAAAACTGAGGCCTTACTTTCACGATCACAAAATAATCGTACCGACTAATCTCCCGTTAAAAAATATATTAAGCAAAACTGATGCTTCCGGAAGAATGTTAAAGTGGGCTATAAAGCTGTTCGAATTTGACATTGTCTTCAGCCTCGGACAGCAATAAAAGCGCAAGTTTTTGCAAATTTCATTGCAAAAAATTGCGGGATTGAGACACATCGATCTCATTATGACAATCGATCAATCAAAAGAACAACAGATCAGAGAGGACCAAGTCTGGGAGCTTTATGTTGACGGGGCTTCATGTGAATCCGAGGCCAGTCCAGGAATAATAATCGGGTCCCCAGAAGGGGATTATCTCACATGTGCCCTCAGATTTGGATTCCCGACAACAAATAATGAGGCTGAATATGAAGCACTCATTGGCGGAATGAAAATGGCTCATTGAATGGGGGCCCGAGACATAAAGGTGCATTCCGACTCCCAGCTGGCTGTGAATCAAAGTTTAGGAAACTATGAGGAAACTCAGGGCATAATACTAAAAAAGTATCTGTCTCGGGAAAGGCCGTAGAAAAGTTCTTCTGGAAAAATATCGTATACCGATTTGGCATTCCCTCTGTTCTTATTTCAGATAATGGAAAGCAATTTGAAGGAGAGCCATTCAAGAGTTTTTGCTCTAACCTCAGCATTAGACAACATTTCACTTCAGTTGCGCATCCCCAGGCGAATGGACAAATAGAAGCCTGCAATCGAACACTATTGATGGGACTCAAAACTCGGTTAGAAAGAGCCATAGGATAATAGGTTGATGAACTACCTAGTGTTCTATAGGCGTACCGGATGACCCCTCGAACAGTTAATGGGAACATACCATTTAGCTTAACCTATGGGTCCGAGGTTGTAATTCTAACCGAAATTGGGTTGCCCACTGCTCGGGTCACGCTTTGTGACTTTGAGCGAAATGATGATGCCCTGAGAGCTAATTTGGACCTACTGGAAGAAAAAATGTTGGACGCGTCTATTAGGGAGGCAAGAGTACAAGCAAATCATGGCTAAACGTTATAATTCAAAGGTCAAGAGTAGATATCTTCGACCTGGGGATTTGGTGCTTCGAAAAAATGAGGCGAACCGAGTCTCTTATACACAGCTAGATGTGTATAAGGAAGGTCAATATCATATAACAGAAGCACACAGTTTGGGCTACTATAAGCTGGTTGATATGAGAGAGGACCCTGTCCCTAGAATGTGGAATATTATGAATTTGAAGAAATATTATCAAGGAATGTAAAAAAAATTGTTTTTCCTTGAGGAAAAGAGAATGATTATTCAATAAGCACGACTATAAATAACGATGGATTGCAAGGGCAGAGAGACCTAGTGGTTACCCCTCAAGGGCTGAGGTTAACCAGGCCCCCCATATAAAATCAAACTGATCCGGCCCTAAGAGGTCTGGCTCAAGTTTAACAAACAAAAATCTTGAACTGGTCCGACCCTAAGAGGTTAGGCTTGAGTTCAAAACAAAGCAAATTCAAAGGGTAGATTTTACAGCTAGTGGTTCCCCCTCCAAGGCTGAGGCTTAATAGCTTCCCCTCTTAGGGTCAGATGAAGACTAGTCCTCTCAGGAATGCTCCAAGTTTGCAAGAAACCAGAGAATCAGTGTCAGTATCAATTCAATCAGTCTAAGTAAAAAAAAAAAAAAAGAACCTTGGTAAGGATCGTAGCTCGGAGGAATGTTGTGGGTTGGGAACAATCCAGCCCAAGCTAGGATGTTGTGGGAAAGAATGGCAGGCTGGTTGTGGAAGTTTATTCTAAGGTTTGATTCGACGAGCCTCCTGGCGTCGATGGATTTGGGAGGAGAGGCATTTTTGGTTTTCAAGTTTTCTTTATAAAGGTTCCAAGAACCCCGTGGCATAGCAGGGTCGAGGTATCGGACGAAGAAGAAAGACTTCTTCCAGTCGTGGATCAAAGAGGGGTTTCCTGAGGTGAGTTGTTTGCCCGCGGTTCGGGGAGAAGTGTACCCTTCATAGGGGATAGCTTGAGCATCATCCTAAAGATTAGTCTAGGGATAAAGGAATATCATATAATTTACAAAGAAATGAAAACCCAAAGAGACAAGCCGAATGGCATTTGGGGTTAATTGGAATATACTCATATCCCAATGAGCTGAGAGATGAACGAAGAGGGAAGCTATTGGGAGCCTTTACCCCACCTCAAGTTGTTCCTGGTAAGCTGTTAGATAACTAGGAGGAGGCAAGTGGCCTTGGTCCTCGAGGGATGGAAGCTTAATATGCACGTTCCTAGAGAAGCGGTATCTATCCCTAAGAATTTTTATGTCCTCGGGGTCAAGGGAGTTCGGGAGGTTTAGGGTTTGAAGGCTGGGATAGTCATTGTGAGGAGCATCGACAGAGACAAGTTCGAGAATAAAGTTTAAAGGGACTAGGGCCAAGAGGGTTTCGTTACAAGGGTTAAGCATCCTATCGATGTCATCTACGGGGAAGGAGGTTGCGGTGTACTAATGAGAGAAGAGGGAGTGAACGTACCAGCCATTTTCTTCTGTGTGCACGGCTCCCACTTGAAAATCTGGAAAAACTTCGGTGAAGGGTGTACTATTTGGTCAGCTATCGGCGGTTAGTGGCTAGAGAAACCAAGAGTAGGGAGGACGGAGTGAAGGAGGAGAAAAGAAAAAGATGAAGTCTAGCGAGTTTTAGTAGTGGCGAAAGGAGAGTGAAGGTGGAGAGTAAGTATAAAGGTTAAGGCTAAAATGAGGAAAGGAAAATGTAAATGGGGTAGAATGGGGTATAAATAAGGGAAGTTTCCTCTAGAATCTTCTATGGTTTGGGGGGAAGTTCGGCGGATTTTTGAAATTTAATTTCTGGGGAATTGAAAAGATGATGCAAAAAATGAAGCGTAATATGGCGCAATAATAAGTGCAGTAAATGTGGAGTGTCAGATGTAATCATGGTGCATGGGGACTCAGTGAGTGCCTAGTTATGAAGAGTAATCATCATCGTGGTTGTACGGGAAACTCACTAGCTATAAATAGAAGGAAAAAAAGAGAAAGAGGCACTTCGGACTTCAGGTCCAGTGAGTCCAAGTGAAGTGCGGGCTCATATGCTGCTTCGACTAGGGGAAAAGTCTTTTGTAGCAGTTAAAGCTAGTTATAAAAAGGTTACTGGACTTTAGGTGAAAGGTTCGGCGTCAAGTCATCAGGGGACTTCGGCTAGTTGCTGTCGGCTCGATTTCAACCTCGAGGATCAGAACCGAGCCGAGGGGACTATTGATGATGCTCGGGATTAGCACATGACACATTTCCCAAGAGTGTTCTGGAAGTGCTTATGTGGTGACTTCATTAAGGGCAAATATGTAATTTCATTGTAAGTTCTTCTAGTAATCTAGGGCCTCAACCCCTCTTATGTAACTCTATAAATAGGGGGGTTTGGTGTAAGAATTGCTCTAAGAAAAAATCCACCTATAAACTCTCTTCTGCAAAATTCTTACTTCATCAAGGACCTTTTATATACTCGGGTAAAGATTAAAATGTCATCGGCATATGCAAGGTGAGAAATCATCAAGCCACCTCTCATACCCAAGCTACAAAGAAAAAGAGTTGCCATCATTTATTAGTTGTTTCAAACCACTTGAAAGAACCTCTGAAGCCAAAACAAATAGAAGAGGGGAAATTGGGTCTCCTTGTTTCCCTCATGAGATGACTGGAAAAAACCTGTGACTTTACCATTGATTAGTAGAGAGAACCAACTAGACTTTAAATTATTCATAATCAACCGAAGAAAGAGAGAAAGAAAGCTAAATTTAGCCAGAACCGCCTCCAAAAACCTCTATGAAACTCTATCAAAAGCTTGCATCATGTTTTAGCTTGATCAACATATTATTTCCCCGTACCTTTTTGTCCAAAGAGCTGACAAGTTCTCGGGCCAAGAGAACATTATCCACGATGGTTCAACCCTTAACAAATCCAGAATGCTCTGGAAAAATTAGATCAGGAAAGCTTTCTACCAATCTATTCACAAAGATTTTGGAAAATTTTTTTGTTAATGTAATTAAAAAGTGCAATTGGTCGGAAATCCGCAAATGGGCTCAAATTATTTTAGATTTATGGATGAGGACCAATAGAGCACTGGAAATAATTCTCGGCAAAAGAACACCTACAAAAAAGCCTAATACAACTCGGAAAAGATCTACAGAAATAATATCCCAACACTTGACATAAAAATAACCCATGTATCTGTCTGGGCTAGCAGCACTATTTGTATCTATACTAAAGCAACCTTTTTAGCCTCATTAAAGGAAGGCATCCGAATTAAATCATTTTGTTGATTAGTTGTTATTGAGGGTATAATGGGGCAATTAATTGAGTCACGAAATCTTTTTCAATAACCTCATCCAAGAACAACTACTTGAAAAAAAAGCTCACCCTTTCTTTGAATGTTCTTTATGGAATGAAGCCAATCTGTACTACTATTTTTTAACTAACGAATTACAGTCCTCGATCTTTTGTTTGCTAATGTGGCATGAAAATACTTAGTATTAAGGTCCCCTTCACTCAGCCATTTGCATCTTGATTTCTAGCACTAGAAGTCCTCATCCACTTTATATTCCATGTCTACGAAAGAGTTTAGCTTGAGCTTCATGGACTTTTGCTCTATCAAGTGAGATCCACTAGCTTCAAAGATAATCTCTATCTCTTTTACCTTATCCTCCGTAACCCGAATGGCCTGGAAGATGTCACCAAAGACTTCTCTGTTCCATTTCTTTAGGGTTTCCTTATGTCTTTTAAGTTTCAAAGAAAGAGCCAAAATAACCGAAGATTGAATTGGCTAACCCCAATCATCATGAACCATAGTGGAAAAATTAGAATGATCTACTCAAACATGCTGGAAACGAAAGGTTTGGGCCGACCAATGACCTGCATAGGAAGCTCTAAAAGTAATGGCGAATGATTCGACGATGCCCTCTTTAGGTAATGAACTAAGATGCTCGGTAACTTCTGGAGCCATTCAAAATTAACCAGCAACCTGTCCAGCATTTCCAAACCATACGTCCATTTCAAACACCAATCCATGTGAATTTGCTCCTTAAAAATAGAAGCTGAGAAACATCACATATCTGACTCATAGCATTATTAAAACCTTTTGTACCTCTCATGTCTTGATTGGCTGAACCCAATTACTCAGAAATCGATATAAGCACATTGAAATCACCCCTATTATAAACAGCTTACGAATGGAAGGATCCAAACAGAGCAAGCTATAGCATAACTCAGTCTGTTCCTGTCGAGTGGATTTTGCATAGAACAAAAAAAAAAAAACAAGCAAAGACATAGTCATCCCAGGCATTATTGCTAATCTAAATATGAATAAACTACTCAGCATTAAGCGAAATGTTGACACTGAACTTCGGCTTCTAAAAAAGCCAGACTATATTTGAGACATTCAGCAAACAAAGGTGAAAACCTAACCACAACCTGAATTCTTCCAATCGATGTGCATTTGAATTAATTTTTCAAGCGTCTGAATGAAGATTTTTGAAAAATTCATATGATATTCCATATTAGACTTCTAATAATTGAGAATCATTATAAGAAAAATTATTAATGGACCTGGCGGCCTGTCTCGTTAGACTAGATAGTAAACGTGACTGTGTACTATTTAGGTCGTTGAAAAAATCTCTTTGGAGCATAGTTTTTCGAGTCAATACTTTTTAATTTCAAGTGCTGCAAAATTCTTGCAAATCATCAATTAACACCTCATGTTGCAGCTCAATTCAAGAAATTGAATCGGAGTTAGATAATGAATAACGTATATATGGGGTCAAAAAAGGTTTTTTTCTTTTTGGAGTGCCTAAACTTGATATTATAGTCATAAAAAATCTGGGAGAAGTAACTTCTTAGGCAAGGTAAATATACCATCAATCAGGCTCAAACTCTCCACCAACAAATGAGCATCTTGTGAAGATGTTATCACTTGAGCATAATCAACAACATCATTAGTGGGTTTTATCTCCTTGGCCAATCCCTACTCAGACGAATGATCTAAAATATTTGTTGTCCTAGTTGGAGGCGTTTCAATCGTAGGGTTTTGAGGGTTTGTAGTCTGAGCTGAAAGTGAGGCCAATTCTTGATTTTCTACTTCATCCACAATTGGAGCTGATGACAAAGTTGGAGTCAAATCTTTATCCTTGGTCAATAGACCTAATGACTTTGCTTGGGGAGCTAAATTCACTAGAGAGGGAACCAATTCTTTCGTCGACTTTTTCAGTTTCCATACTAAACCTTCTTGAGTTCTGGAAGGATGGGAAATAGGCTTAACTTTCTACTGCTGGTGCTTATCTTCTGTCAGAACCCTAGTTTTATCTTTCAGAACCTTGGGATAGCAATCCAAATCCATATGCCCCAATTTAAAGCATTAAAAACAATAATCGGACAAATCGTCATAAGTAATATACTGCTAACGTCCAGCAGTTTCTTTATCAATTCAAACACATTGCAACAAAAGTATTGAGACATCCACTCCTGCACAAAATTGTACAACATTAGGACAAGAAAGAGTAGTGGTCAATGCATCCATTTCGAGAAGGGTGCCAATCACTGAAGCTATGGTGAAAAGGGATGGCTTGTCACATTGAGGAAGAGGTAAATGTTCTAAGGAAACACTAACTGAAGCAACTAGAGATTCTTGATCCACACAAAAATCAAGAGTCCATGTAAGCACATGCATACCGAATCTATCAAATGACCAAAAACCACGCAGCCAACATCATTGATAATACTCCTCCAAATCAAAGCAGATCAGAATGTGTCGATGATCAAAGAAAGATCCTACAAATCCAACTGTACTAAATCATTTCCTCAACACTTCCATGCTCGGTTTTCCTTTAGGGAATTTACCTACTAAAGCATGCTTCAATGGTTTCAAAAGAATGGAAATTTCCTCGTGAGTGTAGATTAGGGCAAGCTCACCTCGATAAACCGTAGTCTTTTTTATCACCATTATCAAGGATGAACCGGACAAAATGTTTGCGAAAGACTTTGAGGTGTGAGAAAGGGGTTGCCCTAAGTCAAAGACAAAAAGGTAGCCATAGATGTAGCAAAACCAAAGGAAACCCTACGTAGAAGACGGTGGGAGGGAGAAAGATAGTGTCACATACCCTCATGTTATTCTTTTATTTTCATCTATTTATAATATAAATCACCTAATCTACTATTAACTAGCTAGTGCACCCTAAGTGTATGGAGTCAAATAGTATATAGCGGGAATAGTGGTCGAATCCATAAGGATTAGTTTTGCAAGTACAGGTTATTTGGATAGAACGCTCTTTTGAAGAAATGCAAATTCAAGAGATTTAATTAAAACTAAACTACAGACTAAAATTAATGAAAGCACTGAATTAGGGTTAAGACTAGCCAATTCCTAATTTTGATTAATTCATTCAATTAATTGGTTCAATTAGACAATTAGAGGTCAATCCCCATTAATAACCTAATTCCGATCCCTCACATCATTAGATTGTTCGATTCAATTAGTCTAAATGAGGATCCCTCTTACCTCCTAGAACTAACCAAATTAACCATTTATTTTAATGAATTCTAGGTGAGCAACTAGGTAATTTAGTCCACCAAGATCATAAACTAAACCTAGTTCAATAACTAATATTAGGTCTAACATGAGGTTCAACTTCCATTTTTGCCTCGATTTACCATTCAATTAATTAACAAAGTGACCAATTCTCGTAATTATCCTTCTAGTCCATTACAATTGTGTAATTGTTAATTTACCAAATTAATCATTAACATATGGAATTGACAACACCCAACCTAAACCATACTAAACTAGAACATGGTTGAAAACATAAACACAAGAGAAATTAATGAAACTAGTCAACTACTCTATCCATTAATCTAGGAAAGCAAACAAAGAAAGCATAGAAGGAAGGCAAACGAAAAAACAACCATAAAATAAGAATTAAATAACATAAGAAATATCTAAGGAAGTTTACGAATGCTTTCCTAATGAAGAATCGAAAGTTCTCAGTTCAAGGTTGTCAATATTGAACCTCCTCTTCAATTTTTTTTGAAAAACAAAGGAAACTCTAGTATAATCTTGTTTCCCCGAAAGGGAAACTAAAAGAGAATGTGGTTTTGAGGTCCTTGAGACCAGCTTATTTATAGGTTTTAAGAGTTACAAATTGTAGGGTTTCGAATAAGCTTTGAAACGTACCAAAACGTGCCCAAAACAGACACCCAAAACCCAAAAAGTGCTTAAAATTATGAAATAACATTGGTTCGCCATGACAAACTGGATTTGCCTTTAAGTTGCTTGCTGTGGAGAATAATATGTCAAGATCAGAGATGTAAAACATCGAAAATAAGAAGAAGAAAAAGTGAACAGAAGTTGTTGGGTGAAATAGAATTAAGGGGAGAGGAAAGATAACAACATTTAGAGGAGCAGATTAATTGGAAGAGCCAATTTTTATTTATTATATTTTTGATAATTCAGGCATATAGGACTTGTACTTAATAGGATGAATTACAAACTCACATGATGCAACTAATTAGCACAACACAACCAAAAATGACATCGTTCCTTTGGATCACAACAACTACTCCCCTACTGAAAACATTCTTGTCCGCAAGGATGAGAATCTATAAATTGTGCTTTGATAAGATAGAAGCCCAGATCATACGATTACATAAGGATGAATTAAGAAGCTAAGATTTTCTGAATGTGACATTTTCTCACTATGTACTCCCAAAACTAATTTCAGATAATGGAGTGTACAGTATTTGCTTCATACAAGGTATCTTGAAATGAAGAATTAGTATCAATAGTTGACACATCTCCACACAACTCTTGGGAGTAACTGCTCAAAGAACCTTTTAGTAGTAAGCTTCATTATAGTCCTTTCACTTGATCCACCAGAGACATCATTTGCCTTTCCTTATTCAACTGAACAAAAAAATCATCAAAATTAAAAACAACACCCATATGGATTAGGCATCCAACTAATTGCCACAATCATGCCCCAACTACCGAATATCAAAGTTTTCAAACCATAAACAGAATGATAGTCCTTTTCCCAATTTACACTAGGACAATTGGTTCTATTGGTGATAACTCTAACTACCAAATTTTAATGTTTTCAGACCATAAACAGAATGATGGTCCTCTTCCCAATTTACTCAAGGATAATTGGTTCTATTAGTGATAACTTTCCCACCAACAATGATCACTATAAAAGGACAAGTGGGTAGCATCTTGGATCCCCAACAACTTTCTCAATATCATGGAATTGCTCAATAGTGCTACTAATAATCCCTATAAAGAATTACTTGATCAGAATAACATCACTTTATTGATCCTTTAGTGGTATCATAAGGTCCAATAGTGCAAGTATTGAATTAATCATATTCTAGAATGCTCTACCAAGTTGTTACCTACTAATAGAAAAAATCATTCCTATTACTTCCAATCTTACCGTAGAAGGTAAAGTGTATACTAGATGTTGCAAAATCAAATTTTTCAGATTGAAAGAACACCCTTTAAGCAATTGACTGCAACAAATACACTAGATGCCCCTTTTTGATTGTTCATTATATACTTCATAGTAGTAACTTGCATCTTGAGGAAAATAGGTAAGTTGCATCTCCAACAATTTTCCCCTCACTGATTTGCAGCTTTTTTTCTTCATGGAAATATTCATTTTTTGTGATCTAACCTTATTAGGAAAAAAATTCCAGATCCAATATACTCTTGAAGTTATATCGCAACCTCCAATCATCTCAAATTTCTGCACATATTCATTTTTGTGATAGCTAGAATTGGAAACTATCAGTGCCTCCTTTGAAACCTATTATGATTTCACACCAAGATTTATCATCATTCTTGGCATTCTTAGTTTCAAGCTCAAGGAAGTGATCTTAAGAGACAAACATAAACAACCCTTGTGTACAATCATCTAACAATTTAACCTTAAGCATTTTCTGGACATGTTTCTTTGTCCTTTCCTGCATATCTTCAATTTGTATACATGAAATGAAGTTGAAGGTACTACTATCAAGAACCATATCATGAGTCACCATAAAATCCAATAGGCAACATTTCACATCACATTTTTATCAACCCCATCATGGCTAGAGATGAAAGTTTCCTCGTCTTCAATATGGAAGAGTAACATTCACATTATCTGCAATCTCATTCCTCCTCATTTTTCCTTTTACCATCTTGAAATTTGGATAGCGAACATCTATTATTTCCTCTAAGACCCTTCAATAATTTTAAACTTTTGATTTCCTAATTCTTGGTATATGATGCCTGATCTAGGTAGAGTTCAACCTTAAAATGAACAAGCAATAATTAACCTCTCAAAATCACTATACTCTACCTCACTTCCGTAAGTATGCGAGTTGATAGTAGTATAGGATGAGTGGGCATCGTTCCCACGAAGATTGTTTGGCAAGCAATTACCAAGATTTACGGATCTTTTTATAGTTAAGCAAATTCAAACAATAGGAGATGAAACTACACTACTCAAAGCCAAAATTAAACACAAGCAAGTAAAACCAAAATTAAGCTAATTATCTACTAAAGCAAGTAAATGGAACTAAGCAATTAAAGGAAAGCACTTCATTCTACTCTAAATTAACCAAAATAAGACTAAAATTAAAAGTAAGTAATTAACTTTCAAATTAAAAAGACTACATAAAAGAAGTTTTGACGGCTAGAAGTAACCATTTCTAAGCTAGAATTTGGAAAGAGTTAAAATTGAAATCTAAATATTGTTTGGATTTTTTATAATAAAAAAGAAAGCCCATTAAAATTAACTAAAAATTAATGCAAGGAATTGAGAAATCTTAACTAAAAGAAATAAATCAAGAAGAACCCTAATTTCTCTATGAAACCCGAGAATGAAAGCAAAGAGATTCTCACTAATTTAAACTAGAAAGCAAGTACAAATTATATCTACTTGAAACTAATGATTAACCCACTACAAAAAATTTAAACTTGTAAAGAAATTAAAACTGGATCTAAAGGATGATTAAATAGAATTTTTCATTAAAAGGAAACTTGAAAGTTAAGCTATTCTAATCTACCCTAAAAATTACTAACTACCTACTTTCTATATTCCTACTTACTTCTCTATTACATCTTTAAAGTAGCTTAAATAGTGGAGTATTACACAAGAAATGAAATCAGAAATTGGTTGTTATAATATTACAAAATTGCCATTACAACTTAAGTTAAAAGCAAGTCCAAGTCGCGATCTGGAAGAAATGAGATTGCGACATGGACTACAAAATAAATTGGCCTATTCCCGAGTCCAGATCGCGATCTAGACTCTCCATTCCGCAAATTCTCACTTATTCTGTAATTACATTTTGGTCCTTGTATTTTGCTTATTCCAGCTTCCAACCTCTAATTTAGACCTGCATAATATTAACACAATTAATCAATTAATTTAGCTAAAATTTTAATAAAAACTTATCATATTTAACAATAATAAAAATATAAACACATATTAAAAAAATTAACTAAAATCTTCAATTAATTAACCAAAGTTCATAATTTAAACTATCAAAATGCCACAATTTAGAGTAAAATAACTCTAGTTTACTAGAGTTATCACACCCCCAAACTTAGCGTTTTACTAGTCTCGAGTAAAACAAAAATTAAAAGAAACCTACTAACACTTAATATTATTGACACATAAACACCACCAAAATTGACAAAACACTTGATGAGTTGTGGATGTACTTAGAACAATTAAGAAACCCCTCAAGAAACTATAAATACTATATGATAAGTGAAGTGTTTAAATGAGTCAATCCAAGTTTGCAATTTTTTCTACAAAAATAACACACGTTCATTTACTACACAGGATTTCAAGTCACCAAGAATTACTATTCTTAAAAAGAATTACCAAACATTTTAGTCCATTTAAAACATCATTTCTTCTCAAATCACAAATATTATGGAGTTAGCAATTATCCCGACTAGGTCTCATGAAAATAGAAGTTCATTTAGGAATCTTCTTAGATGCAAATGTCACACATTTTGGGAATAGACCTCTAACACTGAATAAGTAATATGAGATCAATGATGAGTTACAAACATTTACTCCTTAACTTATTGGTATACTAAAATGCAATCCCTAATGGCTTAATTCAGAGAAATAACATGGGTACATGTCGAAATCCCGTACTACGCCTTATTACTACTCTAATGGCTTATTTCGGCAACAACATGGGTACATGTCGGAATCCTGTACTCGGCCTATTCCTAAAAGCAAATTTTTTTTTTAAGCGACCCTAAACAAGGAAAATGAGTTAAATGTACTTAAAATTAATCTCAAATACCAATTATTCACAAATTAGAAGAACATTCCCTATGCAAACACACAAAATGTCCCAAAATTCCTTCTATTTCATTTAACTCACTTTTTTCAAAAGATAAATCATCTAACAAAATAATATAAGTGATTTGATCAGAAACAATATTTCAAATAATTTTTTCTATATTTTCAGTACTTTTTTTTGAAAAATAATAATGCCAAGTTTTTGAAATCTTTATGTTGCAGAAGAACTCACTCACACTTAAATTCATGAAATGACCCAATCAAATACTTCAATCATATAGTATTCTACGTCAAAATTCATCATCATCGAGTACTCATTTGATCACTTTTCCATCCACTATACATCAAGTGACATCAATCATGGTTTAATGGCATACACAAAATAACCATTTCCAACACGAAAAATAAACATCCCCAAACTTGTCTCTTTTATTCAAGTTGATGAATAAATCATCATTCCACTCACCCAAAATCCAACATAAAGACATGTCCACCATTAACACGAACTACTCAAACTACGACACAATTTTAAGCTAACAATTGAAACTAAGTAAAGCACTACGGGTACTTAGCCAAGCCATGCATCTCATCAATTAAGCTCTATAAAAATTCAACATCCAAATCAAGTCATCAACCATATATCCAACAAGCTATTCTCAAAAAGATTTAATCAATGAAGCATCAAAAAGATATCTACTTAGCATTAGCTTAAGGCCATTAGCCAATCTACTCAAAAAAACTAAAACATCCCAAATAAAAATACTGAAAATAAGAGTAATTAAAAGTCAAGGTGCTAAATCATGAAAAACGAAGAAAATGTTCATCTTCAATATCCTTGCCTTGATACTCCTAGGAGGAAGTAGAAATATGTTGCTGCTGGGTTATGATGGTTCGAGTGATTTTGAATGGAAGAAAATGGAAATTTTTTAGGGATTGGGGAAGGGTTTTTTAGGTTGAAAGAGAAGAAGGTTGGAAAATTTTGAGAAAAGAAGAAGAAGAGTTGAATAAGTGGTTGTTTTTGCTTCTCGAGATCACGATATGGATTTTCTAGATCGAGATCTCGATTCTGAAATCGCAATTTGATGGAGTTGAGATTGCGATTTCAAATTTGAGATCGTGATCTCGAGTCGGATGAAAATTAGCCTTTGCAAAAGTTTGAGTTCCAAATCTCAATTCGGGTTTTGAGATCGTGATTTGGAACAAATGACCAAAATACCCTCCAAAAGTTTGAGCTCCAAATTGTGATCTAGAATTTGAGATCGTGATTTGGAGCTGAACTTCTGCAAAGTGTATTTTCAACACTTATCCAAAATTTCTCCACTCTTCATCACTTTTCTCCAATTCCATGCACAATCTACAAACACAAAATTAACAAGTGGATGTAAA
This sequence comes from Cinchona pubescens, assembly GCA_025175665.1. Classification (NCBI taxonomy): domain Eukaryota; kingdom Viridiplantae; phylum Streptophyta; class Magnoliopsida; order Gentianales; family Rubiaceae; genus Cinchona; species Cinchona pubescens. Next base: position 2,971,931 of record JANKKI010000016.1, read on the forward strand.
ATGATGATTTCCCTCATTCTTTAGCACCATTTATTCAATTAAAAAACTTATATTTTTAGACTAAAATTATAACCTAATTCAAACCAAATTACTCAAAATCAAACTAATTAAAATCATACCAAAAGAAAACAATAACAATTAAATTAAAAAACTTGGGTTGCCTCCCAAGAAGCGCTCTTTTATAGTCACTAGCTTGACTACGACATGGGCATTTATTCCAAGTACTTGAGGATGATTTGCCACCCTTTTCCTTTTGATTTTCATGGAAAAATCTTAATCCTCTTTTTCTTCATGATTAAAGCTTGATTCTCGGTTCTTCCATGCACAAGTCCTTTCTTCCAAACCTTAGCCATCGCAAGTGCACCAATTAACATCTATAATTGTTTCTCAAACCATTTTTTTTTCTTTTTGCAACCTTTCAACTTCTTGATATCACCATTTTGCAGATTCTTATCAAAAATCTCTTGATCCTTCATCAAATCGCATCCCTTATTGGGTGGTATTTTTCCTTCAATTCATTTCTTGGATCTTTTTTTATTTCCAACACTTGCTTGAGCAAATTGCCTTGGTTAACTTCATTTTGCTCTTCATTTGACCTAGCAAGGAAAGAATTAAGAGATTGGTTAGCACATTTTTCTTCAATATTGGAAATATTATCATTATATTCAAACACATCAAATTCAATTGATTCATTTTCAACTCGTAAAACCAACTTCACTTTGTTCACATCAATTAATGCATGAGCGGTTGACAAGAAAGGCCTCTCTAGAATCAACGGAATCTTACTCTCTTTACACGTATCTAGCACCAAGAAATCAACGGGAAATACCAAATTTTCAACTTGAACAAGCACATCCTCCAACAAGCCATATGGTTTCCTCTTAGATAAATCCACCAATTGGAGTGTGATATTAGTTGGCTTGACATTTTTTATCTATAATTTGTCATAGATGGCCTTTGGCATGATATTTATACTTGCCCCCAAATCACAAAGTGATTGATGCCACGTTTTTCCTCCAATATTCACCTGTATAATAAAACTACCGGGATCTTTAATTTTAGGGGGTAGCCTTCTTTGAACAATAGTGCTACACTTGGCATCAAGGCATACCTTCTCATCATCATCCCACTTTCTCTTTCTTGCCAAAAGATCTTCCATGAAACTAGCATAGTTAGGCATTTTGATGAGGACATCAATTAAAGGAATGTTGACATTAATCCTTTTCAACATATCCAAGAAGTGGTTGAATTGCTTCTCTTTTTCCTCCTTCCTTAGATCAATAAGCCTTTGAGAAAATGGCACTTTTATCGATGAATCCATCTTCAAAGGTTCTTCCACATGCTTCTTCTTGGATATCTTGGTCTCATCCTTTTGTTCCTTCTTGTCTTCATCACCAACAACTCCCCTTTCATTCTCAATTGCATTAGACTTTTGTTCCTCACTTCTTTCCTCTACCTTTTTCTTTTCCTTAGGTTCCACTAATTCTTTTTCACTCCTTATGGTTATGACACGATCTTGCATTGCACCTTGGAATTTGGAATAATATCACTCGAAAGTGCTCCTAGTGGTTTTTCATTATTCAACCTTGCCAATTGCTCCAATTGAATGTCCAAATTTCTCATCGAAGCTTTCAAATTCTCAAAATCTCTCTTATGTTCTTCCTTTTTCCTTTCTAACTCTCTTCTCAAATACTCCGCTTCTCTTTTCCAACCATCATCACATACATTCTCTCTTGGAGCATATTGGTCATTATACATAGGTTGGGAAGAATTTGCATATTGTAAGAGAGGTCTTGGTTGTTGGTTTTGAAATGAAGGGTTAGGGAAACATTGATATGAGTTGGTTTGAAAATTTCTTTGATGTGGCGGTTGATAGGTTCTAGGTAAGGAATTCGAAGCTTGATTGTGTTGGTAGGGGATTTGATTGATAAGGAGGATTGAATTGATTGTTGGTGTTTCTCCAAGAAAAATTAGGATAATTCCTCCAAGAGGGATTAAATGTGTTCCCATAAACTCTGACTGAGATGGGTTCCTTGGAAATGATGATCGATTAGACACATATTTGAGTTGCTCATTGGACCCATAAGACATTTCACATTGTCCATTTGCATGACTACCTCCACAAAAATCACTCACCAGGCTTGGTAGGGTTGAAGAAGAAGACATTGCATTCACACTATTCGGTTTCCAGAAATTCTCCAACATTTTTGCAACGTTGTTCATCACATTCATGAACATACTTTGTTGTGCCAAAAGAGCATCTTGCATGTTCAAATTCAATACTCCACTATGTGCAATAGCTTGATTGGCTTGGTGTTGAGCTACCGGTGGAGTCATTGGTCCATGATAATAACGATTGTATGCCATCCTATTGAGCAATTCTTGAGCTTTCTCTGGTGTCTTGTAAGAGATAGAACCATCGGCGGAGGCATCAACTATTGATTTTGTCTCTTTAGTCAAACCATTATAGAAAATTTGGATTTGAAGCCACAATGGAATCGCATGATGAGGACATTTCCTTAGCAGAAATCTTTGAACTACTCCCAAGCCTCTCCTAAGTTTTCACCAACATCTTGCTTAAAGGAGGTAATTTCATTTCTCAATGTGGCGGTTCTTGCGGGTGGAAAATGCTTTGCCAAGAATTCTTGAGCAAGTTGATTCCAAGTGGTAAACATTCCTTGGGTGTGAGATTGAAGCCAAGATTTTGCCTTATCCCTTAGAGAGAAAGGAAACACCCTCATTAGTACACAATCCGGGTGCACACCATTGAATTTAAACGTGTCCAAAACTTCCTCAAAGTTCATGAGATGTATATAGTGATCTTCATTAGGACCATCCCCAAACATTGCATGAGCTTGTAGCATTTGTATCAAAGCGGGCTTAATTTCAAAATTGTTAGATTGCACCGGCATCCGTGCAATGTTAGAATTTGCTCCATCAAAGTTTGGTAAGGCATATTCTCTCAATGGCCTTCCATTTCTATTCATGCCATTCCCATTTCTGTAACCACCTATTCCATTATTTCCGTTCAGCAACCTCCTCTTCATCATTTTCCATGTTCAACTTCCTTTGATTTTGATTAGCATTTGCCATTTCAATCCTTTCTTGCTCTTGTTGTACTCTTCTAAACTTTTGGATTTCCCTTAACTCTTTTTCCCTTTTCTTGTCCAAGCAAATAAATGGCCCTTTATCTCCTCTTACCATGCACTACAAAAGCCAAAGAAAGTAGTCAATTCAAGTGCCAAGACAATTACATAAGACAAACAACCAACATAAATGAATAAACAAAAATTAACAACTAAATTAAACTAAAGTGTTTAATCTACACGACCCGTAAAGCGCTCAATATTGCCAAATACCAAGGACAATCCCCTACAATGGCGCCAAAAACTTGATGCATGATCTTGGTAGAGTTCAACCTTAAAAACAAACAAGCAATAATTACCCTCACAAAATCACTATACTCTACCTCACTTCCGCAAGTATACGAAATTGATAGTAGTATAGGATGAGTAGGTATCGTTCCCACGATAATGCACTATCACTTCTCATCTAGATTATTTGGCAAGTAATTACCAAGATTTATGAATCTTTATATAGTTATGCAAATTCAAACAATAGGAGAAAAAACTACACTACTAAAAGCCATAATTAAACTCAAGCAATTAAAACCTAAATTAAGCTAAATTATCTTCTAAAGCAAGTAAATGGAACTAAGCAATTACGAAATTAAGAAACTAGCTACTATACCTAATAAAAGAAATTAAATAAAAGCACTTAATTCTAATCTAAATTAACCAAAATAAGAATAAAATTAAAAGCAAGTAATTAACCAAATTAAAAAGACTACATAAAAGAAGTTTTGAAGGCTAGAAGCAACCATTTCTAAACTAGGATTTGGAAAGAGTTAAAATTGAAATATAAATATTTTTTTGATTTTTTATAATAATAAAGAAAGCCCACTAAAAATTAACTAGAAATTAATGCAAGGAATTGAGAAATCTTAACTAAAAAGCAATAAATCAACAAGAACCCTAATTTCTCTATGAAACCCTAGTTAATGAAAGCAAAGGGATTCTCACTAATTTAAACTAGAAAGCAAGAAAAAATAAATATCTACTGACAACTAATGATTAACCCACTACAACTAGCTAATCAAAATTTAAACTTGCAAGGAAATTACAACTAGATCTAAAGGATGATTAAAGAGAACTTTTCATTAAAAGGAAACTTGAAAGTTAAGCTATTCTAATCTACCCTAAAAATTATTGACTACTTACTTACTCTATTCCTACTTACTTCTCTATTACATCTTTAAAATAGTTTAAATAGTGGAGTATTGCACAAGGCAAAATCAAAAATTGGTTGCCAGAATATTACAAAATTGCCCTTACAACTTTAGCTAAAAACGAGTCCATGTCGCGATCTGAAAGAAATGAGATCGCGACATGGACCGCAAAATAAATTGGCCTATTCTCGAGTCCAGATCGCGATTTGGACTCTCCATTAAGAAAATACTCATTTCTTTTGTAATTGCATTTTGGTCCTTGTAATTTGCTCAATCTAGAACCAGCTTCCAACCTCTAATTTAGACCTACATAATATTAACCCAATTAAGCAATTAATTTTGCTAAAATTTTAATAAAAAATTATCATATTTAACAATAACAAAAATATAAATACATATTAAAGAAATTAACTAAAATCTTCAACTAATTAACCAAAGTTCAAAATTTAAACTATCAAAATGCCATAATTTAGAGTAAAATAACTCTAGTTTACTAGAGTTATTAGTATACATTGAAAAACTTTGGTATGTTCTTTTTTACACTCTGGTATTGTCCTCAAGAAACATAGGTAATATAATTTTAGGATAATTCACCAGAGATTGCTTACCCCATTTATCCTTGTGCAATTGGACATGTTCATCGTCAAGAGGAATGAATGCTATAGGGAGAAATGTATTCTTGTCCACTTCAACTTGTGCTTCCCAATTGCATGAATTCTTGGCTTTCCCCTCCTCAGAATCAAGAATTTGGTTCTCAAAATTTGTTTTCTTACCATCCATAGGTTCAGTTCCATGTCCTCCTCCTTGATTCCAATAGGTGTAGGAGTAGTCTATTTTCATCAAACAAATGGCAACCATCCACTACAAGCCTTTTTTTTTTTGAGTGCTTAAATCAATATATCAAATTTGTATTCGATAACCACCATGAATGCATCAATCTTCTTGTTTGTTTCTTGCAATTTTTCAACAATTCTCCTGTGACAATCTTCAAAATCCTTTTTTCTCTTTTACAGACCCAAATTTTGATTCTTGATTTGTTCTTGAAGTGTTCCACACATGGTGTCTTCATCAAACTCTATCTGAAAATCATTTGCTTCAATTGAGCCAATCATTTCTGTTCCTAGAAAGGACTGCTCTAATACCAATTGTCAAGATCAAATATGTAAAACACAGAAAATGAGAAGAAGAAAAAAAAAGAACATTAGTTGTGGGAAGAAATAGAACTAAGGGGAGGAAACAGAGACAGTAATTAGAGGAAAAGATTACGAGAAAGAGCCAATTTTCATTTATTATATGAGATTCTAATATTCAGGCATATAGGACTTCAACCTTTAAAAGCTGAATTACAAACTCATGTGATACAACTAACTAGCAAAACAGAACCAAAAATGACATCGTTCCCTTGGATCATGACATAATCCTTCTTCCAACAGTGCACAATCTCGCCGTTCTGCTTCTAAAATCTTTGCCTAACATCCAATTGATGCTATTTTTTTCACGCAACTCTAGAATAAAGATGCACACTAATACATAAAATATAACATTAAAATTATACACAAACACTTGCAAAAACTAGAAATATAATACAAACAAGAATACACAAAGAACTCTAATTTCTAAAAGAATTAGGTAAACAACCTAAATCAACCCTAAATGCATACTCATATAAATATAAGTTATACAACATCAAATAAACACTAAAACACTATGTTAAACATATATTAACACGTAATAGTAAAAATAAACTAAAATACATACTTAAATACAAAAATGCTCGAAAGTAATTCAAGAATCGTAGAAAACAAAATGATAGGAATAAACCTAATTTCTTAGGGTTACCACTTATCTTGAAGTCCTCATGGGAAGCTGAAAGACAATGTGTTTTTTTAGGTCCTAGAGACCCTTATCTATAGGTTTCAAGAGTTACATAGTGTAAGCCTATGAATAAGATTCGAAACACAAGAAAACAAACACCCTAAACCATAAAAACTTTAAAAATCATGTTTTCCCTTCATGACTCACTACGTCCATGCTTATCCCTCGCCGAGGTAAGAAAACTATCTACCAAGGTTGGTCACAATGAGGCTTTGAGCTTGGCCAGCAAGGTGCTCCAGATAGCTGTATGCAATTTTGTCGTTTTGCTTCTAAAATTTTTGTTTGATATCCGATTGATGCGTTGTTTTTCTTCCCGCGACCCCCTAGAACAAAAACAAATATTAATATCTGTAATATAACAGTAAAATAACACATATACTTACAAAAACTAAAATAAAAAATAACAAGAACGCATAAAATTCTAATTCCTGTGCTGAATCTGTCAAACAACTAAAATAGAACCCTAATCACAAAAACACATAAATATAAGTTAAATAACATGAATTATAAACTAAAAAACTACATTATATATATATATATATGTATATATATACAGACACACACATATATGTATTAACACAGAGCACATATATAGTAACACATAGAAGTAGAAATGAACTAAAACATATACTTCTACCCTAAAATGAAAACTAATGTAAAAACCATCTAAAAAGAATATGAATAAACCTCATTTTCTAGGGATATGAGATAGTCGAATAACCAAGTTGTCTGCTTTTGCCTTATATATTCTTAGCTAGTGCAACCTTAACAATTTCCTTTTCAAATTAAGAAAAGGATTTAATTCATGATATATAAATCCACAAAACTAGTCCACCAATACACTTGGGGATCAACTTCACTTTTAAATTACAAATGATCAAATTAGTGCAAAATACATAATGAAAATTTTTAATCAACAAGTTTTCAAGTTACCCAAACTTCTATAACCTGCAACCCAACCCAACCCAATCCATTGATTTCTGAGTTATAAATAGGTTGACCATTTTGCAACCAAACACATCTAGTTAATCATAAACCACTAATTTCTTGTCATGTTTGTGTCAATTTTTCGTGTCATATCAGAAATTGACACCCTTATTCTTAGGTTAATCCCCAACTCAAATAAGAAACTTTCGCATTGTCCAAACTCGCAACACTAAATTGTTTAAGCTTAGTTGGAAAGTTGTGTAAATTTCAACTCCAAGTAACTATATTGCCAAAATTACTTGATTATTGTATGTATAACAAAAAATATTTGAATTTCGGATGAGAATATGAATAGCTTCACCCAGAACTTAATTTGCAGTAGATTCAATCTTTATAGTTGAATCCAGGCTTGGTTGGGTGTATGATAACTTAATTGGAAAATGCACAAATTTCACAGGCTATACATCACAAATTAGAATTTCTATGAGACGTTAACAAAGAACAAAAAATAAATAAATAAAAATCTTCTACGCTTCTTTGAGTATTCTTTCTCTTTTCTAATTTTCTTGATGCATACGAATCAATAGAGCCTTGCTATATTTATAGGACTAATTCCACTTTGTACTTCCAAATTTATATTCTATTTCCAGTTTACATCCTTGATTTCAATTTTGGACATTTTTCACCCCCAAACTTTCAAATCTATCCCACTTCAATCCTATTTTTATCACCGCCAAAAAAGTTAACAAACTCTTTACTTGTGACCCCAAAATATTTGTGGCACATTGTTATGAATCCTACTGACTTTGTTGTACATGTGTAAAGATTCCATTAAATTTGGTATGGTGTTAAAAGTTGAAGTAAAGTGGAACAGATTTGAGAGTTGAGCATGCAAAGTATCCAAAACTAAAATTGAGAGTGTAAAGTAGGAATTGGATATAAGTTGAGGGGTGCAAAGTGAAATTAACCCATATTTATACTAAAGATTGGAGATTGATAAATTTAAACAATGATGTAATTAACTGATACATCAAATGGAAGATGAAGCACATTTAACAAATAACTAAGGAACTTTTAGAAGCATTTAGTAATGATAGAAATTCACACTGAAAGAAGATGGAGCACTTCCAGTATTTAGTCCCATCAGATAATTCACTTAAGGGCAATTCTTTCAAGCTTGTGCATCTTACCCTTAATGGCAACATTTGGTCCCTTAAAAGAATTATCTTCTTTTTGTGGATAGCATTAACATAGAAATGAGCTCCCATATAAAATAATGAACCTATTTAGAGAAGTTTATAATGATAACCATCGAATAATAAGAGGACAAAATAAAAGGAGATATCTTACACTTTTTTGAGAAACAATCATGGAATTGTTTAGGTCTGAAGGAAAGAGTGAGGCTACAAGAGTTAGATCATGAAGGAGGACAGCTAAAATAGTTGCTTGACAAGGTATACGAAGGAGGCTATATCAAGTCATTGATATTCCAGTCAATCAAGGAAAAACTGGTCTCAAAATAGGGAAGCGGACAACTAATTGGGATATAAGGTTTCCACAAACTTATCTTGCAAGCCTAACTTGTGGTAAATTTTTGTCTCCCTCTCCATATTGACTGTTAAAGGCCCCTTACTCATCTTGGGCTGTCCGAATCAAGATTAGGGAAACGGACCATTAATTTCCACTTTCCCTAGGTGAAATCTTGTTGTTACCAAAAGAATGAAAGGAAGGATCCACTGTGGAATCAACAATTTTCTATTTCTTGGGGATAGGCTCAAGAAGGGAAAAAGGAACCTCAGTTGTAGGAACAATTATCTTTAGTGAAGTAGCTTTAGTCTCCAAGGTATCATCCACAATCTTAGAGTTGTTGGCTTGAGACTCAGTAAGGTCAAAGGTGCTGTTGGCCCAAAAACAACCTAAAAGGGGGTGAATTAGGTTATGTCTAAAAACAAACCTTTTCATGTTCTTAATGAAAATGCAAGCTTTGTGCAACAAATGAACACTTAAGGACAAATGATCAAAGATAAATATTTAACAATTGAAACTTAAAGAACAAACAAAAAGATTGAGATGAAGAATATCAAACCAAACTCCCAAGCTCATCAAGCTTGGAGTACATCCACTAACAGTGCCTCTTCAAAGAATGTGAGGCAATAACCATCTTGTACACAAAGTAGACTCACCCTTGCACCAACTAAGTTCCTCTAGTTGAGGCAAAGGGTTTTACATTACAATCTCACTTTTGTACACCTATTATCCCTCCACTCTTACACTTGAAAATTACTCACTAGTCTACTCTTGCTCACACTAATTCCCTCTAGTTGAACTAAGAGAACTATACTGATACAGGTTGATGCCCAGGGTATGTAGAACTTGATCACAAAATGCTAAAGATCCCAACTTTATGATCAAAAAAAAAGGACGGCCTAGGGTTTATATGCACAAGCGAAAGGTAGTTGTTAATAGACCTCCTTGATTAGCCACAAGGCAATCTTTTAACTATGAGCAAGGAATTGATCCAAAGCCTAATTGGCAGATGAAATCAATACCTGGTGTTGGTTATAACCTCAAGTGCTCAATCTTGAAGCCCCAACTAGATTCCTAGCCTAGACAAGACTAAAGAGAAATCTAAAATTCTAATTCACTCGTATGAGAGGAAAAAGAAAAACTGAAATCTTATTGCCAAAATTCATTTCTTCAATTGTGTACAAGACCCCTCTATTTATAGTTGAGGGTGGAGGATTCTAGGACTAAATTATTCAATGTGGGATAGCTAGTTTTAATAGTTAGTCCATCCAAATAGCCCATTAGCCTTTGAACCCAATTCTTGTCCACTTAACTAATGGACTCAAATATATGGCCCAAAAACAAATAATACACGTCTTGAAACCAGTGTATTAGAGACACTAACACTTAAAACAATTGGGCTCAAAATAAAAGACTAGAACAACTAAATAAAACAATATTCCATGACCGAAATAATGAGGCTAAATTTCGGCCCTTTAGCTTCTCATCCTAGGCTTGATCTTCAATGACTTGGACTTTGCGTCCATTACTAAGAACATCTTAGACTCTTTAGTGGACTTCTTCAACAACTTCAACTAAGCCCAACATAGCTTTATTGAGGTTCTTAGCTCTTGATCTCGTAATTGGACCTTGTGGAACTTGAAGTGCGGATTCCGTGAGCCTATATCGAGCCTTTGTGGACAATTGATCACCATCAAGTCCTTGGGATGTATCACTATACTACCCAAACCAATACAAGCCACAATATTTTAGCCTATTTCTCCCCAAATAGCTCTTACAAGTGTTTGTATTGAATGTAGTAGTTTCATTATTCATTTGGATGTCCTTGGGCTACTTATAGATGAAAGATGTGCTAAAATTTGAGCTCTAACGGTAAAAAAACTAGCTATTAGGAGTTCAGACGCTGGTTCGAAAGTCCGATCATGCATCCTACAGCATCATGAATAGTGTTTCGGACGGTCAAATGCGTCCTACAGCTTTGACAGAAAATTTCTTCATTGTGAGCTCCTTTCTTCGGACGGTATGTAGGTTCGACGTCCAATTCTTTTGGCTTTCAGATTTCTTGTCTCGGACAGCCTTTTGCTTCTGAAGTACTTTCTTCGGACAGTTATCTACATCCAAAAGATGTGTTCTTCTTCGGTGTTGTTTGGACATGTTTCGAACGCTCCCTTGCATCCGAGCTCCTTTTTTTCGAATGCTCATCATCGTCGGTAAAGTGTTGTTCAATTTTTTATTATTTTTCTTGATTGTGTTCGGATGATCATTTTCGTTCGAACCTTCCTGTTTTTCTGCACACTTGTTTTTAAGACGTTAGTACGATTTGGTCATCATCAAAATATGATTATCATAACTAGGGTCCAATAGGTGCGTGGGCTACTTGCACCTTCATCGCTCTTCAAAAGATGCTGGAATACATAGGCTATTCTAGGTTTCATCCTCATTATAAAATTTACTGCAAATAGGAGCAAGAAAATAAGCACAATTCAAAATCATGAAGCAGTCAAGATGTAAGCCAATAACAAAAAGTTACTTAGTTGCATAATCACGAGATCTGGCAACTTGGCTAAATCCATAGTATATTATCTTGTTCTAGTAATGTATCACACATCGATATAAATGATTTTCTTTCTCAATTTTAGCTACGGTCATTGGGTTATCTAAGCTAGCTTTAGGAGGAATGGTGACATTTGGGTACCAAGGGTGACAAAGGACACTTCAGAATAGGAAATAGAGAAAAACTTTTCTTTCTAGGGAATGGCTTTCCTGGGCATATTTGCCACAATCCTAAGCCTTTTTCGTCATACACACCTCCAAAAATGAAAAAACTGAAGGAGTAAAGTTACGGTGTAGTTATTTCCAAATAATTGCAATAAACTTGGAAGCCTATAACATACATAATACATTATGAATAGCCAAAAATAGAATCTCTACATTCATAGAGTTGAGCGAGAATTGTAGCCCTATGTCAAATTGGTTCTGTAAACCATAGTCCAGCTAGTTGGATGGTTGTTAGCTCTGCTTGATTCTGACGGGTAATACATATCCGAATATGTTGGGTTGAAAGAAGTAGTTTGTATTTATCATCTCACCTCATATTTTCCATGTGTGAATGCTATAGAGGAGGCACGAAGGGGATGATTATCTAAAGAGTCAATAGAACCAAGCACTATAGGTAGGATTTTCGTGCTTAAGGGTAGAGGAACAAAAAGACATAGTACCTAGATTTGATTGGCTCTCCATGAAGGAAGAATTTGCAAAATGATGGATGGAAATATGTAACGAAATAATTGCTTAAGCAAAGAGAAAATCCTCTTTGCAAAATCATTTGGAAGATGAAATAAATCCAAACTTTGTAGAGGAAAGTAAAATTTAAGTAATGAAAGTTGTAAGTGAAGGGATAGTTACCTAGTAATGGATAGATGAGAAACTGCCAAATTTTTTTTGAAATTTGAACTGTGAAAAGGATAAGATCGATTGAAAAAAACCCTAAAATAAAAAAACGAACCCTGGATTAATAAAAACCCTAAAATAGGGATTAGTCTAGAACTGGGCACCTGCCAACTTAGGTGCGAGGCAGTGCGACGCTACACCACCAGTAGCTCAATGCCTCCAACTGCTTTTGGGTGCCTTCAGCTAGGGGTCTAGGCACCTCCAACTTTCAGTAACCTTATAAAAACACAAACACCTCTAACTGGCTTTAGGCACCTTTGATCTTCTCGATGCCTTTAGACACCTTTGATCTTCTCGATTTGCATGCTAATCAAACAACTGAAACCTGATTTATTCAAAACCTATAACAACATATAAAAAATAAAAAATAAATGAACAAAATAACACAAAATCCCATTTCCAACAAAAAACCCTAAAATAACATGACAATCGCTGGGGGATATCATCAAAAGTTAATCAAAACACATGCAGATAACTCTCTTTTGGGAGAGTAATCAAAATTTAACCCAGACTTAAGGGTGAATAATTAGCCTAATTATTATATCTTGGCCAGTTAACACAACATCTGAGCACTATAGACAATCGTCCTTAATAGAATTAACTTGCTTGGAGGCGATTTCATACTAAAAAGGGGATTGTTGATATATCCTAATTCTACTATGTAAAAGTAGGATAAAAATTGTAGATCATATGATTAATAAATTAGAAATGTGATAATACTAATAGGTTGAATATATAGATGGTGAACGATTCTTTGAGCCGTATCATACTAAGATCCTTATTGACAGAGAAATTAAATTGATAAAGGAACAAATTCATAAATATACTTGGACAATCAACTCAAAAACATACGTGCAACAAATATGCTAATAGCACTACACTGCTTCTCCATATTATTCTTGATTTCAGTCGACTTCAAAGATTAATTTAAGCATTAGAGTGATCCTACTATATTGTTTCCCCATATCTTTCGATCTGTTCCGTAACCTATCAGTTGTTGGATTGTTTTTGGACCAGCACGATATACTAGTTTTATGAGCATAGGAGAGATTTTTAGTGGAACGAGAAAGATTTTGGATGGGGCCTTAATGATGATATATGGTATGAAGTTCAAGATTTGAAGAGCGATGAAGGTGTTGAGAATTTACCTTGATCATTAGAGGTTTTACTCAAATATGAAAAGTGCAAAAATATCTCGATTAGTCCAAAAACCAAGAAACTTTCAAAAAAGATTTTAATGTCTGCCAAAAAAAAGTTTATTTTAAAATAACAATTTGAGGGTTGCTTTGGAAAATGTGTACCCTGGTTGAAAAACTCCGAATTCAAAATTGTGTCAAATGGAACAAAATTCATGCAAGTGTAGAAAACTTGAAAAATGACTTTAGCAATTTAAAATGCCCGAAACAACACTTAAGGTCAAAGTATTATTTTGCCCCTGTTCTTTCAGAAAATAAATTAAAAGTAATTAGCACAATCAGAAAAGGGAGAAAAACCAATTTAGTTTCTTATCTTTGAGGCATCAAACAATTTGGTTCCTTATCTATCACAACAGACCAATTTGGTCCGTCATCTCTAAATTTTTATCCAATCAAGACCTGTGACAGAAATTATGGACTAATTAATGGAACAAACCATGCGCCGAAACAATAATCATGTCGCCCTTAAACTGCAAAAGATGTCTTGTTAACTGCTTAATTAGTTTGTCTATGATTTTCGTCACAAGTCCTGGATTGGTTGACTTTTTTAAGAATGAGGACTGAATTAATTTTTGTAATAGACACGGAACCACATTGATCGATAAGTTGAAGATAACAGACCATATTAATCTTTTCCTCATCATAAAAATTACAAAATTTGCAATGAAGAATATAAAATCCTTGCTTTGAAAGAAAAACTTTTATGGTAAACTTAAATTCACAAAATTTAGATTTTGCCCTCAAAATTCAAAATTTTGAAAAATTTATCCTATGTAGAGTAGGCAAAAAAAAAAAAAAAAAGACAAATAAATATAAAGTGTTGTTAGTTGGTGGGCTATGTCGGGCTAGCTTGCTGATATGTGGTCCGAAAACACCTAGCCAACACAGGTCACTATTACCCAAGATTAGTGGTGTTCAAACTTAACTTAATTCAAGAGCCGACTCAATCTAATTTTAATTTTGAGTTAAGTGAATTGGGTTATAGAGTTATTTAAATTGGGTTACTTGAAATTTATTGAATTATATTAGTTTTTTATTTTAAAATCAACCCAACCAATAATCCGCTATATTCTTTTTTGTTTTTGTTTAAGCAAGCCAAAATGGAGCATTTTATTGATGTGAAATGGGGGAGTATATAGGAGAGAATTCTCTCAAAATACAACAGGCCAAGCCTAACTATTACACAAGAACGTCAGTCAATTTTTAGAGCATTGCAATTACAACAACTGGCGATCAAAACATTTATGTGAAATATTCCATTCCATCACTATTTTCCAATTTTCAGTAGCTTTCTGTACCTTCCTCCATGCAATACTTGTACATTGCACATCCTTTTGTATGTTGTTGAAGATGGCCACAGCTGAGGTAGGACAATACAAAAAAATCTTCATGTTCCTAGATTTCCATAAATTGTACTTAGTCACAGCAGAGCACAATCTCTTGAACTGGGAAGTAAAAGTTATACATGTGTATAAGAGCAACCAATCCACTTGGAACTCATCCAGCTGAGATCATTATCAAAGCTATGTTGCCTTATATATTCAAAACAAAGACCAAGTACTTTTCTCCAAATCTGTGAACTGATTTTGTAACATCTCGAGCCCTGGGTTGGCCGAACTACTTTTGAACAAAAACAACGGGTTCAAAATACTTAAGCCAAATTGTTAATAGCCCACAACTCAAGGTGTATAAACAATACAATATCCCCCTACTTTCCATGTGGGACGGGACATGACATCACATTCACCCCTCCTTTAGGCTTTGCATCCTCGCAAAGCCCAAGATGGACCCCAAAAACACATCACATACACTGCGTAGCATAGCACAATACCACTGAAGGCCCAAGTTGGAGCCCAATAATACATCACATACACTGCGTAGCATACCCCAATACCACTGATCCAGCCTTACCCTATGCAGGGACCACATAAGGTTCGCTTATTGATTCTTCATCAGTCCGTGCCCAACAACTTTTGAACCCATTTTGTTTCTGCTCAAAAGTTGTTAGGCCAGCCCAAGACCCAGGGTGTTATATGTGATGCCTCGTCCCACATCGAAAGTGGGAGGGGATATTGTATTGTTTATAACACCTTGGGTTGTGGGCTACTAACAACTTGGCTTAACCATTTTGAACCCGTTGTTTTTGCTCCAAAGTAGTTGGGCTAGCCCAGGACCCGGGGTACTACAGATTTGGCAGTCAAAGAACAAATGGTCCATACTTTCAGGTGCAAGTTCACACAATACACAAGTAGGATCAATTTGTAACCCCAAATTCCCCATCATGTCTCTTGTAGAGAGCCTCTTTTTGCAAAGAAGACAAAGGACAAAGGAAAATCTGGGCACACATCCCTTGCCCCAAACCAACTTATACCATTCAACTGGCACACCTGCAGGCTGTAGAGTTTTCAAAGTCATCTTAACAGAGGAAGTAGTGGTAGTAGTATCCTCCTAGATAGTGTGATCTTTCCTTCCAATACAGGGAAGAAAAGATACAGGACGTTAATTGCTGCAGTTACCTTACTTCAACAGTTGGTATTCTCCCCTCTGGCCATTTCCATTCCCCACCAAGGATGTATTTTGTTACATTATCATGCTGTGTACAGCCAAAGCAATTCAACAAGTTCTCAGAGAACTTTTTGTATGGTGGACCCACTGGATGCCAAAAATCAAACCAGAAACTGGTATCATTACCATCACCAATGACTTTTCTAATAAAATGTTGAGCTAGACTTCTCATGTTCAATATTTTCCTCCACACCCAAATGCAATCAACTGGCAGTTTGACACCACAGAAAGACTTCCCTTTCAAGTTAATAGTGTGTATCCATCTAATCCAAAGAGATTCTTTCCTACAATGTATATTCCAAATTTGCTTAAGGCATTTATTCCAAAGCTCTAGGTTATGGATTCCCAATCCACCTTTTCTCTTAGGTTGACAACCTTCCAACTTTTGCATAATATGCTCTTGACATCCCCTGTCCATAGGAAAGAGGCAAGGTAAGCTGGTTTATCTTCTTGATCACAGCCTTATGTAGAATGAAGTCACTAGACCAATATAATTGGAAACCTTGCAAAACTGATATGATCAATTGAACTCCACCCCCATAGCTCAATCTCTTGAAAGCCCAACTCTTGATGTTAGCCTCTATCTTGATAAAAATAGGCTGTCAATCTTTATAGCTGAGCCTAGTAGAAATTAAAGGCTTTACAGGCAGCTCACCTCTAGGCATTTCAACAATCTAGCATAAATCACATTCCATGGCCTCATCAACACCAGCTATAAAAATTTGACTTTTCAACAGGTTTGGATGCAAACCTGATAAACCAGCAAACTCATCCAATATCTTGCTAATAAGATCAAGAGACCTTGGGGTAGCAGCAACAACAATGAAAAGGTCATTAGCAAAAGTTATATGATGAGAACTTCATATCAGCACATTTAGGATGGAAGTCATACCCCATTTGCGCAATATTTGCTTCAAAAAGTTGAGAAGCATTCCATTAGAATCTTATGCCATAAGGAAAAGAAAAGGAGACACAGGATTCCCTTATACTTAACCCCCTTCCCTATTAAAAAACCCACCAAAGATCCATTCAGGTTCATAAAAAATTAAGCAGTAGTGACACTATTCTTAATCCACCTCATGAATTGTCAGGAAAGCCCAAAAGTTCCATGGCTGAAAACAGAAACGCCCAACTCAATGTGTCGTATGTTTTCATGATATCCACCTTCAAAACTGCCTGGTTTTACCCCCTTTTCTATGGTAATTCATTACAATTTCATGCATTAATAACACATTATCCAGAATACTTCTATCTTTAACAAAAGCATTATGATTATTAGTGATGATTTCAGGTATTATCTTCTTCACCCTGCTGATAATGACAATAGAGTAGCACCTGTACAGCACATTAAGGCAAGCAATTGACCTAAAATCCTTCATGTGTACTGCATTTTGCACCTTAGGGACTAAGGCCAAGCAGGTACTGTTTAAAGGATAATACATGTAATCTTTATCTCAAAACAGAACTTCATGGCAATCACATCTGTCCCCATACCATCCCAATTCTACTTAAAGAATTAAACAGTGTAGCCATCCGGTCCTGGAGCCTTACCTTCCTTCATTTCAAACAAAGCAAGCTTAATTTCCTCAACTGTAACATCTGCCTGCAACATTTGAGCTGGATCAGTAGAAATGCAAGTTTTGATAAAATGCCACATGTCTACTGTATATTCCCTAACTCTAACGGGTTTACTGAAAAGTTGTTGATAAAAAAAGCTAATAGCCAGAGTTTTCACCTCCTCATAATCAGTAATGAGTTCATTTTCATTATTCTTCAAAGCTAAAACTTTGTTTTGCTATATTCATTTCAATGTTTTCCTCTTCATTAGATTTCTGAACCATTTCAATCTTTTCCTCTTCATTATATTTCTGAACCATTTCATTGAGTGAAACTCCAAATTTTTTAGTTTATTTATTTATTTTAAATATAAAATAATTATAAGAGTTATAATTAAAAAAGATATATTATAATTGATAATTTAATTTGATCACTATTGATTTATAATCACTATTAATTTATAATATATATCCTATAAGAAATAGTATATACCAGATAATTGAATTTAATATTTTAGATAAATATAGGTATCTGATGTCTTTTTCTCTGGTTACACTAATTTTGGGAAGAAAGTAACTAATCTGTACACACCAAAGGTTAGCCTCATTTATTCTAAATTTTATTTATTAAATTTGTTTTATTATTTTGATTTAATTATTTAATTACTTATATTATGTTTTAATTTAATTAATGAATTCGAATTAATTAAAATATTAAATCATGATTAGATTGTATAATTTAAGTTCGAGTTATACTGGCAACGAAGTTAAGAAAGTATTTTTGTATTTCTTGGAATAATTAATTATTTTTGTTGAAAAAAATGAAATCTTGTTTTTCAAAATTATTTATTTTTTAGTATAGCAAAAGTAAATAAATTTTGGAAAAGAATTTTAAAAAAAAATGAAGAATGGGATCACCTTACGGATTGGAAGGGTGATCGGAATCACTTCACCCAGTCATCTTCTATCATCAGTCAAGGAAAATTTCGCCGAATCCAAATTCAGATCCTTCGCTAGATTCGGTCGACACATCAATGGTGTTGAACGGCGTCTTCGCCGTCATTGGGATGAAGCCGTGGCTTGGCCACGGACTGATGAAGAATTGGACGGTCGAAAGCCATTCAATCAACGGAGGAAGAAGGATTAGGTGGTTCAATTTGAGGGAAGATGAGGTTCAGAGGTTGATTGGAAAAAAAAAGGTTCGCCGGGGAAGTTTGGCCGATGAAGATGCAGAGTTGGGGGGAAAAAGATGGGAGAATTAAAAGAATTTTTTAAAATTACAGGATTAGCCACTTAATTTTAAAATATTTATATTAAGGCCTAAATATTTGAAAATAGGATCAAATTAAGTCCTTTTTAGCTTCTGAAAATTATAAATTACTCCCAATGGTTTTATAAGGTCATTAGTAGTCTCAGTTCCCTGAGTAGTTCTAGAATTTTCAAAATATACCCTATAATTTATAAAAATGATACTAAGACTCAACAAAGTTTCTCAAAATTCTCAAATTAACCCCTATAACTTTAATAAAGTTAACAAATGACCTTCAAAGGTTTTGTAAGGTACACAAAGGTTTTCCAAATGACTTTCTAAAGTTACCAAAGTACCCTCGCATATTTTACAAGCTATCTAAAGCCCTTAATAGTTTTTCAAAGTTACTAAAGTGCCCATAAATGATTTTCTAACTTTACAAAAATGACCTTAATATTTTATAAATTATTAGTAAAGCTCTTAAAACAAAAAGTTTTACATGATTATAATAAGACCCGAAAAAATTTGAAAAGTTGTAATAAGGTATCATAAGTTTTGAAAACAAGTAATAAATGTATTTTTTTTTTTTTTTTTTTGACTCGATATAAACTAATAAGCAAACATGATTAATTCCTTATAAACTAAAATATGGAAAATATTATTTTTGAATTAGAACTCAATTGTTTTCCAAAAGTTACCGATTCTAATACAAGAATTATTTTAAAAGATTAATAGTAAAATTCTTTGATCTCACATAAATAGTTACAATTATTGAACTTAATAATGGATTAAAGTATTGTGTCTAGGATATTGAAATAGGGTTTTATAAGAATTTGATAAGGGGATAATTATTTGAATTATTAGTAATAAGATATAGTGATTTTGTTTGTAAGGATTATTAACAAGAAACAAAGGTAAGTAAAGGCACAATTAAGAACCGTTTGAGGTATGTGGTGCTTACTTCTATACTTTTGAAATTGTATTTCTAAACTATGTGTTTTATAAATTGTTTTATGACTGTGCATAGTTTTCAAAAGTCGTTTGTGAAAATGTGTTTTGCTCAAGAATTATTTTTATTGTGAAATTCTGAATCATATATAGTTATATGACTGTTTGGTTTTAAAAGTATGTGGAAATGCATTATATGTATAGTTTTGATTATGTGTGACATACATCAGTGTTGTATAGATAATAATAAGATATTTTGGCTCTGAACGAATATGAAATAATCAGTAGGGGTAATAATACCAAATTAGAGTCAAGAAATACTTAACACCATGTGCATGAGAGACATGGTAACACAGAGTCAAGAAAGACTTGACAATAGACGCAAGAAAGACTTGGCAATGCAAGAAGAATGTCAAAAGGAATTGCAGAACTTCTTGACAGCCTTTTCTAGTGAAGTTAATCACTAGATTGAATATTCAGAAGTCGATGACTATTTGTTAGTTTTGAGCCATTTAAATGGATGCATATTTTACGATATGAAAGTATGTATGTTACATGAAAGTACAAGTCATGAAAAAATGTTACATGATATATGAAGAATGCCACGAGTATGTGACTTTATTTCATTACATATTTTACAAAAATGATGTTACATGTTTTACAAGAATGATTTGGATAAAAGTATAAGCATATGATAGTATGATATGTATGCATGAGCTGTATATATATGTAACAGCATATGATCCAGTAGGAGTAAGTACTATCTATTGGATGACTTGCCGCTCACCCCATATTCTTATATTTATTGCATAAAAGACGAATACAAGTATGTATTAATTGAAGATAAGGACTAAACGTTCGAAAATAAGGAAGGAACTTAAGGTGGTCACTATCTTAGGGATTTGTTTATAGGTTTATTCTAGTAAGTCAAGTCTGTGTGCTCTTAATGATTATCCATGTTTAACGGTTTGTACATTTGTTTAAGATTTAGTAAAAGCCACACTATTTGAAATTAATATATTTTTAGAGAATTATTTCTGTTATTATAGTTAGATGTTTAAAGTAAATTGTGCATGCTATGACGCCTTGTATTCTTGAAATTTGCTCTTGAAGATATGATGACAAGTGCCTAGCAAGTGTCGGTCAGAGACGTTCCTGTACATTTTAGACATAACATTTCATCTAACTTATATATATATATATATATCCGTTCTTGATGTAACATTTATCTACTTATATATTTTTTTTTCCAATTTCATTCTTGACATAACATTTCATCCGACTTATAATTTTTTTTCTTTTCAATAACAGTTCATCTAACATATTATTTAACTCTTTCCTTCTTATTACTGACCTAACTATTTTATTTTTGATCCAAAAAAAAATAAAATCTAAGGGACTACTAACAACAATATTTTTTCTATTTTATATTTTTTGGCATTTTTAATTTAAATGATTCGAAAACTCTAATAATACTCAAGTTGATTTATTTAAAATTCTATATTAGTTAAATTGAGTTCAGTTTAAATTGTCAAACCAAAAATATGAAAGCCCAAACTCAAAAATTCGGTAATCCAATAACTCAACCCATCGTGTCTTGAGTCAGCAATTGCGAGGAGGTTGAAGTTCTGTGGGTCCCTCTTAAGTTTAGTTCTCCCTTTATTTGTGAGTGTTTTAGATGTTAGTTAACACTATTCAAAAAAAATTTCCTTGTACTTGAATGTTCTAATCTAACTTTTAACTTTTTTTTGTCTTCTGATAAAAATAAAAAAAAAACCCATCGTGTCTTGGTCCAAGCTAGGCCGGACCACGACGAGCTGGTTGGACAGATTTTGAGCTAATCGGGTTGGTATTTGCAGGTCCTGCACCCACTTATCACACTTCCGCGCCCGCCGCCAGCGTATCTAGTCAATGCAAGTCAACACACCAAAGACAGTTTCGTTGATCTCTCCCAGTAAGTACTGTTAATGTGCATAGCTGTTTGTGTGTGTTTCTGTCTTTTGTTTTCTCTAAACGAAAAGACTTACCAATACTTGCATTTCTTTTGCCTTTATTTGGTTCCAAAAAATTTGGCTTGAGCAACTTTTATTATGTAAATCAATAATAAAATAAATGCTAAGGAGTACTGTAGAATTGAATTAGTTGCACAAGCGAAGCTCAACCATTGTCTCGTTTCTGCTTTTCTAGATTTTTATCAGCACTTCTTTTCACCAATAAAATTAAATTAATTATGCGAAATATGTAGGCTGTAAATGAAACTTTAAACTATATTTGATATTCGAATCGAACTTGTAAGGATTCGAGTTTGGTTCGTCAAATTAAGGTTGAACAAGATTATCATTAAATTTTTGTAACTCGGCTATTAAAATTTCGAATTTACATTTAAAATTCAAGCTAATTGAGTTTGATTCGAATTTGACTTCATCAAAGTTTATTTGATTTCGGCTCAAAATATAAATAAGTTAAAGTTGAACACATTTAGAAACTAATTAAAATAATCAAACAAGTTTAAACATGTAAGTGTTTGACTTGTGTAGGATTGTTTACACCCCTAGAAATGTGTTGTTTGCATCATAAAAGCAATTTGTTCCTCGACGTTGTTGGGTTGAATAGATTATGAACGATAATATCATTGGCCTAAATTATTTCATTCTGGTATATTTGACTATATCCAAGTTCCTGACTGACTTAATGAGTTTATCTTTTTTTTTATTATTTTTTACTTTTTATAAATTTTATTTGTGTTTTTCTTATATTTTTCAAAAGTTCCCTTTTTGGTTTCAGTAACTTTTGCAATTGCCAGTGTCCTTAATCACTTCTTCATGGATGAGATTTAGATGGCTTTAGATCATTTGATAAGAGTTTGTAAAATGAACCTTGTTGACAAGTGAGAATTTGGTTTTGATGGTAGTTTGATGCGGCAGTACGAAATAAATATTAATTGATTAACATAAACTAGTATGACATTTTTGGGCAGAGAGTGGTAGTATGCTTGGCTGATTTTGGTTATATTCTCGGATTTCAATCAAAGGCTTTGTATATAGTTGGTGTCTGCTTTTGATTTTATGCATTTGTAGTCTAAATTTCAATTCGTGCTAAAAACTTAACGGTAGTATTCAGTACTTAAATGAAGGGTTGACTGCAGATAAACTTAACCTAAGAAAAATAGTTCCACATTAAGAGAACAAGGCAAAAAAGCGGAAAAAAGGAGTAGCATTTATGGATAATTCTTAGAGTGTTGTAATACGACATTGTGTCACATTCTAGACTGTAATGTGAGGGAGACAATGATGGGGATTCGGTGTTTAAACATCTGAAGAAGGGATTACCCCAGCCCTATTATATTCCTTTTGCCTTAGAGGTAAATCCTAACAGTTATAAGAAAAATGAACTAATCTAATGTTGTTGTACACTAACAATACAAAACGGTGTGACCAAAGAGAAATCATTTGCCTCTCATATATATATATAAAAGAGAGCAACTTAAAGAGAATAATATTTCCAAATTGAAGGAATTGATAATTCAAACTGTTCGAAATTTTACAATGTAAAGCAGTTTTGTGATTAATGCAGGAAAAACAACTTACACTTGGGTTACAGGCATGAAATTCTTCACTGCTGCAACCTCTGAAATTAAGAGTGAATGACTAAAAAGTGAATTTAATGGTGGTTGGCCCAGAAAATGAACACTTTAAGGTGTCAATGTACTACTTCGACACCAATCCCAGTCATACTGAATCACTCAAGAAAGATCCATAACGGAAACGGAAAACGTCATTATTAGATTATCCATTTCAAAGGTTCTACCTATGTATCGCATACACATACAAGAATTCCATATTTGTGACAGAGACAGATTATCCCTATCAAAAATTTGCTGTGGCTTTAAGGTGCAAAAAAAAGGACAGTTGCGCTATATCTCTCAGTTTGGAGAATGGTTGTGATGCTTGTGGTTTGGAGAAATCTCACAATCTTGAAAAAGTTCACGGAGAAAACCGTGAAAAGAACTTCTGGGGAGCTGTAGGTTTGATTGTGGGCACTGCTGTAGGGCCTGGAATGTTGGGATTACCAGCAGCAACCATAAAATCAGGCCCAGTTCCATCAACATGTGCCCTCATCTTCTCTTGGCTCTATGTTATTTCTTCTATTATTCTTGTTGCAGAGCTCAGCTTTGCAGTTATGAAAGAAGATAGTGTTGCTGAAGTCAGTTTCACATGCCTTGCCAGGAAGACACTGGGAAATAATATTGGTACTTTTGTTGCTTTTGGTTTACGGTTCCCTGAGCTTTTCTTTGTTAGTAGCTTGTGTGTCAGGCATTGGTGGTATAGTTTCTCAGTCCTTTCCATGGTTAAATCCTATAATTGCAAATGGGTTGTTTCCATGTATGGTTGGAGTAGTACTGTTGTTATTCCCATTTAAGGCCATTGATGCTGCTAACAGGTTTCTATGCATCATGATGCTTTTCTCTATAATAGGCCTCGTAGGAATTGGTTCACTTGTGGGGCGAACCAATATCTTAGGTTCTTTTAGCTATGCTTCATGGGAGGTTTCTTCAGTTTTGCCTGCTATACCTGTTTCTGTTCTTACACTTGGGTTCCATGTCATCACTCCTTTTATTTGTAAAATTGCTGGGAACACTGTACATGAGGCTCGAAAAGCAATACTGTTTGGTGGAACTATTCCATTTCTTATGGTTCTGTCATGGAATATAATTGTATTGGGGCTTGCTGGCACAAATAGTGCTTCAACAACTGAGGATCCCATTTAGCCACTTTTGCTTTCAGTAAACCCCTCTGCTTTATCAGCTGTTCAAGTTTTTGCATTTGCAGCACTGGCAACTAGCTTAATAGGTTATGCTGTTAGCTTCCCTAAACAGGTTGCTGATACATTAGAGCTGATCTTTGGGAACTCCACTTCAAGACAAAAGAAAAGCCAGGGATCTCAAGCATTCCAAAATGAGGTTGGAAAAATTGGGCAGATTACATTCACCTATGGGCATGACCTGGGAACTGCAGGCAAAATTTCTTATAGTGGTCTGAATTTTTATTCTGCTTCGGAAGTTATTTCGGCATCTGTGTGGAAGTTGTTGAGAAGCTTTGTGATGCCTATTGTACTTGGTCTTCCTGTTCTAATAGCTTCGTTATTTCCGTCTGCATTTTCCAGAGCTCTTGAGTATGCTGGGATGTATGCCAACTGTTTTCTGTTTGGCATCCTCCCTCCAGTAATGACACATATTTACCAGCGCCAAAAGAAAGTCAGGTAAGCTAGTAAGCATGGCATCTCTTATCCTAATTAATTAGTAGCGACTAAAAAATACAATAATTTGTTTCTGCATTTTGTTTGAAAATCATGTTAAAAATACACATTCCATTCTGGGTTGGTTTGTTTGGTTCTAAAATTTCCTGTGTTTGGCTACAATAGAGATTGGGAAAATTTTTTCTGGTGTATAATGTGTTACATCAGATGGTATAATTTAACTTACAGGAAAAAATTGCAGACTCCTCCCAACGACCTTTTTGCTACTCTTCCTCTCTCTCACATGCAAGCACACACATCTAAGAACATGATTTCCTCTTTCTAGAGTGTTCTTCTAGTGGCCACAAACTAACGCGATGATCACCCTGTTAATCTCACTGGTTGCTGACGATCCTCCATCTCCCAACAGCCTTTATACTCATTTTCTTCTCTCTCACACACAAGTACACACATCTATGTACAGGTCCGCTTCTCAGTTCATTGTCTATGTATACCGTCAATCTATCTGTGCCATTTGGTTATAGCAGACAGATTTCTGGTTAATTTTGCTTATTATTATTTTTTTTAAAACTTTTCTCAAATCAGTTATTTATTGCTGTTATGAATCTATGGTAAGAGTAAGTTTCTTCAAGTTCCAGAAAATTGTTTGATCTCGTGGTTCTCACAGGTCTTTTGATGCAGTGTAGTGATGTACATATTCTAGATTAGTTTATGGTTTTGATTTGGTTCATTGATTAGAATTTTGAAAACGTTGACTGTTTTAGTTATTCAGAAAAAAAATTTCATGGGCCAACCAAACATATGAGAATATGCAGAAATTAAGTTTCCTAGCAAATGATTTTCATATAAAACTTTTTCTTGAAGAAAACATTTCACATTGTTCCAAACGCACATGTATTTTACTTTTTCTTTTCATTTATCTGTCTCACTGCCACACTGACACTAATATGTTGTTTGGTTAACAGATCAATGTTGCTTTTTCTGAGATATATTACTGATAGTTGATAAATACTCGTAAAGCATCAGAATTGAGACCCAAAAAAAAAATTACAAAATCAATTTTTCCTAAGTTTTATTATAAGCAGGCTTCATAGAATAAAATGTCCTTTGTTACCTTAAACATGAACTTATTGCTTATACTGATTTCTTGGTTTGCATACCTGATGGAATTGAATTGAATTGTTTCTAATGTTTTAGGTTTTTTTTAACAGGTTAACAATTCTACCTGGGGGAGATGTTGGACTCTTTCTGCTCTTCAGCATTGCAGTTATCTTAGCTATTTGGCATTAAATGGACAGCAGGCATAGTAAGAGAAACAAAGGAAATCTTTTTACAAGAAATATTCAAGAAAAATGTCCAAAATACATAATAACTTCCATTTGAATTTTACCTTGTAAAATTTAGGGAATGCTTGCTCCTCGCTGGTCTACAAGAAGGTACCAACTGAAGCCTTCTTATAAGAAGACTGATATTTAACTGGCACTCTGTTTCCCTTTTTCTATATTGATTATGACAAGATCTACTCATTCGGCAAAAAAAGCAATAGATAGTACTGTAATAAACGGGTTAGGGACGCCTTGATTTATCATGGTGCTGTTTAAAACTTGTGGAATGTGCAATTCTATTGTGTTCTGAAACCTGACCACGGAAAACTTGTGTTCGAAAGTATTGGAAAAGGAAATTCAATCCAGAAAGACCAAAAATAAAAAAAATTCAATAGGTTAGAAAAAAGAGTTTAGAAAGGTTAAAAAAGAGAAAGAGAAGTGTTGTGGTTGTGAATCACCATTCCCTTTTTTTATTTTTTTATTTTTTTTAAAGGAGACAGTTACGAAGTACTGAAGCTTAACTACGTCTGGCGAAAGAAATCCAAGCAACCTTGGTAAGAGACAATTAATTTTTAGGAGACTCGCTCTTAACGTGCCACCAACTCTTGTTAGACAGTTTTGTTGCGTAATCGCAATAATATGGATGATTTTAAGCTAAAGAATAAGTGAATAAATTGCATGCATTGAAGGTAAGCTTGTCAGCGGCAAAAATAAAAAAAAAAAGAACAGAATGCAAAAGTGCAAGTGTTCAGTTCGAATGGTTTTGACGGAGTCATATAATTTATTTTCTTTATGCTTAGTTGTAGTTCGTTTGGTCCATTACAATCATATGAACCCAAACTCGTCCAAATTTGGTCTCCTGTATTTCAATACAGTCAGGGTCTCGCATATTTCTACGACATAATAGAAGTTATTGGGAGAATGAACTAGTTGATTTGTGTCTCATGCTGCACATGACCAGATGTAGATGTATTTGCTGCATGGAAATGATGTGTTGGTTAACAGAAAAGTGGTCGATATGGTTAGTAAAAGTAAATTAAACTTGCATGCTGCGTTGCATTTGCTGGCTTACAGATTTGTTAGTGAAGTGGAAGAATGTTCAACAATAGATTCAAACAAAGGAACACTAAGAAAAACTGAAGTATAACCGAGGAGGATGTAGGCATACACTTAAACAGTAAAAACATCATTGTCATGTATGCTTACCTTTTGTTAAATTTTAATGGAATGCAAATTGTTAAAGGCAAAAATCTGAAAGGCAAAAAAAGAAGAAAAAATAGGTGTGAGACCCAAGAAACTTGCGGTTTGCTTAAAAAAGAAGAAGTTAATAACACTTTGCCTCCTTGAACTTGGTGGATAACTACTTGTTGCCCCTTGAACTATTGAAATATACACTTTGCCCCCTATTGACACTATTCATCTATTACTAATATTAAATCATTAATTTAGTTAAATGACTAAAATATCCTAGGTACTATATTTTAATTTTTTATGTATTTAAATTTTGATAATGATGTGATAGTTATTTAAAAATAAGCAAAAATAAACTATATAATATTTCAGTATAATCTATATCAATATATTTCTTGGTCAAATATTTAAAATTTTTGGATTTCATTTTCTTTATTTTTTAATATGAATGTTTAACTATAGTAGTAGAACAATTCCTAAATGGGCTTATTTTTTATTAAATTTTTTTTTTTAAAGTATTGTATGAAAACAAATTATATTTTCTATAAAACTTTGTGATTTTTTGATGTCTTTTAGTATGTCACACTTTTAATATTTGACTTAACCTATGCAAATTGTAATATCAGATATAGTATAATTCTTTATTTTCTCACATTTTCACTTCTTCAAGTCAAAGATATCAATGTGTTATTATATTTATTTTTTCCTAATTCTTTTATAACTATTGAAAATAAATTAAATACATGAAAAATCAAAATATAACACTAAGGGTATTTTATTCATTTAACTAATTATTTTTTATTAGTTTATTAACTAGCTTTTGTAGTTGTTAATCATTTTTTTATCACGTTTTTATAGGTGCAAGAGGCTTGGGGCTTGTAAGGATTTAGAAAGTCAAGAAAACCACAAAAATAGAGCAAAACTTGCAAAGCTGCCACACCTAGTTGGTGCCCATGCATGCCAAAAGTTAATGAGGGCTGGTGTTGTCCATGCCAACTACACCATCAACAATGTGTTTTTGGATTTTTTGAGTCTGTTTGACCAAAAGAGAATGGAGGCTTTTGCTTGGTTTTAGGTCAAATTCGTTTGTATCAATTTGTACCTCGTGTAAACTATAAATAAGAATCTCTATGACTATTTTAAGGATTTTTTATCGTTCTTTAGGTAGCATTGCTCTCTCTGAAAGGGAATTATTTGGATGTTGAGTTAGGATTTCATGTTAACACTTACAACGTTAGAGTTTTTAGTCGGTTTTAGGGTTTTAGTGAGTAATGTTATGTTATGTGTTTATTTTGTTTAAATTCATTGATTAATGGTATTTAATGTGTTTTTTATAAGTTTGAAGTGAATCAGAGGTTGATATGACAATTGGCACATGAATCGAGGTGAACTAGTCTATCTAAGTAAATTAGCCCTGGCACCATACAATGCCAGTAGAAGCCACAGTGTTGAGAGGGTCAGTGTGTGGGCATCATGCGACACCAGCATCGAACATGCAGTTAGGCTTTTTCATATAGTGTGTTTTTTAGTCTTGTGGGGGTTGTTTCTAAATACCCATACCAGGACTTGTATAAATAGGGGTCATAAGGTTATTTAAGAGGGATGTTAACTGGCTTTAGAACAGTTTTCAAATCAAAAGAGAGCTCAATAAAATTTTTTAAAAAACTCAATGTCAAGAAAAAAACCAAAGATCGAAGTGATTAAAGGGTTTGTTGTCTTCTTCTCTATTCTCTTTACCCTAGTGCTAGAATTGATTTTAGGAACTTCTTGGATTGTTTATTTTTATTTTATTTAGCTATGCACTAAGTTAGTTATCTGGGGTTTCAATTGGATCTTGTCATGTAGTTTGATTATCAACCCGTTCTCCATCTTTCGATCATGAATCAAGAAGTTTACTTATTCAAATCTAAGTTTAGTGCTTTCAATTGTTTGATCACTAATTAAATTTATTTGAAAACTTTAAATTGAACTTGAAAAAGGAGATTAGGGTTAGCCAAAGTTTGAGTAACCTTTGTTTTATTTATTTACTTGGATGAATGAATATAGTTTGTGTATAGGATAGAAATATACCTATATGCCATAGGAAGCCAAAATTCAAATTTATAACTAATGCTTTAATCTTGATCGCAATTCACATAGACGTATAGTGATTTGGATTAGAGTAATTGGGCTGCAATATGTTGAGATAAACTAGTATCCATATTAAAAATGCATAAGTATTTTTCATGTTTTAATATTGAGTTATAATTTTTGCTTATACTTTTGTGAAAGAAGTTAACCGAACAAAATGCCAAATTCTAGTTTTGATACTTTTTGTCCTATTTCGTGTGTTTTGTTTTATTTAGTAAAGTTGATGTCAAATGATTTTTTATGTGTTTATTGCATTTTTAGAAGTTTTTATGTTTAATTTGAATAAGGACTACTTATGTTCTGGTGGTCCTTTTTATGCAGGTTAAGGATAGTTATGTCCATTTTCAAAATTAGGATGCTTGCAAAAGAGGAACTATAATGCCATGAGGAAGCCGAAATGAAGTTGTTAGAAGACCTTCACCTGCAGCAAAGGCCACCAAGAAGGAATAGCTCGTCGCTGCGAGCCTCATGAAAAGTCAATTTACCTTTTATGTTTCGTTTTACATTTCTTTCTACCCATCACCTTAGTTAGAGTGTTAATGGTTTGTGTTGCTTATGATTAGGGGTGTGCAAGTATTTGGTTAGTCAAATTTGTAACCGATTTCGAATTCAATTCGGTTAATAATTTGGTTAATTTTGAATTTGGTCAGAAATTAGTTAACTGAATTCATGAATATGATTAATGAATTCGAAAATGGCAGAGAGGTTTTTTGAATTCATTTAACCGCATTTAACCGATTACTGAATTTGATAATTAAAAATAGAGTTTCATTAAAATATTTTGATATATAATAGTACATCACTAAAAATATAAATTCAGTTATTCAACTAAAAGTATATTTATTGATAATTACTATAATTAGCTTTATTTTTAAGTTAATTCGTATAGTTTTTATACTCTTATACATTAATTCATAATTAATTATATTTATTAAATTAGTATCCCTTAATCACATGATATTATAGTATTGTACATAATTATATTACTTATTATTCAATTAAGTTACATGAGATAATTTTTTTTTTTTACTTATTTTTCTGAATCATTTATCAATAAAAATTCACACAATATATCAAATTACGCGGCAAAAATAAAATAAAATTAGGAAAATTTTTCGTGGAAAATAGGTTTTTGTATTGAATTTTGGCCTAATGTTAAGGGTCCTACTAACTCGAGTTGAATTTGGTTAATTGAATTTAAAACTGAGTACCGAATTTAAATTTGGTTAAATAAATTTCCTACCAAATTGAATTTGAAATCGAAGCCGTTAAAAGTTTTAGAATTCTTTTATGAATTTTGATAAATTTTATTAACCAATTAACTAATCGGTTAACTGATACACACCCTAACTTATGATGGATAGTTAGGAAGTTGTGTGATTATAGTTTCGTTTGCTAAGTGGTTTACTTTGGGAAAAAAAAAAGAAAAAGAAAAAAATAAACACAGAAACAAAAGAAAAAAAATTGTCAAAAAAATGAGAATATTATTTTGTTTAGGAAGACATGAGGGTTTTCCTTCTTATTTAGTGGATAAAGAAGGTTTGTTGCCTTCATTAGTATTTTGACTGGATGTTGTGGTTTTGGATTGTGGACTTGAGATTGTGGTCCAATGTTTATTTGTTGATATAACTAAGGTAATTTTAGCTACTTTATCCAAATTTATTCTACCTTATTCTTTAGCCTATTTTACAAGGTTTAAAGTCCTATTTAATCTTTTCACATTTTGAATTAGTTTAACAAAGTATTTATGGGTTGAAAATGTTTTATGTCCAACCATGGTTAGGATAGGTTTGTCAAGATTTGTAAGATGTAGTAACATCTGATTTCTCTCTTCTTTGTGAGCGGAGGGTTTGGCATTTTTATGATGACGTCCAACATTGGTCAAACTTTCTTATGCGCATGGATGATTACTTAACTTTTGGTTCTTTAATGTATTTATTGTTCATTTATACATAAAAAAAAAAAAGTTAAAATTTTCTCATGTCTTATTTATGTTAGGTTTTTATTTTTATTTTGCTCAGACGAGCAAAACAATAAGTTGGGAAAGTTAATAATTGGTGCAAACAACTTGAATTAACCTATCCTAAACTTTCTACTAAATTCTGTAAGTGCATAATATCAGTGTAGTAAGATAAATAGGGCTCGTTTCCACAAGAACTGTGTAGACAAGTACTAAAAGTGGTCAACAATTTCTATCTAACCCTATCACAAAAACACAAAAAACACAAACAAAAAAATTTATTTGTATATTTTCAGATTTTTTTCATATATTAAAACAAAATACAAATAAGCACTAATGAAAACACAAATAAAGACTATCCAATTAAACAAAGAAAACAAACAACTCCAAACATCAAATAGCACCGCTTCCAATCCCCCCAACTTGAACAATGCCTTATCCTCAATGCGTGTCAAGATGGTAGTGAACAAGTACAGAAATTACAGAACAATTAGATAATGTTTAATTGCAGACTCTCATGAGGTCCCAAATGGATCGACTCCACCATCACTGTCCTGTCTAGCTTCCTCGTCCTGCTCCTCATCTGCTATATTGACATCGGCGTCCGGCGGTCCAAAATGCCATCATTCTGTTGCCGGTTTTGCTGGCCAACTGCTCATTGAAAGGTTGTTGAAAACACTAGAAAACTAAAGTTCTATGCATACTAAATTTATCGATTTTGGTACTAATTTCGAATATTTTTAGTGTTAAGTGAGTGCTTTCTGTCTATTTATACTATTATGTGTTAGTACGTGTTATTGATTTAATATTTTTTTTTAGGTGTTAATATTCTTATTTTACTCTATTCTTGTGTTTAGAGTTTATGTTGGACTTTTAACCTAATTCTATTGAGAGTTAGGTTTTTTGCCCTCTTTATTTGTCTTTGATTTTTAGCTTTTATGAGTGTCTTATTGAAGTTTTTTTGTATTATATATATTATATATATATATATATTGTTGAACCCCAATCATATGATAATCATGTTTTGATGATGACCAAATCGCACTAATAGTTTGAAAACAAGTGTGCAGAAAAACAGGTAGGTTCGGACGCAAATGATCGTCTGAACAAAACAACCAGAAGAACTCCACGGACGAAAATGACTGTCCGAAAGACACAAAAAATTTGAAGCAGTCTCAGACGAAGAACAGCGTCCGATCATATTTCCAGAAGACTTTGCTTCGATCGGACACAGGTTCGGACGCTTCCTCGGACGTCCGAACGAATACCCTCAGAGAACGGACGCAACGTCGGACGCAGGGTTTAGCAGCGGCCATCCGAACGGTCCAACGGCTAGTTCGTTCGGACGCATACTTGCTGCATCGGCCGTCCGAAAGGTCTAATGGCTAGTTTTCCAGTAAGTAGAAAATAGCCGTTGAAAAGTTGTTAGAAGCAGATTTTGGACAACTATAAATATCCCATAACCTGAATTAAACAAGTAGAGATTTCTACATTGATTACAAGTAATTCTTGAGCTATCTCTTGGGAGAAATAGTGGGTACAAGTGTTGTAATAGTGTAGGTAATTTTGTGAAAAGAGCTTAGTAGTGTAAGAGTTCTTCAAGTGTAAGAGTTGAGAGATAACAATTGTAATAAAGGGAGATTGTGAGTGTAAAACTCTTGGCTCAACTAAAGGAAATTAGTGTGAGCAAGAGTGATGCTCATTTGTGTACAAGAGGTTATTGTCTCACCTACTTTAAAGAGACTTTTAGTGGCTAAACTTCAAGTTGTGAACTTGGTAGTTGCCTTGTAAGAAGCTCTTTGTAGTTGTAAGCTCCAAGATTGAGAAGCTTGGGAGTTTGGTTTGATTCTCTTAATCTCAATATTCTTATTTGTTCTTTAAGCTTAAATTGTTGAATATCCATTGTATTCATTTGTGCTTAAGTTTTTATTTGGTGCATAAAGTTTGCATTTTTATTAAGCACATAAAAAGGTTTGTTTTAGATACAAGCTAATTCACCCCCTCTTAGGTTGCCCTTTGGGATAACCAACAATTGGTATCAGAGCATTGTTCTCTTTATTTTTGCTTAAATTGAATTAGAGTAAAAATCATGGCAACCAATTTAATTTTGTTTTTAGAGGGGCATTCTATTTCTAGACCTCCCATGTTTAATGGAATTAATTTTGTTTATTGGAGGGATAGAATGAAAATTTTTGTTCAATCTATTAATATTGAATTGTGGTATATTATTTATGAAGGTCCTTTTGAGGCAAATATTCTTGATGAAAATACTCATAGATTAAGGCCTAAGACTAGATATGAGTTAAATGCACAAGATAAAATAAATTTATCTTTAAATGCTAAAGCCATTAATATTTTGTATAATGCTTTGGATGTAGATGAGTTTTCTAAAGTAAAAGGTTGCAAATCGGCCAAGGAGATATGGGACAAATTGAAAGAAATCCATGAAGGAAGTGAAGATATAAGAGAGCAAAAGAAGTCACTTCTTTTGACTAAATATGAATTCTTCAAAATGGAACCTCATGATGAGAATATTGACAAGATGTATTGTAGGTTCAATGATATGGTAAAGGATTTGGAAGGTTTGGGTAAAGAATATTCCTTGGGTGAAAAGAATAGAAAATTTTTGAATGCTTTACCTAAGGAATGGGAACCTAAATCCATTGCCATAGAAGAGTCTAAAAATTTAAATTCTATGCCTATTGATTCATTGATCAATTCTCTAACCTCCTTTGAATTGAAGTTGAAATACAAGGTACAAGATGAGGAGGCGAAGGGGAAAAAAAGCATAGCATTTAAAGCTTCATCAAAAAGGAGAAAAGACTCAAGGAAGCCTCACTTCAACAACTTCCAAATCACTTGGGATGATTGCAATTCGGATGGAGAGGTTGAAGAAGAATATGAGGAGGCTCAAATAGCTTTTATGGCACTTGGCAATAATGAGGTATCCTCTAGTTGTGATTCTTGTGATGATTCATGTGATAATGATGATGATGATGTTGAACCATTTATTTTTAAAATGCATGAATAGTTTGAAAGAATCATATGCTAAGAACAAAGAGTTAAAAACATCTTAATACTTTACTGAGTGCCAACTCAAAACTTGTGCATGAAAATAATTCTTTGACAAAAGAAAATGATGTTTTGAATCCTTATTTGTTGAAAAACCAAGATCATGGAAGAACAAGCTTCATTGAAGAAGCGATTAGATGATCTTGATGTTATTTTGAAAAAGAAGAAAGAAAATGTTTTTGAAAAGAAAAGAACTAGAAATATGTTTTAGAACAAAAATTTTATCACCTTTAGAAAAAATGATTTGTGCTTTGTTAAATCTAAATCTTCTTTTTATGGAAATAAGGATTGTATTTTCAAAAGGTATTGATAATTCTCTCAAATGAAAGGCATTTCAATGTGTTTTTATTAGGTTTTGATGCTAATCTCGAGTGTTTTCCATGTTAATTTAGGGTTTTTCATGCATTTAGTGTTTTTGTTTGAAATTATTATTTTAAGTATTTTAGGTCTTTCACTCCCTAATATGTTTTAATATATTTTTATAGATTTTGAATAAATCGGGATATAATTGGATGATTAGTACACAATTCAGGAAAATCAAGTAAAGAATAGACTAAGTTTCGCTGGAAACAGCAACTCGTAGCACCCAATAGAGGTAAGTTACACACCAGCCTCTGTCAACTGGATGTTCCAGCGCCCAGGAGCTATTTGGCCTTACTGGCCAAATTTCCAGCAGAATTTGAAGTGATTTTTATTTTTTCAGGGTTTATTTTAGGTCCGATTTGATTCATTTTGTAGCCATTTTAAAACCAAGACCCTTACCTAAAAGAATAAATAAGAATCTTTTAAACCTAGTTTGACATAAGTTATTCCATTGTTATTAGAGTAGCTATCATTAGGGTTTTAGTTTTCTTCACAATTTTAGAAGACGAGGGCTTGAAGACTCCTTGGTGATAGCCTAGGATCATCACTCTAATGACTTCTATTGTGTTTTTAATCATTCATAGTATTAATTTTTCATATTTTATTGATGGAGTATTTATGATTTCAATGGTTTGTTAGGCAGCAATTATTTTCTAAACTTTCTAGTATGGGTTTTCATGATGTAAACAATTGTGATGGCTAAACTCTTGTTCTTATGTTATGCATAATAGATTTACGTTTACAAATGAGTGTTTACTATGTGTTTTATGCTTTCAATTAACTAATCACTATTTGAATGAATCCCTATATATTTGATGAGACTGACCAAGTAAATCACATTTTGAGATCTCGTAGTAAATGCCATGAATTGAGTGAATGTTCGACCAAGGAATAATCCAATTTCTATGGTCACCATAGGAATTCCATAATCTGGCTCACCACTAGTTTACTTCGAATTATTTGTGCTTGATCAAAGACAAATAAATTGTAAAGAGAAAGTTATTACTACATGACCAATTGGTAATAAATCCATGAGAGGAATTCAAACAAAAATTTTGGAAATCTATTCTAAGTAACTAGGATTGAGTTTATTCAGAGCAATTGGTGAAGGTCGAGAAACCCCAACACTGGTTTATTCTTGAATTTACTCTAGTTAATCTTTTATCCTAGTTTAAAGAATTTGAATTTCTTAAAAATTGGTTTTTCCCAAATAGTAATGAAATTGTTAATTTTAGTGGTTATTTACTAGTCCTTGTGGTAATGATACTCATTTCTATATTACTTGATACAATCTCATGCACTTGTGAGTGTAGGGAAGTCGACCCATGAAGTTTTTGGTGTTGTTGCTGATGACTAGTGTTTCGAATACATTATGCCAACTAGTTTAGTTACTAATTTGGATTTGTTTACTTTATTTAATTATTTGTGTTATATTTGATCTTTTCTTGTTTAGACATTTTAGTTTATGATTTTTCCATCTTGACTAATTTTATATATCTAAAAATCGCCCTTGCATAGACTTTAGAGAGAGAAACAAAAAGACAAGTAAGGATTGAGAGGCATCATGGCGGTGGAGTACTAGTGCGAGATGATCCCGAGAGGAAGATCGATCCTTTGAAGGATTATGCATTGCCTTCATTGGAACAGAGAACTCTAGCATAGCAAGGCCTCCAATTCAAGCCAACATTTTTGAAATCAAACTAGTTTTGTTATCTATGTTCTAGAAATTTGTGCAATTTGGTGGAACTTCTCTTGAAGATCTAGCATCAACACATTGCAAATTTCTAGGAAATTTGTGGCATGTGTTTTTGATGATGCAATAATACTCGGAGAGTTAATTTACAATGAGGGATAAAGTAAAAAGATGGCTATAATCATTTTCCCACTAGCAAAAAAGGGCGAAGCTATGGAATGATATAACCTCTTTTACACAACTTCATTAGGAAAGGTTTCATGAAGCATGGGACATCTAGATGTTCTTCACTACAAAGGTATCTTTATCATAGTTTACCTTTGTGGATGCAAATTCAGACATTCTATAACGGGTTATTCTCGACTACTCAAAATATACTGGATGCGGCAAATGGAGAAGAATTCATGTATAAGACTCTCGACGATGTCAGATGGCATACGAATTCCTAGAGAAAACGGCTAGCAGTTTTGATCAAAGGTCAATAGATGCAGTTAGAGGTAGAGAAGTACATGAAGTAGGATTCCTAAATGCACTGGGAACTTAGACACAAGTAATGGCAACTTGGTTGGCACTTTTTACAAAATAAATTAGAGGTATGAAATTAAATTCAATGAATTTAGTTAATACTGATGAGGTGCCTTATGATGTTTGTGTAAGAAATGAAACCACTGGAGAGTGCCAAGTGTTTGAAAATGGAGCTGGGGGTAAGAAAGTGAATTTTGTGGCAAATCAACAAAGGATTCAAAATAATTTAAGAAAGTGAATTTTGTGGCAAATCAAGAAAGGATTCAAAATAATTTATACTCCAATACTTACAACCCGAGATAGAGAAACCATCCAAACTTTTCATGCAATAATCAAGGAGCACAAAGTCCACCATTTCAATACCAACAACAAAATACAGTACAACAAGTAGTAAAGAAACCCAGTTTGGAGGAAATGCTACCACATTCATGAATTAGACAAGGAGTTCAATTCGGAATTCGAAGGTGCAAATTGGACCAAATCTCCAAACAAATGGCTGAAAGACTTCAAGGTATATTATGGAGTGACAAGGTGACTAATCCAAAGAAGCAAGTTAAGGCAACAACTTTGAGGAGTGGAAAGATGTCGGATGACCCACAAGGCGTGTGAAACTATGAAGAAGAGAGAAGAAGAGGTGACAGAGGAGTCACCTAAATGTAATATAGACAAAAGAGGTAAAAATGATGTGCCAAGATATCAAATACATAGTCGAAGGAAAAGGAATTGGACACACTCATCAGTGAAGATCTCATATCCACAAAGGTTAAAGCAGCAAAATTGGGAGAAAGTATTTCTAACTGTCTTGATGTTTTTAAGAAATTAAAAATTAATATTCCTTTTGATGATGCTCCTTCTCAAATTCTTAACTATGTTAAATTTATGAAGGAAATCTTGTCTAATAAGAGAAATTGGATTAAGAGAACGAGACAGTGATGGTCATTGAGGAATGTCGTGCAGTACTATCAAAGCAATTACCTCCAAAAATGAGGGATCGATGGTTCTTTCACAATACCTTCTAGATTAGTCACTATTCATTTGCTAAGGCATTGTGTGATCTCAGTGTTGGTGTTAATCTAATAATTTTGTCTATTTTAATAAAAATAGGAGAGAAAGAGGCTCAATAGACCCTGATAACCCTTCATTTAGTGGATAGGAGTGCAAGAAGACTATATTTATGACGACTCCTAATTTTAAGATTTTAAATTTTACGAGTTTGATTGTTAGTTAAATTTTGAAGTTAATTTGGGGTGAATGAATAGGTATCTTGCTATTATTTAATTGAACTTGAATGCAAATTTAAACTAATTTATTCAAACTTCATTGACAACTTGATTAAGTGCTTGCTTAAAACTTTGTGGAAGAAAATATAATTTCTATTTGTTGGACTAGCTAATATGAGGAATTTATAAATTATGACCCAACCCAACAATTGGATCACAAGTGGGAGGTGTCACTCTCTAACCTTTCATTCCAACAAAACATCACAAGTAGGAGGTGTTAATAGCTAGTAGGAGGTGTCAGTCTCTAACCTAAGCCTTCAAGCCAATTAAGCACCCTATCTCCCTCGCCAATTTCTAATAATGGATTCTCATAATACTATTTGGATAGGAACTAAAAGAAAGGCAGCAAAAGGAAAATAAAAATAAAGTGAAGAAAAGAAGAGAAAGAGAGACTTGAGAGAGAGAATGAATTAGGGAAAGAAAGAATTCATCATCAATTACTCCTCTTTGATGTTTCTCTTCCTTCTCTGGCTACTCTGTGCTACTTCCATGAAAGGAATCAAGAAGAGGTAAAGGAAGAAGATGAAGGAGAAACATTTAACAAATGCCGCATGAAAATATAAATTTCCCAAGGCAATCGAGAACCCCAAATGTGTTTTTGAGAATGCAAAACAGCCCTGGACATGTGAATGAGATCGTGAGCCGATCTGGCCATAGAGAATACACCCTTAGCCGTAGAAGTCCATATTACTCGATCATCATCCTCCTTAGAGATAAATATCGATTGATTTAGCACTTGGTCTAACAGAATCAGGGAAAACATGTTGAGCAAGTACTAAATTCCAGCCAGCTTCATTGGAGAAAAAGTCATTAATTTTCACTTTTGGATATGGAATTAAATCCACCATTCAAATGCCAAGCTTTCACAACCAATCTAGTTGGCGTGCCAAATAGAAGACTTCCCTAGCGTACTAACAAATGCAAATGGTTCTCCGTAATGTGAACAAGAGCTTGCGTTCTTTTCCAAGTCTTGGAATAAATGACGGGATGAAAGACAATAACATCGAATCTACATAAAAATAGCCCATAAAGAGTTTGAAGTATGAAAATTCCACCATAATTTATGCGTGAAAGCTTGTGTCAAACAATGTAAACTCCGAATCCTAATCCATTCTCACTTTATGGATAACAAACATTCTTCCAGCTCAATCGATACCTTCATGAACCAAAATCTGAAGAACTCTTAAAGAAATTTGCCATGATTTTCTCTAACTTTTTTGTGATAGCTTTTAGAGAATCCAGAACCATCAATGCGTTAATCAGAATTGCCGATAAAACATGTTTGATCAGTTTAGCCGACCTCCAAGAGATAATAACTTTTTAGTCTAGTCCATAATCTTGTTTTCGGAATTATCCACCAAATATTGAAAATAGTTGGTTTTTCCCTTCCTAAATAAAGGAGGCAGCCAATATACCTGATAGGAAGACGTTTTCTTGAGATCCAATCATAGCCTCTATCAATCAAATGGTTGATGAAGAGCACCTCCAAGGCAATATCAGTGAGTTTTTGGAGAAACTCACGCATTGTCTAGATCCTTTTTGGTATAACTCCAAAAAAATCTAATAAATTCCTTAGCGAAGGCCTCATACCCTTAGTGAACACCAATATACCATCCGTGAATGCCAAGTGGGAAATTAGTGGACAATTACGAGGAAGAGAATACGGATTCCCAGTAATGCAACTAGAAGAAATTAAAGACTTTAGTCCTCCAAATAGAACATGAGAACAAAGAATGAAAATTAATGGTGTCAAGGGATCCCTTTGCTCGACTCTTTGAGATGATTTAAAATAGCCGGCCACTTAACCATTGATCAACAAAGAGAACCAATTGCTAGATAAATTGTTCAGGATTAGAGAGGTAAAATGCACTGGAAAACCAAAGCATAACAATACCTTCTCTAGAAATACCCAAGACACGCTATAGAACGCCTTTATCAAGTTCCATTTCATTGCATTGTTAAGCCTCCTGGTCTTCTTGTCTAAGCAGCCTAGAACCTCTTGTGCCAGCAAAAAATTATCTGCCATTGATTGACCTTTTACAAAATTGGATTGCTTAGGGGAGATCAAATCTGATAATAAACAAGCATTTCGATTTGCCAATATTTTTGTAGAGAATTTTATTAACAAATTTACATAAAGGCAATGGGATGAAAATCCTAGAAAG
Source organism: Cinchona pubescens (assembly GCA_025175665.1). NCBI lineage: Eukaryota > Viridiplantae > Streptophyta > Magnoliopsida > Gentianales > Rubiaceae > Cinchona > Cinchona pubescens. The sequence goes on from JANKKI010000016.1 coordinate 3,012,472, forward strand.
ATTGAGGACCATATCTTTTTTAGGAATGATGACAATCAAAGTACTAGAAATACCTCTCGGAAAAGGCACACTTGCCTGGAATTCTTGGACAGCCTTAAATACATCTTGGGATACTATATCCCAACAATTAACCAGGAAAGCCCCCAAGAAACACACTAGCCCTACTCGATTATCTTATCCAATTGAAAAGACAACACTTTTTACCTCTTCCAAAGACACCAGTTTTAGAGATCCAAACCTTACAAGTGTGAAACCAAATTTGGTATAATTATCTCATTTAGAGTTGTGCCATCGTTTCCCTAATCTGACAACAGGTTTTAGAAAAACTGAATAGCTTTCCCCTTGATTACATTGGAGTGTCCAGCTACTATCCGTCACCATTCTTGATCCTTTTAAGGTTAAATGTGCTCTCTTATTGACCAAAATGGCATGGAAAAAGCTGGTATTAAGGTCTCCCTCTTAAAGCCATTTGATACAAGCTTTTTGACGCCAAAAGATTTCCTCATTATGAAGACAAGAAAATAGTTATGCTTGTGCGAACTTCAAATTATCTCGTGTGATCACTTCCAAAGTATATAAGCTTCAAATTCCAGCTCCTTTTGTTGAACAAACTCCTCAGCCTTCTTAACCAAATCAAAGCTGTTACCAAAGACGCCTTTATTCCATTGTCGCAATACTGTTTTAAGGCATTTAAGCTTCCAAGCCAAAGCATTCATACAATAACCATCTATTGGAAGTTTCTAATTGGCCTCCACTGTAGAGAGGAATTTTTCTTGCTCAATCCACATATGTTGAAATTTAAAAGGTTTAGGGATTGATCCTTGTGAAGATTGAAACTCCAAGACGAGGGGTAAGTGATCAAATGATGCTCAATTTATATGTTGCTATGTAGTATCCGGAAAGCAGTCATTTTAAAGATGATTAAACATTACTCTATCCAAGCATTTCCAAATAACCCTTCTTGGATGAATCCAAGTCCAAGTGAAGCAACTGCCAGAGAAGTTTAACTGAGAAACACCACGAGTGTTCATAGTGCTGCTGTGATACATTAAATATCTAATTATAAGATTTACAAACACCTAACTCTACTATTAACTAGATAATACAATGCAAATATACAGGATCAATTAATATATAGCGGAAGTAGCTGCCAAATCCATGAGGATTGGTTCAGCAAGTACTAGCTATCTGGTTTAAACGCTATTTGAAAATCGACAACAGGAGAAAGAGAATCAAGTAAACTAGAATTAAAAACTTTAACTAATAAAAACAATGGATTAGGGTTAAGACTAGTCAATTTCTGATTTTGGTTAATTTATTCAATTAATTGGTCCAATTATAATGCATGAAAGTTCAATTCCAATTATCAACCAAACCACGATTCCTCAAATAATTGAGTCCTATCAAATTAATTAACTATGGGTAGATTCCTCTCTGTCCTGGACTTCAATTCAAGTTTTATCTATATGAAATTATAAAGAACTAACTAATTAATCCAGCCAATTTGATCTCGAATTAAATTAGTCTAATAATTAACATCACGGGAACAATTTGATTTGACTAATTTTTATTGGAGTTTGAGTGCTGTGTGATTGCTCCTCTCTTCTTGGGCATTTTTTAGCTTTTATAAGTATTCTCTACCTTTAGAAACTGCTATCGGCAACTGCCACATTTGAATTTGAACTTTTCTTGCCTTTCGATCCACTTGGCCATAACTATCATATTCCTATTTATGGGCTGAATTGCCTCCATGCAGATTTTAGTTATGTCACTTGTCATGGTAGTTGACCCATGTTCCTTGCCATTACTTCCACTAGTTCTTGGATCAGCACTTAGGCCCAATTTGATATGACACCTAATCAACATTGTTGGTATTGGCATACCTGTACTGATTTGTTACTATGTCGATTTGACAATAATACTTGATCGGCACAACTAGTATAGGCACAATTGATATCCATATGAATTCAACGATATACACACCTGTGATTTGCTACAGATAATTCTAGATGATCTTTAAGAGACACTATCATTTGTGTTTAATAGAGGCAACTAAATGTGTTCAATGAGGGTCGAAACTTTGAGACTTTGGCAATATATCTCTTAGGAGGATCTTCCAAATTATTGTTCTACATGTTGGAAGTTGGGTCATGCTTCTATTGAATCTCATCTAAATCTTCCAAAGGATAATAATTAAGTTTCTACACAAGGAATGGAGGATGTTTGATAATAGGGTTTTTCATCCCTAAAAAATGAACGATACAAGGATCTGGTAGCCGAAAAAATCTTAGCAATCTCATGACCTTCGGACTTCAATCCCAACGATATTACAAGTTTAGCCTTCATCAGGAACTTCAGGACTTATATTCAAGATAAACAAGCTATCCCCATTCATGCAGCTTATTCCTCAAATAAGCAATCACTCATAACAGCTGGGTCTAATTTGATATCTTTGAAGCAGCAACAATCTGTTGATCAATAGACTGTTAAGGCTCTTGTGTTTGTAGAGCCTTCCATTGAACTCGCAGGTGACTCAACATTCGGGAAAGTGTCATTATAGTAGGTGGTGGCAAAACCAGACTTGAATTCAACGATGAATCAGCAGGTATAGATCGAAGGAATCTTGTCTAATCAATTAGCAGAGGAATGTATTGACTTGAATCTCTCATGTCAAATTATTGATAACCACCATGCAAAATTTAGAATTTCCAAAAATATTAAACAAATTCAGTTGCATGACATCTCTGATAAACTATCAAATTCATATTGTATTAAATGCCCAAAGATATCAAGTAACGATCTGAGTTAATTGACACAGTCTTTTATTAGGAGTTGCAATTGAATATTGGTGATCAAGTTGTTTTTTCATGGAATATCTCACAGCAAAAGTGTAAAATTGTAGTTATGCTCTACCATGATCAATATTAACTCGTCAAGCGCTTCCTGTTATCAGAGATTTTCCCTCTCAATCTCATTAGTGATTAAGTCCCCAATTTGGAATGCTGATGAAATAGCAGGTAAATCAACAATTAGGCGTATAAAGGCCTTAATCTAGACTCACTTAATTTTTTTAGCTATTATTGAGCCAATGATCAATACTTCTTTTATTCGTTTGGGTTTTAACCTATGCATGCTTATTTTATCCAATAAAATTTGGTTATTCTAGAGTTCTGAGTTTCATGTTAATGTCGAGGTTAATGATGATCAATTTATTCACATGGCTCTCACGCATGATCACTGGTATAAGGTAGTCCAAGCTATCTTTATCTATACTAAATGTTTTAGGCTAGAAAGATTTCCTCTGTGGAATAGTTTATGTTCCATTATTGATGCTATTAGTGGACCTTAGTTGATGGGTGGGTATTTCAATGTTAATGCTTCTATTGATGAATACATAAGAAGAGCTAGAAAAAACCATGATGCTATTGATGATTTCAACTGGGCTATGTGATAACCCAACAAATTAGGGTTATTCCTACTTTTTTTTGTACGACTTTTGCACTAGTTTCAGCATTTTTAGGTTTTATATGTGTGTTTTCATGCATTTCTATTTCTTGTGCTAATATAGTGAGACATGTTTAGTATAGTGATTTAGTGTTTATTTGATGTTATTTAGCTTATATTTATGTGCTTATGTATCAAGAGTTGTATTTAGATTGTTTACCTAATTCCTATCAAAATTAGAGGTCTTTGTATGTTCTTGTGGGTCTTTTGTTTATAGTTTTAGTAAGTATTTAAGTGTTATTTTAGAGTGATATTATAGATATTAATGTGTATTTTTATTTTTGGGTCGTCTAGGAACAAATGGTGTGTCAATCGAACGTCGGATGAAAATTTTAGAGACAAAATGGTGAAACCGTACAAAGTTGTCAACGGTCAATCGCTCAAGGCAAATTCAAGTGCTATCAACACAGATCAGAAGCATAGGCATTGTTAGTTCTTGAATTAAGGAGGACCAACCACTGTCAGCGGTTGGGTAGACTAGAGCGGGCTGCTACGTAATTTTGATGATTTTTAGAGTTTCGGGTATCTATCTTGAACCCGTTTTAGTGTGTCTCAAAACTTATTCAGAGCACAGTACACTTTGTAACTGTTAGAAACTCTAAATAAGGGTCTTTAGAAACTCAAAAAAAGGTTCTCTCGTAGCCTCCCGTACGGGGCTACAAGATTAGAATAGGATTTTCTTCCTTTTTCAAGAAGTATTGAATATGAGGTTGAAGATTGATATTGAACCGAGAACTTGCGATTCTTCATTACAGAAGGCTTCTTCAACCTTTTTAAATCTTTATTATGCTATTTAGTCCCAATTCTATTACTCTTTTATTGTTTGCCTTCAATCAATGCTTTCTTTCTTTGGTGTTATTAAATATTTTTTTAATGTTCTAAGTGGTATGAATTAAAGTTGAATGATGCCAATTCTTTTGGATAATGATTAATTTGATCGTTAACTAGAATAATCATAAGAATTGGGTAATAATTAGTATAAATTGGCAAATTAAGAACTTTGCAAACTCGGGTTTTGGATGGCCGAGGTGATACTATATATATATCTAACAGGAATAATTCATTTCGTTTCAACAAGTGTTGTATTCATTTTAGCAGGAATTTTCTGTATTTTCTGAAACGATTTCAACTTGTTAGTATTCATTTTAGCAAGCATTTTCTGTATTTTTAGCAAGTAGTTCAGCATAGATCAACAAGTAATTTATCTATTTCACTAATTAGTTTAGTATTTTAGCAAGCGGTTTATCTTTTCAACAAGTAATTTATGCATTTCAACAAATAGTTTATGTATTTTCAACAAGCATTTCCCTTTCTAATTGTTAGATTTCCATTCAACCTAACATTTTCTTGATGATCATTCCAAATTCAAATCTTTGCATAATAATTTTAAGTGCTTAAGGTTTCAAGGCAGATGAACAGCAATCGTTTTGAGGTCAGATTCACATTTTTTAGCACTTTTTTTAAAACATATTTGCTTACGCAATAGCATACTCAACAACAATTAAATTGGCTTGTTTTTTGTTTTTGGCCTAGCGATGTCGAAATATGCGCAAACAAAATTGGCACGCTTGGTGGGACCTTGTCAAAAATAGTCGTTAAGGTATCTGAATTTCAATGGAGCAATTCTTTTCAGGTAGCTGAATCGATCTCATAGAAGACTCTTTGACAAAGTCCCCCATGGAAAGAATATGTGAGACCATAAGCATGATGGTCAATATGAGAAAAGATATGACCACGGAAGCCACAAGGAGAAAGCCAAATTCAAACTAATGATGGATCAGCTTGGAGGAAATGCGCATAGGAAAGGAAGGGTGGACTTGAAAGAACTGATTGATACGAGTTCAAGGTTGAACCAAACCACGACAGCCGTCAACTATCTAGGCCACACAATTAGTGAGATGGTTCACACATATATTGATAATATTCCAGAGAGAACATTTATGCATATTGAAAGTGATGTTCTTGGGGAGCAAGCAATCATTGAGGATAAATTAGTTAACAAAACTATATTTTTCAGCTTTGGTTGCTGATTCGGTGATGCACGTTGCCAATAACAAAAATATGGATATTACGATGATGTTGATAATTTCTCTAATGACGGTGCTTTGGCTAATCTTTCTCATCAAAGGGAATATCAACATGTAGACATTGAAAGAGATATCACTTTTACTAATAATTATCATAAATCAGAAGAAAGTGGAATATCTTTAATGGTCAATATAGATATCAATTTTTATCAAGATACCGATATTGGAATAGAGTGGATCGATACACTGAATTCATCAACAATAATGGATGAGTTTCATATTTTGTACCACCCTAAATTTTATCGACTATTTGACGTTGGCATCATGCACCGAAGGCCAACCAACAATGTAGGATTTTCATTTTTTGAGTTTTATTATTTTAAACAATTTAAACTCCAAAACTTATTTGATGCAAGCATCATACACTGACAACTATCTAACAGAGATGGATTTTCATCCTTGGAGTTTCATTATAAAAATTAGCACAAATTCCATCAAATTTTCAATGCAAGTGTCATGCATAAGCAATCGCGTAATATGGAATAATAAACATATTGTAGGTTGATGGCTAACGATTAAATTGACTTAGGCTATATCATGATACTATCTCTAAATGGCCTATATAGACGCTTATAGAAGAAGGTATTATCGTGAAAAATATATGTTGATTGAAATAAATTGGCCAAAAATACTTATCCAAGATCGATGGTGCATAAGGTTCTATTAGAAATTTGATTATCAATGTCGATCCAAGAAATGTTGATGCTATCAGCTGATATTTATCAACTTTTACATCAGTTTTTTAGAATACAAGAACTCCATCAAAACTTTACATACACATTGATAGAGTGCTTGGGAGGTAGCTATTGGTACAAATCAGCTAGCATAGCCGATAGCCAATATAGATACCGATATTGACGTATTCATACCAATGTCAGTTGTATCTATACTAGTTGTGCTGATATTAGTTATGTTGATCGAGTATTATTGTCAAATCGATAAGGTAACAAATCAATGAAGGTATGCCGATAGTAGCAGTGCCAATTAGGTATCATATCAAATCGGTCCCAAGTGTTAATCCAAGAGTTGGTGGAAGTAGTGGCAAGCAACATGGGTCAACTACCATGACAAATGGTATAACTAAAATCTGCATTGAGCCAAATTAGCATACAAATAGGAACATGAGTAGTTATGGCCAAGTGGATTGAAAGGCGAGAAAAGTTCAAATTTGAATGTGACAATTGCCGATAGCGATTTCTAACAGTGGAGAATGCTTATAAAAGCCAAAAAACGTCAAACAAGAGAGGAGCAATCAAACAACAATCAAATTCCAACAAAAAAAACAATCGAATCAAATGGTTTACCCTCTCAAAATACCTAACTTTAGGTAGCTTATATCTAGTTTTAGGTAGTTCATTTCATTTCAACAAGTTTGTATTCATTTCAGCAAGCATTTTTTATATTTTAGCAAGCAGCTTAGCATTTCATCAAGCAATTTATCTATTTCAAAACTAGTTTAGCATTTCAGCAAGTAGTTTATCTATTTCAATAAGCAATTTATGCATTTGAACAAACAATTTATGTATTTTTTGCAGAGTATTTCCTTTTCTATTTGTTAAATTTCCATTTATCCTTATATTTTCTTGTCGATCACTCTAAATTTAAGTTTTTGTACAATAATTTTAAATCCTTGAAGTTTCAAAGCGGACGAGCAGCAATCGTTTAGAGATCAGATTCACATTTTAGTGCATTTTAATTTTTCTTTACGTAATGATACGCTCAATAACATTTAAATTGACTTGTTTGCTATTTTCGGCCTAACAGTGTCAAAAAATACGCAAACAGATGAATTAGCCAAGATTAAATATAGACTAGTTGTCCTCCGCTAGTTGTCATCGACATGAAAGGGAAATAACTATAGACATCCATAATTTTGCAAGCCTTGTTTTTCTATCGTTTTTTTGTTTGAAGTTATACAATGAAATAAATTAATCATTGTTCTTTGTGTATCACTAAATGACTATATGCTTTTCTTTTAGTCTTATATAAATACGTGTTTATTTGTATGCATGTATATAGTCAAATTTTTACTAGTTCAATGATTATTTGTTTATTTTTTTGTCTATTAGTTTTCTTAGAAAATATGTGAGCAGAATATAAGAACATAGGATTATATTAATTGTTCAATTTTTATTTTATTTTTGTCACTATTTTATTTATTTTAATTGAATGACATAAATCAAATTATTTTTTTGCCTTACAACTGAAAGAATTAAATTAAACTGTTAATCAACTTATACTATAATGTAGGGGATATTTGAGATATATTTTGACAATTCTCATTTTAATTGAACTCTCGTATTCAAATTTTTAATTTTACATTGAACTCTCGTATTCAAAATTTTAATTACAAAAAATCAAGAGTCATCTAAGTAAAAAATAAAGTGTATGAGAATTATCAAAATTTGATAACTTGATACATCTATACCCAATATCGAACCAAATTAAATTTGGAACGACACACTATACAATTAGATGTGTATAAGAGACAGAATTCAGACTCTTTGAATTTGGAAGAATATATTAGAATAATTTTATTGGCAACGTAGGAAAACTGCCACACCACTCCTACAACTGTCTCTTATAAACATCTATCATGTGTAAAAACATGTTTCTATGATTGCTCAAGGCCAAACTGCTACTTTTTACAGCCAAAATGGTCTCTGTTGAAGTCGCATTTGATCATCAAAATCAGAATGAAAATCATAAATCTCACTATCAACATAAATTTATGTTACTCTCCCTTATTTATTTAGTTTGAACAAAGAATAATTTTATTATATTCATAAATTAATCAATTTGATACCTAAGTCACAAGTAGAGAATGAAAATAGACATTTTATAGCACTTATTCTTATAGAATGATTCCATACTAATTAATCAAATAATATATATATCATTAACTTGATTCACATTCCTTCAACTCATCTATACTATATTAAAAGAGTGAATTTGATTAGGTATTTTAGATTTTCTTTCTGAAATTACTCTTATTATAAAATTTAATTACTTTATTATGTCCCTTAACTTGATTGCCTTTTTTTATAATTATAATCTAATAGGGCTATTTATGTAAATACTCCTCAAAGAATAAAAGAGGAAATTAAACCTACTTTTAAGGTTTCATATTAAGAAATAAATTTGATTGAAGTAAATTTCTTTATGTAATAGAATATTAGGAATGAGTTTTAGAAATTAAAAAGAATAGGAAATAATTTTATTGGGATGGATTTTAGAAATCAAGCAATAACAAAAAAATGAAATTTACTTGAAAAATAAATTTACATATTTTATTTATACTTTTGAACCCTCAACGACAAAAAATACTAAAAGGTACATAGAATTCAAAACTAATTTTTTTTAGATATATTTAGAATTAAGTTTAGTTGAAGCAAATTTCCTCATAGAGTAGAATTTTGGGATAGATTTAGAAATAAAAGATGAATAATATATAAAGTTATTAAAAATTTAATTGAATATATACTATGATAAATAAAAGTAAATTGTTTAGACTTACGTTTTGAATTAAGTTTAGTTGAAGTAAATTTGCTCATAGAGTAGATTATTTTGGGATAAATTTAGAAATAAGATGAATATTATATAAAGTTATTAAAAATTTAATTGAATATATGTGATAAATAAAATCTAAATTTTATAGACGTACATTTAAAATTAAGCTTAATTGAAGCAAATTTCCTTATAGAGTAGAATTATTGGGATAGATTTAGATGAATATTAAATAAAATTATTAAAAACAAATTAATAGAATATATAATAAAATAAATGAAAGAGTTTGATTTTTTTTAAGATTTTCTTTCCCAAGTTACCTTAAGTATAAAATTTAATGACTTTATTATGTTCCTAACTTGAATGTTTTTATAATTTTTTAGGCTATTAAATATAAATAATACTCAAAGAGTAAGAGAAGAAATAAAATTCACTTAAGACTTCATATTATGAAATAAATTAAATTTAAATAAATTTTCTTATGTAATAGAATATTAGGAATGAGTATTAGAAATTAAAGAATAGTAGTTAATATATGTTTTGGAATGGGCTTTAGAAATCGAGCAATAATACATCTTCAAAAATTTATTTGAAAAATAAATTTACATGTTTCACCCATACTTTTGGACTCTTAAAGAGAAAAAAAATTCTAAAATGTACACAGGAAATAAAAATTAACTTTTTGATTACTTCATTTAGAATTAAATTTAATTGACGTAAATTTTCTTATAGAGTAGAATTTTAAGATATATTTAGAAATTGAATATGAATATTAAATAAAGTTATCTAAATGAATCAAATAAATGTCTCATTAAATATAATTATGTATATAATTATTATTATTTATAAATAATAGACTATTTAACATACATAGTTGTTATATTATACAAATCTGTCTCATATGTATCATTTGACACACAAAGAACAATGATTAATTTAAGAAATTTTACCTGTCTCTTATATAAACATCTTTTTAGTCATTCAAAGACAAGTAAATTTCTCAATATGGAATTTTTAAATTGAAAATGTCTCGATTTGATCTTCCAACTTGAAAAATATTCTAATAATATAATCCTCCAATCTAAATTCAAAGAGTCTCAACTTGGTCCTAGAACTAAAACAAATGTCTCAATATAGCCTTAAAACTGAAAGATATGCATTTGATCCTCTAACATTTATATAAAGAAATTAATAGTTTATTAACAACTATTAAAAGAAAAAGAAAAAGAAAAATTCATTTGACAAATAAAGGAAAACAAGCTTCATACACATTTCAATGTGTTAAGAAATATCATTTTGGTCTTTCAAACTAAGAAAAAATAACAATATGATATTTTAAATTGAAAAGATCTCGATTTGACACTCCAAATTGAAAAAATTATTCTAATATATTCTTCCAAATTCAAAGAGTCTGAATTTGGTCCTAAAAAATATAACAAATATTCTATGTGGCTCCCAAAACTAAAAGATTATGAATTCAACCCTCCAAATTGAAAATTTGTTCTAATTTGCCCACCAAACTAAATTTTGATTAAAAAAAATTTTCTATTAACCTTTTGAAAAGTACACAATTTAGTCAAATAAAATATACTTTTAATCTTAATGGTTACTTTAATATTAGAATAAATTTTTTATACAAAATAGATAGTTTCATCTGCTATCTATATCACAAGAATGAATTTTAAAAATTATATAAGTATGCAAATAATTTTTTTTTAGAATTAGAAATTAAGTTAAATAATAGTAGAGATATTCTTTAAAAAAAAATTAGGATTTATTACACATAAACTTTTGGATTCTTAGAATAATTTTAAAATATTTTTCTATACATGATACATAAAAAATAATGAGAAAGCAAGAAATATAAAATCTTAGACAGTCTCAAAGTTATAAAAATTTGAATTGAACAAAGACATTATCTTTCATAGATATTTTTAATATCTTCACCTTCGTTTTGCCAATGCCATTCATTTTATCTCTAATTTATTGTCTAGATTTTATAATGATGAAAGAAATTCGTTATTCAAAATATGAAAAGAATTTGGATTCTATGTAGTGTATTAAAAAAATATAATGTAAAATCTAATTTAACTCAATTATTGTTAAACTGATTGGATGAGTAAGAAAGTGGGTGAAAAATGTGATCCACGCTTCTTTTATTTTTCTTAAAAGAACATAATGTTTATAAATGCAATTCTTACTTTGCATTTATTCCCCTTTTATACATTGTATAATTAGCACATATTTAATCTAAGGTACGCTTTTCCTATAATCAAAAATTAATTTATAAATTATATTAACTAAAATCCTTAATAGAAAATTATTATCCTCCTATTAAAATTATTGCTATTGTCTTTAGACATGTAAATATCTAATGATGAATATTAATAATCATATAAATTACATATTAAAAAATTGGGATATTAATTCAGTTACTAATTAGATTTTAATTAAAGTATAGTTTGTCCAATAAAATCAAAATATTAAATATTTATTGTTACTTTTAAATTATTATCATACAAATTGATAGCCAACTGTATGCTGTTAATCTTATTCTATCAAATAAAATTTATAATATTGCATATTTATTCTTTGACATCTAATTTATTACTATACAGATTGATAATTTTAACATAATGAATTATTTACTAAATTTCACGCCGTAAAATTTTAAATGATGATAGATTATTTTTCACTTTTTTTTTTCTATTTTCATGATATAATACATATACCTGTGCAAATAATATATTTAAGAAACATTTTGTTTCCTAAAGTATAAATTGTATTTAGTATTTGAATGCGAATGTTTTCCTTCTTTAAGTTGGTTCTAAGAGAGTTATAGAGTTTCAATAATAATCAAATATCTTAATACGCTAGATAAATCCAAAATTGTTAGTTTAGAATTTAAATAATTGAAAAAAATAAATAATTTCAATAAACTTTATAAATTGTAAATATTTTTCAAAACTACACTACCCTCTTTAGCCTAAATTTACAAAATAGATATAATTATAAATTCTAATATATTTCCAATTATACATTACTTTGATGATATTTTAAATTATCCTATTTTTGAAGTTAAATATAATATCAATGAACTTATTGTATGAATGCTTCAATAATTCTCAATCGAAAAAATAGATTTATATTTTAAAAATCTAGATTCTATATTATTAAAGCCATGAGTACAATTGTCTCTTTTTTTAAATGTATGTGTATAAGAGACTTAATATTCTCTGGGATAATTTTCTTTGAATAGATTATATAAATCTAAAGAATGTTATAAACATATGTGTATGATTTTTATAGTACGGTTGTTCTCATTAACTAGAAAAATTCTTTAGTTTAGATGAATTTGAAATCAAAAAATTACGTAAATGAACATTAATTATTCTTAAAAAAAAATCAAATAGTTAATATCTTTAAACATTCTTTATTTTTTAATTTATAATAATAAAAATCAAACAATTAATATATTAATATTTTCAACCGTACTAGTATCCATGTACCAAACACCCCATAAGTCTTCAATCTTCAGTACATCTGGTCACAGCCAAATTGCCATGGCCCGACATTTTGATCCTCAACTCCTCAACTCCGTTTCCTGTGAATTTCAATACTCGGCCTTACCGACACATCAAATAAAACTTGTTAAAAAAGCCAAAAATATCCAATAATTCACGCTAATTGGCCTACACAATTTAAGCTAAAATAACCCTTATTTGCACAAGATTAAACATCATTTAGGCCTAATTAAGGATGAAATTAACTCACTTTTGTTATCAAATCCCCAACCAAACCTCATAAAGTCCCTAGCAAACATTTAAACACAACATTAATAGGCCATATAGACAACTCAAGCTAGATAAAACAATTCTCTAGTATCTCAGTGATTGAAAGACGCGCCAAGCGAACATAAAGGAGAAGATTAAATAAAGCGTGCAAACCAATTTGGTAACCGACGCCAATGCAACACAAAACGTGCATGTAAATTTTCTAAACAAGTCGTTAAAGTAACATCAAGATTGCCTGAAGTAGTTTATACCAACATGAATATCTAACAAGGTACACATGACTCCTGTGCCATGGTTTCATTCACTCCCTCACTATCGAGAACCAAATTTGTCACTAAAGATCAAGTAGCGCTTTATTAAGCTTGTAATAAGGTTAGGATGTTCGGGTAGGGATATAGTATAGGAAAACTGACTTGAATTAGCCAAGACATTCCAATTCAATTTTAGGCATTTATCCCCCAAGTAAATCCTCATAACATCATCACCTTCATCGAGAAGGATAAACGGCACCAGAAATTAAGGAGCGATGATGAGATACGTATTGTATTCTCAAGCATTCTACCCACATGAACTTAGGTCACGACAATCAAGATAGTATTTGTTCTGTCTAGAATATTGTTCCTGCCTGTGGAAGATATAGTATAAATGCTCAGTTTCAGGTACATAGAACATAGGAAGAACATTAAAAACTAGCCATATCTTGCCAATGTTATTTACGTAGATGAGTAAGACAACCAGATCTTGTCAATACATTCCGTTTCAAATAGTCAAGGGTTAGGAATAGAACCTTTTGCTCTTACTACTAATGCAGATAAACATCGAATGAAGGCTACTCCAACTACAAAGCGACTACTTAAACAGATCCGAGGAAACATACTCCGTAAACATAATTTGGAGGTTATGACATGATGAGAGCAAATAAGAAATGCTTACATCTACTTGAGGGTGTAAAGTAATTTCAGCATAGACTTCATTTGTTGCTTCTTCATGCAAAGCGAGTTAAAACAATCCACATAGTGACAAATGCAATACCAAACAGTGATCAGAATAAAAATTGATATACACCAAAAGCTTCACACAATCTACTTTATAAAGGATCTTAGAAGCCAGATTAAACTGTGGAATTTGTTGATCCAGTTCCTCATTCATTAGTGCCTCTTACTGAAGAACACAACAGTGCACACGTTATCAGAGCAAATAAAATTTCTTGCACAGGAAACTGAAAATTTTGGTCATGCAAGAAAACAAGATTATGAATGGAAGGTCTACGTGCTCAAGGCAAACCTGTGGAAAGTTGGAAACTCTTGCCCAATCACCCAAAAAAACAAAAAATAACATAAAAAATGCAGCCGTCACCAAGGAGTCCTGCACAAGTCATAAGTCTCTTACATATAATCTCCTGGACCTACCCAAAAATGGACAAGAGCAAATTATACTTAGAAACCATGTCCAAAGACAAGCACATACCCTGCTCGACAACTCAGAAAATAGATATGCAAACATATATGATATACCCAACTCCAGCACATCATCGTCGTCATCATCATCATCATCATTATAAATGGGAAGCCATGCATGCAACATTTATGATATACCCAACTCCAGCACAATTTCGGAAGGTAAGCTTAAAATCAGTGTGCAGAAATTGCTGATGAGCCTGTGCTGATATCAAATGGGGTTGAAATGCCAGTGCTCCCAATAAAAATTCATCCTAAAGATATCTTTGCAAAAATATTTCTCCAACTTCTGAAATTAACTGTAATACTAAATTTCTTGTACTCACCATCTTTAAGCTCTCAGAATACTAGTATTAGTAAGTGGTAGTAAACAAGAAGGAAAAGTTCCTAGACATGTATGAATTGCACAATGATGTTTCTCAAACAAATTATTTCAACCAATAACAGTACGAACACACTACTAGTGTTAAAGAGGAAGGAGGCTCTAAATAAGATCATGCTACTAGCATAACATACTTTCCCAACAACTCAAGCTGGACAATGAAAATGATAGATTTTCAAATAACACATTCCAACATGTAAAGTAGTAACGGAAATTAAGATGCAATGTTTATTTCTTTTCTCAAGTTCAAATAAAAAATAAACATAGCTCACCTGCATCATGGCCAAACTCCAGGAGAGAATCAGCCGCAGCAGCTGCTTATAGCAGCAGCATAGTCATACCATTGATCCAAAAAAACCCAGCACAACCTATCGCATGGCAGCAGTAGAAATAAAGAGACAGAGAGACAAGGGGGGAAGTTCTTCTGTCTGGAGATGGACATGGAGATGTGTCCTTGTCCCACAGTTCAAGTTCAAGAACAGCAGTATAAAGAATATCTAGAGGTAGACCTGATTCTTAGACAAAATACTTGTCCTTGTCCTTAGCTTTCCAAATTTTTTTTTTTTAAAAAAAAAAGAAGAAGGAAATAAAGAAAAAAGAAAGAAACTACTTGATTTATTCAATGCACCAAAACAGATACAAGGATTGCAACAGTGACAGTAAGCAAAGGAAATTGCCATGCCAAGCATCATTCACCATAGGATTCTTCCCACTCTTGCATCCCAGTATGCCAAATAACTTACGAATCATTACTTAAGTGACTAGACAAGTGTTCAAGTGGAAAACTGGAAGGTATACAGGTTAGTTGTTTGCTTCTGGCCTATTAAAAGCGACTGGTAAGAATAATTTCAAGCCCAGATGATTTTGACAAAGCATTACATCTAAGATACAGATATCAAAAGATGTATAAAAAATAACAAGAATAACAAAAGTCATACACAATATAGGAGTCAAAATGTACTTCGAATGGGAAAACCAATTGAAAAATACACCACATGGTGTTATACCATGATAAAATTAACAGAACAGGATGTAATGAAATCATCATTAGTTCATCTTGATACAGGTGGAGGTCTCATTATAAACAGAAAATTAACTCCCAAACAAAAATGTGGACCCCAACCAACGCCAAAAAAAAAAAAAAAAAAAAAAGCTTGAACAAACTAAATAAGAAAACTTATACACATCTTGATGTAGATACACATCTAGATGTGTATAAGAATATGTTGCTACAATGAGATTGCAGCAGATATCAAGGTTTAAAGTTGTGACTCAGACCTAGAACTCTTCTGACCTCCGCTGGAGTTAGTCTCCAGGTCATGTGTCCAGAGTTTTCACCCCAGAAATCTAAGATCTCAGAGACCTTTTCCAGGTTCAATATAGTAGCCATCTGAGTGAGACGAGCAAATTTGTCTCTGACAGTCCTTTGTGTCATGCTAGAGAAATGGCTGACTAAGGCCCTGGCATCTCGGTCAAGTTGAAGTCCTCCTAGCTGACTGAATCTCTTTTGCATCATGATCACTTCAAGTCTTTTCACAATGAAATCAATAACAAGATGTACAAAAACGTCGTAATTGTTAGCAGTCATTAAGGGTTGAAGCCACGCCACATTTGCCTCAACAGCATGAAGAAGTCTCTGAACCCACGGATCATTCACCTCATTATCAGCATATTCAGCCTCGGAGAGCTCATAGCTGATAGTAGCCACGCTATCTAACACAGGTCGAATTCGCGGGCGCAACTGTTGCTACAAGTTGCTCCATTCCAATATTTAGTGCCTTCTTGAAAGTGTTGCTCATCTCATTCAATTCAGATAAACAGGACTTAACTAGATGTCTATCGGCTGGAGCAGGAAATACCTGATGAAATAAATTTGGTTGAATAACAATAAATAATGGATATATCCTTCAATAATAAAATTAAAGGAAAGCTACAAATTCAAAATGATTTTTCAGAAGTAAAGAAAAGGACTCAAGAACGTATCCCAGTATAGTAACCCTCCTGTAACCCCTCCCCCCCTTTTTTCCTCCAAGAAAAGTAGTGCCACAAGGAAATTTTAGAAGAGAATAAGAATAAGAAAACATATTTCATCTTTTAATGTAGGAAAATTAAATTAGATGACCGCAACAAGAAATAAGCATATAGTATGAGCACTATGGAAAGTAATCAACTATGATATAATCTTGTCAGAACTGTAAATCTAACAGAATACAGTACCAAAAATATAGCCAAAAGGTTAAATATCTTATTTGATGGTCAGCTGGTCACCTACAGACAGTAAAAATAATGTGATTCAAACTACAAGGCAATGCAGTGCAATAACTAAAAACTCTAAAATTCAGGCATCTTTTGTCACTTACTATATGATATCAATATCAACTTATACTACCATCAACCACGTATAATAAGAGCCTGGAGCTTTTTCTCTATTTAAAGCAATGCAAGTCTGCATTAATCTGTCCTTAGAACTGCTAAACCAGACAGAAATAGACAGAAAATCTAAGTAGAAACAAGGGAGAGAGAAAAAGTGGTAAAGGAAATTGATATTATTCATGCTCACTAACCTCTACACATTGCTCTTCAATCCCATGTCGCAGTTTGAGTGCATATTCACTACTCACATCCATATCATTCAGAGCCGTAGCAATCTCGGTACCAGTTTTTCGCACACCAGAACCACCCAAGAAGAGCTTAGCTCCAAGATTAGGTTCTCTCATCTTTTGCTGCAAGGCCTCATTGTACTCGCTGCCCAACAGGCTCACTGCATTGCTCAAAACTGCAATGACAGAGTTAATATTAGAGGTGGAAATAGACCTCCTACAACAATTCTGTAGAACATAGAACACGTCATCCACCATGGACGTGGTAAGACTATCAAGCACGTGCTCATCAATGCTGATGGCTTTCCTCACATTTTCAACCATGAAAAAACCCTCCAATATCACATAATAACCCATGATGTCTTGAACTATCCTACTCAAATTCCCACTTCTAAAGGCCCTGGTGGCACGGGGACATTATTCCAAATCAGGATCCACAGAGCTCAATGCCCTAATCTTTGAAACCATGTACTCAGTGTAATCCTCTGACAACTGCGTCAAGGACAGAATTTCTTCCAGATACAGTTCGACCTCTCTAGGGTCCGGTCCTTCGGCCACAGCTGAGAGCAAATTGCTTTTGTAAGAATTGATATCAGAAGTCAATTTGACTAACTTTCTGTAATCCATATACTTATTTATAATCAAAGAACCCCGTGAATCGCACTCTTCTTGAAGCTCGCAGATGGCGTAAACAATGCCATCTTCTCCACACAAGTTTCTTAAGATCTCGTCATTCTCTTCAATAGCCAACACAATATCTTTAAACAAACTAGTCAAGCAAGCTACAAAATTTACCCGATTGGAAGTGGGATTGGAGGATTGAGATCGGGATACCTCCACCATCAGTTCATCCAATTGGTCCAATTCCATTCGCGATCTATTGGAAATTGCTTCAGTATAATTCACGTAAGCCTGCAGCTAGACTTGACCTTCTTCCTCCAGTCCCAGAGGTGGATAGAGCTTGATGAAGCGGAGAATGGTGGGATGGTCGCGCTGATCGACAGCAGAAGCGAGGCGTTTCCTGACGATCCCTTGGAGCTGCTTCTTGGAGGCAAGCAACTGGTCGCGCTGATCGGAAGAGGCGGCGGAGGAGGAGGAATCCTTTCTCCACTTGGAATCAATCTGGAGAAAGGTCTGGATGTAGTTGGCGGCAGACTCGAAGTCATCGGACTGGAGGGCCTTATGGACGCATAAGTCGAGTTTTGAGATCTTGGACAGATAGCGTCAATGCGGAGGAGAGTGTCGGAGACGCGGGACTGTATAAGATCCAGTTGACGGACCTTGGCGCTGACGTGGTCTGCCAGGTGGGAGGTGGATCGGACGTTGGAGAAGAGCTGGTCGGAATCAGCCTTGACAATGTGGAGGACGTCGGCGGACTTGTGGAGGGAGGAAAGCTGGCGGTAGAGGTCAGGACGCTGGGAGAGGAGGGAATCTGCAACTCCAGATCAAGGGCTCGCTGGTAGGCGATGCATTCGTATAGGAGTCGGGTCATGGCTCCGACGTCCGTCAGCTTCCGCACCTGCTCCAGTGCCTCCGCCGTCCCGAATTCAACGATGATGGATTAGTACTACTGCTCAGATTCAAGCCGCTGGCATCACCGTCTCTTGACGCCATTTCAGTTTCTTTTCCCTGAGAGAGGATATCTGATGTGAAAGATTTGGCATGAATTAATGAATTGAGGCAAAAAGAATCAATAAATTAAATAATTTCAGTTTTTTTTTTTTTTTTTTTTAAAAACTCCTAGTATTAATAATAGAAAAATTGTACAATTATTTTTTAGATAATTATTTATTTGTATTTTAAATATTTATACATTACAATATTAAAAATTATTTATATAGATTCGTTTTTGATCTTGTAGATTTTGTAGTCAAAATTAAATTTTAAAAAATCTTACTTACATCAACTTATGTTAAAAATTTTCTAAAATTTAATCCACATCATTGATGTCATACATTCTCTAAAGTTTAATACACACCACAAAATATATAAATGGAATCATTGAATCTACTTAAATATTAACCTACAATATTATATATTTTAAAATTTTATATTATATGACTTTAAACTCAAGGGAACCACTTCTAAAAAAAATATTGTAAAATTTTGCTTAACAATATCATATTAGATTATAATTAATAATTATCTTATATAATCCTCCCTATTTTTATTTATTTATTTTAAAATTTTACACACATGTGTGCCTTATTTACTACTAATAATAAAGGAAAGGTAGTACTAACCCTGTATAACTATCCCTAATAAATGGTTAACAAAGTTTTACAATGTTCTAAGTAGTAGACTTGTAGCCTAGTGCAGACTTTGGACCTGCCTAAAAGTACTAAAGTAAATGTTTAACAAGAAAAATAAAATCGTACTTTTTTTTTTTTTTTTTTTTTTTTGGTGCAAGAAATTTAGGTTACGGACATTAGTCATTTTACCTTTGGTCAGTGGAAGGATGCAAGGGTTAGACTTAGGGAGCAAAAGCAGATAGCCTCAAAAATTCAAACTCTTTGCACGTATAAATAATTAAAATCAACTTTAATCAAGCCTCTAAATTAATTAGATATATCTGATTTTTTATCTCACTTGTAAATCATGTAGTATGGATTAAATATTATAAAATTTATGATATAAATTGTTCTAAGTAATATTTTATAAGATTTAATTTTAACCGCAAAGTCTATGGTAGTATTTTTCCTAAATTAAAACTAAAGGTTGGCCACCTTGACATATTTACGGTGAGTTCATGCTCCATTCAAATAAATTTGGTATTGAGTAAAGTATATTCGACCTGGAAATCAAGTTTGACTTCAAAATATTATTTGAATAATTTTTATCTAAAATAATACAAACATATAATTAAAACAACATCCTAAAATGGCACGAAACTATTATTTAATTTTATAATATATTATTAATAAATGAGGCAAACTTTAAATAATAGATTTCAAAATCTATTTTTAGAATGAAAAAAAATAGAAAATAATAACATATTAACTTACTTGTATTTCAATAATAGGCCAGATAAAAGACTGGGCTTTAAAAGAAAAAGTAGCTAGTTATTAAAAATAATTAGACTTTTTACTTAGACAAGAAAGTTTGTTGAAAAAAAAAAAACCTACATAGATCAGTTTCCATCCACTAAAAGAATCCAATATGTAGAGGTTGGCTTTTGTATAAGAACAGGATTACGAGTTTTTTAAGAGTATTTTGAAAAAAAAAATAAATAAATAAATTGAATTTCCCCAAACTCAATATGAATTAGGAACACAATGTTCTTTACAAACAAAAACTTATAATTTAGAGCCAATATGAAAATTATTTTGGAGAACAAAAAAGACCAATTGAAATCCTTGAACTTAATACAAGAATAATGGGTTAAAATGATAATCTGATGTGTAAAATTAGGCCTATCAACGGATCTGGTTAGGACCTGGATCTGATCTGATTCTGACTCAAATATTCATGTATGGATTTAAGTATATAATAAATCGTTTATCCGAATCCAATCCAGACGCGATTAACCTATTATATAAACAAATTAAACATGAATTTACTGTTTCGACCCATTTAAGACCTAATCCGATTAAAATTTTAAAATATATATAAATATAAATTGAATTAATTGAGCTAAGCCTTCATTTTTCTTAACCTATCGTGAGCCGAATCTTCATTTTCTCTTCATTCGCTTTTCTCATTCTTTATTTCCAATTTTCATATCATCCTTCTCTTCATACATCATCTCCATCTTACTTCTTCCTCCATACCATATCATTGTCGTTCATTGCTAGCATAGTTATTAAAATCACAAAATGCTACTATCCTAGAATGGCAAAACGATTAGAATCGTTACTAGAATCGAAATCTTTATAGAATTGAGTAGGATTGTAAGATCGTATGGGAGGATCGTACGATCCTACTCGAAATCTACGAAAATAAACTTTTTAGACCTTCTAACCTTTTGGACTTTATTTGTTTCATGTTCTAAAAGGAATAAATTTGTTTTGTAACCCATTTATATTAGCCTAACCACCAAATTCCTTTTCCGAAGTCCAAACTCCAAATACTATGCTTGTCCAGATTGCGAAATTTCCTTAGCAAAATGTTAATTCTCCAATTATATCTTCATAGAACTTAGTAGATATTTTATCCTTTTAAATGGATGGATGGATATAATATGATATTGTGTAAAATTAATAAAATTATGACTCAGCTGAACTCAACATTTATTTAAGAAAGTCTGTTAAAAAGTTAATATTGAAATAGTTTTTAAGATGTGACACATATAAAATATAAAAAAATTTAAACATAATTAGGGAATGTGATTAAGAAATCTACCCTATAAATTTAGTTATAAAAATGATGTATTAGTATATTATTTAGTGCTACTAGTTATTTTAATTTATTTCTTGAACTTTTATCTTCTTATGCTTAATGTTTTTTTTAGGGAAAAAAAAAAGGTAAATTCTTATTGATTTTGCAAAATTTTTACATTACGACCATTCAGAGACATTAACATTACCCCTATGAGAAGATCTAATTCTCATACAAGTAGTTTGACGATAGTCTAGCTCATCTTTTAATCTTTTGAGACAAATCCAAAATTGTGATGCTTCTTGAGATTTTCTCCGGGTTTCATGTTGTTAACAAATACTCCTTCTGTCCCACTTATTTTGTCACAGTTTGACTTTTCTGGTCAACCAGATTAATTTTCTAATCAATAATTCATATAGATTTATTTGATGTTCTATGAAAATTTTTCAATAAAAGTGAAATTTGTATAAAATATTTTGACATAAATTTAAAATTTATAAAAAGTCTGCAATAACTTATAAGAACAATTTTTATTAGATAAATTCTCTTTGACCAACATCTCAAATGTGTAAATATATTGGGACGGAGATAGTATGTTCTTTAATTTGTTTTGCATTTCTGTCTCCTGACTTACTCATTCTAAAATATCCTCTGTTTGGATAGTCATTATTCAATTAGGATATAATATTGTAAATGTTATTTGGAAAAAGAACTGTAGAATATCTTTTTATGTAATGTATGCGAGATAAAAAATTATATTTAAAAATGATTGCAAAATTTTGTTTTGAAAATATTGCAAAACAAATGGAGATTTTGTTATTCAATTCATTTTTTAAACTTCATTACTTCCATTTTCTTATACGTATGTTTCATGAAATATGTCAAAATGATATATTTTCATACTTAATTTACAAATTATATAATTTTTATCATGGTTTTTGTTATTCATTAGCTTAAAAATAATTTATTTTGTTATTTTAGATACTTTTGGTAGGATCTTATGATTTTACAATCTGATCCTACGATCCGATTCTGACATAACTAAATCGATCCCACCTAGAATGTCAATTCATACAAACTATGTAATGACCCGATAAATTTTGGGTCGTGTCATAACTTGTTAATTTCGTATCGTGTTATCGAGTCGTATAAGAAATTGACAACCTTATTTATATGGCTATAATTTATTTTGCAGAAATTGTTGTTGTTATTGTTGTAAGATTGTAAGTTTGGATGGAAATGGAATGTATAAGAACCATTGAACAATGGCATTTTTTATGTTTTGGAATTTCAGGCAGAAATATCGAATTTGAATCTAGGTTCACTTGAACTCGGAGATGGGTCTACATTTTAAGACCCATTGGGTGAATAGAACCGATTTGGAATCAAAATTCCTAATTAGATCCGACTCTAAAATTACCAATTTTGACTCAAATCTGACCCATTTATAAGCTTATGAACAACCCAACTCCCTCAAAAAAACTTAGGAAAAATGACCAATTAAAAAAAATTTAGGGGTAACTATTATTTTTTTTACTATCAGGTCCTTGTTAAATGCATATCACACTTATATATCATGCTGCACAGATAATTATTGGGGGGCGGCCGACCGCCTCCCCTTGCCCCCTAATGGTTTGTCTGGCTTTGGCCTAATCCTTATTGGCGAAAAATCCAACTCTGATCATTATAATTCTACATATTTGTCTTCATCGTCAAACGATATATTTTTATCCAACAAACCTTTGTTTAAACTGTTATTATTTGAAATATTATTTGGAATAAGCAGCTTTTAAGACGTGATAATTGTGATATAAAAAATTACTAAAAACATAGTAAAAATTATTATAAAATATTATTTAGAAATTAATAAATTATTGTTCAAATAAGGCCAATAATCAATGAACTTCGCACTCTTTACTCATTTAATATTTAAGTTTTCTCTCACATGTCAAAAACAATAAATTAAGTGCTTCCACTCAAATTAAATTTTATGTGTTACGTCTAATTTTTGAAAATTTTATCTCTTTATTTAAATTATTTCTTTTTATCCATATAAATTAAATTTCCTAATTGTTTATTATGATTAATATTTTGGTACATACAAGAAGCATGTTATTAATAAAAAAGGAGCCCAACTTTACTTTTTGTGGGAAATATATATAATTCTGGAAAAAGTTGTTATTTTAAACTAAATAGTTTGCCCCGCCCTCTGATTTGTGTTCTAACTAGTGCATACAGGGTACAAAATAGAAAAATTCATAGTGTATAGTAATGTTCTAAATAAGTGAAGAATTATTATTCATAAACTTATTTTTTAACATATTTTATCAAAAAATTCTCTAATTTTAATGATGGTTCTTTTAAAAGGATGTTTATTCCATTGGAAAACATTAATGATAGATTAAATAATAAAACCTCTCTCTAAGTTCTCTCTAGTTTATCTCTCTAAACTGTTTCCCTGATACACGATCATTTATGGCTCCCCTTTAGTCATACCTTCTCCTGCTAACTGGTCGTTTGCTCAAGTGGTTGTTGCCAAGTATCAACCCATTGCTCTTAAGGAGAAATCGCAGTTTAAGGGTGAGCTAGTGGTTTTTTTTCACAGCAGAGGACATTCAACGATTATCTATGCCATTCAAGTTTGCTTTAATTGGAAATTTTCGAAAGGCAAACCAACCATGGAGATTTTGAGTAAGGAATTCTAGAAAATTGGCTTTGTCTGTTCAAGGATGGTTTCAAACTAGGGTTTTTGGATTATCATCATATTTTGATAAGATTTGATTTGGAGGAGGATTTTCTGCATTGCCGATGCAGAGGCTATTAGACTATCTTGGGATATGAGATGAAAATCCTCAAGTGGATGCCGAACTTTCGCCCTAATTGGTGGGCAATCCTCTGAAGATTGATACGTATACAACAAAGATTAATCATCCGAATATGGCTTGAGTTTGTATTGAGTGTGATTTGACGAAGCCATTGCCATCTAAGGTTTATGTAGACAACGAAGAATATGGAGGATTTTGGCAATCGATAGTTTGTGATGACCTTCTACCTTATTGCTCTACTTACTATAAATTTGGCCATGTTTTGGAAGAATACTGACTCAATAACCCAACCAGTCAATCCTAACCAAACTCGGTGAAGAAGAAAGTGGACAAAGTGGTTGACAAAGTTAAGAAGATTTGGAAACCCAAATAGCAAATCACTCAACCGGATATTGGTGCCTTCGGATTGACTTCAGCTGAAAAGGTCTTGATCCTAATGCTTATTGCTGATTCTAGTAAAGAAGGATTTGAATTCGGATGTAACAATAACACCAAGAAGAGGGAAAACCCTAACACAGCTAGGGTTTTCTCAGAAGATGATGTTTCAGATTAGAATTCTCTTGTTTCTTTTTTTGATGAATAGCCATTTCATGTCATGGTGGTAAATCTTCATTGGTGCTTGATCAAGAAATAGTGGCAGTTTTGCCACCAAACCCACTATAGGGTTTCGATTTCAAGAGGGGAAAAGAGATCATTAAGAGTTAAATGGACAATTTTCTTATGGTTGACACTCTTTCCATGCAGTCTAGTATCGTTTCCATGTAGATCATGCAAATAGTAGCATCCTCCAAGCAAGTCATGAGTCAGCTAGTTACGTAACATGAAGGGATTGATTGTTCACACACGGCTGGTCTTCATACTAAAGTTAGATGTTTACCTATAGTTTTAGGGGATGATCACAATGTTAAATTTCGACATGTTGCAGCAAAAAGAAGAAAATGGTTAATGGGGATGAATTGTTTGATTCTTTGTCTGACTGAGATGATGTCATGTTTTCCACATACTCGGGAGAGGTTGACAGGTCTTGTCACGCCCCAAAAACGGGACCGTAACACGCCGCGCTAATGGGACACCGGCCCAAAGCGCAAGGCACAAACGAACAGAGCAACAAACTTAACCGCAATGTAATAGAACCATCAAACCATTACTTAACTATAAAACCGAATATTTCATTTTACACAAAAATACGAATTACAAAATTTCTTCTTAGTACAAACGATGCTACAACAAAAACAAAGTTCATCAATACAAAACCTATCTAATACACTACCCCTCTCCAAACAAAAGAGAAGCTTGGAAGATTATCCGCAGAGTCCTACCAGTAATGTGGAATCTGGAGAAAATCTAAAAGCTGCTAACGCGGTGGAGAGTCAAAAATGAGCACCTAATCTGAAAAATTATAAATCACGTGGGGTGAGCATAGATTAACTAGCTCAGTGGATATCATAAAAGCTCTTCAAATGGGGCCAAGCATTTCGATAAAAAGAAAACATAAAGATATCTAACATTTGCGAAAACCATAGTTATGAAGTAGTTTCTAAAATGTCTCATGCCATTTAAACGTCAATAAACCATAATCATAAGTAGTTTCTAAAATGTCTCATGCCATTTAAACGTCAGGCATGTCCAAAACATAGCCAAAAAGATCCAATCATTTCAAAACATAGTATGCTAAAGCATAGCGAACAAATCCAAGTACAGTTTCAATCCGGAATATAATAAAATAGCATGAGTATCTTTTAGGCTCAAAGGTATGACCTACCTACTTGGATTTGTTCGCTATGCTTTAGCATACTATGTTTTGAACTGGTAGGACTCTGCGGATATGAGCTTCCAAGATTCTCTTTTATTTGGATTATATAGTGTATGAAGCTGTCTCTTGGATTTGTTAGCTATGCTATAAGAGACAGAGGTTCTCTTGTACAAAAAGATTCCAAACAATGTTAACTGTTTTCACCTATGAGCCAAAACAGTTATAAAATGCTTTCATATCAAAAGAGTTTGCAAACATATCAATTGATTAACATAAAATAGCTTGGTCCCGATTTCATATGTAATAATTCCAAAACTTGGTAAAAGTGCAGTTCCAAACATCATACACATTTTAAAATCCATCCAAACATATTTCAAAAGTCGTTAAACAAAATACAAGTGGAAGAGGGTCTATGTTACCCACCTATCAAAGCAAAAACTGCACAAATGATCACAGAACGCGATCGCAGGTGGTAGGTGGCGTGGTACCTAAAACAGATATAAGAGGACTCTTAGAAGAGATGTAGAAGTTAAAGAATGACTAGGGAAGCCCTGTGTACGCGAAACGATAGAAAATGACACCAATAGCTCTTTGGTCAAAAATGACCTTTTCACAATTTCTGACCAACTTCGACAAGCTAAAACCCCAGTCCAAACACTTAGTTAACCCCTCAAATTCGTATTACAGCTAGATTAGGAGATAATAAGCTCGATTTTCCGAAAAACCGAAAACTTCGCCTCCCTAGGCTATAAGTAGGCTATCCTCCCGTTTATGGATTTTGTTTATTGGTTGAATATGTTGTTTTGAGTTGGGTATGGAACCAAGGTCCCTTGAATACCTTGGAATTGGATTTTGTTGGCAGGGAGGATAGCCTACTTATAGCCTAGGGACTGTCTCTTATACACATCTAGATGTGTATAAGAGACAGGGCTTGTCTCTTTAAAAATCTTTCCTTGATCATTAAAGACCCTTCAAGCATAACCAATTATCAGAATAATGTAAGTTGCGCCAAACTTCCGCTTACTTACAAAAATGAAGGGAAATCAATTCCACTTGGTTTCAAGTCTCAATTCCTATCCAAACTAACCTTAAAACACTCTTAAAACATCATTATGTGCATAGACATAAGCATTCATAGCATAACACTCTAGGGCCACATATGGAAGACAAAACCCCAACTCATAATCTTAAAATTTGTAATCTAACGGGGCATGGAAAGTTGTTAAAAATCAACCCCAATCACTTCCCAACCTCCAAAACACTAAAAACAACCCATAACATACATAAATCAACACATATAAGGCTGCAAAGAGGGTTTTAATAAAACCCTCTTTGCAGCCTACATGTGTTGATTTATGTCTGTCTCTTATACACATCTAAGACAGCTTATGGGCCAAAAGTGCTAAAATACAAAAATCTTACCTTCCAAGTGATTTCTACTTGAAATCCAAGAAAATTTTGGGGAAAATGGAGGACTGTCTCGGCTACTTGCTAGGAAGAAATGAAGAAGAAACAACAAGAAGAAGACTTAAAAGGATTCCTTGGTTGACCCAAATAGTTCCCAATGTGACCAAATAGTCTCCAAGTTGACTAATTAACCCAAAAACTAATTTTTGCTACTAAATTATCATTTGTTTCTGAATAATTCAGCCATCATACAACACTCACACACCACAATGCACTAATTACACTTAATATGACTTTTGACAGGTTTACGTGCTGCAAAGAAAATTGTAATATCAAAAAATTTGCCGAATTGAAAAACGAATAAGTTGAAGTACTTTATGACTAAAAATAATATGAAAAACATTTTAAACCAGTTAAAATCAAAGAACAAGGCTATTAAAATACTGGATTTCACAGGTATCTTCCGAATTTTCTTGAAATCACTTAAAAGTGAGCCAAATGTGGAAGTTTCTTCCTCGCTAAGACTCAGTAGAATTAGATGAACAAGGGGTAGGAAAAAAGCTTATCCAGTTGTGAGAAAACCATATTATCAAGGCATGCAGCACGTGTCTTCAAAGAGCCTTTTCTAGTCTTACTCAATTAATAATGCTATAAACAAGAATGTTCACGGTGCTTGCAAGTAACCATTGTTAAGGCAACTCAAAAAACTTATTAAACAACACAATATATCCCTTGTGGTACTCCTTGAACCTATGGCGGATGCTAGTAGGCCAATGGTCTTTTGCTCTAGTTTACAATTTGATTTCTTTTCATTTAAATCTGACTAACAGAGAGCTAAAATTTCGGTTTGATGGAGGAAACCATTTCATTTGCATGTGTTATAGAATTCTGAATAGTTTTTACATATGTGTATTCTGCATGATAATTGGAGTCATTTTATGAAAGTTACCTTTGACTATGCTAAAAGCACCCTAGCCGAGCATAAAGATTTATGGGAATCCTTATGTTTGATGGGTGCCTTTGTGACTGATCCGTGGGTAGTTGGGGGGATTTTAATGTAATTGAATACCTTTTGGAATATTCAGGTAGAGCACTGCAAAACAGATAGGCGATGGCTGATTCTCAGCAATGATCATGAACTATGAGCTAAAGAATCTTCCTTTTTTTAAGTAGTAATTTCACTTGGTTAGGTGTAAGGCAAGGTTGTCCGGTATGGAAAAGGCTTGATAGGATCTTAGCGAATCAACCATGGAAAAATCTCTTTTTGGACTCAGCAGTTGCACATCTCACTCAGACTTCTTTAGATCATTCCCCGTTATTGTGGTCTCTTAATTCATTGAAGGATTAATGGACCTTGTCATTCTGTTTTTAGAATATGTGGGTGTGACATCATTCATTTCTTGCTACATTCAAAGAGAGTTGGTGTCAACCTATGATGGGTTTGGGGATGTTGGCATTTAGCTTGATAACTAAGGTGCCTCAAGGTTAAGCTAAAGAAATGGAATACGAATGTATTTGGCAATATTTCTCAAGCAATCTAGGTGGTAGATGAGGGTGTTGCTACTAAGGAAAGTTTATGAATTGGCAGAATTGCATGATGTAAAGGCAAATCTTTTGTTTTACTTGAAGAATGAAGAGATCTTTCTCCAGCAGAAGGCTCGTATTAAATAGTTGAGAGAAAGTGATTCCAACTGTAAAATTTTTTCATGCCACTTTGTTGGATAAGAGAGCAGAATTATCGATAAAGAGAATAAAAAGGGTAATTAAACTTGGTTGACAGATTTAAAAGATATCAAAGCTGAGGAGGTCAATTTTTTTCAATATCTGCTCACGAATGAGTTAATTGATTCTCAAGCATTGTTATGGACAATGCTAGATTTGTATAAGAGATTGCTACTGTCATCTCAGCTAATCAAAATATAGACTTGATCAAACTAGCTTTTATAGAGGAGGTTTATCAGGTGGTTTTTCAAATGGACAAGGAAAGTGCTTCTTGCCCAGATGGCTTTTCAGGGGTCTTCTTTGCCACTTGCTGGGATAGGGATATCATAGTGAATGATCTCTTGAGTGCAGTCCAAGAATTTTTTATTGGTGTTCCTATTCCTCGGTCTACTGCCAGTGCCTTAATTGTCCTAATTCCCAAAAAGATAATCCAAGCACTTTTGCAGATTTCTAGCCGATTTCTTTATGCACTTTTGTCAATATAGTTATTTTTTTTCATAAAATATTGGCTAATTGTTTATCTAGATTGCTTCCGCAGATTATTTGATCAGAACAAGCAGGGTTTGTTAAATGACGCAATATGTCAGACGATATTTTATTGGCTCAGGAGATGGTGTTTTCCATAGACAGAAAGTCACGTGGGAATAATATTATTCTTATCAAACTAGACATGGTGAAGGCTTTCGACTGAGTCTCTTGGTTATTTCTCGAACGTCTTCTACTCAAGTTTGGTTTTCATACATCATTCTGTAATTTGGTTTTAAACAATTTGAGGAGTAGTTGGTTTTCAATTTTGATCAATGGTGAATCTGCTGGCTTCTTCAAATGTCCAGAGGCATCAAACAAGGTGATCCATTATCACCTTTACTTTTCATCATTGGCTCAGAGGTGCTTTCTGGGGGCTTAAATAATTTGGTTCATCAGAAGAAGATTACTCCATATGCTTTGCTGAGAAATTGCATGGTTATATCTCTTCTTGCTTTTGCGGATGATATGGTCATTTTTTCAAGAAGGAATGTCAAGTCAATTCAGCAGCTGCGGGACTTCTTGAAGACCTATGAGCTTGGGTCGGGGTAGAAGATTAATTTGAACAAAAGTTCTTTATTTGCCTCTCGTCAGCTAAAGCCGAGACAACTAGGGTTATGGGAGCGGCTACTTGGCATTAGACCTACGATTGGCTGTTTCCTATTCATTATCTTGGATGTTTTCTCCATAACGGCCAGAAGCGAATCAGTCATTTTCAATATATTGTGGAGAAAATTCAACATCGGCTATCTGGTTGGAAACAGAAAATACTCTTGCCTGTGTATAAGCTGGTTTGGTACTTAAAACATTTTTAGTTACTAACTAAACATTAGGAGAGTAAAATGACAATTTGGAGAACATGAGGATAATAGTGAAATCTTAGATTCTAAAAGCAACTTTTTTTTTTTTTTTTTTAAAAAAACAACAGGTTGGTGACTAAACTTAAGCTAGTAGGAGGTAAGTAGCCACCAAGCAACAAATTGTTTTCAATATAATTAGACCTATTTGTACTACTTGAATAGTAGAGAATTCAGCAAAATAAGTAACAAATACGCAACAAAATAGAAGAAAAAGAGAGTAAGAAAGCTGAGATCCAAAGTAAGGGAGAAAACAAGAAAATTTAGAAAGTATCAACTTCTTTCATTAACCTACTATAATCCTATGTTCATATACTTGATAGCTGATATAAATATGCATTTTTGATTAAGTTTTTGTTAAGATATAATTTGTTTTGCCTGCTACAATTCTAAGTTTTTATATAAGTATAATTGATGTTGTAATGGGCTGTTTTAAGTGTTTGAGAATAATTGGCTGCATAATTCAACTTGGGACCAATTTATTTTGTGTGATTATGTGATTTAGGTTCTGTTCAACCTAGGTTAGGGTTAATTTAGTTTTGTATGAGCAAACAAACCTAGAATAACTAATTTGAAATAAATAAGTTTCCACTAAACTAGGTAGAGTTCTAATTATGTATAAGGGTTGTTGGAGGTTGTTTTTGTACATGATAACATTAGCCAACAAGTTAAACATGTTGACAAGTAAGTTTTAAGTGTAGATGACTCATATAGTATGAATTGTGTTGTTTTTTTATGCAATTGAAAATTCTAGCAAATTGAAATACACAAACGATAGCTCCTTAAATTGTTGCTTAATGTTATATTATCACCATTGTAAGTTTTAGTTCTATTAAACACTTAGCATAGATAAGATTTTGGACTATTTTAGGGGTAAATATGGGCTGTATGGATGTTAGTATAACTATGTTTGGGCAACTTGAAGGTATGGCCTCATATTATGTTTGCTATAGTAGATAGTTGTCTGTGGGATGCCCTTTTTTTTTTTTTTTTTTTGTTAGTTGGATAATCTAACTTATAAGTTCTTAGATTCAAGGATAACTGAGTTCAATAGGGGCTTAAGGGCTGAATTTTCCTAGGTTTTCACTTGGACTTTAGAACTATCATAGGAATACCTTAAGTTTAAGGAAATTGTGATAGATTTAATTTATTATTCTTATAAATCCATAAATCGTATTATGTTTTAAACTTATTACTTAATCCATGTAATTGCTCATTAAACTGGCTATGCCTACTGTCAGCTATAACATCTAGATCAGCTTATAATTTAAATACGTGTCCATTTTATTCCTTAATTTTCATGGAAAAAGTAACCTAAACTGGGTACTCATGTTTAATTGAACATGTTAAAGAATAATAAAGACGTTCTTGTGTAAACTACTACCAAACGGTGAGTGTTCTTAGTTTTAATTTTAATAAATGTGTCTATATTAAACTTAATGCTATGACTGGAAATTTTGGTGACTTTATGTGTTAATTGATTACTTGAATTCTATATACAAGGAACTTCTCAAACATGGTTAAATCCTTTGTGTAAAATTTTACTTGTGCATGATGTACTTTCGGTTGTATACTTTATCACACCGGGAGAACTGGGCCCTTGCCATTTGTGGGTTAGACACGTCGAGCTGGTAGCGGACTTAGTCGAAACGGTTTACCTACTATGGCTTTGCAACCCAAATTCCTTAGATGAGACGATCATTGGTATTTTGGGTGTCTGATTTTCTTTCGATACTCTCGAGTTTACCTATCTTGTGTGGCCACTTGGAGTTGGGTTTATTGCTGGAGGTTTATTATTTGGAGGGATTTATTCAAATATGGAGCAATCACTTTTATCTTGGCGAACAAGAGACATGGTCTCAAATCGAGGCCAATTGTATCCACTCTTATGTGAATACTACTTGCTCCACATGTCTTATTTGGTTCATCACTGCCTTGTATGTTTTATTTCATGGTGTATGGATTTGTTTTTGTTTGTGGGACCTTACTGGGCGTAAGCTCATAATACTTTACAATTTTTTTTCCTTATAGAGTCAAATTTTTATGAGAAGAACATATGGTTAATGAGAAGTGTTGTGCGGTGCTTAGTTGTGTATATTGATATAGTTGGTAGCATAATGTATATAAGTTCCAGTTTGTAGTTGACGGTTTGTAAGTTTGTACTAAAATATGAGTTGTATTTTGTTTATGTTTTGGTAATTGGATGGCATGTATTAAATATTAAGTTTGTTTTAAAATATATGTAGAGCTTATGTTTGGATTTCAAGTCTTGATTTATTATTGTGATTTATTACACAGTCCTAGCGAGAGCTAGGAAGGCACTCAATTGGATACTTAAGGGTTAGAGACCTAGTTAGGGCATCACATCTCGAATGAACCGGATGGAGTTATTTGGTAATCCACAAGTTTAGGTAAGTTTTCAGTTAAAGAAGCTTATTAGAATATTCGGCATTGCAAGAACAATACCCTCTCCCATAAGCAAATTTGAAGTGCAAGGATTCCCATTAAGATGTCTATTTTCATGGGAAATTACTCATTGAATTTCTCCCATTTCCATAAGTTCTCACACAGTTTGGTTTTCATGGCTCTTCTAAATGCCCTATATGTGAGCATAAGATACGATGGATCTTTGGTTCTCAACTTGTACCTTTGCATCAAGAACATTTGGCATTATTTTAGTGTCAAATTAAATGTTTTGCCGTTGAACACAAGCCCTTTGATTTATTGGTTATATAATTGGTGGATAGCTACAAAGCCTAAGGATGAAAGTAACTTTTCGGGTTGGTTCCGGTTCTTTGGAACTTATGGACAGACCGAACTAAATACATGCATGAAGGTTTTGTTCCCATCCTTTACAAGCTTGATTAATAACATAATGGCTGGAATTATTGATGCTAGTATCATAAAAGGATTTAAAGTCCACATTCATTTACCTATAGTGCAAATGAACACTACATGTCCACGGTTCATGTCCATTGCATGGTGACCTTCTCCTTCTAGTGTCTTTAAGCTTAATTTTGATGGGTCTACCCTAGGTAATACTGGACAACCCAGTTGCGAGGGGATAGTTCGAGATTCCAACAGCTGGGTTATTGTTGGATTTGCATTTTCTATAGGTTATGTTACAAGCATATATGCTGAGGCAATGGGTTTCCTGAAAAGGCTTCAGTTGCTCTCGAGTCTTGGTGTTTGCATTGGTGTATTGGAAATGGATTCACGAATACTATTTGATATGATTACAAGACAGTTTTTTGTTACTTGGTAGATTAATCCAATTGTTCATCATATTCACCATCTTCTCACATTCGGATCTTTTGAGGTTCAATATACGTACAAAGAAGCTCCTAATTCAGTGGCTGATGCAT
Source organism: Cinchona pubescens (assembly GCA_025175665.1). Lineage (NCBI taxonomy): Eukaryota > Viridiplantae > Streptophyta > Magnoliopsida > Gentianales > Rubiaceae > Cinchona > Cinchona pubescens. The sequence continues at coordinate 3,046,574 of JANKKI010000016.1, forward strand.
TAGCACGGAAGGAAAGTGGCTTGGTTGAGGAAGAAAAGTACGGACACCACCAACTAAGGTGTAAGACTTTTAAAACTAAGAGAGAGACACTCTAGCAAGAGAGAGATACCATGAGGTATACCCATACCTTTTTGACATACTTCTATGTATGTGGTACATGAACACATTCTAGAATTGCGAATTGGCTACAGCTGATATGGCATTTTGGCGAGCATAGGTGAAAAGCTTCATACCTATCGAATTTATCTATTTCATTTGTGATTTGTAGTGGTCTTTGTATTAAGAGATGTGTTACCTTCAAAAATCTCATAATTATTTATGATATGAATGTTTTATGGATTTCAATTTGTAGTATAGGTTGAATACACAAAAAAACTTAGAAAAGTGCTATAGATCTTAGTTGCAGAGAATAAAACCACTCTTCTATTTCTTGAAAGATTGTTCAACAGGGGTTCGAATGTTCATTTTGCATGCAATACAAAAATATAAAATCTATCGAACACTGGACAGAAAGATGGCTTACACTTCAGATAATGTCTATCGAAGAGTGTTTACACATCTAATGTGTCAGTCAGAACTCTTGCTCACTAAAAACAAAGAACAATCTCTCAGGTTAAATTATACGTGCAAAAAATACTAAAAGAAAATGATATTTGGACACTAGTGTATTAGTTTTTCAAAATATTTTTGAACAACAAAATATATTCTTCATATAATAAATATTCATTGCTTGCAATCCAAATACTTATATTGAAACATTATTTCAAATCCAAACAACATTCCATTGTTCCTAAAGTCAGTATTATTTTCCAAAAATCACAAAAGTCAGAGACTAAATATTATTCACTAAATAATGTCCCATTATTTGCAATCTAAACGGATAGTATTCTTCTTTTCTGGGAAAATCTTTACATGGACTGGGTCCTATGGATGGACCCCTTAGTATCTTTTGAACCACATGGCACACCTAGATGATGTGGGATGATATTGGATGATGTAACTCAGTATGGAGCAAGAGGTCCATGTAAGAATTTTCCTCTTTTTTGTATACCTTGAAGATTTAATTTAAAAAAAAAGTGGGGTTTCAGTGATCTTAGGTTCTATTCCCATAAACATTGCTAAAATATTGACTCCAAGAAGTTACTTAAATGTCTAACTCCAATAAGTAGTCCCCTAGAGTTTGTAAAAGCCTGTTAGGAAGGGACGGGGCTTTATCCCTAGTAGAAACTTAGATGCTCAAGTCAGTAACAAGTTTTAGAGAGGTAAAATGCTAAAAAAGAGAAGCTTCTCATTTCTAGAAACAGTAAGTATTGAGTAAAATTTAGAATGAATAAATTGAGGGCCTACCTCTAATTTATATAGAGTATCTAAGTAGACCTTAATATACCTTAAAACTTTTTGGGTCTGTAGGACTTCTACATGTATTGGACCTAAACTATATTCTGTTTTTGGTAACCCAAAAGAGCTTGGTAAAATTGATATGAAGAATAACTAATCTCAAGTGTAGTTAAAATGGGTCAGGAGTGTCAGGAAGAGGACGATGAAGAGGATGATTGACCAAGCTGCAACTAAAGACCAAGAGACTGTTGTTTTTGTTGTTTGCTTACCTTTTATTGTTTAGAATGTTCTCATGTTTTTAGTTATAGTGTGAAAGATTGAGGACATTCTTTTTTCTTTTTTTTTTTAAGTTGGAGTGTGGTGTTTGTGTTTTGGTGATGTGAATGTGGTTATGTGCTAAGTGCTAAGGTTAATTTTTTTTTTTTAAGTTTTTGTTTTTGTTCATGTTTAAGTTTGGTGGTGCATTTGTTAAAACTTAGGGTTTCTATTTTCAAATTTAGGGTTATTTTTCAAAGTTTTTTGAGAAAACACAAAAAGATTTTTGATTTTTAGGTAGTTTTTATTAGTTTTGAGGATCTGTTTGTATAAAAGATTCCTTAACTCCCGGATGGTAACCTTTAGGATTTCAATACTCTCTTTCCCTAAAGTATTGTAGAGGACTAAACTAATTTTTTTTTTTAAGTTTTTATAAATTTTGTTTGTGTTCATTAACTTTATGAATATGTGTCATGAACACAAAAATATTTCATAGTGAAACTATTCTTACTAGAATGTGTGCATCGAAAGTGTATATAAGTTTCTTTGCTTTTTAATTCCTTTGAATTGTGAAGTATTACCACTATAGAATTAAATATCTTCCCTTGAATAAGAGTGTGAAAGCGAGATAATTTTCCACTGAGTGTTAATCATAATTGCCTTGCTATATTTGTTTAGCTTCTGACATTTGTGGGAATTATGCGTGATTTAATACTTGTTAAATATAAGTAGATTTTGAAATGAGGAAATGATTTCTTATAAGTTTTTTTTATTTTTGTGCCAAAAAGTCTACCCGATTGACATTTAGATCCCTAGAGTCCCATCTTGAACCTTATAAGCCTTATTTCTTGAAAAACCATATTATTTAGTTAATTTACCTTTTTATTTTATCATTCTTTCTACCCATCATCTTAATAGTTAGTGTTGGTTCACCCTTAGGTATCAATACTATAAGTATGATGCAATGGTGGTTAGAGGAAATGAAGTGTTATTGGGGAAAAAGTCAAATTATATGGCTTGTTGTTTCCCCTATGTTATGTGTTGAAAGAAAGAATTAAAAAAAATAAAATTATTGTTGAAAAAAGAAAAAAGAAAAAAGAAAAAAAGAAAAAAAATATGGTTTAAGTGTTGTGAATAAAGAAAGATAATTCTTGCTAGTTGTAATGAAGAAGGTGTGTTTTTGCCTTCAGAAGTGGTAGTTGGTTGAATGTTATGGTAGTTAGGGGGATTTTTTGAAGGGTTATGGTTTAAGTATTCACTAATGTATTTACGGTGATAAGAGCTTCTTTTATCCAAATATTAATCTACCAAAATTCTTAGCCTATGTTACAAGATTAAAAGACCTACATGTTCTTGGTTTGCATTCATTTGCATTAGTCAGTATCTTGTGTGTTAATTGCTTCCAACTTATTTGTTGCTTGTTAACATTTTGTTTAATGGCTAATCATCGATTAGTGAGTGATGATATCTACTTTTGTGAATGGAGAGTTAGCACTTCCATAATGATGATTTTGGATTGTTTAGCAAGGTTCTTTCATATACATGTTAAATTCATTCCTCTACTTGTTTAGTTTTTCTTTATTACAACAATTGACATATTGAAGAAAGTTATGTGTCATGTATCATACAGTTCTGCTTTATGTGTTTCCTTCGAGAGGAGTAAAATTTCAAGTTGAGAGTGTGTTAACTCTCTAAAAGAGAGTTATTTACAAGCATTTTAGTTTGGCTTTTAATTGTATTCTAAAACTTTATATTTAATAAGTAGGGATATTTTGGTAATTTTGGAATTTTGTGTTAAAAAATATGTATTTTAGTGTTTAAATACATTTATTTATGTATTTAATGGTGCTTTGGTAGATTTGAAGTCTTTCGGGGGTCAAACGAGATAGAATTGAAACATAACAGACAAAAATAGAGCGAAAACAGAGTAAAATGCGAGGTCACAGCAACAAGGCTGGCAAGGCTGCGCCTGGAGAGCTAAGCCACGCCCAGCCCACATGGTGGTTTACGGGAAAAAATATGTTTTTCAAGAGTTTAGACTTCCTGTGGCATTTTTTACCTATAACTTTGTAAAATCTAAGGAAACATTATAAACAAGTATTTTAGGTCATTAGAAACATGACGTAGAATAATTATTAGCCGACTTAGGACCCAAAATCATCAAGAGAACGTCAATCAATCTTCAAGAGAAGAATCATCAAGGCAAAAGAATGAGGAACGTAGCCACGACTAGTTTTTCCTGTCTTTCCTTTTCTTTATGATTTTATACTTTAGAATGATTGTAAAATTCTCCTTTGATGTATTTATGACCATGAACATGCATTATTTCAATATCTAAGGTTTTATTCAGATTTTTCTATGATGATTGTTTGTTAGATTTTTAATTGTTCCTTTTAATCTCTCATGGTTGTTTGCTTATACGGTTTATTTTAATGCTTCTAGTTGATTGCATCGCTTCTAGAGTGATTTGTAGACCGAATCAAAAGAAGATACTTAGGGTTAGGGCAGGTATGAATAGCCTTTGTTTGGGACCTTTGCTACAGACTGGACCATCTCGTGAATATGGATGGAAACATACTTATTCATCATAGGCAATCAAATTAGGGTTCACTATTATGCAATAATCTTGGGTTGAGTTCACCTAGAAATATAGAGGTTGGTTGGGATTAGTAGATTTTCATGAGATTCTGAAAGAAAAAATGTGATTACATTAAACCCTAGATTAGTAAACAAATTGTGAAATTAAAGGGAATGATAAATTGAAGCGTGCAATTGGATTAATAAATGAAGAATAAACCCTAGACTCTTTTAATACCTGATTTTTCACTTAATTTGCTTAGTTAATTTCTTTAGTTTTTTACTTGTTCTTATTCTTAATTATTATTTTAGAGTGTAAATAGAATTTTGCGTGTGTCATTCTGGTAGTTAATAATTTTAGTCAAGCATAGTCCTCGTGGCAACAATCTCTTCTTATCACTATATTACTTGTTCGATAAATATACTTGCATACATGAATCGTTTGAATACCGACAAACAAAAATTATAAAAGTATTTGTATATATAAACATCAACGAGAAGATTTTCGATCGATAACTTCATTAATAACTTAAATAATTGTAAAATATACTATTTTTCTCTCACACATAACATCTGCTAACTAATAGAATTTGTGTGACACACTTAATCCAAATAATACAAATCTACCAATCTGAATTTCAAATATATGACTTCTATAATATCCTAGACAACTCATCCATCTCACTGATTCTCAGTCCTACTTCCTCTTCTCGTCCTTCATAGGTCTCTCTTACTCCATGGCCTAGTCCTTTTCTGATGTAGCTACTCTAATATAAGGGTTCTCCCTATTATTAACTAGACTTATAGGATGTTCCTATTTATGAATTCCACTTAAAAACTGCCATTTTCATCACTTTTAATCATTGCTCAGGGCCAAGATTTCAATTTCTGGGTATTTAAATTAGCTATTAATGTGTGAATCTCCTACTTCCTTGTATCACACTTCTCTTTCATATCCCTCAAAGTTTTTTCATGCTTATAGCCATACTTCTCCAATCCTTTAAAATTATTTTGCAAAAAATTTGCCAATCCTCAAAAATCTCTAATTGTTGAAGAAACCAGATAAGTTTTGCCATTAGGGTTTTAATCTCATTATTTTCTAGTGCTATAACTCCACTCATAGGTCCTTGGGCCCTTATAGACTATATCAAGAAAGATAAATATATCAATATTGTTTATTATGTCACAACTTAATATACATCACTTAATCCCAATCTTCCTCTTAAGTCTGTCCACCTCATGTGATTTAGAACCTAAACTAGTAGGTCGTGAACCTACTATACTTACCTCTATAATTACTATGAAATACATTGTATGTGTATGCCACCAAGCACTTATATCCCCATACTTATTGATCAAACTTCCATAAATGTGTCATGCCATCTGAAACTCCATAATATCATGCCTCATCAAGTTCATACGACATTGTGTCCTTTTGACTTACTTCCTTCATCTTTTAGTCGTTTGTGATTGAAAAACAAATATATAAATCATCCAAAAATAATGATCCCAACCATTCCCAGATAGACACAAAATAACAATTTTCAATACCAATAATGGTCTTTTAAATCCGAATATAGTAAATATTTTCAAGCAATTCCACGTGAAATCCTACTTACGTCACTTATGATCTATTATAAGTTTGAAAACTTAATTAGAAAAAAAATAAAAATTACGTATAACTCTATTATATAGAGTTATTTTACCATTCATTTCCTAGTTATTTGTTAGGTTTTATTCTGATTTTATGGTGCTTAATGTGTTTTTATGCTTATCTTGTGTTATACTTGCTTTGTTTATTTTAATGCTTTTAAGTATTAATTTTATGCTATTTTGGAGTAGTATTAATTTTATGCTTTTAAGTATTAATTTTATGCTTTGTTTGGCACTTATGATATATTCATGTTTTTGTAAGATAAAATAAGGCAAACTAATGCAAGAATGAAGTCTTAGTTGACCTGAGGAATTGGAGAAGAGACGAAGAATTGGTGAAGGAATTAAGACATTATAACCCTGTCTTTAACACATTTAGGGTTGGTGGTAGCGGCATAATTTTTCCAATTTATAAATCTCATGCCACGGCTCAAGATTGTTAAATGTGAGACATGATTATATTCTTGGGTGGGTCATGGCACGAGAATCAAAGAGGAAATAATTTATGCTGTACTAGAGTTCTTTATTACTCATTTTCAGATAAGTTTATGTACTCTATTTTGGAAACGTTAGTGACTTGTTAGCTAAGATAGTAATAGTAAGAGAGAAGTTTAACTACGTTTAGTAATTTTAGATAGAGAAACTCTACTTGAAACCTTTACTTGTGCTTTTTAATCTAGTTTTATTTCCTTTAATTGTCTCTTTTAATTTTTACAAGTTTTAATCTTTCTTAATTTAAATTAATGGATTTTTTATTAGCTTTAATTTAAGACTTGTGCATTTTCTCTTGGTGTTCATTATGCTCTGTTTAATTATGGCTATTTTATCCTTATTCCTTATTTTCTACCTATGAATTAATTCCTTTATGGTGATTGAATCTTTCTTAATTTAAGTTAATGGATTTTTTATTAGCTTAATTTAAGATTTGTGCATTTTCTCTTGGTGTTCATTATGCCTAGCTTAATTATGACTATTTTACCTTATTCCTTATTTCCTACCTATGAATTAATTCCTTTATGGCGATGATTGATTTGAAAGGTTGATGTGTTAATTGGGTAGATTTGAAAATTACTAAGGATTTCAAGGGTAATTTGGAAATTTGATAACCTCCTAAATTAATCTAATAATTAGTGATTAGAATGGGGGTTGAACCTAATTTAGACTAATTAGCAATTAGATTAGGTGTGAGAGCGACCTTCGAGGGGCTTTCTAGCCTAATTTGTTGTTTTGGATTCCATGAAGGTTTTAATTTGGACTTACTTATTCTAGGTTGTAGAGAAGATTCATGTCTAGATTAGTCTCTTATACAAATCTAGATTTGTATGAGAGATCGGGATTAAGTGGCTTTTGGGAATTGATTCCTAATTGTTTGATTTGCCTAATTAACCAAGCGAGTCAATCACACCCGGAATTTGACTAGTTTATACTCTAATCCTTGTTTTCTTATTTGAAAACTCATCTATTTTCAATATCATTTTTGTTGCTTTTTTTTTTTTTTTTAATCTAGTTAGTTAACTTTAGTAATTCCTTGATTTTAATTATTTATTTGTATTTTGAAAAACTCTAAAAACTCTATTTTTCATTGTCTAAATACCGAGAAGGCTAAGAACTCGGTAATTTCTATTCAAATCTTCGTGGGAACAATTGTTGTTTCCACTAACTACTAATTGTACCATATATTAGTGTATTGTCAAATAATTTGTCTAGTCGAATTAAGTGCTTATAACTTGGAGACATATCACGTTACTACTATGTTTAAATTTCTTCAGAAGTCTCGAACAAACATATATCTTAGCTAAACTACAGATCTCTCATATCAACTTGGAGCACCTTCCTACATATGTTTGACGACATTGAATTGAAAACAATCTTTTAATTTCTACTTGTGCATATTAGCATCACAAAAATCTTATTTGGCTTCTGACGCTTAGATTCTTGAAAAGTTACCGCTTCTTCAATGATGCAAATCGTTTTCCATAAGCATACACTGTCTTCTTTGATTCGGCTTCCCCTGGGTCCTCCTTTCTTCCTCGATTTTGGTCTTTTCCCTTTTCTAGTCTTTCACTTGGCTAACAGCCTGAGGATCCCCTAGATATGCTTGAATTTCCATCTCAACATCAAATTCATCCTTTAGTTCCTAGTACTTCGCTTGCAAATCCTGGTAATCCAACTTAGCTTCGCCTCCCAATTCTTAAAGTCTTGGTGTATTGATAAAGTAGATCTGGTTTCCACATAAATCCACAAGTTTTATATCCCTTACTAATTCAAATTGTTGTTGGGTGAACCGGTGGAGAAAAGATGACGACGATGATGGAAAAGAGGGTGAAGCGGGACGAGTCAACCTAAATGAATGGGAGATGTTGGTTTACTAGGTTATATTTGTTATTTAATGAAAAATTGCTTTGACATTAAAATAATGGCTCTGGAAATATCATTTGCCCCTGAAAATCCATAAAGGACCAATATGGTTAAGAAAAACTACAGGTATGAAAGAGTTACAAAAAAAATATGGGTGGACTTCCGTAAAATTATTAAAAATGTTTAAGAATTTAATATGCAATTTGCCTCTAGTTTTATTTGTTGTATACAACTATTTTTATATTGATACAAGTAGTTGTAAACATATCTTATGTCTCGTAAGTCATAACACATGTTTTTTTCAAAAATGAATTTTATATATGTATTTCAATTCATAAACCGTGTATCTTAAATTTAAAGAAACTATTTTTTAAAATAACCATGTTGTGCTACTTCATATATATACGTTACTTTTCAAAACTTTAAAATAACAAGTTGAAACTCATGTTAAGAAGCTTTATAATTTTAAAGCAACTAAGCTAAGACAACTCGCATCAGTGTTAATCACTAGGTTGCATTCACAACTATGACACAAATGTACTCCATCTTTTTCAATATCACATAACCTCATCACGAAATAAAAATAATATTACTTTACTTCATCATAATATTGTTAAACTACCATTAATTATAGTTGTAATGAGAACTGTATTTTGCAATCATATTCTTAATATAATTTAATCTTCGCATCTCGTTTCCCCATAACTCATATCGTGAATTCTTCTCAATTTGTTTCTAAAAAAGCAACCTAAAAAGTAGGTCTTATGTTTTCTTTTTATTAATTTATGTAAATCAAATTACATTGTAGGCGAGAAAGTTGTTTCCATGACGGCCGAATCAGAACCATGTGTAGTGACGTTTTCCAAATTTCAAAATCTTTTCTAACTAACTCAATTTTTTTTTGTAGGCCTTATGTGTTACGAGACATGAAGAATTTGTACCCTTCACATTATCTGAAAAATGGATTCGATCCACACTTTAATAATCACTCATCTAATCTAGAAGAAAACCAAGTTTTTCTAATATATTTTGAGAAAGATCAAGACAATTAACATAGAAAACGAACTTGAAAAAGAAAGGGTTAATTACATTAATTTAGTGCCTAATGTTAATTTTTTCTCACGGCATCTATTTGACTAATGGTCAAATATAACTGCTGCATTATATTATCAAAAGATGTTACATAAAATATCTTGTTATAAAATTTATAATAGCCTAACTCAATTATTAATTAGAAAATGTAACACAATTGAACAAGCTCAAATACAACCTCCGTTCCATTTTAAATATCACATTAGCTTTTAGCATAAAAATTAAGATTGTTATTAAATAGCTAAATTTTAAGCAAAGTTGATCCTATATAACTCGATTGCCCTTTTAACTAGTAATAAATTAAAAGAGTCCCAACATTAATTACGAGTAATTAATGGAGCTAGAAAGAGATAAGGACAACATTGGCAAAAAATAATTAATACTTCATTGGACTTCTAAAGTAACACTTAAAATGGAACAAATTTTGTTATTTTTTTTTTTTACTAAAATGACACTTAAAAAAGGGAATGGAGGTAACAGTATACAGCAGGAGTAGAGTGCAAACCCACAAGGCTTAATTTAACAAGTACCGGTTTTTTGACTTGAATGCTATTTGAAGAATCAATAATGGAGGAGAGATTAATTAAACTAGCATTAAAGACGTTAACTAGTGAAAATAATAGATTAGGTTAGACTAGCCAATTATCCGTTTGAATAATTCATTCAATTAATTGATTTAGTTAAACACATTAGAGGTCATTTCTCATGATGAACCGAATCACAATTCCTCACGTCATTAGGTCGTTCAATTAAATTAGTCAAAATAAGTATTTCTCCTACTACTTATAACTAACAAGATTGACCATTCATCCTACAGAATTCAGTAGGTGACCAACTAGATAATTTAGTCTGTCATGATCATAAATTAAACCTATTCCAATTATTAATAGGTCTACAATGGAGGTTCAACTTCAGTTCTCGCCTCGATTTACTATTCAATTAATTGACAGAGTGATCAATTCCCTTACTTATCCTTCTAATTCCTTAGAATTATCTAATTATCAATTTCACCATTTAATTTTCAAAATGAATCATCAGGACATGGAATGGCATAAACCAACCTTAAACCATAATAATTTCAAACATAGTTGAAAATATAAACACAAGAGAAATTAGAGAAAGTAAGTGAACTATTCTAATCATTAATCTAAAAAAGCATATAAAGAAGGCATAGATTGAAGGCAAATGATAAAAGAAACGTGAAAGAAGAATTAAATAAGACAAGAAATATCTACTCAATTTTATGAATGCTTCTCTAGTGAAGAATCTCAAGTTCTCTGTCCAAAGTTTTCAATCTTGAACCTCCTTTTCAATTCTTCTTGAAAAAAAAAGAAAGAAAACCTTAGTCTAATCTTGCAGACCTTGAAGGAAAGCTAAAAAAGAATGTATGTTTGAGGTCCTAGAGACTTTTATTTATAGGTTTTAGGAGTTGCAAAGTGCAGGATTTTGAAAGCAACAAAATGGATACCCGAAACCCTAAACACACTTAAAATTGTGAAACATTGCATTGCTACAACTACGAGTTCACCTCGGCGAAGTTTTCCTTCGACTACACATGGTCATTTTGGTTTGCCGCGGAGAAGTGCTCCAGACATCTTTGTGTGGTTTCACCATTTTGCCTTGAAAATCTCCGTCTGACATCCGATATATATGTCTTTTTTTGACACTGACTCTAGAACAAATATGCACATTAATATATAAAATATATCACTAAAATAATAAATAAACTAGTACAAAAAATAGAAATAAAAAACAAACAAAAATACACGAAGAACTTTAATTTTGAGAGGAATTAGTTAAACATCCAATGCAAAATCTTAAACATAAAGACACAGTTAAATAAGTTAGATATCAACAAATAAATAGTAAAACAGTATATTAAATATATATTAACACATAAAAGTAAAAATGAACAAAAATACACTTAAATACCAAAAAATCTCAAAACTAAGACACACCTGTATGAAAATGTATAGGAATAACAATCTAATTTTTTAATACACATCTTTGTGTATAAAGATACCAAAATATGATTAATTACAGTAAACCCCTTAAGATTTTAGCGTGATTTGACTTTAGTTACTTTCATAAATTTTGTGTTATTAATGCGTATGACATCTAATTCTATATTTATAAACACCCAAATCTTACGACTAACTAGATGTCACGCTACAAGTATACGGGGTCAAATCATAGCAAGTAAGGGTAGGGATCGAACCTATAAGGATTGGTCGGTTAATTAACAATTATTTAATTAGAACGCTATTTAAAGAATTTTATTAAAAGGAGAATTTGATTAGATCTAAATACAAAGGACTAAGAAAGCGAATTTAAAGTGAATTAGAGTTTGATTACTTAATTTTCGGATTTTGGCCAATTGATTAGGTTAAGTGGTTCAATAGGTCCAATTGAAGGTTACTCTCAATAGTGAATCAGTTTCTTAGCCAAGCAATTGAATTCTAAAACATGGATGAATTCAAGGAGTTTCTAAACTAACTCAATATATAATATTTTGGCCGGACTACTATCTGGCTTAATCTAATTTTCGGAAGGTCTAAATTTAGGATTTACAATCCGCATTTTACTTCAAATATGAAGTAGATTAAAGAGTTGATCAAGCCTTCAACAATACCCAATTTTACTCCACTTTCACCAGTCAACCTACCGATCAATCAACAATCATTAAAAATTAGAATCATCTCATCTTAACCCAAGGATCATTAATGATTAAAAGAAATCATACACACTAAATGTGTATAAGAGAACAATATTAATTTAAGAAGAATGTGAAGAGAAGGCAATTATACAAAACAATTAACTAATTTAAATTAGAAAAAATAAATAGAAAATGTAATTAGTACCTAAACTTTTGACTGAGTTACACTTTGGAATTCCATGTTTTGATTATGTCATTTTGTACCCTATCTTTAAAAATAATATCTAATTGGTGAAAATTTCAATTTTTGATGGCCAAAAACACTAGAAATCATCATGTGCATACCACAAAAGATTAATAAGGATAAGTTCGGAAAACATTTGAACAAATCAACGCATTTTCATTATCACAAATAAAATTAAAAAATATAAAGTAAAAGTCTTCATTTAATCACTGAAAATCCCCAAATTTTTTTACTGATTAAATGTAGACCTCCTACTTTTTTTAAAGTTGTGTTAATGAAACCATACTGCTTTGTTCAATTTGTGTTCCAAAGTTACTCTTATAAATCTCTTGTGTGATGCATGTGGTGATCTTTGACATCTTTTGGCCATAGGAATTGGACTTGCACCAGTTGGATACTATTTATTAAGATAAGGTATTAAAATGACATAATTAAACAATAGGGTACCAAAGTATTAATTTTGTCAAAAGTTTTGGTACCAAAGGTGTCATTTACTAACTAGAAATTAACATTAAGAAAGCATAATTGAAAAAATCCTATAAACTAAATTACACATTACACTAAGAAAGCAAGTAAAGAAAGCAAATGAACTAATTAAACTAAAGAAACATGAAATTGAAAACTAACTAAAGCAGTTCAGACATAAGTAAAACACTTACAGTTGAAAAGATTCAATATTTAATAGGATTCAAACTAAAACTAAGAAAAACATAAAAATGAGCATAATTATTAAACTCGGCCTGGCCTAGAGGTTCAATCGGTCAACCCAGTGAAATAGCAACTCAACTAGACTAGGTTGATATCTGATCGGATAAGACAGTAATCCTTTGACTTGTCAATGACTTGATAGTTGAACCAAAAAAATCAAGAATCCGCCCAGTTCAACTACGGTTTGGGTAGGCTAACTACTAGCTTGATGAAATTTTTTTTGTTGTTGCCGAGAGTCGATCACTAGCTATACTACCAAATGCAATTTTTTTTTTTTTAATTTTAAGTGTTTCTTAATTTGCATCTTTTACTTAAATAATATGGTTACTCCAAATGCAAAATAATGAAATATTGTGTTTTTCACAATAATAAAGTACCTTCCATAATATTGTATCGTTAAATTTTTTAAGCAAAATATATCATACAAAACCTAATCAATGTGCATTATGATAAAGTAAACATCTAAAAAATACTGAAAATATAACTTCTAGTGTATTTATTTGTTTATAATTATATAGTAGTTATTTTCAAAATCGCATTTTCAATAACTAAAGTTAACTATTTCAATATATTTTATCATTGATTTTAGAGAAATTAATCATTTTAAAATTCATTTATAATTAATTAAAAATTTATAATACATGTTTTATTTATATTTTCATCAAATGTATTATATCTAATAATTTCAAAGTGTTATATATCAATTAAATAATATATTTTGGTGATTCATTGTTTGAACCTGTAACCTACTAGTTGAACACATTAATCCATAGATCCATCTCCTTTGCGAAGTTCTTCATCGGACCGGGTTTAATAAATATGAAAATAAGACTAGAAATTCCTTCCCAAATCGGGATGAGCAAAACTCTAAAAAAATTACCCTACCAACTATGAGAAAAAGGAGGCTTAAGTATGCTATTTATAGTACTAGGTTGAGGGAGAAGTTTTAAGCCAATTTTTGGTTTGATTTGGATCATTTTACACTCTCAGAAACTATGGATCATGGTTAAGTTTTTCTAGGCATAAAAAAGCCTGACCGAGCTATGAACTCTACTCCTGCACCACTTTTCTATTTTGAGTCAAAAATTTTCGTCTAATATCCGATTGATATGCCTTTTTATTTTTTCACACGACCATAGACATAGGCCTATAAAAGTAATAGATTAACATAAGAATTAACATACAATTACCCTAATCACAAAATAAATTAAAACACACCTAAATCAACACTCAAAATGCTAAAATGCAAATACACACACTTAGATCTCTTACAAAACGTGGCCCAAAACCCTAAAATAGGCTTAAAACGGATCAAATCTTAACAAAATACTAGTATTTTAGAAGTAAAATAACTCTATTTTATAGAGTTATTATTTATTTAATACCTTAGACTAAGAGTAAAAGTAGTTGTTTGTCAATATTATCAGAAAGATAAGTATGCTCCAAAATTAATATTCTAATTCTTATTTTGTGAAACCATTTTGACCCCTATCTTTGTGGTCTTAGAGATCATGGATCCTTATCTTTCACCACGTATCAATTCAGTTTTTCATCTTCAAAAAAAAAAAAAGAAAAAGAAAAACCAATGTAGGATTCTTAACAAAAAATTCTGCTAAACTAACAGATGTGTCCATGTGACTAACACGTGGTTGTTAAATTGAACAAAAAATTACAAATTTTGCCCTTTTATCTATAGGATCTTTCCAATTTGATCTCATACTTGTCATGAAAAATAATTTTTAGTCATTCTATTTCGCAAATATGGCTAATATAGTTCATGAAATTTAATAGAAGAATTATGTATTTTTAAAATTTTGGAAGTGATACTAGCAAAAGCAAGACTTTTGAAACTTTGGGAGCATTACGAGTGAAAGTAAGATTTTAGAAGCATTCTTAGTAAAAGCAAACTTTTAAATTTTTTGGAACATTACCACTAAAAGCAAAATTTTGGTAGAATTATTAAAACATTATTAAATTTTAGAAGCCTTACTAGTAAAAGAAAATTTTTAGAAGTATTAATAATAAAAATAAAATTTGGGAAGCATTACTAGTAAAAGCAAATACTTCCAAATTTTTGTTGTTATTGGTGACGGTTATGAAAATTTAAAAGCTTTTGTTAAAATTGAACTTTCACTGGTAATTTTTCCAATGTTTTTGAAAAATTTAGCTTGTGCTAATAGAAGTTATTTTTTTAATTTTGGTTTTACTGGTAATGTTTACGAATTTTATGGGTTATTCTTTTGTTAATTGACCATATTTTCGAAATAGATTAGTCTTAATAATTGGTTTGCCACTATAAGTGTGGGAACAAATAGACAAGACCCCAAAGATAAGTAGGACCAAAATAATAATGTTTGTCCAATTTAACTACCTTGTTAGTTATGTAACAACTTCTGTTTGTTTGCCTCAATTTTTCCTTCAAAGTCCTACCCTGGTCAAAATTTTTTTTTTTTTTTTTTAAGATAATGAACTATAGTAGTAGTGTGATGATAGATAAGAGACCATATTAGCCATACCTCCAAAGCTAAGGGACCAAAGTGATAATTTTTCCTTCTTACTTATGCCCTCTAGATTTTCTAAGATTCATTAAACAATAAAATGGTTAATTTTATATTTTAACACTACTGGTTTAATCCTTATCTATTCAAATCTAGAGTTTTAATTTATATGTACCTAGTTTTTTATCTCAATACTATTGAAGTGGTGGTTGAATTATATTTAAAATGGAATAAAAAAAAAATCAATAATGGAGATTTAAACAAATAGCAAAAGGAATTATGCTTGAATAGTATATGGCTATAGCAGGTCTCTTATATTTAAAATAATAGTGTTTTTTATTTTTATTTCGAAATGAAGTATGCTTGTGTGGACTCAGGAATGATAAAAATATAGAAAAAAATAACAAAGATGTGTATTTGAGAGATTCTCCTCAAGCTGAGGATCAAAGCATAAGTTCTAAGACCAATTATATTAGCATGCATATTCAAGTTCTTGTAGCTCATAAATATATTTGGTAATAAAATCAAATCACAAACAACAACAGTTAAACAAATTAATTTCTTGAGGAACTTGAAATTTAATACGAAAATTATGCAAAATTTAAAGTAAAACTTACTTGTGAAGTTGGATTAAAGGTCTAAGAGTACTCTTGTACCACCAATTTGATTTAGAAAGCAAAATTTCTAAACTAAAAGTAGTATTAAGGCTTAGGATTAAATGGGTTTGCAAAACGGGATTTTGAAGCTTCTGGTACAGTTGGAGGTAATGAAATGGAAATGAAAGCTAGAGTAGATTTCGTGAAAATAGAATATGTCTTGAGAATTTTTTTAAATCTACACTCTAGTCCTTCAAGTTTGAAAATTTTCACTTTTGTCGAAAATTTTAAAAAATGTTCAATTCTTAAAATGATTATTTAATACTTGAAAAAAATTGTTATGGATATTTAAAGAGATATGATCAAGTACGAAAATACGTAAAGGAGTGGAAAAAGATTAGCTATTATACTCCCTCCTCCTTAAGAAAAGTTTCGACCTCAAAACTTAACGTGCCTATGAGACAAACAAGTAAGGGTACTTGTTTCGCATGTCGGTTTTGCATTCCCAAGTAGCCTCCTTTTATGAATGATTAAACCATTGAACCTTAACAAACAAAATAGACCGATATCAAAGGATTTGTACCTTAGTATCAATAATGCGAACCGATACCTCTTCATAAACCAATTCTTCCTTACCACAAAGAGATTGATATTCAATCACATGACTTGGATTGGATATATATTTCTGGAGCTGTGAAACATGAAACATATTATGCACTCAAGACAGCCAATTGCAGAGCTAAAGCCAACTGATATGTTACGTTCCCAGCTCTCTTCAGTATTTCGAAGGCTTCCACAAATCTTGGACTCAATTTCCCACTTTTGCCAAATCTCATTGGCCTTCAAGTTAGTGAAACCCTTAAGTATCCCTTGTCCCCACCCTGAAATTCTAACGGTTTTCTTTTCATATCTTCCCAACTCTTCTTTTTATCGTGAGCTACCTTGAGTTTATCCTGGATGACAATTATCTTGTTCACTATAATTTGAATCAACTTTGGCCCTGTTAATTTTCTTTTCTCAACTTCATCTCACTATAAAGGTGACCAACATTTCCTTCTATATAGAGCTTCATACAGAACCATGCCAATGCTATTGTGATAACTGTTATCATAGGAGAATCTCATTACATCAAATGCTTGTCCCAGTTACCTTTGTTCCTAATCTTCATTAACTCTGGATATGTAACTTGGGCTTGTTTGATATTATCTATTAAGGTTGGCTGAAGCACAAGTAGCTACTAAAACATTGGTTGTGGACTCCACAATCTCCAAATTAAGTTCCTCTATTTGCCTTATCAACATGTTGGCTGTGACCTCCAAAGTTATCCTACTTAGTGTATCTGCTATTCTGTTTGCTTTCCCTAAGTGATAACTGATTTCCAAATCATAATTTTTTAGTAACTCTAACCATCTAGCTGCCTCATATTGAGTTCCTTCTGTGTGAACAAGTATTTCAAACTTTAATGATCTGTAAATACTTCACATTGCTCCCTATAGAGATAGTGTCTCCAAATCTTCAAAGCAAATACAATGGCTACTAATTCCAGATCATGAGTAGGGTAGTTCTGTTCATAAGGCTTCAACTATCTCGAAGCGTAAGCAACGACCCAACCATTTTGCATCAACACACAACCCAAACCATTCTTAGAAGCATCAGTGTAGATGACATACCCTCTAATCTCGAATGCCAAGGTCAACACTAGTGCTGATATCAGCCTGTTCTTCAACTCCTGGAAACTAGCTCTCACAATCTGCGTCCTATAGAAACTTGGGTTTCCTCTAGATAAGCCTGGTCAATAACACAGCTATCATAGAGAATCCTTCTACAAACTTCCTGTTGAACCCCAATTTTGTTAATCATGTTTTGATGATGACCAAATCGCACTAATAGTTTGAAAACAAGTGTGCAGAAAAATAGGTAGGTTCGGACGCAAATGATCGTCTAAACAAAATAACCAGAAAACTCCAGGGACGTAAATTACTGTCCGAAAGACAGAGTTTCGGACAATGGTAATCGTCCGACACAAAGAATATTGAAGTAGTCTCGAATGAAGAACAACATCCGATCATATTTCCAGAAGACTTTGCTTCGATCGGACGTAGGTCCGGACGCTTCCTCGGACGTCCGAACGAATACCCTCAGAGAATGGACACAACGTCGGACGCATGGTTTAGCAACGGCAGTCCGAACGGTCCAACGGCTAGTTCGTTCGGACGCATACTTGCTGCATCGGCCATCCTAAAGGTCATCCAACGGCTAGTTTTCCAGTAAGCAAAAAATAGCCGTTGGAAAGTTATTAGAAGCAGATTTTGAACAACTATAAATACCCCTTAGCCTGAATTAAACAAGAAGAGACTTCTACATTGATTACAAGTAATACTTGAGCTATTTGGGAGAAATAGTGCGTACAAGTGTTGTAATAGTGTAGGTAGTTTTGTGAAAAGAGCTTAGCAGTGTAAGAGTTCTTCAAGTGTAAGAGTGGAGAGATAAGAATTGTAACAAACGGAGGTTGTGAGTGTAAAACTCTTGGCTCAACTAAAGGAAATTAGTGTGAGCAAGAGTGATCCTCATTTGTGTACAAGAGGTTATTGTCTCACCTACTTTGAAGAGACTTTTAGTGGCTAAACTTCAAGTTGAGAACTTGGTAGTTGCCTTGTAAGAAGCTCTTTGTGGTTGTAAGCTCCAAGCTTGAGAAGCTTGGGAGTTTGGTTTGATACTCTTAATCTCAATCTTTTAATTTGTTCTTTAAGGCTAAAATTGTTGAATATCTATTGTATTCATTTGTGCTTAAGTTTTTATTTGGTGCATAAAGTTTGCATTTTTATTAAGCACATAAAGAGGTTCGTTTTAGATACAACCTAATTCACCCCCCCTCTTAGGTTGCTCTTTTTGGGCCAACACTTCCCATAGTAATTTGTCAAACTCAAGAAACTGCTAACCTCTATCACATTCGTTAGTTTAGGCAAATCAACAATTGCCGAAGTCTTCTTATTGTCCATGAATATTCTACTCTCTGAGATGATATGCCCAAGAAAAGCTATACTTTTTCAACCAAAATTCAAATTCATTGAACTTTGAATACAACTTCTACTCTCTTAACTTCTGTAAAACCAATTTGAGATCTGTTTCAGATTCTCCTCTGAAGGTGAGTAAACCAAGATATCATCAACGAACACTATCACAAACCTGTCTAAATAGGGTTGGAATACCCTATTCATCAGTTCCATGAATGCTGCAGGTGCATTGGTTATCCCAAAAGGCATGATCACCAAGAACTCATAGTGGTCATATCTAGTCCGGAATGCACTCTTTAGAACATCCTTTGCTTTGATCCTCAACTGATGGTAACCAAATCTCAAATCTATCTTGGAAAACACCCTGGAACCCTTCAACTAGTCAAAAAAATCATCAATTCGCGGTAGGGGATATTTATTCTTGATGTCTCTTATTCAATCTCCCGATAATGTATAATCTGAGGCTGCCATCTTTCTTTTTCACAAATAATACTGGAGCTCCCCAAGGAGATACACTGGGTCTGATAAATTTCACATCTCATAACTCCTGTAATTACGTTTTCAATTCTTTAAATTCTGTTGGGGCCATTTTGCAAGGATCTTTGAAAAATGTGTAGCACCACTATCAAATAGAGTAGTTGCAGGCACATTATTAATTAATAACAAACCTGTCATGACTTGACCCGATCCACCTGTTTCTTGATAGGTCATTAGGACTGTCAATGGGGCCGGGCTAGCTCGAGCTCAGCCTGCCTGGCATCCGATAAATAAAGGGTCGAGCCTTACATTAAAGTGAGCTGGACTGAACTTGGGCCTAAATATTAGGCCCGATTAAATTGCGAGTCGAGTTTGGGCTTTATTAGACTCGGACCGATTAAAGCTCGTCGAATATATATATATATATATATAATACTGATTTTATCCTAAATTAAATACTACAACTTAAATTTATTTGGATAATGGTTAATGATTCCAGTATTCTATTAACTTAACTAAACTCGAGTAACTAAAAATAATAACCCAACATTATCAATCAATTTATAGTTGAAATATTGTCGTTCAATGATATAGTTAATAGTTGTTTATCGACACATGTAGTACATATTATTCCATATAATGTTGATTGGGTGTAAAAAAAAATTAACAAATAAACTATAAAAATTTTTATTGAATAATGTGATTTTGGGCCAGTCCGATTAAAACCCGAAACCTAAATAATTTTGTGAATCGAGTATGAGTTTTACATTTGTGAGTTTGGGCCGGCCCGTATTGGGGCTCGAAACCCAAATAAATTTTTGAGCCGAGCTTGGGCTTTGCAAAGCCCAGCTCACAAGGCCCAATTGACAGTCATATGGGTCATTGCATAGGCTCAGGCTATAGTTGGACCCATGCCACTACCACTCCTCCCTCATGGCATCTGCTGCTGCGATGGTGTTGGCCTGGCAGTAGGCCAGTCTTGATCCTGTGCTTGAAACTGCCACAGGCTAAACATTCACGTGACCTCCATCTACACTCGCCTATATGATAACGATGACAATAACTGTACTCCGGGATACAAGGTCGTGCCTGAGATAGAACTGGTGCTTATACCGTCCCTCCCCTCTTGTCAATAATCCGAGAGGGTCCAACGATAGCTAAGGGTGATCGCGGTCTTCCTGTAGTGACTGGGGCCTGTCACTTATACACATCTAACTGTGGAACTGATAGCCATGGTGGTTGTACACTGTGAGCTAGGGGTGCTACAGGTTCATATACTAGTCTATGTGGAGATCATATGGACCTATCTACTATCCTTCTTCTCCTCTACTGCCTGCCGTCTTAGAAAAGTATCTACACGGGTACTAGCGTCGTACAGCTTCTCAAATGTATCTATACCCATTGCTGCTATTTTTTTTCCCGGATCTCCTTTAGCAAACCCCTCCTCAAACGATCACACTTCTTTACCCTATCACTCATTACCCATGGAGCAAACATTACAAGTGCACAAAATCTCTATTAATACTCCACTATAGACATCCCTGAAGTCTATCTAAATGAATTGAACTCATCTCTCCATTCTATTCTAAGATGTGATTGATAAAAGTGCTCCAAACATACCTCCCGGAATGCCACCCATGAAATCTGTTCCATAAGGGTAAGTATAGGTCTCAACCCTTTCCACCATCTAGCTGCATCTCTAACCAAGTACGGCTTTACTATCAGAATTCTGTGTTCATCAGGTACCTTCACCAAATCTAAATTTTTCTCAATTTGTCCCAACCATTTTTCAGGTTTATCTGGGTTATGTCTACCACTTGTCGAAAGTAGGAATATTAATCTTCATAATTGCCAGTAGTAATAATCGACATCTCTTTCCTCTAGCTGTGGTGGTAGAATAGATGCAGGATTTACAAGGATCGTATGAATGGTTGCATGCACTGCTTGTCCCAAAATAGTTGCAATGGTGGCATAATCGATCACTGGTGTGAGTATCTATGATAGTTGAGACTACTGTAACTAATGTGGCTGCTGTGTAGGTTGCTCAGTCTGAATTTGTTCTCTTACTCCCTGATCTATCCCAACAGACTTCTCAACCTGTACCTGGCTAGTTCCTGTCCCCTGCTCTCGTTTCTTACCCTTCCAGAGCTATGACAACCTGTTTCTGTGTATTTAATTTACATTCCAGATTCCTACTCAAATAGAGTACATTAATTCTTATTCAATTACTAACCACGAAATAACATACTTACACACTTCAACCACTCTCCACCTAAGCATTAAGAACAAGGAATCGCGGTAACTCCCAATCTGTGTTGGCCAGTCCCAAACCCTGATATAAGTTACTTACAAGTCTAAGTCCCCAATCCTTCACTCAAAACAATAATAGTTCAGTTTAATACTAGACATAAGATTGAATAACCTATGCTCTATACCATTCAATGTCACGCTCCCAAAACATGACAATGACACGCCGCACCTCAAAATCACCCCAAGCATGCAAGGCATAGTACAAGAGTAAAAAACAAACTACAATACCTATCATTAGACCTTAAGATCAGCCAAGACAAAACCACAAAGATATAATCAACAACCATATCCTTAACAATCCACGATAACCAAATCACACTCATATACAAGTACCAAACCACAAATGAACCGATAATCAGGAGTTTGATATACAAGACAACTCTAACGAGTCCTTAGACACACAGGCCTAAACACAAGAACAAACCTCACACTAAAATGGCAAATGGAAAACTCTAACTCTAGTAACTTGGGTCTGCACTGTAATCTGCTACCAAATAGGCACTCGACTCACGACTCACGACCCACTATCTCCTCTTGAGGATCCTCAACTACAAAAAAAAGGGGTATAATGACGGTGTAAGTATGTAATGCTTAATAAATAACATTTAATCCCAATTATAGATAACACGTATATAATCAGTGTAGGGTAAAATATATGAGACATTATCAATAATTAAATGCAAATGCTAATCAATGAGCTCATCGTTCACAAAAGTCTTTCCAACACTGGATCCAAGTCTACCTATTATCTATCTGAGTAGACAAAGATAACAGAGTATCTATCACTTATCTTCTCGATAGACTGGATATAACATTTTACAAAGTAGAGTACTTAGTATATCATTTCGTTAATTCACTCATAGCCAAGTCCACTCAAGTGACCCATTGAGCTCTTCAAAATAATCAATCATTAACACATAGTGCAATAAATGAATAAACAATACATTACATAACGAATGCATAAATTATAAACGTACTTACCATATAAACATTATTCAAATCAAGTATACTTACCTTAATATCAATTATTTTAAGGACTGCAAAACCAATCATATACAAAATATCGATAAAAAGGCGTAAACGTTACTTATCTCAAAAATCGATTTTGATGACCTAACTTCGACGGTCTAAAACTCTAGCCCCCAAATTACCTAAACCAGGAGAGTATTATACCATTAGGATAAAACCAAGATAAGGGTTCACTTCGGGCATCACCCAAATTCTTAAATCAAGTAATAATCGAACACAAAAAAGTATGGGTTGACTTAAATTCGTGAAAATAAGATAAAAGTCTAAAACTTAGGTTCATAACTTCAAATATATCACAAGGTTAGGACAGGATTCAAAACCCTCATTCAAATCTCACCAAAATAATAGTTAGAAAGTCATGTCAAATAAGAAATCAAGTCCCGGTAGGTCATAAACATATTTGGTAATAAAATAAAATCACCAACAACAAAAATTAATCAAATTAATTTCTTAACTTGATATTTAATTGAAAACCATAGAAATTTATCTTAAAAATTATTTGGTAGGCAAATGGTGATGGATTAAAGGTCTAAGAACAACTCTAATTTGATTTAGAAGGCAAAATTTCTAAAATAAAAGTAGTATTTAGGCTTAGGATTAAATGGGTTTGAAAAATGGGTTTTGGAAGGTTTTGGTATGTTTGGAGGCAATGAAATGGAAATGAAAGCCAGAGTAGACTTCGTGAAGAAGTCTTGAGAATTTTTTAAAATCTACACTTTAGTCCTTCAAGTTTGAAAATTTTCACTTTTGCCTAAAACTTTAGAAAATGTTCAAAAAGGGTAAAATGATTATTTAATACTTGAAAACGATTGTTACGGGTATTTAAAGAGATTTGATCAAATACAAAAATACGTGAAAGGAGTGAAAAAAGGTCAGGTATAATAGTAATACCATACATTAGAGCAGGCGTAGGGATACAATATAGGATCAAAAAGCAAGAAAAAACAAGAAGGAAATTTTGGATGAATAAGTTAGCTGGTGAACATTAAACAAGTTTAATAGGTGAATTATGAACAAGCTAGCTGCTCCACTCCAATGCAACCGTGAATTTGGTTCATTTGAAACTCAAAAATCATGCCAAAAGGTCAATAACCAAGGTTAGAACAAGTACAAACAAGTTGGGAATGATCTAGACATGTAAAAACAAGATTAAACACTGAAATATGTAACTAAAAAACTCTAGGAACTATGTAAGAACAAGCAAGAAGCTCACATACCCAACTAAAACCCCTTAAATCTGATGTTTAAGAAGTGTTTCTAACCGAATCCACACTAGATGAAATAAAGAACAATTCGTGTCTTAATTAAGCAAGAACTAATAAGAATTAAACAACTTTGAGGGCTGTAGACAAGACTTGAAAACCCTAACTTAAATCAAAGGTTGTTAATCCATAAATAACTTACCTAGATAGTTGAAATCTTAGATTAAGAACACTCTTGAACCTTTGAATACCTCTAACCAACTTGTCTATGGCAAAAAATTGTAGTAAAGAGAAGTTTGAGAGGAATGTTTGAAGAAAAACTTGAAGTTTTGTAGTTATAAATGAAATAATGAATAAAATGAGCTGCCAACATAATTTATAAAATCCAAATTTTGAAATTTTCATTTTAGTCACTTAAGTTTGATGAAATTACACTTTTGCCCTATCGACTTAGAAAATGTCCAGAACGGGTAAAATGGTCAATAGACATTACAAATAGATATCTATGAGTATTAAGATGGATATCAAAAGATGTGAAATGATTTGAAATGGTCCATATTAAACAAATGAAAGGAAGCATCCCAGTGTTAAACTTGAAACTAGGTAGGGTAAAATAGTCATTGAGCATCATGAATCGCATTTAGGGATATAGTTTTAGGAATTTCAACTTGATAGAAATGTGCAGGTGTTATAGTCTCCCCTACTTAAGAAAAGTTTAGGCCTCGAAACTAAACACACTTATGCGTCAAACAAGTACAGAGAGTTGTTTCGCATGCCTGCTTCAGATTCCCAAGTAGCCTTCCTTTCTGAATGATTTAACTAGTGAACCTTGACAAAAGGAATTGACTGATGCTAGAGGACTTGCTTTTTAGTATCAATAATTTGAATTGGTACCTCTTGATAAATCAACTCTTCCTTGCCATTTAGAGGTTGATATTCAATCACATGACGTGGCCATAGAAAAGAATAATGGATGGTGATAGATAGAAGGAAATATGTATAGGAAAATTGATGGATTCTATTAGAGATTTAAATAGTAGAGATGAGGCTAGTTTCAAAGTCTTAAGAGTTTTATAAGGGACAATAAGTTGATAGATCAAGATTTTGTTAGACAGCATTAGACCTAGAAACAATTGGGATAAAGATTGGAAGACCAAATAAAGTTTGGATATCGAAATGTGTACCATTAAGTGGAAACAATTTTTTTAAAAGCTTAAGTTCAGCATTTGGAAAAGAAGTGTCTGATCATGCCATGCTCCTTATTGATACTTGGCTAGGGATTGTGGAAAGGATAAGGATAATCAATTTTGATAAAAGGTGGCTATAGTTCAAAGAGTGTTAGCAATGGCAAGGTTCTAACAAAGGCTTCAGGCTATTCAACTATACAAAGAAGATCAAAACCTATAGAATAGCATTTCTAAATTGAAACAAGGAAGTGAAGATAAATATCTCAAAAAAGTAAGGAACTCAAAGGTAAAATCAAGAGGATCTTTTAGACAATCCAGGATTGACTAAAAGAAAGAAACTAATTCCACTCAAAATGCAACTCAACAAGCCTATAGGTAGGTGTTCTTTTGTTTCAGAAGACAAGGAATAAGTTGTTAAGGAAGGGGATAAGAATTAAAAACTCTTCCACAATAGTGTCAATTTAAGGATTAGCCAATGAAACTTTAGTTGTCCACACTTATGAGGAATCAGAAATTAAAAAAACTATTTTTTCCATACATCTGGATGAGGCTCAAGTCGCTTATCGTTTGGCCTTACCAGCAAATATAGGGGGAATACATGATGTGTTTCATGTATCAATGCTTATGAAGTATTTGTCTGACCCAACTCATGTGAAAAATTCACGTCGAATCACTATAGTTGGAGGCAAACCTATTGTACAAGGTGAAATCGAGGAGAATTGTGGATCGAAAAATTAAGGAACTTCGGACAAAAAAAATTCTACTTGTAAAAGTTGCTTGGGAACACTATGGGATTGAAGAAGACATATGGTAAATAAAGGACAAAATGCAAAGAGAATATCCGAAACTCTTCAAGAAAACAGGTAAGAATTTCAAGGATGAAATTCTTTTAAGGGAGAGAGATTATGAAAGCCATAATAATATTATGCAGAAATCAATGTATATTATTGGGATACTAATTATATGTCAATGGATTGATTTAATCTATTAGATTAAGGAGGATTAACTTTAAGATTTATTAGGGGGTTATAGTCTTTTTGTGTGCCTATTATTATTGAGAGGGTAACCATTTGCCTACCCAATTTTTATTGCCTAGGAAGTTCTATCATTTGATATTCTAGCTATTTTATTAGGGGGATTATAGTAGTCCTATATGTGTGAGTGTGTGTGGGTTATAACCGTGTGTGGAAAGGCCATTAGGAAGACAAGAGAGTTGGTAAGATTGCAAGTAAAAATTAGTTGGAAGGTTGTTTTGGAAGACATAAGAAATTTGGATTACACTTGTACACTTTAAGTGGTAAGAATCCTTTTATTTGTTCTAAAAGTATTTCAATTAAATTTTGGCAGTAAAATATTTGTTGTTGTTTTAAATTATGTCTCTTAATCGTTTTCAAGTATTAAATCTGTACATCTAGACAGCCATATAAGATGTGTGTAACTGACAGGTAGTTATGTAATAGAATAAACAAATAGTTATAATTTGACAAAAAAAATACTTATAAGACTGATTGATGATGAATTCTATATTCGTATTACCAATAGTGGCATTTCTTTTAGATATGCAAATTCATGCAATTTGTGTACATTGCTTTACACTATAATTGTTCATAGTTATGTGAATAAGTAGACAGAATTAATAATGGAAAAAAGAAACTTTTCTTATTTGATTATAAATTTAAGTCTGATTACATAAGTTGTAAGTGAATTGATCATCAAATAAGCTAACTTAAACTCTATTATTGAACACTAGAATCTTAACATTACACAATTATATATAAAAAAAAACTTTATTTAAATAACCAACTAAAAACGGGTTCAAATAATTTTTTGTTGTGGCTTGTTTTGATATATTCTTAATCTAATATATAACTAAGTAGGAAGACCTAAACGAGTTACTTATGCAATTAAGATATTTATGTATATTTTTTTTCCCACAAGTTATAGCTCCTCATTGGTATGTTTTATACTTACATTATATGTTTTTCTACAAGCTATAACTTTTTATTGACATACTCCATAATTATAATATACTAAGTCTGTGTTAGTCTAGGAAATAGAATAGTAAGATATGAGATTTTTTGTATATAGTAAAACTTTTGACTTTTACTTCTAGAAAACTTACTTCTATACATTAATTTTACAATTTTACAGTAGAACAAATCAAGAGTTTGAATGTTCATGACTTAAGAACACAACAACGTCTAAAATAAAACGTGGGTATATTGTTCTATTTATGAGCTTAAGTACTATAAGTAGTGATTATATGAAAATTTTTGTATGCACAGAAGATTTTGCATGTTGTGTACTTGGCATACTCATGATAAAAGTTAACTATGTGATAAATCGGCATATTGTGTACTTGAATTTTGGCACTGGGATAAAAATGTACTTATGTTCATGATACAATTTTTGGTGTAATACAACTAATTGACAATGAAGTTGATCAAAAAAATGTTGTGAACATAAAAGTGAAACTTTGGGGAGGTCATGAACCCAAAGGTTATGCTTTGGGGAGGTAGGCCCTTGTCAGGTGTTAGCTTAGGTCGTCCAAGAAAGTGTTGGACTGAGGGTGGACCTAAATCTACCTTGACACGTCCTTTTTGATGGAGCTAGGAGGTTGGTTCTGTCTGAAATGGGTATTCATGGAACCCAAATTTATTCTTTTGAGTATATTTTCGGCATGACAACTGGTGTATTGACTTGTTGAGTAAGTCGTGCACGCAATTTTGTTAGGGAAGTACGGGTCATATTTTGAGAATTACAATAACAACGTGAACATGCCTTACCTATTCTGGTTATGTATATCATTTTGTTATGTTTTTTTCTAAGTTACATAGTTCTTGTAAAATTAATCTGTTTTTATTTTACTATCTAAGTTATTATATTTTTTTGTATATATATATATATAAAACTTAAAAGACATGTGCACACACAATTCTTATTGGGCTTAATAGCTCACACGTTTTTTTAAAAAAATTTCCAGATACGCAGGATGATTGAATTGGCAGGTTGCATTCATGTTTGGAAGTCTTCTCGGTAGATGTTTGAAGTTCTGTTAATAAATAATGATATTGAAATATGTATTTGAACAATTATGTTATGGATTTCATTTTCGTGAATTTAGTAGTTTTAAGTTAGAAGTTAAGGTTTGTGTTCGTAAATACAAGAACTTTGCCTTGTGTTTGTTATTATGAGTATTTGTAATTATTCTTCTGTAATTAAACTACATCCCATGATTTTCATAAAATTTTATATAGTTAGTGAGGGTTAGAACATCGTCTAGCCTTATTGCCTCTACAGAAGATTTGGTCATTACAAATGTTATTAGAGCGTTAGCTATAAAGCCAGGATAGGATTTTTGGCCTATGTTCAATTAGAACCTTTTAAGTAGGAAATTTTATGGAATGATTAAGAATGTATTACAAAATAGATAATTTGTCATTTCTTGATTGAAGTTTTTCTTTGTTGGATTTAGGAATGGCATAAGGAAACAAACCTGTGATTTACTACTGCTTAGCACTTGAGAGAGCTAGGTTTATGTATGCACCATCTGCTTATCATGGTGAAATTGGAGTTCAAGATTGTCATTCTGGAAAACCTACCCTGATCATGTCACTATACACGTTGTTGAGGAGAGAGGTCACCTACTTGGTGAAATTGAGGCTTATCGTCAAGAGGTTGGAGTTGTGAGGAATAGAAATATAGAGTTACAACTTAAGTAAACGTGATGCTCTAACTAGAAGTTCAACAAGAAACTAATCTACTCTATGAGGAGTTTGGTCGGCAACAATTTTGGCAGGATATGTACCACAATTCAAGGAATACTTATAGACACATCCTTCAAAATGTTCACTATAACCTAAAAGTGGCATACAAGCACACAATGGGGTTGAATGGGACAAATGGTGAGGGTGACAAAAGTAACCAAGAGAGGCAGATACTAGCCTAGGAAGCTGAGCAAGTCCAAGGACAACCAATTAGGGGAATGGATGGTATGATGGAGTTTGAGAAGTTCCCGAGAAGGATATTGAGGTAGAGCCTAAAGAAAACCATGGAGGAAATGTTGAGGAGATTTTGAGTCCAGTGATGGAATCGTGATGGTGGACTAGATGGTAGTAACTAGGAATAATGGGAATGAAGTATTATGTTAGTATGACTTAAAAAATTACTATTATTATTAGAAGGCTAAGCATCTTAGTATGGTTAAATTTGTTAAATGCTTTTATTGTTAAATTAAGTATTGAAGGATTAATTACTGAAGTTCATGTAAAAAAAAAAGTGTAAGAACTTTAAGTATTAATGAAATGTTTGTTTTTATTTTCTTTCTTGAGCTTATTTTGACTTTACTAAGGTAATAAGTATTTTTTTTATCCTTCTTTTACTTATCCTTCTATGTAATTTATTTTATTCGCATATGATCAGATGGCGAGTGGAAATAGTTCTAATTCTGGGACTAATGGCCATACTAGGTTAGGAAAGTTTAGAGGTTATGAGGATCCTCTTATGACTCAAATGGTCTCAGTAATTACTTAAGTAACTAAGGTCCTTGAAAGGCAAAATAGTCAAGGAAATGAAAACCATTTGGATGAGGATAGTGCACTTGAGCATTTTCTAAAATTCAAACCATCTAAATTTGTTGGTGAGCTTGATGACGAGAAAGTCGAGGCTTGGATTCAACATATGGAAGCATTTGTAACACTGAAGTACGAAGATGAAAGGAAGATTGCTTTTGCTACATTTCCACTAAGGGAAGTAGCCCGTGAATGGTGGAGAACAATTAAGATTAAGTGGGAAAACAACAAAACTAAACGTACTTGGGCTAATTTTACACGTGAATTCAATAAAAAAATATGTCCCTGCTATCATTAGGGAAAAATGGGAAGAGGATTTAAAGATGCTTAAGCAAAGAGAGTTAATTGTTTCTCAATATGAGACAAGATTTAATAAACTTTCCAAATTTGCCCGACAAACGGTAGACACTAAAAAAAGGAAGGTGCGGCGTTTCATTTAGGGACTTCATCTTGAAATTCGGCATGCCATGGTCACTACAAAACCTAGTACTTATAGTGAAGCTACTGGGACAGCTTCAAGGGTTGAAAGTAGTGAGAATAGGAGAAAAAAAGCCTAATTACATCAGAATAAATAAGCGGTCTGGGCAATCAACTTGGAAGGTACTGTAAAAAGATAACACCTGTCTCTTAAAATTTTCCTCTGGAAGGTAACAATCTCAAGCTCATTAACTCATAAGGCCTGTAATTTCTGTGGTCATGGAAGTCATGATGAGAATAACTACTGGAGAAAGGATAAGAAGTGTATCCATTGTGGTAGCGTTGAGCACTTCATTAAGGATTTCCCTAAAGCAACTTCAACCAATCAAGAAAGTTCAACTCAAAGAAATCAAGTAAGGGATGGTCCTAAGAAATAGGTAGAAAAGCCCAAGGTTCAGGTACGAGTGTATGCAATTAATAAGAAAGACATTCCAAATGAATCTGGCTGATTGAAGATATCCTTTTAGTCTTTAGTCTTTCAACGTATAGCTAAAGTGCGTACAGACCCTGGGTCTACACATTCTTTTATTGCTCCAGTTTTTACTCATCAGGATGTGGAGTGTAGTGAGTTACCTTATTACTTGGAAATAAGTACACCCATGAGTGAGAGTTTAACTACTGATTCAGTATACAAAATGTATGAAATTGAGGTGGGAGGTGGGAAATTAAGTGTTGATTTGATATCTTACCTATTTCAACGTTATGATATTATTTTTAGATTGGTTTGGTTATCAAGACACCATGCACAAGTGGATTGTCGAAATAAAATAGTGAAATTTTGTGAGCCTGGGAAACCAATAGTGGAACTTGTGGGGAAAGAAGGGAGGATTTCAAATCCAATAATTTAGGTGCTAAGGCTAGGAAGATTTTATGGAAAATAGGTAAAGGGTTTTTGGCATGTTTAATAAACAAGTCAACTGATAAGTTGAGGATTGGAGAAGTTTCTGTAGTTAAAGATTTTCTTGATATTTTTCCGGAAGAGCTATCCTGAATAGTACCACGGAGAGAGATAAAGTTCAGAATAGAACTTATTCCAGGAATTGCCCCTATCTCTGGAGCTCCATATGGATGGCACTAGCTGAGTTATAAGAACTAAAGAAACAGTTACGGAGTTTCTAGAAAAGGATTTATTCAACCCAGCACTTCACCTTGGGGTGCACCGATTTTATTTGTTAAGAAAAAAATGGAACATTGTGATATCTAGATGTGTTGTGTATTGACTATAGGGGTTTAAATGTAGTCACCATCAAGAATAGATACCCCTTACCATTGATTTATGAGTTGTTTGATTAACTACAAGGAGCAAGGGTATTTTCAAAATTCGATCTTAGACAAGGGTACTATCAGTTACGGATTCGGGAGGAGGATATTTCTAAGACTACATTTAGAACTCGTTATGGCCATTACGAATTTGTAGTGATGCCTTTTGACCTGACTAATTCACGAGCAGCATTTATGGCTCTCATGCATAGAGTCTTCCAACCTTACTTGGATAAATTTGTAGTAATTTTTATCGATGATATTTTGGTATATTCCAAAAGTATCAAAGAACGTGAACAACATTTAAGAGTGGTATTGAAGACTCTACGAGAATATCAACTTTATGCTAAGTTGAGTAAATGTGAATTTTGGATGGAAAAAGTATCCTTTCTTGGGCATATTGTCTCAGGTGATGATTTGGCAATTGATCCTTCAAAGACTGAAGCCATTATTAACTTGGAAGCGACTTGAAACAGTTACGAAAGCTCGAAGTTTTCTAGGTTTGGCTAGATATTATAGAAGATTTGTCACGCCCCAAAAATGGGACCGTAACACGCCGCGCTAATGGTACACCGGCCCAAAGCGCAAGGCACAAACGAACAGAGCAACAAACTTAACCGCAATGTAATAGAACCATCAAACCATTTCTTAACTATAAAACCGAATATTTCATTTTACACAAAAATACGAATTACAAAATTCCTTCTTAGTACAAAAGATGCTACAACAAAAACAAAGTTCATCAATACAAAACCTATCTAATACACTACCCCTTTCCAAACAAAAGAGAAGCTTGGAAGATTATCCGCAGAGTCCTACCAGTAATGTGGAATCTGGAGAAAATCTAAAAGCTGCTAACGCGATGGAGAGTCAAAAACGAGCACCTAATCTGAAAAATTATAATCACGTGGGGTGAGCATAACTAGCTCAGTGGATATCATAAAAGCTCTTCAGTCATAAGTATCTACATTACACTCATCCACACCTACTAGTCTGTCTGGAGGTCAAGTTATCCCATCACAAGACCCCGCAGTCAAATAGTTCATAACAGTCATAGCAGTCACCATGGCGTCCCATGGATGACTATAGAACCGGTTCTCCCAAATCAAACATTTCCAAACACATCCAAAATTATATACCTAGGTCACCTATGAGCCAATCAACAGTCATAAAATGCTTTCATATCAAAAGAGTTTGCAAACATATCAATTGATTAACATAAAATAGCTTGGTCCCGAGTTCATATGTAATTATTCCAAAACTTGGTAAAAGTGCAGTTCCAAACATCATACACATTCTAAAATCCATCCAAACATATTTCGAAAGTCGTTAAACAAAATACAAGTGGAAGAGGGTCTATGTTACCCACCTATCAAAGCAAAAACTGCACAAATGATCACTGAACGCGATCGCCGGCGGTAGACTGCGTGGTACCTAAAACAGGTATAAGAGGACTCTTAGAAGAGATGTAGAAGTTAAAGAATGACTAGGGAAGCGAAAACGACGTGAAACGATAGAAAACGACACCAACAGCTCTTTGGTAAAAATGACCTATTCACAAATTCCGACCAACTTCGACAAGCTAAAACCCCAGTCAAAACACTTAGTTAACCCCTCAAATTCGTATTACAGCTAGATTAGGAGATAATAAGCTCAGTTTTCCAATTCCCTAGAATATAATTAGAATATCCTCCCTGCCAATAAAATCCAATTCCAAGGTATTCAAGGGACCTTGGTTACAACCCAACTCAAAACAACATATTCTAACCAACCAATGCATAAACGGACCTTGTCACCGGAGCAATAGCCGGAACTATGTCAATAGCATCCCACAACAAAGGAAAACACCTAAAACCATCAAAAGATCATTAAAGACCCTTCAAACATAACCAATTATCCAAATTATCCTAGCTGTGCCAAACTTCCGCTTACTTACAAAATGAAGGGAAATCAATTCCACTTGGTTTCAAGTCTCAATTCCTATCCAAACTAACCTTAAAACACTCTTAAAACATCATTATATGCATAGACATAAGCATTCATACCATAACACTCTAGGGCCACATATGGAAGACAAAACCCCAACTCATAATCTTAAAATATGTGATCTAACCGTGGAAAGTTGTTAAAAATCAACCCCAATCACTAAGTGTCCCAACCTCCAAAACACTAAAAACAACCCATAACATACATAAATCATAACTTATAAGGCTGCAAAGAGGGTTTTCTTTCAGCCATAAGGAATCCTACAAAACTTGAAATTAAAGCTTGAATCATAAAGCCCATAAGCCATAAAGTGCTAAAATACATAAAATCTTACCTTCCAAGTGATTTATACTTGATATCCAAGAAAATTTTGGGGGAAAATGGGGAAGAGGAGTTCGGCCAGCAGCTAGGAGAAATGAGGAAGAAACAAAGCAAGAAGAAGACTAAAAAGATTTCAAGGTTGACCCAAATAGTTCCCCATTTGACCAAATAGTCTCCAAGTTGACTATTTAACCCAAAAACTAATTTTTGCTACTAAATTATCATTTTTTCTGAATAATTCAGCCATCATACAACACTCACACACCACAATGCAGGCCTAACACTAAATCTTGGATGCATCTATTTTGACTCTTTTACCCGCCGGAACCGAAGATGCGTAAACCGAAAAATTTGCCGATAAATTGAAAAACGAATAAGTTGAAGTACTTTATGACTAAAAATAATATGAAAAACATTTTAAACTAGTTAAAAATCAAAGAACAAGGCTAGTAAAATACTGGGTTTCACAAGATTTGTTAAGGATTTATCAATGATTGCAGGGCCTCTAACCCAATTGACCCAAAAGGATAATAAATTTGATTGGGATAGAAGATGCGAAACTAGTTTTGAAGAGTTAAAGAAAATATTAAACTTAGCTCCAGTGTTAGCTTTGCCTAAAGGCAAGAAAAACTTCATAGTGTACACTGATGCATCCAAGGAAGGGTTAGGCTGTGTCTTGATGCAAAATGGAAGAGTTATAGCATATGCATCTAGAAAATTGAAGCTTATGAAGCAAATTATCCTACTCATGACCTAGAACTTGGAGCCATTGTATTTTCTTTGAAGAAATGGAGACACTACTTATAGGGGTAAAGTTTGAGGTTTTTATTGATCATAAGAGTTTAAGATATCTGTTTTCTCACAGATGCCATAAGGAGTTGAATTTGAGACAACAAAGATGGATGGAATTTCTTGAAAATTATGACTGTACCATAAACTATTATCCCGGTAAAGCAAATGTAGTGACATATGCATTAAGTCAGAAATTTGCAAATCTCTAGACTTGTGGTAAAAGAGTCGCGTATGCTTGAAGATATTAGTGATTGGAATCCTAGGATAATGCAAGCATGAATTTTTATGGATAACATTAAAGTTGACTCTGACTTAGATAATTGAATTAAAGAAACCCAAAAGGAAGATAAGGGATCGCAAGCATTACGAAGGAAGATTGAAGAGGGAAGGTTATTTGAATTCTCTATTGGGTCTGATAGAATTATTTATTGTCAAGGTAGGTTATGTGTGCCAAATAATTCTGAACTTAAGAGGGAAAATTCTTGAGGAAGCACATAATTCAAGGTATATAATTCACCCTAGAGGAAACAAAATGTATCAGGATCTTAAAAGGAACTTTTTGGTGGAATAATATTAAAAAAGAAATAGTTCCGGCATTTGTATCCACTTGCCTGATTTGTCAACAAGTGAAAGCAAAACATCAAAAGCCCTCTGGCTTACTTCAACTTTTATCAATTCCCGAGTGGAAATGGGAATATATTACGATGGATTTGGTCAGTGGGTTACCTTGCACTCAAAGAGGTCATGATGCTGTAGGGGTGATTATTGACTGACTTACAAAAACAACTCACTTTTTGCCTATAAGGATGCGATATTCTCCAGTGAAACTTTCACAAATGTACATGAATGAGATTGTCAGACTTCATGGGTTTCCCGTGAGTATCGTTGCTGATAGGAATCCTAAATTTATTTCTTGATTTTGGCCTCGCTTTCAAGAAGCCTTGGGAACAAAATTGAAGTTGAGAACATCAGCCCATTGGCAAATAGATGGCCAATCTGAGCAGACTATTCAAATTTTAGAGGACATGCTTTGTGCATGTGTTTTGGATTTTAATTGGAGTTGGGATCAACATGTGATGCTAGCTGAGTTTGCCTATGGAACAACAGCTATCAAGCAACAATTGGGATGGCACGCTATGAAGCACTTTATGGAAGAAAGTGTCGATCTTCTATTTGTTGGGATGAGGTTGACAGAAGGAGGATAATTGATACAAATGATATTCCAGAGGTCGAGGGAACATTTGAAAAAGTCAAACTTATTCGTCAATGTATGTTAGCATAGTACAGTTATGAAAAGAGTTACACTGACAATCGGAGGAAGGATTTGGAATTTAAGGTAGGCGATAAAGTATTCCCTCGACTAGCTTCACAAAGAAGGTTGATTAGACATGGAAAAGGAGGAAAATTAAGCCCTAGATATGTGGGACCCTTTGAGATAATAGAATGGATTGGTCAAGTCGCTTATCATTTGGCCTTACTAGTAAATATAGGGGGAATACATAATGTATTTTCATATATCAATGCTTAAGAAGTATTTTTCTTACCCAATTCATTTGATAAATTCCCAATCATTGCATTTGGAGGCAAACCTATCGTACAAGGTAGAATTCGAGGAGAATTGTGGGACAAAACAAATTTTGCTTGTAAAAGTTGCTTGGGAACACACCATGGGATTGAAGAAGCCATATGGGAAATAAAGGACAAAATGTGAAGGGAATATTCAGAACTCTTCAAACAAACATGTGAGAATTTCGACGACGAAATTTTTTTAAGGAGGAGAGATTGTGAAAGCCAAAGAAAGTATATAATAATAATATCCAGAAATTAATACACATTATTGGGATACTAATTATATGTTAATGGGTTGATTTAATCTATTGGATAAAGAAGGATTAACTTTAAGAATTATTTGGGGGGTTATAGTCTTTTTGTGTGCCTATTATTATTGAAAGGTTAACCATTTGCCTATCCAATTTTTATTTCCTTGGATGTTAAATCTTTTGGTATTCTAACTATTATTAGGGGATGATAGTAGTCCTATATATATGTGTGTAGCAATGCCATTAGGAAGATAGAAGAATTGGTAAGATTAGCAAGTAAAGATTAGTATTAGAAGATTGCAATGGATGACATAAGAAGTTTGGATTACACTTGTGCACTTTAAGTGGTAAGAATCCTTTTATTTGTCTAAAAGTATTTCAAGCAAATTTTGGCAGTAAAAGATTTGCTGCTGTTTTATATATATATATACACACACACACACACACACAAAAATATATAATGACTATGCATATATGTTGTTGTGCTTGGCAATTCTTTATGTTATAGAATAAACAAATGGTTATATGTCTAATTGATGATAAATTCTATATTCGTATTACCAACAGTGGTATTTCTTTTAGATATACAAATTCATGCAATTTTTGTACATTACTTTACACTATGAAATTCTTTATAGTTATGGAACAAGTACTCTAAGAATTAATAATGGATAAAAAAAAAAACTTTTCTTATGTGATTAGAAATTTAGATACATATATTGTAAGTGAGCTGATCAACAAATAAGCTAACTTAAACTCTATTATTGATCACTAGAATCTTAACATTGTATCAAAAATTATATATATATATATAGAAATTGATTAAAATAAACAACTAAAAACGGGTTCAAATAATTTCTTTCTATGACTTGTTTTGATATATTCTTACTCTAATATATAACTTGCAGGAAGACTTGAATGGGTTACTTATGCAACTAAGATATTTATATATATTTATTTTTTTCCCACAAGTTATAACTCCTCATTAGTATGTTTAAGCTATAACTTTTTATTGACATACTCTATAATTATAATATACTTAAGTCTGTGTTGTCTTGGAAATAGAATAGTAAGATATGAGACTTCTTTATATAGTAAAACTTTTGAATTTTACTTCTAGAAAACTTACTCCTATACATTAATTTTACAATTTTACTGTAGAACAAATCAAGAGTTTGAATGTTTATGATTTAAGAAACAACATCTAATCTAAAATGTGGTTTATTATTCTATTTATGAGCTTAAGTACTGAAAGTAGTTATTATATAGAAATTTTTGCACACACAGATTTTGCATGTCTGTGTACTTGGCGTACGCATGATAAAAGTACTCATGAGATAAATTGGCATACTGTGTACTTTAATCTTGGCACTGGGATAAAATGTACTTGTGTTAATGATATAACTTTTGGTGTAATATGACTAATTGACAATTAAGTTGATTATAAAAATATTGTGAACCCAAAAATGAAACTTTGGGGAGGTCGTGAACCCAAAGGTTATGCTTTGGGGACGTGAGTCCTTGTCAAGTGTTACTTTAGATCGTCCGGGAAAGTGTTGGACTGACGGTGGACCTAAATCTACCTTGACACACTCTTTTCGACGGAGCTTGGAGGTTAGTTCTGTCTGAAATAGGTATTCTTGGAAACCGGATTTATTCTTTCAAGTATATTGCCGGCATGGCAACTAGTGTGTTGAGATTGAGCAAGTCATGCACGTAATTTTGCCAGGGAAGTAAGGGTGATATTTCAAGAATTACGGTAGCAATATAAATATGCCTTACCTGTTCTGATTGTGTATGTCATTGTGTGTTATGTTTTTTTTAAGTTGCATAGTTCTTGAAAAATTAATCAGCTTTATTTTACTGTCTAAGTACATATAAAAAAAATAAAAAACTTAAAAGACATGTGCACACACGATTCTTATTGGGCTAAATAGCTCACACATTTTTTTTAAAAAAATTGCGGATATGCAGGACGATTGAATTAGCCGGTTACGTTCATGGTTGGAAGTCTTCTGTGGTAATGCTTTTAGTTTTGTTCATAAATTGTGATATTGAAGTCTATATTTAAAAAATTATATTACGGATTTTATTTTCGTGAATTTAGTAGTTTTTAAGTTAGAAGTTAAGGTTTATGTTCGTAGATATAAGAACTTTGCCTTATGTTTGTCATTATGAGTATTTGTAATTATTGTAATTAAACTGCATCCCATGATTTTTCACAAAATTTGATATAGCTAGTGAGGGTTCGAACATTGTCTAGCCCTATTCTATAAACAGAAGATTCTCCTTGTGTATCTGGAGGGAATGAAGGGGAAGAAGAGAAAAAATATATTTGGGCGAAGTGGAGTTCTATGTGTGACGTGAAATGAAAGGGAGTTATTAGTTTCAGAGATATAGAGAAATGTATACTGCCTTACTTGCAAAACAAAGTTCAAGATTCCTTACTTGCTCCAACTTGTTAGTAAGGTAGTAAAAGCGAAGTGTTTTAGACAAAAAATCATTGTGGGAAATTGATCCTCCAAAAAACAGCTCATGGATGTGGTAAAGTTTTATGAGTGCTACAAACTTTCTAAAGAAGGAGATGAGGAAATGGGTGGGAGATGGTAAAATTTACACACTTGGGAAGATAATGGGATCCCATGGAGCTATAATGCTAAACCTATAATAAATAAACTTGAAAAGTGTAACTTACAGTTTGTAAGTAAACTGATGGTACAAAACGGTTGGAATAAAAGGCTACTCAAAGAGGTTTCTATAGTTTAGATATGGAGAATATCCTCTGAGTATGAGGCAGAGGAAAGACATTGACTTGGGCTTATATATTCCTGGGAATATATATATTGTTAAATCAGGTTATGAGAGAGCAAAGTAAAGGAGGAATATAAGGAAAAAGAAAGGAACAATTATGCTCAATCCCACATTAAGGAAACATGCTCTAGAGTGTGGAACCTACTTTGGCAACTGAAAGATTAAACATTTCTTATGAAAATGGACAAGAAATGTTTGCACAAGGTAGTTCCAGTGAATGAAAATGTTTTCAAAAGAATAAGACAAGGAAGCCCTCTCTATGCAAGGTGTGGAGTTGATGTTGAGCCATTGGAAGACATACTTTTTCTATAAAAAGGCTCAACTAATTTGGAAGGCAAGATCTATACTATGGGATGGTATTTCAGAGATGAGGATCAACTTTGGGAATTGATGGGAAGCTTTGCGACATGTAAAGAGTTTATTAAATTAACAATAAATATGACATGGAATGAATAAAGAACTTTTTGATGATAACAGTTAAGAGTGGACACAAGAGTGACATCTTAGGGGGTCAAGAGTTGTTTTGGGTATAAACAAGTTGAGTCGAGGTCAAACGGTGGTATGTTAAAAACTTCAAACTATATATAAGTGCTTGAAATCAAATTTAAGAAGAACCTCAATTGAAACTCGTGGTCAACTTGACTTGGCATTTTTTCGGGAAGCTCGTGCTTGATTCGAATAAGTTTAATATTGAGTTAAGCATACTCGACCTCAAAATCAAATTTGACTTCCTAAAAATTTATTCCAACAATATCTGAAATAAACGACATCCTAAAATGGCAATAACTAATTATTTAAACTTGTAATATCTTATTAATAAATAGGGCAAATTCTAAAGAAAATATTTCAAGTTTTATAATGAAATAAAATAGAAAAACTAACTTACTTGTATTCAATAATAAGCCAAATATTTCACTTGCAAAGAAAGATAAAATACTGGACTTATATACAATGCTAAATGTTTATTACTAGAAATTAAACTTTTTACGTAACTGCAAAAAGGGGAAACCAACACTAAATAGAAGTGTGTTTCCATAAACTAAAAGAATGTAGCATGCAGAGGTCGACCTTTATCTGAAATATTTACAAGCTTTTAAGAGTATTCAAAAAAGCAAAAAAAAAAAAAGAAAAAGTTTGAACTTTCCCCAAACCCAATATAACTTAGGAACAAAAACTCCTTTAATATATAAAAGCTTAAATTTAGGGATACTATGGAAATTATTTTGAGAAACAAACAAGACAAACATAAGTCCTTGGACCTAATACAAAAATAATAGGCCAAAATGATAATGAGATATGGACAACCTGATTGTCCAAAAAGGCAATCTACCAAATTATATATATATATAAACCTTGGGGAGGGAGGGCAAATATTAATTTTGTGTGTTACCTAACTTTTATCAAAAGCATATCACACTTATACTGCATGCTACACGAGAAGTTCTTGGGGGACGGCCACCCCTCCCACCTCTATTGTTCCGCGCCTAATGACAACAAACCTTTTATGCATATCATGCTCCAAAGGGCTGTAAGTGAATGGGAAGATATGTTGAGGCTCAGAATGAGGGAGTAAATAAAGCAATGATGAAATTGGGATCATACTAAGTCAAGTGAGATTGAAAGCATCAAAAGTAGTCACTTTGAAGGTTAACACTGATGCATGCATTAGCTTATAGAAATTCAATTGTGTTGGCTGATGTAGCAAGAAACAAATTGGGAGAATAGTTGGTGGCTTCTGCAAGGACAAAACATAGGAGAAGGAATCCTGTAACTAAAGGAACTATGGCAATTAGAAAAGCTTTGATTTTGGCAAGAGAGGAAAAACTACAAAGCATTGAATTGGAATTAGCTTGCAAGAGCATTATTGATAAGTTAATTGCAAAAAAATTCACGGATGTAAATATTGGTATGCTACAAGAAAATATACTTTTCTTACAAAATCTATTTCAGCATTGGTTCTTTTTTTCTTTTGTTAGGAGACAAGAAAATAGTGTATAACATATCAAGTGACAAATTTTGTCAAAAAGTATACAACTTTCA
The DNA here is from genome assembly GCA_025175665.1 of Cinchona pubescens. Classification (NCBI taxonomy): domain Eukaryota; kingdom Viridiplantae; phylum Streptophyta; class Magnoliopsida; order Gentianales; family Rubiaceae; genus Cinchona; species Cinchona pubescens. The sequence continues at coordinate 3,087,846 of JANKKI010000016.1, forward strand.
GTTAATGTTAAGGGAAAGGAACTTGTAGTTAGGAAATTTAGCACGAAAAAAAGGAGAATACTTGCTATATAAACTTTTGTATCCATTTTCATTACTCCTATTTACTATCATTAATTTTGTATTTGATCTTTATAGGGTTAATTGCAGTATGCACCCATAAACTATGATAATTTTGTGTTTTATACCCTAAAGTATTAATTTTAGCAGTTAACCACCTCTAACTTTTAATTTTTAAGAACATTATATCCGTGAAAACTTTTAGTGACTTATATATCATCATTATTTTAGTTAACTTCTACCCTTAATTGTTATCTTACACTCAACCTCATAATCAAGGTCGTTTATACTGATATAGACAAAATATATTTATTACATAATGAAATATTCTGAATATTCCATTAGTTATGTATCAACGTTCAACAAAAATACCACACACACATAAATGCGCACAGGCGCACACACAAAATAGTACCTTATGTACATACTTACGTTTGTATAAATTAGATTATATATGTGACTTAATTTGTTTGTCAATAAGAGTATTTTTATAATTTGGGTAAAATAATGAGGATATATGAGTCATTAATAGTGTTCAAACTGGTATAATGTGCTAAAAAATAAAAGGTGGAGATGGTTAATTGCCAAAATTGATACTTTGGGTGATATAAAGTCAAAAAATATCTAATTTAGGGGTGTAAATTGCAGTTAACCTATCTATATATATTATTTAGGATGTACAAGTATTTATCCATAAAGTACGAATACTCTAACCAAGGCAAGTATATCACCCAATAAACCCTCTCTGACTTCACAAAATATAAAAATCCCTAATTCAAAAACCTCAGCCTATAATGTCCCTTTACCTCTCAGCAATAGTAGAGTGAGGAAGATATCTTCCACCTCAGGTAACGTAAGTTTTTTCAACCAAAATCACCATTTCTAAAGCCTTTTTATCTTCTTGTTATGGGTATTGAGGTTCAGATAAAACTAACCTTTTTTCATTTTTTTTTTTTTCCCTTCTCTGTTAGTATTATGTTCAAGAAATATTAAAACCCATGTCACCAACATCTCTAATAATTATGTTCTTGCCTTCTTAAACTCTGTTTGTAAAGTTTTTTTTTTTTTCTTTTTTGAACTTTAAAAAAAAAAAAAAACCTTGAATTGCCCAACCAATGTATAGGTGGTTAACTCAAAAAAAAAGAACCTTGACTTCTTATGAACTATTTTAGTATTCTGAGAATTTCAGTTAAAAGAATGAACTTTCTTTAGCTCAAGAGATGTGAATCAGTTATTGATTTTTGCAGTTTCGATTACTTAAGCATTGTTGCACTTTTTAGTAACTGTTAAAAATGAGTAGTATTTGACTGGTTTTGTTAAATCAGAAAGTTTTTTTTTTTTGGTTTTGGTATTCTACAATTGAAAAGGAAAGGAAAAGTGAAGAACAAATGTTGTTGTAGAAACCTAAGAATAGTTGGAATGGGTTTCCAAGAGAATTTCTAAAGAAACCTAAGAAAAATTGTTGACGGCCATCACCATTTCCACTTGTCCATCAATGCTACTGGGTTTTGTTATTTTTCTTCTAGTGGAGGTTGGAGCTTTGATTTCTTTTGGTAAAAGCACAAAGATGCTGGATGTGTGCGTTATTTAATATAACTTTGGTAAATTTTCCAAGCAAAGTTGTTTTAAACCATTGGCAGTAAAAAGTTTTCTACTTGGAATTTTTTGACATCTCCTAGAAAACTTTTTTTGGAAAATACTGTACACCCAACCAAATAGACCTTTGCTATTGCTTTGGTTTTGTTGTCAATATTGATCATTTGAAATTCACATATATAACTCATTAGCAGGATGTTTACTTATATCATTACATCTTCAGTTGCTGAACTAATTCATTAGTCTAATGATATCATTGATGTCTCTATGGTTTGGAAGATCAAATGCAAGAGCATTTTGGTAATTTCCTTCAAATGCTACTAGCATCTAGACTAAAAGAAAAAGAACTGTGAAAGAAATCAGTAAATCCTAGACAAAAATATAATATGTTAAAAGTTTCTATATATACAATTAGATGAATAAGGCTAGACCAAAATGAAGAAACTGTTAGGACAATACAAGATTAGCTTATTATGTGTGATTTATTTGAATTAACACCATAGTTACAGAATACGTAGTACTCTCTGATACATGAAATGGATACTAAAACGTAATATGTCAATTTTTTAAAACAACACATGTATATATAATATTCGATAAGTGGTACGGAGGGTTATCAAGTGAATTTAGTAACTATGGTTAATACCTTGGTTAGTGCCGAAAACTTAAGCATGCAAACCAGTTCTCATTTGATGATAGAGTTTGTTTACTAGTGTTGTGGATGGTTATCTTCTGACATGGCTGTAAAAGAAGCACCAGTGCACGCCTAGGCTCCAAAGAATAGCCAGGCGTTGCTTCTGTGTCTATTTGGTGGGGATCTAGGTGCCAGTGAAAAAGTGCATGCATTTTGTGTTTAGGCTCAAGGCTCTCAGGCACGCCTTATGTGAGCCTTATCACTGAGTTGACCAGAAAAAATTTAATGGTTTGACTAATCACTTAAAAACCCTAGTTAGTTTGGGAGTTCAAGATAGAAAAGAAAAGAAGGGAAAACTTTAGGTTAGGATCTAAGAGAAGAGAAAGAAGGGATTATAATATACTAATTGCGAATTTGGGATAAGAAATTAAATGATTACAGATATATATATCAATTAAAATTTTCTTCTATTGCTTTAGGGGGCAAGGTGGTATTTTGAAAAGTTATTATAGCCTTCCCTACCATTTTCCTTTTATTTTTGTTCGTTTTGGTCAGAAATTTTTTTTAGATTGTAAGTGCAAATATTTCTCTCAAATCAGTCCAATCCCGTTCTCTTCCTTCTTAGCCATAGTTATGAAATTGGGCTTGGTCCGGCAGCCAAACCAATCAACCTGATGACCCAACCATGTGACTGGGTCGGTTTACTAATCTAACCGGATAAGGAGCTCACCCACTAAGTCCCCATAAAATCTAACGAAGAACCAGTAGACCATGATACTTGGCCGGTTTTCATGAAACCTAACGGGTTTGAGAATTTTCTTCTAAATGACTGTTTTAACCAAAAAAAAATTTCAAGGCAGAACTTTATGGCCTTTGTCGTCTTTTTGTATTTTCTCACTCTCTTAGGGCTTCTTCGATGGAAATAGATGCTTGTTATTGCCCATTTACAACTTTGCATCTTAACTTAGATTTTTTTCTCTCAACTTTGAAATCCTTGTAACCTTACAATTTCAACCATAAATCAAAAAGAAGATCAATGGATTCATTGAAAAATGACTCAAGAGACATGAATTTGAGAGAAAATAAATTTCTGTACAAAATTTGAAGAGGAAAAGTAGGATTTTGGTGCAAAATTGAAGTACAAAATTTCAAGTAATTTTCTTGGAATCTTCAATAAGCTGTTTTGATCATTTACTATGTAAATGGCAGAAAATTTTAGAAAAATAAATTCTTTTGGGGACCTAATTCATATCTTAATCTTATCTTATGCTCTTTCCAGATTTTGTTTGGTTCCATCCATGTTCTTAATATTCAATTTAATTAGTTAATTCAGACTTAAAAGTAGTCAATAAAGTTCTCTAGATATTTAATACGTTAATTACTGTAAAGGTCTTTGGATTGATATTTAGTTTTTTATCCTTCATTTTAGTCTTAACTCTACTTTGCACCCGTAAACTTACACTAGATTCTCATTTCGCACCTTAAACATTTTTTTAGATACTTTGCACTCCGAAATGTCTAAATTTTCTCATTTAAGTCTAAAGTGTGATTCCGTCAAAAAATATAACTATTGTAAGGTGCGTGTGTAACACTCTGTTAAGTATAAGGGACAATAAAAAGGCCTAACTCCATTTTGTACTCCAACTTGTACCAGATTCTCACTTTGTACCCTAAAATTTGTTTGGGACACTTTGCACCCTGAACTGTCTAAATCTTCCCACTTAAGTCCAAACTCTGATTCTGTCAAAAAAAAATAATGGTTATAGGGTGCGTGTACAACACTCTCTATTGCAAGTACAATGACCATAAAAACTCAAAAAAGGGACAAAATGAAAAATTAAGAAAAAAATCATAAAAAGGAAAAATTTGTGAATAGAAAAGAAAAAAAAAGTTGAACAAAATATTCAGAATAAACTTTAAAAAAATTTAAAAAAAAAAAAATACAGGAGGTGGTAGGGATGGTAGAGGTGAAGGGGATGCTAGGTAAAAGGGGATTCGGAGATGGGGAGATATAGATTGGTGGAGGATCAGGACCTAGGGAAGGGAAGTCGTAGGGGTTGGAGCTGGTGAGATGGGGTAGATCTGGGGTGGGGGTGTCAAATTTGGGGGGTATAAACTTCACTAACCATGGTCTAGATGTGTATTGCAACATGGGGGTGAAGAGTTAGGGATAGTGGCTATGACCGAGGAAGAGGAGAAGGAAGAGGAAGAGGAAGATGAGGAGAAGGATGATTATGGCTAGTTGGGAAAGAAATTATTTTTTATTTTTTAATTTCACCCCAAATTTTAGTTTAGTTTTATTTATTTATTTCCAAAATAGTTTAATTTAAATCAATTAGAATTTATAATAGGTAGTTTAGGGGGGAGGAATGAGTGTTGAGGGGGAAATAAGTGAATAAGAAAACATGAGACTATTTTTTAACCTAAAATTTTGGTCAAAAAGAGGGAAAATTTTCCATCACTAAATTTCAAACACCTTCAGGTTGTGTTTAGATGGGTGGATTTGAATTGAAAGAAGTATTTGAAATGAATAGGTTTGAATTTGGTAGATTTAAAATAACATGAAATTTGAATGGGTTTAAAATGGCATGAAATTTGGGTAAATTTCAAATCTACTCATTTAACCATTAAAATCACACTCCTACTTGTTGGTAGATTTCAAATCCACAACTAAATCAATTAACTTGTTTGGATAACTTATTATAGATTAGGATTTCAAATCAAATCCATCCAAATTCCTCCATCCAAGCACAATATTAGTGATTTTCTAGCCACTTGCATTTAATGGAGAGTGTTGCACACGCGCCTTACTAAACCATTATTTTTTTGACAGAATCACATTTTGGACTTGAGTGAAAAGTTTTAGACAATTCGGAGTGCAAAGTCCCAAAAAAAGTTTAGGGTGCAAGTAAAAATCCGGTACAAGTTGAGATGCAAAGTGGAGTTACGCATTTTTATTGTCACTTGCACTTAACAGAGAGTTTTGTACACGCGCCCTACAATTGTTAAATTTTTTGACGGAGTCACATTTTAGACTTAAGTAGGAAGATTTAGACAATTTGGAGTACAAAATGTCCCAAAAAAGTTTAAGATGCGAAGTGAGAATTCAGTACAAATTGAGGGTACAAAGTAAAGTTAAGCCATCATTTTATTACGGTTAGAACTTTGACCCAAAAAAAGAAATTTATTACGGTTGGAACTAGTAGTGATTTAATCAAATACCTAACAACCGTCATAATCTCATATGCCTTAACAATCACATAGAAATAATTTTCATTCTTTTTTCTACTTCTTGTTTTACTTTTTGCTAATATGTTAAGTTCTGTAATTCATACACCCTTAAATTATAAAAGCTAGTGTACTGCACATATACTTAAACATTCTAGTTTATAATTGTAGATGTTTCATCAAATTTCGTTGTCGATTTGACTTTAGTTTTATAACATAAATTTACGAGTATAAGAATTTGCTAAATTCTGTGGATAAACATGGATTCTGTTGGTCAGAAATTTATATTTTACAATTTAATATATTATTTAAAATTGAACAGTTGGATCAATAACTCATCGATTGAACTGATAATTCCCGACCCAAGCCTCTTGCCAGGTTAATGATTGGGTGGGATTTAACAATTATGTCCTCCGCTAAACTAAGGGTGTTCAAAAGTCAATAAAGTCGAATTGCCGAATCAAGTTAAGTCAAAAAAAAAAATGGACTTGACTTATTCGACTTTCGACTCGACTTTTAACTCAAAATTAACTAATTAAACGACTCTCCGACTCAACTTTGATTTCAACTTCCAAGTCAAAATACCAGCCGGATACCAATTTATAGCCATTGACTAGTTTGATTAGTTTACTGGTCGATTAAGTCATTATACTTTTCCAGTCAAATATTGGTCAAACAAGTCGAATATATATATATATATATATATATATCTATGAGGATCTACCATCATAATAGTATATTAATGTATTTATGTACATATTATTTTAACTATAATATTCTTAATTCTTAATGATTAAATATGTTAATAACTGATAATATTATTTTTTCTTAATATTTAAATATCTTTTCTTTGTATAATTGTTAGTGTTATGTACCATTTATGTACTTATACATTAATACAAATGTATAACTTATTAATATAACACTTTTGTTTCAATAACTAATTAAATAAATTACTAATTTTCTTTTAATATACATAGATACTACAATTAAGTAATTATATATACTAGAGTATTTATTGAAATACTAAATAATTTATTAACATAAAATTTTTACTATCAACAGATATATTAAATGCATTACTAACTTATTATTAGAATAGATAGAGATTAGGCAAACATATATATATATATTTCTATATATTTATAGTATCTAATTTAATAGGAGTTGGTGATTCAATAATTTTTTTTATATGAATTAATTTGGTAAGTAGTTCTGAATTTGGAATTTTGTAAATTAATTTTAATATCTATATACAATATATATACTAATACACATCTATCTATTAAGATTTGTAACTTATGTGTACGTGTGTATATAATATAATATAATATAATATGAATTATATTTTTGTATATATATTAATATTAAGATGATAATGTGGAAATTAGAATAATTAAAACAAAAATTTTATATTAATAAATTGTACACTTATAAATTTAGTACACTTTTGTAGAATGATATGGAATTGGTGAGGTAATGTGCTAAATTTTAGAATTAGAATATAAAATAAAAGAAAATTAAGTGTTCGAGTTATTCAACTTATCGATCGAACAAGTTGGATTTGAACGACTTGACTTTAATTTATCTAGTTTGATATGACTTGATTTGCTTAATTTTAAAATTTTTTAAATCGAAAGTCAAATAAATTATAAGTCAAACACGTCAAAGAAACACCACAAGCTAAAACTCCCAAATGGCAAATACTTAGTAGATCCGATCTTTGATTCCACTTGTAGATCCTCTATGATATCAGTTGATGTAAGCAAGATTTTATACACATCTAGATGATTTACATCCTGATCACAGGATTATAGATGGGTTCAGAAACTAAGTTTACTTAAGTCCTTATTTTCCCTCCCAAATAATGAAAACTTGACCTTTCCTTCCCTTTCTTTTTCTTTTTTTGTCCAAATCAAGGACTCCCAAACGAACCTAAAATCTAAACGTATACTTGAGCGCCTCTCACCTAGGCTGTGCAAATCGACGATTGACTCAAGTATGTTTCTCCAAGCCATCTTCTCTCTCCCCATCTTAGTCTCGCTCTCTTTTTGTATCCCTCTCTCTCTCCCGTTTCAGTCTCGCTTATCTCTTTCTCTCTCTCTTCTGTTTTTTCTCTCTGTTTTTTTTTCTTGTTTTTTCTTTTATTTTTTTTATTTTTTTTTCAATTCATAAAATTACCATATCTTTGTCGTTCCCTTTTCCATATGCCTCTCTCTATTTCTCTTTTTTTTTAAATTTTTTTCTGTTCCTTTTTCCCCTTCAGTCCAACTCATGAAACTATTTTTTTTTTCCCGGGTGTATCTGAGTGGCTTTTGTTGTCTGTCAGTGTTTAATTTTTATTCCTAAATTTGTTTCATTTTTTGCTGCATTGGTTTTTTGCATTTCTTTCTATTTATTCTGCATAAATGTGAAGACATAAAATTTGATTCTTAAAAACTTTTGAAAAATGTTTTAGTTTGATCAGTAAATAATAAGCTAATATTCACAAAATAACCACTTCTCTTGTTGCTTATAGCTTATTGTTTGTGGGTATTTAGTAGTTACACTTGTTTCTGCTATGAATTATGATCGTGTGTTGTGTGCTTAAGACTCTTATGTTCAATTTGCTTTGACTTTTGAATTTGGTTATTAATACTGAATTCTCTGTGTTGCAAATGCGCATAAACTTTTCATATTTAGTTCTATGCACCTAATGTGAAAAAGCCCGCAACATGCCTTGTGCCTAGGCTCCAGGGCATAGTTACTAGAATCGCAATACACGATACGGTAAGGGATGCAATGCGCCACTTTCTTAGGTGTCGGATATGTAGGGGTTGGCCTACTCGATTATATATATATTCATGGTATATCCACATAGGCAAATAAGACACGTGACTTTGACATACATGTTTTCATATGTTTATAAGATACAATGTTGAGAAATTTCTAAAAAAAAAAAGTTTAAAACTTTTTATTTCCATGAAATGCATAGACATATTAAGTAGAGTTTCTTTAGAAAAAAGTAGATGAATAATAACAAAGTAGTTGTTGGAGGTTAGATATTAAACTTCTAGTAAATGTTGAAATTTTCAAAACAAGAGAAAAGTAAATGCTCAACTTTTAAGAACCTTAATCCTCCTTAACAAAAATGAAAAACAAATCCAATGCTAAATAGTTCTCATTAGGCATAAATTTAGAGAGTATTTTCTCATTGTTTCAATAAATAAATGAAAAAATAGAGAAACAAAAGAAGGAAAAGAAATAAGAAATAAGGCATGCTTCTTGTATTTGACGTTTTAAAACGTGAATTGGCACATTTCGAGACACAAATGAATCGTGTTTCGATACACATGAATTGGACACAATTCGTACAAAAGGGGAGAGTTTTTGGTAACCATGCTCTAGGGGACTTTGGCACCAGCACCTCTTGTGATATTGTTATTTGTGTATTAGCTACCTATTTTGCGGCAATTGCATATTTTTGAGGCAAAAGAATTTAGAATTAGTCGATCAAAAATAGAATATATGAAATTTAAGTTTAGCAAGGGTGCAAGTAGGAATGTAATAGGGGTTAGTATCGGAGATCAAGAGGAACCAATAAGTGAAAATTTTAAGTATTTAGGATTAGTTCTTCACAGTGATGGTGGTATAGATCGAGATGTTACACATCGGATACAAGCGGGTTGGACTATAAATGGAGGATGGCATCGGAAATATTATGCGACCACAAAATTCCTTTACGACTTAAGGGTAAATTCTATAGAACAACAATTAGGCCAGCAATGCTTTATGGGTCTCAGTGTTGGGCAGCGAATTACACACATGAGCAAAAGATGAGAGTAGCAGAAATGCGAATGTTAAGATGGATGTATGGGTACACTATGATGGACAAGATACGCAATGATCATATTCGTGAGAAGATCGGAGTAGCATCTATTGATGAGAAGATGAGAGAAACAAGGTTAAGGTGGTTACATCATGTGTTAAGACGCCAGTAGAAGCTCCTGTCTTCGAGTAGATTTTAGAGATAGTAGTCAACATAGGAGGGGTAGGGGAAGACCGAATCTGTCTCTTGGCGGATAACTTGTAAGAAAGATATAGCCCATCTAGGAATTGAGGAGGATATGGTCCATGATAGAGCATAATGGCATAGCAGGATTCATGCAGCCGACCCTACTTAGTAGGATTAAGACTTGGTTTGTTTGTTTGTTTGTTTGATGTTTTTGTTCATGTATGCATGAGCTATATTCTAGAATTTAGTTCCTTAAATGTGTTTAAAATTAGCTGTTAACCTGTGTTTTAGATGGGTTTTGAGTGGCATTTGTTTTTAAGTAAAAAAAAATGCCAACCCTGTTACTATGCTTTGTTAATCATTAGTTTACACTACAAGAAAATTGCAAATTTCATGCGGATTTTTGCTACAGATTTTTTCCCCAGGAATTATATACGGATTTTAATGCAAATTTTAGTTTTCACGGTTTGGGATTAAAATTTTGCTACGGATTAAAAAATCCGCATCAAAATCCGCAGATAACAGTCCCTCGATAAAGCGGGAACGTATTATTTACAAAAATTGCGCAACAAAAATCGAAGGAAAAATTAAGGACAATAGCAAATTTGCTGCGGAATATATTTCCGCAGGAAATTTGCTGCGGAATTAAATGTCCGCAGCAAACTTGCTGTGGAATTAATGTCCGCAGCATATTTGCCTGCGGAAATTCCTACGGAAAATTCAATTTACAGTGCAGAAACCCAGCACATTTTGGACAGATCTAATCGGGAAAAAATTACTTTTCCTCTCCATTTCCTGCACCACCTTGACCATTAGACCCTCCACCTTCCTTCCAACTACCATCCATTATTTCCAAACCTAAATTTCATCCCTTCTTCCTTATTTCTTTCTCTCCTCAAGCAATTTTTCTCCATCCTTCCTCTTGAAGAAGCCGCGTGAACTTGGTGTTCAACTTGGATTCGATTTGTCCAGCCACCATCTCCTCTAGCTGCAACCGTGCACATCCTCAACCATTTCCAAGGTGATTGATTGATCTACCATTTCAATTTTTGTTCTTTTATCTATTTTTTTAATTCTTGTTATCCATAATTTTTGTGGGTTGGTTTTGAATTCGAACACCATTTCTCTAGTCCCTCCACAGTCACCTCCTTGCACTTGAAGATCATGTCTCATTTCCAATTTCATCACTCGCCATAAGATGACACCCTAATTTCTGACCTACCTGAGGATGTTGATGAGATTTTTAACAGCACATATGCATTTTATTTTTATTTTTATTTTTATTTTGTTTGTCATCGTATAGATTTTTGCTATGTTATTTTGATTTTTTTTATCCCTAATTTTTGTAGGATTTTTGCTATAATTTTTGCATTTTTATTTTTATTTTTATTTTATTTTTATTTTTTTAATTTTGTTTGGTATCGTATACATTTTTAAAATATAATACCATTACATTTTTTTTTCAATTGTTTGTTATCCATAATTATCAAGGATTTTTGCTATGTTATTTTCAATTTATTTCCATATAATGACAATATTTAACACCTATACTATCATATACTAAATTTTTACTATAATAAGCAAGTGGAAAATTTTGATGAAATTATATTCTTATATTTGTGAAGAAATTAATTAGTTGTTGTAAGAAGAGACTCGCCTATAATGGTTACGTCTAGTTACTGAGACCATCGCAGGAATCACTAAACCAGTTCTATACCATCACAGAGTGCATTTCAAGATGTTGTCTCTTATAATTATCTTCTTGTACTATTAATGTTCATTATATTACAATGCCTTTGTTATTGATGACTTGAAAATATTTGGGTTCATTATAATTACAACATGATGAAGGTGAATCTCCGCCATTCTCTGATTTCTATTTCCGTACCCATAAGAAGAAGGAGGGAGATTGGGTTCATCCTCGGGCCCAAGCTGCTTATGTAAGTCATTAAGGCTTTCTAAGAATCTTTTATGATTTGTCCTTTAATATTCTTGTTTCCATAAAGTTGATTGATGTTATATGAACTTTTGCAGGAGAACTTTTAGAAGAAAAAGGCTGAAATATCTTCTCAAAGTACTGTTGAGAATGATAATATGTCTTCTGATGGTTCTCAACACTCACAACATCTGCCATTTGATTTGGATATTTGGTATGACGCCGTGGGAGGAAAAAAGAAAGGCAGAGTTTCTGGGCTTGGTTCTTTAGGTAGGACCATGAAGGGTTATTCGTCCAGACCTTCACACCCATACGACCTACCTGAGAATGTTGATGAGAGGATTAGGAGCACAGTCCACTCCCTTAGTGCCGAACTACAAGCCCAACTGGAAAGGGAGAGATTGGAAAAGGAAGAAATGAAGAAAGAGCAAGCTTCACTACAAGCCCAACTATCTGAAACAAGAAACCAGTTGCATACTTTGATGGAGCGATTAGGCGTTCTTCCTGGATCCTCTCGCCACCAGCGTTCCCCACCCCTTGATGCAGATGGTAGCTCGGATGATTAGATTGTATTTGGTTGTTTACTTAGATAACTAAATGCTATATATGTATTGTATTTGAATTTGTTTCGTCGAATTGTTTTTTGAGATGAAATTGCTCGAATGTGACATGATGATCAATGCGAATTGTTTTTTGTGATGAAATTGCTGGAATGTGGCATGATGGTACAGGGGGATGAAAAAACCAAACAATACTAACAAAAATTTTCTGTGAAAATTATTTGGGGATTTTGCTGCGGAAAATATATGGGGATTTTGCTAGGGATTTTGCTGCGAAAATTATATGGGGAATTTGCTGGGGATATTTGCTAGGGATTTTCCTACGGAAATTATATAGGGATTTTGCTGCGGAAATTATATGGGGAATTTGCTGGGGATATTTGCTAGGGATTTTTGTCGGAAATTTACAGGATAATTTCAGCAATATCCCCATCAAAAACCCTTGCAAAATGACGAAATTTTGACCGTGCGGAATTACCAGCGCAAAATATCCGCATGTATATTTCCGCAGCAAATTCCCCATCAAATTTTGCTGCGGATTTTATAATCCGCAGCAAATTATTATCCACGGCCTTTTTACCCGCGAATTATTTTTGGCACCAAAATCAGCAGAAAGTCTTGTTTGCTGCGGATTTTTCATTATAATCCGCAGCAAAATCCGCATGAAAACAGCAATTTTCTTGTAGTGTTATATTTGTCTTTTATTGATTAGCTTTTTGTAAAATTTTTCCTTGGTACTTATTGGAATGGATTTACTATTTCACCTAATGAGATTCGTTATAACCGTCATGTAATTAAATATCATGTAGAATTCCTACATTTTATCTTTTGCTAAGTTAGAACTGTTCCCTTATGTTGTAACTCTCTCTGCTTATTTGCAGATATAACATAAATCACAAATAGCTGTTCTCCAGTAAGATTCCATGTGGAGATCAATGCAGATTTAAAACAAAGCTCCTTAGTTTTGATCAAGCAAGGGGCAGAGGCAGTAAGTTAGATAGATGAATTTGGGCTTTTAATTTTGTTTCATTACAATTTCAAGTGCCATATCTTCTGAAAACTACCCTCCTTCATAACATACAGTTATCCATGTGTCTTCCTTTGACTAAAGAGGTAATAGCTAAGTCACTTCATGAGCGTGGTGGTAAGTATGGTGTCTTGAAGAACTCTGTATTGGTAGTGTTGTGTCTTGTTTCCACTGCTTCCCAGAACCAAAAAAAGATCATTATCTTTTGCTTGGTCTCTTTCTCTGTTGTGTCTTCATCAATTAACGGCTTTGGACTAAGCTCTTTGTTAATCCTATTCGAACTCAACTTTTCGGATAGAGCAATTCTGTTTGGACTGCCATGTTAATATGGTTATTTACACATGGATTGGTTGTTTTGAGTGCTCATTCTCGACAACTTATAACAAGCTCAAAGCAGCTTTTATGAAATTGAAAAAAGCTTTTTTTTTTTTTTTGAAGGCATGCCTTGGCTTATAGTAGCTTTTGAAAACAGCTTTTAGCTTTTCTAGATGTGCAAAACAAAAACATCTTTCTAGTTTTTTTCGCATTTTTTTAAAAATTAACTTGTTTTTCAATTTCAAAAGAGCAGCTTGCTGAGAACAAGCGTTTGAGTACCTGTTGTTGCCTAAATTCGGCGTTGACACATTTTCTTTGAAATATTTTGGTTGAGATTTTTTGGTTCACAAAATGAATTTTAGTTATTAGACATCAACAAGCTCTTTCTGCATGGAACAGAAATAACATATAAAAATAAATTATAGGTCATATCTAAATTTCGTCCTTGATGTGTTAGTTTTCAGGTTTCCAACTGGATTTTAGCCACATTTAACTTCAAGTGAGTCGGATATGGAATAACTTCAGAAACCTCTTTAACCCAGTTTTCTGACACAAATACAGTCTGGTCCCTTATGGTCTCAGTAACTAGACGTAACCCAACCTTTCACTCGGAGTAACAGTAAAAGAATGTGTGTAGGCTATGCAAATTGACTAAATACACTATCTGCTAGATTAGAGTTATTTGTAAATATAAGATATTCCATGAGAAAGCATTCTCCGCACACCACCCATCTCTTCAATCTGCTTCCTCTGCCTAAAAGTTATTGCCCACCCCCCCCCAAACCCAAAAAAAAAAAAAAAAAAAAAAACCCCAAAGTAGCCCCCATTTCCACCCTACTACTCCATATTTCTCTTGCAGCCTTGATGCACAAGGTCGGTTTTTTCAATGCATTACGAATTTAAGTTTAGAATGAGAAAAGTACAAAGTAATAAGAAAAAGGCGAAGTGGAATAGAAGGAAACCAATGAAACACACAAGGCAAAAATAAGGGATCACTGATTACTGTGCAAGATCCTGTTTCAGACCAAATGTTAAAGCTAAATATTCTAAATCTCATATTTCAAAATATGACTCTTACAATGAAATTTACATCATATTGTCTGTTAGTTAAAATTTTTTAACTACGAAGTAGTTTCATTGATTACTTATGGAATAGCTTCTTATAACATATATTTAAGGTGTAGAGTTCTACAATATTACTAAATGCTTAATCTCAGTAAGCTTTTAGAAGAATTGATCAACCGATGACATTTTGGCTTGGGTCCCAATAATGGACTTGGCCTTCAGAGTAAAAGAGATTAGGTCCAATTGACCTTCTATTGAGGCATCAATGTGATTTAAAGAAGTCCCCATCCCAACCACATTTCTCTCTCTCTCTATCTATCTATCTCTATCTCTCTTCCTCACTACTGAAGGCTGTCTTCAATTCTATAGCTGTCTCCCCTCTTATTCATCACCTTGGGCCCCTCAACTCCATAGCCATCCCATTCCCAACATTATAGAAACTACCTGCACTGCACCCCCTTCCCCACAAAACAAAGAAACAGGAAAAAAAAAAAGAACTGTAAATAGTCGTATTCATAAACTAGCAACCTCTTTCAACTAGTGACTTTGCATTTAAAAGCAAATCTGCATAATAGATAATGATTGAGTGGAACTGAATGGAACTGAACTCCTTAAATTTGTGTGACAAGTGACATGAATATAGAATGTACTTGAAGCAGCCAAAGAGAGTTATTTTGTTGAAAGAGGTGAGATGTGTAGTTGGATGAAGGGACAGCTGGTCTAAGGGTGGGCTCAGCCAGGAAAAAATGATGGTGGAAGAAGAAAGAGAGATAAAGAAGAGAAGAAAGAATGAGTTGGGTGGTGGAGAGGGAGAGTCATGGGACAGTTGAGTGTACCTTGAGTGATAGGAATGGAGAAAGATGATTGGAGAGGAGATATTTAGCAGTGGAAAGATTCACAGGGATTGGTTTTGGGTTCATGTTGTTAGTCATTGGAGGGTGTAAGAAAGGCTAGGCGAAAGTGCTTGGGTGGGGTTGGCTGCTGTTATGCCTTATGAACGTGCATTTGTGTGCCAAAATTAATTCTTTTATTAACTCTCACACGAGGATATTGGATATCTACATGAATGCTTTTACTACATTTGTTAATTCCCTTATCATGTTTCATTACTTACAAACAAGTCAAGAAAGGGTTCTACGTGTAAATATCAAAACAAGAAGGGAACTTCATCTATCTATGAGATACTCCAAAGGAAGATACTTATGTTATGCCGTATGAACGTGCAATTGTGGGCCAAAATTAGTTCTTTTATGAACTCTCACACGAGGATATTGGATATTTATAAGAATGTTTTTACTACATCAGCCAATTCCCTTATCATGTTTCAATACATAAGGAAACTTCATCTATCTATGAGATACTGCAAAGGAAGATACTTATTTTATGCTGTGTGAAAGTGCATTTGTGGGCGAAAATTAGTTTTTTAATTAACTCTTAAATGAGTATTTTGGATATCTATATGAATATTTCAACTACATTAGTCAATTCCCTTATCATTTTTCATTACATACACTATTCAAACCAGGGTTCTAGGTTTAAATATCAAAACGACAAGGGAATTTTATCTATTTATGAGATATCCGAAGGAAGATACTGAGTTATCCCTTCGTTTGTCATAGATTTCTCTGTGTTTAGACTTATGTAGCTCCAGTTTATTTCTTCTTATTCTGCTAATGTTATCTCTCATTCCTTAGAGGGTATTTGAGTCAATATTCATCGGTAGAAGGTCCATTATCAAGGAGCAGTTCTCCAAGAAGTACAGAGCATCCATCACTGGACTCAAAGCTCACTCTTAAACGCTTAAAGTTTAAGGTGAGTTTCTCTGGATGGAGTTCTCACTTCTGTTTTAGTTGCTCAGATGGCTTCCCTACCTTACTCTTGTAATTTAATTGTTGGAGCAGGAAGCTAGGTGCATGACTAAAGCAAGACGACTTGGGGTTTCTACTCCAGTGCTTTAAGCTGTTGACCCCTGTGTTGCATTCCCTAACTTTTGAGTATGTTGAAGGTCCCTCGGTTAAAGAGATATTTCTCGACTTTGGAGTACATGGTATTATTGAAGAAAGGATGGATGATATTGCAACACAGATTGGTGATGCAATTGGAAAACTGCACGACGGTGGCCTGAACAGGTACATGGTGATTTGACAACATCAAACATGTTAGTTCGAAGCGGGACCAATCAGCTGGTAGGTGGTCTCCTTCTGTTTATTTTTGCCTTCTTTCGATATATGTAATAACTCCCTCCCTCCTATTAAAAATATCATATTTTCTTTTTAATTTATCCCAAAACTTTTGTTACTTAGCAAAAATGGCAATGAGTTTTCTTGTAACTTCCTACATTTACCCCCGGATCATGTGATTAGTAAAGGATATTTTACATTCAAACCAAATTCTGGGCCCTATAATTTCTATTCATTCACGTGTCTATATAACTTCATTTTCGCACGTGAGTTAAACGAATATCGAAGAGATGGTAAATGTATGTGGCGTGGAAATTGTCTGCTCCAGGTTTGCAATAGAGATTGTAAAATATAAAAATTTATGTGGCCTCACTTTTTAGTTCCAACTGCCACTACATGACTACACCACAAAAGCAAGTTTCAAGTCTCCGTATAAGACAGGCTTGGAACCAACTGACATACAAAAATTTACGTATGTAAACACTATTCATAAAAAGTGCAGGTCCCGAAATGCGACAAATTTTTCGGATGGAGGGAGTATATATTTCTGAAAGATAGTCTATTGTATTCGCGTTCCGTGTTTGGATTCCGTTTGGGGAAGTTTTTTTCATTGTTGAATACCACTTTCTTCTGGCAGGTACTAATTGACTTTGGTCTAAGCTTCACATCAACTCTTCCAGAAGATAAAGCAGTTGATCTTTATGTTCTGGAACGAGTAATATTACTTTCTATGCACTCTTCATGTGGAAATGTGGTAAGCATGTGTATTGTCATATTTGTTCTTAGCAGAGTTTTCGGACAAAGTATATCGTTCCAACAACACTATGTTTCTTGGACGCATAAGCTCGTCTGAACGAAATTACCACAGACGCAATGCACCGTTCAAAAGATCAGGCAGAAAGCAAGATTTTGGAGCACCTACAACAGACGCACAAGCTCGTCCGAACAAATTTATCTTGGACGTCAATGCACCATCCGAAAGGTCAGGCAGAGGGCAATATATTGAGGCACCTACAACAAACGCATCTAACTGTCCAAAGAAAATCCTATCGGTCGTGGTTAATTGTTCGAAAGAAAAGCAGCCCTGGTTAAACACCCAGCCTTTCGAGCATACTACATCGTTTGATGACTGAACTCATCAACATACCTGGTTCGGACAAATGAACGGATGCAATCTCGGCCGTCTGAATGACATCCCCAACTTCTTGATATTACAGATCGGACGCTTGTTCGGACACTTAATAATGACCTCGGACGTCCGAAACCCAAAATGGCTTATTTTTTAGCATTTATTATCTAGCCGTTAGGAGGTGGTTGGGAGCTGATTTATTGCACCTATAAATGCCAACCCTTCTATATTATGTTTCATCAACTTACACATTGAATATAAGCAAATAGAAAGGCAATTTGAGTACAAATTAGCTCTTTAGTGGTATTGTATTAGTGTGTACTTAAGAGTGCTATTCAAACATATTTGAGTGAAGTGATAATCTTGTACAAAAGTGAGGTTTAATGTAAAATTCTTGGCTCAACTAAAGAGTAGTGTTGTGAGCAAGGGTGATCCTACTTTGTGTACATTTGAGATTATTGGCTCACCAAATTTGAAGGAGCATCTTAATGGATTACTACTCCAAGCTATTAGCTTAATAGTTTGGATGTGTTGTTTGTTTAATCTAGATCTTAATTCATTCTATTCATTTTATAGTGAATTGCTTATATTTTTATCATCTTACTGGTCAAGTGCAAGAAATTTGAAGTGAGCATTATTTGCAAGTTAATTTTTAAAAACCTAATTCATCCCTCTCTTAGTTGCTTTGGGACCAACAGGAACTATATTGTAAAGAGAGGTACTAAGTCCCAACCCCAAATTTTACAGTATATAGTTCAAGAAAGGTTTTTGTGGGAAAATGTTTAGTTTTCGATTGGTAAAAAAATAGGAAATTTCAAAAGGTTTCTAATATTCTTGATGCAAGAACATTTACCTAGTAGCAAAATCATCTTAGCTGAAAATTAGAATGGTGTATTGATCGAAAAATGAGGTGTTAAAATCGGTAGTAACACTATCAACAATAAAGTTGGTCAAAAGAGATGAGGCAAAGAAATTCTCCCAACTTTGGAGCAGAAGTTCAATGGCATTTAGTTTAATTTTTGCCGACTAAGTCATAATTTGACAATTGATTCAACTGTAAGTCTGTTCAAAGAAAATGTACTCTATGACATAATCTTAGAAATTGATGGTCGACTCAGTTACTTGTGTTCTTATGCAGTTATCATCCTTAAACTTCACTTCATTGAAGATAAGTTAGAACTAATAGAAGAAATGGAATTGAAATATTGGTTTGATGTGCATACAAGATTTCCAATTTTTAGCCCTTGAGGACAAGGACTGTTTAAAGAGACACAATCTGTTGCAACTAAAAAATTTGATAGGAAAATTAGAACAAGCCTTGCAAGCTCATGGCATATTCTCAGTAGATGATTTCACAACACACCTAATAGAAGGTGAAGTTGGTTATTGGCACTTAGGGTATGGCTAGCTATGTTGAGTTGTACTTAAGCATTGTATGATTGTCGTCTCTATTAGAGTTAGTTAACTGTTGGGTTTCTCTGTAACTACAACTAGAATGTAGTATAATAAGGGGAAGAGAAGAGATGGGAAAACTATTGGAAAAATATTGTAAGAAGATAATTTGTTATCAACCCTCATTATCTTGCAATACAACTATATTCCAACTTTGTTCTTTCTTTTTCGAATAAGTATTCTCTAATTTTTTTGCTATTCTCGAATGTTAGAAGTGAGGTCTCCATTACCCTTCGCATAAAGTACATACACAATTAATACATTTTTATTACATAACTAGTACGTGTCCCATGTTTTTGCTCGAGATTGATTATTTTAACTAAACATTGTTAATTAAGAACATTAAATTTCAATAAATAAATAAAAAATTTATTAAATTGATTATAAATTAAAACCTAACATTGTCAAAGTTCATAAATTACTTAAAGTAGTACATTCTTTAAAGGTTTAAAGTCAATTGATTGTCTAATAATATAAAAATAATAGTTTTAAAAGGATACACTTAGGTGTGGGTGCATTAGTTCCATAATTGAATGTTTCAAAAATATTACTAATAACTTTTATATGAAATATTTTTCTTGCAAAATTTAATGCAATAGTTTGGGTGGGACAATGTTTAACAGTTTATATCAATTCAAATTTGTAAATAAAGAAAATATGATTTTGCCAATATTTTTATTCAGAGTATGAATTTGGATTGAGAAATGAAAAGAATTTGGTCTAATTAAAGCAAATAAGAGAAGAAGAATATTCTTATCAATATTTTTAGTTTTCTCTTTTTATCATCATTTACCTAGAGAGAATGAGAGGAAAAAGGAAAGATGAAAATAATTTGGCATTAATTGGTAAACAGTAACCTTAAATGACAAGCCTTTGATTATGTGGTCATGCTAGTATTTATTTTATCTGATATAAAGATTTGAAAAAGGAAATAGAAAGTAAAGATTTTTTTTTTTAAAGAAGAAAGGCAAGAAATCTATCTATGTACTAGTTAAGGTTTGGTTGATTGGTTACGTGGTTGATTGATTTATTGAAAATACTTATATAAATAAGAAATTACTGATATGGAAGATATATTACTTGTTCAAGTAAGTATTGCTAGAATTTCAAATAGTCACTGCTTAATTGATTGTGTATGTCTATATAAAAAAGGATTTTGCATATCTCTATAGTGAAAAATTTTGTCTAACCATATTGGTGTGTATTTACAAGACTACATTAAGAGTTTGTATATAAACTTGAATACAAGTTACCACTATTGTAATATATATATTTAGGATACGAACACTATATAGAAACATATAAATTCCCATCTATAGATATACACAATCTTAAGCAGTTACTATTTGAAAATTTAGTACTCCCCTTCAAGTTAGAGCATGATGATTTTGAATAGCCAACTTTATTTTAGTAAAGATATTAGCAATCTAAATTTAAGAAGAGACACGTTGAGTACAAATATTATTAATCAGAATATCATCACAAACAGAGTAACAATCCATTTTAATAGGATCAACATATTCACGAAAGACAAAATTGTTAGTAATATAAAGTGCAACTTGATTGTCACCAAACGACAACATGGGTCGTGAATGATTAGTTGTAAGATCAAGAAGTAATTGTAACCAAAGCAACTCTATAACGGCCAAAGCTGTATACGATATACAATTTCAGCAGAAGATTGATAAATAGTAACCCATTTCATAGTTTTCTAAACAACAGGAGCATAGCCTAATTCAATTATAAAAAAAAATTGGAGTAGAACGTGACTAGAGACACATCATGCCCAATCTACATCAACAAGAGTATACAACTAAAAATCATTATGAGACGAAAAAATAAAGCTTAACTTGGACCAGATTTTAATTAATACAATACCTTGTAAGTAGCTTTCAAATAAGACACACATTTGGTGACGTCATAAATTAACTTAACAAATTGACATAATAAGTAATTTCAAGATGGGTAATTGTCAATAGATGAGTCATCCAATCAATCTGTGCTATGCACTAACATCGTCAATTGTATTAACATTAGTAAAAATGAGTTGTTGATGTTTGATGTGTGCTAAATAAACTAGCAAATTGCACTAGTTGAAAAGTCATAAATGGATAAGAGTATAGGGTTGTCATTCCTAAGGAGAAGAGTGGATGAATTACAAATAATTTCAGCTCAACTATAGATGTTGTCTAAGTAATTGAAAGAAAGAATAAAATTAACAATGAAATGAAACAATTAATAAAGAAATTAAACAACAAAAGCATAAATAAGAACAAAAAAACAAGAATTAAGGTTGCTGGGGATTTGACATCACCTAATTAACATAAGGATGAGACTCAAATTAAACAAAAATCAATCAATGTGCACATAAAATGGCTAAGTTCCCTAAGTTGTATTCGACTTTTTCATTTGAATGTAATAACAATTCCAATCAACTCTACCTCCACAGAAATCTTTTTAGAGTTAATCTTGGTAGATAAAGTTAGAACATCAGGATCTTTAGAACCCCAGATTGTTAGTATTCTTTCAAGCCACTAAATATACCACACAATTCATTCATAATCAATCTCCCATTATGAACATAAACTGATCATGGTATACATTATTATTGACTAATGTTTAAAGATCAATTTCTAAACATGACAAAATATCGATTCATATAGATAAAAAAATTAAGAACAATAACAAATACTTTTATGGAGAAATAATATGGAAAAATTGAATCGTTATTCAATTAATTTTCTCATTGATGTACAGAAAAAGTTAAATTAACCTATTCGTAGTTTTCCACTGAATTCCACAAGTAAACGGTATCATTGTAGTAGGATGAATAGGGATCGTTCCCTTAGAAACTGCATAAACAAGTACCAAACATGTATGATAATTTTTATCTAGACGAATCAAAAGAAGAGTGTTCTTGGAATTAAAATAAATTGCAATAAATAAAAACTAGCTAAATAGCACATAGCAAATGTTGATTCAAAGTAATTAATTTGAGAAAATGCAATAAGAAGAGAGCAGCTTGAATGCTCTCTTAACTAATTCCCTAAGTTTTTCTTAACCAACTTCTTACTAGGAAAGATGTTACCAATCAGGGTTTAATTCTAATTCTACTCAATTCCTGATTCTTCGACTCATTAAGTTTTTTTATTCATCAATGCACAACTAGGATTCCTCCTCGCTGAACATAGACTCACTAATCCAATTTAATTCATGGAATTATTGTATCAATTAATTGAAATGATACCAATGGAAGTAACCTAATCACTTAACCCAATCAATCAATTAGGCTAAACTGAGGTTTAATGACCAATGTCCCCTCTCTTACTTATCAAGTTAATTAATTAGCTGAATTAACTAACCCGCCATGAAAACAATTAATGATTGTCCAAAAGGTTTCATTTTTCCTAACAACTATCGAAAATCAAGAATTAGCATTATGAATTAGTTTCATTCAACCTATAAAGGATTTAGTGCACGATTAAATGGAAAAACATGAAACTTGATGAAGAAAACATAAACACAAAATAAACTATTGAACTTATTATAAAAATGTACCCTAAATTGCACATGGAAATGATTAAGAAATTACAACTATGAAAAGCAATAAATTGATATTAAATTGCAAGAAAAGTAAATGGATGAAATACTAATGCATAACATAGTAAAGAATGTCTCACAAAACCTTTAATTGAAATTCAAGAGATCCGTGAAGAAATACTTGAATACAATAATTTGATCTATGAAACTGGAAAATAAAATGATTAATCTAGTTTAAAGAATTTAAGATTGTTTAACTATTCTTAAGAGAGAGAAAAACCCTAATTCTTTGTCCTTACTTCTACTTTCTACCTTCTCCTAATACTCCTCTCTCTGAAACCGTTGCTAAGAGAAGTATTGATAGACAAAAAATCTTTTTCTTGTCTCGCTTTGCACAACCTCGCTATGGCACATGGATGAACTCACTGCAGTAAGCAAATTGTTTACCACCTTTTCCCTTAAGCTTGCCATGGCAAGCTAATTGCTCATGGTATCGCTTGTTGTGGCAAGGGGTATTCTAACAGCTTCGCGCTTGGCTTATTGTAGTTTTGTAATTCCTTTTTTGCACACATCCTAATTTTGCAAATCGACATAACTAATCTCAACCTGCATAAAGAGGACTAGCAAAACATAAGTAGGTATTTTATTTGAATTAAACATAAAACTACTAAAAATGAATTAAACACATAAAAACTCACGTAACACAAATATTACTAAATATAACAACAAAAAAATGGACAAAATATGACAAAGAGCATCAAAACTAAGTCCGGAAGAATAATAAAATAACCATAAAATTTAGGGTTATCAATTCCCCACAACTTAGCATTTTATTCATCGCGTGCAAAATAGAGACAAAATCCTAACGCGACACAATAAAAAGAATAGTGAAACTAACTCATTTGAAATGTATCAATGACAATAAATTCATTGTAAAACCAAAAGTTAAATGGATCTTCCACAAGCATAAGAGAGTTTGACCAATGATCCCGCAATCATCATGAGAATGCTAGATGCTCTGGTGTCAAGACTATCCTAAAGATGCAGATATTATTCCATTCTCACAAATCTGTCTCTTATACACATCATAGTTTAACAATGCGACAACACGGTTGCACATAAAATGTTTTCATCCCATAAACACTAGTACGAACTAATTCGAACCAAAATCAAGTAGGACTTAAAGCTTGTAATGTAGGCAAAGAGATAAGGTAGAATAAATTTAGATAAAGTAACTCAAATCACCTTAGTCACACTAACAAAATTGAACCACAATCCCACATCATAACAAAATCCATATTTTCTAGCCAAAACACTTTTGAAGGCAACACATTCCTTCTTTATTAACTAACAAAACAAAAGAAAATACTCCTTCTTTATTTTCAAATTTCCAGTTGCTAGCTAACAACAAAAATTTTCTTTTGTTTTCATTTATTTGAAAAACCACTCAAAGGAAATTATTAATCACATATTGAGGTTACATTCCCTTGACTTGTTTCCAATAAATATCACCACACCTTCCTAATTATCCATCATAAGCAACACAAACTATTAATAATTACTAAGGTAATGGGTAGAAGTAAAATCAAAAACAAAACATAAAAGGCAAACTGGCTAATTCATGCAGCTATGACAATAAAAATAAGGAAAATAAAGCTCAGAGGAGACACTGGGGATAACATATATAAAGGTAGTTATTTAGGCTCAAATGGTTCAAAGAAAATACCTAAATCATTTCCTAGGTCCAAACTTCATTCATATGTCGCAAATACAAAACTACCTCAGCTAATGTCTCGAGCAAAACCAAGCCTCAATAGGTCATCAAGATTATCGAATCAATAATGGAATAACAAAGCTCGTCATTCACTCACATCACACATTGGCTTGTATATATCTGGTGGTAGCAAATTCCATGAAACAATGAGGTCAAAGACCAAAAACTCCTATACACATATAGAACCAAAAATTCAAGTCAATGAAAAATATTTTTCACCATCATTGATACATGACCAAAAGAGTTAATTTGCACAATTCTACCACAAGAAAACAACTAAAAATAGCTAAACACCATAAAGGAAAAACACATACATAACACCGCATGATAGTTAAACCACAACACAATAAAACAAAATGAAACTAACATAACACCCCCAAATACCCCAACAATATAAACATAACAAAAAACACCAACAAAAATACCATCTTCTCCTCCCAGTTTACTTAGAACATTGCCCTCAACAGGGATGTTCATGGACTGGATAACCGGTCCATGAGTTAGAAAAAGTACCGACCCTCACTGATCGGGTCAAGAAAATTTTGACCCTCTACCTTGTCCATACAAAGCTGGTACCCAGCCTACTGAGTACCCGTAAAAGACCTTCGGGTTTACCGAGTACCCGACCCTTACTAGTAACAAATATACACATCAAAATTAAAATAATGATAGTTAGGCAAGATTAATTTCACAATTAAGTTAATAATGTGTATAAGTCTAAGTCACAAAATACGTCCTAATATTACATCTCAATAGAAATGAACTAGAAAGTAGCGACAGGCTAATAATAATAACAATTAAATCATAAAATATATCTCGACAGACGCGAGTGTGAGGAATGAGGATGCGAGGAAGAGGAAAGGAACAGATCATTGAGGAGGAAGAGGAAGGAAAAACGAGAAACCAAAAAAAAGAGGTGAGAGGTTGCTAATAACCTTAATAAGTATTAACTTCTAATGAAACCCTATTAACCAAATTTACAAAATTAACCCTAAAATGGACCAGGTTGATACTCGGTGGGTCACAAAAATGTGACCCGCTATCTAACCCTCAACTTGAGTGACCCGACCATCTACCCAACCTGCTTTTAGAATGCGGTTCGGGTATCCTCTTTTTTCAATTCGAATGGGATCAGATCGGCGGGTTTTTTGGGTTACGGATGAACACCCCTAGCCCTCAATATTTCCAAATAAGTGAACAAAACATGAAATAGAAAAATATCAACCAACTAGATTGGCTCAAAAACGAACAACAAAATTAAGAAAGATTAATGCTCAAAGAAAATAAGCAGAATAAAACATCTCAAGTTGTCCCCAAAGAACTGGCCCTATCATCAGCAGTGTCCTCTCATCTTCATTTGATGACTCATCTTTACTTTTCTCATTATCCTTGGCAGACTCTATGCCAAAATCGTTATCTAGAGGTCCAAAATGCCAGCTAGCAAGAAGTGGTTCTACGGGCCAACTGTCTCCATTGACCGGCTAGATACTATTCATTCGATGAGCTATAGTGTCTAACTTGCAATGAATAGCATAGTGACTCCAGTTGTGGTACATAGCTACAGAGCACAAACCAACATCTGTATGTGGTCAGTGCAAGATATAATTTGCATTAACCGCAAGAGATGGCTGCCAATGTTTGTGCTACCCTTGAGTCCATTCTTTGCCAACCTCCTGTTCTTCTTGCTATTACCTCTCCAAAAGAGAGTGTTTTAATATACTTTTAGCTTCACTTTTTTTTTTTTGGTAATTCGAGAGTTTTAGTTTATAAAGTAGGGGTATTTTTGTAATTTTATACCTCGAGTTCCTAAATTAGGTGTTTATTGATTTTATGTCAAAAATGTATATTTATGTCCTTAAAATGTGATTTTATAGGTTTTATTTGCAATGGAGGTCAAAAGAGATGACAACAGAGTAAAACGGAGTGAAAATATAGAAAACCCAGCACTCTATGAAAGAGATTGGCATTGTCAGCTCCAGAGGACGCACCCAGGAGGATGGTAGGGGCACTAGGCCCTTGCACTAGTAGGTTTTGACTAGTTTTTATGTTTTGACTGGGTCTTGGATATTTTGAGCCATTTTTGTGTAACCTCACATAACATTATATAAGGGTCATGTTAGGTAATTAATTAGTAGACTTAGACATATTTAACATAGAAAATGTGAGAGAGTTAACATGTGAAAATTCATTAGACGGCTGTAATTAAGACAATCGGCATAAGAATAACCATTGGAGGAGAGAGCAAGGGAGAAGAAGAGAAGACTCTGCTTGGAAACCCTAGTTTTACATTCTCTTCTCTTACTGCTTGTATTAAATATTCTATTCACAGTAGTATTCAATTTTTGTGTTGTATCAATTGGTCTGATGATGCATTAAACGCTAATCTAGGATTTCATTTATAACTTGCCATGAATCTCAATTGATTTAATTTATTTTGTTCATGATTCTGATTTTAAGCTCGATTTCTTTACTTAGATGGTATTAAATGCATTTGTAAGTCTGGTAAGCTTATAAATTGATTTGTAACTCTAATTCAGAAATCGAAAGAGGATCTTTAGGGTAAGGAATTGGTTTAATTAGCCTTTGTTCAAAAGTTCCATAGGGAAGAACGGATGTTTCGTGAATACTGATCGAAAGATACCTATTCATCTTAGGTAGTCATATAGAGTGGTCATTTATGCATCCATAAGCTTGGCTTGAACTCCCATAGAAATATAGTGAGTTGAATCAGTTTAACTCACAATTACATAAGACTCTCAACTAGTAAGTGGCACAAGTGAATCAAGACTTGATAGAACGAATAATTGGATCAATTGAGGGCATTGTTAAGGGATGAGTGAACCCTAAATAACTTTATTATCAACTATCTTTACTCTTTACTTGAATTATTACTTTGTTCTTATTTTGTGTCTTATTATTTTATACTCTAGAATTTCTTAGTTTCGGTAGGAAAAAAAGTGTGATGTTTAGGTGCTTAATAGAGTGTTAGCATATTCTCTATGGGGATGATACTCTACTCATCATTATATAGCTTGTTGGATATGTATACTTGTGTATTTCGTGAGTTGTGTCTAGTAACAGTTAATAGCACGAACAAGTTTCACTGTATAGTGTATTAACATCAAATCAAGCACTTTAATTCTACTCCAAACATAATTTCTTTATTTTTTTGTTTTGTTTTGCATTACGTCTTTTCATTTATTCTATTTTATAATTTTTTTTCTTTTTCGAGTTTTGGTTGATAGGTCCTTGTTGTTTATGCCAACAATGTCAAATAGGGAAATTCTACCCTTAGACCTTGAAATTGAGCCAACCACACGTAGACTATGAAAGGAATCTAGACGAGGATTCAAATCGATAATTGAGATGGTAGATGATATCAATGTTCCAATCAACCCAGTGTACAACGCGGACCAAAAAGTCCATTAAGGAGCCGATCCCTTTAATCTTTTGTTGTGCCAACATCACCTGTCTCTTATACACATCTATTGTGTATAAGAGACAGGTGAATAACTTAGAAGACAATAATTTTTTTTTATCCAAATGGTTCAAATGTCAACTATGTTCGGTGGAGCACCAATGATGACCCGAAAGTGCACATATTCAATTTCCTTGAAATATGTGACACATTCCATCATAATTGGGTATCTGATGATGCAATTGGATTTTGGCTTTTTCCGTTCTCTCTCAAGGATAAAGCCAAAGTTTGGTTGATATCACAACCCCCGGGTTCCATTACTACATGGAACGATTTAGCACAATACTTTTTGAGTAAATTTTTTCCACCATCTAAAATAGCAAAATTGAGAAATGATATTTCTTCTTTTGTGCAACAGGATATCGAATCGCTCTTTGAGGCATGGGAAAAATTCAAGGATTTTCTAAAGTTATGTCCACATCAAGGTTTGCCAAGTTGGCTATAGATTTAGAATATTTAAAATGGGTTACATAGGCCTATCTGGACCATTATTGATGCAGTAGCCGATGGGGGCAATAATGAGAAAAAGCTATGAGGAACCCATGCAGATGTTTGAGGATATGTCCTTAAACAACTACTAATGGGCAAGTGAGCCCAACATGCCTAGACAAACAAAAAGGATGTATAATGTGGACTCATTCGCCACTCTAGATGCACAAGTTACGGCCCTTACTGAAAAGCCAGAAAGAATAGATATTCAGCCTAAACAGGTCCAATGTGTCATTTCAGTCTCTATGAAATATGCCATAAAGGACATCCTATATAGAAATGCCCAATTAATCTAGAGTATGCCAATTATATGGGCAATTTCAACCAATCACAGAATAATCCATGCTCCAACACATACAACCCTAGCTGGAGAAACCATCCTAACTTCCCTTAGAACAACAACCAACAGGGTGGTTTCAACAACTCACAAAGCCACCAATGTTGCCAGGATTCCAAGGGCAGATAGGTAAACCTAGCCAATCCCTAAAAAACAAGATAGCATGGAGGACTTTTTGCACCAATACATGGAAAAAACTGATGCATTGCTTCAAAATTAAAATGCTATTCTCCAAAGCAATACTGCATCAATAAGAAACTTGGAGACCTAAATGGGGCAACTTGCTACTGCCATAAATGATAGGCCCTAGGTTTCTTACCAAGTGACAGGGAGGTTAACACGAAAAATGATAGAAGGGAGCAATGCAAAGCGATTACTCTCTAAAGTGGCAAAGAGTTGGTTTCAAAAAATAACCAATGAAAGCAAAAAGGGATGACAGACAGGTAACAATTGAAGAAGACAATGGGAAAAAAAATGAGAAACCTATGCTCTTTGTAAGAGAATAGGGTTGCCAGATCTCAAAGAACATAATCAACTCATTCAGTTGGCAGATTGGAGAATAGTAGATATAATAAGAGATTTACATAATGCAATCATCAAAGTAGGAAAACTCAACTTCCCAGTTGATTTCATTGTCCTAGACTTGGATGAAGAAGATGTGGATGATATATCCATCATATTTGGAAGGCCATTCCTTGCCATGACAAAAGCGTTAATTGATGTGGACCATGAACAAGTTATCCTAAGAGTAGGAAATGACTCGATCAAATTTAAGATGATCGAAGCTTGAGCATTTCCATATGGGCATTTTGAACGTGCAAAACTTAATAGCATCCCCAACAGAGATTCAAGATGTTCAATCAAGTGAAAATAATGGTAATGAATAGCTAAAGAAGTTAAACAAGCACTTAGTGGGAGGCAACCCACATTTCTAATTCTAACTTTTAATTTTTGTACTTAACTTTAATTTTAAGCAGATTTTAATTTTGTACTAACATAAGTTAATTTGATATTTTTAGGTCTTAAATGATGCTTAGAGGAAGTTTTCAAAAAAAATTTGAGTTACACATGAAAAATAGTCTAAAAATGGACCGAAACAGTGAATCGGAGCATAGCCGGGCACTACACGCGCCCAGGCAATGCACCTATGAGCATGGGAAGCGTGCCCATGCTCGGCCAGCCATACATAAGGGCGGCACCATTCCTTCTCCAACCTTCCAAATTTCTTTGAAACACCCATAACACCTCTAAACCCTTCCCCAAACAAAACCCAATTCAATTTCATCCAAATTCTTGAATTAAAACACCAAAAACTGACTATTTTGCTGCAATTTTTGAATTTTAGCAAGAATCAAGAAGGGTGGAAAGTAGGAACTCCAACAAGAGGATTTTCTTGGGCAAGATGCTAGGATCCAAAAATCCAAGCACAAAGTGTTTCAAAAACTTTAAATTGTTGAATTTCTTCTAATTTAATTCTTTTAAACTGATTTTAGAAGAGTGTATATTTGACAGCTTAAATTGGTGGGTTCATGTGTTCTTAGTTATATGTGCTTTTGAATTTCTTTGCTTGAAATTGGTTTGTTTGGTACCTTAAGAAGATTTCTTGGTGTAAATTATGATATTTGGTTTGTGGGCACTTCAACTTGGTTTCATTCAAGTTCATTTTTTGTGTTTTATTAAAAAAATTTACGTTGTCTTCTAAGGGTAAAAATTTGGCTAAGGAGTCTACATCCAAGAAGAAGTTTGATAAGAAAAATTTCACCTCTCAAAAAGCTTTGCAAAAGCATGAAGAGGAGAAAATCAAGAAGATGCTAATATGTGAAAGAGGATTTAAATTAGATTTAGATTGGACACATAATGATCTAAAGGCCGTGGTTGAAAAAACCATTCATAAGAGACATTGGGATAGATTGTGCACACAAGTGTAACTCTGGTTTGCTATAGAAGAAATTGTTAGAGAGTTCTATGCTAACTTCTTAGAGCATGATGGTGTTGTGTTTGTGCGAGGAGTCAAGGTTTTATGAACTCTTTCTTTGGTTTGCAAAAATTGATAGTGATGGTTTATTTTGTTATCAAAATCAATTTGACTTGGATTTGCATGGCTAAAACAATATGCAATGGTAATGATGTTATATGGAAGTGAGCACAAAATGCTTTAAAATCTAAATTTTCATTTCGAAGTACTTATTTGAATCCAATTGCTAAAATTTGGTTCAATTTCATTAACACTAACTTAATTCCAACTAGTCATGCCACACACATCACTATTGATAGACATAGTTCGGCTATTTTGTATCTTGAAGGATATCTCTTGATGTTGTCCATCTTATTCATTTGAAAATTTTGCGTATAGCTGAAACCAAAAGTAAGGGATTGTGGTTCACTTGTTTGATCACCCAACTATGTCTCCATGCAGGTGTAAAATGGAATAAAGTCACTCGTGGACACAAAAGTCCTAACAGTAAAACCCATTGATGGACGAGCTATAACGAGAATACTTCCAAATGAAGAAAGGAAATCCTAAAGTAGTGGGGCAAGCTCCAGTCAATCCACGAGTTCAATTCGACACATGGTGGATAGGTTTTCAAGGATGGAAAGACAATTGGAGCATCAAATACATTATATGAAGGCCATGTATAGGTTTATTACCTACATTGGCAAGACCTCTGGGGTAGACATGAGTGAAGCCCAATCTTACCCGAGACACCTATATTTGATGAGGGTGATGAACAAGACAATGATGATGAGAAAAAAGGAGATGCGTCAAAAGATGATGATGATGATGATGAGAAGGTATGAATGCGAACCGCGTATATTAGGGAAATGTTTATTTTAATTGTACTTTTGTGTCTTTGTTAATTTTATATTTTTGTGCAAATATTTGGGACAATGTTTCATTTTAAGTTAGGGGGTGGGTTGTATTTTGGTGGTATGATTATGTAATATATGCTATCTGTTTAGGAATGATAGCTTTTATCTATGTTCATCTTTGGTGGTGTATGTGTTTTAGAATTTAGGTTTCTTTTCAAAAAAAAATTTCTAAAATCCAGAAAGATTTTTCATTTTTAAGAAGTTTTTATCAGTCTTGAGAATCTAACTATATAATAGACTCCATAGCTACCAGATGCCTTTAGGATTTCTATGGCCTCTTCGCATGAAGTATTGTGGAATGTTAAAACAAAAAGATTTTCCTTTTTAGTGTCTCGTTTAAGTTCATTAATTTTTGTGATACATGTAAAGGGTTTAAAAATGTTTAAAAGTGGAACTAATCTTGTTAGAGTTTATGGATTGAAAATGCATATAAATTTTCTGTTGCTTTTTGAATCCTTTGAGCTATGAAGTGTTATCACTATACACTTATATATATTTCCTTGAGTAAGGGTGTGAAAGTGAGGTGATTTTTAAGGAATGGTAATCATAATTGCCTTGTGATATTTTTTTTGCTTATTATAATGTGAAATTTGTTGGAATTGTGTGTGATTTATATGCTTGTGAAGTATGAGTTGATTTTAGACCAAGAAAATTATTTAGGCAAGTTCTTTGGATTGTTTGAGCCAAAAAACCTTCCTAAATGTCATTTTACCCTTAGTGTCCCCTTTTTAGCTTTATAAGTCTTAATTCTCTGTTTAAACATATTATTTTAGCCAATTGACTTTTGTTTATTTTATCCTTCTTTCTACCTATCACCTTAGTAGTTAGTGTTGGTAGTGTACAACACTAATATTATATTCGTAATGTTATGGATGGCTGGGTGGAATATGAGCTTTGTTGTTTGGAAAAAAAGGTTTTATACATCTTGTTTGATACAAACCCCATATATGTTGAAAAAAAAAAACTGTGAAAACAAAAAGTAAAAAAAAAAAAAAAAAAAAGAGGAAAAATGTTGAAAAAGTAAAGAAGGAAGAAGAAAAATAAATAAAAGAAGGACAATTCCTTCTAAGTTGTTTCAAGTATTATGAATATAAAAGGAGTACAATCCCTTCTAAGTTGTAATAAAGAAGGTACATTTCTTTGAATTAAATAGTGTAATTGGTTAAATCCTATGGTTTGTGGGCGATGTTCTAGAGGATTATGAGTTGAAGTTGTTTACAAACTTGTTATATATCCTACCTTTAACCCTTCACCTATGTTATAAGCTTTAAAGGCCTACTTCATCCTTGGTTTGAGTTCATTTATATCAGTGAGCATTTTGTGTGCTTAAAAATTTCTTCCAACATTTTTGTCCCTGATAAGTTCATAATTGTGTTATATTTAATGTGTCATTTGCCAAGTTTTTATGTGTTGTAAGCAAGATATGAGGTATTATTGAGTTTATTGGTTATTCCTAGTTTTTGTAAGGTGAAAGTGAAAAAGAGCTGAAAAGGATGAAAAAGGTGAAAGGAATTGATAAGGGCGAAACATACATGAGTATGAAGCCATTTTGGATGCTGTTTCGTATTTTAAGCATAACATTCAAGTTCAATCATGTCCAATTGATATGATTCAAGATGCATTGGTAAGCTAAGAAAGAAAGCTACAACTTTCATGTTTTGCACTTTCCAAATACGAAAAGCATCAAGGTCAAAATTGAAGCCAAAAGTGAAGTGCGGCATTAAACTCAGCGCACATGAACTGGGGTTGTGCATTGCATGTGCACTGAGTCCAGAAGAGAAATTCCCAGAATGTGTTCGCGTGCACATGTGCGCAATCAGGCAGCACATGTGCACCCGAGACAGCAGTGTTGTGTGAATTTTTAATTTTTGGCTGAATTCTTCGCTCAATTGGATTCTTTTTCATACGATTACACGTTCTTATCCTTAGACAATGATTGTAACCTTAGTATTCATTATAAATACCCCAAGTAGGGTGATTAGAAGGGAATGAACACTTTATTTTCTTGTTTTAACTAGGGTTTTCAGTAGAGAAATTCTTGGTTATTTTTTCATGGCACTTAGTGCCTAAACCCTTTTTCTTGGTCGAGGGATTTGAAGCCTTGTGAATGGTCAATTCTACTATGTTGTGAGACTTTTTGTTCTTGAACTTATTCAATTTTATATCAAGTATTGATTATTTTTCTATGATTAATCTTATGATTGTTCTTTTTAACTTGTTATTGTTGCATAATAATTAAGTTATTAAAATTAATCTACTGCTAGATTGTTTTAACCGCGTGTGTTTAATTCAATTTGCAAAGCAACTAAATTTGATAATTGCTCAATCAGTGTTATTGAATTTAGGAAAAATGATCAACTAATTAACATAATCGCGCTTGTTTAAGTTTAATTAGCCTAATTGTTCTTGTTGATTTTAATGCTTGTATTAATTAATCTTATACGCATGTCTGGATTAAATTAATAGTTAGAGTTAATTGAATCGCGTGTTGAAAATTAATCAACTTTAGAAAGAAATAAGAATCAACTTTGAATTGGAATTTGGGTTATGTCTTCAATTACACATTGGTATACAAATTGAATTATCTTTGGTGTCAAGGATTGATTGACTTAGTAAAATTGTCATGGTGGATATGACCAAAACCAAAATTCTTCTTGAATTGAATTCTCTTCAATATACATTATTGTTTTAATTTTTAGTTTAAAAGCGTTCAATGTCTCTTATCCCCTTTTCTTTTTAGCACAAGAATAAACTCTGTTTTCTATGGGACGACTTGTACTCACCACTTCTACATTATTATTGAGAATTATAAAGTTTGAGCGCCAACGACAGCATTGATTAATAAGTGAGTGATAGCTGCTTTCATGAGTGGAGAGTTAATACTTCCACGATGATGATTTGAGACTAATTAGAAATGTTCTTTTATATCCATGTTGAATCCTTATCTCTTCTTGTTTTGCTTTACCTTTGTTACTACAGTTGACATGTTGAAGGAAAATAATGTGTTTGAATGTGTTTATACGTTCATGTACTTTTATTTTGTTTTACTTGAAACAAGTAAAAGTTCAAGTTGGGGATATGTTAACACTCTAAAATAGAGTATTTTCTTGCACTTTAATTTAGCTTGTCTTTTATTCGCAATTCGAGGGTTTTAGTTTATGAAGTATGTGTATTTTCATAATTCTACACCTTGAGTCCATGAATTAGGTTTAGTTTTATATCAAAAATGTATATTTATGTTCTTACAGTGTGTTTTTGTAGGCTTTATTTGTAATGAAAGTCAAATGGGACAAAAATGGAGTAAAATTGAGCGAAAAAAGAGAAGATTGGGTACCCAAGGAGAGAGCTGGACGCTGCCAGTGCCCAAAGGGCTAGTAGGAATGCCCAACCATTGACCTCTGGGCACTGGACGTGCCCAGGAGGCTGGCAGGGGTTCCAGGCTCCTACAGTAGTGAGTTTTGACAGGTTTTTATGTTTTGATCTGGGTTTTGGTTATTTTTTACCCATTTTCGTGTAAACCCTACTTACCACTATGTAAGGGTCATGTTAGGTCATTGATTAGTAGACTTAGACATATTAGAACATATAAAAAGTGAGAGACTTGATAGAATTCATTAGATGGCCACAATCAAGACAATTAACACAATAACAACCGTTGGAAAAGAGTCCAAGTGAGAAGAATAGAAGACTCGACTCGACTCGACAACCCTAGTTTTTCATTCTTTTCCTTGTTTCTTGTATTAAATATGCTATTTGCAATTGTATTCAATTATTGTGTTGTATCAACTGGTCTGATGATATATTAAACTCTAAATTTAGGGTTTCATTCATAACTTGCCATAAATCTCAATTGATTTGATTTATTCATGATTATGATTGTATGCTTGATTTGCTTAATTTGATGGTATTAAATGGATTTGTAAGCCTGGTCAACTTATAAATTGATTTGTAACCCTAATTCAGAAATCAAAAAAGAAGCTTTAGGCTAATGAATTGGTCTAATAACTTGCCTTTGTTAAGAAGTTTTATAGGTAAGGATGGATGTTTCATGAATATGAATTGAAAGTCTTTATTCATCTTAGGTAGTCCTATAGAGTGGTCATCTATACATTAAACTTGGCTCAAACGTCTTCACATAGAAATATAGTGAGTTGGCTAGGTTTTGTAGATTTGTGAGAGAAGTCTAAAGATAACTCACAATTACATAAGACTCTAGACTAGTAAATGTCATAAATGAATCTAGAATTGATAGAATGAATAAGTAGATCAATTGAGAGGATTGGTAAGGGATGGGTAAACCTTGCATAACTTAATTATCGGCTATCTTCACTCTTTAGATGAATTATTGCTTTGTTCTTTTTTGTGTTTTATTATTTTCCACTATAGTATTTCTTAGTTTATGTAGGATAAAAAGTGTGACAATTAGGTGCTTAATAGAATGTAAGCATAGTCTCAGTGGGATGATACTCTACTCAACATTATATTACTTATTCAATACATATACTTGCGTATTTCATGAGTCGTGTCTAGTAACAGTAAATCACAACATGACACTTGCTCTCTATGATGTTGCTTGCTGATCCAATTCTAAATGGCTCTGTTATGCCTTTTCACGGTGCTTTGGAGCCAAATACCTGTAGTGCACTTGTTAGGATGAATCTACTGAAAATTCTTATAAATAACAACTGCATTTGAACACTAATAAAATATATGGTTTAGAATTATTAGACCAACTTGATCCTTGTTCCCATTGCAGATGATATCCTATTGAATTTGTAAACCAACATCTATACACATACCCTTTATAAGAGCATAAATCAGCACAATGTGCTCTCTAGTCACCCTAGTCAGATGAGTGACAGGCAGAATACAGGAGGTGAATAATACCATGCCAGGGCCTTTGGAGATAAATATGCCCACAAAAATTGCTTGTACTTCCTCTCAGGGCAGAATTCCCATTTGGTCATCCTAATTGGTATCTTTTCAAAACATAACTTCCTCAGCACCATCTCATAATCAACGTTGGACCTCTGGAATTGAGCAAATTCACTGTCACTGTGTTTGGATCGATGGATTTGGAGAAGGATTTAAAATCCATTTATTTGTTGGAGGGATTTGTAAGGCCAAAATGCATGAATGCTTCAAATCTATCCAAATTAGAAAATTGTTTGAAATCATTCATTTCACACTTTTCAATTTGGATGAATTTGAAATTTATCTATTTCAACCTTAGAAATAAGAGAAAAATAGGTGGGTTCAAATCCTTTCTCAAATCCATCAGTCCAAACACAACCTATCTTCAATTGTGGGAACCCAGTAATAACCATTTATGATATCATGCCTAAAAGCCACAAGCCTTTTCCTCACCATTGCTACAATCCCAACTATTTTGTGTGTGTTGGCAATAAATTCTTAAATCAGTATATCATTACGTATAAAAGTAGAGTTGGCAAGCTCTCTCTTGCTCCAGTCTAATTTCACTTTCAAACTGTAATCAAGGTAGTTATCCAGCAGCATTGTTTCCCCTATTTTTATTTCCAACTGTCCCAGAAAAATCAAAACCCCACTCAAGACAATGGGATTAAGTACGAGTCAAATCATTATAATCCAAAGCTTGAGCCTCAAGGCCAATAAATTTGCTTTTATGAAGAACAATTTCTTATTCTTTAGATTTGGGATTAGTGAAGGATGTGGAATAGGAGATAGAAGTTTTTCTCTTATGGCCATTAGCAAATGTAAATTCAATAAAATATTCCAATAAAACACTTGGGTTTAGAGACTACATCCCATAAAATACAACAAGTGTTTTACTAACCACCAATTGTCAACAATTTTCATTTAAGATGTCAGATAGAGTTCACTAACTCAATACTAGAAACAAAATACTCTGTTCATAATCATGAAAATTGGACAATTCCACCAATAGTATGTAAAAATTTAAAGAAGTCCAATTTCCAATAAAGGTCTCAAACATTCAATCATTTTCCTCAATCGAAAAAGTTTTCACAAAAGAGGTATAGTTTTTGCAAAACAATTTTTACTTTACTCAAAAGAATCACAACTCAAACAAATATTCCCGAATAGCTACTTGCAAATGGAAGGATCATTAGGATTTTATCTACTATGCATCTGTCAAGCAAAGGAAACATTAATCTGGTTAATCTAGTTAGGAGCAATTAATTCAACATTAATGATAGATAGTACACAACATAACACCCCAACTTGTTGGCATACTAGCACCTAAAAGGCTCATTTCAAAAACTTTGCTTTTACTTGCATTGGTTTACTACTCTAATGGTCGCTTTAGAGACATGACACTTGTGACACCGATTCTTCTACTAGCTTTATTCCTAAAACCAAGCACATTTTTTTGGTAGTTTCTTTTCTTTTCTCTTTTTATTTTCTTTTCTTTTGAAAAGCAAGTAACATAAGCCAAGGAAGAGGAATGAAAAGCACCCAAGATCATATCTAGAATTAATATCCCCAAAAAATAGATTTAATACTTCCAAAATGCAAACACACAAATGGCCTAGATGTTCCAACCAATTCCTATATGATATAGCTTGACAACAAATAATACTTTTGAGTTTTGAGCAAAAGATGTTTCAAACAAGCCATTCTAAAAATGAATTAACACTTCTCCTTTTGAAATCGAGAATAATTAATTTTTGAAATAACTATATGCAATAAAACTTTAGCAATTTAACCATGAAAATTGGAATGACCAAATCAATACCATAACTTATATGTCATTTTTTATCAAAATGTCATCACCGAGTACTAAATTGATACCTTTGTTATCCAATCACCAAAAGTTCATTTGCAAAATGTAAAATATTTCCATTTAAACAAAATAAGACGCAAAACACCGTCACACTTTTCACACTGTTTAATGAAAAGTATAACTCATCCTACCACTAATCCAAATAACAAGAAATAAAAATACTATCAAACAGCATGTTAAAGCATATTTAAGAAATCAACCACACACAACCCTAGTGGAGTCTTGCCAAACCGGTCTAAAGGCTCATTTACAAACCCATTAAACAAACACACATATACACAAGGTAACCTTGCCAAATCGGCCCAAAGGTTCCCTCAACAAACACATTTTAGGCAAACAAACATAAAAAATAGCCAAGAATAATAGAGTTTCTAGCCAAATCCAAGTAGTACTACAGAAATATCGAGAAAATTAAATCTAATTGTCCTCAACAATGAATAAACTATTTTGGCATCAACTAATTATGCATGCATGAAAAGTAAAACATACCAAGCTAAGGAAATAACAAAAATCTAAGAGAATACTACAAAAATGCTCAGAAATGTAAAGAGATAATGTGCATCAATAATTCAAGCTAATCAAAGAGGCATGAGAAAATAAAATAGTAGGGATAGAGAGATCTTCTCAATATGGGGGCAAGTCTTCATTCCTCATCCTCGGCCTCTTCATCTTCTTCTTCATCTCCTTCAACTTCTCCTCCAAGATGACTCTCCTCAAAGTAACGTTTTGTGATACGCCTCCTTCACCACCATGACCTTGTTCTGTAGAATCCTTATGTGGGTGGAAAGCTTGTAATCTTGTAATGCCAAGTTGGATGTGAGCAAGAATGGATCAAAGTGTAAAGGCCAGTAGTTTGTAAAGCTTGATCAATAAGGGAGCTTGAGGTTATTTTGCATCCCCTTGTGAGTGTCCGTCCAATATCCTTGCAAATCCTCCCTCTCTTGAGCACTTTTCTAGGCATTAAAGACATAGCCCACCGGCAAGTTGATATTTGGAGCTTATAGAGGTGGTTCCATTGGCTGATCCCACTATGGTGCCTATTAACTCTTGCATCATATTCAAACATAGTTACCATTGATTCTTCCCATTGGAAAGGTCTATGGCTCATTAGCAGTGATAGCACAACCTGCATCAATAAACAATTTAGAAATTAGACTGGGCAAGAAAAAGCTTGGACAAGCCCTTCCCCCATTCAGTAAAAGCTCTTGATTAATGACTTTCCACACATTGATTGATTTTCCTTCCATAATACTATACGCAAGACATGCTTTATCCCAACTCACGTTGCTTACAGTGCTTGAAGGCTAGAGCCTACAACTAACAAAATAAAATCAAAATTTTGGGAAAAACATTAACCCACTCCTGGGAAACCACAAACAGGTATTAGATTTTGACTGGATTTGTTTGCCAAGTAACATTAGCATAGAACAAACTATCCTTTATAATATCATAATCCCAGTTTCCCTCAATAAAAGTCTCATGATCACTAAAATTGGTATTGAGGCATTTTGAAAAAAAGCATTAATCAAGTGAGGAAGGAAATCAACCAATTTACCCCTAACCTTGCATTTTCTATTAACCAAGCCAC
This sequence comes from Cinchona pubescens, assembly GCA_025175665.1. Lineage (NCBI taxonomy): Eukaryota > Viridiplantae > Streptophyta > Magnoliopsida > Gentianales > Rubiaceae > Cinchona > Cinchona pubescens. The sequence goes on from JANKKI010000016.1 coordinate 3,127,880, forward strand.
CCAAATTACTGTGAAATTCTTTAACAAGGTTAGTAAAGCCCACATAAACCTCTTTGATTAAAACATTCCAATTATTGGGTAGTGATTTGACCTTGAGTTTCCCTCCTTATACTCTCATATTCACCCCAATCTCACTCAAGTCCAAACTCCTCTTCCTAATGATTTCCCATTTTTCAATCCACAAATATTTCTTTTTCTTTCTTGTTAACAATATTTTTCCAATTATAATTATTATCACTCTTTCCCATTTTCCTTTTCTTAATGCCCGAAGAGGAAGATGAGGTCTTTTCTTCATCCCTTAATTGTGATATTATCAACGAATTCACTAACAATTAACATGAATATGTATCTAGCACAATTCCAAACAATCAAATCTGATGATCAACGCTAATGTAGTCAAATAGCACAAATTATCCCAACAAATACCCATAAAAGTCCAAAAATCCAACAAATCTTCAAAATAGATTTGCTGACAACTTTAACTACAAAGACTTACTAGACCTTGAGAAAAAAATAGTGGAACAATTCTCTATGGAGCCCTCAATTGCACTCCTTGAAAATCCTTGAAGATTGACCAACTTGTCACTATGAAGTTCCATTTGAATTTTATAATGGAAAATAAGGGTTTAGGATGAAGACTTTTTGTATAGAAGGGAAATCAAATAGAAATTTGACTGAGGAAGGCTTAGACAACGAGAATAGGACAAAGAGGTGAATTAGGGTTTTTCAAGAATTAGGGATCAGATTTGAAATGGCTGAAATCAGCTACGGGGTATTTTTATACCTTATCAGATCTGTGATCGCAGTAAAAAATATTTGTTCTCGAAATTCTTGACCGTAGTCCACTTCTGCTAAATTTTTCCTAATGAAGCTTTATCAACACAGTTAGAAGTTTTCCTTCTTGAAACTGGTGACCGCAGTAAAAAATCCACCGGATGTTTTTTACTGCAGTTAACTTTTGAAGTTCAATTGGTGATGACCAGTGTGAGCTTTGAATTGATTTTTGACTATTCTGTAATTTTTTACTGCAACTAGAAAATTTTGCCTCTTGAATCCTTGACCAAAGCCAATAATCCCCCCCATATCTTTTTTACCACAGTCAGAACTCCACGTTGTAATCTTCTAACCAAGGTTTTCTTGGACCAAAAATTTTTCAGACCTGTACTTCATGATCCGGGTCACAAATTTTTCTCTTTTGATATCCTTACTATGGCCCAAAACCTTCTGAATCTTTTTTACCACAATCAAATATTATGCCTTTGATGACCCTGACCGCGGTCAACAATCGTCCATGCTTAGTAAATTTTTTAATTTTTCAACTAACTTTTGTTCCACTTTGTCTCTTAAGCCTCTTCAATCACCTACGATCATCAACATTCACAATTAGAGCACATTATCACTCACATTTCTATTAAAACACTACTTAAAGAAATTAATCATGTAATGTAAAGAAAATTAACCCTAATCAAGCTTACTTAACCACTAAAACTCAAAATTTTAGAAAATTAAGAGAAAAAGAACTTGGAATGCCTCCCAAATAGCACTTGTTTATATTCATTAGATTGACTATGGTATGGTTGAGCTTTAAGTGTTAAAATAGAGGATGGATTTCTACCCGTTCTCCTTCAAATCCCATGATAAAGCTTCAACCAGTATTCGTTGACTTTAACATTACCATTAGCCCCTTTAACTCAACGGCCGCATGTGGAAATGTTTGAACCACCTCAAAAGATCCGTCCCACTTAGACTTGAACCTCCCAACAAATAGTTTAAATCTTGAATTATACAACAATACGTACTTCCCAGGATTGAAGTCCTTTTTTGATATAGATTGTGTTCGTCATGCCAAGCCTTCGTTCTTTCTTTATAGATCATGGAACTCTCATAAGCATCTCTTCAAAGCTCATCAAGCTCATTCAAACCCAAAAAGCCACTTTTCACTTGTTTCCTTCCAATCAAAGTTCAGGATCTCGATTTCTTAAAATGCTAGATGCTCTAATTCCATCGAAAGATGCAAGAATTCCCCTAAAACATTCTATATGGCAACATTCTAATTGGTGTCTTGAATGCAGTGCGATATGCCCAAAAGGTGTCATCTACTTTCTTGCCCAATCCTTTCTTGAATTATTGATGGTCATTTCCAAGATCCTCTTCAATATTCTATTAGAGAGCTCTACTTGGCCTGAAGTTTGTGGTGATAAGCCAAGGCCATGTTATGTCTAATCCCATATTTGGACATCAAAGAATCAAATTGAGCATTCATAAAATGTGAATCCCATCATTTATAATTGTCCAGGACATTCCAAAACGAGAAAAGATGTTTTTCCTTCGAAAGCTTTAGTGACCGCCTTAGCCACATTTGTTGATGATGCAATTGCCTTTACCCATTTAGACACGTTGTCAACAGCCACTAAGATATATTTGTTGGAATACTAACTTGGGAAGGGGGCCATAAAGTTAGTACCCCAAGCATCAAAAACTTCAAGTTCAAGGATCCTATTGAGAGGCATGTCATATCTTCTTGAAATGTTACCCACTCTTTGGCATTCATCACAATTGAGAACAAAACTTCTTGAGTCCTTAAAGATATTTGGCCAATAAAACCCACTTAGCAACACCTTAACTGCCGTTCTTTGTGATCTATAGTGACCAACTATAGGGGAGGAATGTCAATGTATCAAAATGTTTTCTATTTCATCCTCCACATCACACAGCCTAAGGACTTGATCATTGCATTACCTAAACAGATATGGCTCACCCTAAAAATAGTCCTTCACGTCCAAGAAGAACTTCCTCTTTTAACTGATTCAAGGAATTTAAAACCACCTTGCCCATAATATGGTCGAACAGTTCACCAAGTCCACATACCATGGATGGTTTTCCTTGACTACAAGTAATTTTTCCACCAAAAATTCTTCTTGAATGAGTACCATTTATTGAACAAAAGTCCATTTTCTTCAATTCTTGAAAGGTGGTCTACAACCACATTTTCACTTCATTTCTTGTCCACTACCTCCCAATTGAACTTTTATAAAGGAATAACTAACATAGTAATATAGGCTTACCATCTTGCTTTGAAAATAAATCGTTAAGACGAAATGGTCGGTATGGACAATAACCGTAGATCCAACCAAATAAGATCAAATATATCAAAGGCTAAGACTATGGCAAGTTATTTCTTTTTGGTTGTTGAATAATTAATTTAATCTTCATTCAAAGTTCTACTTGGATGGGAAATGACATGTATGACCTTTTTAATCTTTTGGCAAAGTACCGCCCGAATAGCATAGTTACTAGCACCACATATTAATTCAAAGGGAAGTGACCAATTGGGGGCAACAATCACCGGGTGCAGTGACAAGAGTATGTTTTAACAAATTTAAGGATTTCAAGAAAGCATCATCAAAATGAAATACACAATCTTTTTGCAAGAGTCTACAAAGGGGCCTAGCAATTTGTGAAATTTTTTTTATAAATCTACGGTAAAAACCTACATGTCCAAGGAAACTCCTTGTTCCCCTAACATTAGAAGGTGGTAGTTTTTTGTAACTTTCACTTTTGTTCTATCTGTCTCAATCCCCTTTGATGACACTTTACGACCCAAAACTATGCCTTCTTGTACTAGAAAATGGTATTTTTCTATTAAGGGCCGAATTGGTCTCTTCAGACCATTATAACTGTCACACCCCAAACTCGGGATATTAAATCAACCTGTAATTTAGGGTGTGGCACTGGCATACCCTCCCAAGAGATATAAACCCGTATATCTCACTTATAAACAAAAAAAAAACAATTGATACAAAAACAACCTATATTAATACAAGCCCAAAGTATTTACATAACGCAATCCATCAACATTTAACAAATTTTAAACCTAGATTGCAAGTAAAACTTTAGCATCAGACTACAATCACAATGGCCTATATATACAACTATACAAGGCCCTTCAGACAAGGTAAAACATGACAAAACCAACTCTACTCAAGAATGGATCAAAACTCCGCTTAGACACAATATAAACTTGATCATCTGTAAGGGAATAAGTTATGTGGGGTTACCATCCACTTGCTCAATAAGTAACTCAATCATATCTCTACTGGATTGATTACATTAAGGGTACGTAGCACATTTCAAGAAAATCATTTCATAAAATTTTAATTACAATCAAATCTTCATAAATATGTAGCACATACAATTATGTATGGATGCATTTTTCTTATATTTTGTTCTCTTTAAGTGTTAGTGTCCTTTTCCTTTTCATTTGCCTTCTGCTAAAGAATAGGCTATGTTTAATATTATAACTCGTGATAGGCCATCACTCACTATTCTTACCTGTGGTAGGGCCATATGTCAGTTAGAACGTGACTAGCTTTGAATACCATACTACGATGACTATTATAACCTATGATAAGGCCATTTCTCCACTATTGTATCCAGTGGGAGGGCCATACCGACATTCTAACATAGCCATTCAATAACCTTTTTCATTCCTTTACTTGTCTATTAAGTCCAATGATGCCAAAGATAACATATAAGCAACCATTCATAGGCATATAATCACCAAACAAACTACAGATATGCTTGATCCAAATTAATACAACAAATACATTTTCAAAGCATCATTAATCATTTAATATCAAAGTACTTAAGAAATCAAATTTTAAAATCATAGAGGCATGAATAGCTACTTACCAAGTAACCAAAATATTTCCAAGTCCGAAACCCAAGCTACTTGAACTCCCATTAATCCTTCCTAAATAGTAAAATCAGGTCATAAACATCTTTCTCATAGTCTAAGAAATAATCTAAAACAATAATAGCCTCATTAGGTCTCCAATAGTGCATGATCTATAGCATAGCAAGGCTATAGAAACTTGATAACTTCATCACCGACAGTGCTGAATAAAAACGACCATAAATCAAGTTATATTTGTCCAAAAACCACAAGGCTGGTTCCGATAGAAACTAGAGTCAAAATACTATAAGTTTCAAGAAGAAAAAATTCCAAAATTCCAAACATAACTTGCTCTAAAGTGGCTCGTAAATCAGAAAAAACTCTGCTACAGCACCAGATTTTCAGTCCATTTTATGGACGAACTGGTGCTAATATACTAAGAATCATAACAACATATTTACACCATTTTGAAGGGCTGTGAGTCTAGTGTGCAATATTGATATTTTTATGCTGATATAGCTGATTTTCTATAGACACGCAGGGCTGCCTGGAAATTTCGGCTACGGTACTAGTTAAATTCTTGACTTCTCTTGGTTATAAAAACACCCAAATCCCTTAATTCAACATATATATCCATGGGTTTAACTTTAATAACAAAGAACAAGAAAACAGATCCAATTAAACTGATTTCTAATCACATAAATCATCATAACAATTAGGTTTAGGAAAATCCCACTTCGTTTTTCCTAATCCCTATCTTTTAATCATTCAATGTAACTAATTAAACTTAAGAAAAAGGGATTCCTTACCTTAATTTTGAAAATAAAGTTGAAGATGAAGCTTCTCCATCTCCCTCAAGCTCTTGATAATTTAGCTCTTCTTCTAGATTAAAGAATTAGGAAAGTTAAGGAAGAAGAAATCCTTTAATAGTTGTAGGAATAGTTTGATTATTTAGGTTTGACCGCCAAACTTTCATCTAGTTGTTAATTGACCTCAAATAATTTCTAACTCAAAATACTAACTTAAACAAAGTATGGTAGGGTATTTTGGGTACTATATTCTATCCCTATTATAAAAAGTTAGTCCTCGAAACTTAACATACCTAATTCTTGAAATAAATGAGGATATTTCTTCCTCATCTTCTCTTCTAGCTCCCATGCTACTTCCTGTAGGGCACGGTTAGACCATTGAACTTTAACACATATGGTATTGTACACCGACGGAGAACTTAATCTTATGATCTACAATTCGAACTGGAACTTCCTCATATGTCAAGTTTTCACGTATCTGCAATGGTTCATACTCTAGTACATGAATAGGATCAGGTATAACTTCCTCAATAATAATACATGACATACATTATGCACCCTCGATAGTTCGAGAGGTAAAGCAAGTTTGTATGGCAAGCCTCCATCTTGTTCTAAAATTTCAAAAGGACCCACATACCGTGGACTTAATTTTCCTTTCTTCCCAAATCTAACCACTCTTTTCATAGGAGACACTTTGAGGTAAACAAAGGCACCTTGCTAAAACTCAAGGTCCCTTCGCTTCAAGTCTACACAATTCTTTTTTCAATCTTGAGCTATCTTGATTCTTTCCCTTATTAATGGAATCTTCTCAAGAGTTAACTGGATTAGTTTTGGTCCAATAATCTGTTTCATGCGGATTTCATCCCAATATAAGTGAGATCTACACATCCCCCCATACTCTTATAAAGTGCTTCATAGAGAGCCATACCTATGCTTTCCTGATAGCTATTATTGTAAGAAAACTTTGAGTGTTAATATATTCATCCCAATTACCTCTAAAGTCAATAGCACAAGCTCTCAACATGTCTTATAGAGTTTTAATTGTTCTCTCTATTTGCCTATCGGTTTGAGGGTGGAAAGCTGTGCTAATCTTCAAATTAGTCCCCATAGCATGTTGGAAACTTTCTCAAAATCCATATGCAAATTGAGGATCTCAGTCGACGCTATACTAATGGGTACACCATTAAGTCTTACTATGTGATCCATGTACAAAGTAACTCGTTTCTCCATTGGTGTAGTATCTCACTTAGGTAGAAAATGAACAATCTTAGTAAGTCTATCAACAATCACCCATATTGTATCATTGCCTTGTCTAGTATTAGGGTACCTTGTCACGAAATCCATAGAAACATGCTCTTATTTCCACACTGGTATATCTAGAGGTCTCAATAATCCTCCTGGCCTTTGACAAATGCTCAGCTTTTACTTGTTGGCATACTAGACATTTAATCACAAATTCAGCCACTTCTCATTTTATATCACTTCACCAGAAATGTTGTTTTAGGCATCTATATATTTTTGTACTGCCTAGATGTATAGAGAATTTAGAATTATGAGTTTCTTCTAGTAAACCTTTCTTTAAGTCATATCATTAGGTATAAAATCAACCATGCATCCATGGGCTATCATTATGAGGAATTTGAAAATCTTGTTGCAATCCCTCTTTAACCTTTTGCTTGATTTTCATCAAAGCAGCACCACTTATATAAGAGGCCTTAATTTTCTCAACTAATGTTGGTTGAGCAATTAGAGCAACCATCACTTGCCCAGTTATTGGCACAACAACTTTTATCTCCAACTTCTCTAGATTCTCTAAAATATCCATTTTCTTAGTCAACGCAGAGGCCTTTACCTTATTTTCTTTACATTGGTGGTAACTAATAATCTGATCATAATCTTTAAGCAATTCCAACCATGTCTACGTTGCCTCATATTCAACTCCTTCTGAGTGAATAGATGTTTTAAACTCTTGTGATCTAGAAATACTTCGTTGCTCCCCATACAAATAATGTCTCTAAATCTTTAAAGCAATCAAAATAGCCGCCAATTCCAAATCATAAGTTGGATAGTTCTATTCATATGGTTTTAGTTGACGAGAAGCATATGCCATCACTATCTCATTTTGCATAAGAACACATCCTAGTCCTTTCTAGATGCATCATTGTAGATGGTGAAACCTCCCATATGAGGGTAACGTTAGTATCAGAGCTGAGATTAGTTTCTGCTTCAACTCTTGAAAACTCCTCTCAGATGTTGAAGTCCATTCAAATTTAAATGGGTAAAAGGAAAGGCAATCACTGAGGGATCCTTCCACTCTTTTTCTATAGTATCCAGCCAATCCTAAGAAACTCAAGAAGTAACTTCAGTCACATTAGTCGGTCTAGGCCAGTCAACGATTGCTTCAATCATTTTAGGATTGACCAAAACGTATAACCATTCTCTGATATTACATGACCTAGAAATGTTACATTCTTGAGCCAAAATTCACATTTACTGAATTTAGCATATAGCTTCTCTCTTCTCAAAATCCCTAGCACAATCATCAAGTGTTCTTCATGCTCTTCTTTGGTCTTAGAGTAAACTAGAATATCATAAAGAAAGACCATCACAAATTGGTCCAAGTAAGGCTTAAACACCCTGTTCATTAAATCCATGAAAGCTGCAGGTGCATTAGTCAGTTCAAAAAGCATGACCAAAAACTCGAAATGATCATACCTTGTTATAAATGTAATTTTTGATATTTCTTCAGATTTCTTCAATTGATGATACCTGAACGTAGATCAATTTTTGAGAGCATTGTTGTCCCTTTTAATGATTGAGAAAGTCATCAATTCTAGGAAAATGATACTTATTTTTAATGATTATTTTGTTGAACTCGCAGTAGTCAATGCAAAACCGCAATCTTCCATCCTTTTTTCACAAATAAGATTGGAGCTCCCCTTAGGGAGATGCACTGGGTCAAATAAAACTTTTATCTAACAATTCTTGGAGTTGCACCTTTAGCTCCCATAACTCAGTAGAGGCCATTCTATAAGGGGTTTTAGAAATAGGACCAACTTTTGGTACAATATTAATCTCAAATTCAATCTCTCTATCCAGGGATAAACCTGGCAACTCTTCTGGAAAGACATTTGAAAAGTCTTGTACCACTGGAACATCTTCAAGCTTCAACACTTCTCTCTGAGTATCACTAAGGATGGATAGATATCCACTGCACCCTTTTCTCAAGGCTTTGAATGCCTTAATAGCATAAATGATTGGTATAGAGTGTGTAGGTTGCTTCATCAATTTGCGTTGAAAAGAGAATGTTGTCTTTCTTGCAAAACAAAAGTCAGTATCTTTCCTTGAACAATCAGTATAAGCTTTGTTTCTAGTTAGTCAATCCATCCCTAGAATTATATCAAAATCATCCATGTCTATTTGAGTTAAATCCTCTTTCAATTGCATGACCACCTATACCTACATACAACGTCTAAATATTACATTAGTTACAGTCATCTTTTTCATAGGAGTAGCAACGTAATAGAGATCATGCAATTTTTCACATTTAAGATTCAAATTTTTAGCAAATTTGCTAGACATGAACAAATGAGTGACTCCACAGTCAAATAACACATGGGATGGGGTTAAGTTTATTAGAATGATACCTGTAACCACATTATCAGAGGTATCGGCCTCTTGGCTGGTCATAGCAAATACCCTTGCATTGGTCTTTGGCTTTAGCTCACCTGGTTTAGAGAATCCAACTCCTTCTTCACTAGTTTTGTTTGGATAGTTCTTTGCAATATGGCCATGTTGGCCATATGAAAAGCAGGCTCCAGTCTTCAATCTCTACTCACCATGATGGAACCTCTAGCAAAACTCACATTGTTTCAACTTATTGCCAATAGCATTTTCAAGTTTTGAATAAGAGTAAACCACTAGCTGTTGCATCAACTATGGAATTGAGGTCTATTGACGTAGAAAATTATAGAACATTTGCATAGTTCTCTCTCCAGCACTACTTTGTGATGAAACAGCAGCTAGTCTTGCTAACTAAATCAGTTCATTCCCCTTAGCCTTAGTGCTTCCCATGCCTTAGCTAGCAGCCTAAGACTCTCCTTACGCAGATTCAATAGTTGTTTCTATTTTTATATTACATCCATAATGGAATAGCATGTTGGGGACATCTCATTAACATCTTCTTAAACCACTCTCATGCTTCTCCTATGCCTTCACTGGAATCTTTCTTGAAGGATATAATCTCATGTCTCAAACAGGTTGGCTCAGATGATGGAAAATTTTTAGCTAAAATTCTTGTACCTATCCATTCTACAATATAAATGTGTCATGATCATGACCCTACAATCATGATTTAGGTTGGTCCCTCAATGAAAAAGGAATCGCTCTCATTCTTAAAAAATCCCAATGCACCCTGTTGAATTAAAATGTGTTTAATACCTTATCCAAGCCTTCTATAGATGAGTATGGGATCTTCATTGAACCAATCCCAAACATAGCATGTGCTTCTAGAACATTTGGATGAGCGCCAACTTGATTTCAAAGTTATTAGCATGTATAAGGATATGTGCTATGCTAGAATTTGCTCCGTCAAAAGTGGGGATAGCATAGTCCTTAAGAGGTCTATCATTTCCACCATTTGCATGGCCATTAGCTTCAAATCCATTGTTACCTATACTTTTTTCACCATTAATTTCTCTAAGATTCTCATCATCTACCCTCTTATTGTTGTTGTTGTTGTCTCCCATTGTGACTTGCTCTTGTTTTTGTTGAAATCTCTTTTCCTTCTAGATTTTCAAAGGTCTTTTCAATTTCCCAATCAAGAGGTAATAAGTCCTCTTTCTTACCAATCATGCACTACAAAGCAACACACAAAGAACAAGTCAAACACCAATGAAATGTCACCAAAAACAGTAGTCAATTATTAAAAAGAAACCAATTATAACTACAAATACCATCTGAAGAATTAAACAATTAAAATAAAGAAAATAGTCTAAATCAGCAACAACTCCTAAGCACCTAATATTGTCATTTAAGGTCAATATAATGGTGCCAAAAACTTGATGTATTCTAAGAATGATAGTAAATTAAACTCACTCAAGTGATACAACCTTCAAACATTACACTATCATCCACACACCCGCAATTAGTGAAAAGAGGATCGTTCCGTCGAGGATTGGCAATTACAAGTACTCGAGTATAGGAATTTAGTCATTATTTAGACGCAGCAATTGAGTGCAGTGTGACGAACTACAACTAAGGGAAACTTAAAAAATTAATGAAAATAATAAATAAATTTAGCTTGCAACAATTAATAAAGGTGGTTGGATTAGGGAAATTTTCTCCCGACAAGGATGGTAGTTGCAATTTGGTGCTCAATTAGTGATTCCGATTAGGGGTTCTCTTCCATTAATGAATCATTCATCCAACTCATAATTCTAGTCTAATCACTCCATGAAGCTAAAGTGTATGAACCAACTAAGAAAAGTGGCATCTTGGCCCGACTACCACGCTTTTTAATCTAGTAAATGATTGGTCTAAGATTTAGTACTCAACTCTCTTATTTTTGCAGTAAACTCACAATATAGGTTTGAGAATTGGCAACCTCCTCTTACTTAGCTATCGAAGCTCAAATACTACCCAACTATCCTCCATTTCATGCACATCCAATTAGAATTTCCCACTCATAGATAGAGATTACCTCCCCTTAGCCCAATCCAAAAGGAGTTTAGCTACTCATATTAAGAGAAATAGACATAAATAAAAGAGCAAAATACAAGAAAGGCATAATCATAGAAACTAGTAACACTAAATAAAGAGAAAAAACTCATGCAATCCATATTTAAATAGCTAAATAATTCAAAGTAAAAATGCAAGATTTTTATGTAGATAGAATGCAAAAGCAAGGGCAATAATTTATCTATATTATCTGTAAAAGTACCAATGGGTTTAGTATTTTTGACATTTTCCAATACCCCCTAAATGCCCCTTGGATAAGAGACAGTTGAATATTTGAATTTCCTTTAATTTAGGGAACTTTGAAAGCTCACAATATAGATATTTAAGGAACTTTGAAAGGCCCACAATTAAGTGAAAATAAATGGTAATAAAATAATTCTCAAGCCAAAAAAAAAAAACTAATTGAGCTTAATAAATCTCTTGGCATTTAATTACATCTAGTGTTTTTCTCTACAAGACCCTTTCCATTATAAACCAACTTAGAACATCAACTATTCAATATTTGAAAGGAATGCCAAATATTTGATGGCCAAATAAGATACTCCCTAAAACAAATAACTATAACAACTTGAACGTTTTCAAATGCATAATTTTTTATCTACGGCTTGCCCTTTTGAATTACAGGTGTTGATGGTTTGCTTGGAACCTGATCGGGCACAAGTTATGGAGGTAAACCTGATCGGGCACAAGTTATGGAGGTAGAGGTAGATGTAATATAGTGGCCTTTTCGGGTAGTTCTATGCACAAACACAAACATATTTTGGTGTTTGCGATCAAAAAAAATCTGAATACACAAATACATTCAGGATTATCATGCTAAGAATTTTAGATATAGTCTTTTCAACTTTAAATCAAAAAGGCAGCAAAAGCCTATTAGTTTTGTAAACGAGAAATAGCAAAAAATCATGCATATTTAAATTTTTAGTTCTGAGCTTTCATCTTCCCCTGATTATTTTACATGAGCATAGTAGTAAAATGAACAATTCAACATCTTTTCCATTTTCCATCTTTTCTTTGTACGGGAGACATGAAGAATAGTTAGAAAACAAGTCATCGATGCACGAAGTACCTAAGTTAGACCCAACTTTGATACCTAGGGACTACCTTTTCATCACCTATTAAAAGACTTAGCCACAAGGTTTAGCATCATAACCATAAAACCATAAATAAGATAAATTCCTAGCTGAAGGCATGAGATCATCAGCTTTTAATGTAGGGAAGTAGCCAACGTACTTCATGGTCCTAGGTTCATGAAGCACTAAACTTTGTCTAACTACCACCTCGAAGCTATCTGAGCAAAAACCACAAGTCAACATTATGAGGAAACATCTGTCCAAATCCAACAACTCTATTTTAGAGAAAAAGTAAAAGCAGATAAAGAAGAATAAGAGGAAAATTGCTTATTCAAACATCAAGGCATAAAAAAAAAAAGAAGAAGAAATAATAAGTGAAATTGTTAGTTTTCAGCAAAATTAACATCTATTCCATCATTATGAACTTGAACCTTCTCAATCCGAATATAAGTGTTCTTTTCTTTTTTAAAATCAAACCTTAGGAATTCAACTAAATAATCTCCAAATTTGCATTAAATCCTTTTAGCAAAAAATCTATATATAATGATTGAGTTGCAGTTCTATCATATTCAAACACATAAACTAAGGAGCTTAAAATGAATATTTTTGCACAGTAGGAAAAAAAAAGTACAAAACTAGTCAATGTAATCTTAAATGAAAAACAAGCTTTCCCTAAAAAACAAAATTAAGGAGAAGACTAAGGTCCGCCTTTTTATCAACCTATTAAAAGATATAGCCACAAGGTTTATCATCATAACTATAAAACATAAAGGAATACAAAATATTACTAACTTAAAGTTATGTCGCTAAATTATTTTAAACATAAAATGACCCATTAAAGTTAATGAAACATAACTTTGATGCTAAATTGTTTTATTCTAATGCACTCAAATTCAAGATTATTGGAATACCAAAATTTAGTGACACTAGCCTCTAGTTAAACCTTAGGTCAGGTACTTGTGCATCAAACCTTTAAATATAGCGATGAGGTTCAGCCCTTAGCCTATGAAGTTGAGCATAAATTCAAAAAGTCCCACAACGTCATATGTTCTTCTTTGGTTTTATAATTTATTTTGTAAACCACTATTTGATATCTGATTTCTAATATAACTTTACATATTTCCTACAACTTCAATGACTTTGATGATTTCAACTTCGTAGGAAGTTAACATGAAAGCAGTAGCAGAAAAAGAAATTCTGGTATGCAAATTTAAGTGTAGACAAGAAAGATCAATACATACAAAAGGCAAAGGAATCAGTCAAAAAAAGAAGAGCCATTACAATTTTGGCAATAATTGATACAGGCAGAGAGAAAAAAAGATGGAGTATCCAATAGCTATGATACAATTCTCAGTACATGAAAATTAAGGTATTGTGAATCTAATTCCATGAATGAGTTATATATACTAATAATTCAATCAAAATCTTCTATTACTCCATTTTGTTACATTCTATTTGTACTTCCAGCTCAGCATAACTAATTGTATTTTAAATGTTTAAGGGAAAAAAATTATACGAGTCTACTTGCTCAGAGACACATGTATTAGAAAGCCAACCACCTTGTCATTTTAGTGGAGCTAAGAGATTTGAACATGAGCCACCGTCATTTTTTTTTGCCGAAGAAAAGTAATTAAGCTTATTGATGTTGAAATTCTTGAAGAACTATGCCATCTCTTTATATCAGACTCTTTATATGCTAGAGAAATCCAGTTTGCAAAAGATTCATGTCTACAATAGCATATTTTCATTTACATCCTTTGAAGTGTTCTAAATAAGGAGCTTGCCTCAAATAGAAAAGGTATTTTCACATTCCAAGTACAAGGGCAAATTTACCATGATCTCTCTGCGTTAATACCCAAAGAAGACTTATCTCAATATTTCCAGTTGTACTTTTGTGACCCCTTACATGAGGTGCAAAATAGAATGAAACTTCTTCAAGAATTACAATTTAAGTGCTACGATTGTTGTGAAACTCATGCATGTAATAGAGGGAAATCCTTATCCACAATTCCTATGATAGCTTAAGATTATCGATCATTTCAAGACCTACAGATCCATCTAAGGAAGGATGTCAAATTACACCAATGTGTCTTTAATGAACAAACAACTGACCAAGTTTCAGCAATATGAGTTGAAGGAAATGATCCAACAATTCATCCGGAGAGAGATATTGTTGTTCATGCACATTCAGGGAATAGGCATTGTGCGAGGCACTATACTATGGTTGCTATATCCCCTACAATATCTTTTGTTATACCTAAAAGGAGAACCAGAATAGCATCAAGATATAAAGAAGATAAGGAATATTGAAACAGAAGAAAGCATCCAAGAAAGACCTTATTCTAATCCTGTAGCAAGCATTTCCCATCATGTGCAACAAGGTAATCCAAAAACTCTATTAAGAATTTCTTATGTTATGCGATTCATACCAATTTCAGCTATAGTTTGTTATCTCAGATTAAGTGAGATGATATGCATTGTATCCAAATATATGTGATCTAATATTTTTCCGGTATTATCCTCTGGAAGTAAATTTACAAATCAAACTAGAGAAGATCCAACAAAGGAAAGGAATGACCAAATGCCTAATTTTAGTTCTACAGAAAACATTTTTGAGCGAGAACAACAAGGTAATTAGATTCTGTAATTGACTAAATAAAAAATCATTACCATTGCCGATTAATCTTTTAACTTATTTATGGGATGATATACATTTTTATCTTTTGTTACCCATTTATTAACTTATTTCCATTTTAATAAACAAATTTTAATTTATGCTATAATCTATATCTTAGGGTTAAACTACTACTAAAGAAGATTAAGTGCTGAAATTAGGGTTCAAACTAAAAGGAAAGCTAGAAGTAGTAATACTTGTTTCCAAAGCTAAAATAAAAATACCTAATACACTACTACTTTGTGTCCTAACTATGGCTAGCAATACTACTTTATCCACAAGTAAAATCAAATTCAGTTGAAATTATATTTCAAATTTTGTCAAATTACATTTCAGATTTAGGCATTTTGACCGCAGTCAGGAATTTGGCTTTGTAAAATTCTTGACCACAGTTCGTCTATTGAATTTCACGTTTAAATTGTCTTTGTGACCATGGTCATGGATTCTTCTTCTCTAATTTCTTGACCAAGGTTCGCTTCGTCTTCTGGACTCTTCAAGCTTCTTCATATTTCTACCTTGGTCCTTCAATTTTCAATTCCTTCTACTTGTGTTGAACTAGGGTACTACTAACCTTCAACAGATTACCAACATACATAAGTACTAATTAAACTAAAAAGAGTATAAAAAGAGTACTAAAACTATGATTTTAAACTAATGCACATAAAAACATTACCTACTACCAAATTAGATAAAAACAGATAAAGCACATAAATTGGGTAAATACTAGCAAAATACCTATAGTTCAGTGGACAAAATAACTCTAATTTCTAGTTGATAGCTCTAGCAGACTAGACTTATTCTACTTCTAAACTATAGCTTTTTGTTAGTTTAACCCCTATATTTAGTGTTTAATTAAGTGTTAAACTTAATTGTTGGCATTAAGTATTTGCATTTGCATTATTTATAAATATTAAAACATCAGTATGGGTTTTTGCTTAATTTTAGTTTAATTAGATCACTTATTTAGTTAAGTGTTTTGCAAAATAAGAATTAAAGGGTGAAAGTTCAAGATCACAAGAGTCTAAGGTGCAAATTACAAATGATGAAGATAGAAGATTTGAGTTGGAAAAATCTCGATGTCACAACATCAAAGTGCATCAGCTTAAGTAGTTAGGGCATATTTGTAATGCTAGACTATAGCTCTTTAAATTTTATCTTGTAATCCATTCAAGTACACTTAGTAATAGTGTAGTTAGTGGTGACCACGATTCCAGTTTTGGAACCAGAACCAGTACAGAAACCGCTTGTTTCTCTTATAACATTTGAAAGATTGTTGCCAGTTCAGAAACTAATACCGGAACCGTGGACAAGGTTTCCATTCCGGTTTTTCATTTTAGAACCTACAAAAAAATATCTGACCAAATACTATATATACCCCTTAAGACTATTTTCAACACAAAATTCTCAAGATCTCTCTAATCCTCTCTAATTCTCTCAAATACTCTCAAATACTGTCTCTTATACACATCTAAGATGTTTATCAAGAGTTTATTGTCTGTACATTTATAATCTCAATTTTTTATTATTATACTATTTTCAAGTGCCATTTATATTTACTAAAAATTCTATTTTTTGCCAAGAAAGTCAAATAGTTTGGTTTATTTTCTCCAATTTTTATAAATTCTATTAGTTATTTATTATAAATTCTTTCAAAAGTTCACCCACCGAAATTAGGACCGGAACCGGGACAGGAACCGAACAGAACTGCGAAACCGGACGAAACTATGGAACCTGAGGTTCTAACTAGTTCCTTGGCAGGAAGGAACTATCACCGGTTCTGGAACCGTGGGCAACACTAAGTGTTGTTGGTAATTGGTAGATTAGAGTAGTTTAATTTTAGCTTGAGGGTCAAGTTTCCTCTAATTATAAAGTTCTCTTTTAATTTCTTTTAGATCATGTCTTCAATTCCTAGCAAGTTTAAACTTTGATTAGTTAATCTTAGTTACACATCTAGATTTGTATAAGAGACATAAATTTTACATGCTTTCTCTTTATTTTTCTTACAATCCTCTGTCTCTTAAACAGCAAGTATCTTTGAAGTTCCTAGGAACCTGTTTCTTAGTAATTTTTAGTTAAGATCTGTTCATTTACTTGCATCAATTTCTAGTAGTTTTTAGTGGAAAGATTTTTACTTAATCAAAAATCCAAAAAAATTTAGTTTTAATCTAGTTCTCTTTACAAATTTCTATAGCTTTAATTAGTAGAAAATGGAAATCTTTTTGCTTTCATGCTTGGTTTATGTATTCTTTAGTCATTTTAGGTATAACTTCCTTTCTAAGAAACATCTTAATTTAGTTGTTTTAAATAGTTTAGTGATAGATTTACTTGCTTTCATTAGATTAATTTAGACAGCTTTTTACTTGTTGATTACTTGATCAATTGAACATGTTTAGGGCTGGTATTTCTTCTATTATTGCTTAGCCTAACTATAGAAAGACACTTGAATCTTAGTAATTGCCTAACCAACAATCCTTATAGGAATGATACCCACATGCCGTATACTCCTACCTACCCAGTATACTTACGGGAGTAAGGGTAAAGTTAAAGGTACTTGTTTGGTTGAATTCAATCTCTACCCGAGGTGAAGGCTCAAAATAACACTGGAACTATTAGCGATTCATTAAAGAGTTTTCAAAAATTTCTAGGCCCCTTTATTCCTTGTTATAAAAAATAGCCCTTTCAACTTTGATTGTCATAAGCCTTTGACACTCTTAAGCACGCACTATGCACTTCAACTATTATTGTTGCTCCCATTGGTCTATGCCTTTCAAACTTATGTATCATGCTAGTGCTTTTCTATGGGGGTTGTTTATGTCAAAAAGGAAGACAAGATCTTGCATGCTATTTTATACTATTAAAACCTTGAATGATTCTTAATTGAATTATTCTACCACTGAGAAGGAACTGCTTGCTGTTTTCTTTTCATTTGATGAGTTTATATCTTATTTGATTGGTGCCAAGGTTATAGTTCACACTGACCACTCTACACTCAAATATTTGTTGTCTAAAAAGGCTGCAAAACATGGTTCGATAAGATGAATACTTCTTTTGTAGAAATTTGACATCAAAATCAAGAAAAGGGTTTGGAGAATATGTTACTTAATTCTGTAGCAGACCTTTATCAACACTTAGCCACTGATTGAGGAAAAAGGCAAGGGTTACCCATAAATGAGGAATTTCTAAATGAGAAGCTTTACTACTATCTTCAAGGAAGCAAGTCATGGCATGCTGACATCGTCAATCACTTAGTAGCTAATGTGCTATCTCCCAGCATGCTTCCAACTTAAGAAGGAATTCTTCTCCGAGCTCAAGATTTACATGTGGGGTAAGCCATATCTATTTGGCGTTGTGGTGATCAAATGAGAAGAAATTGTGAACTGGAAGAGGAAGTGGTGGGGATTCTAAGGCATTATCGCACTAACGAAGTAGGGGTCATTTTGCCTCCACAAAGACAGCATCCAAAGTGCTACAAGATGTCTTCTATTGGAGAAATTTCTTCAAGTATGCCTACAATTTTGTCAAGAATATGATAGGTGCCAAAGGACTGGGAACATCTCACCAATTCATGAAATTTCCCTCAACAACTTTTTGGTGGTTGAAGTCTTTCATATATATGGGGAATTGACTTCATGGGACCCTTCCTAAGCTCATTCCCCAACAAGAACATCCTAGTGGCTATAAGAGACAGTCTCTAAATGGGTTGAGACAATGGATACTCCCATAGACGATACCAAGATTGTGGCGCAGTTTTTGAAGAAAAATATTTTTGTACACTTTGGTGTAGCTAGAGCCTTGACAAGTGCTGAAAGGAGTCACCTTTGCAACAAACTGCTTGAGATATTATTGGCTAAGAAAAGGGTGAGGCACCAATAACCCTCCATTACATATCACCATCCCCAAACTCATGGCCAAGTGGAAGTTTACTATAGAGAAATCAAGAGAATATTGGAGAAGACAGTTAATCAATCAAAGAAAGATTAGTCGATGAGATTAGATTATGCCTCATGGGCAGTACCACACGATATTTGATAAGCTAATGATTATCCTATGTTTTGTATATCATTTACCGTATTTTTATGTATTCTAAGCAAGATTTTAGTTAATAATGAGTTTAGTCTAATTTGGTATTCTTAGTTTTTTGTAGGATTGAATTGAAAAAGGTTGGAAAGGATGAAAAAGATGAAGAAAAATTGCAAAGCTAAAGCGTGCATGACTATGGAGAAAATACGGATATCGTTTCGTATTTTTAAACAACTTTCTTGAATAAGGTCAGCTTGAGTTGATTCAAGACGCATTGGAAACCTAGGAGAAAGAGCTACAACTTTTATGTTTTGAGAATTTCCCAAATTCTATTAGTATCAAGGTCAAAATTGAAGTCAAATTAGAAGCACGGTAATTGGAAATTGCACACGTGTGTGACCTAGAAGCTGTGAACATGCAAAATTCCCAGAGAGCACATTCTGAGGTTCGGTTTGGGGATTAGGCACCCACGTACGTGTGTAGCAGTTAGGGTTACAAACTTCTTATTTTTAGCATATTTTTTCGTCCGGTTGGACTCTTTTTCAAGTGTTTTCACGTTCTTATCATTATATAGGTATTTTAACCCTGGCATTCCCTGTACCGTGATAGGTGAATAGAAGAGAGTCTTTTTCATCGTTAGTTTTATAGCTAAAATTCTTGTGTATATTTCCATGGCCTTAGTGCCTAAATCCTTCATCTTGGTTGAGAAAATTGAAGCCACGGTTGATTCTACATTGATGTGAGACTCTTGTAATCCAATTTGTTCATCTTTTATATCAAGTATTGATTATTTTTCTATATTAATTTTATGATTGTTTCTCTTAAATTGCTATGACTGTAAAATATCGAATTATTTGAACCAATCTATAGATAGATTAATATTGACTGCTTTGTTCAATTTAGTCTGCAAGGCAACAAGTTTAATCATTGCTCGATTAGTGTTATTAAATCTAGGAAAAATAATCAACTAATTGATATAACCACGTGTGTTTATATTATATTAGTCTAATTGATATTGCTAGTTTTTAATACTTCTATTAATTAATCTGTAGCATGTGTCTGGATTAATTTGATAGTTAGGATTAATTTAATCGCATGTTGAAAATTAAGACCACTTAGGAAAAAGATAAAAGAATCAACTTTGAATTAGAATTCAAGTTAATTTTTCAATTAGTGCTTAATATAAAGACTGAATTATTCTTCCTCTCTATGATCGACTAATAGAATTGCCATGGTAGATGTGACTGAAAGAAAGATCCTTTTTTTATAGAATTCCCTACAGTTTAATTCTTGCAATAGTTTTTAGTATTAAAAATTACTCAAACCCCTTCTTTATTTGAGCACAAATAATAGACTCCATTCTCTGAGGAATGACTCGGACTCTCCACTGCAATATTAGTTTTGAGAGTTTGATCAATTTTAGGGTGCCTGCGACAACACGTTCAAAATTTTGGCACCATTGTCGAGGAACGATTTGATTTATTTTTGTTCTATTAAATTCTATTTTTATTTTCTTTTCTTGTTTTATTATTTCTTTCACTAATTGTATATGCCCGTGACACGATTTGCTGGACAAGTTGAATTCCAATTTGATCCAAAAATACAGAGAACATTGCGTCAAATTAGGGAAGGAATTGAGACATAGACAGGTACAGGATAATCAACTTTTTGACTTCTTTTTAGCTGAGAATCAAGAGATATAGGGTGAAACTACCATGGCACAAAGAACAGAATAGGAATTGGCGGCCCCAAACTTTAATCAGCAACCTCTTTGCATTACTTACCCTGAATTAGATGCAAATGTGACTTTTGAATTAAAATCTAGACTAATCCATCTTTTATATTCTTTTCATGGATTTCCAGGTGAGGATCCAAATAAACATTTGAAGGAGTTCCACATGGTATGCACGAGTATGAAACCAATAGCATATCAAGTTAAAGGCATTCCCATTCTCACTTAAAGATACAGCAAAGGACTAGATGTTTGATTTACCTCTGGGCAGTATTACAACATGGGAGCAGATGAATAGGTTGTTTTTGGCCAAATATTTTCAAGCCTCTCGAACTACGAATATAAGGAAAGAAATCTGTGGGATAAGGCAGTTCAATGATGAGTCCTTATATCAGTACATACATTGGGAACGTTTCAAGAAACTTTGTGCAAATTGTCATCACTATCAAATTAGTGATTCTTTACTAATTTAGTATTTTTATGAAGGACTGTTAGTTAATAAGAGAAATATGATCGACGCTGCAAATGGAGGAGCATTGGATAATTTGACTATCGAAGTTGCCTATGAATTGATATCAAATATACTAGCACGTTCTCAGAAGTTTGGAACGAGACGTGAACAACCTCTTAAACATGTTATTGAGGTAAGTGTTTCATCTTTAGAACAATAAATGGCCAGTTTAACTTCTTTTGTCCATTAATTGGCTTCAAGAACTACACACCGGTGCAAACTCACGAGATTTGTTTGAATGAGGTATATCCAACAGATTGTGTCCAACCTTGCAAGATGATTCCCAAGAACAAGTAAATGCAGTGGGAGGATTTCTAGGGCAACCTCGAGCAAAAAATGATCCCTATTCTAATATGTATAATCCTGGATGGAGGAATGATCCAAATCTCATATCCGATGTAAATCTAGCACAGCAATTTCCTTAATAAAATAGACAAAATTTCCAACCATACAGGCCTCCATTTGCTCAAAGACAACAATCTACTCCAACTACTCAATCTAGTAAGTCTTTAGAGGAAATGATGAATGCTTTGACCACTAACACGATGCAATTTTAACAGGATGCCAAGGCCATTATACAACAGTTGCAAAACCAAATAGGGCAAATGGCAACAATTATTAGCCAGTTGGAAGCACAGAATTCTGAATAGTTACATTCTCAACTCAATTGTAAATCTTATGAGTACAAAATTCTAGTAGAATTATGCTGAGAAGTGGCAAGGAGATTAAGGTGCCTAGTAAAGAAGTTTCTAGATGCATTATGGCCGATGAAAATGAGAACGAAGTTGAGAAAGGAGTCAGTCTAGGTGACAAGGATGAAAGCAAAGATAAGTCAATTTTGTACACAGAATATAAGCCTGAGCCACCATTCCCTGAAGCATTTAAAGAATTTGCGAAAGAGGAATACCTAATAGAGAATTATATGAGACTTTTTACAAATGCAAGGTGAACATTTGATTATTAGATGCTATTAAACAAATACCTCGTTATGCTAAGTTTTTGAAAGAGTTATGTACACATAAAAAGAAGCAAAGGCAAAAGAAATGTAAGAAGATTTCCCTAGGGAAAAATGTTTTAGCAATGCTTACAAAGAGTCTTATAGTGAAATGTAAGGATCCAAGTATGTGTATAATTCCTTGTACAATAAGCAATACTAAGAGGATATCTAAGACTTAGGAGCATCCATAAATGTTATGCCTTACTCTATTTATACCTCCTTGTATATTGGCCTTTTACTCGAAACTCGTACTGTGATTCAATTGGCTGATAGATCATTAGCCTATCCAAAAGGCATAGTTGAAGATGTTCTAGTTCAAGTCAATGAATTAATCTTTCCTGCAGATTTTTACGTTCTTAACATGGAAAACAATGATGAGTCTGCTCCTATTCTATTAGGTAGACCCTTTTTGTAAAAAATATCTAAAACTAAGATAGATGTGGATACTGAAATTTTGATAATGAAATTTGAAGGGAAAATTTTTTAGCATAATATTTACAGAGCCATCAAGTATACTACTGAAGATTTTTCCATCTATTCTATTGATATTGTTGATTCCTTAGTACAAGAAGTTTTTAAAGAAGAAGCTAAGATTGAATTTGATGAGTAAGTGGAAAGAGATATTAAGGAGCAACTGCAAATTAGTAAGATGTATTATGCTACATTTTCAACTTCTAACGAGAAATCTAAAGCATAATACACTCTAGTTATTGCAGGCACCCTAAAATCTGTCTCTTAATACCATCTAGATGTCATCTAAAGTATTTGTTTTTAGGAGATGAAAAAACTTTTTCGGTAATAATTTCCAGCAGTTTAACTAATGAGCAAGAAGAAAAGTTATGAAAAGTTCTAAGGGAGTATAAGACGACAATTGGATGGACCATTGCAGTCAGAAAAGTAATTAGTCCATCCACAAGCATACATCGCATATTGCTCCTAACTTGAAAGAGGAGCCAAGCCTAACAATGCTATTGCCTTTTGCACACATGAACACCTAGCAGGCTACGCATGTGCGCGCATTACTTTAAAAGGGTAATACCTTTATTTCCCTTACCATTCAAATGACACTTCCCTCCCTTTCTCTCTGCCCTTCTCCTCTCAACTCCCTTCAACCCCTAAGGTTTCCCTACCATCAAATCACTTCTTAATTCATTCCATTAATATCAAATTCTTTCTTTATCAAGAGTAAACTCCATCAAGGTATGAATTTCATTGAATTTTCTTATATATTTCCTTTTTGGGTTTATAATTGCATTGTAAGAAAGTTTTGATTTTAAATGATTTAATTGTGTTAATTTGTTATTGATTGGATTTTATATATATGGTTTGAGTAATTTGTGCATGAATTGCAGTTAAGCAATTGTGTGTTCTTTATATAGAGAAAAATTCATTCTTTAATTATGCATGTCAAATGTTTGATAAATTGTCACAATGAATAAAAATCAAATCATTACTGTTAAAACACAAGGCATTGGTGCATGAATTCAATTCCTAGATCATCAATTCTGTCCTATGATTCACTCTTATTCATTTTTAGTGACTAAAAATGTTCTAGGGATGTCATTAATTTATGCACATACCGTAGTTTGGGCACTAACTTATTGAAATTCATCTTGTGCACAATAAGGTTAATTGTTAGTTGGGGTTGTGAATTTATATAAGTGTCGGTATTAGAGCCCTTATTTGGTTGTCGTGGTTTTCACGTATAATATAAGATTCTTTAGGAATGGCACAAACAGAGAAGAATCCGACTACACCTAAAAGAACCGGGGCTTCTTCGTCCTCCAGACCTCAAAAACAACGTGAGAACATGCCTGAGAAGAATGTGTTGGTGCAATTCGTCAACGCTATGGCCCAAAATAAATATGAGAGGGATATTTCACAAAGGGCCACAATCAAAGAGAGGAGTATTCAAGTACCATTTGCTGGAGTCCCAGAGATCTGAACTACTATACAGACAGTCGTGGTTGGAATCACTTCACCTCTATTTCTAGTGATGTGATACTACCAGTAGTGCATGAATTTAATGCTAATTTATCTCATTACAGTGTTACTAAGGTGTATCTGAGAGAAAGAAGTGGATATTTCTGCAAATGAAATTAACTGGCTTTTGAAGGTCAACAAGTCCATAATAAAGAGTGACCAACCATTCACGACACTAATATGGAGCCCAATGAAATTACGAGTCTTCTTTGTACTAATGAAGTTGAATGGACATATAGTGTTGAGGATGTTGCACAACACTTTAATGCTAATACGCTTAAGCCAGATTGGTTATATGGTTCAAGTTTCTATGTGCTCGCTTCTTTCCAATCAGTCATCTCATACATGTTATTCTAGAGCAAGCCAAACTCTTATACTGCATTACTTCTGGTAGATTTATAGATATGGGCAACCTCATCCGTCAGCAGATTTGTTATTTCATGGTCAACAAGCAATCTGGCCTTTGGTTTTCCCACCTAATCGGGCAGCTTTATGCATTGAGGACGGAGTAGCAATTTATCTAGCCGAGGAGAAATTAAAGCCCAGAAGGCCGATTGCAATGAAAGGAGTAACGGCCCTGATTAGGCGCACTTGTTCTCATGCTTCTACTTCACAAGAGGAGGCCAAGCTTGAGCCCAAGCTGAGACATAGTCAAGAGAAAATTTTGGAGTAGATCTTAGTAGAGCAGCAGTGCATGCGGCACTGGTTGGACACGTACATCAATTATCAGCATGCCTGGCAATAGAGTATGAAGGCTCGTCAGCTGGCTCGAGAGCAAGGGGAGGACTCGTCTACATTCTCACCTTTTTCTCCATTTTTACAAGAATTGGCACCTAATGCTCTTTCTGATGATGATGCTGGATGCCCTATGAATTGGGATATTTTGATGTTTTTCTTGTTTTTAAGTTGATATTAGACATTCTACCTATTTTTATTTCTAATTTGTTTAATCTTCATAGTTGTGATGTTGTTGTTTTTGTGGTATATTACCACTACCCTTAAGGGATTAAGTTTTTTCCTAACTATTGTGGACTCTCATTCTACTGTTTTCTTGTTTTTCTTAATTTTTCAAGGGGTTTAATGTTTTGTTTGTGTCTAGTGTAACAAAGAGCTTCAATTCACATCGAGAAATATGTCAGAATACACTGCACCAAAGCGCATCAATACTAGGGAAGCTTTTCTTTTTCACACTTTATGCTTTTATTTTCGTATTGAGAACAATACTTATTTTTAAGTGAGGGGTGGGGTATTATCTGGATTTATAATTACTTGGTGAATAAATTGTTTATTTTGCTTATTTTTGCTACAATATTTTAACTTTTCTTTTGATTTGAGAGTTTTTTCAAAATTTTTGAAAATTTTTTGCTTAACATGTTTCTCTAATTGTTTGCATAATAACTCTTGAGTTGAACCATTAATGAGTGAGTAGTCAGTGTTTATATTTTATGTACATGATTTTTAATTTTTGAGCACTTAGCCATAAATTAATTTTATTTGCAGACACTTAGAGATAATTATGTAGACTCACCTACCTTGCATCCTTGAAACTTACTTATTACATTTTTTAGGCAAAATTGTAAACAACTTGATTTGGTTTAAAGATAAGGGTACAGCCTTCTTTGGTTGATTGAGCCGTTCAAGCCGACCATTATTTTGAATTTTTTCCCTAGTACCCTGTTTGAGTCTTAATTTGTTATGAATGGAGAGAAACACCATTCACCTTCTTTCATTTAAACTCATTTTACCAACCTTTATAAGCCTAATAATTGCTTTTAATTTTCTATATAAATTGCTCCTTAAAGAGCTTAATTCCACTCATATATTTGTTAAGAGAACATAAGGGTAGAAGGTAGTAGAATGACAGTGGTAATTTGATGGAGTAAATGGCGTACATTTATGGGGGCAAGAAGAAGGTATTGGGTAAGTTCATAATTGTGCTATATTTTATGTGTCATTTACCATGTTTTTATGTGTTGTAAGCAATATTTGACTTATTATTGAGTTCTTAATTTGGTTATTCTTAGATTTTGTAGGGTTAAAGTGGAAAAGAGTCGAAAAAGATGAAACAAAATGCTAAGGGCAGAACATGCACGAGTATGAAACTGATATACAATTAGACGCTATTTTGCATTTTAAGCGTAACTTTAGAGTCCAAACTTTGATTGAGGTGATTCAAGATGAGTTGGAAAGCTAAGAGACACTTTCATAAATTCCAAGTACATCAGGGTCAAAATTGAAGCCGAATGTGAAGTTCAGTGTCAAGGCCCAGTACACATGCACCCAAATCAGTCAGAGCATGTGTATTGAGTCCAAAAGAGAAAGTTTCAGCACTGCCTACGGTGCACATGCTCGCAATCAAAAAGTGCATGTGCGCCCGAAACAGCAGGGTTACGTATTTTTTGGATTTTTGGTATATTTCTAGATGTGATGGACTCTTTTTCATAGGATTTCACGTTCTTATCCTTAGACAATTATTGTAACCCTAGTACTCATTATAAATACCCCAAGTCGGGTGATTAGAACTCATAGAGTCGACACTTTTATTTTCTTATTTTAACTACGGTTTTCAGTAGAGAAATTATTGTTCATTCTTTCACGTCACTTAGTGCCTAAACCCTTTTTACAAATAGAGGATTCGAAGCCATGGTCAATTCTACTATGTTGGGAAACTTTTTGCTCTTGAATTTATTGTCTCTTATACAAGTCTTGATATTTTATGCGATTAATTTTATGATTGTTATTTTTAACTTAAATTATCGCTGCAAAATAATTAAGTTATTAGAATTAATCTATAGTTAGATTATTTTAAACGTGTGTGCTTAATTCAATCTGTGAAGCAACTAAGTTTGACAATTACTCGATTAGTGTTATCGAATTTAGGGAAACTAATCAACTAATTGGCATAATTGCATGAGTTTATGTTTAATTAGCCTAATTGTTCTTGTTGATTTTAATGCTTCTATTAATTAATCTTCGGCGCGTGTCCGGATTAAATTAATAGTTAGGCTTAATTGGATTGCATATTGAAAATTTAGCCAATTTTAGAAAGAAATAAGAATTAACTTTTAATTGGAATTCGAGTTAATTCTTCAATTAGTGCTTGGTATAGAAATTGAATTATCTTTGGTGTCAAGGATCAACTAATAAAATTGTCATGGTGGATATGACCGGAATCAAGATTCTTCTTAATTGAATTCCCTTCAATTTACTTTATTGTTTTAGTTTTTAGTTTAAAAGCATTCAAGAACTCCCCTTTCTTTTGAGCACAAGAATAAACTCTATGTCTCTGTGGGATGAACTTGAGTCACCACTACTACATTATTATTGAGAATTGTTAATTTTGGTTGCCTACAACAGCATTTCACACCAAAAATTTTGGCGCTGTTGCCGGGGAATGGTTTGATTTATTTTTGTAAATTTTTTAATTTAACTTTGTATACTTATTACTTGATCTCTTTTTTATCTCCATCATGGTTACTAATTCGTATGAGGTTTATTGTTCTGATTTCAGTATCGAGCAATTACCACCACAACCTTGTGTATGAACCCTACACGTATATGTACAATCAATAAT
The DNA here is from genome assembly GCA_025175665.1 of Cinchona pubescens. NCBI lineage: Eukaryota > Viridiplantae > Streptophyta > Magnoliopsida > Gentianales > Rubiaceae > Cinchona > Cinchona pubescens. The sequence goes on from JANKKI010000016.1 coordinate 3,155,667, forward strand.
GGATAGATTATACTGAGTTGGGTTATCCGTCACAAGATCTTCCGTGCATACATCCAGTTTTGCCACAACAACCTTACACCCAAACTAGTAAGTCTTTGGATGAATTAATTTATTTTTTAGCTGCTAATACTTTGCAATTTCAATAGGAAACAAGAGCCAGTCTGCAAAGTTTGGAGCATCAACTAACTCAACTGAATTCTTCCATAAGTAGACTAGAATCTCAAGTGATTGAGAGTAGAGAAGATGAAGAAAAAGAGCAAGAACTAGATATGGGATTAGTAGACGACAAGCCTATTGAGGGTGACTCTAGTTAATTGCCTCCAATGTCAATGCCTCAATACTTTCTAGAGCAAGAGCAAATCAAGGTTTTAGACTTAGCTACGGAGGAAGCACAAGAGATTCTAGCTACTATGAAGGATCACCACTTGGCTGTTAATAGAGATTATACTGTGGTGCCAGTAAACCCCGAATATTCTGTTATGGATAGACCTTCAGAGCTAAAAATCAAGAATTCGTTATCTTTGAATCCTTTAAGGGTCATGAGAAAAAGGTTAAACTGGCTTGGATGGTACGACAATAGAGTCTAGGTAAACTACACTAGGGAGATAGGTGGTCTAGAGTTGAGTTCCAAACTGATGGAGTCAAGAAGGAGGTTGAGGATATATGGCGAGAAACTACCAGGAGAGAGCCTATGAACGATTGCTAACAATTATTGAGCTCTTTCCTCTGGTATAGAGATGGTTATTCTGACCATCTTGTTCAAAGTCAAGCCAATCACAGTAAACAAAGGCGCTGCATGGAAATCGACTTCATTGATAAGTTAAATTGATAAAATGGTCCTTTGAAAGGGAGCGGGGGGAGGACCCATTGACATTTCACTTTTTCCTCCTTTCCCGCAGGATTTGGGGCCAAATGCTCCATGACCTTTTATGTGTTTAATGCCCTAGGTTAGGGCCATTTTGTTGACCTTTTAATTTTGCAGTTGATTTTTTGAACAATTTAATTGTTTTTATTGGTTAGACATTTTAGGTTTTAAATTTCGTCATGGTGTTTTTGTTTATTTTTGTTGTGTATTCCCTTAAGGGAATAAGTTTTTTCTTGATTACTGTAGGATTCTTTTCTACAATATTCTCGTTTTTCTTATAGTCTCAAGCGAATTATTTGTTTGTTCTATTTTGTTTAGTGTTATTCCAGCTTTCATTCGCGACAAGGGGATATTTATAACGGACTACTCCAAATGCAAATTAAATTCAGAGAAGCTTTTCTTTTCCCGATTTTATGCTTTCATTTTTTGCATTGAGGACAATGCTTATTTTTAAGTGTGGGGTGGGGGATTTATTTGGATTTTTAAGTTGTTTGGGGTATTTTGCTCAATTTTGCTACAATATATTTTGACTTTTCCTTTGATCTGATAGTTTGTCAAAATTTTTGAAAATTTTGTGGATTAATTGACCATTTTTTGAAAAATTTTTGAATGTTTTTGCTTATAGTGTAACGTATTTTTCCCCTTTTTTTGCATAATAAATCTCTAATTGAACCATGCATGAATGAGTAGTCAGTGTTAATAATTTTCATTCATGATTTTTAGAACTTTTGAGCACTAAGCCATACATTAATTGTTGATTTGGAATATTTAGAGAAATTTATGTAGACTCAATTATATTGCATCCCAAAAACTTGCTTTATTACATTTTCGAAGTGAATTCTTAGACAACCCGATTTAGTCTAAAACCGAGGGTAGTGCCTTCTTCGTTTGTTAAGTCTTTCTGGCCAACCATTTTAACAATTTATTTCTAATTGCCTTGTTTGAACCTTAGTCTTGTGAAGAGAAACATCATTCACCTTCTTTCATTTAAACTCAATTTACCTACCCTTATTGAGTTTAATGTTTCTTTTAATTATCCTAAATTTTTCCTTTAAGAGCTTTACGGTGCACATTATATGTTAGGGGGGTATAAGGGTGGAAGTTTGTAAGAAGAGGGTGGTGTACAATTATGGAGCAAAATGGGGTATTGGGAAAATTTGTTGAAGAGAAAAAAAATAATAGAAATTCTTTTATATTTCCAGATAGTGCCTATCACTAGGACCTGTATTTGCAGGTAGTGCCCATCACTGGTACCTGCGTGTTAATATGTTGCGAGTAGTGCCTACCACTAGTACCTGTACTGTGAGCAGACAAAAAAAATAAAATGATGATGTAATGTAGATATCTCTGGAAGAATGTTGGCATGTTTGGCTATACTTTTTGGTTGTTCGGATTTTTTATGGGTGTTTGTTACTTAAGTGTGGGGTTGTGGATGTATGATGTTTCGCAAGTGAAAAGAAATTTATTTTAATGTATGGCCACCATCACTATAAAGCTCAAGCTCTTGTTCTTATTTGTTATATCCTCTTCCTTCTTTGGCTAACTAATATCCTAACCTATATTTCGAGCTAAAAGTCCTACCTAATTTAAATAGAATCGGTTGTTTATATTAATGGATGGGTGTAAGAAGAGTGAGCTATGGGGTGATTTTTAGAAAAATTTTAGGGGTCTTCATGATTTAATATAGATATTTTCAAATCTAAGTTTTTGAATGACTATACACACATACACACAAATGTCATGTTTTGGTTTTTATTAGCATTTGAGATATTGGGTTCTTAGACTACTCTGATTGGTGGATTGATTATTGATTATTTATGTGGATATTTGAGGGAATATGTTAAGTGGAGTTTCGTTATGCTTTAATTTTATGCTTGCTCGAAGAAGATCAAAGGATAAGTGTGGGGTAATTTGATAAGTTTATTATTGTGCTATATTTTATTTGTCATTTACCATGTTTATGTCTTGTAAGAAAGATTTTGAGTTATTATTGAGCTTAATTTGGTTAATCTTAGTTTTTGTAGGACTAAAGTGAAAAAGAGTTGAAGAAGATGAAAAGATGAAAGAAAATACTAAGGGCGGAACATGCACGAGTATGAAGTCATTTTGGATGCTAAATCGTATTTTAAGCATAACTTTCGAGCCCAAACTCTGATTGAGGTGATTCAATATACGTTGGAAAGCTAAGAGAGAGATATATATAACTTTCATATTTTACACTTTCACAAATTCCAAGTGCATCAGGGTCAACATTGAAGCCGAAGGTGAAGTTCAGTGTCAAGGCCTAGTGCACATGCGCCCAAATCAGTCAAAGCATGTGTGGTGAGTCCAAAGAGAAAGTTTCAGCACTGCCTACGGTGCACATGCGCACAATCAGAAAGTGCATGTGCTCCCGAAACAGCAGGATTATGTATTTTTTGGATTTTTGGTAGATTTCTTAGCCCGGTGGACTCTTTTTCATACGATTTCACGTTCTTATCTTTAAACAATTATTGTAACCCTGGTACTCATTATAAATACCCCAAGTAGGGTGATTAGAAAGAGTCGACACTTTTATTTTCTTATTTTAACTAGGGTTTTCAGTAGAGAAATTATTGTTCATTCTTTCATGGTACTTAGTGCCTAAACCCTTTTTCTTAGTAGAGATATTTGAAGCCATGGTACAATTCTACTATGTTGTGAGAATTTTTGTTCTTGAATTTATTCACTTTTATATCAAGTGTTGATTATTTTTCTACGATTAATTTTATGATTGTTCCTTTTAACTTATTATTGTTGCAGAATAATTAAGTTATTGGAATTAATTTATAGCTAGATTATTTTAACCGCATGTGTTTAATTCAATCTGTGAAGCAACTAAGTATGATAATTACTCGATTAGTGTTATCGAATTTAGGGAAAATAATAAACTAATTGGCATAACTACATGAGTTTATGTTTAGATAGCCTAATTGTTCTTTGTTGATTTTAATGCTTCTATTAATTAATCTTTGGCACGTGTCTGGATTAAATTAATAGTTAGGGTTAATTGGATCGTGTGTTAAAAATTAGCCAACTTTAGAAAGAAACAAGAATCAATTTTGAATTGGAATTCGGGTTAATTCTTCAATTAGTGCTTGGTATAGAAATTGAATTATCTTTGGTGTCAAGTATCAAATAGTAAAATCTATATTGTCATGGTGGATATGACCGGAACCAAGATTATTCTTAATTGAATTCCCTCCAATTTACTTTATTGTTTTAGTTTTTAGTTTAAAAGCATTCAAAAACCCCCCTTTCTTTTGAGCACAAGAATAAACTCTATGTCTCTGTGGGATGAACTTGAGTCACCACTAATACATTATTATTGAGAATTGTTAATTTTGGGTGCCTACGACACCATTCTTACCGGTATTGAAAATGCTTGAATGTTACAAATAGTGCCTATCATTGGTACATGTATTAATGTGTTTGCGGGTAGTGCCTACTACTGATGCCTATATTTGAAAGAGAGCACATTCTGAGGAACGGTTTCTCGCATACGTGCACGAGGCTCAGTGCGCACATGCATGCGTAGCAGCTAGGGTTATGAAATTTTTATTTTCAATAGATTTCTTCGTCCGATTGGATTCTTTTTCAAGCATTTTCACATTCTTATCATTAGATAGGAATTTTAACCCTAGTAATCCCTATAAATATCCCTTGATAGGTGAATAGAAGAGTGTCTTTTTCATCATTAGTTTTACAGCAAAAATTCTTGTGTATCTTTCCATGACCCTTAGTGCCAAAACCCTTCTTCTTGGTCAAGAGAATTAAAATCATGGTTGATCTACAATGTTGTGAGACTTTTATACTTTAATTTATTCACTTTTTATATCAAGTATTGATTATTTTTCTACATTAGTTTTTTGATTGTTTCTTCTAAATTGCTATGACTACAGAACAGTGAATTATTTGAACCAATCTATAGCTAGATTAATATTGACTACTTTGTTCATTTCAGTCTACGAGGCAACTAGGTTTAATAATTGCCTGATTAGTATTATTAAATCTAAAAAACATAATCAATTAATTGACATAAATCGTATATGTTTATACTATATTAGCCTAATTGATCTTGCTAGTTGTTAATGCTTCTATTAGTTAATCTTTAGTGCATGTCAGGGTTAATTTAATATTTAGGGTTAACTGTATCGCATGTTGTGTAAAATTAACCACTTAGGAAAAAGATATAAGATTCAACTTTGAATTCAAATTTGGGTTAAATTATCAATTAGTGCTAGATACAAAGACTGAATTATTCTTGGTGTCAATAATTGTCTAATAGAATTGCATGGCAGATGTGACCGAAACCAAGATCCTTTTTTTATAAAATTCCCTACAGTTTAATTCTGCAATAGTTTTTAGTATTAAAAATTACTCAAACCCTCTCTTTATTTGAGCACGATTAATAGACTCTGTTCTCTAAGGAACAACTTAGACTCTCTACTACTACATTAGTTTTGAGATTTTGATCAATTTTTGGGTGCCTGTGACAGCACAATCAATATTCAAGACACCAATTGAAATGTCCCCTTACCAACTTGTTTATGAGAAAGCATGCCACCCCTTGTAGAAATGGAACATCTGGTGTTTTGGTTATCAAATTCTTGAACATGGACATCCAAGAGGACCATTGTTATCAATGAAATGATTCTCTTCCTCTACGTGTAAAGATCTCTTCCATAGAGGTATACCAAGGAGGGGCAAAAGGAAATTGCAATTGAACCAACTTGATGAGTGGAGGAATGAGTCGTGTGAGAATGCCAAGATCTACAAGGAGAAGACTAAGCCATGGCATGATCAACATATCTTCAACTAGGAGTTCAATGTGGGTGAACAAGTCTAGGTCTACAATTCAAGACTTAGACTATTTCTAGTAAACTGAAGTCAAGATGGTCGGGACTCTATGAAATCATCCAAGTGCTGGCATGTGGGATAGTAGAGTTGAAAAGGAATGAGACAATCTTGAAGATAAATAGGCACCAACTCAAGTACTACTTTGGAGGACCAATTGATGATGATCAAGAAACCACCGATTTGAAGGACAATTGATCAAATCTTAGGAAAGTCAAGTTAATAGCTATCTCGAGAGGCTACCAAAGTTGATAGCTTTTGTTTCGTTTAATTTCATTCATTTTCATTTTTCTAGTGTTTCTAGTGTTTATAAACATTATTTGTTGGTTAATTGTGTGTTTCAAAAGTTTGTAGTTGATTGAAGATCATTTTACGTTTTGGTAGGTTGCAAAGGGAGAAAGTTGCAAGAAACTTTGAAGGCTGAAATGACCTTCACTACTAACGAAGGGCACAAAGCAGAAAGTTAGTCAGTGGTGAAGTGAAATAGAAGACCTTTACCGCTAGCCAATATTGAAGAACAAAATCCTTTTCCGCCCATGAAGCAAGTAGCAACGTTAAAAACCCAAGCATTTCGCCGCCGACTAAATGAATAGTGCCAAACGTTCGCCGGTGTGGACCAAAATAGACAACCCTTAGCTGCGGCTTTTAAAGAGCGTCCTTTCACTACCAGCTAAGTGTCAAATCAGCAAATTTCACCCCTCATCATCCATGAAGGTTAAGAGTAAAAACTCTTGCCTCTAGTGAAGATTAAATTATAAAAAATATAAATGCCAACTTACAAACCCTAGCCACATAATTTTGGTCCACATGTCTTTTCAAAATAAATCTTTCCTCTGACAACCACAAAAACCACCACAAATCATCACAATCTCACCAAACCTACCATTAATCTTCCATCCAAACACCAAATAAACCTTCCTGCATCCAAATCCACCATATCTAATCAATCAATTTGAGTGAAAATGGATAAATTGGGAGAGTGGGCACAAATTCGTCCAAGGATTCTATACCAACAAGGCTTAATATTTCTTTCTTCTCCTTGGTGAAAAATAAGTCCATTCCAACTAATCTAAGGAATTTACATGGTTGGTTGGTTGGTTGATTTTGTGATAAAATTACTCTTGTTGAAGTTAGTTGAATTTTCACCGAATTATTGGAGTAATTTTATTGATTAATTAAGAATTAGTATGGTTGATTTGGTTGTTTTGCTTGTTTAAATTGGTTTATTGGATTTCTAGTCAATTAGAAGTGGTAATTTGGGGTTGGAATTGTGCCAAATTGATATTGTTTAAGTTTGTTGGTGATATTAGCGTAATTTTTTAGCATCTGTTGATAATTATTGATTTGGGTAATGAAATTGACTAAAAATTCTTCAAGAAAAAGAAAAGCCTATCGACCTCATATGGAACACCAACATATTTTTATCCCTATATGCTCAAATCATACATGATGACTCACTTTCCAAATCAAGAACCCATGTTTTGAGAGAGGTTTTAGCATAGAGGGTCATATTCATGATGATGCGAAAGCAAAAAACCTCTATTATTGTTTTTGGAATGAAATTAGAAAAAAAAAGGCATTAGAAACGTTTGGAAGGTTCCAGAAAATTTAGGGAATGACACTATCCTTGGAAAGCTCTCTACTAATTCATTAAAAGTAGTCAGTGATGTGGTAATTGTGAGGGAGAAACTAGTGAATTTTAGGAGGGGCACTGACATCCGCCGCAGGGTAAACTACCGCCTCTCAGGTCCCCCGACTTATTTAACATAGAGGCCAACGATAGACAATAACTCCCCGCTGAACACAGCTTACAACTTTCATCGTACTGTGCTTTGGTTCTCCAAAGAGCAACTCTTCTCAAATTCTCATTCTCAATGCACATTACCAACTCCTTAATATTCCCAATAGTGAGTTTGCCCAGCTTGTGAGTACACTAGTTGACTATGAAGCAGTTCTTGATAGGATAATGGTAGTACCAACATTTTGGAAGTGCAATAGTGATGGGACCCTAAAGTCTTTCTTAAGTATATTTTTGTACTTGGAAGCCCTTGGTTGGTTCTTTTTGTTTGTGCTAGATTGTCACCCACTTTGCACGTGAGGGATGTGATGAAAGAGAGAGCTTTGTTTGTTTATGCACTTATGGGTTGAGTATCGATGTTGATTGGGACATTCAAGCAAATATCAATCAAAATGGAAACCAAAGTTAGATTGCCCTTATTTTCCCTAATCTTGTTGCCTATTTGTGATCCAAAGTAAGTCAAGATGTGAGAATAGGTGAGAAAATTCTAACAAAGCAAACCGTGAACCATGCTTACATGAAGAGGATTATAGATAAACACAAAGATGTCCTAGCACAAATTCAAGAAGAAAAAGCTCAACAACAAGCACAATGGGAGCCACATTCTCAAGCAAACCTCGACCAAAATTTCCACTTCCCATCTACAACAAACGGGATGTATGAGCTTGTGACACCATGCTTAGCAATAATGCATAGACTAACACACCAAGTAATTTCTAATTAAAACAATAACCATAATAATCAATATACATAAAATTACCTCAACAAAAAACTTCAACATACACAAGATTACCACAACAAAAAACTTCAACATATACAAGGCAAATGATATTGCCATAGCTAAAAATGTTATTGCCATAAGAGTATTCATTTAAATGCTGAAACTGCCCTCAACCCCTTTCCCCCTTTACCTTTCTCAGTTCCGCTCATCTACCTACAAATTTACTCTCAAACTCCATTGGCATCCCAAGTCCCTTGAGAAAATTAATAGTTTATGAAAAATTGGTAGTTGATCTGGGTACTAAATTAAACAAATTTGATTTTGTTTATTATATCTAAAAATAACAAAGTAACTATAAAACAAACGAGGAGTTCGGTAAGTTTGTCAATCTCTTCATTCTACGTCGTCAACAACATCGTCCAATTCACATGTTCATTGAAGCTAAAACAGGCAGATGAACTGGGTTTTGGCAACATGTTCTAATTTATTCTTACTGGATTTTGGCCACTTTATTTGTGAATTTCATCCTTTCTTTCTTCTTGAAATAGGTAGAATAATCAAATCAGAGATGATTTGATTAGCTTTGGAGTCAATCCATTTGATGAGATCACAGGATGGATTTTTGTGAATTTAAATTCTTTCTTTATTTTTGAACTACGTGGGAAAATCAAACCAAAGGAGCAATGGATTTTGGCCATTTTTAGAGCTCCCATTTCTCCTATCCTTTGTATTCTTATTCTAGAACTTTATACCTCGCGTATATTCAACATATATTCAATAGGCTAGTAGCGCACCACCTTTGACCCGATGGTGCCTTAATTATACTTACTACTGTAGGAGTGAAGCTGAACAATGAATTTATTAAAGGCGTAAGAATGGAACTGATGCACCTAAAGGGGTTCTCCAATGGTTCTCCAATCAAAACTTTTTGCAACTATATTTGACTTGTGATAAGGGTAGTTTTTGTATTTTAATAAAAGTTTCTTTGGTAAAAACATTTGAGTTGCGGCAATAACATTAACTCGTACACAAGAGGTAGGATGAGAATAACAGAGCAAAGGCAGTAGTAGAGTTTTGTTTCTCTTTTATTATATTTCTATATTTTTTCCCTAAAATTTCTTCCACAAATGAAATAACTGCTTATTGAAGATTAGTCATTTTATTAGGTCAAGAGAGGTATGTGGTGTGAAATAATAATGCCCAGTTGCAATGCTATCGTAGGCACCCAAAATTAACAACTCTCAATTATACTATAGTACTGGTGAGTACAGGTCGTCCCACAGAGAACGGAGTTTATTCTTGTGCTAAATGGAAAAAGGGGGTTTTGAATGATCTTATACTTTTAAACTAAAACTAAAACAATAAAATACTAAAGAGAATTCAATTAAGAAATATCTTGATCTTGATCATATTCACCATAGCAATTTCACTAGTCGATCATTGACACACAAGATAATTCAATTTTATATCAATCACTAGTTGAAGAATTAATCCGAACGAATACCAATTCAAAGTTGATTCTTATTTCTTTCTAAAGTTGGTTAATTTTCAACACGCGATCCAATTAACCCTAACTATTACTTTAACCCAGACACGCGCCAAAAATTAATTTAATAGAAACTTTAAGATCAATAGGAACAATTAGGCTAATTATACATAAACACACGCGGTTATGCCAATTAGATGATTAATTTTCCTAAATTCAATAACACTAATCTAGTAATTATCAAATTCAGTTGCTTCACAGATTGAATTAAACACACGCGGTTAAAACAATCTAGCTATAAATTAATTCCAATAACTTAATTATTCTGCAGCAATAACAAGTTAAAAAGAACAATGAGACATAAAATTAATTGCAAAAAAAATAATCAATACTTGAGATAAAATTGAATAATTCAAGCACAAGAAGTCTCACAACTTTGTAGAATTGACCATGGCTTCAATTCCCTCTACCAAGAAAAGGGTTTAAACACAAAGTGCCATGAAAGAATAAAGAATAATTTCTACTGGAAACCCTAGCTAAAAGAAAATAAAAGCGTCGATCTCCATTTCTCTCACCCTAAATGGGGTATTTATAATGGTGGTAGGTAGTTGAGAAAGGAATGAACATGATAAGTATTTGTTTTTCATTGACCTCAAAAGTTTTATTTAATTCTACTTTCTGCCAATTTTGTTGGGTTAATGAAGAGGTAAATTAAAAGGTGTATTTTGGGTACATAAAAGTTACTGTTTTGAAAATCTCACGAACATGCACACACTTGTTGAAAATCTCATGAACATGCACACACTTAACGCATCTTTTAGTCAATTTCTATAATTGGAGGTATTTTTTGTCCATTAAACATGCATAAACATAAATAACGGGAGTATTTTTAGGTTTTCTAACCATAAAGGATATGTCAAAAACCGCCAAACCACATAGGAGAATTTACCCAAAAAAATTTTATACCCACTCAAGGAGGCCTAGGATTCTTGAAAAAATTTTCAGTTGTACAATTAAAATTGAAAACTATTGGATACATTAAAAATATTGGTTTTGAGTTATCATATTAAATACACGTGCAAAGCACGTGCATTTTATTGGTGTATGTGTATGTATGTATATGTATATGTATATATATTCATGGATGAATCATGTGAAACTGATCCGTGACTAGAGAAAAGTGGACCTCGTGAGCTTCTACACCTGTAATCAGTGTTTCAGGGAAAGATTACGCAAATCATAGGTTAAACCTCAAGGAAAACAATGGCTTCTTCCCTCTACACTCATTAACTTGTAGCGGATTTTCGTTTTACACTTCATATTTTAATTTTGAACATATTGCATTTCAAACTATCAAATTTATCTTACTTCATTAATATAATTTTTAATACCGTTACTAAAATTGATTGATGTTAGATATATGCATGTCATGCATTTATTTAAGGACATATTGTATTAATGGAAATAGTCATGATTAATTTCATTTTGCACCCTCTAGCTTATGATCAAGTTTCATTTTATAGTCCCAATTCTAAATTTTAAACACATTGCATCTGTGATCAGATCGGTCACACTTTGATCTAATTTTTCAATGTGTTAATATTCCATTTTAAGTGTGTAGTGTGCACAGTTAGAACATCAGCTAATTTTAGTAATATTGTAAAAAATTGGACTAAAATAGACTAAATCTAAAAATTCAGAGTGCAATATGTACAAAACTAAAATATAAAATGTAAAATATAAATCAATTATAAGTTAAAGGATGCAAAGTAAACTACGACCACGAAATCAATAATTTCAATTTCACATTATGAAAGTTTCATCACGAAAAATAGATCCAGGAATATTGCTTGTATCCTTTTTATTTTTTGAGCAAGCAAATATTTGCTTTAAATTCCTTTTAATTTGCTCCCTCCCTACCAATTAATACGTAACCTTTCATATATAATTATGCCTGAAGTTTGATTAATGTAAAGTTAATTTTAGCAAGTTAAAGTACACATCTTTATGGTATAAGAGAAGAATAAACACAAGCTTATTTCTGGACGACCTGTCTTGTGATAAGTATTATTTGTTTAACAAAGTTATTAGTATTTCAAAAAGACTAATAACTTTCTTAAACAAATAATACTCCCATGACAAGGTTTCACTAAAAATCATTTGCAAATTACAAATTATAAAATCAACTATGTTGAAATAACTTTTTTTGGAGCAAACTACCAATTCTTTTGGGGCGGGGTACTATCACCCTTTTATTAATTAGAAAGAGAAAATAGACGGAGAGAGACATATACCAAAACCTCCAGAGAGAATGAATTACAAAATTATGACCTACTTGATTAATGTTAAATTCTCGAATACTTACAACCAATCCCGTCTGAATAAGCTTGTGCTGATTGTTGGCTATATACTAGGAAGGTTGTGATGATCAAACACAAAGTTACATGAGTTTCACAGCCTAAAATTTGCCAAACATTCTGTCTCTTATACACATCTTGTGTATAAGAGACAGTAGTTCTTGGCTACTCACTCCTCAATGTGAAGTGGATATGACATTCGTTGAAATTTGAAAAGTCAAAGGATCCATAACTTTTCAATCCATTCAACGGTCTGTAATACTCATTCTGTAAAAGTGTATGAGCAGTAAAGAATTTTCTTTCTAAAGGCATGCACAAAAAGAAATGTTCCTGTGCCTTGTGAGCTGAAAACACTCACAATGTTGTGAATCTTCCATGGCATTTTAACCAACCCTTGGAAAACCTTAACGATGATTTGAGAGTCCATTTCCATAATAATGTCAACAATACCTGTTTGAGAATATATCTACAAACCCTCCAATAAAGCCACAGCTTGGTTTCACCATCAAACTAGTAGTGTTATGCGAATAGAAATTAGCGAAACCAGCTGATACACAAGAGTGATCCACCAGAATCTCCAAGTATACTTTGTCCCGCAGCTAGACCTGGGTTTATTTTTTGAGCAAGCATATTTGCTTTAAATTCCTTTTAATTTGCTCCCTCCCTACCAATTAATACGTAATAGTTCATATATAATTATGCCTGAAGTTTGATTAATGTAAAGTTAATTTTTTTTAGTTAAAGTAAAACTATTTATGGCATCTGTCGTATCTCATGAGTTTTTTCTGGAAGACATAAGGTATCAAAATATTTTAAAACAACTACTAACAAAATATTTCAAAAAGACTAATAACTTTCTTAAACAAATAATACTCCCATGACAAGGTTTCACTAAAAATCATTTGCAAATTACAAATTATAAAATCAACTATATTGAAATAACTTTTTTTGGAGCAAACTACCAATTCTTTTGGGGCGGGGTACTATCACCCTTTTATTAATTAGAAAGAGAAAATAGACGGAGAGAGACATATACCAAAACCTCCAGAGAGAATGAATTACACTTTAAAAATTATGATTATACTTGATTAATGTTAAATTCTCGAATACTTACAACCAATCCCGTCTGAATAAGCTTGTGCTTTGGCTATATACTAGGAAGGTTGTGATGATCAAACACAAAGTTACATGAGTTTCACAGCCTAAGTTTTGCCAAACAATCTGTCCAATTGTTGCCCTTTTTAAAGAGAGTAGTTCTTGGCTACTCACTCCTCAATGTGAAGTGGATATGACAATCGTTGAAATGACTGAAAAGTAAAGGATCCAACTACTTTTCAATCATTCAACGGTCTGTAATACTCATTCTGTAAAAGTGGAGTGAGCAGTAAAGAATTTTCTTTCTAAAGGCATGCACAAAAAGAAATGTTCCTGTGCCTTGTGAGCTGAAAACACTCACAATGTTGTGAATCTTCCATGGCATTTTAACCAACCCTTGGAAAACCTTAACGATGATTTGAGAGTCCATTTCCATAATAATGTCAACAATACCTGTTTGAGAATATATCTACAAACCGGTAGTTGGACTTTTCCTCCAATAAAGCCACAGCTTGGTTTCACCATCAAACTAGTAGTGTTATGCGAATAGAAATTAGCGAAACCAGCCAAGAGTGATCCACCAGAATCTCCAAGTATACTTTGTCCCGCAGCTAGACCTGGGTTTCCTCTACAAGCACCATCTGTATTAAGTTAGCAAAAACTATGTGGTGGTGATTTCCATTCCACTGTTAGCAACTTTGAAGTATAATGTTTAGCAAAAAAGTTAACCCATCCATCTTGAAACTGAGCCTATTCTGATTGATTTTGAGTCAAAAAAGGAATGCAATAGACAAAGTGTGAAGCAAAGACTTAACTGCATGAAACAAAGAGTCCGGATTGCCTTTGACATCCTCAAAAAAACTTTTATTCCTGACTTCCATAACTCTCACCATTAAGTGTTTGGAAGGAGCTTAGGCATAATACCATTTTACAAGTGCCTGTAAAAATTTAGCCACCAATTGTCTAACTATTGCTTCAAAGTTGTTCTTGCAAAATTGGGCTTGATGAAACATGTATTGAAAATGCCAAGAATACCTTCTGGGTTACATGACAAAAAGGAAACAAATGATCCATATTTTCCTCCTCCTTACAAAACTGACACTTAGAAGGTAATTGAAGTCCTTTTTTATTCAAAACATCATCTAAAGACAAAAGCAACATTTAACAATCTCCACATGAAAATAGAGAGTCTAAGAGGTAGACTCTTATCTCAATTATCTTCCATGAAAACAATATTGAACTTCCACCCCTTATCACGTCATTGGTGGAAAAAAATGTGAATGAAAAATCCCAGAAGAGACTGAGAATGTACCAGATGGAATAAACTGCCAAGCATATTCATCTGGCATTTGAGAGAAACACAGAATTTTGTGATGGAACCAATCCAAAGATGCTTGCTAAGAATTAAAATTCAATATTTCAAATTTCCAAAATGATGAACTTTCTCCGAGTGTTCATAATATGTACTATTGAAGTGAAAAAGGCAAATATTGAACTCGATTTAAGACTATCCCAACCTTAATGAATACTGTCATTGAAAAGCAAGGGTTTGCTCCTATCACACCTCAGAATTAGAAGACAGCATTCCATTTCATACAGTACTTCTCAGCCAAACTGGTGCAACTTCGTAGTTTACAATGACAAATAACAAAGGGAAAGAACCAATAAAGAAAAATGAAAGGCAGAACTTCCATGAGTGGGACTACTGTTGTTTTTCTAGGTTATCATTTTAAAACTCAATATTATAATTAGTCACAAATTCAGAGCCTCAACAAAAGAAGCAAACGCATTAAGCTCCAGGATCAAAGATTTCAAATTTGCAGCACTATTTCTGCCCAAAGCAATCAAGAGGGGAATCATAGCCTACAAGATGATCAAGTAGGAGAATGATTAAAAAATAAATAGAAACTCAATGGGTCTCGAAAGCTATGTATGAACCAAATACATACTGTTTAGTCCAGCCATAGCTAATTCCTATTTATTGTCAGAGTAGCCTTACAAAGACTACACAAAGATGAAGTAATTGGATAGGAACTTAGCATTAGCCAGTCAAAATAATTTTCCACATAATGCATAAAAGGTAGACCTATTGTGTGAAGCTCCAGCAAGGTTCTAATGACCTACATAAACATACTCGCAAGATAATTGTACACGTCAGGGAACTAGATTTAGAAGCTCGACACAAGGCGTTCTAACAACCCTGAAACCACTTAAATAACATACTTGACAAAACTCATTGAATACATCAGAATTTCCATGCAATCAAATAGCACATAACCAATTGCAAACATTTACCTAGTATACCAAGTAGAAGAATGCTGTTTCACACACCAAAAGGAGGACTCTCAAATATTTACCCAGTGGATCGTATACTATGGCAGATATGGAGGAGAAGGACTTGTAGAACTTTTGACAGAACTAAGAGAATGGTTCCAATACAAAGCAGAAAGCCATGGCTGAGTGGATGGAGCATGAATCAACCAAAGATAAGGGCACAAATTCAAGCATTTAGGAAGGAACAAGGGAAAACAGAGAAATTGTGAGATGGTATCCCCCTCCTCTGGGAATGATCAAGATTAATACTGCAGCCTGTGTCAATGTGATTAAGGGCAGAACTGGTCTTGGGACAGTAGGAAGGGATGAGTGTGGTAAAATCCTGGCTTCATGGGGATTCTCTGAGAGGAAGAGAAGGAATCAAGAGCAAGAAGAGGCTGAAGCAATCAGGCTAGGCCTGATCAATGCTAAGGCAGAAGACTGGAACTGTATGGGTATTCAGTCGAGCAACAAAGTAAACTGGATCAACACATATTCCTACCAGCACACTATTTTGGAGGATATACATATTCTTAACTCCTTGTTTTCTATTTGCTCCTTCTCTTTTCTAAACAATATAGTAAATGAGGTTAGCTCCAACAATGCTCAATAGGCATTAGTTAGATGTAGAGATTTTGTTTTGAAGGAATCCTTCCCTCTGTGGATGACAGAGATTGCACAGAAAGACTTGGGATATTTGTTTATCCCTTACACTGTAAATCCTTTTTGTATATGAATGAAAAGTGTTGACAATTGACAAAAAAATAATAAAAAAATAAATAAAAAAGAATCAATTCTAGTGCTGAATACCTGAGGTAAGAGGAAAAGGATTTGTGTAAGTTGGATTTTATAAGCAACGAGACAGAAGAAGATGACAACCATCCAGTGCTCATTTACAGAATAGCTTATTGGTGTTGGTGCATGATATTTAATCTTTTCAGCTGAACAAGGTTATGCTGGGGTACATCTAAAGTATTTGCACGATGGAGAAAGAGAAAGGGGGCGAGCAAGCAGATTAGATATACACAGTTTGGGGTTGAGTGTCACAGAGAGAGGGGAAGACGAGCTTTGAAAGAACTGAAAATTATTCATAAAGAATGAAATACAGATGTTCTTTCTCACTTGTTTTTTTGGCTGTGATAGATAACTGGGTGAACCTTTTTTTTAACATAACTATTGATGACCATCTCGTATGCTGCGTGTCTACTTAGTTTAGCTTAAATAAAATATCCTCAATTATCATGGAATGGGACAAAAAAATCACAGACACAGCTGATTCTCAGTTTGGGCCTCATATTTATCCTATGCTAATATGATGGCCGGTCATAGTTCAGTAAAGATTTTAAGTGGGTCCGCTATGTAATCCAACTAAACATTTATGATGAACAAATGAGTCTCCATAAAAACATCATCAATTTAGATACATTATAGGGTTGTACTTCACCTTCAAACATGTTCGTCTATTATGGTAAACCTCAAGGCAGAGAATAACTTCAGGAAAATGAACTGGAACATATTCAGTAACATTGCATAATCTCACCTGCGATTCATTTAAGGGACTTTCAGAACTGTGAACAGTTTAAAAAAGCAAAAAGAGATAGGATGAACATACACCAATAGTCTGTATAAAGAAGGGGATACCTATTACAACTTATAGACTCTGAATTATACATAATTCACCATCCAGTTACTTTGTATGCACATAATGTTCATGATAGTTCTGCCAAAATTTAATAGGTCGGATCACTGCATGCAAGTAATCCAATGATATACCAATATGACCTCTAACAATAATGACTTTATCACATTACTCTAGCACTATTTATCAAGCTCTGTTTCATTTTAAATTCAATAATTGTGTTTGGTATCATGACATCTTGATCAATAAAAGCACAAAAATAACCATATGTTCTTGATATATAGGATTGCAAAAGCATAGTGCATATCAACAGCGATAAACACTGGGGGAAGTGCAATAGGACATGGTATTATTATTACCAAAAAAATTTCTTTAACCTTCTCAAGAAGACTTGTGTAATTGAGTCATGATGCACTAACTTAAACGTGCATAAACATTAACCTGGGTGTTAAGCCTTTCACCAAAAGAGTAACTCAAACCATCACAGTCCTACAGCATGTTAAAGCATTAACAAGAAACAAGTCTCATCTTCACTCATACAGCATCTCCAAATTGCAGGAAAAGGTAAGCTAAAAATCTACTTATCAGTGGAAAATAGGCTGTGTGGAAGAAGAATGGTAAACTTAACAGAAGACTAAGAAAGAGAAAAATCAACTGCATAAAGTTAATGACAAGCATATGATCCATAAAAGAACGCACTAATAATCCAAACCTTAGCTGAAATACTTGTAGACTTCAGTGATATTATCTTCTCATTTTTCAACTGGGAACTAGTTGCACATTGATTCCTGCAACTACCACTGCATTAAAGCAAATACAAAGTTAAGATGAAAATCATATTAATGCAGGAATTGACTTGAATTTCACAACAAGATCGAGCAGAGTTGAGAGACTGCAGAGAGGGAAGTTTACACCAGTAACCAGATACTCAAAGTTACAAAATGCTTACTTGAATGAATGCAATCTCGCTGCTGTTTTATCTTCATCTTGTTTCTGTTTAATGCTTGCAAGTTCTTGTACCTTTGCAACATATCCTTCCTGAAAATACAGAGGCAAATGTCTTATAAGCAAGTTGTGATAATCAAGGATTCTCCACAAAATAAGCAAAAATGTAAAGGGTCATCCAATTTTATTTCCCAAATCGGCTAAAAGAGAAAAAACAGTCCAACTACCACCTCCTCTCAGTTTCAGACTTAAATAATTCACATTCAGACTCCTAAAAATATTAATAAACAATCATGGAGACGAAGCAAATTCATCACATGGTGAATGACATACTGCAATTCTCATTCGAAGCAGAAAACAAATGCTTATAACAAAACAGAACATAAAGAATCTAGTAGCATACTTCAAGATCAAAACTTTCCCGCTTCACAAGCCTCTTCCTCTTTCTCTTTTCGGAAATGTTCTCATTTAACAAAATCTTTTCATAATCTCCAGGAGCACCACTTGACGACTCACAAGAAATTAAAGTATCCCTTCCTCCCTCCAGCCTTCTAATACAAGGATTAAGAGTGGTTGATGCTGTGCCATCATCTAATCCACTGCACAGATTTGACATCAAAACCAAATGAATCTAAAATCCTAAGTTGTGGAAGAGTAGAAAACAAAGCCACCCAAGTCTAAGGAGGACAACAAAGAGATATTATCTGAAAAGAAAAATGTTACTAGTCATAATCAACACAATTAGTATCCTTAGTTCATAAGAAAGGAAAACACAGATGAGAAAGCAGAAAGGTTCTCCATAACTTTGAACTGAAAATGCTAAGTAAATCTCACAAGGTAGAAACAAAGCACTCGGCAGATTTTCAGAGACACAAAATTCCATCTATGCATACATATCAAGTCATGATACTGTGCTTTGATTCTTTTGCAGGAATAAATACTGCTCTTGGTGCCGAAACTTCAATTTTTATCCCAAGTTGTATATATTGACTATTTTTCATCCAAGACCAGTGAAACAGAGCTTCTTTTCTTTTTCCCACTTTTATGATTAGTATACAAAATTATTAAGATTTATATACAAGGATGGGGGGCTATGTGAGTTTTATAGGAATTCTTGTAGTCTCAACAGTCATAAGACCAAGACTTTTAACTAAAAACAATTCTGAGTAGTACTATAGTCTGGGATATGGTCCAAGAGTCAACAAATCTGCAGAATCCAAACATGTTAATTAAGTTTGAATGAAAATATAGTGATTGAAATTATATACATTTGCAACGCCTATCAAGGTTATAGTCATTCTTCCTATTCTTCATCTACTGGTTCGGCTTAGAGAATATTCTCATTCAACTGGAAGCAGATTCTTATGACTTTTAGGCACAGGTTTGGAACAATGAACAGTGACTGAAGATTTCCAGCGATTAAGAACGTCAAACAAAAATAAATAAACTTAATTCAACCTAACTATGATTCTTCTTGAGGATCCAATATGCCTTAAGAGTATCTCTAATAGGCTAGCATTGCAGCTGAAATTACTTCCAGAACTATTTCTTAATGTAGTCGGTAATAAACCATTTATGTACACATCACAGTATAATTGTACAAGAATTTTTTATTTTTATTATTGCTAGACTATCTGGAAACACTTGGTAAATATATCTTAAAATATGTGAAATAGGAATTGCGATCTCTATAATTTTTGAAATTAGAGAAAACTATATGTGATTATGACAAACATTACGACACGTTACTATAATTTACTTATGTATTTAAACAGAATATTGGTAGAATCACAAATACTGTCATTTTGAAAGTTAGGATAACTATATAAATACTAATTATAACTCTAACATATGAGTCTTCAATTTATTGTAGAATGTCTTAAAAAAAAAACCTTTAAAAAATGTCTAAAAAATAAGGCCCAAGGTTGTACATATTTTGTAGGAAGAAGAGTGATGATGTGGAATAATGACACACAGCGTAGTTACCAAGATTGTTCTAGAAGTGCCTACGTGGCCGCCTCATTAAGGGCAATTATGTACTTCAGCTTCAGCTGAACTAGTGAAGAGATAGCCTTGTGCCTCCTTATGTAATTCTATAAATAAGGGGTTGGAGTGTTATTAAAAAGGGATCAGAATTCAGATAACCAAACACACTTCTGACATTCAGCTCTAGCTGCGCTTCCACTTTCTCTCTCCTCCTAGAATCGCTTTCTAGCTTCTTCAATTGACACTGTCTGTGGGAATCGACAGATTTCCATCACTTCCAACCAATTCTCAATCATTTGAATTGTTTCTTTTCTTTGCTTTGAGAATGATGAAGAACCGTGGACACGCCGAACTGCCAGCAAGGACGCCGAGACGAGCAATCAACACCTCGTGGTACATACCGACGAGTTAGAAAACGTCGGTACACCAACCGAGGCTCAACAAAAGCAAAACGATGTACTGAAGTACATTGCCAACCACTTCGAGTCTTTCCGAACTTTCGTGGAACAGCGCAAAAACAAAACTCCGTCCGAGCATTCGAACAGAGTTGCCACACCACAAGCTGAACCGAAGCGTGACCCCGGACGATGACCTGGCAAAGAGCCAGTTGATGCCATGAGCCCAACCGATCTACGCCACAAACTAACGAAGTCACGCTCGAACGAACAATTGGATGAGTCATCAACAAGCGAAAAATTACCGATCTTGACTGCGCGAAAGATTCGGTGCGCATTGTTCAAAAAAATTAGGATCGAGATGACTCTCTTCGGTTGTTTTAAAAAAACTCGAAGAGCAGAGCCTCGAAAATAAGATCCAAGAAAGTTTGAGAAAAAATAATTTACTTCTGAATGCTCCTGCTACGGCAGAGATTGATAGAGATCCATTCACGATCTCTGACAAGCTTGAACCTCTTCCAACATAATTCAAGTTGCCAGACTTTGATCGCTACAAGGGAGAGTCTGATCCGTCAGATCACTTACAACACGTCGTGGCGATCACTAGCCTATATGGGTACAGTGACGCGACCGGATGCAAGTTGTTCGCAACAACTCTTCGAGGTCCGGCACAAAAATGGTTCCAGGAGTTGCCGACGAACTCAATCGCCACTTTCCACGACTTGGCGAAGTCATTCTTGGGTCACTTCAGGAGTAAATTGATATTGCAAAAAGACACCTCACACCTCATGAACATCCGGCAAAGGTCTGAGGAATCACTTAGTAAACTAGATTTTTAGACCGCTTCAATGATGAGGTGGTCCGAATCAAAAACGTTGATGAAAGGATTCTGGTGGCTGCTTTCTACAGTGGTATCAAACCAGGAAACTTCAACGCCGAACTGGCTAAAAGGATTTCGAGCTCTTATTCTGAACTTCTTGAAAGAACATCGGAGTTCATACGGGGTGAAGAGTCGAACAGGACAAAAAGAAAACTTTACGATACACAGAGGGAAAAAGTCCTCAAGACTCCGAACCCCTCATCATCAAAAAAACTGAGGGTCGCTGATAGGCTAACCTATTCCAGGGCCGCACCTTTGGCAAACCGGGTGGTCTTCCCGGGCAACAATGTCGAAAACTGACCCCCGCGAACAAGGATCCACCCTAATGCTGACTTCAAACCTCTCAATGCAACAAGGAGGGAAATTTTATTCCAAGTACAACATCTGGGCCTCTTAGAACCACCCCCTCGAATGGTATCAGCCCCAGACAAAAGAGACCGGGCAAAATATTGCGCTTTTCATGGTCAACACGGCACATGATACTGAAGCATGCATCCATCTAAAAGTGGAAATCGAGAAGGCTATCCAGGAAGGACATTTACAGCAGTTCATCTCCCGAACTGCGGTAGAGTTCCAGAGGAACACGGCCAATCAAAGGAATCCAGAGCAGCCTCGCCAGCCGCCTCGTCAACAGCAACGAGACGACCAAAACAGGAACAATCCCCCGGCAAACCAAGACGAACAGATCAGAGTCCCGGGGTGATAAATACAATTGCCGGAGGCCCAGCAACCGAGGACTCAAACAATGCCCCGAAAAAATAGGATCGGGAAAAGCGACTGAAGCCATTTATGTCCCTGGGATACACCTCCGAAGACCTCGTTCCCAACCGAATGCCACATAATAATCCTGTGGTAATTCACGTAAATATGGCTGGATACGAAATGCACCGTGTGTTCGTCGACACTGGAAGTTCGGCGGACATAATCTTTTGGGATGCTTGGGTTAAAATGCATATGGACAATTCTTTAATAAAACCCTTCAAGACCCCATTGGTTTGGCTTTACCAGAGATTCGGTAGTACCCGAGGGGCAATAATGCTCCCATTGTGTCTTGGAGCACCCCCGAAGCATAGAATTGAGATGACGAACTTCGTCGTCGTCAAAAGGGACAGCTTTTACAATATGATCCTGGGCCGACCCACGCAATACACCTACAGGATCCTTCCCTCTGTGTTCCAACTTGGGATAAAGTTCATGCTGAGGGATGGATCTGAGGGCGATTAGGATGGCATCCAACAGGAGGCCCGAGCCTGTTATATGATGTCCTTGCGGTCCCAATCGCAAACGATGTCCATTGCTGACAAGGCTTACTTGGAAACCTTCGATGCCTCATCCAGCTGGGATGGTTTTGGAGAACCTTTGACAAGACAGATGGAAGGAGAAGAAAAGGTGCAGCCCCGGCTCGTAACGACTGAGATCCTCGAACCTCCAGAGCCCAAGGGAAAGGGCAAAGCAAAAATTGAGCCCCAAGACGAGGTTCAAATAGAAGATGTGTCACTAGATCCGAGCCGTCTCTGTCCCTGATCGAAAAATCAAGATCTGCGCTACCCTTCCAGCAGAGTTTAAAGGCCTTCTCTTCAGGCTGTTAACCGAGTATAAGGACGTATTCGCCTGGACCGTTGAGGACATGCCATGCATTCCTCGGGAAATTATTGAGCATAAACTCGGAGTGGATCCAGCATGTAAACCAGTGAAGCAAAGGAAGTGTCTCTTCGGTCCGGAGTGCAGTTTGATAATAAAGGCTGAGGTGGATAAGCTCTTAATTGCCAGATTAATTATAGAAGTATTGTATCCCACTTGGCTGTGTAATCCAGTTCTTGTAACAAAACCAAATTCTTCTTAGCGAATGTGCCAAGATTTTACTGACCTTAATAAAGTCTGTCCAAAAGACATTTATCCGTACCCCGGATCGACACAGTCGTAGATTCATTTGTTGGATTTTACATTCTACACTTTTTAGATGCATTCAAGGGCTACCACCAAATATATATGGCCAAAGAAGATGAAGAGAAAACCTCTTTCATCACCGACACTCGAGACACGTAATGCTACAGTACCATGCCCTTCGGACTCAAAAACGTTGGAGCCACATATCAACGTCTTGTTAATAAAACCTTCAAGTCCCAGATAGGACGAAATATGGAGGTATATATTGACGACATGGTGGTTAAGAGCCGAACCTATGAAGAAACCTTGGAAGATCTAAGGGAGACATTTGAGACATTAAGATCCATCCAAATGAGGCTGAATCCCAAAAAATGTTCGTTTGGGGTCCCTTCCGGAAAATTCTTGGGATTCATTGTCTCTCACCGGGGAATCGAGGCGAACCCTGAAAAGGTGCAAGCCGTAATCGATATGAAAACACCCACCTCGGTGAAGAAGGTTCAAAAACAATCTGGTAGAATGGCGGCCCTAAATCGATTCTTATCCAAATCAACAGAAAGGGGCCTACCATTCTTCCAAGTCATAAAGAATACTAAGGGTTTTGAATGGACCGAAGAAGCTTCCAAGGCCATTGAAAAGCTTAAAGAATACTTGGGCACCACCTTACCGAAGCTCGCTTTTCCCCAAAAAGGAGAACTGCTATTCCTGTATATCTCAATTGCCGAATCGGCAGTCAACTCGGTCCTCTTGAGGCAAGATGAACAAGGTAACCAATGCCCTGTGTATTTCGTAAGCAAAGTGCTTCAAGATCCAGAGAAGAACTACACCCCCATTGAAAAGGCAGCCTTCTCGTTGGTGGTGTCGACCCGGAAGCTGAAGCCTTATTTTCATGGTCACAAAATAATAATTTTGACCAACCTTCCTTTGAAAAATATTTTGAACAGGAAGATGCTTGGTAGCCGAATCTTTGAAGTGGGTCAGAGTCATGTTTGAGTTTGACATAGAATTCAGGCCTCGAACCACAATCAAAGCTCAGGCATTGGCAGATTTCATTGCAGATGTAGACACCTATTTTTGTCCCTTAAGTTCTCCCCTATTTTCCTTTTAATTTGACTCTCAATTTTCTTTTTAATTTCCCTTTTAATTTCTTTTTAACCTGCTCTTTGAAATACGATTTCCTGTTAATTTATCCTTTAATTCCCTCTTAATTTGTCTTATGGTGTTTAATTATTATGTGTTTTATGCATTTTGAAATACTAAGCATGAGTTTTAATATTATTAAGTTTTAAGATTTTTCAAGAAAAAAAAAAAATCAGCGCGTACTGTTCACACGCCGAACAGTCAGCTCGACAGAGCTATTTTGGCCACGTTTTTCTCTGCGTTTTTTCACCCATTCTCACCAAATTTCAGATGCCCCATACTCCCAACATGACAAGGAATGGTCTTTGACCATTTTTACTCTCAATCCACCTCTTTAAAGAGCAAAAAACTCAGCCTAAAAGAGAGAGGACGAAATTTCTGTAGAAAAGAAAAGAGAGAAAAATTTTTCTAAGTTTAAAAATCTTCCAAACAGCCAAATTTGAGCCAAAATTCCAAACTATTTAAAAGGAATTAGACTAAACTCAAAGAAGAAAAGTTGTAGAGGGTACCTGGGACTACAACTTCTCTTTGTAAATATCAAGAAAAAATCATTCATTTGGAGGGTCAAAAACGTGGTAGAAGAAGGCTGGTGGCCAAGAAAATCTGCAGAAAAAAAGAGAAATTTTTCTAAGTCTGGAAAATTTTCCAGACAGCCAAATTTGAGCCAATATTCCAAGCGATAAAAGAGGAATTAGACTAAACTCAAAGAAGAAAAGTTGTATAGGGTACCTGGGACTACAACTTCTCTTTGTAAATCTCAAGCAAAATCGTTCATCTGGTGGGTGAAAAACGTTGTGGAAGAAGGTCGGTTCATCAACCGGAATCTTGGAGGTGCCGAAAGCAAATTCGGGTCAAACGCACTCCAAGCCAAGCATAACCAATTCCACCACAATGCTTATCTTACTATTTTTAAATGGGCTTTTGAATTGATTGTTTTGGTGACAAAATGCTTATCTTACTATTTTTACATTATTTATGACTTAATTTTCGTTTTTTTTTTCTTTTCAAATTTCTTCTAAGTTACATTTTTAATGACAATAACCACCAAGCTTTAAATAGTTTGATTTTTGTTTGACATTTTAATATGTTTAATTACCCTTTGATTGTGAAATTATCGTTTTGTCCTTATGAGTATTAAATTGTAAATAGGCTCTGATTTTGCACATATTTTTCGATTAGTTTCTTTTGTGATGATTTGTGCTTTATTTTTTATGTTTGTTGGTCTCGATATAATATTTATGCTTTTTCTTACTTGTTAAATGATGTGAATTTACTCTTCTGTCCTCAAATTTTGTTTAGTTGCACAACTAGACATTAAATATTTGAATCAAACTCAATTTAGTCCATGACTTAATAACTGTATCAATAATATAAAATCGGGCTAAAATTAAACTCTGGCATGCATGACAAACAACTGTTTTGCCCCTTGGGAGTTAAAGGGCACTACAAGCTAAATGTGTGCGACTTTAAATTGGACCCCGGGCTAAATTTACCTCTCAATGTTTTTATTTACCATTTATTTTCATTTCTTCATTAATATGTACATATTTTATTACTTTTAAACTAATTCTCAAGCACACGTACGCTACAAAGTCGGCAATAATGAATACTAAAATTGAAAAGGGAAACGCGATAAAATCATGCAACCGGTCCAACGCCGGTAAAGTGGTCTTGAGGAAATTCAAATCTATCCCAAACCTTCCCATTTTACAACAGGATTCCCGAACTCATATTTTTTGAATTACGTGGACCAGGAGTCAATCTAGACTAGGATTTATTTTTTCTTTAAATTTTGATGTATTTTTGTGTCCCGGCGCACCAATACACCGGGTGGCGACTCCAATCCTGTGTTCCCTAGCTTAGATTATTTTTGTACAATTCATAGTCGCATTTAAAAGCCCCGTTATGTAATAGTAAATAGGTGATTCATTTAAATTGGTAATAGTAAGTAGGTAATTTATGTTTGTAATAGTAAATAAGACTTTTGCATTTAATCACCTATTTCACGAGCAAGAGACTGGCGATTTCTAGCCCAATTTTATATTATTGATACAATTATTAAGTCCTGGGCTAAATTGAATTTGATTTAATCGAAAAGATTGACCTCATCACAGTGACTGATCCGGTAAGGGAACGAGAAATGAGAGAAGATTTTCCATGGGAACTTCATGTTGACGAGCTTCGTGTGAATCCGGAGCCGGGGCTGGGATAATAATCCGATCTCCAGAAGGGGAGTATCTCACTTATGCCCTCAGATTCGGATTCAAAGCAACCAACAACGAAGCTGAGTATGAGGCCCTTATCTGTGGAATGGAAATGGCCCACCAAATGGGTGCCCTAACCTTAAAGATACATTCAGATTCTCAACTAGTCGTAAATCAGAGCCCGAGAAACTACGAGGCTCGAGGAGTGTTTTTGAAAAGATATCTAACCGAGGTCAAAAAATGGATTGGAAAGTTCAAAAAAATGGACATTGTTAAGATTGCCGAACCAGAAACACACAAGCCGATACCCTATCAAAACTAGCCTCGGCAATATACTCGCATTTAACAAAAGAGATTTTGGTAGAACTGCGAGAACGCAAGTCTAAAGACTAGGTTGACTTCTCTGAAAAGTCTCATGTGTTCAAACAAACTTCGATTGGATGGAACCCATAATAAATTACTTAAACAACGAGATGTTTCCCGAGGATCCTACTGAGGCTAGAAAGATCAAATATAGAGCCGCCAAGTATACCCTTATTGACGGAACCTTGTATAAAAAAGCATACTTGTGCCCCCTGCTAAGATGCCTCACACCATTTGAAGCTAACTATGTTTTGCGAGAGGTACACGAGGGCATATGCGGAAGCCACATCGGTCCTCGGAGTTTAGCTCGCAAAGTCCTGTTGACAGGATACTACTGGCCAACTTTACATTCCGATGCAAACACTTTGGTGCGGGAGTGTAATCAGTGTCAGATACACGTGCCAATAGCCCGAAGACCTGGCTCGGATATGGTCCCTATTCAAAGCCCATGGCCATTTGCTCAGTGGGGAATCGACATCTTAGGCCCACTTCCCAGAGGAGTTGGCAAGTTTGCGTTCTTAATAGTAGCTGTAGACACCTACCATTTTTGTCCCTTAAGTTGTCCCCTATTTTCCTTTTAATTTGTCTCTCAATTTTCTTTTAATTTTTTTCTTTTTAATGTCTTTTTAACCTGCTCTTTGATTTTCTTTTAATTTATACTTTAATTCCTTCTTAATTTATGCTATGATGTTTAATTATTCTTATGCGTTTTATACTTTTGAAATACTAAAAATGAGTTCTAATATTATTGAATTTTTAGATTTAAAAAAAATTATTTAATTAAATTATTATTAATTAATTAATTATTAATTAAATTAGAAATTAAATTAATTAATTGGATTAAATTTAAATAATAATAAAAAAATCAGCGCGTGAACAGTACCGTTCCTACTGTTATCGCTTGGAACAGTTGGCTCGAAATTTGGCTGTTCTGGAAAATTTTCAAGTTTTAAGACCCATTTCTCACCAACACAGAGAAAACGTGGCCAAAACCCACATTGTCCTGCTTAATGGTCTTTCACCATTTTTACACTCAATCCAATTCATTAAAAGCAACAAAAAATCAGTCTAAATGGGGAGAAAAAAAAAATTTTGCAAGGAAAATTTTCCCAGCCAAAAAAAATCTGCCAAACAGCCAACTTTAAGCCAAAATTCCATACGATCAGAGAAGAATTATACTAAACTCAAAGAATAAAAGTTGTAGAGGGTAGCTGGAGCTACAACTTCTCTTTTCAAACCCAAAGCAAAATCGTCCATTTATAGGGTCAAAAACCTGGTAGAAAAAGGCTGTTGGTCCAGAGGATCTGCAGAAAAAATTTCCAAGTCTGGAAAATTTTCCAAACAACAAACTTTGAGCCAAGATTTCAATCGATAGATGAGGAACTAGATTAAACTCAAAGAATAAAAGTTGTATACCGTTCCTGGAGCTACAACTTTCCTTTTCAAACCCGAAGCAAAATCGTTCATCTTCTGGGTCAAAATCGTGGTGGAAGAAGGCTAGTAGCCCATAAAAATCTACACAAAAAAAAGGAAAGGTTAGAAAATTTTATTTCCATTTTACTCCTCCATCAATTTCAATTTTTTTTAGTTTAGCCCGAGAATATTTTCTTAAATTACATTTAGACCCTTCTGATAGGGCCCGCTTGATGCCACGTCATCGATGACGTGGCACCCCCAGATTGCGCCGCGTCATCTATGACGTGGCGCTACCAAATTGTGCCGCGTCATCTATGACGCGGCGCTACCAAATTATACACGTCATCTATGACGCGGCGCAATGAAATTGTGCCACAAAGCGATGACGTGGACCCAAATAGATTCCACGGCATTGATGAAATGGTTGCCCAAGTTGACCATTTAACCCAAAAACTAATATTTGCTTTTTCTTATCCATATTTCGGATTTGTATAAGAGACAGCACTCACACTATAAAATTACTGTTTTGCCCTTATAAGTATTAAATTGTAAATAGACTTTGATCTTTGCACATTTTTTATTAATTGATTTTGTGATGATTGGTGCTTTATTTTAATGTTTAATTGGTCAATATATAATATTTATGCCTTATCTTACTTGTTAAATTATGCGAATTTACTCTTTTGCCCTCAAATTTTGGATTAGTTGCACAACTAGACGTTAAATATTTAAATCAAATTCAATTTAGCCCAGGACTTAATAATTGTATCAATAATATAAAATTGGGCTAGAAATAAACTCTGGCGTGCATGATAAATGACTATTTTGCCCCTTGGGAGTTAAAGGGCACTACAAGCTCAATGTGTGCGACTTTTAATTGGCCCCGGGCTAAATCTACCTGTCAATGTTAATATTTACCATTTATTTTCGTTTCCTCATTAACATGTACATATTTTATTACTTTTAAACTATCTCAAAGCACACGTATGCTACAAAGCCGGCAATAATGAATACTAAAATTTCATACTGGAAAAGAGAAACGCGATAAAATCACGCAACCGGTCTAACGCCGGGTAAAGTGGGTGCCGAGGGAAATTCAAATCCATCCCAAACCTGTATATTTTACAACAGGATTCCCGAACTCATTTTCTTGAGTTACGCGGACTAGGAGTCAATCTAAACTAGGGTTTATTTTCTTTTTAAATTTTTGATGTATTTTTGTGTCCCGGCGCACCAACACACCGGGTGGCGACTCTAGTTTTGTTTTCCCTAGTTTAGATTGTTTTTATACAATTCATAGTCGCATTAAAGGCCCCGTTATGTAATAGTAAATAGGTGATTCCTTTAAACTTGTAATAGTAAGTAGGTAATTTATGTTTATAAATTGTAAGTAGGATTTTTGCATTCAATCACCTATTTCACGAGCACCACACGTGGCGAAGGTGCCGGTCCCACCGATACAGGCCAGACCGCGGGTCGGTAAGCGTGCGGTAAGGGGGGCTATTATTGTTGACTATTTCACCAAATGGATTGAGGCTAAACCTCTGGCTACAATCTCAGAAAAGGCGATAGAAAAGTTCTTTTGAAAAAGCATTATTTGTCGTTTCGGTATCCCTGTTGTGCTCGTTTCTGATAATGGGAAGTAGTTTGAAGGAGAACCTTTCAAGAGCTTCTGCGCTAACCTCGAAATTAAACAACACTTCACCTCGGTTGCCCATCCACAAGCAAATGGACAGACTGAAGTGTGCAACCGAACCCTTCTGAGAGGACTCAAGACCCGACTTGAAAGAGCCAAGGGCACTTGGATTGAGGAATTACGCAGTGTCCTATGGGCATACAGGACCACACCTCGAACGGCAAATGGAAACACTCCATTTAGTTTGGCCTATGGGTCTGAGGCTGTTATCCCTGCAGAGATTGGGCTACCTTCGGCTCGAGTATCCTTGTATGATTTGGAATCCAATCATGCTCAGGCCCTGCGAGCTAATTTAGATTTACTTGAGGAGAAAAGATTGGATGCATCCATCCGGGAAGCCAAGTACAAGCAAGTCATGGCTAAATACTACAACGCCAGGGTCAAGCATCGGTATCTGTGGCCCGGAGACTTGGTGCTTCGAAAAAATGAAGCAAGCCATGTAGAGGGGACTAAGAAGTTAGATCCGAACTGAGAAGGACCCTATCGTGTAATAGAAGCTCATACCTCGGGCTATTACAAGTTGGTTGATATGAGAGGGGATCTTGTTCCTAGAATGTGGAACATTGTAAATTTGAAGAAATATTATCGAGGAATATAATAAAGGCCCCTTTTGTAATTGTCAGATGTTCGGACTGCTCCAACTCTAAGAGTTTCGGATCCAGTTGAACAAAAAACCAAATGATTGAGGGTCGAGGCTTAGCAGTCCCCCCTCAAAGGTCGAGGCTTAGTAGCCCCCCAAGCAAAAACAAAGCCACGCCAATCCTCAGAGGTTCGGACAAGGCTCCGTCAGGATGTTCGGACTGCTCCAACTCTAAGAGTTTCGGATCCAGTTGAACAAAAAAGCAACACATCTGAGGGTCGAGGCTTAGCAGTTCCCCCTCAAGGGCCAAGGTTTAGTAAGAGAGCAAAAAATCAAAAGTGCACCAACCCCACGAGGTTCGGTTCAAGCACAAAACAAATATCGAGTTGTTCCAACCCTCAGAGGTTCGGATCCAGCTCAATACAAAAAGCAAACATTAGGAGCCGAGACCTAGCAGTTTCCCCTCAAGGGTAGAAACTAAGCAGCCCCCTCTAAGCAAAATGAAATTGAAGAGGGTTTGTGTGAAACCCAGTATTTTACTAGCCTTCTTCGTTGATTTTTTAACTGGTTTAAAATGTTTTTCATATTATTTTTAGTCATAAAGTACTTCAACTTATTCGTTTTTCAATTCGGCAAATTTTTCGGTTTACGCGATTTCGGTTCCTGCTGGTAAACGGGTCAAAAATTGGACTAAGTGACATAGTGCATTGTGGACCACAATGCAAAGCAAGAAGAAGACCAAAAAGATTCCAAGGTTGAGACCAAATAGTTAAGCACCCTTAGAGATTGAGAGGACAGAAACAAAGCTATTTAACCCCTGTCTCAAATAGATTCCTAGCTGTTGGCCGAAACTCCTCTTCCCCATTTTCCCCCAAAATTTTCTTGGATATCAAGTATAAATCACTTGGAAGGTAAGATTTTATGTATTTTAGCACTTTATGGCTTATGGGCTTTATGATCCAAGATTTAATTTCAAGTTTTGTAAGATTCTTTATGGCTGAAACAAACCCTCTTTGCAGCCTTATATGTTATGATTTATGTATGTTATGGGTTGTTTTTAGTGTTTTGGAGGTTGGGAAGTGATTGGGGTTGATTTTTAACAACTTTCCACGGTTAGATTACATATTTTAAGATTATGAGTTGGGGTTTTGTCTTCCATATGTGGCCCTCACATCTAGAGTGTTATGCTATGAATGCTTATGTCTATGCATATAATGATGTTTGAAGAGTGTTTTAAGGTTAGTTTGGATAGGAAGCATGCTTGAATCATGCGTGTGGCTAATCGGTAAAAATTTCAGTTTGGTAGTAAAGAGGGAATTCCAACCATAGGTTGTTGCTCTAATGTTGTAATAGAGTTAATTGTAGTGGTTATGGGGTATGGATTGTTGTGGGGTATAAGAGATAGACCCGGCTTGTGCTCCGGTGAATCTTTCCGTTTATGCATTGGTTGGTTAGAATATGTTGTTTTGAGTTGGGTTGTAACCAAGGTCCCTTGAATACCTTGGAATTGGATTTTGTTGGCAGGGAGGATAACCTACTTATAGCCTAGGGAGAGGCAAAGTTTTTTCGGTTTTTCTGGAAAACTGAGCTTATTATCTCCTAATCTAGCTGTAATACGAATTTGAGGGGTTAACTAAGTGTTTTGACTGGGTTTTAGCTTGTCAAAGTTGGTCGGACCCTAAATTTGTGAATAGGTCATTTTTGACCAAAGAGCTGTTGGTGTCGTTTTCTATAGATGTGTATAAGAGTCGTTTTCGCTTCCCTAGTCATTCTTTAACTTCTACATCTCTTCTAAGAGTCCTCTTATACCTGTTTTAGGTACCACGCCACCTACCGCCGGCGATCGCGTTCAGTGATCATTTGTGCAGTTTTGCTTTGATAGGTGGGTAACATAGACCCTCTTCCACTTGTATTTTGTTTAACGACTTTTGAAATATGTTTGAATGGATTTTAGAATGTGTATGATGTTTGGAGCTGCACTTTTACCAAGTTTTGGAACTATTACATATGAAATCGGGACCAAGCTATTTTATGTTAATCAATTGATATGTTTGCAAACTCTTTTGATATGAAAGCATTTTATGACTGTTTTGGCTCATAGGTGACCTAGGCATATAATTTTGGATGTGTTTGGAAATGTTTGATTTGGGGAGAACCGGTTCTATAGTCATCCATGGGACGCCATGGTGACAAACATATATCAAAGGTCATACCTTTGAGTTTAAAACATACTCATCTGTATATGTTACATATCTCCGGATGCAAACTGTACTAGACAAATAATCTTAAGTAGCGTTCTATGGCGGTAAATGGCGTGGTACCTTTTTGGGTATCTATAAGGACTGTCTTGAATACAGTACACCTGTTTATCTAATGTGCAAGAGCAACAAATGTAACTAGAACCATCAAACCATTTCTTAACTATAAATGGCATGAATATTTTAGAAACTGCTTCATGACTATGGTTTTCACAAAATTATCTTTATGTTTTCTTTTAATCGCAATGCTTGGCCCCATTTGAAGAGCTTTTATGATATCCACTGATCTAGTTATGCTCACCCCACGTGATTTATAATTTTTCGATTAGGTGCTCGTTTTTACTCTCCACCGCGTTAGCGACTTTTAGATTTGCTCCAGATTCCACATTACTGGTAGGACTCTGCGGATAATCTGCCAAGCTTCTCTTTTGTTTGGAGAGGGGTAGTGTATTAGATAGGATTTGTATTGATGAACTTTGTTTTTGTTGTAGCATCTTTTGTACAAGGAAGAAATTTTGTAATTCGTATTTTTTTGTGTAAAATGAAATATTCGGTTTTATAGTTAAGAAATGGTTTGATGGTTCTATTACATTGCGGTTAAGTTTGTTGCTCTGTTCGTTTGTGCCTTGCGCTTTGGGCCGGTGTACCATTAGTGCGGCGTGTTACGGTCCCGTTTTTGGGGCGTGACAGTTTGACCCTCAAAGAGGCTTAAGTGCCCTGCTTCTTGGACTTTGCAAAGTCTGAATCAAATTAAAATGGCTAAGGCAAACATAAGGAGCCAAACTTGATCCTTTTGCCTCAGCTCGGAAGGGTCCAAGCAGGGCCTAAGTTCAAAATAAAAAGGAACCTTAGACGATCGGGTTTATGTTGAATTCTTAAGTGTTGAAAGTTTGTTACCTACTTATATCATAAATCTTGTGTTTTAAATGCAGGAAATAAAGAAATTGAAAAGCAAGTAAACGGCCAGAAGCAAAGAAGCCGAAGCTCATACTAAGAAGACAAAAGTTACCTAAACTTAGCAATTTCATTAAAAAAAAAAACAGAGAGAAAGACCTAACTATTACAAAAGGGAGTTCCTAATTATTACAGCAAAGTCACATCAGCTTGAGCGCCAGAAGTGGAAGGCTCGGCAGTAGAGGTGGAGGCCTGGTTCGCAGGCTCGGACTCGACCTCGGGGTTCGGACACTGGATCAGTAGAGTCGCTCCAGAAGTTTCGGGAACCGAAACAGGGGCTTTGAATTGAGCTTGAAGCCCGTTGATGACCTCCTCGGTGACGGAAGCATCGTACGGCAGCCCCTCGTACAAGTCAGGGTTCTTCACCAAGTGGTCACAAGCTAGTGTGAACCCCATAGAGAAGACTTTCTTCATAAGCTTAATTCCTTAAGCATTTCATCTGCTTCAGCCGAAGCCACAAATTGATTCCTGTCCTCGATCCGCAACTCCACCTCCCGAGAGGCGAGCTTTGCCTCGGACATCAGAATCTCTTTTTGAAGATGAAGAACCCTTTGCTCTAGATCTGCGATCTTCTTGTCTCGATCGCCAATATCCACTCCAAGGGTCTTCTTCTCCATCTCGGATAGCTGAAGCTTGTCCCTGACCTCGGTCAGCTCGGCCTTCCACTCATCATATTTTTTGCCCGCCTCGATATTGCATTTCAGCTCGTTGGCTACAACCCAACTCCTTAACTGCCTGGTCCACGCTGGACTTCGCATGGGCCAACTCTTGCTTCACAGAGTTAAAGGCCGAGTTGAAGGAGGCCTCCCGATCTGCCAAGGTGGGTAAAATTGTGACAGGAAAGAAAAAAAAAAAAAAAAAAAAAAAAGAGTTTAGATGAAATCCGAGGTGCAAGAAATAGGAATCTTGCAAAGGATTAGATAGGCTTAACCACGTTCATCAAGCTGACGTGAAGTTCGTCAAGCCTTTGTTGAGGGGTGAGCCTTTTGACGTAGGCCACATCCCGAGGCAAGGCCACCATTTTGGCCTGCTCCCGAGCCACCCTCGAAAATTGGGCCCTATCATTAATATCGATCGGTGGGGTGGGTCAGAGATCAGAGCTTCCTGAGGTAGAAGGAACTGGAAGGGGGTCAACAGACAGCCGACCCCAGGGCACATCCTGCGACCCTGCAGACTTTCTCTCCTCCTCGGGAGTGTATTTTTTATCACCTGAAAAATTTAAGTGTTAAATCAGGACACTGAAGAAAGATTAAGGAATGGGAACAACTGAGGTCGGAGTGTACTTACCATAAGAAGTGATAAGTTGTTTGGATAGGGGGACATTGCCCGAGCCAGTCCCCCGGGTCCGAACCCTCGCTATTGGAACCATGGACCTCGGGGGCAATAACGTGGAAGAGAGGGTCATGGCGGAAGAAGGACCCTCCCTGAGGCCAGCAGCCTCCCTAGTCCTCCAGACCATCCTTGTAACCCGAGTTGGCTCGGGTTCGGTGGGCCGAATAGCCAGAGTAACTTCCCCGGCTTGCCTCCCCGGTGAACTGACCGCCTTAATTTGATTCAGGGGTGCAGAGGTTGAAGGTGCAGCCTCGGCAATCCCTGATGGGGTGTTGATGGTGGCGGATGAGGATCCGCTTGCTGATGAAGAGGGCTGGCTTGAAGTGCCCGCACCGGTGGCAGGTGTGGTGGACACCAGCCCCCTGAGGAATGCTCCGAGCTCTGCAGAAGGTGAAAGGTCAGAAAAACAATATAAAAAAAATATAACAATATTAAAAATAAAAAAAAAAAGATAGAGGGAAAAGTAGGAAATAAGCAGGAAATGGTGATAGTGACCTTGTTGAGGGTCGTAGCTCGGGGGGATATTGTGGGTAGGAAATAGTCCTGCCCAGGCCAAAATATTGTTCGATAGGATGGCAGGTTGGTTATTGAAGTTTATCCGAAGGTTGGATTCGACGAGCCTACGGGCATGAAGGGAGTCCGGGGGAGAGGCATTCTTGGTTTTTAAGTTTTCTTTTTTAAGGTTCCAATAGACCCCGGGGCATTGGAGGGTCAAGGTACCGGACGAAGAAAAATGACTTTCCAGTCATGGATTAATGATGGGTTAACCCGAAGTGAGCAATTTGCCCGCAGTTCGAGGGGAGATGTAAAAAAATCCCTTTGTGGGGGATAATTTCAGCATCATCCTAAATGTGTCTAGGGAGAGGGGGATGTCGTGTAACCTACATAAGAAAGTAAAACCAACGATGACCCGAAGTGCGTTTGGGGTCAGCTGGGATATGCTAATATCCCAGTGGTTCGATAGGTTGACTAGGAGAGGGGCTATGGGGAGCCTCAGCCCTACCTCGAGTTGTTCCTGGTAGATTGTTAGGTAACCAGATGGGGGCAAATGGCCTCAGTCCTCGAGGGTCGGGAGTTTGATGTGCACGTTCTTGGGAAAACGACACCGATCCCTAAGGATTTTAATATCCTCGGGGTCAAGGGAGTTTGAGATACTTTGGGTTTAATACAGAAGGTTGGGGTGGTCGTTTTGTGGAGGTTCGGAAAAGAGCGGATCGGGAGGAAAGTTTAATGGCACTGCTGCCAGAAGCACTTCATCGAAAGGATTTAACATCCTGTCGACAGCGTTTACCGGGGAAGGAGGAACCGGTGTGCTAATAAGAGGAGTGGGAGTGAACGTACCGGCCATGATCTTCTATTTTGAGGGCGTGTGGGAGTTTTTAGAGTAAGCTCCTAGTGGTGTCCGATGGTGGCGAAGAACGACGGTCAAAAGTCGGCAACGGTGAAACGGCAGAGGGCACCTGTCT
Organism: Cinchona pubescens; assembly: GCA_025175665.1. Classification (NCBI taxonomy): domain Eukaryota; kingdom Viridiplantae; phylum Streptophyta; class Magnoliopsida; order Gentianales; family Rubiaceae; genus Cinchona; species Cinchona pubescens. Next base: position 3,192,315 of record JANKKI010000016.1, read on the forward strand.
CTTATACACATCTAGATGTGTATAATGACAGTAAAGAAAAAGATGGAGTGTAAGTCTCTGGGAAAATAGTCTAAAGATAAGTAAGAAGAAGAAAAAAGACTTGGGGGTGAATGGGGGTATAAATAGATGAGTTTCCTTCCAGAAGGTTCTGTTTTTTTGGGGGAAAAAATCGACGGTTTCGAAATGTAAAAAGGCGTTTAGTTGGGAAAGGTGAGGCGTTATGGCAGTGATAAACGGGATATGGCGTAAAAATCGAGACGTGGTGCCGGCGTTACGGCGCGTAAAACGAGGCTTTTTGCAGCAAAATCTGGGCGAATAATGCAGAGTAATAAATGCAAATTCAGTGCATGGGAACTCGGCGAAAACGTCACCCTTGAGAGTTAATGCTGTGGTTACGACTCACCGAGCATCCAAGGGACATTACAACCTCGGGTCGGCAAAGGTTACGAAAGTGCTCCGAAGCCTTCACCTCGGCTCGGTATGATAGTTTTGGTTGTAATCCATTGGGGACTGTGCACAGTCGTTGTCGGCTCGGCCCCTAACCGTGAGGCTCGGCACCCAAGCCGAGGGGACTACTGATGATGTGGAATAATGACACACAGCGTAAATACCTAGATTGTTCTAGAAGTGCCTATGTGGCCGCCTCATTAAGGGCAATTATGTACTTAAGCTTCAGCTGAACTAGTGAAGAGATAGCATTATGCCTCCTTATATAATTTTATAAATAAGGGGTTGAATATACACATTGGGGTGTTATTAAAAAGGGATTAGAATTCAGATAACCAAACACACTTCTGACATTCAGCTCTTCCACTTTCTCTCTCCTCCTAGAATCGCTTTCTAACTTCTTCAAAGAGAGTGTGAGAATGAGAAGAATTGGAAAGAATTTAACTTATAAAATTAAATAAACATTAAACATTGTATGTGAATTACAATATTTCGTGTTCCTATTTTCCACTTAAATATGTTGATGACTCTATAGAAACGTTTTTGTTTGTTGCTCAAATGGATTATACTGTGAAAGCTACAAGGCAAAGAATCTAGTTAGTGACTACAATTTTTTATATCCTAGCGAAAAAGACTACAATTTTTTATATACAAACAAGCAGAATTTTCAAATTATTAAATTCGAATTATTATTCCATCCATAGACAAACTTTTGGTCAAATAGAAGCTGATCGAAATTGAAAGCATGACTAATTGTCAACAAATGCCGTACAGCCTAAATTGGTCCACAAAAAAAAATAGTTTTCCCATAGTCTAAAAATAAGCAAGTTTTCTTGACTTTACATCTGACCATGAAGTTTACCACTTTGAATACTTTAAAGATGGTAATCGTGAGGGACATGAACAAGTACTTTCTAGTTTTGATGTTTTCTGACAATTTTGAATATTACTTTAGAACCAATATGTGATACATATGACTTCGCCTATCCTTAAATTCAGCATCAAGAAAAGTTGTAGTAATTACTCTCAATCTCAAATTCAGGAGCCAAAATATTCAACATCTCTAGAACACAAGATCAATGGAATTCCCAAACGCTTCCCCATACCAAAGTGCTCCCACCAGTCCAAACCGTAGCATGCAATTTTATACTGCACCTTCTAGTCCTACCAAAGAAATAGCGAGGAATGATATATTTGATTCGGAGTCTGGAAAATCAAATTTTGATGATGATTTTGAGTTCTCAACTAGTGGAAAATTCGCTGATTACACTGAGTCAGAAATCAGCCAGAATTTCGAATACTTCCTGGCCGCAGCCATCTAGTAGGATCATGGTAAGCCTCAGCCTCAACAGCATGGAAAGCCGAAAAGAGAACGCGGAGGATCACTACCAACAATGGCATTTGCGGATGAACTGTTATATAATGGACTAGTCATGCCCCTGAAACCTCCACCTAGAATTCAAAATAGTCAAGAAAATGGAAGTTTTGCACAAGGGTCTGTTCCTTCATCACCAAGGTCTCCCCAAAATTCAAGTTTTATCAAGGTTCCATTTATTCACAAGGCTGCGTGGAACGATGACTTTGATCCCTTCACGGCTGCATTGCATAAAGTTTCAGAGGAGAGCAGGGGAAGAGCTAGTAATGCTGGGAATACTCATAGGCGAACGAGGTCTCATTCGCCATTTAGGACGAATCATCCGGGAAGATGGAAGCAGCCCGAAGAAAAATTGGATGATCAAAAAAGTTTGGGACCAAAATTTGGTCTGCCTAAGGAACCTAAGGGTTCACCTTACTCGAGGTTTGTTATTGATCAAAATAAACAAGCTGGAAGAAATTGCGAAAGGACGAAAAAAGTCTCAGAAATTGCCATCTGGAAAAAGAATTAGGCCTGTGAAAAAGGACCATGAAGACGATGGAGTAATTGAAGTTAGTAATGTGGTGATTGAAAGTGGAATGAAGAGGATAAGAAGCATTTTCTTGAAGTACGCATCATTTGGTAGGGAGAATAGTGAAGAGAAAGCAAGTAGTATTCAAAGTTCTACATTGTGGAAGTCTAGTTATTTCAAGAAATTGAGCTTCAAAATTAAGGGAAATAATGCTAGTGGAAATGTGAAAAAGAGGGGGATAGAAGAAGAGCCAAAAATGGAAGCCGTAGAATACAAGCGCAACAAGCCTTCATTAGTTCTTTGTTTGGGTTATGGATTTGAAGAAAACCATTAAAACATAGATTATAGCCTATGATAGAGATGATGTAATGTACATCAATAATTTCCAAAGCCGCATATACATATTATTGTTCTACTTTTTCTTTTTCATTTTTTTTCTTTTGTTGTGTCTTATTTTTTCATTAACATCATTACGAAACTCATTTGTTTCTAGGAATAATCACCTTGTAATATTTGTTGTGGGCAACACAATGTAATTGTAATAAAAGGTTAATTACATTTTACCCCTTGACTAACGGTCAACACTAACGGCATTAGAAAAACTGGTTAAATGGACAAAAATACCCATGAGATAATTTCACTCTTAAACTTTAGAATTACTAACACTTTAATCCCTAACAATTATTATTATTATTATTATTATTATTTTTTGCATTTAACCCCTTCGCTTATGCCAATTCAGCGTTTTCACTATTCTATCCTCAGTCTATTTTTATTATTTTTTATATTGTTTCTTCCATTTAATCTAAATTCATTCACTAACTATGAAAAGTTCTTATATGTTCAATTCACGGTCTTACTTGTGAAACGGTGGTTAAAATAAGTCACATCCTCATTTTTTTTATATTATTCTACATCATTGGTAAGCATTATATGCATCCTATTTAAATTGTAAGTTCTAATGCACACAAGTGAGGCTAATTCAGACAAAAAAGTCTAGTAAATACGTTGAATTTAACTTCTAGGCATTTGTTCATATTTATCTACATTAATTCAAATTTTCTCTTGAGGAAATATATATTAATTCATAAAACCAAAATAAACAAAAAAAAAAAAAAAGAGATTAAAATAAATAGGATTACAATTGTCAAGTATGTAATAAGTATAACCAAAGGACTTTATTGTCAAAAACAATGTTATGAACTAAATTGTTAGTTTTTTTAAACTTTAAGGGGTAAAGTGTAATAAAAAAAAGAATAAAATAGAATAGGGGTAAAATGGTCAAAACATTAAAGTGTGACAATGGGTAAAATGCTCAAAAAATAACGTTAGGAACTAAAGTGTTAGTGACACTAAACTTTAAGAGGATAAAGTGTAATTAACCCCGTAATAAATTATCCAAGATCAATAAATATTTGTGATGAGAGGTCTCATTGTTGTAAAGTCCTTGAGCTCAAGATATAGATACTATATAGCCAATTTGTTAAGCATAAAGAACGAAAAGCTACTCAAATGGAATACAACCTTTGGGAATTTATGTGTTTTTCAATTCTTAGTTTGCTAATCTTCTGTTTTCTTAATCGTTCGGCTGCTCCGACACATCTGGAATTTCAGTGTCAGCTTCCATGAGAGTTTTCTTTTCTTTTCAATTTCTTTGTTTGTTTTTTTTGGGGAGCCACCTGACTTTCTCTATATATATTCTTTTCATCGTTTAGGCTTTTGTGGTTTTAAAACGTCCCCATATTCAGTTTGCAAATACTTACTGATGATATAAAATAGCACAATTTTCTCTTTTAGTGTCTAGAAGTTTGTTTTCTTACTTTTATTTGCTTCCTACTATATCTATGATAAATGCTCGTCTTCAAGTCTGTGAGTTATAATCTAACAGTATGTATAATTATTCTATACCTTATGAGTGCGTTGTCACATTCTAGTATTTGGTATTTTTTGTAATTTTTTTTTTATTGTTGAGTTTAGACCAAAAAAAGAATGTTTTTCCTTATCACATTCAAGTATTTGTTATTTTTCGTAATTTTATTATTGCCGACCAAAAATAGAATATTTTTCCTTCCTTTTCGTTATCTTACAATCGGAGTCCGACCAACTTTTGGAGATAGAGACGACAGCCACATAACCTTCAGGCTGCTTGTATGCAAGTGCAACCTTGTATCAAACGGACTCTCTTGTAGTCCATCTATTAAGGATCATCTCCTTAAACTAGGCTTGCTCACAATAGCTTTCTTGTGGTGATCCTATACCAAAATTTCCTCAAATTTAGTGTCAATAGAGTTGCTAATATAGCATTAAGTTCAAATCATGGTTACTTGTGAATTTTTACCGCTCCAGGCTATAATGTTCATCTTGCGTCTGATGGGCTAACCCGCTTCATTTTTAATTCTTGAACGGTTTTTGTCCGTCATCACTTTTTGACTAGAAACTCTGAAGGCTAATGGTTTGAACTTTGAAGGGCGTAAGTTAGTACATTTATGCTCACAAAGCCGGGTGTGAGATAAATATGTTATTAGCTCAGATCCGTTCTGCTCTAGCTGCAAGTTTCAATGTTCTGCTGCAAGTTTTTTTTACATCAGCTGCACAAACATTCGGGAGAAAAGGGCGCCATCGTGGTAGAGTAAGATGAGTTTGCCACCTTATTCTCATAGTAAAGAGCCAGAAAGCGGCCTTCTTGAGATGAATCCATTGAAAGAAGCCACCAGAGGTTGAACTGCTAAAGCCTTAAAATGGACAAGTTGCAGCCGAGATCACTAAAGCCAAGGCCGAAGGGGAATTTCATGCAGAGAATAGAGAAGAAAGATTTTGAGGAAGAGAAGACTACGTACAGTGTCCAATTGTTTGGTTTGTAACAGTAATGGTTGGATTTGTAGGCATTTAACCTTATTATGATATTACCTGTATTCATTTTCTGAATTTTGGTTAGTGTTGATATGGCTGGATGCTCTTAGCATGCATGTTTCGCAGTACCTGCTGTAGCAGCAGCAGGAAAAATAGCCATAGTTGAAAGTGAATAAAGTTTCAGTGCAGTATAACTATTACGTGCTTACAATCCAAATAGAGGCCCTTTATTGTCAGTTTGTTATTCATGAAAATAGTCATATACAGAGAAGTCATTGTACAGAAGAGAGCCATTTGCATAGTGAAGCATGTAATAGCAAAGATCACAGAAGTAGCAAGGATTTTCCTGTGCCCATTTGTCATCGATTGTAATCATTGTCGCTTTATAAATCTTGCAAACAGAACATTTCCTAAAACGCACTTTAGGTTGGAAAGTTATCAGTGGATAAGCAGCTCGGTTCTGCACATCCTCTGGATGGATCAACCTCATGTCTCTAATTATAATTAGGTGTTCGCAATTCCCCTTGAGCACAATAAAATTGAAAAAAAAAAAAAACAAAATTAGTCCATGTGCACAACAGCTAACCAAATGGGGACATGGGACAGTTGTAAAGGACTCACACAGATAGACAGACAGGCAAGTGACAGTAGAAGACAACAGAGGAAGAAAACATGATGAAACAACTTTATTTACATATATTGTCATATATTGACAATCTTGTTAGATTCTCCAAATATATATATAGCATGAAATAAGGAGTTCAAACAACTGCAACATAAAGTCAGCTGACACTAGTGACTCCACCAATTCTTTAACTTTACTCGACACAATTCTGATAAGGCAACATTTAAACAGAGAAGAATAACTTCTTAAATGAAGAACGTGATAGCAAAGTGTACCTGGTGACAATAAATATATCCAGCACCAAGTCGAAATCTGATGTCACAAAAGCGAGTTTTTTGCATGTCAACAGCTTTGAATATTGGCAACTGTACCTTTGCGGCGTTGTTGAGAAACGCCTTTTGCTGGCGCTGCTGGTGCTGTTCACCAGAAACAATGAACTCCCATTTTTCAAGTGCATCATTCCTAGAGTGTTCAAGCCACTCAAAAATGCGTTTACTGTAATCGATGGAGGAAGGTTCTCTCATAATATGTCATTGCAGAATACATCCTACCACAAGCGTACCTCTGTTAGAGTTAGAAGTTAACTTTTAACAGGAGAAAAGCTTGTACTTTTCAGCAATAAAGAAAGCCAACGCACTCAGTTACCTCTACAAGAAAGTATCCAGATGGATCGTGCTGGCCTGCCTTTTTCATGATCTCATCAGTCGCACAATATATCTTGTCCCTCACTTCAGTCAAAAACTGTCGCCCGAGAACCAAAAATTCTTGAGCCTACAAAATTTATTGCAAAAATATTAGTTGCTTGAGCAAGGAAGTAAAACTAAGAACCAAAATCAGACAACCAGATCCTGATAAACCACCCAACCACCCTCTTTCCAAAAAAAAAAAATGAATATCTGGGGGCATCAGATAGTGTCATCCAGAATCAGAAAATGACAACCAGCCAATCTGAATATCATTGATGGACAATTTTCAAATGCAACCAAAAACTACACGTGATTTGAGACAAGTTTCTAGGTTATTGGGTGTCTACTGTATTGATTGCAAGACTCAATACACAAAGATGCTTGCTAAGAATTAAATTCAACATTTCAAATTTCCAAAATCATGAACTTTCTCCGAGTGTTCATAATATGTACTATTGAAGTTAAAAAGGCAAATATTGAACTCGATTTAGACTATCCCAACCTTAATGAATACTGTCATTGAAAAGCAAGGGTTTGCCCTATCACACCTCAGAATTAGAAGACAGCATTCCATTTCATACAGTACTTCTCAGCAACACTGGTGCAACTTCGTAGTTTACAATGACAACTAACAAAGGGAAAGAACCAATAAAGAAAAATGAAAGGCAGAACTTCCATGAGTGGGACTACTGTTGTTTTTCTAGGTTGTCATTTTAAAACTCAAAATTATAATTAGTCACAAATTCAGAGCCTCAACAAAAGAAGCAAACGCATTAAGCTCCAGGATCAAAGATTTCAAATTTGCAGCACTATTTCTGCCCAAAGCAATCAAGAGGGGAATCATAGCCTACACAAGATGATCAAGTAGGAGAATGATTAAAAAAATAATAGAAACTCAATGGGTCTCGAAAGCTATGTATGAATCAAATACATACTGTTTAGTCCAGCCATTGCCAATTCCTATTTATTGTCAGAGTAGCCTTACAAAGACACAAAGAAGAAGCAATTGGATAGGAACTTAGCATTACCCAGTCAAAATAATTTTCCACATAATGCATAAAAGGTAGACCTATTGTGTGAAGCTCCAGCAAGGTTCTAAGGACCTACATAAACATACTCGCAAGATAATTGTACACGCCAGGCACTAGATTTGGAAGCTCGGCACAAGGCGTTCTAACAATCCTGAAACCACTTAAATAACATACTTGACAAAACTCATTGAATACATCAGAATTTCCATGCAATCAAATAGCACATAACCAATTGCAAACATTTACCCAGTATACCAAGTAGAAGAATGCTGTTTCACACACCAAAAGAAGGACTCTCAAATATTAGACAGCAAAATGCATATAACACATAGCAGGTAACAAGTCATCCTCAAACTGAGGATCAGAACAGACATTTTACAGCAGTTTGGAATAGCTCCACTTTGATGATTTAGAATCATGTGAAAAATCTATTCATGACAAAAATCAACTCCAGGTCAAAAATCATATCACAAACAGCCAGAATATTCAAGATATTGGAGGCCAATGGACCTTAATGACAACACAGCATAAACTTAATGGAAGTTACAAAACAGCATAAAAACTTACTGGTTATAATATTCTTAATACAGGAAACAATGATCAATAAAATGGTAATATCAGAAGACCAGTGGATCGTATACTATGGCAGATATGGAAGAGAAGGACTTGTAGAACTTTTGACAGAACTAAGAGAATGGTTCCAATACAAAGCGGAAAGCCATGGCTGAGTGGATGGAGCATGAATCAACCAAAGATAAGGGTGCAAATTCAAGCATGGAAGGAACAAGGGAAAACAGAGAAATTGTGAGATGGTATCCCCCTCCTCTGGCGAATGATCAAGATTAATACTGCAGCCTGTGTCAATGTGATTAAGGGCAGAACTGGTCTTGGGACAGTAGGAAGGGATAAGTGTGGTAAAATCCTGGCTGCATGGGGATTCTCTGAGAGGAAGAGAAGGAATCAAGAGCAAGAAGAGGCTGAAGCAATCAGGCTAGGCCTGATCAATGCTAAGGCAGAAGACTGGAACTGTATGGGTATTCAGTCGAGCAACAAAGTAAACTGGATCAACACACTATTTTGGAGGATATACATATTCTTAACTCCTTGTTTTCTATTTGCTCCTTCTCTTTTCTAAACAATATAGATATACACAGTTTGGGGTTGAGTGTCACAGAGAGAGGGGAGGACGAGCTTTGAAAGAACTGAAAATTACTCATAAAGAATGAAATACAGATGTTCTTTCTCACTTGTTTTTTTGGCTGTGATAGATAACTGGGTGAACCTTTTTTTTAACATAACTATTGATGACTGTCTCGTATGCTGCTTGTCTACTTAATTAGCTTAAATAAAATATCCTCAATTATCATGGAATGGTACAAAAAAATCACAGACACAGCTGATTGATGTAATCCAACTAAACATTTATGATGAACAAATGAGTCTTCATAAAAACATCATCAATTTAGATAACATTATAGGGTTGTACTTCACCTTCAAACATGTTCGTCTATTATGGTAAACCTCAAGGCAGAGAATAACTTCAGGAAAATGAACTGGAACATATTCAGTAGCATTGCATGATCTCACCTGCGATTCATTTAAGGGAGCTATCAGAACTGTGAACAGTTTAAAAAAGCAAAAAGAGATAGGATGAACATACACCAATAGTCTGTATAAAGAAGGGGATACCTATTACAACTTATAGACTCTGAATTATACATAATTCACCATCCAGTTACTTTGTATGCACATAATGTTCATGTCTGCCAAAATTTAATAGATCGGATCACTGCATGCAAGTAATCCAATGATATACCAATATGACCTCTAACAATATCTATGACTTTTTCATATTACTCTAGCACTATTTATCAAGCTCTGTTTCATTTTAAATTCAATAACTATGTTTGGTATCATGACATCTTGATCAATAAAAGCACAAAAATAACTGTATGTTCTTGATATATAGGATTGCAAAAGCATAGTGCATATCAACAGCGATAAACACTGGGGGAAGTGCAATGGGACATGGTATTATTATTACCAAAAAAATTTCTTTAACCTTCTCAAGAAGACTTGTGTAATTGAGTCATGATGCACTAACTTAAACGTGCATAAACATTAACCTGGGTGTTAACACTTTCACCAAAAGAGTAACTCAAACCGTCACAGTCCTACAGCATGTTAAAGCATTAACAAGAAACAAGTCTCATCTTCACTCATACAGCATCTCCAAATTGCAGGAAAAGGTAAGCTAAAAATCTACAGTGGAAAATAGGCTCTGTGGAAGAAGAATGGTAAACTTAACCGAAGACTAAGAAAGAGAAAAATCAACTGTATATCTTGAAGTTAATGACAAGCATATGATCCATAAAAGAAGGCATTAATAATCCAAACCTTAGCTGAAATACTTGTAGACTTCAGTGATATCATCTTCTCATTTTTCAACTGGGAACTAGTTGCACATTGATTCCTGCAACTACCACTGCATTAAAGCAAATACAAAGTTAAGATGAAAATCATATTAATGCAGGAAATGACTTGAATTTCACAACAAGATTGAGCAGAGTTGAGAGACTGCAGAGAGGGAAGTTTACACCTGTAACCAGATACTCAAAGTTACAAAATGCTTACTTGAATGAATGCAATCTCGCTGCTGTTTTATCTTCATCTTGTTTCTGTTTAATGCTTGCAAGTTCTTGTACCTTTGCGACATATCCTTCCTGAAAATACAGAGGCAAATCTCTTATAAGCAAGTTGTGATAATCAAGGTTCTCCACAAAATAAGCAAAAATGTAAAGGGTCATCCAATTTTATCCAATTTTATTTCCCAAATGGGCTAAAAGGAGAAAAAACAGTCCAACTACCACCTCCTCTCAGTTTCAGATTTAAATAATTCACATTCAGACTCCTAAAAATATTAATAAACAATCATGGAGACGAAGCAAATTCATCACATGGTGAATGACATACTGCAATTCTTATTCGAAGCAGAAAACAAATGCTTATAACAAAACAGAACATAAAGAATCTAGTAGCATACTTCAAGATCAAAACTTTCCCGCTTCACACGCCTCTTCCTCTTTCTCTTTTCGGAAATGTTCTCATTGAACAAAATCTTTTCACAATCTCCAGGAGCACCACTTGAGGACTCACAAGAAATTAAAGTATCCTTTCCTCCCTCCAGCCTTCTAATACAAGGATTAAGAGTGGCTGATGCTGTGCCATCATCTAATCCACTGCAGATTTGACATCAAAACCAAATGAATCTAAAATCCTAAGAAGAGTAGAAAACAAAGCCACCCAAGTCTAAGGAGGACAACAAAGAGATATTATCTGAAAAGGAAAGAGAATGTTACTAGTCATAATCAACACAATTAGTATCCTTACTTCATAAGAAAGGAAAACACAGATGAGAAAGCAGAAAGGTTCTCCATAACTTTGAACTGAAAATGCTAAGTAAATCTCACAAGGTAGAAACAAAGCACTCGGCAGAATTTCAGAGACACAAAATTCCATCTATGCATACATATCAAGTCATGATACCGTGCTTTGTTTCTTTTGCAGGAATAAATACTGCTCTTGGTGCTGAAACTTTAATTTTTATCCCAAGTTGTATATATTGACTATTTTTCATCCAAGACCAGTGAAACAGAGCTTCTTTTCTTTTTCCCACTTTTATGATTAGTATACAAAATTATTAAGATTTATATATAAGGATGGGGGGGCTATGTGAGTTTTATAGGAATTCTTGTAGTCTCAACAGTCATAAGATTAAGACTTTTAACTAAAAACAATTCTGAGTAGTACTATTGAGAAGTCTGGGATATGGTCCAAGAGTCAACAAATCTGCACTTACAGGGAATCCAAACATGTTAATTAAGTTGAATGAAAATATCGTGATTGAAATTATATACATTTCCAACGCCTATCAAGGTTATAGTCATTCTTCCTATTCTTCATCAGTTGTACTGGTTCAGCTTAGAGAAAATTCTCATTCAACTGGAAGCAGATTCTTATGACTTTTAGGCACAGGTTTGGAACAATGAACAGTGACTGAAGATTTCCAGCGATTAAGAACGTCAAACAAAAATAAATAAACTTAATTCAACCTAACTATGATTCTTCTTGAGGATACAATATGCCTTAAGAGTGTCTCTAATAGGCTAGCATTGCAGCTGAAATTACTTCCAGAACTATTTCTTAATGTAGTCGGTAATAAACCATTTATGTACACATCACAGTATTATTATATGTTGCGAACCCAAAATTCCAATCTGATCTGACTTACCTCTTTCCACGTCCAAAGTGACATCTTAAAACCAATGGTGTCCTTATGAGATGCGCCTCAGAATCTTACCACATGTAACTAATCCCAAAACCAACCAATTTCATACACCAATTAGTAAACAACATAAAAGGCTTCCCACAAAATCTCTCAAATTTCCTCTTATTTGTAATATTAATTTTACTCCTCTTGTATATTCAACAAACAGTAAAGACTATACTTTCCTGTATTTAGAATTCAAGTTATAAAACATCAGACAAGGCTTAGAAAAGAAGCAAAATTAGCAATGAAAAATCAATTGTCTACTAACCTTTGACATGACTGCTCCTCAGTTTTTCGCGCAACATTTTCTGTCAGTTGCCGATCCTATCATTATCCACCAATAAGTTAGAGAAAATACAAACTGAGCCACCTGGTAATTTTGAGAAATTACAATTCAAATCAATTTTACCTCAAATGCCTCCTCAAAAGCCCTTTTTACCAACTCCTCCTCCCTAATTATTTTAAGATCATCAACGCTGTCAAGATAGTAGAGTAAGAATAAGCAGACCTCATATTACAACCAAATAAGATAATACCATTGTGTGTATTTCTACTAAACAAAATCCCAAGCCATAACAACTAAATCTAAATATATCAGGCCAACCCAAAAACAAATAAAAAGGAGAGAAGAAAAAGCAAGACTCGCCAAATTTCATCATCACATATCTCAAGCGAATCCCAACCAATCTCTGCCTTGAGATTCTGCATTATCAGAAAAATTGGCCTAAGCTTGACTATCCAAATATCCTAAGAGAAGTAAGTTCCTATAGTAGAAAGACTATAAAGAAAGAGAATTTCAAAAAATAGTCTTTTTTTTTTTTTTTGAAATCCATAAATAAATGTACTTGTAAATAAACATCCTATAAAATCAATTAGCACAGTGAAAAAAATCCTCAAAATAAAGTGGATAGACATAAATTAGAAATTACTATTGAAATTCATAAATAAGTAAATAAACACATAAATAAATTTTCCCATATTTGGTTGTACCTGAAGTTCTTCGTATACAGAGCTCTCAAATTCGGAAACCCTAGTGAGCGGCCCCAAACCATATGGGGGACAAAGATAGGGCCCCCTCGGGGAATTGAAACGAAGTGTTCGTCTCCGACGTTCGAGGGTTCCACCGTCGGCATGGGAATAACTAAGGGTTTATAACTGTAACAGCTAACAAAAAAATTGGGGATTTAGAGGGATTTCTATGTAGCAAGCCACTTACTTAATTAAGAAATTAAATAAATAGTAACTCAATTAGAGAATTTGATGCCATTTTCATTGATAAGTATAATGAAAAACAGAACAGAGAGGATTAAGAAGGAGAGAGAAAGAAGGTGATAGAACTTAAAGAGAGAAATATCAGCTCAAACGAGCATGATAAGAAAGAGAAATTCCTAATGATTGCACAAAAACTCAAACCTAACTATTTCTGTAAAACAGGAGATATATAGAGCTGAAAAAGAATATTTTCTTGTGGGTCAATCTCCTTAAATCCCATGTTTTTTTGGATGTCAGTAAATCTTCTCTACAGTTGAGCAAAACGACACCGTTTATCTTTAAATCATAATTAAAACATCATCGTTTTATTTCCTCTCCAATCTATGTCCGATTCCACTAATTTCCCAATTAGCTTCCTTAACTACATTTCAAAATTTCCAATTTATCTACTAAATCAAGTTCATAACAATGCTCCCCCTTAATTACATCCTTGTCCCCAAGGATCAAAAACTGGAAACTTTTTTTCTATATCATCAACCTATTTCCAAGTAGCTTCTTCCATTCCTTTTCGTCCCTAATGAATTAGCCATTTGACTCTTGCTGCATTATCTTTTTTGCACAATTGCTTGTCTAGCACTGCCATCAGACACGTCTTCTTCTCATGTCCTTCTTCCACCCACGGCAAATCCAGGACAGGAATTACATTGACTGTTGATTTTTTTTTTTTTCAATAAGGACACATGGAAAACTGGATGGATCTTGGCTGCTTCAGGTAGTTTCAATTTATAGGCCACTTTTCCAACTCTCTGGAAGATCAAATAGGGCACAAAATATTTAGTTGCAAGTTTTTCATTGCTCCTCCTACAGCAACAGTCATACGCTTATATGGTTTGAGTTTCAAATAAACCCAATCTCCAATAGCAAATTCTCTTTCACTTCTATATTTATCAGCATATGATTTCATTCTAGCCCTTGCTTTGGCCAAGTTTTCCATCAAAGTCTTGTCCATCTGTTGTCTCTCTTGGACTGGTTCTCCCACTATGGCTATCTCGCTTTGAATGTAGGGTCCCAAAGCTAGCTGAGGAGGTTTGATCCCATACAGTGCTTCAAAGGGGGTCATCTGAATGGATGAGTGATGACTGGTATTGTATGACCATTTAGCAAGTGATAACCACTAGTGCCAGATCTTTGGTTTCTGAAAAACCATGCTCCTCAAATACATTTTCAGGCTTTGATTCAGTCTCTCACTTTAGCCATCCGTTTGGGGATGATATGCTATACTTAATTGCAATTCAACTCCTACAAGTCTGAAGAATTCTTTGCAGAATTGACTAACAAAGATTCTATCCCTGTCAATTACTATAGCTTGTGGCATAGACTCCATGTAGCTTGTAGATGTTATCCAAGAACATCCTACCTATAGATACAGCAGTGTAAGGATGTGTTAACCCAAAGAAGTGTGCACTTTTAGTGAATCTGTCCACCACCACCCAGATCACCTCCTTACCTTCAGATTTTAGAAGACCTTCAACGAAGTCCATGGTGATATGGGACCAGGAGTGTTGAGGTTCATGTAAAGGTTGTAACAGGCCAGGATAAAGATTATGTTCATCCTTACATCTCTTGCAAATGTCACAACTGAACACTCTTTCTTTGATCTCCTTTTTCATTCTTAGCCAGTAAAATAGTTGCTTGGCTTTCATATAGCTAGCTTGAATCCCAGAATGCCCTCCTAGCTGAGAAGAGTGCAAGGTATCTATGAGTTTAGTTCTTATTCCTCCTCTATTACCAATGTACAACCTTCCTTGGTGCCTAAGCATTCCATCTTGGTAACTCCATTCTGAATTTGATTCTGAATTCAACAACAATTCATTCCTTTTCTAACAAAAAGCTAGCCCATCTTCTTCATAACTACTAACCAGTTCTGTTACCCAAGTAAGAACCACTTGAGTTATTGCAGCACATTGCTCTTCTGATTCTTCCCTTCTAGATAAAGCATCAGCTACCACATTTTCCACTCCAGACTTGTACTAAATTTCATAATTTAACCCTAGCAGCTTAGTTAACCATTTTTGTTGCATAGGGTTTGTAATCCTCTGCTCTAGCAAGTGTTTGAGGCTCTAATAACCAGTTTTGATAATAAAGTGATGACCCTCTAGATAGTGCCTCCATTTGCTAACAGCTATTACTAGGGCCAACAGTTCCTTTTCATAAATGGATAACCCAAGGTTCCTTTGGTTGAGGGCTTTAATGAGGTAAGCAAGTGGCCTTTTGTCCTGCATCAGCACAGCTCCAATTTCCCCATAACAAGCATCAATCTCTATTACAAAATCCTTGGTAAAATCAGGTAATGCCCACACAGGAGTAGTGCTCATAGTGAACTTGAGCCTTTCAAAGGCTTCCTCAGCAGCTGGATTCCAATGAAAGTTGTCCTTTTTCAATAAGTCATTCAAGGGCCTAGCAATAGCTCCATAGCGTCTGATAAACTTCCTATAATAGCCAGTTAATCCAAGGAACCCTCTATGTTGTTTGAGATTAGCTAGCCTTGGCCATTTCACCATGCATTTAATTTTCCTTGGATCTGCAGCAACTCCCTCTATGGTGATCACATGCCCCGAATACTCTACTTGTCTTTGTGCAAAAGAATACTTACTTCTTTTAGCTACCAATTGATTAGATCTTAGCAGTTCAAAACCTTGCCTAAGATGATCCTAATGAGAAACAAAGTCTGGACTATACACCAGAATGTCATCAAAAAACACAAGTACAAACTTCCTTAATTGTCCCTTAAATACTTCATTCATAAGACTCTGAAAAGTAGCAGGTGCATTTGTGAGACCAAAGGGCATCACTTTGAACTCATATAAACCCTCATGAGTTTTAAAAGCTTTTTTATAAACATCACCATATAGTCTCCTTTACTCTAATTTGATAGTAACCATCTCTCAAATCAATTTTAGAAAACCATTTGGCTCCATTCAATTCATTCATCAACTCATCAATTAAAGGCATGGGAAATTTATCCTTGATTGTTAACTCATTCAACTGCCTATAATCAACACAAAACCTCCAACTCCCATATTTTTTTTTTAACTAACAAAACTGGGGAAGCAAATGAGCTATTACTAGGTTGAATGATACTAGATTGTAACATCTCCTATACTAGCTTTTCAATTTCTATTTTTTGGAAAAATGGACATGTATAAGGTCTAACTTTAAATGGTTGTGCTTCTTCCTTCAAAGGAATTTGCTGATCTTGAGCTCTTGAAGGTGGCAGCCCTTTGGGCTCCTTGAACACATCTGGATATTCCTCTAAGATTTTCTGAATTTCCTCTAGAACTGCTTCTTTTTCATCTACAAGCTCATTCACAACTTCTAATTGAGCTGCCACTCCATAATGATTCTTCTTTAACCACTTTACTTCACTTTGCTTCTTCTAATCAGTTTACGTTGAGGTTCATCATTTTCTCCCTCAAGAGTTACCACATCTACCCCTTGGAAAAAGCTGATCCTCAGCTTATTGAAGTCCATATGTATAGGACTATATTTTGCTAGCCAATCCACCCCTAGGACTAAGTCACTACCTCCTAGTCTCAAAGCCCTGATTGGGTGTTGAAATTCATAGTTCTGCATTCTCCAAATAAAATGTCCACAAATTCCTTTTGAATATAATTTTTCACCATTGGCCACTGCTACCATCATATCAGGAGTTGGTACAATCTTCCATTTCAGCTTCTTGATCAATCCCTCATCAACAAAGCTATGAGTGTTGCCACTATCAATCAGTATTGACATGTCAGCTCCCTTGATTTTGCCCTTAATCCTGATGGTTTTATGTCTTGATCCTCCAGCCAGAGCATACATAGAAATCTGCATCACCTCCCCTTGAAAAGCCCTTTCCACACAATCACTAAATTCATCATCATCCTGACTCTTCTTCTACTACAATTTCCTCATTACCTTCAGCTAGGATAAAATTCAAAAGGCCCTTCTTACATATATGTCCAAATGTGTAAGGTTCATCACATTTGAAACATAACCCTTTGGCTTTTTTCTCAGCAAACTCTATTGGTGAAATTTTTCTGAAATTAGGTGGTAATTTCTGGAATTTTTTTGGTTTGACGGTTTGGTTGATAGGTTTTGGTGGGTTTGGAAGGTCATTATCAAAATTTTTGTGTAAGAAAGGTTCCCATTTAGAATAGGCAGAAGTTTTAACAAAGGGTTTTTGGGTAGAAGAAGAAGTTGAATTGGATTTCTAGTATTTGTTTGATGGCATTTACTATTTTCTCTTGGAGTTTTGCAGCTTTCTTGGTTTCAGATAGGGTCATAGGCTTCACTAATTTAACCATGCTTTTAATCTCCTCCTTCAAACCACTCATGAAAAGAGCAATATAATACGATTCTTGCATAGCTGGCAATAGAGGCATCACCATAGCTTTTTTGTGATCTAAATTTTCAATTTTCTCTTGATATTCCTCCAAAGATCCAATATGCAAAATTTTACTAAATTCCTCCACAAAAATACACATGATCCTCCTTCTCCAAATTTGGAACAAATCTGGGTAGAAAATTCAATCCAAGGAACTTCCAATCTTCCATTAGAATAGCCTTGTAACCAAATATCAGCCCTTCCTTTAAGATACATTTCTGCAATATTTGTTTTCTGATCCTCAGTAACTCCATGGATTTGAAAATATCTATTTGCTTTTCTGATCCACTCCCGGGGTCCATCTCCTTCAAAATATGGAAAATCAATCTTTAGAATCTTTCCAGCATTTCTTCCTTCCATTCTCTCTTGATTTGTTATGGATGACTCTCCATTTTTGCTTCCTATGAAACTCAGATTAGGTTCCAGAACCCTTGGGCTCTCTTCTAAATTTTTCTCCTTACTCAGATTTGATATTGATTGTGTAATTTGAGCCATATAACCCACAACATAATTATATTTTTCATGAAGTATCCATCTTTAACCATTTTCTCCACAGATTCTTGCTGATTTACATGATTTGAAGAGTATCTTCCAACCCTTCATTTATGCTGCTAACTCCTTTGATTAGGCTGCTTAATTCAACCATCTCCTTGTCTATTCTCTTGCAGCTATCCTCCATACTCTGATTTCTGGTTCTGACCATTCAACCGCAGCAATAAGATCCCAATAAGAATCGTAGCTGCTCTGATACCACTTGTAGCAAGCCTCTTACTTAATTAAGAAATTAAATAAACAATAACTCAATTAGAGAATTTGATGCCATTTCTATTGATAACTAGAATGACAAACAAAACAGAGAGGATTAAGATGGAGAGAGAAAGAAGGTGATAGAATTGAAAGAAAGAGATATATCAACTCAAACGAGCATGACAAAAAAGAGAAACTCCTAATGATTGCACAAAAACCAAAGCCTAACTAATTCTGCAAAATAGGAGCTATATAAAGCTGAAAAGGAATATTTTCTTCTAGGCCAATCCCTTCGGAAGCCACGTGTTCTTCTGGATATTAGCAAATCTTCCCTACGGCTGAGCAAAACGATACTGTTTATAGGATGACTTCTTCCCCAATTTTGCCAGATCGTGCCCTAGATTATTTACTCCCTCTTCATAATTAAAACATCATCATTTTATTTCCTCTTCTGTCCATGTCAGATTCCACTAATTTCCCAATTAGCTCCTTTAACTACCTTTCAAAATTTCTAATTTCTCTGCTAAATCAAGTTCACAACATTCTAGAACCCCCAGGAAGCCGGAGCTAGTCGATTGGCGGCTCTGGACTTGGGGTGGGACTAGGGGAAGGCGTTCGCAGGAAGAAAATCAGAAATTCAGTTTGGGGAATTCTGTGTAAATTTAAATTTGGATTAATTACACTTTACCCCTTCAACTTTAGTATTACTAAACTTTAGTTGCGTTATCTTTTGAACACTTAAGTCCTTCCATTATGCCAACTCATTTTTTTAATCATTTTACCCCTATTCTATTACAATCTTTACTTTTTCGTTTATTTTATGTGATGAATTAAATTTTAACCAAGATTATACTTAATACGTTAAAATTTAATACAAAGAAATTGTTACAAGTAGAGTTCGGCATTTTCTATAACTTTTTGACTTGGATAAATTGAAAAAGATGGCAAAATCTGTCTAACATTATTTTTTAAGCATAAAGCTTTGTAACTGACAATCAATTATTATAATCTCATATCTCTTGATTAGAATAATTTATTTAATTTTAAATTTTGGCTAAATAAAAAGATATACTCATGAGTCCAGATATATTGAATTAATTTTTATTTTGAAATTATTTACGCTATATTAGAATAAAAGGAAAAAAAAATCAAGAAGAAAAAATAAAATACATTATTTTTATTGTTGTTTGGTGGTAGTAGTAGTGATTGGAGGAACGGAGAGTAAATTGATATATATATATGTATGTATGTCTATTAAAATAAGAATAGAATAGTCAAAACACAGAATTGACATAATAGAGGGGGTTAATTGCTCGAATTAGATAACGGGAGGGATTAAAGTGTTAATGACGCTAAAGTTGAAGAGGATAAAGTGTAATTAACTTTTTAAAATTTTGCAAATCGACAAAGCAATTTTGGGCTAATTGACAAATCCATCCTGTATGACAAATCTTTATTGCCAAAATAATTTCCTTTCAAAAATATTCCTAAAGTAATCCGTTCTAAAAAATTATTCCCATGATAATATTCTTTTTGACACATCATCTTCCAATTTGCCACATGATCTTTTTGTTTTGAAGACTAGTATGCTAGTGTATCATATTCCAATTTGACACATGATCTTTTTGTTTTTAAAACTAGTATGCTAGCATATAATTGGGACAATACAAACATATTAGTGAAAGCTATCTAAAGGATAATTTTAGTCTCCTTATTAATCAACCAAATTACCAATTAAATTGTACTTTATTTTTTTGTGCATGTGTGAAATACTAGCCTGATTACAGATGCTTTTGTTTGTATGAATTGAACACCAAAATTGTCGCTGAATACTTCACATATTTTTCTAGAAAAACAAACATCTCAACTTTTAGATATTATCACAAAGCCCACTCATCAAAATCGAATTTTGGCTTTAAATTTGATAAAATGTAGAATAGTGTGTTAATTCTACAAAAGTTTTTACCATAGAGATCAATAGTCAATTTTGGAGCAATAAATTAAATTTGACAAAAAAAAGAGCAAATCACATATATGTGGTTTACAAACTTGCATTAAAATGTATAATCTAAAAAAAAAATAGACAAAATTATGTGCAAGAAAAGTTAGCAGAAAGAAACTTTTGCTTTTATTTTCTCTTTTTCAATTCTTAAGATCGAGTTTGCCCAGAAAATTTTTTAAGATTGAAACGATTTTATTTTATTTAATGAAAGAGAAGGAAAGTTTAAGTTAGTGTTTTTCTTATATCCTTGGTATTTTTGGGATTGTGTATGCAAAAGTAATGAATTTTGATCTACGAAAGAATAATTGAGTATATTGTAGATAGTAGTATATTTAATTAACCTCAAAATAATAATAGACTTTACCATAGAAAAAAAAAATGGAGAATAGAAAGGGCTGGAGAATAAGGAGAAAAGTTAGTAAATCATGATTGAATGATGGGAGTCAACAAAACAACAAATAGATGTAAGGGAATAAAGTTTGGAAGTATATTAATTTAAAAATATTTTGTAAAATGAAAGTTATTTTGGCAAAATACTCAGAACCTAACGAAATCCTTCTCTATTTGTGGGCCCCACAACAAAATTTTTTACCAATTCCTGTATCTCTACTTTTCCAAAACTCATCAAAGTCCTTTCCATTACCTACCTTGTTCATTAATGCAACAAGCTGCTAATGAATCGAGAAGATCGGGCAAATTTAGATTAGCCTCCAAGTAGGATAGAGTAGTCTTGTCAAATTTCCTCTTTCTTTTTCTATCTTCAAAATTAATTTAATCTTAATTTTAGCTGTAAAAACTTAATCTTTTAGTTTCGATTTATTGGGCTTTCATTCCTCTTCAATTTTGATATCCATTTTACTTACTTTTCCATCTAGCTTTCTATCATTTTCATTTTAGTCAAGTTTAAACTAGTTTCCTAGAAATAGTGTAAATCTCTATTTTAGTGTTTGTTCTTGTATTTAATTTTGTGTTTTCTTTATTTCTAAACTTAAAGTAATTATGGGGTTGCAGTTAATTTCATCTTCTTTGCTTAATCATTAACCTAGATTCATAGATCTTGCATTTATATTTCTTTCCTAAAATAGCAAAATCTAAGAACATTCACAGGCTCTAGTGTAGGATCTTTGATATGTAGTAAACTCCTTCATACTTTTACTTATTTCTCCAATCATTAGTTAGTTATCTTTAAATGCTTTCCTAGGGTAGTAATTAGAGTAGTTTACATTATTTTCATAATTAATGCTTTATCTTCCATATTTAGTAACATTTTAATTTATCCATTATAGGCAATAAGGATAGACTAGTGTAGTTTAAATTCTTACTTGCCTCATTTAGAATTATTAAGATCCTTATTATATTACTTACAATTACCTAATTAGTTATGCATTTTTATGTCTTTCATGCTTAGGATCTTATCATAGTACTTAGTTGCCTTTCATGTCACATCTCAATTCTCATTTCTTTTTATGTTTTGCCTTGCCATAGTATGTTCTTTCAATTGCTCTTTTAATTGTGTCATTATGTTTCTTAGTTGTCTAGTATGCTTAATATAGTTGTATTCATTCCTAGTCTTTTAGTTTTTAACCTACTTGTTTATTTTAATTGCTTTAATAGAGTAGGTTATCATTTCTTTAGTTTATTGACCCATTTAGCTAGTAGTCACCAATCAATCTCTGTGGGAACAATATCTACTCACCACTACCTACAAACCTACCTCGTATACTTGCGAGTATGTGGGTGTTGGTTAGGTAGAGTAGGGTTAATTTATAACTTGTTCTTGTATCAATTTACCTAACTTTTATCCATCGAACAGTAGGACTTCTAAAGATAAAAACAAAGTCCGCTGTCCCCTTTCTCAAAAGAATAAAAAAGGAAGAAAGAAAAAGAAGAGAAATTACTAGAATATGCTCTTTAAACAATAAAAAATAAATCAACCACAGATAATTACCTTTTTTTTGTTGTATTTTGCTTTTATAAATTCAATTTTCATATTTTTTTGCTCAACATACTATTTTTTTTCTTCTTTACCCTAACAAAGGAATCCAAAAATGGGAGGTGTATTTATACTAATCCTGAAAAAAAAAAAGAAAAAAAAGAAACCACTTGTCCATTGGTGGGGTTCAAACATCCATTTTACTAATAAAAATTTTGAAAGCTGGCATAGGGAGAGGGACATGAAGTTGAAACCTCCTAAAGAATTACATGAACTAGGAAAGTCAAATGCTAGGAATTCCTAGGAAATCCATCCTAAATAAATTTAATATGCTGATGGAACATTATAAAAATCAAACTCTAGATTACAAGGAATAGAAGAGCTTCCTAATTTAGTAAGAGAATCAACAATTGAATTAGTCTAGCTTCTACGGTAGATATGATGTGGTTGAAAAGGAGCCTAGTGAAGAATTGAGCATCTTCTGAATGGTAGTGTCCTTTCCAAGGAACATGTGATAATCCAATAACCATATGCAGCAAGGAAACTGAATTCATTTCTACAATTGGTCTTGAAATACCTTTAGCTTGACATTATTGCAGTCTGTGAAGAAGACCAAAGATTTCTATTTCTAAATTTGTAGACAACCCATAGTCTTTGCAAATCTAGAAAGAATTCTTCCATGATCATCCCTTACTAATCCTCTAATGCCATCCCAACCCGAACTGCCCAAAGATGAACCATCGACATTGATTTTGATCATTCCTTGTTTTGGAAATGATCATGTAATAAGTTTGGGAATGCGAGTGGCGTGCTTCAAAGACCAAAAAGTTTGGCTATGGAGGTTTCTAGAAATGGATTTACCATGACTGCGTTTATGTAATACTCGACTTTTCTGATCATTTCATATATTTTCGTAATTGATCTTATCTTAACATTTTAAATACTCATTAATATCCCTTTTAAATATTAAATAATCATTTTACTCTTTTTAAACATTTTCTTAAATTTTTGGGTCAAAGTATAATTTTATAAAACTTGAAGACTAAAGTGTAAAATTTGAAAAAGTATACAAGACTTCTTCACGAAGTCTTGTACTTCTTATTCCCAATTCATTTTCTCTTCCTAAGCAGAAGCCTATCCTCTAAACTCCTACGAAAATCCTACCAAACCAAATCCTAAATCATATAATTAGTTTTGGAAATTTTACTCACAAATTAAATTGGTGATCCAGGAATCCTCGTAGACTTTTAATCCAACTTCAAAAGTAAGTTTTACTTCCAGATCTGTATGACTTTTATGTTAAATTCTAAGTTCCTCAGGAAATTAATTTGTTTAATTTTGTTGTTTTGTGAATTGATTTTATTACCAAATATATTTATGAGCTATTGGGACTTGATTTATGGTTTGAAATGACTTTTTAACTATTGTTTTTGTGAGATGTTTGAATTAGGGTTTTGACAATTCTTAACCTAGTGATATATTTGAAATTGTGAACCTTAATTTTAGATTTTTATCTTATTTTCGCGAAATTAAAACAACCCTTACTCGTTTGTGTGTTCAATTATTATCTAAGTTGAGAATTTGGGTGATGCCAAAAAATGAATCCCTATCTCGATTTTTATCCTAATGGTATAACACTCTTCTGGTTTAGGTGATGCGGAATTAGAGTTTTACACCGTCGAAATTAGGATACGTCTACGAAATCGATTTTTGAGGTAAGTAACGTTTACGCATTTTTATCGATAGCCTGTATATGATTGGTATTGTAATCCAAGAATAATTTATATTAAGGTAATTATATTTATTTTGATTAATGTTTATAAGGTAAGTACGTTTATAAATTCTATATTCATTATGTAATGTACCATTTGTTAATGATTGTGCTATGTGTTAATGAATGATTACTGTGAAGGGCTGCATGGGTCACTTTAGTGGACTTGGCTAGGATTGAGTGAGTGAATGAAATGATATACTGAGTACTATACTTCGTAAATGTTATACCCAGTCTATCGGGAAGACAAGTGATAGACACTCCGTTATGCCTTGTCTACACGGGCGGATAATAGGTAGACCTGGATCCAGTGCTGGGAAGACTTTTGTGAACCATGAGCTCCTTGATTGAAATTTGTATTTTAAATAATGATAATGTCTCGTATATTGTTACCTGTACTTGTTGTATACATGTTATCTATAATTGGGTTTAAATGTTATTTACTAAGCACGATGTGCTTACCCCGTTATTATTTTTCTCTTTGTTTGCAGTCGAGGACCAACAGGAGACATTAGCAGGTCCTGAGTCGAGTGCTGACCAGGGAGGGGATTACAGTACAGACCCCAGTTATTGGAGCTAGAGTTTTCCTGGTTACTATTTTAGTGTGAGGTTTGTTCTTGTGTTCAGGCCTGTGTGCCTGTGGACTTGTTAGATTTACCTTGTGATTGAACTTCTGACTGTTGTTGAGATTGTGGTTTGATGTTTGTATATGGTTGTGATTTGGTTTTCGTGGATTGTTATGAATATGGTTGTTGTTGAATATACTTTGTGGTCTTGTATTGGTTGATCTTGAGATCTAATGACAGGTTTATGGATGTTTATTGCTCTTGTATTGTGCCTTGCATGCTTGGGGTGATCCCGAGGTGCAGCGTGTTTTGGGGACGTGACAGTTTAGACAATAAGTTTTCTATCCTGTTGATAACCCCATTTGCAGTATGCCTTATAGAGTCATAGAAATATCCATTTCTGGACAACCATAAACTCCAACAAATTATTGATGGCAAAAGTTTGGTATTTTGTGATGATATTGTATTAGGGGTAGGTTTTGTATTGTGATGACTCATGATAGGAACAATGGTATTTTGTATTGATGATGATAGTTCTTATTCTCTTCTCCATCCAACTAATTTCATTACAATGGTGTTTTATATTGATGATGGGTTTGTGCTTTCTTAATAGTGATGGTGGTTTGTTTTGTATTGATAATGATAATGGTAATGGTGATTCAATGATGGTGATAGCGGTTGGTGGTAGTAGTATTGTGATTCTACCTGTTAGTGATAGTAGTAATGATTTAATGATGTAAGAATAGAAAAGGAATAAATTATTGTAGCATATGCATGTGCCTTTTTTATGTTGCTTTAAATAGGAATACTCTTTTACTAAGAATAATCCTATTCTTAGCAAAAATAATCCTATTCAAATTTACCCCTCAATTCTCTCTCATCCCGTTCTTATCTCAATCCCCTCAAATCTAAGCAAACGTCACTATCTCTATCTCTTCTCTCATCTTTTTTTCCAGACATCTTCTACTACCACTTTTTATCTTATCTTTTCTTTATTTGCCTCTGCTCTTACCCTTCCCCTGCTTGATGGAACTTGAATATTTTTTGTCCCTTCAACCCTAATTGATTTTATTATGATGATATTTTGTATTGGCAGTGTGTTTTGTGTTGTGATGACTGGTAATAGTAACAACGGTATTTTGTATTGATAATGGTAGCTCTTATCTTCTTCTCCATTAACCCCAACTAATTCCATTACAATGGTCTATTATATTGATGGTGGGTTTATGCTTTTTTGATGGTGGTGGTGGTTTTTTTGTATTGATGGTGATAGCGGTTGGTGGTACTAGTGGTAATTTAATGGTGATAATGGTTGTTGGTGATAGTAGCAATGATTTAATAATATAAGGGTAGAAAAGGAATACAATATTGCATCATAGGCATGTGGTTTTTTTACATCACTTTGAATAGGAATACTCTTTTACTAATCCTAAAACAGCGGGCACAAATATAATTTACCTAAATGGAAAACCCAATTCTAGAGTTAGTCAATTGGCAAAAAGTTGTTCGTTGGGCTTTGTGAATCAGGATATAACAAGCTCAAATTTAGCCCATTTAAAATTTAGATTTTAGGGCAAAGTTTGGTCTATCAAAGCTTACAAACAATAGGTCCAAGCTCAACGCATTTAATTAAGCGAGTATTTCAGACCGAGTTTGAGCCATCCAAACTCACTTATGTTTTTTTTTTCTTTTTTGTACTTGAATTCAGATAATTACTAACCAAGAAAATTCTCATATTTTATATTCTATAATGATATAATATTATATTTTAAATTATTCTATATACAATCACTTATTATATACAATCATTTAAATAAAACAAGTTAAAAACTTTAACTATGATTAAATGATACATTAGATAATGTAATGGTATTGTTTTAACATTTTTTTTTTTTGTTAACAAAGTATCATATGATGATGAAGTGTACCTTAGGTGATAACACACTTTTCGTATGACCTATTAGTCATTGGTTCGAGTGACTAAGAGGTAGAGTGTAACACCCAAACTTTTTCCATCTATTTGACATTCCTAGAAATACTCATTGATGTCTATTCTAGGTGCTCACTAACCGTTTTAGCCTTCGTAGTTTTCATTTTTGTTTTGGGATAGAAAGTAAGATAAACATTAAAGTGAGGGACTAAAATGTAGAAACAAGTTCTTCAATATTTCAACTTATAAGATAAGGTGGCAGCTCATTTTCCTTTCAGTTTTATTTGTAGTTGCTAAAATCACAAAAAATTTCCAATTTTTTTCTCGTACTTCTATTTCGTTGATCTTCAATTTTATCCAACAAACAAGTTGTTTCAATTGAATTTAATGCTAAAAAAGTATTGCTAATCAAATATTAAAGCCTATTAGGTAAGTTATTTGTGAATTAATAATCCTTGTTTTGAGTTACGGCATCAAAGCCTTGCTTGAGATTTTTGTTCATTTCTTGTTGTTCTTACTTAATTCTCGTTGTTGAATTATTCTTTATCTTTTTCCAGCCATTCTTCATAGTTAGAAACACTTCTTAAACAACTGATTTTAAGGGTTACTAGTTGGTGGTATGAGTTGATTGGTCGTTCGTGCATAGTTCATAAGGTTTGTAATTAGGGTTTTGGTTAATTAAATCTAGTAGGCTACAAACTAAACTTTGGGGGAGTAAAATGAGAATTATAATGTTAAGAGAACTTGAGGACTATAATGCAATTTAGTTTTTAGGAAAATAAAAGAAATAAAAAATGTTATAAAATTAGATTGGTGACTAGGTTCAATCTAGTAGGAGGTGTGACCTCCTAAACTAGTCTTGTAGCCACCAAATTACCTCCTTAACACTTTATGAATATATGTACTACTACCTAAAATAAACTAGTAGAAATCTGCAAGAAAGAAGCAAAAATAGAACAAAAGAGAGAGGGAAGAAGAACAAGAAGGTAGAGAGGGAGGAACAAGAATTCCAAGAAGAAAGGCAAGAAGGATGAGTGGACAGCTTGGACAGCTTAAGGAAGATGAAGTTTTCCACACATAGGTGAGGATTTTTACGACTACTTTGTTCTAAAAAATGGTAATATATGTTTCCTGATGTTCATGTATGACTTCATGGTTAAAATATTAAGTTTTGGAAGTAATATAAAGCTATGAAATTAGTTTACACAATTGAAAGTGAAAATCCAGCATGTACAGGATAGTTTCTAGCAGTTTTGAGTAGTCTGATTCAATAGGCCATAACTTGTTGTTGAAAACTCAAAATTGATCTCTGTTTGTTTCTATAGAAACTAGACTCAAAGAGATTTAATTAAGTATAAGGATCATGACCCATTTATTTGTGCACTAACCTCAATGAATCTTTAAAATTGTGAAAAATCAGCTTTGCTGGTGATGAGCAGATTTGGTTTGATATTGTTCTTAATTTGGGGTGATTTTTGAATAGGTAATGATTTGATTCAGGGGGTAATACCTTCACAAAAGTTTTATTATTTTGAATCTAGTTTCCAATGGATCAAGAATCAGGGTTATTGGAGCTATATATCTCATGTTATGATGATTTAGATATGACTGCCCAAATCTAGTCGTTGCAGTGTTACTCTATATGATTTCTCAATTTGTAGTTGAATTTCGGTAGATTGTAGAAATATTTGGAGAACAACTTCCTCATGAAAGTTTTAGAAAAATGAATATATTTCCAAGTCAACTCTCAAGAATTATAGTTATTGGAGTTTCCTAGCATAAGATGTGTTGATATTAGTGAAACTGTGTAATATGGAAACTCGTAGTAATGTTGTGATGATGTTCTGCCTTGTGATCGTTTTGGAGGACTTTATTCTATGAATATGAGTAAGGTTCCTTTGTAAGAGTTTTATCATGTCATGTTAATTTTCCAATGGCACCAAGAACATAATTATTGGAGTTCTATAACACAAGATACAAAGATTGTAGTTAACTCCTTCAAATCCGAAATTTTATGATCGTTTATGTGAAAATATAACATGTTATGGCTGCTCCAATTCCTTGTATTTATATGTGTATTGATGTTTTAGTGGACTGTTTTTAGATGTATATGTTGCCATTCATAGCACAAATCAACTTAAGAGTAAATTGTTTTGTGGGATTAGGTGATTTAGGGGCTGATTTTAACACCTACATGTACTAGTGAACTTGGCTTATTAGTTTAGCCTAATTGGTTCTGTACACTTAATCACAACACAATGTAATTACGTTGGATTAAACTTAAGGGCTAAATTCTTTATAGTACTCTTTATTTATTCATTAACATCATTGTGAGAATTACAAGATGAGAGAAATGTAACGTGAGCAGGAAATGTGCTATTTAACCTAGAAGGGTTAATTTAAGTTTCCATGATTAAGGGTGGCTGGAAAAATAAGTTCAAGCCAAATGTAATTGAAAATATAAGATGTAATACAAAAATTAATGACTAACTACAAATGATATCCAAACTGATTTTTAAACAACTCTTTATTTTGCGCTAAGCTAAATTTATTACTTTTGATATCTTCTTAGTGGAGAAAGTAATATAGATTGGATGCTCTTGGTAACTGAATGGGTTAAAGAGGAAGACAGGGAAAGCATTTTGAGAAGGCTTTAATCTAAATAGTGAATGTTTCTAACTCTTGTTTTAACAAAGGTTTTTATGGTGAATTTCATGTTACTACTAAAATATTAAGTGACCTATTATTTATTGTTCGGATAACCCACAATAATGTATACAATGTAATGTCTCAATGCCAGAGTGATTTGTTTACTTTGAATCGTTTGAAAATGACTCATTCATATATTTAAAGTTGTTTGTGCATGTTTGTTCACCCAGTTGTGTACTTTATCGCACCTGGGAGAACTAAGCCTAAAGAATCTCATGTTAAATTTTATTGTAAAAACCTGATACTATATTCGTGAACTACTTGTACATGTTTGTAAACTGGGTTGTGTACCATACTGGGAAGAACTGGGCCCTGCCGAATGTAGGTTGCATACGCTGGGTCGGTAATGGATTTGGTTGCAAACAGTCTATCTACCGCGGGTTTGCAGCCCACTTTCTTTGGACGAGACGATCGTCAGCTTGTGGGTGTGTGATTCTAACTTGGGATTCTTGAGATTTCTCCATACTATTGTGGCCACTTGGAGTTTTGTAGTGTATTTGACGGAGGTTCAGAGATGGAGATTGTTGTATATTTCGGCGTCATCTATGTCAAGATGGAGTTGTGTCCTCATTATTTTGGAGAAAATCTGGATATTGATAGCTCACTTTGAGCTCTCTTGTATCCACCAATATCCTACTTATTTGAGTTCAAATTTGTATACTTGCCTATTTATTAGTTGTGTTGAATTCTGTGGCTAAATGAATATTCACTGACCGGTTGTGGAGTTTGATTCTCATCATTGAAGATTATTGGATACTTTCTATAAAAGGTGTTTTACAACTTAAAACCTCACTAAGCAATAGCTCACATATTTTCTTTTATATTTGTTTTCCTTAGGTGCAAGGGATTAAAAGCTTAAGGATCCGTACAAGAAGAGGTTTCGTAAGGTTTATTGTTTCATAAAGCGTAGTAGTTGTACATGGTTATAGCTATAGTTGAGATAGTTTATATTATGGATTCGGTGAGTTGTAGCTTGTAACTATTTGATTATTTGAGAGTAAATTTGATTTCATATTCTATAAAAAGTATTTAGCGCTAGCGAGAGTTAGGCGGACGTCTGACCGGGTCTATCCGAAGTGGGGTCTGGTTAGGGTGTCACATAGTGAGAGAGGCGTCTTTTTTAAAAATAAAAATAAATTATCATTATCTATAACTATACATTAAATGAATTTAAGTATTACGAACATATATGTAATATTTGCAAAAGTATATGCACACACACACATATATAAGATAATACAACACATAAATATATATCTTATTGAGCCGAGCCACTTTGAAATAAGGTTTAAAATTTAGGCCCAAACTCAGCAGAGTCGATTCTCAAAATAGACTCAACACAACCCTGATTTTAGATGATTGACCTTGGGTTGGCTCAGTCGAATTGATAATCTTCAATTTA
This sequence comes from Cinchona pubescens, assembly GCA_025175665.1. Classification (NCBI taxonomy): domain Eukaryota; kingdom Viridiplantae; phylum Streptophyta; class Magnoliopsida; order Gentianales; family Rubiaceae; genus Cinchona; species Cinchona pubescens. The sequence continues at coordinate 3,222,871 of JANKKI010000016.1, forward strand.
GATATTCTTTTAGGGGTTAATTACACCTTGCCCCCTTGTAAACTTGACCGTCTCTTGATTTGACCCATGAGAAAAATTTATATACTTTTTGTCCCCTTTAACTAACGGTCAAAGCCAAGTATTGTCAAAAGTTTAGAGGGTGGCGTAAAATTATTGAATTACCCTCATATAATTCCCCTGTCTCTTAAAGTTAGTTTAAGTTTACCTCTGTAGTGGTACAAAATTACTATAATGCCTAAAATTTTACTTTATCCCTCGTAAAGTAGATAAAATGCCCAAATGAAGAGTTTCTTACTCTGATGATCTTTGTTATTTTATAAGTTAATTAACATGTTTTCAAATTTCCATCATCCTTATGATGATTTCTAATGGACCATATAAGAAGTTTAGGATTGAAATTAATGTAAATTAGGTTTTCAGTAAAATTATTACTTTATTTTGTTTTATAATCCCAAGGAAACATATTGATACAATTTTATGTTGGATTTATACCTGTTCTAAGAACGTATAAGGAGAAAGCGTAGTCATGGATCTTCTCATACACAATTTTCCAGTCATTTTTAGCTAGTTTAGTTGCTATAATTATAATCATAACTAAAATTCAAGTATGGATTTGGGCATCGGAAAAAAAAAATTTGTTGTGGCTCGAGACTACGTCGCCAATAGAATTAGCCATTATAATCATAGATATACTTATGTCTCTATGAAATTCTATCATTTAGAATTAATTACGTTTATTTATCGAACAGGGAGAAGTATAATTTTGGGCCATTATAGGAGTTAAATTATAATTAATCCTAATATTGATATGAGGCTAATTTAGTAACTTTGCACCACTTTCTAAGGTTTTGACTAATAGTTGGTTTTAATTGTTAGTCTGATATAGGAACCTTCAGAGCAGCATCAGACGCATGAAAAAAACATCAGCCATCCGAACTCTATGAAGAAGTCACACATCAAAGCAAAGTAATATGTCACGAACACATGATCGGACACATGATGATTGTCCGACATTGAGCTGGAGAAAAATCACAAGAAGAGCAATAAGCTTCGGACACTGATGATCATTTGGGATAAGCACAACCCGAAACTAAGAAGTTTCTGGTCAAGGTTCAGACGCATATGAAGCAAATGGGATCAAACTTCAGACGATAAAGACCATCCGAAGAAAAGAGTTCAAAATAAAGAAGTTTCTGTCGCAAGCTTTGTAGGATGCATATGACCCTTCAAAACACTGTTCATGAAACTGTAGGACACACGATCGAACATCCGAACCACCATCCGAACTCCTAACGGCTAGTTTATTGACCATTGGGGCTCAAATTTCATCACATCTTTCATCTATAAATAATCAATGGACATCAAAATGAAGGAAACAACTACTACATTCAATCCCAACACTTGTGAGAGCTATTTGAGAAGAAATAGGTTAAAATATTGTGGGTTGTATTGGTTTGAGTAGTGTACTTCTCTTGACTCAATTAGAGCAAGTTAGTGTGAGAAAGAGTAGACTAGTGAGTGATCTTCCAGTGTAAGAGTAGAGGGATAAGAAATGTACAAAAGTGAAATTATAGTGTAAAACCCTTTGGCTCAACTAGAGGGATTTAGTTGGTACAAGGGTGATCCTACTTTGTGTACAAGAAGATTATTGCCTCACCTTCTTTGAAGAGGCACTACTAGTGGATGTACTCCATTGGAAGTTTGAGGAGCTTGCGAGTTTGGTTTGCTTTTCTTATTCTCAATCTTCATATTTCTCATTTGTCTTTGAGCATTTATTAATTAAATATTTATCTTTGATCATTTGTGCTTAAGTGTTTATTTGTTGCATATAGTTTGAATTTCTTTTAAGTACATTAAAATATTTATTTTTAGAAACTACCTAATTCACCCATCTTTGAGGTTGTTTTGGGTCAACATTTTGAATATTTTTAGGGTTTAAGTATTATTTTTGCTATTTTTTGCTTTTATGTTTTAAAATACACTAATTGTGTTAATTTAGTATTTTTAATGTTATTTTAGTTTTTTTATAATTATGGAGTGTATTTATTTGTAGGGTGTCGTTGGAGAAAATGGCGCGACAATCGGATGAGAAATGGATCAAATCAAGCAATTAAGTAGTGTAACCGCAGTCGTCAATCTAGTAACAACCGTCACTAGGCTCAACTTGATACTGGAAGTTTGACCGACCTCAATAACTGTGGTTTCTAACATAAGAAGTATCAGTGACCGCATTAACCAAAATGAAGAAGGAATTTCAATGACTGCAGTCACCGAGCTGTCAGTGACCACCGTTACCAAGTGTGGTCCGAGTAGTTTGAGGGGCAAAATTATCCGATCTATGACAAATTATTGCTACAGTTTTCCTTCCCAACTCTAGCACTATAAATATCTCCTTAAAACCTATTTGTAGGTTAAGTAGAAGTAGATGTAATGTAGGAGTAGGAGTAGGAGTAGATTAGATAAGCTTGTAGTATAGTTCTATCTTCTTCATCTCTATTTGGAGAGGATTTTCTTAGATTGGATGTAGTTTAGTGTACTTTTATAGCTTCTAGTTATAGACTAAAGATTCCTAGTATAAGTTCTCTTTATTTATGTCTAATTTCTTATGCTTTGTGTTAATCTAGTGTAGTTTAGTCTAAATGCTTTTCTTTAAATAGCTTCTTAGATTAATTGGTAGATTAGTTTGTTGCCTCCTTTAAATATGCTTTCTTAGTATAAACTTAAACAAGTGATTTATAGTTAGTAAATTCAAAGGCTTCATTAATTGCCCTATTTTTACATGCTAATTTAAATGCTTTCTTAAGTGTTTGTAGTCTAGATTGGTTAGTTAGGGTAGATTAGTTAATGGATTTTCTTTAATTATGCCTCTCTAGTGAGTAGATTAGTTAATTGCTTCCTCAAAATGTCTTCCATTTTACTTGCTTTCTTTAAATGGTTTCTTAAAAATGCTCTCTTTTTACATGTCTTCTTTAATTACTTTCTTCAAAAATGCTTTCCTTAGTGTTAATGTTCACTTTAAATTACAATACATTAGTTAGTATTAAAATTGCTGTCTTAGCCTTCTATATTCTAGTTTTAATGAAAACTTTACTTAAAATGACCACTTCAACTAATAATTCAACTAAATAATCGGTAATTACAGAGCAACCCTTGTGGGTTCGATCCCTATTTTTCTTTATTACTAGTTGACAACTATATACTTGCGTGATGTTGCCTAGTTAGTTTTAGTGACATGACATTCTATGCGCTTGAATTTTAATTAACATTTTCATTATATGTATGTGAATCTTTCATTGTTGTAATTTAGCTTAACTGTTTAATTAATTTGTGTGTTTAATAACTAGACTTGAACTAGTTTTTTTTTTTTTTTTTTTTTTTATCAAAACAAAAAATTCCAATGCAATATTTTTAAAAATAAAAAAAAAATGTAACAAAAAATCCTTCGATTTTTTGTGCCAACGGATTGGACAAAATACTGAAAAAAACTAAAAGGATTTATAAAACTCTAAAAATTTATAATTTATTTCTTAGATGAAAACTTGAAAACCAATATACCTTAAAAATTAATTTAAAGAGATCCCAAGTAATATTTAAAACTCATAAAATTCATAAAAAACACTTTAGATATAATAGAATTAGTTTTGTACCTTTGAATACTCATAAAAATTATCCTAAATTTTATCAAATGATAAAATTACTCATAAAATGTATTTTAATTTTTTTTATCCAACACGAGTTTCAGTGATATAGATTAAAATGAAGGACAATTTTGAAAATAAACACTAAACAGTAAACACTGTAATAAATTAAAATTTAAAAATACACGAAAGTTTTAGGGAACGTTAATCGCGTAAGGCTTTCAATGGAAGCTTAAAGGTTTTAAATGAATGATAGTTTTGAAAATGAAAAATAAACACTGATCATTGGAACATATTAAAATTTAAAAAATACATGAAACCCTAAAAGTGACTAATGATTTTACATATCTTCATCTGACAAATTATCTTTCGATGCATAATAAGGATTAGCTAGTAACATCGCAATTTCAAAGTTGGTTAACTAGTGGTTGATTGCAGCCACTTAGTCTCGAATCAACTCTATCAAATGATATCGGCATACGATTAAGCATGCGGTTGTTTTCTTTCTATATAAATTGAACAGTTGTCTCGTACTACTACCGATTTATTGATATGGATCTAAACAGACTGAAAATGTGTCAAGATGAGGAGATGAAAGATGGAGCAAGCATGAATGGATTCACTCTTGCCAAGATTGGAGTACATTCGTGGTATTTTGATCAAGTTGGATTGGACTATTCTCAATTCAATAATACATGAAGTCCAATTCTTCAAAGTGAAGCACGAGTGGAGATCCTTTAAGTGCAAGAAGGCCAAATTTCCTTTCAAGTTTATTTTAGTTTGGTATTTATTGTGTAAAGCCCAATAGTAGTTTAAGTTTTTGTAAATTGGGCTGGTTTTAAGTTGGGTTTAAGTCGAGTTTAGTTGTTGATTTAATTCTTAGTTTTAGGCTCATTAATTAGCCTTAATAAGGCCCATTTAGCCAAATCTTGGGACTACTTATGGCTGAACCCTAGCACTACTTTTTTAGGAGTTTTTAAGCTAGTTTTTAGGATATCTATAAGCCTATAAATAGGCCTATGGACGAATTACAACAGATTTTTATCAAAAAAACTTTTCTTTTTCATGAGGAAAAAGTTCTTTCTTTTAGTCTTTGGATTAAGACTTTGTTAGGATCTGTATAATATCGCTTGAGCAATGGTCATTGTTCTAACCGACTTATAGTTTTGGTTCTTGCCTGATTCATATAGGCAACGCGTCAATTCTTGCTTTAAATCTTGTTAAGAGTTTGGTTCTTGTCTCGCTATAGACAACGGGTTGAATTCTTGCTTGATTCTTGTGTGTTCTTTTTCGTTCTTGTTTGTGTGTTTGCTGTCCAAATTCTTGTGACCGACTTTGAAGTTGATCCTTGGGGTTTTGGTGTCATCTTGAATTGTTGGGTTTCGTGCCATCAAGTTGATCGCGCACGGGGTTCGCATCATTTATTCTATTCATTAAGTGGGTATAGCGTTTTGGTACAAGAGAACCAAGACTTTGTCGTGTCTCCCTTAGCCAGTCCGACTCTTGGTGGCGAAATGCCCATTCTTGCCAAACTCCACAATAATATTCTCTTTGATCAAACTCACAGTAGTGACGATAATCATCATCTCATTCCTGTAACAACCACATGTTATGTGTAGACCAATTTGTATGTGAATGATTTTGGGTTTGGGTTGGTGATATATATAGAGTTTTAAACAAAATGAATAAGATTGTAAATGAGAGCATAATTCATTTCATCGACAAAAACCCTTGCAAACTTGTGAAGGAATTCAAGCACACATCAAGGACAAAATGAATGTTGAAATCTCATATATGCTCGCCAAAAAGCCATTAACATAGTTTATGGTGATTGGCTGTCATCAGTTGCAGAACTACAAAAATATTTCAAGGAATTGGTAGCACAAAATCTTGGTACTATTGCAAATTGGAGATATCATCCACAAAGTCGGTCCAAAAAGATCATTATCGACTTTGTATTTTGGGCATTTTCACCTTTAAGCCAAATATTCTGATATAGTAAATCTATTGTATGTGTAGATGGAATGTTCTTAAGGGGTGCTAATAAAGGGAAGCTCTTAGTCATGGTCGGGTACGATGCTAGCAATCACCAACCACTACTGGCATATACACTTGTGGAAGAGAAGACAAATGAACAAATTGAGTTGGTTCATGACCCAACTACAGGTTCATGTTTGGCAGGATATGCACCATATTTGCATCATATCATGTTGACACAAAGGTATCATCAATGCAATAAACAATCTTGAATTTCGAAGGCCATTTTGTAGGGTGCATCGCTTCTGTCTCATTCATGTTAGAAGTAATTTCAGTAAGAAGTTTAGAAGTCAAAGGCTAAAGGACCTATGTTGGCTAGAAAGGAGTGCGAGACAACATTGAAAGTTCGATTGGTATATGGAGTAGATACACAATATGAGCCATGAACCTTATGATTGAATCATGAATAGGAAAACCTAGCCCGAACAATGAGCTTATTCTTGTGATAGCAGGTTTTGTTGGGATATTTTATCAACTAATATGGTGGAAAGTTGGAACAAAGTCCTTAAAGAAGGTTGGTATTTGCCAATTAAGGTTTGTATTGACTTCACTTTTCATAAAACAATTGAACTTTTTAACTAGTAAAATAAAAAGACAAGTTATGCTAGATTCTACGTACCAAAGAAAACTTGGAAAAATATTTCAAAATTGAGAATACAGCCCGGGGCAATACGGTTTAGAAGTTTGATCATCAATGCCAAATATAAAACATTATAACAGCTCTTCGGCCTGATGAAAGGGGCACAAATGTACAAATTGTAAACTTATAAAAAAGAATGTGCACCTGTGAGAAATGGATGATACTTCAATTTCCATGTTCGCATGTGATGGCTTCTTATTTTAATTGCAGAATTAATCCAACTACGTTTGTTAGTGAAGTGTACAACAACCAAACATATCTATAAATGTAGTCTAGTCATTTTAATCCACTCTGACATCTGGACTATTAAAAATATGCTTATTTCAGTCTTACACTCTTTCCCCATAGGATGGCACCAACTAAACTTATGAAAGCAAGAAATGTTAGGATATGTAACGAGATGGATACGAGGTGCCCTGATACTCCAAGGAGATGTAGCACATGTCGTATGACCAGCCGTAATGCCAGGTAATTGTCGAGCTAACATAAAATGGGCTAGGAATTTTTTCATGTAATTTCAAGAATCTTGTCTATATTTTAGGGTTTCTTGTACTTGTAGCTCTTAATTTATGTGAATTTTTGGTATTTAATATTTGTTTACATAATTATTGTTCTTTTAAATTTATTAAATCTTCTATTTATACACTTCAAACTACATCCACAAAAAAAATCGTTATCCCTATGACTAAACTATACAACCAACTAAAAACTCAATTCGCAGTATAACATTAACCTTAATAATCCAAACACTTTATTTAATTTTTAATTATTTAGGACCCAGATAGCATTGGCCATATGTTACCTGGGTCGTATGAAGTATATAGGACCTAGTTAGCATACGTGGGTCGTATAAGCTTTGCTACCTGGCTAGTTTCAGAAAAATTAAAAAAAAAAGAAAAAAAAAACTTCACAATGGACCCAAGTCTTTCCTAGTCAATTACATCTTTTCCAATTTCCCTAATAACTTTGAAACAAGAAAAAGAATGAGTAAATGACTCCAATAGTTCCTAAACTTTTATCAATGATTCTATTTTGTCTTTCAACTTTTAAAAGTGTCTATCAAATCCCTAAACTATTAAATTTGACTTTAAATTGTCCCTCAATGTCAAATTTAAGTATGGTAATTTTTACTTTGCCCTCCAAAGGTTTCGTTAATTATCAGTTTGATCTTTCCAAGTTCAAAAATTTGGCAAAATTATTTCATTATAATAGTTTTGGATAAATATTTAATTATTGACTTTTTAACTAATAAAAAAAATGACGGAACTAATATTCGAACACAGTTTGTTCAATCATCTATTGTGTTATAATATATTTTAAAGAATATTATCATTTTATTATAGGTTAATCAGGTTATTTAAATTTCAATGACACGTTTAGTAAAGTAAAAATAACTTTGTAGAACTTGTACAACTAATAAAATAAGAAAAAAAAAAGGAAAAATTTAAAATTAAAATGAGACTAATAGTTTATAATTATCTTATTATCAAATGATTTTATTATCAAAATTTATCACAATATATATAATCTTAACTTTACAAAAGTATTAGACTGATTAAGGAAAAAATATTTTTAAAATAATTTTTAAGTTGTACAAAATTGTTAGAAAGATAGTTTTGTTATTTTCTCTTAGTCAAATTATTCAATTATTTAATATTTAACTAAAAGTATCGAAAAAAGTCTAAATGTCTTATTTTCTAGACTTAGAGAGAGAAATAGACATTAAAAAAATATTAGGGGGCAAAGTAAAAATTACAATAATTGAATTTGATATTGAGGGACTTTTTAGAACTAAAAGAAAAAAAAAATGCAATTTCAGTCATCAAAGTTTAAATCGTGGTCCATTTTGGTTCCCAAAGTTTCTAGCAAAATACATTTAGTCGTCAAACTTTCCAATTTCAACCAATTCATGACAAGGCATGCTAATTTAAAAAGTCACATGCAAAGCAGGTGACTCTCAAATCTCAAATTCCAAATATGAAAAAAAAAAATATACAATTTTAGCTTCGAAACCTCAAAGTTTTGGTCATGATCTTTTCTGCTCCCCAAAGTTCTAAACAAAATGCATTTAACTCTCAAACTTTTTAATTTTTACTAATTTAGGACAAATTTAAAAATTCTATCAATTATCGACAAAAAAATTATGTGCATTGAACATAACTGTTAAATTTATCCTGTGATATAACACTTTCTAACCGATTTCAACCCATTTAATCATATTTTCACTTTTCCCTCTAACTTTCAATGCCTAACCATTTAATATTTTTGTCTATATTATAACACTTCCCATGCATGTGACTGTTAAATCTAATATGGGTAATAATACCTTCCAACCGATTTTAACCCATTTAATCTGGTGTTGGAAAGTTATATCCAAAGAAAAGATAATACTAACACAATAATAATTCACTAATAAACAAAATAATAATTAATTCAAGATTAATCTTTGAGATATAATAAAATAATAACAATTCATTTTTATAGTATACTGAAACTAATTTATTGAGGTTAATCTTTGGATAATGTTTGCAGAATTTGGTATAGTAAATAAAAGCTCAATATTTAGTTACATATATTGAACAAGATGAAATGATTAATATATTAGTTTAAAGTTGTACTTCGTGTGCTCATAAGCAGCCTCTTTTATAATACTTTTAAATTAGCAACGGATTTTTCCGTCACTAGCATTTTTTAATATTTTAAAATATTAATTACTGACAGATTTTTCTATCACTACTGTTATTTTTAGCAACGGAATTTTCAATTGCTAAATTTTTTTAAAAAATCTATTACTAATTTAAGGTTTCCACAATGTCTCAAAACTAAATTTAATAATCGATTTACTGATGAAAAAATCCGTCACTAAAATTCCATCGGTAAAATCGTTGGTATATTTTATCGATGAGACATTTTTCAACAAATGGATTTTGTAGGCAAATCCATCATTAAATTGTTTAGGCGATAGATTTTTGCCGAAAATTCGTTGCTAAATCCATTATTAAATGGGTTGAAATCGATTAAAAAGTATTATAATATAGATAAGAATAATGAATGTTTAGGTATTGATAATTAGAAGAAAAAGTGAAAATATAGTTAATTGGGTTGAAATTGGTTGGAAAGTGTTATATGTCAGGGTAAATTGCATGTGACTTTGTTCATCTGTAATTGACAAAATTTTATATTTGTTCTAAATTGATAGAAATTAAAAAGTTTCGGGATTAAATACATTTTGTTTGGAACTTTGAGGACCAAAATAGATCATGACCCAAATTTTGAAAGCCAAAATTATATTTTCACGTTTAGAACTTGAGATTTAAAGCAAGTGACTGTTCCTTTTGTAATTGATGAAATTTTTAAATTTGTTCTAAATTAGTAGAACTTGAAAAGTTTGAAAACTAAATGTATTTTAAATTGATAGAAATTGAAAAGTTTAAGGAGTAAATGTGCTTTTCATGAAATTTTGGGAAACAATATGGACCACAATCCGAACTTTAAGCGCTAAAATTATATTTTTACCTACAACCAAATTTAAAAGTTTAGGGATGTGATATACAATTTTAAAAGTTAAAGGACTAAATGGAATCATTAGTAAAAGTTAAGGGACATTGGAGTCAATAAGTCATTTACTCCAAAATGAATAAAGGAAACTAGCCGTTGAAAGAAAACAGCAAGCAAACACCGTCGCTGTTCTTATAACGTTCAAAAAAATTTTGAATTCCAACTCGTTTTTTCCATTCGTAAAAATATCCCATCTCTCTTTATTTTACATCGATCCAATCTTTCTCCATCTATATGTCAAATTATAGTGCCGTGTTAGGTCGAGGTGGCAATTGTGATTCAAATCCATTTATTATCCAAAACTATTAAATTTAAATGGATATGGTTGATCCTAAAAAGTTTAATGGATTTATCCATTTACAACCATTTATTAAATGAATTTTAATGGATAAACGATCTAATCCATATAAATCCATTTAACTAACAAATTATTACAAAATAATAATCTACACACTATATATATATATATTTGATGTCACTCACACCCACATTTGCACCCATTTACACATACTTACACACATTTTCACACATTTTAATACACAAACACACTTACACACTTTCACATATTTTCACACACACAGTTTCATACATTTTCACACACACACACTTTCACATATTTTCACACACACACACAGTTACACTTTTATACATTTTTACACACACACTTGCTCACATATTTACACTCACACACACTTAAACACATTTTCACACTTACACACATTTTCACACATACACACACTCACTCACATTTCACATACGCAAACACATTTTAAACACATACTTACACATATTTTTACACACACAACCCCACATAGTTTCACAATTTTTCAGATGCACATGCACACTTACACACATTTTCACACACACACACATTTACACTTCTACACACACAGTTCAAACATTTTCACACACACACATACACACTTACACTTTTACACATGTTCACACACACACTTTCACACTTACATTTTTACACGCACAGCTTACATATATTGTCACACACTTAAATATGTTTCCACACAATTTCACACATATTTTCACACACTTACACATACAGACACACACAAACTCTTTCACATATTTTCACACACACAAACACTTCCACACATTTTTACATACTTACACACTTAACACACAGACGTACACTTACATATGTTTCCACACACATATACACAGATATTTTTCACATACGTGCTTACAAACATTTTTACATACACACATTTTCACACACTTGCACACATTTTCATACACTTTCACAATTTTTCACATATACACACACATTTTAATACACATTTTTTCACACACACTTACACACACATATAGACAAACTTTCACACATTTCACCCACATACACTTACATACATTTTTACACACGCACACACACACACTTTTCACACACACACACACTAATTTCATACATTTTCACACAATAACACATTCACACACACTTAAAACACATTTTCACACGTACACACACACTTTCACTCATATATACACACTTACTCACATTTTCACACACTTACCCACACATATTTTTAAACACACACACACACATGTTTTTACACATACATATACACTTACACATATTTTCACATATTTTCACACACAACCACACATTTTCACATATTTTTACACACACATGCACACTTACACACATTTTCACACACAGTTTCACACATTTTTACACGCACACATACACTTTTACATATTTTCACACACACACACACGCTTAAATATATTTTCACACAATTTCAGACACTTACACATACAGACACACACACAAACACTTTCACATATTTTCACACACAAACACTTCCACACATTTTTACATACTTATACACTTACAAACACACACTTATGTACACTTAAATATATTTCCACACACTTACACATAGATATTTTCACACACACACACTTACACATATTTTCATATACTTGACCACATTTTCACACACTTGCACACATTTTCACACACTTTCACACATTAACGTTTAACACACACATATTTTCATACACACTTACGCACACATATAGACAAAGTTTCACACATTTTCACACACATACACTTACATACATTTTCACACTTTCACACATATTTTTAAACACACACATTTTTACACACACCCACACAGTTTCAAATATTTTCACACACACACTCACACTTACACATATTTTAACACGCACACATACACACACTCTTACACATTTTCACACACACTTACATTTTTACACATTTTCACACACTCACACCTTCATACATTTTGACACACATTTTGACACACTTACACACACACATTTCCACACACACACACTTATATATGTTTTTGCACAATTTCACATACTTACACACACGGACACACACAAACACTTTTACATATTTTCACACATAGACACACACAAACAGTTTAACATATTTTCACACACACACTTATACACATTTTCACATACTTACACACTTACACACACTTGCGTTCACTTACATATATTTCCATGCACACTTACACTCAGACATTTTCACACACACACTTACACACATTTTCACACACTTTTCACACACACACTTACACACATTTACACACACACTTTTACATATTTTCATACACACACATATTTTTGTGTACACATACACACATACTCACACATATTTTTCACACACGCACGCATACTTGCACACTGACACATATTTTCACACACACTTACACATTTTTTCTCTCACCCACACACTTACACACATTTTCACATACATACTTGCACACACACATTCACACATTTTCTCGCACACAATTTCACACATTTCCTTACACATACACACAAACATTTTCATACATACACGCGCGCACACACTTTCATATATTTTCACACACATATTTTCATACACAAACTGACACACATTTTCATACACTTATACTTATTTTTAAACACACACACTTACACTCATTTTCACACATTTTTACGTACTTACACACATTTTCACACATACACACTTACATATATTTTTTGTATATATATAAACACACACACGCACATTTTCACTTACGTGTTTTAACATATTTTCACACACACACATTTTCACATATTTTCAAATACAATTACACATAAACTTTCACACATTTTCTCACACGCACACAAACTTTCATATTTCACACAAACACACACATACACTTACTGACATTTTCACACTTGCACACAGTCTTAGCCACATTTTCACATACTTGCACACACTTATATATATTTACATACACATTTACACATTTACACACTTACACACACACATATTTAAATACACACTTGCACACATGTTCACATGAAAATGTGTGAAAGTGTTAAAATTTGTGTAAATGTTTGTATAAATATATATATATATATAAGTGTCTGTGTGTGTGAAAATGTGCATAAGTGTGTTTATGTGTGAAAATATGTGAAAGTGTGTAAGTGTATGTAAATGTGTGTACGTCTATGTAAATCTGTGAAAGTATGTGAAAATGTGTGCAAGTATGTGTATAAGTGTATGAGAATGTATGTGAAAATGTGTGCAAGTGCATGTGCGTGTGCGTGTGAGAGAGAAAATGTAAGTGTGTGTGAGAAAATGTTTAAGTGTGTGAAAATATGTGTGTGTGTGTAAAATTGCATGTAATTGTGTGCGAGTGTGTGTAAATGTGTGAAAGTGTGTAAGTATATGTGAAAATATGTGACAGTGTGTTTGTGTGTGTACAAATATGTGAAAGTGTGTATATGAATGAAAATATGTGTGTGTGAAAAAATGTGTACGTGTGAAAATGTGTGTAATTTTGTGTGCGTGAAAATATGTGAAAGTATGTGTGTTAAAATATGTAAGTGTGTGTCAAAATATGCATAAGTATGTGTGTATTTGAAAATGTATAAGTGTGTGTGTGTGAAAATATGTGTAAATGTGTGTAATTGTGAAGTGTGTAATTTTGTGTGTGAAAGTGTGTGTGTGTAGGTATGAAATTTTGTGTAAGTGTGTGTGTCAAAATATGTGTATGTGTATAAGTGTGTCAGAAAATATGTATGTGTGTGTGTATGTGTGAACATGTGTGTAATTATGTGTGTGTGTAAGAAAATGTGTAAGTCTGTGTTTTAAAATGTATGTATGTGTATGAAAATGTGTAAATATATCTGTATGTATGAGTTATTGTGTGTGTATATGAAAATGTACATGTGTGTATGTGTGAAAATGTGTAAGTGTATGTGTAAGTGTGTGTATGTGTGAAAATGTGTGTCTATGAAAATGTATGTGTGTGTGTGTGTGAAAATATGTGTAAGTGTGTGCATGTGAAAATGCGTGTATGTGTGTGAAAATGTGTGTAAGTGTGTGTGTGTGAAATTATATGAAAGTGTGTAAATGTATGAAAATGTGTGAATGTGTGAAAATGTAAGTCTATGTGTGTGAAAATGTAAGTATGTGTGTAAGCGTGTGAAAATATGTATAAGGGTGTGTATGTGTGAACATGTGTGTGTTTGAAAATATTTGTATGTGTGTGTAAGAAAATGTGTAAGTGTCATGTGCTTTAAAATGTACGTGTGTGTGTGAAAATGTGTGTAAGTGTTTGAAAATATTTATGTGTGAGTTATTGTGTGTATGTGGACATGTACGTGTGTGTGTGTGAAAATGTAAGTGTCTGTATCTGTGAAAATGTGTGTAAGTGTGTGTGTGTGAAAATGTATGTAAGTGTGTGTATGTGAAAATATATGTAGCTATATGCGTGTGAAAATGCGTGTATGTGTGTGTGTGAAAATGTGTAAAAGTGTGTGTAAATTTGTGTGTGTGAAAATGTGTGAAATTGTGTAAGTGTATGTGAAAATATGTGACAGTGTATGTGTGTGACAGTGTGTAAATGTATGAAAATATGTGTGTATGTGTAAAAATATGTGTAAGTTTGTGTGTGTGGTAATGTGTAAAATTGTGTATAAGTGTGTGTATGTGTGAACATGTAAGTATGTATATGTGAAAATCTGTGTAAGTGTGTGTGTGAGAGAGAAAATATGTGTAAGTGTGTGTTTACGCTTTAAATATAATTATATGCGTTAAAATATGTGAAAGTGTGAAAATATGTGTGTGTGTGAGAAAATGTGTGAAAGTGTATGTAAATGCGTGCAAGTGTGTGTAAGTATGTGAAAATGTGTGAAAATATGTATGTGTGAGTAACTATGTGTGTGTGAAAATGTGCGTAAGTGTGTGTGAAAATGTGTGTAAGTGTATATGTAAGTGTGTGTATTTGTATAAGTGTGTGTATATGTGTGAAAATGTGTGTGTGAGAAAATGTGTGTAAGTTTGTGTGTGTGAAAATGTGTGTGGAGTGTGTGAAATATGTGTGTGTGTGAAAATGTGTGAATGTGTAAGTGTGAGTGTGTGAAAATGTGTGTATAAGTGTGTGTGTTAAAATGTGTATGTGAAAATGTGTGTAAGTGTGTAAAAATGTGTGTAAGAGAGTGTGTGTAAAAATGTGCGTATAAGTGTGTGAAATGTGTGCAAGTGTGTGAGCAAGTGCGTGTAAATATGTGTCTGATTTTCAAAATGTGTTTAAGTGTGTGTGAGAGAACATATGTGTAAGTGTGTCAAAATATATGTAATTGTGAACATACAAATTTAAATGGTTTTTAAATGGATAATCCATTATCCATTTAAATCTATCCATTTAGATCTGTTTAATGATTGGTGTGAGTAGAACGGATAGGGCATGCTTTAGAAGACTTATTGGAAATAACTCGAATATCTCTCAATACTCAAAGTTTCATATCTGAAGCGAGTTTTCAAGAAATCGCTCGAGTTTTAGCAAAAGCCCCTTTTCGGGGTGTATCGATTGGTTGAAAGGTTTGAAAGAGAACGTTGTTTTGGGGTATGATACCTGTTAGGAATCGGATTCAAAGGATTAGTGCACCATTCAAAACAACATAACAGATTTTAAATAGATTGGATGAATTTTATCCATATCCATTTTGACACTGTCAGGTCTGGTAGGGCCTGTTTTATCTCTCTTGTGTTAGCGTGGCATGCCAGTTTATTCAGTCTATTTGAGATAAATTATATAATGAAAATACATAATTTTTAAATAATAGTTAAAATAATTATTATATTTGATTTAATAATCTAATGCTAAATTTATTATTTACAATTTTAAATATACTATATTAAATTATAATAAATTAAAAATATTAATAAAATCTGTTCATATAATAGTTTAACAGGTTATCGTATCAAATTATGTATTGATCTAATCCAACCCGTTTTATTTTATGTTATAGACGAATTGCCTTAATAATGATTGGATAATTTTAAATTGTGTAACCACTTATTAAGTTCGTAACGAGGTAATATTGTCAGAAATTGCCAATGCCATTTATATCAGTTTTATCAAAAAGAAAAAGAATCAAACAATTTCTAATCAGAAGAAGTGGCAGCCCTTTTACTTCATACTAGTCTGGTCTTCTTCTTCTCCTTGTTTGATAAAATTTCTTCAAATTTTCGTTGGATTTTACCAGAATCTTGAATCCCTTTATCTGAATTCTTGTTAAGTGTGGAACCATATTACATCTTTGAGGGGAAAATAAGAATTATTTTAAAGAGGGGCTGACTACTACAATGAACAGTGAAAGCAGCAATAACAGCAACACTCCGTCGACGGCTCCTGTGATGACATCATCCAAGCGGTCATTGCAAACTGCAAAGACCGTTGCTACGTGTCTGTTCTGGAAAGGTATAAAATTTTTGTGAATTGTGTTTGGGCAGAAATTTTGAATTTCTTGATTTCGGATTTTAGGGTTTTGATCCTTTTTTTTCCCTTCTTGATTTAATTTAATGAATTCTTTAAAATTTTAAATTGATATTTATGATTCTTTAGTGGATCTCTGTTTCAATGTGATTTCTCGATGTCATTTTCAGGTAAAAGAAATAAAACGTATTTTTATTTTTTCTATAGAAATAGTGCGATACTTTTAAATGTGTCTTCTTGATCTTATTTTTGCATCGAATTAATTATTTTAGATTAATTTAGCTTTTGTTATTTGTGGGTTTTGATTTTCATTGTGAATGTCGACGACATCCGTGTTTCTTGATTTCAATTTTGTATTCTGTATTGATGTTTGAACTTTTGTTTTGTTTTCTCTCCTTATTAAACAGGCTGCAATCTGAACTCATGGCCTTAATGGTAAGATTTCTAATCTCTTCGAGTCTGCCCCCTTCATGCATTCATTTGGCAACTTTGTGGTTTCCATTTTCTTCACTTCTTTAATCACTGATTGGATTGTCTCTTTGGTGAATGTACAGATGAGTGGTGATTCTGGAATATCTGCATTTCCTGAGGAAGATAACATATTCTGCTGGAAAGGAAAGATTACCAGTAGCAAAGATACCGTGTTCGAGGGAACTGAATACAAAGTATCCCTTCTCATTTCCAACTGATTATCCGTTTAAGGCTCCAAAGGTTAAATTCGAGACTGGCTGCTTTCATCCGAACTGGGAATTTTGAGAATCAATACAGCAACTATTGTAGAGAAACATGCAGCTAGGGGTAGTGAAGGGATTGTGTACATCAAAGGCAGTAATGGAGAGTTGGTAAGTGCCAAGGGAAGGTTGTTCAAAAATGTGAATTCTGGGAAGATTTTGGAAGCAAAAGCTATCAGGTGGGACTTACAACTACGAAAGATGACGAGTAGAGTAGAATTATTGTACAAACTAGCTGCAAAAAGGTTTTCCACAAAGTGTCTAGAGGTATTAGCTTAGATGTAGACTTGGAGAATATTTTGCTTGATATTGTTGATATCAGAGCTTGGTTTTAGCAGCTACTATCACTACAACAAAATAGACTTTTTGCTACCCTTTTCATGCGACACAATACAAAAGTATGGCAAATAAAGGACACTCCTTGAAATTCTGTTGTAAATTCACAACACTAAGGAACTTATAGACACATTTATGAAATAAAGGAGTAATACAAAAATTAACGTCCAAAACAATGTCGTTTTCTTGTAAATTAAAAATATAAATAAAAGAAAAAAAAAATAAAATTTAATATGAAAAAAATATCTCAGGCCCTACCTTATATTTCTCTCGATTAATCTTATTTTCTCTCTCTTCTTTCAGCAATGAGCAGCCATGGTCGATGGAGAAGCCACCGCGTCACTTCCCATCGCACGTAAGATTCTGATCTCTTCATCTTCTCTGTCTCTTGGCCTACGTATAATTTTAGACTCAATTTTTCTCATCTTCTCCCTTATTCATCTCTTTTTCTCTTAGGTTAGTTGTTCACCGCCTCCACCTCCATCTCCGCCTCCACCTCCACACTATTTCTCCCTCTCTCCCTCTCCAACTTTGCAATTCCATAGATTCTTGAAGAAAATATAAATGATTTAATCTTAGTTAGTTTCAATTAGTTTCACAGAAAAAAAGGATAGATTACCGATAAATATGTTTTAAATTTCTCTAATTTTTCAGGACTTCTAAGTTGTGGCGAAACCCTAACCAGGTCAAGAGAGGAGGAGATTATAAAGCACAACTCAATTTCTCGAAAACCTAACGTGGTTACGTGATAACTCACCGCGAGAATTTCCAGAAATACTCGGAGGCTCTCTCTAAACTGTCATCACTATTTTTATAAAAGACAGTAGCTACTCCAGTAGGGCCAATGAAATCACCGAGTGAGTCACTGGAGAAATTCGACTTCTATTTCAACACTACTAAGCTGATGTTATCATAATCATCGTCAATGAAGAAGAACAACAATAGCAGTGAGTTCCTGCATTTTTACAGATTAAAATGCCCTGAAGTTTTATCTTCAGTGGTTGAGTGATCAGAATGTGCAGCATCATATTAGTCAATTTTTAATTTTTTAACAACTAAAGTTTAATTCTATCAAAGTTAACTTAATCATTTATTTTAAACACAGAAGTAGTGCATGATAACATCTTGAAGCAAGATAGTAAGCCATTTGTGGATGAACTTGACTATTATGGTACGCTTAAGAAGAAAATAATTGAATTTTATTCTCCAACCATTTTGGACCAACGAGGAATTTGGTGAAGGCATGTAACGGGCTATTCGTCTCAGTAAATTCGTGTACTGATGGATATTTTAAATACATTCTAGGCTGAAGCTAAGTTTGCCATCTCTTGAAAGCTCTACACATGGGTGCTCTTCCACATGGTATGGGATATTTTTTGTTTCCCAGGACTATTTACATAATTCGAAACATGTTGTGACTCATTTTTTTTTTTATTGTCTAGTGATATTTTTGTTGTTGCATTTTACTAAAACATTCTTGCTTTCTTGTCGAATAAATGAATCTCCATTGTAAGTAGAGATTGGTTTAAGCTAGATGAGTATTGTTTCTTTGTATTGCTGGACTCATAGTTGGTCAAGAATATGTAGGAAATCCTTCACCTTTGATTGGTGCAATGGTTTAGCTTTAGCATGAGAGAGGATTTGATGTTAGTATAATTGGTGCAATAGTTTAGCTCACATGATCTTTCTGGTCCTTTTTTACTAGTATGTTAATTAGCCTTTTCCCCTTTGAGTTAATATTTTTAGTCCTATTTTCATGTCCCCAATCCACTGTTCACTGATCAGAAAAGAAAAAAAGGAATAACTAAAAACTTAAAAGTTAAAAAAAAAAACAAAAACAAAAGCAACAAGCAAATAGTACTGAAACTCTTAAAAGCGAGCTTGTGAGTCTGTTACCATGTGAAATTACTTCCTGTTGGAAGATGATCTGTAGTCATATCACCATCGTGACAACTTTCTTGCTAGTACTTATTTTCTTCATGGGCCTCTGGGCCATTTACTTTGTATTGAAAGAGCTTTTCCCATGCCCCAACACAGAATTCTTGCACGAAATTCTCTTTCCTTTATTCAGTCCTTATCAATTTTAATATATCCGTATTAGAATGGAATTTTATTTTTGAAATTCTTCATATATATATATATAACAACTTCTAGTGAAGTGCTGGAAATTTACAAATAATTCATTGGTGCAGTGGTGAAGTGGAAGGGTGGTAAGGTGGTGTCGGAGGAGTTTCAAGTGGCGGCGTTGAATGGATACAGGTTTTTTTTTTAATTATTTTTTTATAGCCAATTGGGTTAAAGGAGGGGGAAGATAAAGTGGAGAAGAGAAGGAAGAATTAAGTTCAGTCAAAGGGGTCTCGCATATTACCATTGATGCTGCTATTTGCCTGATAAAAAACAAATATATATATATTTATGCTGTTATTTTGAATATCACCAGCAGCTCTCGGTTGCCTGACTTAAGATAGGAAATCTGTGTTTGATGCTAAATATGTAAATAATTGTCTTTCTATGATGAAAAAACACTGCCTCTGTGTTCATTATGTAATTTTGCACGCTTGTTAACTCAGTTTAATATATTTGTCTTGTTAATATTGGCTCAGTTTTTTTTTATTTTGAATTTCTTTCAATGGAGCGAGGTAAGAGTACATTGTACCATAAATGTTTCAGCTGAAACTCCTGACAAGTGAAAGGTGTTGGCATGTTAAACAAGGACAAGCTTTGTCTATGTAGTGTGTGTGTGTGTGTGTGTGTGTGTGTGTATATATATATATATATATATATATATATATAATAGCTTTACACAGTGTAAAGTCTTTCCTAATTCTTCTTTGCTGGAGTAGTAGGGAAAAGTTATAATGGAAAATCTTATATCTCAAACAATGGTTGGACATGTTTGTGTGTGATAAGTTGCATGCTTAGTCAATTATTGTGTCTTTCAAAACAAAATTCGGTCACTAAGGTACCAATATAAAATGTACAACTGTAGATTGAGTTTTACCAGTCAGCATTTTCAGCTTTTGTTTTGTTTATTTTTTTTTTTCGAGTTGATTGTGAACTAGAGATTTTTTTGGAACTATCTTAGTGCTTCTAACTTCTTTATTTTTTCCAACTGTTATTTATTTATTTATTTTTTTGTGAAGAAGATATGAAAAAATGTTGAAGAGAATAAGCCAAAAGTTGGCTACTAGATGTCTTTGGGACACTGAGAACTGGCAAGTTTAATGAGTATAACATGGTTTTTTTTTTCCTTTATTACATGATGGGTTTTTTTCCTTTTAGTTTTTAATCTCAATTGTTCAACCTTGTCTGGCAATTGGATCTGTTGTGTTGCTTTTCTTTTTCTTTTTTTTTTCTTTTTTACTAAGGTTTTTTTCCCTTTTTTCGGTTCCATTTTCAGATTCTTTAAAAAAATAAAAACTGTTTTAGCTTTGACGAACTACTCAACCGGCACTAAACGTGTACCTTGGTCTCTCTGAGAGATTAAGAATGATTATTGACTTATTCTATTTCTTTCTTTTCTTAATTTCCAAGAACATTCTTCTTGTTCTTCTGGTGTTCCAATGGTGAGGACTTTTAATGCCCAAGGTTCTAAGCGTAAACCACTCTAACTGACTTTTAATGCCCAAGGTTTCACACAATATAATACTATAGAGAGGTTATTATGTGCGTCAAATTCCTAGGGAATCATTGCTCATCTGATAATCCCAGCTACGCATTTGTATGTGGTTATTGGCTTGGGTATTCCTGGTACTATTGCTGATTGAATTGCATTCTGATACCTGTTGATTAATTGTTGTCAAATTGTTCATTGGACTGAAATCATCTGAAATTCCGTGCAGAAGCCAATTTGACGCCTGAGGCAAAAGATCTTATTTGTAGGTTATTATGTGATGTTGAACATAGACTTGGCACTGGTGGGGCTGATCAAATTAAGGTGTGTTTAAATCAATTCCGTTGCTTCATTTTTCTCAAGATTTTCTTTATTTTGTTGAAAATATGAAAATTTTTGCCAAGCACATCCCTGGTTTAAGGATGCTGAATGGGATAAACTGTGTGAAATGGAGGCAGCTTATAAAACAGAAGTTAATGAAGAGCTGGATACCCAGAATTCTTATAAACTGTATGACCTGGAGGACAATTGAAAAAGGTATCTATGCATATATGAATTATCTTTTTTTGATGAAATTTTAATGTTTTTCTTCTAAGGAATTGTCGTTTATGGTCAGTTCTATAATTACTGTGCACAAGAAAACATTTCATCTTTATTCTAAGAAAATTTTTGGTGGGAGAAAAACCATTTAGAAGTTATGTTGCCTCCTGTTGCTTATACTGATACTTTCAGCTGTTAAAGTGACATGCTGCTCAGATAGACCTGCTCACCTCTATCTGATCTTGAGTTTGTTAGGTTTCAATTAGAGACTGTTTCAGAACTTACTGAGTTTGCATGAATAGCATTAGCAATGTTGCAGGTCTTGAAAAATGATCCATGCCTCAAAACCTTTTCTCACTAAAATTGTAGTGGGTGAATTCCCAATTTCAATGGAGACCTCGGACTTGATGTCAATCACCCTGTTTGGTGTTCCGTTGCCTATAATCCCTGCCATTTAGTTTTTCTACATATAATGAATAAAAAGCATTATATTCTCTGTTCGAGGGATATAGTAAGCATCTTTAACTATCAATGAGTTCAGAGTTATTATATGCTTAGTGGATAAGTAGTTATTTTGTCCATTAATTATCATATGTAGGGACTTATTGTGCAAAATGAAAGTTCAACTTTCAGACTCAGCTCAAGGAACTAGAAGTCCCATTAGACACCCGAGTATAAAACGTGGTAGTAGTCAATATGTAAGGATTTTGTTTGATAGTTTATACTAGAAAAGATAAAGGCAATTTTGCATTGAGACGTAGTGACATACTAAGCTATAATTGTGACAGGGTCACGGGCTTGCACCTGCTGTTAATGCTTCTGATGAATTTAACTATCAAAGTTCATCTGGAGCACCAGAGTTTAACAGTTGTACATCAGGAAGCTTAGAGAATTGGATGGTGCTTCCAGTTACTGCAGACAAGCCTGCACCTAGATTTAATGTAAATTATTATTTTGCCTTTTTTTATCACTATTCATTTGCACATCTCTTTTCACTGAAATAAGTCATCATGCTCCTTGTAATTGAAGTTAAAAATCAATATCTTCTGTGTACAGCTTGCAGCAGCTATGGTTGGGAACAAGATGGTGATTGTTGGCAGTGAATCTGGAAATAAGTTATTGGATGATGTGCAAGTACACTCATATTACTTTTCCAATTGTTTCTTCTTAGCATAAATAGTTGAGTGAGACCTCATGAAGATCTAATCGTTAGTCATGAGCATCAATTTCAACAAAGAGCAAAGAGCACATAAGCCAGACAGGATATACAAAAACCAACTGTAAGAGCTTTCCAGTCGATCTAGAAATAAGTTATTGAAATAGAAGTATTTGAGTTTCAATTTCATGTGCTAATCTGAGAAAGTCGCCAGTTTCTTCTTAAATTCATCATTTCAGTGAATATATCTGTTCTTAATTGCTATGGAGTTTGACACTTGCATCCTCCTTAATATTTAATTCTTTCATGATCATGAGAAAATCAGTGTTATTCACCCACATTTAGGTATGTTCAGATGCTAGCTGATTGTACATGTTAACATTTTTTTGGTGTTTGTGTTTGGTAATGTATATGGTGGGTGGTGTTGTACTTGTAGGTGAAACATTTCTAGCATGGTTCAGACCAAAATTTCAGCTAACAGTGGTTGGTCCTGACAAAAAGTTTGGACAGAAATTGATACCAGAAATTCAATCATATGATTTGATTCTTAATATGTTTAACTTAACAAGGATCACTGTATGCCACCTTGGGGATGCTCCAGGAGCCAAAGTAGAAGAGAGCATGATTGATCTTGGGAGCAGTATACGCTTACTGAAAACAAGAGCTACTAGATAATTAACACTTGATGAGGGGAGGGATATCATCAATCTGTGTCTTTCAGCCTTGGGAGATGTTATTGCGGCTCTTTAAAGAAAGAAAAAGGATTGGCACTTTCGAGAAGGAACTTCAAGTGTGCTCAACACATTAACAATTTGTCAAACTTCTTAGTATCATGACTTTTGAAAAGTTTTATATATATTTGTTTGAAGTAAATTGCATATGACCAGTTGTATATATATAAATTTTGTAGAAGTAAATTGTATACGACTTAAGTTGAAGTATATGAACTTTTTATTGTTGATTTAAATTATTGGCTCAAATTTAAATGCATAAAAATTGCTCTTAAATTACTGTCCACTTAGCGTCGCTATTGTCATTGGCCGCAAAAGAAGTGTCACAAATATATTACCACAATAAAAACTATATTACCACAATGAAATTATGTTATAAATGTCCTGCAAATATGAAATTGTCATGAAATGCGCTGCAAAAACAATGAAATAGTGGCGCAAATGTGTCGCAAAAACTTTGCAGCATAGAATGAAGAAATATTCTGTCAAAACGGTAGGATGCATATGATCGTCCGAGATACTGTTCATCAAGCTATAGGATGCATATCACTGTTTGAGACAGTGCTCATGATGCTGTAGGACGCGTGATCGAACGTCCGAACTCTTAATAGTTAGTTTTTAAAAGCTAGTTATTTTACCGTTGAAACTAAATTTAAGTACACTTTTCATCTATAAATAGTCCAATGACATCCAAATGACGTTTGGAACTATTATATTCAATACAAACACTTGTAAGAGTTATTTGGAGAGAAATAGGTTAAAATATTGTGAGTTGTATTGATTTGAGTAGTATAGTTCTTTTAACTCAATTCCACTAGAGAGAATTAATGTGAGTAAGAGTAGACTAATGAATGATGTTCAAGTGTAAAAGTAGAGAGACAATAAGTGTACAAAAGTGAGGTTGTGGCGTAAACCCTTTGCCTCAACTGGAGGAATTTAGTTGGTGCAAATGTGAGCCTACTTTGTGTACAAGAAGGTTATTACCTCACCTTTTTTGAAAAGGCACTACTAGTGGATGTACTCCAATTTTGAGAAGTTTGAAATTTTGGTTTGATATTCTTTATCTCAATCTTTTATTTGTTCTTTAGTTTAATTGTTAAATATTTATTTTTGATCATTTGTGTTTAAGTGTTTATTTGTTGCACAAAATTTGCATTTTCATTAAACATTTCAAATGGTTTATTTTTTGAGACAACCTAATTCACCCCCTTCTTAGGTTATTTTTGAGCCAATAATTAGTATCAGAGCTTAGTTTCTTATATTGAGTTTAACTAACTTTTGCGAAAAGATCATTATGGCAACAGATAATTTTTTGTTTTCTAGAGGGACATTCCGTTACTAGATCTCACACGTTTAATGGTATTAATTTTGTTTGTTGGAGGAAAAGAATAAAATTTTTATACAATCCATTGATATTGATTTGTGGTACATTGTTGATGAAAGTCCTTTTGAGGCTAATATTTTTGATGAAAATACACATAGATTAAGGTCAAAGATTATATATGAGTTAAATACACTAGATAGAGTAAATTTATCTTTAAATGTTAAAACCATGAATGTTTTATATAATGCTTTAGATGCAGATGACTCTACTAAAGTGAAAGGTTACAAATCGGCTAAGGAAATATGGGACAAGTTGAAAGAAATCCATGAAAGAAATGAAGATATAATAGAGCAAAAGAAGTCACTTCTTGTGGCTAAATATGAATCCTTCAAAATAGAATCTCATGAGAATATTAACAAGATGTGTTGCAGGTTCAGTGATACTGTAAAGAATTTGAAAGATTTATGTAAAGACTATTCTTTGGGTGAAAAGAATGGTGAACAAAGATTTTGAACGCTTTACCTAAGGAATGAGAACCTAAATACATCGCCATAGAAGAGTCTAAAAATTTAAATTCTATATCCATTGAGTCTTTGATTAATTCACTAACCTCCTTTAAATTGAAGTTGAAATATAAGGTACAAGACGATGAGGAAGCAAGTGCAAAAAGAAGCATAGCATTGAAAGCTTCACAAAAAGACACAAGTAAGAAACTAAGTGAAAAATGCTACGAATATGGCAAATCGGGACATCTTGCAAATAAGTGTTAGTAGAAAAGGAGAAAAGACTCAAGGAAACCTCACTTCAAAAATTTCCAAATCACATGGAATGATTGCAATTCAGATAGAGAAGTTGAAGGAGACTATGAGATGGCTTAAATGGCTTTTATGGCTCTTTCCAATTATGAGGTATTCTCTATTTATGATTCTTGTGATGATATGATGAAATTGAATCATTTATTTTTAAAATGCATGAATATTTGAAAGAATCATATGTTAGGAATAAAGGAGCAAAAAATCAAGATTAATGCTTTATTGAGTGCTAACTCAAAACTTATGTATAAAAATAATATGTTGACATAAGGAAATGATATTTTGAAGAAAAAATGATTGGATGCAAAAACCAAGATCAGGAAAGAATAAGCTTCATTGAAGAAGAGATTAGATGATCTTGATGTACTTTTTTTCAAAAGAAAAAGGAAAATGTTTTTGAAAAGAAAAGTACTAGAAATATGCTTATCAACAAGAATTTTACCACCTTTAGAACGGATGGTTTATATTTTGTAAAATCTAAATTTTCTTTTTATGGCAATAAGAATATTATTTGCAATTCTTGTCATCAATATGGACATGTGAAAATAATTGCTATGTTAAACAAAATGAGAAATTTGGAATAAAGGTAATTTGGGTTATCAAACATGCTACTAACCCAATTGGACCCAAGAAAGTTTGAGTACCAAAAGTCGTTGCTTAATTTTGTATGTAGGTATGCTTGGATAGCACCAAGGGTAAATTCAAGATGGATTATTAATGAAGGGTGTTCAAAGCATAGAAGTTAAGTTGACATTAAAATGGATAACATTTAAATTTGTTGAGAATGTGTTAATGTAAAATATGATCTCTTGAATACTAGTCAACTATGTGATTGAATTTGTTTAGAATGCTTGGGTATGAGTTTTTCTAAATTTTATCTATATTAAATCACTACTTACAAAAGTAAGGGGGAGCATTCTCATTTCTAAATGGCTTATTTGTTAGAAATTAATTTGCATCACAAGAAATTGCGTCACTTATGCTTTATTATTTTGATGATGGTTTTTGGTAAGGAATGAGTAATAAATGTCTTGATGTTAATCCTTTGCATAGATTTCCACATTTCTACTTGATTTTATATTCTTGAAAGGAAGAAATATTTTGAATTTGACTTATCCTCTATATACTTATTTGAATTGCATGCATAATTTAAGGGGGAGATTATGTGTATAAACTATTTTTACTCTTATGTTTTGATGATGGTCAATCTAAAAGGGGAAGAAAATAATAGACAAAATCTCTTGTCTTGTACTTCGTATGTTTTGGTTGTTTTTAAAATTGTCTAACTGATTTGTCATCATCAATAAGAGGGAGATTGTTGGACCCCAGTTACGATAATCATGTTTTAATGATGACGAAATTGTACTAACGGCTTGAAAATAAGTGCGTAGAAAAATAGGAAGGCTTGGACGAAAATGATCATCGGAACACAATCAAGAAAAACAACTAAAAGTTGAATAATACCTTACGGACAACGAAGAGCATCCGAAAGAAAGGAGTTCGGATGCAAGGGAGCGTCTGAAACATGACCAGACAACACCGTAGAAAAACACATCTTTCGGATGCAGATAATTGTTTGAAGAAAGTGTTTCGGATGCAAAAGACGGTCCGAGACAAGGAATCCGAAATCCAAAAGAATCGTACGTTGAAAATCGTCCGAAGAAAGGAACTCAAAATGAAGAAATTTTCTGTCAAAACTGTAGGACGCATATGATGAAGTTTTCCTCCAAGACACTGTTCATCAAGCTGTAGGACGCATATGGCCGTCCGAGACACTGTTCATGATGCTGTGGGTCGCTTGATCTTACATCTGAATCACTGTCCGAACTCCTAACGACTAATTTTTAACAGCTAATTTTTTGACCTTTGGAACTCAAATTTCAGCACATCTTTCATTTATAAATAGCCCAAGGACATCCAAATGATGTGTGGAACTATTACATTCAATACAAACACTGGTAAGAGTTATGTGGAGAGAAATAGGCTAAAATATTGTGGGTTGTATTGGTTTGGGTAGTATAGTTCTCTTAACTCAAATAGAGTGAATTAGTGTGAGCAAGAGTAGACTAATGAGTGATCTTCAAGTGTAAAAGTAGAGGGATAACAAGTGTACAAAAGTGAGGTTGTAGTGTAAAACCCTTTGGCTCAACTAGAGGAAGTTAGTAGGTGCGAGGGTGACCCTACTTTGTATTCAAGAAGGTTATTACCTCATCTTCTTTGAAGAGGTACACTACTAGTGGATGTACTCCAAACTTTAGAAATTTGGGATTTTGGTTGCTATTCTTTATCTTAATCTTTTATTTATTCTTTTAGTTTTAATTGTTAAATATTTATCTTTGATCATTTGTGTTTAAATGTTCATTTGTTGCACAAAGTTTGCATTTTCATTAAGCACTTCAAAATATTTATTTTTTGAGACAACCTAATTAACCCACTCTCTTAGATTGCTTTTGGGCCAACAGCGGTAAGGGAAGACCCAATAGGCACTATTAAAGGACTAGAGAAAGAGGAACCTTCAGACCAAGTAAGGGTGTTTTGGCACCTGCGCGAATTTCTTTGAGGCATGAGATTTGAATCCCAAATGTCACAGTGGATAATGCCTTATGCGGTATTTCCTGGCCAACTTCACTAAGTAGCGTTGGTTAAATATTCAGATAATTAAATTTATCATATTTTGAGTGAACCAAAAAGTAGGAGACTTTTTAGTCTCTTCCTGTATTTAGAGTTCTCTCCCGAAAATAAAAGTCTCCAAGTATTTAACTATGGTTAATGGGCTTGAATAGAAAATTTAATCTAAATCATTCATAATCAAATATTACACGTCAAATATCTAACTAAGTATTGGAAAAAATTCTTGTAACGAAAGTGAAAAGAGCCAAGTCGTCACATGATCTTTTATCAAGCTTCCTATATACTTTCGATCCCACTACTTAATAAACTGCCAAAATTACTTTTAGTTATAATTACATATTTTATTGAATTAATCTTGACCTTTCATTAAATAGTAAGATAGGAAATGAGATATGAAATGAAATAGAGAATTCTTAAAAGGCCAATCCTATCCCCATTACATGAAGAGAATATCTAGCTCAACCCGAGGTTCAATGGCCATGTTTGGAGTTTACCGAAAGGTCCAAGAGCACGGATCAAGGTCTCCTCCCCTTCAAATTGTGATTTATTGTATTCAAAAAAATTTCTGAGTAATGTAGAATAAAAGCCGCTTCCTCCCTTAAGGAGAACAATGTCACTCAATCGTTATTAAATTGAGTGCACATGCGTGAAGATCCCACTATGGCTCCCACAGAATTATGAGTCAAAAGTCGAGATAGACCCAACTAGTACAATAAAATTTATATTGACTTCAAGTCAACGGTCCCATCAATTAATTGACGGTGGTGCGTATAAGTCGTATGAAATATCAAGCTGCAAAATTCTTGTTTAGTTTAGTAAATCTACATAGTATTTATACTTTGTATTTTTCTCTAAATATTATTTATATTATCACACTTACTATTTTGATATTTTCATAAATAATATAACATTTTCAGAAAAAAATCATTACTTTACCATAACGTTTTACAATTTTACTTTTAGTAAACACTCAAACTACTATTATTTATGGAGAATTCTACAGTGCCTTTTAAGGAACTATTACCTTGGTTTTAAAAACTTGTATAGTATAAATTTTTAAAACACATAGTGTTATACTGTACAAACATTTAAAATACAAGAGAATGGTTACACTAAAATGGATTGTAGAATTTTCCATTATTTGTCTTATCTCAATGATTGAGGACTACTTTAGCATATATACTATACAATTAATTTTTTAATAAATCACTCGCACCACATAAGTGAAAATAAAATTGAGACAAATAGAGTATAACAAAATCCCTCCACCTTATAAAATGTCACATGATACCATATATTTAGTTTTATCTATTTATACGTAACTGTAACATAATAACTAGCAGTAAAACCTGTGCTACGCACGGATAAACATGTAAATATATTTAACTTGTAAAATAAAATAATTTTAGTAAAATTATGATGATGGCGTGCAAATTTTAATAATTAAATCAAATAAAAAAACCAAAATTAACAATATTTATAATAAATGTAGACATTATGAATTTTTTACACTATTTAATTTTTCATTTATATAGATAATATAAGTAATAATTAATTGTTATGATTGTTGGTCCCAAAGCAACCTAAGAGGGGGGGAGTGAATTAGGTTTCTAAAAATGATACTTCAGAAATATTAAACTTATTGAGATTTTTGAACTAACAATTAATGTAATAGAATCAATGAAACTGTGAAGAAAGAAAGAGAGTAAATTAAACAACCAATACTTCCAAACTAACAAGCTTGAAGTATTAATTCGCTAGAATGCTTTACACACTTGGTGAGTCAATAATCTTTACAAAGTAGGGAAATTCTTGCTCACACTAAAACTCTTTTAGTTGAGCCAAGAATTTTACTCACAACCTCACTTTCGTACAAGATTATCACTCCATTCAAAATTGAATTGCACTCTAAGCTGCACACTAATACAATATAGCACTATAGCCAATTTCTACTAAAATTACTCTTTTCTAAGGCTTGTATTCAATGTATTAGATGATATTTACTGATAGTAGATCAGTTATTTATAGGAGCAATAAATGGTGGTTGCAATTACTTCCTAACGGCTAAATAATAAATGCACAAAAAGTAGCCGTTGAGGTTTTGGACGTCCGAGATAAGTATGATGTGTCCGACACAGCGTCCGATCTCCATGCAGTTGGTGCAGAACATCGTTTAGATGGCCGTGCATGCGTTCGTTCCATCGTCCGAACAAAGCTTCGGACGGTCATGTTCGTCCAAAAGAGACTTTGTTCAGACAGTTGTGTGCGTCCGTAGAGAAGCATTAAGAACCTTGCTTTCTGCCTGTTGGTTCGGACGGTGAAATGCGTCCAAGAAGCTTGACATAGTTCGGACGATGTACTGCGTCCGAACACCCTGTTTTCAGCAGAACAAGTAACAAACCTGCAAAGATTATTTACAGAGTTTAGTTATGTCTCATCAAAATAAGATTTGGAAAACATCAATCTCCCCCTTTTTGATGATGACAAACAGTCATGGAATAACCAATATGTAAAATCAATAGATATGAGTTATAACCAATCATTTTGCAATATAAATTACTACTCCCCCTTTTGACATCATCAAACAAAACTCTCCCTGAGAAAGTGCAAATATTCAACAGAAATAGTGCAAAACTTTAAGATAAAGTAATTCATAAAAGGATAAAACCCAAATATACCCAAATATTCAACAGGAATAGTGCAAAAAGATAAAGTAATTCATAAAAGGATAAAATCGAGAGCGAATCCAACTAGTCAAAGGAAAAATTCAAAAAAATGCCAAAACTAAAATACATATTATTAAAGAATCTAAGTCGAGTCATTTTTCTTCTTAGAGTGTTTTTCGATCTTGCGGCGTTTGGAAGGGGCGTCATCATCAGTAGCCTCACTGTCTTCATCTTCTTCATTACGACGTTGCATGATGAAATTGAATGTGTCGTCAACGTCCTCATCGTCGCCTTCATCTTCATTGACAGCACCTCGATTATTTGTGTCCTCTTCGTCATCCTCACGAACATCATTTTCTTCGGCATTGTCATCACTTTCGGTAGAGGAGTCGAGTGGATATTGTGATTGAATATTGGCAAATTGAACCTAAGCTGAAGCAGACATGCCCAAGCTAGGTGCCTCTTGGAGAATCAACTGACGAGTCTTTTAAGTCACTTTAACTTACGATTAGTGCGACGTTGAAAGGAACTTACTTGAGTGCTCAAAGAAGTGAGAAGGCCACAGATTTGAGAAAGTGAAGGTTCAGAGGAAGATGGACGAGGATCATTGACTGGTGGAGGTGTTTGAGGAGGAGGAGAATGGGGAAGTGCCAAACCAGAGGTAGAGGCCTGAGATTTTGAACGTTCAATATCAAAAGTTGCCTTAGTTAACCATTGATCGTTAAAAAAACGGAGGCCTTTTCGTTCAATATAAGATTTGTTGAAATAAAGGGAAATTGTTTGTTTAACTGAAAGGTACATCAAGGTCTCAAATACTTTGGTGAGAAATTTTCCAAAAGGAATGTCTCTTTCGTCTGGTATCAGTAAGAAAGATTTCCCACAGGGAGCAGAAGAGATACCCAAAGTCAAGAGGAATTCCCTTGAAAATACAAAAAAATAAGTAAAGCTGTATTTTTTCGGGCTCAGTGCTATGCCCATCTGTTGGTAATAGCAAATATCGTAACAAGAGTGTACAGAATGTTCAGTTCAGGAGTGAGCAATGTAGTTTTGGCTTCCAAGGCCTGTTTGAAATTGATGTTAAAATAGCTCTGACTTCATCAATGTCAAATCGAGTATCAATAGCGGGCCATTTATCTAAAGAAAAGAAATAAGAAAAACCATTCAGATTTGAGACTTCACATTTAAAAATAGTGTTGATGATGTTGGAGGAAATTTCAAGATTTGTGCTGTTTACACGAGAAACTAATGTGTGAACAGTGGGGCCTTTCCTAAGATTGGCTGTGAATTGAAGCACCATGTCATGATAAACGGGTAAGTCAGTATGAACTAAGTGACCCCAATTTTGTTTTTCAAAACACGATTTGACAATGGGAAGATTAAATTCATCAAAAAGACTCTGAGAAGCTGGGCGTTGAACGATTATAGATTTGCTAAGAAGAGATGTACACCGTTCGGATGCCTTGGCATCGATGAATTTTGGTAAGGTTGGATTTGATGAGGCTTGATTTGTCAAATTATGTGGGATTAGTAGACGATTTTCCAAGCACCGGAGCTTTCCCTTTTGATTTTCGTCCACCAGTTGCTGTTGAAGAACCTCCACGTGATTTGAACATTGTGAATGAAAGGAAAGAAATAATTTTTTTTTAAATTTTTTGTAAGGTTGGTGGGAATTTGATGAAATGAGATGGTAGATGGGTGGAATTAGGTGCAATAATGGTGATGAATACTTTGGGAATGACAATTTTCCAAACAATTTGTGGAGAGAAGGAAGAAGTGGGAGGAATTTTTGAGGAGAAAAATTTCGCCAGAGAAGGTTTCAGTTGGTAGAGTGAGTCCGAAAAGGGGGAAAGTGGACGGTTTTAATCGAACAGGGAGACCGTTTGGACGTCCGAATGATTCGTGTGCGTCCGATGAAGCGTCCGAAAGCTGATGAACGGACAATCGATCGAAGAGCTAGTGCGTCTGATATTTTTTCGGACGATGGGAAGCGTTCTGTAGAATTCCAGTGAGTAAGTGAAGAAATTGAGTAACACATGTTCGGACGATCATAAGCGTCCAAGGCAGAGAGGAGGTTTTCGGACGAGTGAGAGCGTTCGAGAAAGTGTGTTGTTTGGACGATTGGGTGCGTCCGAACGAGGAGATTATGCCAAATTGAACTGTAATCTCCAAATATTTTCTGAGAGATTCAAAACGATCTAGAGCCAAGGGTTTTGTAAAAATGTCAGCCAGTTGATCTAAAGAAGGCACGAAATCAACACGTATTTCCTTTTTACAAACAAGATCTTTAATAAAATAGTGCTTAACATCAATGTGTTTGGTCCTAGAGTGCATAACAGGATTTTTTGTGAGATTAATTACACTAGTGTTGTCACACCTTATAGGCACACAATAAAAAATAACACCAAAATCTTTTAGAGTATGTTTTATCCACAGAAGTTGAGCGCAACAATTTCCAGCAGTAATGTATTCGGCTTCAGCCGTAGAAAGAGAAATAGAATTTTGTTTTTTTGCTAAACCAAGACACAAGACAATTACCCAGGAAATGAACACACACATACCACTGGTACTTTTTCTATCAATTTTATACCCAACAAAGTCAGCGTCAGAATAACTAATTAAATCAAATGTAGAGGACTTTGGATACCACAAACCAAAATTCATTGTGCCCTTCAAATATCTAAAAATTATTTTTACAGCTATCAAGTGCGATTCTTTGGGGCAAGATTGAAATCTAGCACATAAACAAACAGCAAACATAATATCTGGTCTGCTAGCTGTTAAGTAAAGTAGGCTTCCGATCATACCTCTATAGTGTTTTTCATTAACACTATTACCTCCTTCATCTTTATCAAGTTTGGTTGAAGTGCACATAGGCGTACCAACTTGTTTGCAATCTTCCATTCTGAATCTTTTGAGTAGCTCCTTTGTATACTTGATTTGTGTAATAAAGGTTCCTTCCTTTGTTTGGTGAACTTGTAGTCCAAGAAAAAATTGTAACTTGCCCATCATACTTATCTCAAACTCTTTTTGCATTAAATGTGAAAAATCCTTGCAGAGTTACAAGCTTTCATTAGTTGCTCCAAAAATAATATCATCAACATAAATTTGAACAATTAACAAACCATTGGACTTTGTTTTTGTAAAAAGAGTGGCGTCAACTACACCTCTTTTAAATCTATTTTCAATCAAGAAACCACTTAATCTTTCATACCAAACTCTTGGAGCTTGTTTCAAACCATATAAAGCTTTAGAGAGTTTGAAAACATGATTTGGAAAATCTTTATTTTCAAAGCCCGTAGGTTGTTCAACGAAAGCTTCTTGATCAATAAAACTATTTAAAAATGTACTTTTGACATCCATTTGAAATAATTTGAAATCATTGAAACATGCGAATGCGAATGCGAGAAACATGCGAATGGATTCTAATCTAGCCATGGGTGGAAAGGGTGTATCAAAGTCAATACCTTCTTCTTGAGCATAACCTTTTGCAACAAGTCTAGCTTTGTTCCTTATGATTTCACCTTTATCATTTAATTTGTTTCTAAAAACCCATTTTGTTCGCCAATTACGGGATGAGAAGATGGTCTTTCAACTAAGTTCCATACGTTATTTTTCTCAAATTTACTAAGTTCATCTTGCATGGCAATGACCCAAGATTCATCATTCAAAGCAACATCTACATGTTTAGGTTCAATGAGAGAAAGTAATGCACAATTACTATTCAAAGGTTTATGAGAGCAAGTAGTTACCCCATCGGATAGATCACCTATGACTAAATCGTGAGGGTGACTAGAGACGAATCTCCAAGCTTTTGAAAGATCTTTTGGAGTATCCTCGTTCTTTTCTTCTTCATCTTCTACTTGATGGTTGTTGACATCATTGCTTGATGTGATCTCTTGATGATCTTCATGGATAGTGAGCTTCTCGAGCTCCTTTTGAATACCTACATCTTCATCTTCACATAAATTCTTTGAGATAACATCATTAGCTTCATCAAAGGTAACGTGTACAACTTCTTCAATCAAGAGCGCTCTTCTATTGTATACTCGGTATGCTTTCTTCTGGTCACTAGAATATCCTAGAAAGATCCCTTCATCCGATTTTTTGTCAAATTTACCAAGATTTTCTTTGATTTTTAAAACAAAACATTTGCAACCAAAAACTTTAAAATAGCTCACAACGGGTTTTTTACAAAAAAGGAGTTCATAAGGAATTTTGTTAAAAAGGATCTTAATAAAACTCGATTCATGATATAACAAGCCGTGTTAACGGCTTCGGCCCAAAAATATTATGTTAAGTCGCATTCACTAATCATAGTTCTAGTGGTTTCTTGAAAAGTCCTATTTTTCCTTTCAACAACACCATTTTGTTAAGGGACTCTAACAACCAAAAATTCATGAAAAATACCGTTGTGATCACAAAATTCGGGAAAACCTCAAAATTTAAATTCGGCACCATTGTCACTTCTTATACGGATGATCTTTAAATTCAATAAATTTTGAATTTTGAAAAACAACTTTACAAATTTTTCAAAAGCTTCATTTTTGTGAACAAGAAATAATACCCAAGTATCTGTACCTAGAATAGTCATCTACAATAACAAAGGCATATTTGCAACCACCAAGACCAGAATGTTGAGTAGGTCCAAACAAGTCTAAATGCAACAATTCTAAAGGTTTATGAGTGGACACAAAATTCTTTGGTTTAAAAGAAACTTTAACTTGTTTACCAAATTGGCATGGATCACAAATTTTATTTTTCAAAAACTTTAGTTTTGGCAAACCTCTTACCAAATCTTTCTTAGCAAGTTTTTCAATTAAATCCATATTATAATGACAAAGTCTTCTATGCCAAAACCAAGGATCATCTATGAAAGCGGTAAGACATTTTACATTGCTATTGCTAATTTTATCAAGATGAACCACATAAACATCATTGTGCCTAGTGCCCTTAAATAAAACAACATGATTTTTATCAAGGATAAGACATTCATGCTTGGTAAAAAACACCTAAATTTTTATCTCAAAGTTGACTTTCACTTAATAAATTGTAGTTCAAATTATCAACAAGAAGCACTGACTAATATCCATTCTTTATCAAGGTTTCACCATTTTTACCCACATCACCAATGCCGATTGATTTTGCTTTATTGTTATCTCCAAATGTTACTTTTTCATTGTTTTTGGATTTGAGATTTGTGAAGAGAGAAGTATCACCCGTCATGTGCCTTGAACATCCACTATCTATGAACCACTTAGCATTGTTGGTGATGTTAAGTACCTACACAAAAGATCAATTGATAACTTTTGGTACCCACATTTTCTTGGGTCCATTTGAGTTAGTGGAATTGCTATTAATCCATGCGGCTTTCATTCCAAGTTTCTCATTTTTCTTCATATAACACATATTCTTGACATGTCCATATTGTTGGTAATATCTACAAATAATATTTTTATTTCCATATAAAGAGGATTTTGATCTTACAAAACATAAGTCATCCCTTCTAAACATGATAAAATTTTCGTTGATTAATACATTTCTATTTCTTTTCAAATCAACAACATTTTCTCTCTTTCTAGTCAAGAGAGGATACATTCAAATCATCCAATCTTTTCTTTAAGGAGGCTTGTTCTTCCTTGACCTTTGATCTCACATGCATTCTTTTCTTCAAGTCACAATTTTCTTGTGATAGCCTCTTATTTTCATTCACAAGTTTATAGTTAGCATTCAATAGAGCATTTGATTTCTTGACTAACTCCTTATTTCTAGCATATGATTCCTTCAAGCTATCATGCAATTTCAAAATGAAAGCTTCAAGTTCATTTTCATCATTGGAGTCATAGTTAGAATTTACCTCATCATCTCCAATGGCCATAAAGGCCATTTGTGCCGACTCCATTTCTTCTTCAACTTCTCATTCGGATTTGCAATTATCCCATGTGATTTGAAAGTTATTGAATCTAGGCTTTCTTCCTTCCTTCTTTTTCTTGGAAGGACACTCATTTGCAAAGTGTCCGAGTTGACCGCATTCAAAGCACTTTTCATTTTACTTCTTCATTTCTAGCTTAGTCTTTCCTTTGAAATTATTTAATTAAGTTATTTGTAGCTCCACTTCTTCTCATTCTCCGTTTGTTGATGTAATGTTTAAGAAATCCTTTGGTGATGAATGCAAGATCTCCTTCATCAAGATCTTCGTCTTCTAGATTGATGGAGCTGTTTTCATCCTCTTCTTGAGAGGTCTTTAAAGCAATGCTCCTTCTTGGTCTTGCTTCATCATCATCCACCACTTTGGCCTTCAACTTCAATTCATAAGATGTAAGAGAGTTGACTAGCGATTCAATAGGCATTGAATTTAAATTCTTGGCTTCCTCTATAGCGATTGTTTTGGCATCCCATTCTTTGGATAGAGCATTTAGGATTTTTCTATTCTTTTCACCTAAAGAGTACTCCTTACGCAAGACTTCAAGATCCTTAATGATGTCATTGAACCTACAATACATTTTGTCAACATTTTCATGTGGTTCCATCTTGAAGGACTCATACTTGGCAACAAGTAAGGATTTCTTTTGCTCACGAACATTGTCTCTCCCTTCATGGATGTTCCTTCAATTTTTCCCAAATTTCTTTAGCGGAAATGCATCCCTTCACACGAGTTGATTCATTAGCATCCAAGGAATTATATAGCACATTCATGGCTTTTGCATTTAATGTCAAGTTTGCCTTGTCTTGTGGAGTGAGCTCATCCCTTGTCTTTTCTCTTCTTCTATTTGTGTGATCATCAATGATAGTAGCTTCAAAGGGACCTTCATTAACAACATACCACAAGTAAATATCAATAGATTAAAAAATATTTTCATTCTATCTCTCCAACTAATAAAATTTTCCCCATTGAACATAGGGGGCCTAGTAACGGATTGACCCTAAAAAAATAGAGCATTGTTGGTTGCCATAATAGTTCTTTTCTCAAAAGCAATTTAAGCAATAAAATGAGACCAAGCTCTGATATTAATTGTTGGTCCCAAAGCAACCTAAGAGGAGGGGGGGTGAATTAGGTTTCTAAAAAATGCTTTTAGAGATATTAAACTTACTGAGATTTTTCAACTAACAATTAATATTATAGAATCAATGAAACTATGAAGTAAGAAAGAGAGGAAATTAAACAACCAATACTTCCAAGCTAACAAGCTTGAAGTGTTAATTAACTAGAATGCTTCACACACTTGGTGAGCCAATAATCTTTACAAAGTAGGGAAACTTTTGCTCACACTAAAACTCTTTTAGTTGATCCAAGAATTTTACACTCGTACAAGATTATCATTCCACTCAAAATTGAATTGCACTCTAAGCTGCACACTAATACAATATAGCACTATAGCCAATTTCTACTAAAATTGCTCTTTTCTAAGGCTTGTATTCAATGTATTAGATGATCTTTACAGAATAGTAGAGCAGTTATTTATAAGAGCAGTAAATGGTGGTTGCAACTACTTCCTAACGGCTAAATAATAAATGCACAAAAAGTAGCTGTTGAGGTTTCGGACGTCCGAAATAAGTATGATGCGTCCGACACAGCGTCCGATCTCCATGCAGCTGGTGAAGAACATCGTTAGCAGACGGCCTTGCATGCGTCCGTTCCATCGTTCGAACGGAGTTTCGGACTGTCAAGTTCGTCCTAAAGAAACTTTGTTCGGACAGTTGTGTGCGTCCATAGAGAAGCATTAAGAACCTTGCTTTTTGCCTGTTGGTTCGGACGGTGAAATGCTTCCGAGAAGCTTGACATAGTTCGGATGGTGTTCTGCGTTCGAACACCCTGTTTCTAGCAGAACATGTAACAGACCTGCAAAGCTTGTTTACAGAGTTTAGTGCTTATGTCATCATCAAAATAAGGTTTGGAAAATATCAATGATATCTACTATTGTTAATATAATAAGTAAACTAAAAGTTGCATATTATTTCTCATTTCATTTATCCATATGTGTTAAGTAGAAATGAGTTTTTCTTATCATTTTTTGAACTTCGATCAGAATGCTTAGATTGGATGATTAATTAAAAGTCGGTAAGTTATTCAATTGATTAATAAGTTTGTTATCTCTTATAATTAGTATAATCATCTAATCTACATACTGAATGATGTCGACCAAAATTTAAGTTTTGTAAATTTTTTTTCCAAAAATGTATACATTTTTTATTCATTTTAATGAATTGTGGTACTTTAATAAAATGTGATTATTGAGCTTAAAAGCATATTGCTATTTCTATAAGCTAAGTTGACATTATCATTCATTTTCTTATTATTTTTGCTAATCAATGATTTTTGGTAATTATAATGATAAAGTAATTAAGTAATGTGTATCAATCAATTTTTCTTATTTAAAGATTACTTGATAATGTGAAGATAAATTCAAAAGTATCGAGTTACTAACATAGTTTATAATAGTAATTTTTTAATACGTAAAGGAAGATGAATATTTAAAACATAAATTTTTAATATAATAATTTGATGACATGTGCAACGCAAGGAAGGATAAAAAATATTTATATACATATGTACCATTTTATTTTAAAAGTGTATATATCTCTGTGTAATTTTTATAAAAAATGATTTTAATGAAATAATAATGATAGTCTAAAAACTTTTAGTTATTAAACCAAATAAAATTAAGAAACAATATCAAAAAATTTTACAATGCCAAAAATTAAAACAAAGAACATGATTTAGGACAATTATTATTAAATTTTATTAAATTCTTTATGCTTCTTTCCTATAAAGAATTATTGAAATTAATTTAAAAGGTAATTTTGTTTTGAAAATTAGATACGTGTGTGATAGTAATAATTTGAAAATAAATGAACTTAATAGTGTATACATAAATAGTTCAAAACAATTTAGATATCAAAATCTACAGTTTGATAGTGGTCGGCAGAAAATAAAAAGAAAAAAGAAAAACTAAAAATAATGTTACCCGCATTATTTTTTTGTAACTTCTCGCGAAGCATAGCAGTTTGCTTTAATATTTTATCTAATATAACCAGTATTTAACCTGTGCTACTTAAGGGATTGTATTATTCATAGAATATTCTTTTTAAAATTATGTGGTCTGTCAAAATAATTTGTAAATATCACATAATAAAAAGAAGGAAGCTGAGGAGTAGGAGTTATTTTCTTGATCAGAAAATGAAAAGAATACTTCTAGCAAACAAAAGCATACTTCTAAATGGAGAAGACATACTATTAAAGTTACTTTTAAATATAATATAATTACATTATCATTTAAAATGACATTAAAAGTATGCTAAGAATAATGATTTTAAAACTTTGTTATTATTTTGTACTTGTAAATGGAAAAGACAGAGTATTAAAGTTACTGTTAAAGAACATGGGCTTCTATTTTAAAACCAATTGGTGATAAATGGAGTGGTCCAGAAACTTATTAATTAGCTCATGATCTTTTTGGCTAGTCAATGTGGGATTTATATTTTTAATACCTTTAACACCCCTTCTCACACATGACTTGGGTTGGACATGGAACCCTATTACACGTGGGTCAAACGTATGATAGCCCGTTGGAAGGGGTTGGATAGGACCCAAGACACGTGTGGATGGATGGGAAAACACTTGAGAGTTAGCTCTGATACCATGTTAAAGAACATCGACGAGTTTCCATCTTAAAACCAATTGGTGATAAGTGGAGTGACCCAGGAACTTATTAAATAGTTCAGGATCTTTTTGGCTAGTCGATGTGGGATTTATATTTCTAATACCTTTAACAGTTACATTTAAATGTAATATAATTACATCTTCATTTAAAGATGACACTGAAATTATGCAAAGAATAATGATTTTAAATTTTTTTTAATCTTTTTACAATATAGTATATTATTAAATTTTTGATAAAATTATTCTTTCTTCAATGTAATAAGATTTTAAGGATGATATTACTAAAACATAATTAGGTTAAATCTTTTCGTATTTAATAAAAGTTATTTGTGATAACCCTTTACATATTAAAAGTTTAAAGATTTTCAAATTTAGAAATATATATTTTCACATGTTATTATGAATAACATCATTTTAAGTAGCCATTTAATATTAATAATTATAAGAGGTATATGTGCACAAAGTAACCATTTTGAATAAATAAAAATAGTTAAAGTCTCTGTAAAAGATTTAGGTGAGTAATTTGAATTTACATGGTTAGTAATTAAATTAATTTTTTTATACCCCCATTATTTATTTAGATTTGTTGTATTTTTACCTTACCACTTGTCATCCTCTAGTTATTTCTCACAAAAACCCCTTTTGCTTTAATATATATATTTCATTTCCTTTTACCAAGGTCCCTTAGCCTCCGTTTGGTATCAGAGCCAGAGGGGAAAGTGAGGTGGTAAATATGTCTTTTAATTTATTATAATACGGTTAAGACGGATCTGATTTCTTTGATCTAACATGGTTACATATCGATCCAGTAGTGCCAACAATCTGTTTAAGAGGCAGTGTAAGACCCGTGGTGGCATCTGTAAGACCTTGGGCTGTTAAGAGTCTTAGTGGATTCTAAGACGGTAAGATATTTAAGCATTTATGATCTAACAAACCAGATCTGAATTATCTTTATTATAATAAGTATAACAGACATAATTATCCCTTCATGGATCCTAAAGGTTAGTATAAGAACTATACCAAGGATCTTAGGGAATTTGAACAATATCTGTTCTAATCGTTTTTAATATTTTTTTAATTTTGTAATCACCTATCTATTTCTTTTTAGATAATGTCTTTTTTATTTAGATCCTCTTCTAGATCTACTACGTCTTCTTCAAACTCAAACTTTAAAGAAGAAATTAACCTTCATGATTTGACTCAATCAATAGACAACTGGAAGATTCCAGAATATGCTAACAACGACATTTATCAAAATCCTGGATGGAGTTTAACATCTGATTACACAATTAAAACAGTTGAACAAACTATCACTTTAAATTCAGACTATGAAGAAATTAGACTATTATCCAAGAAGACCATTGAAAAGCATATGAAGAAATACAATTATTTGCATTTCGGACTTGTCCATGTTGCAGCAAAACCCCTGACAAGGGAAAGACTTGATACATCTCTTCTCCTATACTTAAGGGATGGTAGATTCATAAACTTCAGTGACTCCCTCCTTGGGATAGTCGAAACTAGTATCCTTTGCGGAGGACCAGTTTATTTTGACTGTTTTCCAAACTTCACAATTTGTTTAAAATATAAAAATATTCTGGACACCTTAACTTTAAATATAAAAACAGCTAATTATAAAATGAAACCAGGATTTCTTCCAGTGGCAATCATTTATAGGATTCAGTTCAAGGCAATGAGTTCAGCCTTCAGATCTGGTGCCATTAAAACATTATCCAGAGGAGAAACAACGATGTTCCAAATAGATCTTGCTAGATCCAGAATGTCGATTCCAAAGACAATCACCTGGGATCAAGTTTTGCTCCCAAACGATTGGATGCTACCAGGATTAGTACCAGCAGCACCACCAGCTCAAAACACAACGATCTCAGCCATAAGACAATTTGCTTCAGGAACTGTGCAGATAACTTTTGATAGATCTACAAGTTTCAAAGCATCCTCCTCAG
This sequence comes from Cinchona pubescens, assembly GCA_025175665.1. Classification (NCBI taxonomy): domain Eukaryota; kingdom Viridiplantae; phylum Streptophyta; class Magnoliopsida; order Gentianales; family Rubiaceae; genus Cinchona; species Cinchona pubescens. Next base: position 3,265,637 of record JANKKI010000016.1, read on the forward strand.
CCAGTACTGTTATTGATCAACTAGTCCAGCCATGGGGATATGCTCCTAGCAGGCATTCAACATCTTCTGTAACATATACACAAAACTACAGAATCTAGATCTCTCATCTAGAATCCCACAGTCAAGATATGCAGTCCAAACAGAAAATCAAGACAATTCATTGAAAGATGAACGTGGAGGACTTCCCAGATCTCCCACATACTCTACCATGACAGACACTCCGGTTGTTGATTCAGTGGGTGATCTTGCTGTAATTACAATAGGCTACCAGATCAACAAACAAAGTATCCACTCAAAATTTTTTGCAGAACATAACCAACAAAAGAAGCAATGGTTCTTTGAAAATTACAAAGGACAAGCCAGACAAGAGATACAAAATGAGTTCTATGCATTTTTGACAAGAACTCAACAACGTGTTCAGTTCTTTGATTGGTTTTCAGTTTATGCAGAAATAAACAACACCTCTTATCCTTTCCTTCCTACAATCAACGTCTCAAAGACTTGGTAAACACAGACTGGAGAAATTCATTCAGAATTCCCACCACCAAAAACCATTACTATCCAGCATATGGCCACCAACAAGTCCAAAAAATAGATATTAAAGCCACACCCTTCAAGAAAAAGGTCCACCAAGTTTCCATTGATGCCAAAGATATACAAGGTATCTATGAACAAAATAATTGTACAAACAAGTACCTACAAACCCTAGGAGAGTATCTTCTCACCAAGCCAGTTTCTACAAAACCGACGTCAACTACAAATGTAATCTTCAAACCTCATGAAACACTAGCCAAATTTCAAAAACAGCTCCAAATACAACCAATTAGCCAACTAGAACAAAGGATAGTAAAAATTGAACAATCCTTTTCTACTCTAGTTTCTAAACAAAAATCACATGAACCAGGATCATCCTCAGTAAACAGCAAGCCTGTGTTTTAGAAAAACAAGAGCACAATTCTTTAGACTCTGAAAATTAGTAAGCTGAAATCTCTAAGCTCCGCACAGCAATTTCAAGACCAAAGAGTTCTAATTGGAGGAATCTGGGTAAACTATATTATTCCATAGCAACCTATCCAGACATTGTTCTAGAAGATACCACCAATTAGTAGCTCATATCCTTATCACAGGATTTACAGGACAACTCAAAGGCTGGTGGGATGAACATCTAAGTTCTGATGACAAAGAAAACATTCAATCAGCAATTAAGCTGAATGAAGAAGGAGATCCTATACTTCAAAATAATGAAACAATCTCGGATGCAGTGGCAACCCTTATCTTCACCATTGCAAAAACATTCATTGGCGATCCAGAAATGTTCAGAGACAAATCCACTGAACTCCTCAACAATCTTAAGTGCAGAAATCTGTAAAACTTCAAATGGTATAAAGATACATTCCTGACTAGGATATACTCCAGAGCAGATGGAAATCAACCATACTGGAAAGAGAAGTTCCTTGATGGATACCTATTTGTATCAAAATCTCTCAGAGACATTGTCAAAGATGAACTAAGAAAACAGCGTAATGAAATAGTGCCATGGGAAGCAATCACCTATGGACAGTTGATTAGTCAAATTCAACAAGTGGCTCTATCAATCTGCAAACAGGATAAAATGCTCAGACAACTTGCTAAAGACCGAGCTCAAAGAAGTAAAGATCTCGGATCGTTTTGTGAACAATTTGGCCTACCCAGTTGCAAAACCAAAACTAAAAGAAAAACACGATTTTCCAAAAAAAAGCTTGAATACAAACCAAGTAAACAACTTTACAACAAGAGACACAGAACCTCGTCTCAACCCAAAAGACACTTACCTTCCTCTTCAAACAAAATCCCTGCCAAATCCCACTCTAAACCTGTTTGTTACAAATGTCATAAGCCTGGACATATTGCCAAATATTACAGATTAAACCAACAACTTCGAGCTCTTATTCTAGAAGATGAAACACTATTTCAAATAACAAATCTTCTTCTTGATTATGTCATATGACAGCCAAAGTTTTGGAAACGAAAACTCAGAAGACGATTTTGAAACGGAAGAACACGAAAACCAAATTCAGAATGATGATGTTTTGACAGATAGCTCTGATGAAATCGCAGAGAAGGAAACAAACACCATCAACGTTCTTACAAAAGAACAAGATCTCCTTTTAGAACTTATCGAGCAAATTGCTGAACCAGAAAAATGGCAACTATACTGATACATCCCAAGGACTTGATGGTGATCAATTGTCCACAAAGGCTCGATATAGGCTCACGGAATCCGCACTTCAAGTTCCACAAGGTCCAATTACGAGATCAAGAGCTAAGAACCTCAATAAAGCTATGTTGGGCTTAGTTGAAGTTATTGAAGATCAAGAAGAGCTCACACACCTTTTGGAGATGAAGTCCACTAAAGAGTCTAAGATGTTCTTAGTAATGGACGTCCAAATCATTAAAGATCAAGCCTAGGATGAGAAGCTGAAGGGCCGAAATTTAGCCTCATTATTTCGCAGCCATGGAATATTCTTTTATTTAGTTGTCTAGTCTTTTATTTTGAGCCCAATTGTTTTAAGTGTTAGTGTGTTTAATTGGGCTGGTTTCAAGACGTAATTAATTATTTTTGGGCCATGTATTTCGGCCATTAGTTAAGTGTACAAGAATTGGGCTTAAAGGCTAATGGGCTGTAGGATCCAGCCCAACTATTAAAACTAGCTATCCCACATTGAATAATTTAGTCCTAGAATCCTCCACCCTCAACTATAAATAGAGGGGTCTTGTACACAACTGAAGAATGAATTTTTGGCAATAAGATTTCAGTTTTTCTTTTTCCTCTCATACGAGTGAATTAGAATTTAGGTTCTCTTTAGTCTCTGTCTAGACTAGGAATCTAGTTGGGGCTTCAAGATTGAGCACTTGAGGTTATAACCAACACCAGTTATTGATTTTCTGCCAATTAGGCTTTGGATCAATTCCTTGCTCATAGTTAAAAGATTGCCTTGTGGCTAATCAAGGAGGTCTGAAGTTTATTAACAACTACCTCTCATAGTTAAAAGATTGCCTTGTGGCTAATCAAGGAGGTCTATTAACAACAATTTTTCGTTTGTGCATATAAACCCTACGTTTGTGACCAAGTTCTACATACCCTGGGCATCAACCCGTATCATATACCTTGCTAGATTCAAAGAATCTCTAAACCCTATCCCTAACAATCCTTTTGCCAGAGATCCCTGATTACTCAACACATACAATCTGACAACCATCCTTAACAGATTCCAAACCAAACCCAAATAGTCTGTTACTATTCAAGACCTACAGGCTGAAATAGTATATCTTAAACAAGAAATTAGGCTAATCAAAGCCAAGTAAGATCTAGACAGCCTTATTTTGGAAAACCTTACTACCAATCCTTTGCCAAACAACATAAATATCATAGAAACTTCTACTACTCAACAAAATTCTGATGAACAGTTTCTTAGCCAGCTAAATAGAGTAACCTATCAGAAATATTATGTTCTTATCCAACTTGAAATCATGACAATAATTTGTTGTTGAAACTGAAGCATTATGGGATACAAGAGCTGATCTCAGCTACATTCAAGAAGGACTTATACCAACCAAATTCTATGAGAAAACAAAAGAAGGACTCCGTGGAGCAAATGGTTCAAAATTGAACATTCAATTCAAACTCTCTGATGTTAAAGTGAAATTCGGAACGGCCTCTATCGAAGAAACCTTTCTTCTGGCAAAAGATCTTACTGGAAATGTTATTCTGGGAACAACCTTTATCAACAGATTAATACCCTACACGACGAAATCTGAAGGAATAATCTCTGATAAATATGGTCCAGATGCACTTCTACCATTTTCCAGAAAACCAGTTATCAAAGACCTGAATCCTTTATTCCTAAAAGAGCAACAACTATACTTCCTCAAAGAAGAAATATCATTCAGAAGATTGGAATTACAGCTCCAAACACCCCAGGTACATCACAAGATTCAAAAACAAATTGAACAAGATATTTGTGCTGAGGTACCAACGGCATTCGGTTCTAGCAACGAAAACAACATACAGTCAACCTTTCTTACGAAAAAGATTTTGGCGAAACACATATTCCTACAAAAGCACGTCCTATTCAGATGAACCAAGAGCTTATGGAATATTGTAAACAAGAAATCCAAGATCTTTTGGACAAAAAACTTATTAGGCCAAGCAAATCGCCGTGGAGTTGCTCAGCTTTTTATGTGAACAAACAATCAGAAATAGAAAGAGGCACACCAAGGCTTGTAATAAACTACAAGCCTCTAAACAAAGTTCTCAGGTGGATCAGGCATCCAATTCCAAACAAAAGAGATCTCCTACAATGACTTCATTCAGCAAACATATTTTCAAAATTCGATATGAAGTCAGGATTTTGGTAGATTCAGATCCATCCTTCAGACAGATATAAAACAGCATTCACCGTTCCATTTGGCCATTATGAATGGAACGTCATGCCTTTTGGATTAAAGAATGCCCCATATGAATTCCAAAAGATCATGAATAATATATTTAACCCATTACTCAACGTTCATCATTGTATATATTGATGATGTTTTAGTCTTCTCATCATCAATAGACCAGCATTTTAAACACCTCATTACCTTTTTTCACACCATCAAAACCAATGGTTTGGCTATTTCCAAAAAAAAGATCAACCTATTCCAAACTAAGATCCATTTCCTTGGACATCATATTCATCAAGGAACGATAATCCCAATAGAAAGATCTATCCAATTTGCAAATAATTTTCCAGACCAAATTCTTGATAAAGAGCAACTCTAGAGATTTTTGGGCTGCTTAAACTATATTGCAGATTTTATCCCAAACCTTAGCACCCTAACAAAACCCCTCAATGACAGACTTAAAAAATCTCCACCCTATTGGACAGATATTCATACTACAGCAGTCAGGCAGATTAAAACTCGTGTCAAACACATTCCCTGTTTAATCATTCCCAATCCTTCTTCACCAAAAATCGTTGAGACAGATGATTCTGATCTTGGTTATGGTGAAATTTTGAAACAAAACGTATAAACAGACAAAGAGCATATTGTTGCTTTTACTTCAAAACACTGGAATAGTTCTCAACAAAATTATTCCACAATTAAAAAAGAAATTTTAGCAATCGTTTTATGCATATCAAAGTTTCAATCGGACTTATTAAATCAAAAGTTTTTATTACGCATCGACTGTAAATCGGCTAAAGAAGTTTTACAAAAAGATGTTCAAAACTTTGCCTCAAAACAAATTTTTGCACGATGGCAAGCATTATTATCTGTTTTTGATTTTGACATCCAATACATCAAAGGGACTTCAAATTCCATTCCTGATTATCTAACCCGTAAATTTTTGCAGGGAAGATAAAATGCCAAGAAAAGGAAGGAGCAAAAATAGCCAACCGGCTGTTTCTTCCAAACAAGCACAAAGTTCTAAACTTCCTTCATCCTCATCTTCATCAACCTCACCTATACATTCAAAAAACCTGGAAAAACAACCAATATCCCTGGATGACCTTATCCAGTCAAACAAATTCCTTGCCCTTATCCCCAGGAATAAACTTGCCTATCCTCCATTCTAAAACACAAACACCAATCTCCTCCAAACAACTACCTTTGACCATACCAAGAACTTGGGCAGAAATGGTAGAAACTGAAACAACAGCATTACCGGATATCCAAAGCTGGACACAATCAATTGGATTTCAAACCAAGGAAACTGTAGCCACATCTACATCCAAACAAACACCCTCACAGTCACAAATACCAAACCAATATGTTAAAACTGCAAATTATGCAGTAGTAACACAAACAGAGCCTGACTTCTTTGACCAAGATCCAACTAAAATGGCCAGAAATATCCTACTCCTAAACTGCAACTTTCTACCATCCACATTGACAAAATCACAAGAATATTATTATCATATTCTTTGTGATACTCAATCAGTTAGCTTCAGACCTTTCACTGGGGTCAACAAGAAGACAGGACATGAATTTCAAACACATTGTTCAGCTCAAATTCTTAAAGTCCTTAGGCCCTCTGATTGGGGTCAAGGCCTGGGTTAAACCTTAACCAATCTAAACAGTTTGTTAAACCCTTTAACCCACCTAGCTTTACCTATTGGGATTACCAAGCTGCGTGGTGGCAAACATTTTCCTTTCAGAATCTTACAAACTCCCACTCTTATCTATTTTACTTTAAACGGGGTAACAAGTATCAATTTCCAGCATAGTTTTCAAACTGGTGAAAAATCCACGGACCACAAAAGGAAATTCTGGTACCTGAAGTCCAACAAAGATATGAAGAATTCAAACAAAGATTCAATCCACCAAACAATTATATACATATCTCCTTGTATTTCTTCTCCATCTTTTCTATTGCATGGGTATATCAATGGAAATTTGAACTGATCGAACAAGCAGATGGACAGCTACCACTTCTATTCAGACAAGGATATGTAAAATAGTGGAAGGAATATGACTACAACAAATTCCTTCAACAACAACATATCCAAAAATGGTTTCTAGAAAACCCTCAAAGGGTTAAAATACCAGATAAACAAAACACAATCTTCCTTCAACAAAAGGCTCAATCTACAGCAAGACTTGCAACAGTTTCAAACGAGGCAGACTATATCAAACAATTACAATAGATTCTAGCACAGGTGGGGCAAATAAGTAAAAACGAAGACCCAAACCAAAATGAAGATGATTGTTACGGGATTTTTTCACAAAATCCATAAAAATCTTGTAATAGATACACCGAAAAATATTGTTTAAATCCGGCCAAACACTGTGCAAACACGAGAAATAAATTTTACTGTACACTGTAGCGGCACTGTAGCACATGTACTGTAGCAAAAGTCATTGTAGCAGTCAGAACTTTTAACTATAAAACCCACCCAAACACATTGAGAAGAACACACGAATTTTTAGGGAAGACTCCTCTCTCTAAAATCTCTCTCCCTTCTCTCATTTGTCCCCAAAACCATTTAGCTAAGGCTTTGAGCTTTGAAGACATTAAACATTGTAAGTATTTGATCATTAATAAACTCCAACTTTATTATCTGTTTTATATTAGTCAAATGGCCGGCTTAGCTGCCTAAGTTCTTGTTTTATTTGTTTCATATTATTTGTTATATATTCACACTGTCTAATGGCTGGCTTAGCTGCCTGATCTTTTAATTTATTTACAGTCCGTCTGTGACCCTCTTCCCTTTATCCCTCTGTGTTTCATTTCCTTTTACCAAGGTCCCTTAGCCTCCATTACATATATATATATCAACAAACATGATAAATCTTTAATATTTAAAAACTTGACTTTATCTCCATAGCTATCAAGTAGCATTTTATGAAAATAATAAATACAGACTAATTAAGGATTTTGACAAAAAACTTCTAAATGGTTATGTATAATTGAAAAAATTCTTTGTTACTCATCCTTTATTGCGGGGGTAAGTATTCGACCATTAGATGATTAAAAAGTAATAGGACCTTCATTTTTTTCAGTCATCTCAATGACTATTATACCCATTCCACATTGTGGAGTGAGTTGTCAAGACTTACTCCTATGATTGGCCATCAATTTAGATATATGCAAAATTAAATTCATCCATTCTCAATGAAATAATGAATTTTATCCTCTATTTTTGCCATTAATATATCATATGTGGTGGTCTTACTTTTTGTAATATATATACCCAACAACCTAGATAAGTCTTTAATATTCAACAACTTGACTTTATCTTCATAACTACCAAGTAGTATTTTATGAAAATAACAAATACACACTAATTAAGGATTTTGACTAAATGCTTCTAAATGGTTTTATTTATTTGACCATTTACATAAGAAAAATTAAATTCATACATTCTCAATGAAATAATGAGTTTTATCCTCTAGTTTTGCACTTAGTATATCATATGTTGTGGTCTTATTTTTTAATATATATATGTATATATATATATATGTATATATATATATATGTATGTATATATATATATATACATATATATATATATATATATATATATATATATATAGAGATAGTGTTGTTATTTTGGTACATATATTACTTATAGTTCTTATCTAACAAATAAACATAGTCAATTGCTTTCGAATATTTTTTTTGTAGGATGTAAACATAAATAACTTAAGTGCATACTCAAAATCGCATCCCTTAATTGTCTCCTCATCCTAACCAATTTTTTTGTCTTTCATTTGATTTAGATGTCAAAAGTTTCATGTAATCATTGTTCCATTAAGGATAAGGATTCTCACCATTTAGGGTTAAATGGTGGAGTCATCATTTGCTTCTAAAAAAATCAAATTTGAAAAATATTTTTAAAAATCAAAACCATCTAAATTCAAATAATATTTTGTGTAAGCTCCTTGCAAAATATCTAAAGAAAATAACAATGATTCACCATTTGACACCATTTGATTAAGCAATTTTTTTTGTTTTCCTAAAAATTAGAAATTCTTGCTCCATCTAAATGTGACATATATTTTTAAAGGTGAATTTTTTTCAATGAATTGATTTTTGAAATGATGATCTAATCAATGAGATAAAACTAATGTTATATATAGATTTTTATTTGGAGAAATTTTTAACTATTTAGATATAAGAAAATGGACTAATAAGTTAAAGATTAACTATGAGAATTCTTGTTTAAGAATACGAACCACGGAAAAGAATAAGTTAAAGATTAAGAAGAAGTTATAAGTTTAAACCTTTTCAAAAAGTTCAAAAATTGTGTGTGCAAGTACAATTTATATTAAGGCTCTTGTTCTCAACTGTTTACGAAAATTTTGAATTATTTTTTTGAAACTGGAAATAATAATTTTGGTAAAGCATGTCCAGAGTTACTTTTAAAAATAACTTTAACTTTTTTGAACATGAAAAAACAAAAGTGATTTTTCAATTTCTGCAAGAATTTCTTTTTAATTTTTTTATACAATATTGCAAAACTTTAGGAATGTGACCTACTCTTCACTCAGATTGTGTTGATTTAGTTATAATCATGAATAAAAGAGATATTTCCAATGAGAGCTTTTTATTGGATAAGTACACAATTCGAGGGTCTATTCTTTGAGGAAAATTTATCTAAGTGGATTGAGTCTATGCTTAGTGTTGTGGAACCTTGATATGAAATTAGCCACAACACTAAGCTAAAATATGAAACCTTTCCTTGATGAGGTCAATAATTTCATACCACAAAATGTGCTTTAGCCATTCAATTCATCTGTTCCAAGATGGTTCTTTACTGAAAAATTAAAAGCAATAAAGAGAAATAGCCTTGTTTGGAATCTAAGGTTCAATCTATGGCATACTAGAAGGGAAAAAAATAGTACGAAAGATAGTATGTACTAGTATCATTTATTATTACTAGTAAGGTGCACATGAGATGCTTGTATTGATTTTTTTAAAATAATTTTTAACATGAATTTATATGGTACGTATAGTGTGTATATTACGAAAGTGCACGTGTTTTACATGTGTAAAAAATATGACTCAATAAAACTTATTATTCAAACTTATGAAATAAAAATAAAATCAACTGTCAATATAATTGTGAGGAAAGAAAGCAAAATTCAATATATAAATTATATAAAGGTTGTAGATTTTTGCATCCCAAAAAAGCACACTAACATAAACAAAAAAAAACAAAAAAAATTGCAACAAAATATCTTAATAGAGTTATCAATATATGAATGCAAATGAAGAAGTAAAAATTTGCTAAATGATCAAGAGATTTTTCAAGAATTCAATAAACACTTTAGAAATCAAAATTTTCTAATTTTAAACAAAACAAGTAAACGATTTCTCTATCACATATGACAAAAATCAGATTTTTAAAAACTTGTGTTTCCAATTTCCAAATATAATTTTGAAAAATATTGCTTGTAAAATTCATTTGTATAATACATGTATTTGCAAGTATATCTTCAAAAAGAGTACTTGCCTCTAACTAATTGCAAATGAAAACAGATCCACATGACTTCCTCCTTATTTCTTTACTTTAAAACTCATCCACTCTTTTTTTTTCCTCTTTTAAAAGAGGATCTACGGTAGATTTCTACCTAATGACTCGAACACATGATCTCAATCATACGGGAATGGTGTAAACTTGCTATTTAACTATAATTCATTGTCAAATTCATTAACTCTCTTTACTCTGCCTAATAGTCTCATACTCCTTATATGCGAGTCATATTTTTCCTTGACATTGGAAATGGAAAGTGTTTATAACTTCTCTTAATAATTCTAACATTAATATCTTTCTAATTAAATTATTTTTAATTAAATAAAAGAGGTTAGGAATTCTTGTAACCCTTCCATAAATCTTAAAAATTATATCAACTGTAATTACAAAAGAGTGTTCTTTTTGTACTTTACAAATTTCCTATGTTTATTTTCTTTCCTACAAATCAATTTCCAATAATTCATGCTTATTTTTTATTTTTTATTATTTCACACTAATCAATTTTTATAGTGGTTGCTATTCATCTTATCGTTTATTTTTCTTGTATCCTTAAAGGTTATTAATAATATAATTTTCATCATGGTTAGTTATTAATATAATTATTAAGTTTCTTTAAATGATATATTTCTAAAAAAAACTTATATAATTTGTATTCAAAATTAACAAATCTCAAACATAGCAAATCTCAAGTAAAAATTCTTCTTATGTTTGAATCTATAATATGGGGTATCACAAGTTTTATGATTAGTAATACATAGGTATTAACAATGTATTTAGAGTAAGTATATGTTTTCTAAGACTTTACTTTAGGCTTTTATTAGAATTAGATTAATAGGTCAAGTGTTTTGTTTTTGCGAGACTAAGTATGAGATATCTATTATTTTTTAATATAGAAATATCAAATCATTAGCCTACAATAATTATTAAAATAATAACATAATGCTAGACTATAACTCACAATAGCGAAATTTAAAACTGCATTTTTTTTTATCTTAGCACATTAACCAAATTAATTTTTCTATATAATTAATTTATATTTTAGATGTTCAATTATTTGAGCATTTAATATTCAATACAATCTTCAATCCTCATTATACATTTAATCCATATAAATTTTCTTCAATTCACATCATAACTAACATAATACTAGCATATTACAATTAAAAATCAAACAATCTTATATCGATAGAGAGGGGCATTATTTTAATAAACAATGATATGCAATCTAATTCCTCCACTTTCTCAAATTAAAACACCAGTGAGTGATACGAAATTTATGGGCATTTAAATATAACTAACTATCATCTTCCTGAGTCTTTCATATTTATTTAGCACAAGTTCAAACTCATGGAAGAATTAAATTTAAATTAGTAGCGCAAAATTGCCACTAATGTTAAGCACTTGAAGATAACAAAAGTATTTTAAAACTACAAATGAAACAAAAAAAAAAAAAAATGCATTCAAAAGGTTTAAAATTCGACTCTCACGGTTCTCAATATGCATCGATAATCTGCCTTGACCCTAGAAATATACGTCGCTAGCGTGATCCTGAAACAGAAGGGTAGTCTACCCTTCTCTTAAACTTTTTTCTATCAGAAATATATATAAAAAAAATATAAAAAATTAATGTTGTCACTATAATTCCATAACTCAAACCATGTCACTCAAACAGAAGTACATTATTTATACCCTAATTAATGAATACTATTAGATAGAGAAATTTACTTCTAAGTAGCAAAGAAGAAAGATTTGTAATTAATGGAATAATAAAAGTTGGAATTTCTTCTGTTTTTTGTTTCTCCCATGAAGGCAACTCTACGAGTAGCAAAACGCAATTGATGGGACGAACCGCTAATTTTTTTTTTATAAAAAAAATCGCAGTCATAAATATTTTTCAAATCAAATTCTATGAGGTTTAAAATTGTACATATGAGACAATACGTCACAAGTCTTTGAATTATGTTTTAATTGGCCGAATATTCTTAATTACCTTGACGGAGATGTTGTTGGCCATTGGTGTTATAATTTCAGTTTGTCTCTACTTATATTTAAATTTATCTTCATTAATTTCAGAAATTTATAATCATCCTATATTACATTTCTTATTACAAAACTTTATTCAGTTTTGCAGAAAATATCTTCAAGACAAAAGATGACTGATAGAGCTTTATCTAGCAGTTCTTCTCATTCTTCAAGAGCAAGAGCATTGAAATTAAAATATTTGGAAAATATTCCGAGAATGGATTATACAAATATAGAATACCCTATTAGAAATTATTATAATCCAAATTATGAAAATTATAAAAAAGATTTAATAAGAAGTAAAAATTATTTTCGATCTAGAATCATTCTAGCAAAAAATAGATTAGAAATAATAAAAAGAAGAATAATAACTTATGATTATACACAAGAGCCGGAACCTAGCCTTAATACAAAGCCCAAACCGTATTGGAATCCTGTATTGTCTTATCACCGTATTGGAATCCCGTATTGGCATCAAATCGTATAAAAACTAAGTCCAGAATTTAGATCAAAGGCGGTTAGCCCAAGACCGGCCGCCACACTTAACCTCAAACATTTAAACTAGAGTCAAATTCTTTCTTTAGAAAATTATTTTTAATAATCATAAATCTCCGATTTTTGGATAATTTACCTTTAAAATTTTCTGTCTATAAAACTTACTATTTAATTTATTTTGCTATGTTGCCGATTCTTCCCCTAAACGCCTTTCTCAACGACTAAGCGGGTACTTTTCAAGGCCAACAAAATAAATTAAATAATATTATGACTGAAAATTTTTAAGAACCGAACCAAGATAAATGGTTATTAAAAAGTTTTGAAAGAAAGAAATTCAAAATAGTTTAAACATAGTTCAAATACTTAGGATAAGATAACAATCTACATATGATAATTAGCCTGACATATTATGTCAGGATCAAACAAATTAAAAGGGAAAGGGAAGAAGGTACCTCAAAAGAGGTTGGAGAGGAAATACCTCGGTGGTCTTCTTCTTCTTTGATTGAACAAAAGTAATTACAAAAGAGTAGTAGATGTACAATGAGAGAGTAGAGAAGTAAAGAAAGAAAAACTAAAATCTAAAAGCCTTATCCTCGGCTATACAATTGAGGATATTTATAGACTGATGGATTTAAAAAATTATAAATTTTGTACAGTAGGATTTTTGAAGCATCCGCACAGTAAATATACTGTTTCTACAGTGATTTTACTGTTTATACAGTAATTATGAATAGTAAAATTACTATTTGAACAGTAAACTATGAATAGTAAAATTACTATTTGAACAGTAAAATTTCTGTTTTTTATGAAATTTTTCTTTGATGCTTGACAGATGCTTTGACATTTCTGTCTTGAATATCGATGCCTTGACAAATGCTTTGACGTTTCTGTCTTGAATATCTTCATATTCTTCTTTTGCTTGAATGTCTAAAACACTTTGAAGAATATCTTCGGGTTTTTCAATGGGTTGTGATTCACCAGCCAAGGAATTATTAGAGTCCATAGAATGATCATCTTTTGAAGAACTAGATTTATTATCATCTTGATCTAGATCAATAGAAAGATCTTGTTTAATATGTTCTTTAATTTGGTCTTTGACTTGCTCCATATAAGCAGCTATAATTTCATCTTTTGTCATAATGCCTGATTGCACTTGTAATTTCCTGGCAATATGCCTGTACAAAGGACTGGGCTCCATTGCTTTGGTAATAATAGCAGTGTCTGTATAACTTTGAACTTTTTCTTTTATTTGGTCGAGTAATTCTTGACCATATAATTGATTTGTTTCTGGATCATTTTTGATGAGTTTATCCCAGAATTTGGTATAAAAGGTTCGATATAAACAAGGGAAATGATCAGGAGTATAACTAAATTCAGGTTCCCATTTATAAATCCAAGGAATAGAAAATTCGAGAAAGAAATAAATGGTAGATATTTCTGTGGGTAGTGGAATATGATCCTGGGAATATAATTTTTTGAGAGTGGGTGAAATTTTTATCCACGAATGATATAATTGAAGAAAAGGCTCAGGTAAAATTTTTACTGAGGGTCCATGGGTAGTCCACCACTGGATGAACCAATTGGGAATATTTTGAGATAGGATATTTGAACACAATTTAATAAACCAAGTGTGCTTGTGTTTATAATTCTCATAATAAAAAGTTTTATGAAAACTTTGTATATAATACCCAATAAGTATAAGAAAGTGGTTGATTTTCAACAAAACATTATTTTTCTGTAAGGGTTGAAAGTCCCCATTCTTCAGAAGAAATTACCTTTTTAATAATAATTTTTGAAAAATTATAAATAGTAGTAGAAATAGAAGAAGCCGTATGAGGCTGATAATGCGAATATCAATTGTTTCACTTTTAGTAAGAATTTTTCATAATATGTGCGAGTCTTATATGATTCGCTGAACTGCTGGTAAATTACCTTTGAAGAATTTTCCAAGGTTGATCCTGCCATTGACAGTCTTTTTCATCAAGAAGAAAAATAATTTCTTTTTCTGGTCTCATATAATAAGACTTAGAATCTGATTCAGATTCTTCTTCAGTAACCGAAGCATAGGTATTACCTTTATGCTGTTGTTGCAAATATTTTTGCAATTGTTCGTATAATGGATGATCTTTTGGGATATTACCCAGATCAATATGGGATGAGGATGAAGATCCATATCCTGATAATCCAGATACTATCTGAATTATATAATGTTTTTCCACCCCTAGATATTACTGGGGTTCTTCCACCTCGTCCCCTATAAGGAGACTGAGAACTTCCACGTCTCATAAAACCTGTAAAAATTTGAAAGAGTTTATCAAATTGATAATTCAAATTGATAATTCATATAATTTTCTTATTTTTGAATGATATTTATTTTTACAAAATTTTATTTCTGATTGCTCTATGTGCAATTCGTGTTGGAATAAAGCATATATCCATGAAGGATTTTGCTCTTGTGTATATTCATAAGTTATTATTCTTCTTTTTATTATTTCTAATCTATTTTTTGCTAGAATGATTCTAGATCGAAAATAATTTTTACTTCTTATTAAATCTTTTTTATAATTTTCATAATTTGGATTATAATAATTTCTAATAGGGTATTCTATATTTGTATAATCCATTCTCGGAATATTTTCCAAATATTTTAATTTCAATGCTCTTGCTCTTGAAGAATGAGAAGAACTGGCTCTATAATTTCCAGTCATCTTTTGTCTTGAAGATATTTTCTGCAAAACTGAATAAAGTTTTGTAATAAGAAATGTAATATAGGATGATTATAAATTTCTGAAATTAATGAAGATAAATTTAAATATTTTAATTCAATAAGAGAATTATGATCTTGAGCAGTAGAATCAGTTAGAAACTGAGAAGTAATGTTTTTATAAAACTTATTTTTATAATGCTTAATAAAATCATCATTTTTATTTAAATTTTTAGTGAAATGCAATTTAGGAATTGAAGATGATGAAGTAGATGATGATGCAAAAGACCAATCTAAAACTTTTGATATATTATTATTATTAATAATAATATTATCACTTAAAATTATATTTATTTGAAAATCTTGAAATTGAGAAAGAATGTTATAATATTCTTTATTTTTATCATCATAGATAGTATTACAAGAATTACAACAATTTTGAATATTATCAGAATCTGTAGAATCATACATATTAATTTGATCAGAATCATAATCATCAGAATTAATATTAGTATTATCATTACTAGAACTAGAACTATTATCTGTATTTATATCTATTATTTTGTAAATTTCATTTTTAATCTCGTCATCTAAATCTAATTGTTTAATTTTTTCTTTTTTATTTTCATGACAATTTGGGGCTATATTTGAATATTCCAGAAAGTAATAGTAAGGGTCATAAAGCCCAAATTGTCATGAAATTAAAAAAGAAAAAATTAAATTTTACAATTAGATTTAGATAAATACAGATCTATATGTTTATAATAATAATATAAGTATATGGATAATAAACCTGTCTCTTATACACATCTTCTGTGTAGAAGATATATCTTCTAAACCAATATTGACTACAAAATTGACCTAATTGTCTTTGATCAGTTAATTGTTGTCTTTTTAATTGTTGATTTAATTTAATTTCATTACATAAAGCTATACCTTCTTGAACACAAGTATTGACCAATTTGCCATACGTATAATAATCATAGGGAATAGAAATATTATCTTTCCGTGAGAGCTTTTTTAATTCTTTCAGCAAATAATACAGGTAAGCCATCAATAAATTTGGCTTTCCAGTAGTTACTATTACTTTCTGGAAGATCAAATACTCTAGATAGAAAAGTATCTTTATACCATCGAAAAGACGTAAGTGTTTTACATCTTAATCCATTTAATAAAGTACGAATATTTTCATGATTAGTTGTATAACGTCTGTAAAATGATCTAAAATATTAACCATGAGTGTATAAACTGCATCTTCAGAAACATGAGATGTATTAGGTTCTGTTTTAACAGTATTTAAAATATCATCACGATTTTGTTGGGTGAAATAATTATCCCACCAACCTTTAAGTTGACCAGTAAAACCGGCTATTATCATTGAAGCAACACGTTTGTCACTATTATTATTTGCTTTTGCTACTGTAGAATACATAAGCATGCGATGAATTAAATTACTAATTTGTCTTTCAGTATAATAATCTAAATTCCATTCATAAATTTCTTTTCCAGAATAACTATCAACCATGTATCATTATTCTGTATAAGGATAATGATACATGGTTGGTTTATCACCAAACTTATAAGAATTACGAAGTTTATTAATTTCATCAGAAATTACTTTTCCTTTAGTTGAATTTATTTGTGAATTATTTTCAGAATCAAGAGTATTAATTTTTAATGAAGAAAATTTTTTATCAAGAAGTTTTTCAAGATCAGAAATAGGTTTAAAATTAAAATCATTAATAATAGGTGGAGGTTGCAAAGAAGCCTTTGCAATATCATGAAAATCATGATTATGATTATTAGACGAAATAGAATTTGATATTTTTTGTATTAAAGAAAATAATTTATCCATTTTATTATGAAGAGAACTAATTTGTTCACTTAAAACTTTTAGAAAAATATTAGTATAATTATTTTGCTGATACATATTATTAATATGTTGCAAAGTAATAGGTAGAGTATTATTGTCTACTAATTTTTGAAAAGAACATTAAATGAAAGTGAAGTATTATTTGGTAAAGTAAATAATTTTTGTGGAGGATATAACTCATTAGTTTGCTTACCATCAGAAAATTGATATGTTCGTTCAAGAATATTAATATAATTATTTAAATAAGTAGTTATGAACCATGGAACAAAAGGAATTATTTTATTATGTAAAGCAGTAAATTCATAGAATTCTTTTGAAATATTATCAAGGTCTTCAGAAGAATATACTTCAAATAACCATTGTCTAAAATTATTCCAATTTGAAGATAAAAATTCTTGTTTTATTATTTTTCTAGCATTTGAACCGGGACTAAAATCTATAACAGTATCATAAATTAAAATCTAATTCAGATTCAGTAGGAATTTCCTTATCTAATTCATTATTATCGGATTCATTAGCATGAATTGGTTTAACAATATTATTATTTATATGTAAATGATCTACGTGTGATGTAGATGGAGTATTACTATCTATTGTGTGTAAAGATGCAGGTTTTGAACAGTCTAGATGTGGTGCAGGAATATAGTCATCAAATAATGAAATTTGAGATTTTGAAGAAAATGTCCTATAAGGATGTCTAGATGATAATGGTCTAGAACCAATACTATGTCTAGATGGAACATTTGATGTATCAAAACGAAGAACAATTTGTCCATTCGGTGTTGATATAATCTGAGGATCATGCTGTGTAATATTTAAAGCATTAGATGTAGAAGTAATATCTTTATTTATTATCCAATGATCAGGAAATTGAATTTCATTCCATTTAATTGGTTGTCTAGTTATAATCTGAGATTTATTAAAATTAGTCTCAATTAAAATTGTTTCATCATTAGAAATATTAATCAATTTACACTTTGGATTCAAAGTCGAAAGTAATTTAAAACAAACTCTATAACATAAACATATAAGTTCAGATCCTGGTACATAATTGTAACCATGAATTTTAACATTTAATGTTAAAGCATCAAGTATATTAACATCAGATAAAGATAATTGTAAATTAGGATAAACATTCTTATATTAAAATAAACTGGAATATTTATTCTTCTGAATAATTGATTTATAATGTTATTAGTTAATTAAAATTTTAGTCATAAATATTTCTCAAGTCAAATTCTAAGAGCTTTAAAATTGTTTTAGAATTACCAGTAATATAATTTATGGTTTGGTCAATCAATTAAGAGTGAATAATGTTTGTTTTATGGACAATTTAGGTCATTCAAAAAAAGAAAAAAATATCTTGAGAGAAAAATATCACTCATACTTTTATAACGGCATAGATTTTACCCATTTGTTACTCATTACAACGAGAAGCATCTCTACGGAGCTTTTATTCAAAGTAGTACTAGCGTAATGTGACAAATACAGGAATAATCTTGAAACTTCATATTGTATTACATTTTTGACACTCAAATTAGTTGAAACTAATTCCATACTTAGGCTGTTGATTTGGAAAGAAAAGACCAAAATGTCTTTCGGTCTCCTCTCCAGGCCTGTTGTTTTCATCAAACATGGCAAACAAATAAGGCCTGGTTTCTATTCCCGTTCCAGGCCTTCTTGGAGTACCTCGTCCACTCTTAACAAGGCTAATCACATTCCTATAATGAGTGCCCGCATATTCAAATGTAGCAACGTTATACTTCCCTTCAGATGGCCATGAGTTTTCTAAATAATCCTTATATTGGAACCTAATTCATTTCTAGAGCTGAATAATGAGCATCCACAATTGCATCAAAAATATTTTGGTACCCGAACGAGCCATCTTGAACAACAATTCCTGGTGAGGTGAATAAAGCGTAATCAAGTTAAATATTGGCTCTATTGCCTATATAGCTGAGGTAGGGGTATGCATTTACTAGCAACGGCGCATTATTTTGGACTAAGAGATTGATTATAGGTTTAATGAAGGGTTTAGCCTCGTTTGAAAACGAACCTTGTGATGGAGGATATGAAATGCTTAATAGACCTGCAGATATTGATGTTGAAACCTTGATTTGGTTCTGAAGACCGGCTGATGCAATTTCGTTTTCTATCATTTTGTAAGAAAGTAAATAAACAGATAACGTAGCGGAATTTAAAATTTTACTTTTCTATTGGTGAAGCTAGATTTAGATTCTAGGTAGAGAGAGTAGAAGAGTTAAGGAGAATTTGTGATTGGTATTATTGTGGAGAGATTAGTTCCTGTTTTTGGAGCCCAAGGCCCATTTTTATAGGTTTACATGAAGGGGTATGAGGCTACTATCCTACTAGCTCAACTAGGGCTAAATTACATAACTACCCTTAATGAGGTTGCCACATAGGCACATCTAGAACATTCTTGGGGCGTGAACCACGCGCTAATTCCGAGCATCATCACCTATCAGAGATCACCTTGATTAATTTATGCGTAGTACAAGAAAAGTATATAGATTATACCTTAAAATTGCAGTAAATGTTCAATAAGTTATGGACGTCGATCAACAAGTCGCACAAGTGCCCGGCCTCTAATGGTATCTACACAGACAATTAAAATAGGAATCTTCACAAGATTGATTGACCCAGTATAAACCACGGAGTGCTAACTCTTAAATTAATTTCTTTTTTTTTTTCCAAAACGTGACAATCATGTTTTCTGAAATTTTTCACGGCTTCTCTTTTATGATTGCCATCCAGTACTAGTACCAATCATATCATATATATTCATAGTACTAGTCTTATCTATATCTATCTATATACATATATTATAATATAATATATTATATATAATAATAATTTAGATTCTCAATCAAATTGGGTTTAGGGATTACAATAATAATAATCAGTTTGGGTTAAGGGTATATAAATAAGTATAAAACCATTAGAACTATTAATATGTCTTACATATTTGTTCTTAACATTTAGAACTTATTACAATTAAGCTCAAAAGTTAATTTATCCCATAAATTAACCCATAAGTATCTCATACTTATCAAATAATTTTAATCCGGAATTAATTATCCTTAAGTGTGTGACCCTTTAAGTTCCCAATTACGTTGTCAATAAGTATAAATTATAATCATAAATTAATTAGGATTAATGCTAGATTAGATAAACTAAACACCTTTAATTTATCATTAATTCTCCAATTAATTAATTTACACTTATAGATCAAGATTGGTTTCTAGCAAAGTATCATGACCACCCAAGTGTTGAGATATGTCAAGTGGTTCGACATCACCCATCCGTAATTAATTCCCGTGTAATTATTATCCTTTCACCAACTTATATCCCAATTAATTCAAGAGTACAGATGTAATGCCAATTCTTATCGAATTAATCAAATTTACTTCTTTCCAAAATACAACTCACTTGAAATAGAATTTAAGACACTCTTAATTCTATGTCCACTTTGTGCAAAGATTTTCGAATCGTATTTCAAGAAGTGGCCATACTAGGATATACTCTCATATTAGAAGGAGTGGCGAATCCTCTATCGGTCATATCTTATCTTATCATGATTAATATTATACCCGAACTCTACAGTATGTACGACTCATTCAGAGTAACAACTTATACAGTCAAAATATAATAATCCATAGTCAAAAGAATCAGGATAAACTCATGACCTTAAGTCAAAGGATCATTACACTACGATCACAAAGAGACTAATTCACTGGCATTTAAATAATAATCCGTGTAGAATACTCTTAGTGGGTCAATCCGATACACTTATTCTCAATGAGCATCCACATACACTTATGTGCTACTCTACTAGTGTCATACACTTATGTGCTACTCTACTAGTGTCATACACTACGATTAGGGATATATACGATTAAAATATAATTACATCATAACTCTTTATAATTTCACATATATATATTTTATTCAAAAAATGCCATATTACAAAAAATACATAAATATAAAAATGTAATTTATCTCTAAAACAAATTGGTTTTAAGGCATACACTAATATCTTTTTCATGGCAGGACCAACATATTAAGCAACATCTGAACTTAGCGATACTTCATTTCCAACTGCTATATATCTGAATTTAACACCTGGTGAATAATTCTTTATATTGTTTTGAACCCAATTAGCTGCTGTTGAAGCGAATCGTTTGCAATGAATCGAATATTCTCATTGGGAACATCAACTAGAGTTTCTGTGTTGGTTCCTCTGAGAGCATTGAGAACTTCTGGGTCTGGGCCGTAAATTCTAATTTTCTGGTTGCCATTTCGATTGTAAAAGGTTTATGACGTCTTGTTTTGATGGTAGATTGTTGCCGTTTAGCCCATAACAAATGCCTATAGATTGTACGCCTATAATATGGTTTTACTTATTTTCAAATATCAAAATTTGCTTAACTCATGGGTCTTGGTCCTGAAGCGAAAGCCATTGACCATGCAAGCTTTGTAGCTTCTTACCCATTGATTAGGACCAGCAACCAAAATTGTTATATCTTCTGATATAGATTCACTTGATGTATGGTATAATTCTTCAACCTGTTGAATCATAAAAGGTCATATTCTTGCAAGAAATTTTTTTTGATCACTAATATGTAAGTTTTTCTTTAAATACTTCTTCATACACACATGTTTTTTGAACCAGTCATGAACAATGTTTCATTATGGAGGCGCTGAATCTGGTTTGGTTTAGCACGTGGATAATTCATTGCGAGAGTTGACATGTGAATCCTGTGTCAATTAAAATAGTTAACTAAAAATCCAAGACCAAATTAGATGGATAACACAAAATAGAAAATATAAATGACTTACTCTCGGTATGGTTGCACAATATCTAAGTTCTGAGTATGTAACGATGTGCTTGAACCCAAGAAACTCGGTCAAGGAAAACCTTTTTACCAAGTAAAGGACGATCTGCACAAGCCTCAACATCATAATTCTTGTTCAAATACCTTGAACAAAAATTGAGGCACTCTTCTGTAAGATATCCTTTACTAATTGATCCCTTAGCCCGAGCTCTATTACGAACATATTTCTTTAGAGTTGAAAAATATCTACAAATTAAAATGAATGATGTCATACAACAAAGTAAATTTTCTAACTATAATCAAACCTTTTATAGTAATACAAACCTCTCAATAGGATACATCCATCGACGAACTGGACTGCTCCAGCCATTAAGGCTTCAACAGCTAAATGGATAGGCAAGGGTTCCATTATATCAAAAAATGATGGAGGAAATATCTTTTCCATGTGACACATCGTAATTGCAAGGCGATCTTGAATTTTTTCCAGCTCAAATTTGTTGTTTAACTTCGAGCACAATTGCCTAAAGACGTTGGAAAGCTCAATCAGTACTTTCACCACATTTTTTGGCAATACCCTACGTATTGCTATGGGAAGCAACTATTGCATCAACATGTAATAATCATGCATCTTCAGACCCCATATGCTCTGATCATATACACGCCTTGCGATATTTGATCCATAACTAGCTGGCAGTTTCATTTCTTTCAAAACCTTACAAAAGATATCTTTATCTACCCAACTTAAGGTAAAAGAAGAAGGGGGCAAGACAAGACTTGAACCTTTTCTAATTGGATGTAATGACTTTCTGATTCTAAGTTCTTCAAGATCCCTTCGAGAGTTCAAATTGTCCTTAGATTTCGTCTCCAACAAGACACATTATCGTACTCAACAAATTATCACAATAATTACCTTCTATGTGCATGATATCAAGATTGTGAGGTACCAGATTGGTTGCCCAATATGGCAACTCAAAGAAAATACTTTTTTTTTCCAAAACTGATGCTTATCATGATCAGATAGAGAACCTGTCTCTTCTTTTCTTAAGATCTTCCTTTTTGTATTCAGTTAGTACACCATCCAATTGTTGCAACATCTCCATTCCAGATAAAAGCTTTGGAGCTTCTCCCCATTCCATTTTTCCGTCAAATGAAATCTTATCCTTACACATTCTATCACTTTTATGTAGGAATCGTCGATGACCTGTATAACAAAATTTTCTACCATGCTTCAACCAACAAGATTTAGTATCCCCTGCACAACGAGGACATGCCTTCCCACCCCTTGTACTCCACCCCGACAACATTGCATAAGCACGAAAGTCACTTATGGTCCATAATAAAGCTGCCTTTAGTGAAAACATTTCACCAGTAGATGCATTGTGATCATAAGTTTGCAAGCCAATACTGAGCAGTTCCTTTAATTCTTCAATTAGTGGTTGTATATATACATCAATCTTATTGCTAGGTCCTTTCGGACCATCAATAAGCACAGATAGAAATAAAAACATTGTTTCATGCACAACCATGGTGGCAAGTTGTACACTATAAGCACCATTGGCCATGTACTATGTGCCACACTAATTCTAGCATACGGGTTGAATCCATCAGTGGCTAGTCCAAGTCTAACATTCCTAAAATCACTAGCAAAAGATGGATTTTGCTTATCAAATTCTTTCCAAGCTTGAGAATCAGCTGGATGTTTAAAAGTACCATCATCTCGATGTTCTTCAGCATGCCATTTCATTAGTGAAGCAGTTTTTGAAGACATGAAGAGTTTTTGCAATCTTGGTTTTAATAGAAAGTACCTCATTCGTTTTACAGCTATCTTTGTACTCCCTTCCTTGTATCTTGAAGTTTCACATATTTCACACTTATCTTTCTCTTCATCTTATCTTCTCCCATGAACAACATACAATTATTAGGCATGCATCATAAGTCTTACACGTGAAACCCAAGTCTTCATTAATCTTATTAGTCTCATCATACGATTCGGGGAGGTTAGACGACTTTGGAAGAGCTCTCTTGAATAACTGAAGAAGAAATGTAAATGACTTATTAATCCAATTAGATTCTACCTTCAATTGCATAAGATGGGTAATGAAAGAGAGCTTTGTAAACTCTTCACAACCCGGGTACAACTGTTTTTTAGCATTTTCTAATAGTTTAAGAAATCGTATTGTTTCCTCATTAGGCTTGGGTAATTGGTCTCTAGGGTCACTTGAGGTTTGATTCTCATCGACTCTATCAATGTGGATGCCCATTGCATCCTCAAGCATGCCTACCGTATCATCTCCTGAATCAGAATGAATCACAAATTGATCATTTTGATTTTCTTGTAAAGATGCATAGGCCTCCCCATGATATACCCAATTCTTGTACGGTTTGTGAAATCCCCTATCAAAAAGACAATGGTTCATTGACATCTCTTACACTCCTCAAATATCTGTTTCTACACCTTATGCATGGACAATAGATTTTTGACTTATCTGTCCAATTTTTTGTAGCAAACTCTAGAAATTTTCTAAACCCCGTGATATATTCTTGTGAATGAATATCTTCTACATCAATCCAACTCTTATCCATATATTTCAAGAAAAATAAACACAAATGTAAAGCAATGCAACAGTTTACCTACAAGACAAACAAACCATCTCATAAAAATCACCATTCATAAAATTATTTAACATAAAAGAAGCAGCAGTAGATACAGTAGAAAAATAGTGTATTAAGCTTCCTACATGTAGGAAAATAAAGAAAAAGCACTACAAACCATATACTAATGTACTGTCCTAAAGACATTGGATGATGATATATGCATTTTCTTTGAACAAGTGATCTATCAAATTTGGATATATACATACAGTTCTAAAGACATATACTCAAATTTGGACAGTCAATACACGTATAAGCATTTCAACATCGAGAATACTCTGGCCTCACAATTTTGCATTTTATTGATGTATATGCCTAGCCAACTTGCATTTTATATGATTTATGAATTTAAAACAGCTATATTTATGAAAATTTCTTTGTTCTTTACATTTTACATAGATATGCAAATGACAAATTAAAAGTTAATCTTCATTCATCAATTTCATCTCACGGATGCCTGATGCTTTACTCTTCCATTCATCAATTTGCAACCTCAATTTTCTATTCACTCCAATTAAAAATATTTTGACTTTTCCGAGGATAAAAACTAAATGATATATAAAAACAAATTTGGAAAGCAAGAAAAAGTAACAGAACTAGGATCAAAGTGTATAGACATCAACGCTCAAAAAATATATGAAGAAAACAATGAAATATTAGCTCGAAATAGGGTTTGAGATCGAAAAATAAGAGTTTGAGCTCAAAAAATTTAGAAAATTCAAAGCTCATAACTAACTGATTAAGACTAACAAAAATCTAATCTCACAAATTAAAAATTGAGAAAATTAAAACTCTCAAAATAATTTCACAAATTAAAACTCACAAATACAAATCGGAGATCCGACATACAAAAGCGGAGAAACAACTGAATAAAGAATTGGATATGGCACTTACAGCGGGATTTTCTTCTTGATTTCTTCCAATGACGGTTGAGCACATGATTGAGACATGATCTCTTCCTCTCTCAACTGCTGAGTGTCGTTGCTTTGTTTCTCTATTTAGATTTTGATAAACACGTGGCTTACATGCACTTAAACTGATCTAATGGCTTTGAGAATTGTGGGATTTTTAGTGCTACAGTGAAGTCAAATGGCTTAAATGATTTTAGTACTAATCTAATGGCTTTGAAAATTTTATTCACGTTTTTACTACTGTGAGTCAGAGCAGTATTCATTTTTTTTAAATACCAAAATAAAAGTTAAAAATTGCTCGTTTTTTAACTTGTATTTTTAAAGAATTTTGTGACTTGTATAATTGATGAGTTAGAAAATTTTGTGACTTGTATAATTGTGAGTCACATAAATGTATGTTTTTATGACTTGTAAAATGTTGGTCACATAAACTACTTTTATGTGACTTGTAAATTGTGAATATAAAAAAAGTGACTTAAAAAATAATACAAGTCACAAAAGGATGATTTTTCTTGTAGTGCTATGAGATTTGGAGTTCAAACGTTAAACCTAACAAAAATCTAGATTGGTGCCAAAGCACTCTTGCCTGATCTAGAAGGTCCTCTCTCTTTCTAGGCCTTTAATAGTGCTCAATTGTGTTTCTACTTGTAAAGTAAATTCAGTTAGGATGTTACCGATTTGACAACAAAAAATTAAAAAAAAATAAAAGTAAAGGATTAATGCTGGATATTTTGATTGTCTCTTCATTTGTTTGTGCATTTACTTGACGGATAACACGAGTACATCATTAGTAGGCTTTTAATGATGATAAATTATTTAATACTAGTAGGAAAAGGCACACCTTATGAATATGCAAATTAAAAAAATAAAAGATTTATTCAAAAAAAAAAACAGCGGAAATGTTAGTAAAAAATTACACAAAAAAAAAATTAAAAATAATATATCTAGTGAAGGGTTGAAACTATGCGTGTATAAGTATGGTTAGTTACACATATAATAAGGGTAAAAATAGTAAAACAAAAAATGACGGACACTAAACCCTTGCATCTACCTTTTTATATAGTGTCTCAAAAAAAAAAAAAAAAAAAAACCCACCGCTCCCCCACACTTTGCAGTGACTTGAACACATGACCAATAGGATATAAGAGAAGTATCTTACCAACTAAACTATACTTATAGATAGATGTTAATATGAAGTTATACAAAAAAATAAAAATAATGCAAGTGGTGGAGGGTTGAATAAAGTTATTAGTAAAAAGAAGTATGGTTAGTTACACATGTAATAAGGGTAAAAATAGTAAAACCAAAAATGGATATCAAACTTTCCCCTTTCCCTTATGTATAGTATAGATAACATGAAAATTGCATATTTGTTCATATATTATTTGATGATGCAAAAATAGTTGGGAGTATAGAAAAAATAATCAAAGCATTAAATCAGTTTGTAATACAAATAAAAATCACAAAATCAGTTGTATCCATTTTTAATTAGCTTGATTTAAGCTTCCGCACACCACTTTCATCCACTACTACTTACATTATTATATGTTTTCTTTTTCCATAACCTATATTAAAATCATATCTGTAACCAAACATTTCCTTCATTTTCCTCTAAAATTAAAAAGGATCTTAATCTGATCAATTGCAGGTGGCATGAGATTCACATTAAATATCATCCAATTGCAATCTTAAAAGGTTTAAATATGATGCATTGCACAGTTTATAAACAGTCTAAACTTGAAATATAATCTCCATGTTAGCACCAAAAATTATGAAGCGGAAGATAAATTTATTCAATACATATAAGAAATTTGTGAAAGAAAAGAAGGAGTTATAAAATAACGTACTTCGAACTCTCATATTAAGACTTGTCGCATAAACTTATAGTATAATATCCTTTTCTCACTTTAGAATTTCCTTATTCTACACTCTTAACTCAACTCTTTTCAACAGACCAGGGTAACAAACTTGATTACTGAGAAATCCAATTACATTGGCAATAACTCTAAACATAATCATATAAGGAAACTAAATTATTCAAACAAGTAAATGACCAAAACCTAACAATAACATATTTCCTAATTTATAAGGAGTTTGGTTTAATTATGCCAATAATGCCTCCCTTAAACCAAACTTTTCGAACTCTCCACAAAAAAGTCTACGTCACTCATGATAAACAACTCAATCGGTTGTCTTCATCTTCCATCCACCAATCTGGCACCATAATTTTCTTGATCTTTAACTTCCAATTTTTTCAAGCGATCCACGTAGGACTGATTTATCTTCATCGAACACTTTATGTTTAATTTATCAGCCTCAATGAATTTTATGATGATTGGTATCAAAATTGTCAATTTCGAGAATCAATATTCACAATAATCAACTTATAATTATGATAGGATTCCTCTTTTAAAAGCTTTGTAAAATTAAGGTCAATTTCGTTATACCCTAATTGCCAAACGATACCCAAGACAAACTTGTCATACTTCAATTTTTAAAATTCGAATATTTCAACACGATCTTCACTCCCAAGATTGCACCTTAGGGTTCTGATACCACTTATAGGAATCAAAATGTAACAATTTATAAGCTTACGGCTTAACACAATAAATACTAAGCCAAGGAATAAGGCTTACAGCCTAACATTACGAATGAAACAATGAACAATTTATAGAAACTGATCAAAATCGTAATTAGAAGAAAAGACTTTTAATCAAACAGAAAATGGAATTTGGAAGAATAAATAACAATAATAAACTTTGAATAATAATTTTCCTCAATTAAATAATAATCGGCCACTAACAGTTTCATATAGGCACTAACTAATTTAATTCTTTGACGGATTTAACTAGGGAATAAATCCCTTAAAATTCAACCACCCGTAACATAAAATCTAATTAAACTAAAACTAAACTAAATAGTTTGGTTTAGATATGCCAACATAGCCTCCCTTAACCAAACCTCCATGAAATCCAGTTCAACGCCATCTCGAATCACAATCTCTATGAAAAATTTCGTCGCCGTATAAACCGTGTGCAATTCCAACTTATGTCTCTTCACTTTCTTTATCTACATCTCCTGTGGACAAATCTAGTACTTCAAATATAATTTCTTTAACAATTCTTGTTTATCAAAGACTTGATTCATATTAATCTATTCATTCTCGAATAAATGAACTTTAAAAACAATACTATTCCCTTCAAAAAAAAAATTTAAAAACATCAATCACAATTTCTTTAAACATTTTTTTCTCCACAAAATCTTGAATTTTTTTCTCACCCCTTTGGATTTCTTAGCCTCCCTCGATCGAGCTCCATAACTGATAATTTGACACAGACTTTCCAATTGTTGTCTAATGCACAACCTCTATTATATGCCTGATTTGTCTGATTGGTATTCTCCTTGATACCTGGAGTCATCTTTCCCATTCAAATTTAACTGTGCCTGTAGTGTCTTCTCCATTATATCCTTCTCCGTAACATCCTTCATCTTCCATGTAATTCTTTGTTCATGAAGAACAAATGAGCTTTGCAAGTCCTCAATGCATAAATTCGATGTTTCTTTCGTTTCCTAAATTTCTTTTACAACGTGATCAAATTTCATTAGTAAGGTATTCAACACTTTTTCCATAAATAATTTGTCAGTTAGTTCATAGTTATTGATTGTCATCTCGTTCTTAATCTCTGATAATAGGAAAAAATAAGATTTGATGGATTCAAAATTTTCTATCAGTAAAAGTTCAAACTTTCTCGTCAATACCATTAGATTATTTTGTCGAACCTGGTTAATTCCTTGGTATATTTTCTCTAAAATATCCTAAGCCTTCTTTGTCGTATTTGTCGTAACAATTTTTTCGTAAATCGAAATATTAATTGCCTGATGAATTTGTGATAATGACTGGTTATCTTTTTGCATGATTATTGCTATCACTATCGATTATTTCATGAATATAATTCTCCAACTCATGTTTTTTCAGATGGGTTATCATTTATTTCTTTCAAAAAATATATTCAGATTTATTTTTGAGTTTTGGCACTGAATAAATAATTATGGGTGCCATAACTATAAATTAACCAAATTTTTGATACCACTTGTTAGCACTAAAAAACACGTAGTAAAAGATAAATTTATTCAATACATAAAAATATATGGAAGAAGAGAATGAGTTACAAAATAACGCACATCGGACTCTCATATTGAAACTCACATAAACCCACGGCATAATAGCCTTTCCTAACTCTAAAATTTTCCTTTTCTACACTCTCAATTCAACTCTTTTTAACAGACTATATGCCAAATCCTTTATTTATAGGGTAACAGACTTGGCTATCAAAAAAATCAATTATATTGGGAATAACAACTCTAAACATAATCATATTAGGAAACTAAATTATTTAAACAACTTAAATCACCAAAAGCCAACAATAACATATTTTCTAATTTATAAGGAGTTTGGTTTAGTTAACAATCCATTTAGTAGTGAGATAAAGAGAATCTAATATATACATATACACACATACATACATATATATATATATACATATATATATATATGAAAAGTCTTATTTCAATTAAGAGTTTTCTCACTCCTATATGGAATGGATGGAAACCCAATTTAAGACATTTACACGTATGGGGTTGTCCAGCTGAAGTGAAGGTATGTAACCCACACCTTGAAGTTGGATGTACAAACAGTTAGCGGTTTTTTCTTCGGCTATCCTGTTAACTCTAAAGGATTTAGATTTTATTGTCCCTCACACATTCCAAAAGTTGTTGAGGCTAGAAATGCTAAATTTCTTGAGAATCATGAAATAAGTGGGAGTGATTTAACTCAAAATGTGGAATTCAAAGAAGTAAGGGATGTACTTATAGCACCCTTACATGTAGATAATCTAATTGCTGCTCAAAATCTAGTGTTGTTCCAAACCATATTGAGGAGCAACCAGTTGAACAATTTCCACATGAAGAATCACATCAAGAGCAGTTTACAACCGTTGAACCCACGAATCAAGTTTTCCCTACATCAGTGGAAGTTAGGAGAACCTCGCGAATAAGAAAACCTGTAATTTCTAGTGATTATGTAGTATGCCTCCAAGAGTCTGACTATGATATTGGACTCAAGGAAAGATCCTAATTCATTTTCACAAGACATGAATAGAGAAAATTCTACACTTCGGTATAATGCCATGAGAGAGGAAATGGAGTCTATGGTAAAAACAAAGTTTGGAATTCGTTGAACTACCTAAAAGGGTCTCTATTGTGGGATGCAAATGGGTCTTTAAGACCGAAAGAGACTTCTTGGGTAACATCGAATGATATAACGCTAGACTTATTGCCAAGGTTTCACTAAAAAGGAAGGTATTGATTACCACGAATTTGGAGCTATATCAAAGGGATGTGAAAACGGCTTTCCTAAAATAGGGATTTAGAAGAAGATGTATATATGTTTCAGCCTGAAGGATTTGTCAATAAAGATGATAGTGAACTCGTTTGCAAGTTAAAAAAGTCTATATATGGACTAAAATAGACCTCCTACCAATGGTATATTAAAATCCATAATACTGTCTCTTCATTTGGTTTTGTAGAGAATATTGTCAATCAATGCATACACCTTAAGATAAGTGACAGTAAATATATATTTTTAGTCTTAAATGTACATGATATTCTCCTTGAAAGTAGTGACATGAGCTTGTTCCATGAGATTAAGAAATTTTCATACACGGAACTTTGAAATGAAGGATATGGATGAAGTCTCTTATGTCATTGGAATAGAGATTCACAAGGATAGAGCCAAAAGGTCCCTAGGACTATCTCAAAAAACCTACATTGAAAAGATTCTAGAAAGATTCGGAATGAAGAACTGCTCTTCCATTGCAGCCTCAATTGTCAAAGGGGAGAAATTGAATCTCAATTAATGCCCTAAAAATGCATTGGAACAAGCAGAGATGAATAACATTCCGTACGATTCGCTTGTTGGAAGCCTAATATATGCACTAGTCTGTACTAGACCCGATATTGCATTTGCGGCTAGAATAGTTGGTAGATATTAAAGAAATCCTGGCATGGATCACTGGAAAGCTGACAAAAGGGTTCTAAGATATCTACAAGGAAACAAGGATCACAAGCTTACATACAAACAGCCCAACTATTTGGAGGTAGTTGGATATTCTGATTTGGATTTTGCTGGATGCATGGATTCAAGTAAGTCTACTTCAGTATGTATTTTCTTTCTTGTTGGAGGAGCTGTATCTTGGAGAAGCATAAAGCAAACAATTGTTGCATCATCCATGATGGAAGCAGAATTTATTGCGTGCTATGAAGTTACATCACAGGCTTTAGGTTGAGGAACTTTATATTTGGCATGAGCGTTGTTGATTTTATAAATAGGCCATTGAAGATTTTCTGTGATAATTCTGCTACTGTACCATTCTTTTCTAAGAACAACAAGAGTGGGAGTCGAAGCAAGCATATCGACATAAAGTTTTTAATGGTCAGAGATCATGTTAAAAAGCAAGAGGTGATCATTGAGCATATCAATACTGAATTGATGGTTGCTAATCCTATGACTAATGGTTTGTCGGTTAAATTGTTTCAGGATCACGCCACTCGTATGGGACTCATTAGTTCGTTCTACATATTTCTATTTTCTCTTGACTATTTATTATTGTCTAGACATTTATGATAAATTAGATATGATTGTGCACATTAATTTCATATATTTTATGAAGATCTATTTTGATCTGTAAAGTTAGACCCTGATTGTCTTATAATAAGGTATTCATGATGTATTTGTACTTGATTAGAAAAATACAGTACATTGTAATACATGGAAGGGAATGTTCGTTTCAAGAACATAATCGTCATGATTCTTGTACTAATATTTTCTAATTAAGTAATTGTTATATAACCATTGGATTAGTGTGGTGACACATTAAGAATTATAGAATTCTTGTCATATTGTCTGACTAATCATGTGGGTCAAGTTGTTGACCCACACGATAATTGGTAACGTTACCTAATTAGTTAGTATCCCACATTTGGTATGATTGGTGATATCTTTAATCAATTAGCCAGAATAATTACGTATTAGGAAATATATTATTATGTAATATTCTCAATTATGTAATTATGGTAATTTTTTCGATGGAAGGAAACCCTAGGTATTTCTTGTTCTACAAGTAAGGGTCCCTATCCTAACTTATAAATGTTTTTAGATTTTTGATTAAACATAGGTTAAAAGACTTTTACACTGAATAGTTATTCAATTGTAAGTTAGAAACACACTTCGTGAGTTGAGTATATGTAAATAACTTATATTATCAGTAGTGGAGGTAATTCCGATTTATATTTTTTCGCTATTTGACATATGATATATGTATATATTAAAATTAACATCTGAGACTAAGCAAAAACAGCCATTAGAGCTCCGTTGCGGAGTTAGTGATCATAACAAGGGGAGAATACAGAAAAGCAAAATTGGAAGAATATATCACTCAAAAAGATTTGTAAACCAAGATACGAAAACAGAGAGTAAACAATGTTTTTTATAAGGGAAAAATATGGCTCAGACGGTTCGAAGAAGCAATTGATGGTATTTTGCCCCAGTCAATACTTAAGACGACTGGCAGACAAAATTAACGGTGCACTCAAAATCTCTCAATATTTTTGCTCCACGAACTAGAAAGTTAAAGTAAATACTCCTCAAGACTCAACAAGTTAAGCACTTAATTAAGCTGGCAAGTCCAGAGATGCAACTAATAACATCTTTCTATGGTTCGGTCACGAAGGCCTGTCCACAGTCAGTTCAGCCAATCATTCTAGAATTTCATATTAGACGTAGTATTCGTACAAGAAATTATGATTAAGAATTTGTTTATCAACCGCATCTACTTTTATTTCAAAATACCTACTAAAATATTTTTCAAATACAAAAATTTAGTCTCGTCCCGGTAATTAGTTAATTAAACAGTATTTCTTTGTACGAAATAACAAGCCAAATTTTGTAAATCTTGTGAATGTGAATACTTAGACAAATAAAAATATAAGAGAGATTAAAAAGATACAAAGGATGTCCTAATACGAGCTTTAGGAGTTAGGGCCCTCAACCCTGTCCTTAAATTTTAGATTTATTTAAGTAGTTTCATCCATGGGCTATAAACGTAGATCAATAAATTTTACACTGCTTGCAAATTGATCACAAATGTTAGTTGCATCAGTTATCTAGGTTTATCATAATTCATTAAATTTGATCAGATTCAATACTTAATAGCCGGGATGGAAGCAGGGGTTGAACATTAGGGAGCAAATACATGAGTTGAGCTAAACTCGAACACTGGTATGCTCGAGTTTGAACAAGGTGAATATACTTAGTGTTCGAAATTGAGTTTGATGAGTATATGAATTGAAGCTAAAATTCGACTAGTCTCACCTTGGAAAATTTAAGTTAAATATTGACTTTGATTCGATTAAATTTGATATATAGTCGATCTGACTTGACTACAAATTAAAGTTTGACCTCCTCAGATATAAAATAACATTCTAAAATAGCAAGAATTAATTATCTAAACCAATATATATTATTTATAAATGAGACAAATGCTAAAAATAGATTCGAACTTTTAGGTTTAAATAAAATTGAAAGTGATAACACATTAATTTACTTGAATTTCAATTGTGGGCCAAATATTTTTACTTGGAGAACATGATAAAAGACTTCTACAAAGAAAAGAAGATGAATATTTATTAAAAAAAAAAAGATTTCTACAAAAAAAAGTAAATATTCATTAAAAAATACTTTTGCCAAGATGAAAAATGGAAAAAGAAAATTTCAAAACAAAAGCTTTGTTGCCATCCATTAAAGTATGTGGATTGTGGAGGTGCGCCTTTAATAGAAATATTTACATGATTTTAGAAGTGATTTAAAAAAAAAAAAAAAAAAACCTTTAGACTTTCTCCAAGGCCAAACTTTAGAAAGAAATTACGAACGTAAATTTCTTTATTTCGATAAAAACTAATAAAATATTGGAACAATATGGGAATGATTTTTTGAGGAATAAACTAAAGCCCACCTAAGAAAGAATAAGTTAAAATAATAATGCAATGTGAATAATTCAAACTAAAAAATGTGAAGAAAGGGAAGATATCTTATGGGGCAAAAAAAAAAAAAAAAAAAAAAATGGGGGGCAAAGTATTATCCTTTACTATCCAGCCCATATTAAATATATGTCACAATCATGCAGTGCGTTGATTTCAAAAAGTCCGCTAGCGCTTGGTTTTCATGATTTGCAAAACAGACCGTGTAGAAAACTCCTCTTCAACAATATTAAAATAAAAATATAATATAATTTTCTGTCAACAAATTGTTAGAATACCAAATTAAGTTTAATATCATGACAACCAACGTTATCATAACCCGAATCCTTCATATTTAATCATCAAGAATATGAATCAAATACTAAATGCGAAAGCGTACTTGAATCCATGATTTATGATTGATGTGATTCTTGAATATCCGGATGTGATTCTTGAGCCTACGGATTTGATTCTTGAATATTGTGATTATTGATCTTCCAAATTACTATGTATATATTTTAGAGAATAGGGTTCTCACTTTTCTGATGTTGGATGTCAAGAAAAGTAACACAACATTGAATTTAGGGACCATAACCTATATTTATAGATATACTTTCTTTATTCCCTTAGGTTTTGCCAATCATAAAATAGGAAATAAGATTTTAGGGAATCTATACATAAAAGCCCATACTAATTAGATGACTTAGGCCCATTTATCTTAAACTAAAATAGATCACTTTATATTGGTCCAATTAATTATGATAGCATATATTACACAATTAATATGTATGTGAATGTCCAAAATCCAATATTCTCCCACTTGGACTACATATATATTATTGTATAAAACCTTATTAGCTCAAAACCTTTAGCTATCTGACCATAGTCATCTCCGAACAATCTCGTCCATTAATCATGTCAATATAGGATCAAGACGATTTTCGTTACATTAATCGTAACTAAACCCATTCTTGGTCACGTACATCAACACAACCAAATGACATAGATCAAGTATGGATGTGTAGCATGAAAATTACATACAATGTGATCTTAAACATACCTATTTCCAACTGGTCCAACTTTATTCTTTATAGAGATCAAACTGAAATTGAAGTCAGAATGAAACATAAACTGAACACTTTATTTCTAAAACTGAATTCTTTATTTCTGCAGAAAATATTCAAAAACATAAGATGTGTCTTGAAAGATTTAAGTATATAAACTGAATACAAACTCCCACTAATCTTGAATATCCTAAAAAGACATAACACAAATATGAGCAATGTGCTCATGAAAGACCTTAGGTGGTAATCTTTAGTAAGCGGATCCGCAATCATGGAGTTTGTGCCCAATATACTCTATAGACACCTGACCACTTTGAACTCTTTCTTTGACAACTAGGAACTTGATGTCTATGTGTATTTTTAGATTTCATTGAACTCCTATTATTGTTAGAATATAATACTGCTGATTTATTGTCACAAAATAACTTAAGTGGTCTTTCAATACCATCCAAAATTCGCAGTCCTGTGACAAAATTTCGCAACCGTATTCCATGATTGGATGCCTCATAACATGCTATAAATTCAGCTGCTACGGTGGAAGGAGCTATGAGAGTTTGTTTAACACTTTTCCAAGAGATAGCTCCACTAGCAAGCAAATAAATATAGCTCGAAGTGGATTTATGACTGTCTTGACATCCAACAAAATTAGAGTCGGAATACCCAATGATCTCTAATTTATCCGATCTCCTATATGTGAGCATGTAATATTTTGTTCTCTGAAGATATCGTATGACTCTTTTGGCTGCGATCCAATAAATCATACCCGGATTACTTAAATATTTGCCTAACACCCCAATAATATACGCAATATCTGGACACATACAAACTTGAGCATACATTAGACTTCCTACTGCCGAAGCATGAGCTAGGGAATCTGTTGCATTTCTTTATTTTCAAAATCATTCTTAGGGCACTGAGCGAGGCAGAATTTGTCTCCCTTAGCAACAAGGGTATCTCCTGATTTGCTATCTTGCATGCCAAATCTCTTAAGTACATTCTCGATATAGATCTTTTGCGATAATCCAAGAATACCTCGAGAGCGATCTCGATGTATTTGAATCCCTAATACAAAAGAGGCGTCCCCAAGATCTTTCATCTCAAATTTCTATGATAGAAATCTCTTGGTTTTGTGCAATAAGCCTATATCATTACTGGCAAGCAGTATGTCATCGACATGTAAAATCAAAAAAATGTACTTACTCCCACTAAACTTGTGTTATATACAATAATCATTAAAATTCATCTCAAAACCAAACGAGATGATAATTTGATGAAATTTTTAATACCATTGACGAGAAGCTTGCTTAAGTCCATAGATGAATTTCTTTAATTTACAGACCATATTCTTTGCATCTTTGGACACAAGTTTTCTCGGTTACATCATATAAATGGTCTCATCAATGTTACCATTGAGAAAACGCAGTCTTTACATCCATCTGATGTAACTCAAGGTTAAAATGTGCCACTAAAGCCATTATTACCCTGAAAATGTCTTTCGATGATATTGGAGAGAAAGTCTCTTTATAATCAATGCCTTCCTTTTGAGTAAAATCCTTTGCCACAAGATGAGCCTTATATCTCTCCACATTACCCTTCGAATCCCTTTTGGTTTTAAATATCCATTTGCAACCAATAGGTTTTGTACCTTCGAGAAGTGTGACGAGTTCCCAAACATCGTTGTCTTTCATGGATTTAATTTCCTCATTCATAGCATCAATCCATTTGTGAGAATTAGCACTATGCATGGCTTGATGAAAGTTGATTGGATCATCTTCCACCAATCCAATGCCATCCGCATGTTTTGGAGAAATACGATGTAATCATCCGGAACCGCACTTCTCCGTTCTCTTGTGGATCTCCTTAATGGCATTTGTGATCTCTTATAGGTTGTTGAGTTTGTTCGTGTTTTTCTTGATGGGGAAGATTTTCAACATTGTCTTGTGGTACTGGTATTGCTTCTTGAACAATGTCAGGAATAGAAAGCTGATCATTATCAATAACAATCGTAGGAAGGGAAATAGAATCCTCTTCAAAGACAAAGTTTCTAACTTTATCTCTCTCCCCAAACTCAATATCGTCAAAGAATTGGGCATTTTCCGTCTCAAAGAAGGATCTGGATGTGGGATAATAAAATTTGTACCCCCGAGACCATTCAGAGTAACGTACAAAATAGGTGCTGACTGTTTTTGAGTCCAATTCTTTTCATTTGGCCTATAAGGCTTTGCCTCAGTTGGATAACCCCAAATATGTAAATGCCTTATACTAGGCTTTTTACCAGTCCATAGTTCATAGGGAGTTTTGGTCGTTGCCTTAGTTGGAACTCTATTAAGGATATAAGCTGCAGTCTTTAATGCCTCTCCCCAGAGTTTATCCGGTAAAGTTGTATGTAACTAATCACACTTCTCACCATATCCTTTAAAGTTCTGTTTCGTCTCTCAACAACACCATTCATGCTAGGAGATCCCGGC
Source organism: Cinchona pubescens (assembly GCA_025175665.1). Lineage (NCBI taxonomy): Eukaryota > Viridiplantae > Streptophyta > Magnoliopsida > Gentianales > Rubiaceae > Cinchona > Cinchona pubescens. The sequence goes on from JANKKI010000016.1 coordinate 3,303,755, forward strand.
ATGGTGTACTGTGGGACGATTCCACACTCTTCTAGGAATTTAGCAAAAGGTCCTGGACGTTGTTTACCTGATCTATCATATCTGCCATAGTATTCACCACCACGGTCTGATCTGACAGCCTTAATTCTTTTACCAAGTGGGTTTTCAACTTCAGCTTTAAAAGCCTTGAACATGTCGAATGATTGAGACTTCTCGTGAATTAGATAAAGGTAGCCATAACGAGAAAAATCATCTATGAATGTAATGAAATATTGTTGACCATTCTAAGAAGCCGTAGGGAATGACCCACAAATGTCCATATGTATTACTTCTAAGACGTCCGAAGATCTATTGACACCTAATCTCTTTATATTTGTTTGTTTCCCCTTAATACACTCAACGCATATTTGAAAGTCTGACAAATTAAGAGGATCAAAAATTCCATCTGACACATTAGTCTTTCAATTCTTTGTTTATATATATGACCTAAACGCTTATGCCAAAGTGAAACAGAATTCTCATTCATTAATTTGCGTTTAGTGCCACGTGAACTTTTATGCAAGGTTTCATTATATATAACAATAGTTTCGATTAAATAAAGGTTATCATGAGAAGACTTAAAAAATCAGTACCAATAATATTTGAATTCAGAAAAAGACTAAACTGACTATTTCTAAATGAACAAAAGTAACCGGATTTGTCCAAAACAGAAATAGAAACCAAATTTCGTCTAAAAGACGGTACAATATATATCTCTTTCAAATCCAAATAATAACCAATTTTTAATAATAACCTAAAAGTCCCTATTGCTTCAACTTTAACTGATTTGCCATCACCCACATAGATGAATCTTTCAGCATCATTCGGCTTTCGACAATTCAGGCAACCCTACATGGACACACTTATGTGAGTAGTAGCACTGGAATCTATCCACCAAGTGTGTCTAGGTACTGAAGCTAAATTTAACCTCAGAACAAACCAAAACGAGAAGCGTACCTTTCTTTGCACGCCAAGCGTGATATTTACACATCTAGATGTGTATCAGAGACAGGTATTAAAGTAACAACCAAATTCCTCAGTTTGTTTCTTTTGTTGTTTCTTTTGAAGTGGACCACCTGCAGCTTCTTTATCCTTTTTCCTTTTCTTTTTTTTTGTCCTTAAAGGTACTTACCAAGTGAGCACTTTAAATCTTTTCTTACTTCAATCTTTCCTCTTCTTGCACACAACGAGTTGAGCTCATTTAGAGACTGTTTATCCTTTTGACAGTTATAACTGACCTTAAATTGACTGAATTGTGCAGGAAGAGAGATCAAAACCAAATGTACGAGCAAGTCCTCAGACAGCTCTAATTTTAGTGCCTTAAATTTTGAAGTAAGATGAGACATCTCTAGGATGTGCTCCCTTATATTTCCTTTTTCTTTATACTTCCTTTTCCTTTATACCTCATTGAAATTAAGTTCGATAGAATCGCCTACTTGTTTCTACCTTATCGTCTTTTACAAAACGTTTTTCAATTTCCATAAGGAACTCTTTGGCTGTTTCCTGTTCGGACACATTGCCCCTGAATGTTTCCGAAATTGCACGTTTCATGATCATAAAACTCATGCGATCTGAACGATCCTACTTCTCATAGTCCATTTTTTCTTCTACGGAACTATTATCTGTAAGAAGAGTGGGTTGTTCAATCCTTAGCGCAACGTCTAGATCCATGCAACCAAGAACGATCATCACGTTCTCTTTCCATTCCTTAAAATTAGTTCCATTCAACATAGTAATGGAATTGATATTGCAGATATCAGAGAAGCAGATGTATTAACTGAAAATAGAACAAAATAATATATTCACATAAGTTCCGAATCTTAAATAATAAATTAAATTCAAATAATGGTAGGGCCCATCACAAGATAGCTTGCACAACATTAATATTTAGCCTTTAGACAGAAATATTAACTTATAAGTGGTACTCTTGGTGTAGTAATCAAATATTGACAATAAATCCTGTCAAATAATAAGTCTATCTTTGGACTGACTTATTATTCACATGGAATACCAAATAATTGTCACATATTTATTACTACAGGCGTATATATAATTCGGCCAAATATTAACCTTCCTTTGGGTCGATAAATATCCGCATGAATTACAAATACACAATAAACTTAATATTTCAAAATAAATTGACCTACACAAGAGGGGCTATTTTAATAGCATGTTGTGTCAATCAATATATTTTTAAATATTAGACATTCTTAGTTAATTAACCAAAATTTGAATTTAATTATTTTACCAAATTTAAAAAAAAATGCCAAAAATTAAAAAATAATAATAATAAAAAAAAAAGCCGAAAACAATTCGGCCATGAATTCATGGCCATATCGTATAGGTTCATGACCTTATTGGTCATGAACTAATCCTTATGGCCACGAACTTAAAGTTCATGGCCGATCCCTTCATATATATATTAAAGCACCAAATTGATTCCAAGGGAACAGGAATCAATATTCTTCAATTCCTTCATGACCATATCGTAAGTCCCTTTTTTTTTCTTTTTTTTTTTGAATTCTAATACCAAACAAATTCAAAAAGGAAAAAAAAAAAAATTAAAAACCAAAATTTTGAATTCAACAATTTAATCCAAATAAATATAAAAATTATTGGACCCAAAACTTTAAATCCGTAATATAACCACAATTGTTCTTAAATACAACAAATTAAATCACATAAAAAATTTGTTGAATTCAAGAACTAAATCCATATGAAATCACATAATAAATCAATTAATGGAAAAACTGATTTCTCAATGATTCAATATGAAAATGCTCTGATACCACTTGTTGGAATACCAAATTAAATTTTAAAATCATGACAACCAACGTTATCATAACCTGGATCCTTCATGTTTAATCATCAAGAATATAAATTAAATACTAAATGCGAAAGCGTACCTGAATCCATATGATTGATGTGATTCTTGAATATCCGGATGTGATTCTTGAATATTGTCTCTTATGGTGGTTATTGATCTTCCAAATTACTATGTATGTATTTTAGAGAATAGGATTCTCACTTTTCTGATGATGGGATGTCAAGAAAAGTAACACAACATAGAATTTGGGGACCATAACCTATATATATATAGACATACTTTCCTTATTCGCTTAGATTTTGCCCATCATAAAATAGGAAATAAGATTTTAGGGAATCTATACATAAAAGCCCATACTAATTAGATGACTTAGGTCCATTTATCGTAAAGTATAATAGATCACTTTATATTGGGCAATTAATTATAATAGCATATATTACACAATTAATATGTATGTGAATGTCCAAAACCCAACACAAATATCCTACATCAGACAAGACTATGCACTTAGTATTTGCCATGGCCAACTTCAAAATAATTGGCTAACGAACAGCTCATCATAATTATCATCCCCCCTTTCCACTAACAAAATACTATAATTAAAAAAAAAAATTCTAATAAAATACAAAAGTATAATTTGCAGATTCAATCAAATAAACCTAATCATATTTGAATTAAGAAATAGACTGTAGGGTGTTTAAATAACAATGAAAGCCATTTGAACCCAAAACTTTAGCGCAGTAGGAATAATCCTAGCTCAAAGCTAAGTTCCACAGCAGAAGAAAAAGAAAAAACAAAGAAAGAAAGATAGGAGGAAGGAAACAAAATGTCATTAATTTGCAGTTGAAGAAGTCTAGGGCTCAGGATGGAGATGCGGACAACTTCAATGATAATCTTATTAATAGCATTGTCGATTTTATTTTAATTTTCCTGTCTTCAGGAGCTTACATAAGATATTCTTTTAGTCATAAAAAATAGAAATTCATCCAGGTACAAACATGCATGCAAAGATAATCTCAGTTACAGGGTATAACTTGATATCATTCAGTGTAAATTTATCACTAGCAGTAAATTTTAGTGAGGCATCTTTGCTCTTCTTTCGTTCTCATTTTGACCGCTATTTACCAATCTATAAGCATCTTAGTTTTAAATGTTTTAGGTTGCCCAACTCGGTATAGGCTCATTATTGCCATAGTGTGTAGATGACGATTTAGTCATGTATAAGATATTAGTTGGTTTGTTTTAAATCAATCTTAAATTCCGTATGGTCCATGCAAATTAAAGTCTTGTAAATTAAAGTTTTGTAATTAAGGGTGTTCATCTAACCGGTATTCGACTTTTTAATTTGTTAAACTTTCGACTTGAAAATTTTAAAATTAAAATCAAGTCACATAAATCCAAAGTTAAATCGTTTAAATTTGACCTGTTCGACCGAAAAGTTGAATAAATTGAACATAAATCCTTTTCCATTCCATATTCTAATTCAAAAATTTAGTACAATATCCCAAAAATTCTAGATCATTTTACAAATTCAAAATATCCCATAATAGAAATACAAAATAATACAAGTTCATGGATAATATAAACAAAATCCATAGACAAATTACAATCACATCATTCAACAAAAAGTGTGTACCAAAATATAATTCAAAATATAAATATTTTGTAGACAAGTTTAAAATAGATTATATGTGCACACATATATCTTTGTGTGTATATAGAGAAGTGGGTATATATATATGTATATATATATATATATATATAGAGAGAGAGAGAGAGAGAGAGAGAGATACACGTATATATATTTATGTACTAATTAGAAGTTAGTAATGTATTTAATATTTTGTTGATAGTAAGTTATGTAGTATATAAATTAGACATTATGTAAAATATATTTTTATTAAAAGTATAAGTTATATAAATCTTAGTATATGAATGTCAGAACATGTATGTATAGATATATATATATATATATATATTAAAATATACATAATTATTTAACTCTAGTATCTATATGTAATAAAAAGAAGTTAGTAATCTATTTAATTAGTTATTGAAATAAAAGTGCTACATAAATAAGTTGTACACTCAAATTAATGTATAAGTACATAAATTATACACTATATTTACATTGATAATTCCTATAATTATACAAAGAAATGTGTTATATTTAATTATTAAGAAAAATAATATTATTAGTTATTAACATATTTAATTATTATGAATTAAAAATATTATGTCTAAAATGTTATGTACACAAAATATATTATTATAGTATATGTTAGAATATTAAAAGAAATTTAATTATTCGACTTATTTAACTGGTATTTGACAGGCAAAGTCGAACGATTTGTTTGATCGATAAACAAGTCAAATCAGTCAATTTGTATATCATTATTCAACCAGTAATTTGACTTGGAATTTGAAGTCAAAGTCGAGTCGAGAAATCGTTTAGTTAATTTGACTTTGAATCAAAATCGAGTCGAATGCCGACAAGTCAACTCAAATTTTTTTTTCAACTTGACTCCATTCGATTGTTTGGTTTTTGAATACCTCTACTTATAATGCATGCACTTTTGCCCAGTCAATATTCCACATAGAAATTATGGCCAAAACTTGGTGCAGTAGGAAACATCTATGAACAAAACATTGATTTTTTCTTTTTTGTGTTAGCTACAACAATCAAGCTATTTTTGTGATGCCCCAACTAGATCTCTAACTTCCAGAATCTTGTTAAACGCGTACCTAACTCTCGTTTGGACTAAACAAATAAAATCACCCTTACAATATTATATATATATATATATATGTAAACCAATTTAGTCCCTTATCTTTCGAGTGTCGACCAATTTGATCATTTATCTATCACAACAGACCGATGTGGTCCCTTATCTTTAAAAAAGTTAATCAATTTAGAACCTATAACAGAAATTGTGGACAAATTAATGGATCAAAACACATTATTATCACTTGCCCATTATCATGCTGTATATATATGTCAAAGACTCTGTTAATTTGTACACAATTTGCTTTACAAGCCTTAAATTTGTTCATTTTTATAAGGACGGGGAACTAAATTGATCCTTTTAATACATAAGGGACCAAATTGGTTTCTCTCTCTCTCCATATACATATATATATATATATATATATATATATATATTACACAATTTGCTTTACACATTTTTAAGCCTTAAATTAGTTCATTTTCATAAGGACGAGGAACTAAATTGATCCTTTTAATACATAAGGGACCAAATTGGTTTCTCTCTCTCTCCATATACATATATATATATATATATATATATATATATATGAGATAATGCTGTTATTATGGTACATATATCACATATAGTTCTTATCTCTTTTTTTTTATATATATATATTTAACCCACCTATAAAGGTGTGGGGTGGACACTCATTTTATTGACTGAAATAAATTATACAAGGAAACCTCCTAATAATACAATTTAACAAAAAATACAAGCATGGATGCCCTTATTTGCCTTGAAATCCCAATATGCTTCCAAACCTGGATTTTTTTCTCTACAATTTCTTTTAACATTTTTTTCTCTACAAAATCTTGAATTTTTTTCTCACCCCTTTAGATTTCTTAGCCTCCTTCGATCGAGCTTCGTAACTGATAATTTGACACAAACTTTCCAATTGTTGTCTAATGCACAACCTCTATTGTTATATTTGCCTAATTTGTCTGATTAGATTCTCCTTGCTACTTAGATTCATCGTTCCCCTTCAAATTTAACTGTGCCTGCAGTGCCTTCTCCATTATATCCCTCTCCGTAACATCCTTCATCTTCCCAGTATTTCTCTGTTCATGAAGAACAAATGAGCTTTGCAAGTCTTCAATGCATAAATTTGATGTTTCTTTCGTTTTCTAAATTTCTGTTACAACGTGATCAAATTTCATTAGTAAGGTATTCAAGACTTTTTTCACAAATAATTTGTCAGTCAGTTCATAGTTATTGATTGTCATCTCGTTCTTAATCTCTGATAATCGAAAAAAATAAGATTTGATGGATTCAAAATTTTCTATCAGTAAAAGTTCAAACTTTCTCGTCAATACCATCAGATTATTCTGTCGAACCCGGTTAATTCCTTGGTATATTTTCTCTAAAATATCCTAAGCCTTCTTTTTCGTATTTGTCGTAACAATTTTTTCAAAAATTGAAATATTAATTGCCTGATGACAATTTGTGACAATGCCTGGTTTTCTTTTTGCATGATAATTGCTATCACTATCGATTATTTCATGAATATAATTTTCCAATTCATGTACTTTCAGATGGGTTATCATTTATTTCTTTCAAAAAATATTTTCAGATTTATTTTTGAATTTTAGAACTAAATAAATAATTATGGGTGCCATAACTATAAATTGACCAAATCTTTGATACCACTTGTTAGCACAAAAAATCACGCAGTAAAAGATAAATTTATTCAATACATAAAAATATCTGGAAGAAGAGAATGAGTTACAAAATAACGCACATCGAACTCTCATATTGAGACTCGTATAAACCCACGACATAATAGCCTTTTCTAACTCTAAAATTTTCCTATCTACACTCTCAATTCAACACTTTTTAACAGACTATATGCCAAATCCTCTATTTATAGGGTAACAAACTTGACTATCAAAAAAATCAATTATATTGGGAATAACAACTCTAAACATAATCATATTAGGAAACTAATAAATAATTATTTAAACAACTAAATCACCAAAAGCCAACAATAACATATTTTCTAATTTATAAGGAGTTTGGTTTAATTAACACTCCATTTAGTAGTGATATAAAGAGAATCTAATATATACATACATATACATATATATATATATATATATATATATATATATGAAAACTCTTATTTTAATTAAGAGTTTTCTCACTCCTATATGGCATTGCTATATGAAGAGAATTAGTGGTTCATGTGTTTATCCATTTTCTATTCAAATGTTCACCCATTAATCTTTTATCAAATAGCAAAAAAAAAAGTTACCATTTCTCTCTCTTCTAACAAAAATTATCTTTTCTTTTGAATTATTTATTCTTTTACCATATAAGGTAAATTTGTTAATAAATATTAGAATTGATATATTAATATTTAATAAATATTTTACAATAAATTCAATTAAAAATTTCATTTTACCTCGATGGCTTAAAAAATTAGGTAAAATAATTTAAATTTTATCGGGTTTATGTGATAAGCGGTTTATAACCATACACATTTTTTGGGTGAATATTTAAATTTTACTATGTTATTTTAGAAAGTAGAGAACATTTACTTTAGTTGTATGTTGATCCTTACAAATAAAAATGAGTGACAAGTTTAATTTACAGATAATGTTTACCATATAAAATAACTTGGTTAGTAAATATTGGAATTGGTGTATTATATATATGTAGACAATGAAATTTTATTAAAATTATCATTTGTCTATAAATTAATTTAATTGGCATATTTATGGTCCAATTAAATAATGCCATATGTCATGTATATTTTGCAACATTGGTTAATTTAAAACCAATTATATTGTGCCACATGTCAAAAAGAGGTAGTTCGACCAATCAAATGTATTTGTGTTTTTCTTTCAATTAAATTGTGCCATGTCACATGTCTGCAACAATTGGCCAATAAGGATATATGTACTCTAGTATTTATCTCTTTATTAATAAATTAAAATAAGGAGATAATATCAAAGTAGTACATATATCCCTATGTATTGATATCTCTTATGTGTAAAGAGATAAGAATTTATTTCTTGGTATGCAAGTAAGAAATTACACATGTACTACAAGTCTTCTAACTTGTTCCCCTCCCATACATGTATAAATAGGGGTCATCCCTCAGAGATTCAATATACATATACACATACATACATATTTCTGAAGTCTGAAAGCTGTGAAAGCTCTGAGTCTTCAAATTCCCTCTTCAAGTCTTCCATATATCAAGATTTGGAGATTTTCATCAAGTGTTCTTCAGGTCTCCCATATCAAGATTTGAAGAATTCAATACTTGGTTCGGGAATAAGCTGTGAAGCCCTCGGATCGTGTCTGAAGTAAAGAATCGAAGGAATTTTCTCCATATATTGAGAATATCCTAGAGATTGTAATCCTTTATTTCATATATTCATATTTTTATCGCTATATTTCTTGTTTGTTCAAATTTTTTTTACAGACTTGGAATATTTCATTGGGCACAATTTTGGCACGCCCAGTGGGTCATTATCTTTACCTTCCATCTCTTTCTTCATATATATTCAACTGCAAATCTATATCAATGGCTCCAAAGAATGACAAATCCATGCCTGCTTGTTCTAATGCTGATGACTGAAAAACTACTGTGGGATCTGCATATGATTCTATGAATCCACGAATTGTCGGTCCAACCACAAGAAGCATGACGAGAGCCCTCTCTCAAAGTAATCCAGAGGTGTAATCTGCATCAGCTCCCGTTTGACTCGACACCACCCAAAATCACTTCTCCTGTGTTGGGGTTCAAAGATGTTGGAGCTTCAATCGAAAAAACCCTCACAATGCTCGAAGCAGGTTGTAATTCCAAAGCTTCAAAACATGATGATGACATATCAAGTAATGATTCTACATCTTCTCAAGGGACTCTGCATACGAGATCTCCTGTTCGAGAAGATTCTGCAACTTCTACAGCATTTTCTGTTATGCCTGCTATGGTGACGCAAACCTCAACTCTGGAGGATCAAATGAGAAGCCTAACTACTGAATGATGGAAACAATGATGAAGCGCATACAAGATCAAGATGCGGTCATCTCTCAACTCGTCAACAAGAAAGACAATGCCGCAGAAGGAAGTCAAATTGATTCAAAGGCACCTGGCGGACATCAAGAAGCTGAAACTTCATAACAAGGAAAGGCGAAAAAAGTGCACGTGACTTCTGATGGAATGATTCATGCAGATCAATTGAAGGAGTTCGTTGAAGGTATTATCAAGGTGAACTATGAAGGTGGTTCAAAATCAAACCTTATATACGCTAAGTCTTATTCCGCAAGAATCGACAAGCTTGATGATGCCTTGTGGATATCAACCACCGAAGTTTTAGCAAGCTTGACGGCAAAGGAAATCTGAAACAGCATGTGGCACACTTTGTCGAGACATGTAATAATGCCGAAACTTATGCAGATTTGTTGGTCAAGCAATTTGTCAGCTCACTAAAAGGTAACGCCTTCGACTGGTACACTGATCTTGATGCCGGTTCGATTGATAGTTGGGGAGCAATTGGGGCAGGAATTTCTCAATCGGTTCTACGGCACTAAGAGGACTGTTACTATGACTGAACTTTCTAACACCCATCAATGGAAAAATGAACCAGTTGTTGATTATATTGATCGATTGAGGACTTTAAGCCTTAATTGTAGATACCGACTCTCTGAGACGTCCGCCATTGAAATGTGCATTCAAGGAATGAAGCGGGGACTTCGTTATATCCTACAAGGCATCCAACCTCTGACATTTGAGAAATTGGCAACAAAAGCTCATAGTCTTAAAATTGGCCTTGGAAATCAAGAACCACCTGTTCCTGATCCTCGCAAGAATAAAGAAAGACTTTAAGAAAGGGGGCAAGCCTTCTCCCAAGTCTGGAAACAAAGAAACTATGACAACAAATACTGCACCTGTTAAGATCACGACAAAGTTAGTCAAAAGGTGTCCGAGAAGGTAGAGCCTGCGCAAGGTAGGCCACAAAGAAAACCTACACTAAGGGAGATGCAAGAGAAAGAATTTTCATTTCCTCAACTCCGATCTTCAAGGCATGTTCGATGATCTACTCAAAGCCAAACTCATTGAGCTCCCCGAAATGAAACGACCGGAGGAATCTAGGCAAGTTAATGATCCAAATTGTTGTTGCTACCATCGCTTGGTTGGTCATCCCCTCACAAAGTGTTTTGTTTTAAAGATAAGGCTATGGGATTAGCCCGCCAATGTAAGATTTTGCTTGAGGAAGATAAAGCAAGTGCAAATCAGATCACTATAATTCCTCACTCCCACAATTTGTTGAAGAGTGGTAAAGTATCTCGTCTTTCATCGAAGATAGGAACAATACAGCCCACGATAAATTTTGGAGATTTCAATCCCGTTCCATTATATGACAACCTATTTCCACAAGATGAAGTACCTTTTGAAAGGCAAACTAAAAAATTGTTGAAAGATGATGATGCTAAAAATGATCAGTCAGACGAAGGATGGACACTCGTTACTCATAAAAGAAGCCGAAAAGTTAAAGTGTCAAAAGACTAATTTGCTACCAAAATTTTGGATGGTAAAAATGCGGGATGCAAAAAGAAAGTCCAGAAGAAGAACAATTTCATCATCAATCCCTCAGAGTGGTGCGATGTTCCAAAATGTCCATCGACCTATTACTTTGAAAGAATTCATGCCAAGAGGATACTTGAAAGATGACGACGTCCTTGCATCTTGCCATGTTGTGAACATCAATGACAATGAAGTTCATGAAGAATTTGAGAAGAAAGTCACTATTACTGATAAAGTCCTTGAGGAATGTGCAGCAATGATTGTTTTTTATGACGAAGATTTATTGCTTGGGACGAAAGCTCACAATCGACCCTTGTTTGTAAATGGCTATGCACGTGAGCAAAAAGTAAATCGGATACTTCTCGATGGAGGATCTGTTATGAATATAATGCCTTTACGTGCAATGAAGGAGCTTGGAATCTCAAGTGATGAACTCTCACAAAGCCGTCTCATTATCCAAGGATTCAATCAAGAGGATAAGGCAAAGAGCCATTGGTTTTATAAGACTTGATTTATTAATTGGCGATTTATCCTCAAGTGCACTTTTTCATGTTATCGATGCAAAAACAACCGTTGATGAGTTGAGGGAAATCAACCTTGGCACAAATGATGATCCTCGCCCAATCTACGTAGGTACTTGGCTGACTCCTGAAGAGGAACAAGCATATGTAGAACTGTTGCTCGAATTTAAGGATGTTTTTGCTTGGAATTACAAAGAGATGCCTGGATTGGATCCGAGAATTGCTGTTCATCACTTGGCCGTTAAGTGAGGTGCAAGACTCGTTAAACAAGCCCAAAGACGTTTTCTGCCTGATTTGATCCCATTAATTGAGAGAGAGGTAAGCAAGCTCATAGAAGCTAGTTTCATCCGAGAAGTAAAATACCTAGCGTGGATTTCAAGTATAGTCCCCGTGAGGAAAAAGAATGGACATATCCGTGTTTGCGTTGATTTTTGAGATCTCAAGGAATCTTGTCCAAAAGATGATTCTTTCTTCTTGCTATTACTGAATTGATGGTCGATGCCACAACTGGTTATGAAAGCTTATCCTTTATGGATGGATCCTCAGGATACAACCAGATTTGAATGGCAGCGAGGGATGAAGAACTCACTGCTTTTTGAACTCCCAAAGGCATTTATTGCTACAAAGTCATGCCTTTTGGCTTAAAGAATGTAGGAGCCACATATCAAAGGGCCATGCAAAAGATCTTCGATGACATGCTTCACAAGAAAGTAGAATGCTATGTTGACGATCTCGTTGTCAAATCGAAGAAGCAAATTGACCATGTCCAAGATCTTAGAATGGTGTTTGAAAGACTCCGAAGATACCAACTCAAAATGAATCCTTTGAAATGCGCTTTTGGAGTTACCTCTGGAAAGTTTCTTGGGTTTATTGTACATAGCCAAGGAATTGAAATTGATCAATCCAAAATCGATGCTATATTAAGGATACATGAGCCGCGCAACATTCATGAATTGAAAAGTTTGCAAAAAGGAAGATTGGCTTATCTTTGAAGATTTATCTCCAATTTGGCTAGGAGATGTCAACCCTTTAGCCATTTGATGAAGAACGATGTACCTTTTGAGTGGGATGAAGCATGTAGTAATGCTTTTAAAAGCATAAAAACATATCTCACGAAGTCACCCGTGTTAGCTGCACCTATCCCTGGTAAGCCTTTAATTCTTTATATTGCTGCACAGGAACGGTTTGTAGGAGCATTACTTGCCCAAGAAAATGGTGAGGGCAAAGAAAATGCACTATATTATTTAAGCCGGATGATGACACCAAATGAGTTAAATTATTCGCCAATTGAGAAGTTGTGCTTGGCTCTCATATTTTCCATTCAAAAGTTAAAGCACTACTTTCAAGCCCATACTGTCCGTTTGATATCCATGGCGAATCCGATCAAGTATGTTATGACTAAGCCTGTGCTGTCAGATCGTCTCGCAAGGTGGTACCTTCAAATTCAACAATTTGAAATTGTTTACCTTCCTCGCGAAGGCTGTCAAAGAACAAGTGTTGGCTGACTTCTTGGTCGACCATTCCATACCTGCTGAGTGAGAATTGACTGATAAACTTCCAGATGAAGATGTTCTCGAGGTTGAAGTTCTTCCGCCTTGGACAATGTACTTTGATGGTGCCGCACATCAAGGGAGGGCTGGAGCTGGAGTAGTATTCATCACTTCCGAAGGAGATGTGTTGCCATATTCATTCACTTTAACACATCAACGTTCATATAATGTCGCTGAGTATCAAGCACTTATCCTTGGTCTTGAATGGCGGTTGATATGAAGCAACTACAACTTAGAATTTTTGGAGATTCCAAGTTTGTAGTCAATCAGCTCCTTGGCAAATATGAAGTCAAGAAACCCAGCTATGGCCATATTATAATTATGCTAGGCAACTAATGGGATGGCTAGGTGATGTGATTATAGAGCATGTTCCAAGAAAGGACAATCGACAAGCTGACTCCTTAGCAAAATTAGCTTCGATGCTCATCCTGCCCTAATCAACAAGTTCAAATCCCCGTATGTCAAAGTTGGGTTGCGCCTCCTCATTTTGAAGGAGATGATGTGAAAGAGGAAAATACTCACGTGGTTTCTATCTATGAAGTGGAGAAGGAAGATTGGCGTCAACCAATAATTGATTATCTCAGTTATGAAAAGTTACCTGTTGACACAAATAGAAGAACTGAAATTCATCGTCGAGCACCTCACTTCATCTACTATAAAGAGACTCTTTATCAGCGATCGTTTGATGAAGTTTTCCTGCGATGTCTCGGTGAGGATGAAGCTATGCAAGCGATAAAAGAGGCTCACTCAGGAATATGTGACGCTAATCAATCCGGCCCTAAGTTGCACTTCTGCATTAAAAGGATAGGGTACTACTGGCCGACCATGGTAAAGGATTGCATAGACTATGTAAGAAGATGTCAAGCTTGTCAGTTTCATGCCAATTTTATCCATCAACCACCAGAACCGTTCTTGGCCATTTGATGCTTGGGGATTAGACATGTACATAGTAGGACCACTGCCAAGGTCTTCTGGTGGATATATCTTTATCCTGGTTGTAACTGATTATTTTTCGAAGTGGCTGAAGCAATTGCACTAAGAGAGGTAAAGAAAGAAAATGTGGTCGATTTTATTCGCGTAAACATTATCTATCGATACGGAGCTCCACGATATATCATCACTGATAATGAAAAACCTTTTTGCAATGCTGCAATGAACAAGCTTTGTGAGAAGTTTGGCTTTAAGCAACATAATTCTTGTATGTACTATGCTGCTGCGAATGGACTTGCCGAGACTTTTAACAAAACTCTATGCGATTTGCTAAAGAAAGTTATTGACAAGTCAAAAAGAGATTGGCATCAAAGGATTGGTGAAGCTCTTTGGGCATATAGGATAACTTTTTGAACTCCTACTGAAGCGACTCCATACGTGCTTGTCTACGGTGTCGAATCAGTTCTTTCATTCGAATGTCAAATACCTTCTTTAAGGATTGCTGTGCAAGAAGGACTTAATGAAGCAAGACAATGCCTGCATTCGTCTTGAAGAGTTGGAAGCCCTTGATGAGAAAAGGTTGGAAGCTCAGCAACGACTTGAGTGTTACCAAGCTCGCCTTTCTAAAGCATTCAATAAGCAAGTTCGGCCGCGCTCTTTCCAAATTGGTATATCATCCTTGCTGTTTGAAGACCGATCATCCTTGCACATGGAGGTCAAAGGAAGTTTGTCTCAAAATGGGATGGCCCGTATATTGCCCAAGAAGTCTATACAAATGTCTCGTACTAGTTGATCGCTGAAGATGGATTAAGGGTCGGTCCCATCAATGGCAAATATTTGAAGCGATATTACGCATGATTTAGATGCTCCTTGATGCATGAGCGTAAACTGCATGTTGCTCTTGGCCCGCAAGAGGTTAAACTGTGAACGGCAAACCCTCCATATTTTTCCAAAAAAAAAAAGGAACTACGTGTGACTTGATTCCCCTTTGGGATACGTAGGTAGCTTAGAGGACAACTTCTAAGTTCAGTTACAATCCCCTTAAAACCAACTCATTTTCCTTAAAGAAAAATGTAATGGAAACAATATTTCAAATTAAATTCATAGATGTTAGTTACTTTACTTGTTTTGAAAAAAAAAAATTCACAAGATAAGGAAAAGTAATTAATGTCTTTATTATTGAAAGAAAAATTTCCATTACCAACAAATGCAATATAAGGAAAAGAAAAAAAGTTCCTAAATTAAAAAAAAAGGGTTTGATATAATTCAAATGTCAAACTTGAGGTCCACTATGGCTATCTTGCTTGTTTCAAGGATGTTTTCATCTCCTCAGGCTCACTAGCATCTGCATTTGTGAGGAAGGTAGTGCTCTTGATGGAAGAGATTTGATCATGCGCTCTTAATACTTCAACTTGCATTTGCTTGAGATTTTCATATTCTCGGTCAATGGTCGAGCTAACTTCTATGTTTGGCTTCTCCAAATCATCAAGATCTTTTTGAAGAATGATCTTTCTATCCTCAATAGATTCTCGTTTTCCTTGAACACACTTTGTAGATGGTTGATTACCTTTTACTCCATTGCTTTGACTTCCGAAAGGTGTGCATTTTCCTTGGAGAGAATTTCTGCATATGCTTCTCTTGAAATCTTCTCCGATGCTAAAGCTCTTGAAGAGTCATACTTCTTGGCCTTTGTGAGCAAGCCTGCTAAAAGTCTCATAGAGAAAGGGCAATTGAAGAATCTATCCTTGTTATTTCTTCAACTACCTCATTGATACATTCCTCCAAAGAAGAGATTTGGTCTACGGAAGTGTTTGAGATATCATTGCAAAGTTCTTCCCACATGTTTTGTATATATTTTTGTTGGCATGCTTTTATCACCTTGCGGCCATGAAATTCAGAAATTGGTGTTCTAACTTGCTTGTGGAGACTTCCATGGTGATTCAATGGTATTTTTGATGGAGCATAATCCTCTACTAGCGTGTCAATTGTTGATCTAAGCATATTTGGATTGCCAATAACATTCTCATGCAATTCTCTATCTATGAAGTTCGTCTCATTGATGATAATGTCTTGATTACTGAATAAATGATCTCCAACTTCTTCTACAGGCGCCTCAATGGTAGTGAGCTAAAAAAAGAAAAAAAAAAGGAGAGCTAGAGTATTGTCAAGACGCATGAAGAAATGGAGGAAAATATATGAAGTATATTTACGTATTCAGCCAATTCTTTTGGCGACATCTTTGAGGCAGGTGTGGTTTCGAAAAATGATGAGTTAATAGAAATATTATCCAAACTTGAAGGTTTTGACTTCTTTTTCGGTCGATTCCAGTGACGGTTTTTATTGCTGCTTTCTCCAGAATGTTTACCCTCTACTTGAACAACTTTTCTCATGCCATCGTAGATGCTGGCGAGTACCGAGATTGTGAGAGAGAACTTCACTCTCGTTGCCATTAAGCTTGCCACCTTGAAGACACTTGGATGTATGTGATCCATCTCCCTACTTGGCATGAGGAATTTGCAAATCCAGCATGCTAGAAAGGCTCCCACGTATACTTATCGCCCCTTAGAGAGTCTTCAGTGCTCAACATATAAAAGGGGATGTGTTCGTTATTGATCTTTAGTAAATAAGAATTGTCCACAATTTCACATGAGTTGAATGTTTTCTTGGGCTTTGTGTTGGTGCTTCGTCTTTGACCCCTTGGAGGTGGAGTTCGATATCTGGATTGTCCTCTGAACCAAAACTGCACCTAGTCCTTAATATGAACTTCTTTAGGATCATTTTTGGTAACCCTGTAGTACGCCGCAAATAAGTATCTGCAACTTGCTGGAAGTAAAGATTTTTCATCCCCATCGATGTTAAGAAGTTCTTTGGCTGTTGGCACAACCTGATCGTAAAATGGGCCACAGATATAAGAAGTTCTTTAGCTGTTGGCACAACCTCATCGTAAAATGAGCCACAGATAGGAAGACCTCTAAGTTTATAAAGATCCAAAGAGAAATTGATAGCTCGCCTGCCGAAGTATGAAGGCTGTTTGTCGAGGGGCACCAATATTTGCAGAAGGCACGCAAGATGTTATTGCAACGATCATATGAGTAATGTGACGCGTAAACAGCATCATAGACATGGGCCCTCAAGAGTGTTTCCTTGTGTCGCACGAGCACATCTTCCGACCATTCCCAGTAGTTGGAGGTATGCCTTGCTTCACCAAAGTATGAGGAAGGACCATTCCATGTGGTTTTGCTGAGGTTAGAACTCAAAAAGGGAAGTGAGAACTTGGCAGCACTCGGCTATTTGATATGAAGGGAGGAATTTAGTATGAGCACTTCTTCACTCCTTGTCGTATTAGAAAACGACGATGCAATGATTGTTTCTTTGTTTGACTTGGATGTCCAATCTTCAAGATGCAAGGATTCATCAAGAGGAATGTAGGGTTGTGCTAAAGGACCGATGGCTGGGTTGTAAATATACAATGACAAGCTCTTGAACAGGGATCCTTCTTTTTCATCGAAGAGGGAGATATGTGGCAATGGTGTCTCATAATCCTTGATTTGCATGGTTGTTCAGATCCAAGATGTGGCTACCTGACAAACAAAATTCAGACATGAAGCATAAAATTATTTATGGAACTTACCTCAAGACATTGGGATAAGATACTACATAAATTTGTGGTATTTAAAATATTATGGATTAAATTGTTGCTTACGGTGAAGTGAATTTCTCATTGAGATCGTTAAATTGTGGCAAGAATGTGAGATACCAGTCATGTTTTCGTGGCATCGTCCAATACCCATCTATATGGCGTACATGTCTAATTTATGTTGTGGCTCTTTTAATTGACAAAAACACTTTGTCCATGAGATTTGATGCATAAAAGAGCAACAAGGAGAACAAAACAAACAGATGCAGCACCGTAGTTAACGTGTAAAGGTTTCAAAATTACATGAAATTTTGGGCTAAGTCAGATTATTGAATGATCTCAAGCCAAAGTAAAGCTATGCAAGATTTTGGTGGTTGTAAAAAATGCATAGAGACAGCAAAATTGGATGTCATGCAAGAATAGGAAGGGAAACAGGATTAATTCATTCAACTATTCAATGAGACAGCAGTAAAATTTTTATCTGAAGTGTCAGACAAAGAAAATCACTCACTGCTGATATATTTTGAGAAGGTAACGATGGGCAGCAGTAAAATTTAGCATCAGCAATGTCGAAATTTGGCAGCAATGGTAGATTTTAACAGCAACGGCATGAATAATAGTGGTAGTAGCCAGCAGGCACAAGCTGGACTAGAGTTGTTTTCTTTATTCGGAGGGGCAGTGGATTACTTCAGAAGATTTTTGCTTCTATTGAGAGGCTCGGGGCTAAAATAAACTTCTTGGTTAATACAGTTACTTTCAATGAGCATATTTGAACATCAAGAAGTATGATGGATATATTATTGAAGCCTTTTAGATGCAGCATACTTGTGACTAGGAGGTTAATTGTATCACAAGAATAAGATGTCATCGATTATGGAAACCAAAAAAAAAAAAAAAAGATGAAGAGAAGCATGGTATATCTCTGATAATTAAGTGGTAAATTGATAAGGGCCAAAGGATTACTGTGTATAAGCTTCGATCAACGATAATGATTGCAAAGTTGGAAAATTCAGCAGCAATGGCAATTGTCAAGGATATCAGCTATAAGACACAACAACAACGACAATATTGGGGAAGGAAAAATTTCTACTCCAGCTTTTGACGAAGAATTATGTCTACGGTATCCTTATTTATAGTTATTTCGGAGTTCTAACTAGTTTTGGTTTCAGAAGATTACTTGTCTTATGAAAATTCATTGAAAAGAATTGGAATTTGAATTGAGTTAGAATTATGATTATGTAATTGTTCACACAAATTTTGAAGTATGGAAAAATACTGAAATCAGGAACAAATAAACTAAGAATCAATTTGATTAATTTAAAGGTACGCAACTCTGATTTTGAATATTTCCTTTTTTACAAAAAAAAGAAAATACTCCCTTGATTCTTGCTCCTCTAGATTGCGGATCTAAGGATGATGGATCCTCTTGCGACAATTTAATGACCGGAAGAAATATCTGTCGAACACTTGTAACGGAATTTGAGTAGACCTTGAGGAAAGACGTCTCTTGATCTACACAAAGGTTGAGGATTTGAACACTTGACACGAACAACTTGAAGATTAATCACTTGAAGACTTGGAACGAAGACCTTGCAGGATTTCGAGGACTTGATGGTCGAAGAACTTGCAGAGCTTCAAGGACTTGAGGGACTTGACGTGTGTCGTAAAAATCTCTAATCTTCCTCTCCCTTGTCTAAGGGAGGGTACCTCTATTTATAGGTAAAAATAGGGTTTCCTACCCCTAATGGGTTACTTGGAACTTAAGTCACCCATCACTTAAAATAAAATATTGGGCCGGTCCAAGACATAGTCCAAAACACTTTAATGGACTTTAGTCAATTTAATTTAATTTACTTGATTGAACCCAAATCCAAGAAAATCAAATTATCACATCCTATGAATTATTGGGCCTTGACTTGAATTTGTCATTTAAATTAATTAATCAAAACAATTATTTAATTATTGTCTGCTCTTAATTAATAATAATTTAAAATTTTAACGTCTACAAATGCCCCCACTTCAAGGCTCGGTTGAGAATCCATCATCAAGAATCGAACCTGGACTTGAAGTATATGCATGTGTGCGGAACCCCTTTTTTTTCCTTGTATATGGCTTGACCCAAATTGGAGATTGCATTTCACAATGACGGCCTTAACAAGTCCACCATAAGAGACCATGTTCCAAATTGCATGGTTGATGGTCCATGATACACCAAATGCACCAAATCCAGCCCTGAACATCCAATTCCGTATCAGACATTGCAGAATACTCCACTGGACCTTTCTTGCTTTGTTATCATATTTAATATAACCATTTGCCAAATTTGCCTAGAAAACTTCTAACCAAATACAAATACTAGATTCCCTTTCCTATTTCAGCTCCACGAACCCAATATGCACTTGCTTTGACAAATTTCTTGAAACTACTAAAATCAAAAGCAGTAGAACTTCCTCTTTTTTTTTTTTTTTTGGTCAAGCTTGAAGTCTAAACGAACACCCAACTTCTACTTCCAAAATCTCCGAAGTTCCGCAACTTCCAAATTGGTAATTACCCAATTCGTAACACTTCAAACTCTATTTAAAAGACAACACTCCAGCAGCCACAGCAAGCAAACAAGCAAAAACTCAATTTAGTCAACCAAATTACAGGTAAATTGCATCGCTCAATGACTTTACTTGCTAATATCAAACTGGAATTTTTTTTCATTCTTGATCTCTGTTTAAACAATTGAGTAACAATGGTTATGGTAATTCTTGTTTTGTGTGGCTTGTTTGCTGAAATTTTTGGCCTTTCTAATATTCAAACTTTGTAGGAATCTTGGTCTTGTGTTAGTGCACACCAACTGTTCGTCAAATTTACCAAGAGAACTTTGCACTTGAAGAAATCATTCCCCTAGTTAATTTTAGGGAGATTCTGCATCTTCAATTGGTTCAAGAGCTCTAGCCACTGATTTTTTTCAACTAGCAGATCCTTACCGTGATTTTTTTCTTTTTTTTTTTTGGCTACTTTGGCAACTTGAAACCCCAACATCCACAAGAAATCCAAACTCTAATTATCGACACCTGCAAACGTTACTATCCTTTTGCGCATAAGGCATCCGGACATAATATCTTGTTGAAGTACTTTTGTTGTTAAATCATCAAGTAGCAATTAACTGTAACCTCATTCTGCTTTCTAACTTTTACTTTACTATTCCAATTCACTCTCTTTGTTATAGGAACTTTTGGCAACATGCAAATTAAGGATAGCAAAACTCCTGAACAATGCCTCCAACTTCTTGATGGCAAGCGAGGCTCGAGTGCTCACGACTTATCTCTACACACACTGCCACCTGCCATAGGTGACTTGGCAATAAAAATTGATCCTTTAGATACGTCATCTCATCTTCCCGAGTGGTCGACCAAATCTGCGAAAGGAGTGATTGGCCCTTCTTCTTCTTTTACAAGCAAGGAAGTGCACGTGTTATTGTCTCACAACCATGATGGAGAGCTCAAAGCACCAACAAGTTTCTTCTTCCCTTTGCTCGAACTAATTTGGACAAAACTGCTTGGGATGCTCCGTCTTCTAATTAAAAGACGAAACTTGTTACTGTCGTGATACATTGGGAGTAGCCGAAGATGTCCTCTCAGGACACAAGAAGGTGCTCCTAGATGCCAAGATCTATGAACGCCGTTCATGCATCTTTGTTCACATACGACTATTGTGACAACACCTTGCATGCCTTCCTTGAACTTTGGTGTCACACGACACATACTCTGCATTCATCTACTGGCGCAATTATCCATCTCACTTTGGGACTTGCGCAAGCTTGGTGGCCTTCAATCCATGGCACTTTTATGATGGGTTCAATCAAGTAAATTAAATTAAATTGCACTAAAGTCCATTAAATTATTTTGGATTAAGTACCATCTCTTGCATTCATGTTAGATTAAGTGTATAAATGACTAAACTTCCAAGTAGTGCCCATTAAGTAGTAGGATGTGTATAATTTTAACCTCTCCATTGTCGACTGAACTACGTGATGACTTGATTCCCTCCTTTTGGGATACGTAGGCAACTTGAAAGTTACTTTCAAGTTCAGTCACATCAACATCAAAATTCCGTTTTGGCTTAGGCTAGTTGGTATGTGAGTTGTCAACAAAGTTGCTGAAAAAATTCCTTCGCCACGTCACAAAATTGGCCACATCCGTCCCAGTGTATTTAGAGACAGCGATTCTTCTCTTGGCAAGCGGAGCATAAAAATTTTCCCTTGCTGTAGGAGTGTTATCAAGTATCTATAATGGCTTAAACGAAGTTGTCCATTCTTCCAAGCTGCGGGAATCCACTGCTATTTTTCCAATCCATTATTTGTATGCATGGATAGCTCACTATTTTGACGCCTACCATATGCATGGAAAATTTAATTATGGAGCCTTGATGACTAAATTTGGTGGTGAGAAAATGGCCAAATTCTTCACTGGCTGACGAGGCGAGAAGTCTTCTCCTAAAGATGAACCCATCAATTCTTCCTAGCTTATGCTTGGCTCAAGAGAAGAATCGTGTCTTGGTCGACAATGGAGATTTATCATCTTCATGGATAGACTACTTTATTAGCACTCGTTCATGTTACTTGACTCTTCGTTTGAACAATGTTCATATTATTGAGCCGTATAATCCTTGCAGTTTAGCCGCGGTTTGGCTTTTGTGGAGTTGATGTTCCTTACGATAGGAAAGAAAAGCTCCCTCCTTATTCATTGGTGGACATAATGCAATTGTGGGAATCTTCCACTCGTGTGGCAACACAATCTAAGATAACTCTACCGGCTCAAAAAGTAAGCTTCTTTGTTACAAAAGATTATCATCATTGGTGGTCAAGTAGATCGAATGAAGCTCCTAAACACACCATCAAGATTAATTTATAAGAGAAAGGTAATCGAGTCAAATGTGCATCATTTGACTTCTGAAGATGTGAAGACACATGGTATAGGGTCACATATAAACATTAGAGATCCAAAAGGACATGACTCAATGCATTCTTCTGTGCATTATGACACTGGAAATGGAGATATTTTGGACATCTCAATCAAGACCCTCAACGATGCAAGGGAGACGATTACCAAAGATTCGTATAAAGAAACTGAGGCAACCCCTATTCAAAATTCAAAGGGCAACTTGACGAAAAAAGAGGTGAATGCACCAAATGAGGAACAACCGTCAAAACAAGTGATAGCTGGAGACTTAACATGCCACAACACTTGTGACAAGGAGGAGTCAAGTGAAAGTACATCCGGCCGTGATCGCCCCTGGAACCGACCCAAGAAAGGCAATAAAGGAAACAATGCACGAGACTTGGATATGGCTATCATTGATTCAGAAGCACTCATTCAAGGCGTACCAAGCTCAACAATATCATTGGAGCAACTTGCGCAATATGTTGTTATTTCATTTAACTCCTTTTGCCCTCATGCTCCTTTTTTTTTTTCGTAATGTTGATATACAGCTTGACCCTATACTTGTCCTCTCATTTCATTTTTTTTGTTTTTATTCTCTCTTTCAGTTTGATGATCATGAGCAACGAGTGGACCTTGTAGACGATACTCTTGAAGAAATGGAGGTTTCAGTGACCGGGCCTAGCAAATTTGATATTTTCAGCAATGTTGTCCATACTTCTTTGAATGCCAATCTTACCAAGAACCTTGATGATGGGGGAAATGATGTCGCAAACAGTCAAGCTAAGATTCAAATGGAAAACACCATCATGACACGGAGGACTCCATCCATTCAAACTACTTTACTAAAGCAGCCACTCAAGACCTTTAAACCCCCAACTTGGCCATTGCCGTCAACTGTATCCGAGTTTCATTCGGAAGAAGTTATCTCTTATCAACGAGAGTATGTATCCATGTTATGGAGGAATCTTAAGCAGCAAGTTTCAAAGACTTCCTTAGAACACATGTCCTCTCTAAACAAACATGCAACAAGTTTCTTGAAGAGATGGGGAGCAACAACAGACATCTCTGCTTTGCAAGGTCTAATCAAGACATTCTTTGAGAATATAGAGACATACAACTCTGTCAAGGCATCATTTGATGGAAAGATGACTCAAGAATCTTATGAAGGACTTCTTTCAACTACCCAACAAAACTTGCGCACCATTGAGATGCAAGAACAAGAGCAATTAAAGAGTGTAGAAGACTTGGAATCACAAATAACACAACTTGGGAACAAGGAAGCAGAGTTGAAAGAGCAACTTGAACATCTATGTGCTCAGAGGGAGGAAAAAAATATGGTTATTAATCAAAGCAGAGAAAGCCTTAAGAAAGCTCAAGTTGAAGTTGCCGGACTGAGAGAAGAGATCCAAAAGATAGAGAACACCCCACGCCTATCTGAAGAAGATGTGAAGGTTTTAGGCAAAATGGAACGTCTGCTTGAAGAGGATCAAAATGAACTTTCAAGCTTTCAATTTTTTGGATAGCTCTTTTATTTATTTATTTATTTTTGCAGCAACTTTGATTTTGGACAAGTAGGAAAGGATTAGTCTTGACATATTTCCACTTTGGCATTGCTGATGTAATAAAGAGCATTTACATGGAATAAAAATGTCCTTTCGTTCAAATTCACATGTGTTTTTTTTTTTCAGCAACTTTGTTGACAACTCACATACCAACTAGCCTAAGCCAAAATGGAATTTTGATGTTGATGTGACTGAACTTGAAAGTAACTTTCAAGTTGCCTACGTATCCCAAAAGGAGGGAATCAAGTCATCATGTAGTTCAAAGGATTTTAATGCCGTCCACAGTTTTAACTCATACGGGCCAGGATTTTTTTTTTTTTTTTTTTTTAATGCCATTCACAGTTTATACTCATGTGGATGAGGAGTTATTTGCAGAGTCAACCTTCAAGCATGAAACCGCTTTAAGAACTTCCCGTTGATTGGGCCGATCTTAATGCCATCCTTATCTACCAGTTTGTACGCACCATGAGAGTAAACTTCTTGAACCACATGAGGCCCATCCCAGTTTTGAGGTAAATTTGTTTCCCATGCGACGATTGGTGACAATTGGCCTTCTTATTGCAAGAACTAAGTCTCCAACTTGAAAAGTTCGCGGCCGCACTTTCTTGTTGAATGCCTTGGACATTCGAGCTTGGTAACACTCAAGTTGCTGTTGAGCTTGCAATCTCTTCTCATCAAGAGCTTCTAGTTCTTCCAATCGCAAACGAGCGTTGTCTTCAGCTGTGAGACCTTCTTGAATTGAAAGTCTCAAAGATGGTATTTGACACTCCAACGGTAAAACCGCTTCAACTCCATAGACAAGCGAATACGGCGTGGCTTGTGTAGGTGTCCAAAAGTTGTCCTATAAGCCCAAACTTCTAGATCCTGTCATGCCAATCTTTCTTGGATTTAGATACCACTTTCTTTAGTAAATTGCGACAGGTTATTTCTCTAAGCTGGGCAGAAGCTATTCCGCTAAAAGAAGTAAAGATTGAAAATGTTATGCTGCTTGAATTTAAATTGGGCACACAATCTTATCTGGTTCATCAAACTATTGTAGAATGGCTTTCCATTATCTGTGATGATGTATCGAGGAACACCATACCTAAAGATAATAGAGGTCTTGATGAAAGCGACAACATTTTCCTTCTTTACTTCTTTTAGCGGAATAGCTTCTGCCCACTTAGAGAAATAATCTGTCGCCGCCAAGATGTAAAGATGGCCTAGCGAAGATTTAGGTAATGGACCAACCACATCTAGACCCCATGCATCAAAAGGCCATGAAGCTACAGTAGGATGTAACGGCTCTGGCGGTTGATGAATCAAATTTGCATGAAGTTGACAAGCCTCACATCTTCTTGCATAATTTAGGCAGTCTCTTACCATGGTAGGCCAGTAGTAACCCATTCTCTTAATTCGAAAGTGAAGTTTTGGCCCAGATTGATGTGCCCCACAGATACCTGAGTGCGCTTCCTCTATCGCCTCAGTAGTCTCTGCCCCATGCAAACAACGTTGGAAGTTTCCTTCATAAGATCGGCGATACAATGTATCTATCTTTGTAAAGCACGAATCTGGGAGATCGACGCCGAATTTCAGTTCGATGCCGGAGATCTTCCGGTAACTTTCCATGCTGCAAATAATCGATTAATGGTTGTCTCCAATCATTTTCATCAATTTCAGAAATCGAGATTGCGCTTGCCTCCTTTATGAAGTACTCTGGTAAAGATGGGACAATCCATTTGCAACAAACGGCAACATTGACTTTTTCATCATCAGATAATGCTAGGGTTGTTGCTAGGTTTGCAGAGCATCTGCCATGTGATTTTCTTTTCTAGGAACGTGCTCTAAAGAAATACTGTTGAATCGTCCCACCAAAAGATGTAGCATAATGAAAGTAAGGAAGCAAGTCATCTTTCTTCACACATATTGCTTCAATACTTGACTTATTACTAATTTAGAGTCTCCGAACACCTCAAGCTCCAGGAAGTCATTTCTCTGCCATTTGAAGCCCGATAATCAAGGCACGATATTCAGCTACATTGTTAGAGCATAACTCATCAAGACCACCGAAAATGGAAGAATAAATCTTTCTGGCGAAACAAACACAATTCCTGCCCCCGCTCCAGTTGATCTAGCTGCACCATCAAAGAACATCATCCAAGGCGGTAGAACCTCTATGAGAAAAATGTCCTCATCAGGAAAATCATCAGAGAGTTCCCATTCAGCAGGAATAGGGTGGTCGGCGAGAAAATCAGTATAAACGCCTGTCCTTTAACAGTTTGAGGCACGTAAATGATTTCGACGTCTTGCACGGTGATAGACCACCGTTCAATCGTACGAAATACAGGTTTTGACACAACAAGCTGTACTGGATCTGCTCGCGAGATTAAATGAACAGTATATGGCAAAATAATGCTTTAACTTCTTAATTGCTCTTGAACAAGGCTAAGCATATCTTTTCGACAGGGGAATACTTGATCTCATTCTCGGTTAGTGAACGACTTAGGTAATACAATGCTCTTTCCTTTCCTTCTTCATTATCTTGTGCCAAGAGTGCACCTACAGACTTTTCATGTGCCGAAATATATAGGATTAATCCTATTTTCCTGGAATAGGAGCTCCAAGTACAGGTGGGTTCAAAAGGTACTTCTTGATGCTCTCAAAGGCATTTTGGCAAGACATGTCCCATCTAAACTCGGCATCTTTCCTTAACAAATGATTGAATGGTTGACAACGACCAGCGAGATTAGAGATAAATCTTCGAATGAATGCTAGATTTCCTTGAAGGCTTCTTAGTTCTTGCAAATTTCTCGACGCAGACATTCGTTGTATAGCATTAATCTTGCTTGGATCCACCTCTATACCACGGTGTCGAACAACAAATCCAAGAAATTTTCCAGAAGAAACACCGAATGCACATTTGAGAGGATTCATCTTTAAATTGTACCTCCTCAATCGCTCGAACACAATTCGAAGATCCTCTAAATGATTTGCCTTTTTCATAGATTTGACAACCAAGTCATCTACGTAACACTCGACCTTCTTATGCAACATGTCATCAAAGATATTCTATGCATGGCCCTTTGGTATGTGGCACCTGCATTTTTTAAACCAAAGGGCATCACCTTATAACAGTATATCCCCTTAGGAGTGCGAAAAGCGGTACATCTAGATGTGTATAAGAGACAGCAGTGGAAGAATGCAGTATCCTTTTGAACTACTCAGATGGACTACCGACCTGCTCATAGAATGCAACCATGAGCTCAATGATAGGTAAAGGAAAGTCATCTTTTGGGCATGCCTTATTTAAGTCTCGATGTGTCAACGCAAATGCGAATTTGACCATTCTTCTTCTTAACAGGCAGATATTCGATATCCATGTTGGATATTTAACTTCACGAATGAATCCAGCTTCGAGAAGCTTATTTACTTCGACTTCAATACGAGTGATCAGGTCAGGTCGAAACATCCGTTGTGCTTGTTTTACCGGTCGAGCACCATGTTTAATTCCAAGGCAATGAACTGCAACCTTTGGGTCTAATCCGGGCATTTCTTTATACGTCCATGCAAAAACATCTCTGTAAAAATTCCAAGAGCAGGTCAAAGTAGTCCTTCTCTTCATTGGAATTCAAAAGTGCACTAATAAAGATTGGACGCAGGTCATCTAGAGTTCCCAAATTTAATTCTTTGAGATCATCGATTGTTGCTTGTCCCCTGTCTTCTAGTTGCGGAGGTGCATCTTCAATCCCATATCTTTGACTAACCGTAAGATCTTCTTCCACTGAGATATGACGTAAGGTTACCACTTCTTCTTCATTATCTTCACCAACAGGGCCAGTATGAACAATTGTCCGCCGCTTGAGTATCAAAGAACCTTCAGTAAGAATTTCCCATGTTTGTTGGCGTTTCATACGTGACGGGACAATACTTCGGATTTCTTTATTATCCTCATCCTTTAGAAAACTTTCACTATCAGAGTCACGGTATCTTTTCCCTAGTAATGTGGACTTTCTTGCCCCCAGTCGATCAAATACAGAACCTAGTCTGTTAAAAACTGACTTGCGAGAGCCATTACTGCTGCCACTTTGAATTTGCCTTAAATGGTGCCCCAATCTTTTAAATATCGAAGAACATGAAGATGGTTCCCCAATGCGATCAAAGGCAGATACTCGAGCTTGTGACTTCTTTTGCACGTTAGTGTCATTGTTTTCTTCTTCCACAGCAATGTGTTGGGTATTGGCTGCATTTCTTCTCTTCTTGATAGATATCCTTACGGGCTCATTCGGTATAAATCCCACTCCCGATCTAGGAGTATCGACATGGTATCCTTGTTCCTTCAACTTTTTTTGAGTTTCATTGAGTCCATGAATTCTTTCACCAGTTACTTCCGGCACTAGTTCACCTAATTTCGCAGGGCTCGAGAAATTATACCCAGACTTCTCAAGTAATTTGTAAGCCTTAGCATCAAAATTTCCTTGACTTCTGCCATTGGAATGTGAACCCGTCCAAAAATGGCATGCAATTTTTGTGAGGTCTCTTACACAATTTTGTTCGATCACTTGAGGAACCTTTTCTTGAACGAAGGGAGTTGCCCTTCTTTTCGTTTTGCACATCTAGATGTGTATATCTAGACAGCTGTATAAGATAGTCCAACATACAATTGCTTGAATCGGCGTTCTTTAGAAGCGAAGACCTCTTGTTTATTATTGCGTCGACATACAATTTTGCGTCGGCAAAATGTGACTCTGCTTCTGTGAATGGTTTGATGTCAGCACAAACCCTCTCCGCAATTCCATTTCTCATGTATTTAAAACATTGGTGAAGAGTCGATGGTACCACCCTATTTTCATGCATCCAAGGCCTTCCTAGCAACATATTGTAGGACGTCCTTGCATCTATCACATAGAATAGAGTACTAGCTTTTAATTCACCTATGATCAAGTCTAGACGAATCATCCCAATTGCTCGTTAAAGGCCTTCTTGATTGAAGCCCTGGATTGTTAAGCGAGTTTTTCTTTTTTTTGTAAAAAAGGACCAAGCTTTTTCATAGTCGACTTTGGCATGATGTTGACAAGCTCCACCATAGATAAAGTATGCGATTTACCTTTTGCTCTTTGACGCAACCCGAAATGAAAAGAGGACGATTATGTGACATCGGTCCTAGCAAAAGATCTTCGTCGGTGAAAGTCTTGGTTGCACAATCTACTTTTGGACAACTACTCTTTGGAATAGGTTCTTCAAAAGCACTATTTTTTTCGTCACATTCTTGAAGAACGTCTACAAGCAAGCGCCTAGCCTCTTGTGGAACCTCGAATAAGCTATGAATAATTGATTCTAGTGAAAATAGATCCTATTCCATGGAAGAGCCATTATCTTTTGTCGGCTTTGCCAGAACCTCAACTTCTTTGGTCACATCCTTGTCCTTAATTTCTATTGAAGACGTCATATTGACATTTTCTATTTGGTCTTCCTTCAAGAACCCTTTTGGAAAATATTGTCCAAGTGTGATTGGCATATGCCCTGTCTCTTTGAGCATTCTGATCATCTTTCTTTAAAGAGGTCTTACTATGAACCATAGAATGTTGGCGCCGAGGTAGCCAAATTTTTTGGAGTTGTCTACAAAGAAGGGGTTTGTTCTGAGTAGGACTTCGTCGTCCTTTCCTTCTCTTGGTGACAAGAATCCATTCTTCATCTTCTTGGGCATTTGGATCAAAATTTCTTTCACATTTATCTCTTGACCTCTCTATACCTAGGCAAACTTGAACCGGTCTAAGGCTCCCGAATTGTAATAGAGTTGTTGCCATATGCGAAGGAAATATTGTAGGACTATTCATGGGTGGAGTGTCAAGTCTCTTGGGTGAAAAATTCAACATTAGTTGCATATTTTGATCTGCTACATCTTCTGTGATAATTTGATTTTCTTGGATTTGGGTTCAATCTGTGATGACATGTTACACATCTAGAATTGTATAAGAGTCAGATTGCAAGTGACTTGGATAGTCAGAGACAGTAAAGGCCCAATAAGCGATTTTCAGTGATTAAGTGAATTGTNGGAAGAACTAGAAGCTCTTGATGAGAAGAGATTGCAAGCTCAACAGCAACTTGAGTGTTACCAAGATATGCGGCTCACTATTCTTATTAACTTTGCCCTTGTCATTTGAGGAGATTCTAATTGGAGTCGTATTCACCATCATAGCCTCTTTGTTATTTCCGTTCTTTATAAACTTTTCTATTTTCTTCACGTCTTTCTTCTCATTTTTCTGCTCTTCAATTGGGACATTCATGCCATGATTAGTAACGCTTAACTCCAAGTCATGCGCTTTAGTCGCCAATTTATCAAAAGTTGCAGGTTGGATCCCCTGAAGAATATAGGATAGCCCCCAATGCATACCTTGTATGCACATTTCAATAGCAGAAGTCTCGGATAGTTTGTCTTTGCAGTTAAGGCACAGAGTGCGCCAACGATCAATGTAGTCGATAATCTGCTTCATTCTTCCACTGCCTTGCATTAGTAAGTTCGGTCATACTAACGGTTCGACGCGTGCTATAGAAACGATTCAGAAACTCGCGCTCCATTTGCTCCTAGCTGTTAATTAACTCAGGCTCTAAGTCCGTATACCAATCAAAAGCATTACCCTTCAAGGATCTAACAAACTGCTTTACAAGAAGGTCACCTTCAGTGCCAGCATTATTACATGTCTCTATGAAGCTGTGCAATATGTTGTTTCGGATTACCTTTTCATCTGTCTCTTGGAACATTTGGAGGTAGATGGTATTAAATGGCATCCAAATTAGACTGATGGATCCTCTTCTGTGGGCTAAATGGTTTAGAATTGCTTGAATAGATCTTCTGTGACGGACCACCAAATTGAGCTCTGAAATTAACTATCATGTCCTGAAGTTGTTTGACTGAAAGAGAAGCTACAGACATAGGTTGTTGATCATCTTGAAAAGAAGCAGATTTGTGGGGATTCTCTTCAACATTTTTACCTTTAACGATCGAGATTGTCACTATTTTTTAGGCTGGATTCTCCCCCACTGAGAATTTCTAACTTGTTCATCAATTTTTCAATTTGCAAATCTTTCTCTTCAACGATCTTTTTCAAGTCATCGATCGTCATGGACATGTCGCTCACTTGTTCTTCCAAGTGTGAAGCATTCGTCACCATGGATGGCATAATATTAGATTGTTCAAAAGTGATGCCTTTAGAGTTGATCCTACGCAGACCTCCATTTGGTGCCTTAGAACTTGGAAGATTAACTGCAAGCGAATTCGAAACGTTGCCCACAGAAGAGGATCCATCACACATATCATGGAAGCCTTCCTTTGTAGTGAATTGGCCAGATGCAAGTGGCTCCAATGAGATTGCATAGCGCCGTTCACTTGTATCCGTACTTGCAATTTTTTGTTGGACAATCTTAGTAGCGAGCGCTTTAACTTTAGCGCGGGTCATTGGTCCAGAGTATAACTCTACAGAAGAAGTCTCGGACGAGATGTTATTCTAGGCGGACTGATAATAATATAATAAAGTCATTCCAGAAAAACAAAAAAAAAAAAATACTCCCTTGATTCTTGCTCCTCTAGATTGCGGATCTAAGGATGATGGATCTTCTTGCGACAATTTAATGACCGGAAGAAATATCTGTCGAACACTTGTAACGGAATTTGAGTAGACCTTGAGGAAAGACGTCTCTTGATCTACACAAAGGTTGAGGATTTGAACACTTGACACGAACAACTTGAAGATTAAACACTTGAAGACTTGGAACGAAGACCTTGCAGGATTTCGAGGACTTGATGGTCGAAGAACTTGCAGAGCTTCAAGGATACACATCTTGATGTGTGCCGTAAAAAATCTCTAATCTTCCTCCCCCTTGTCTAAGGGAGGGTACCTCTATTTATAGGTAAAAATAGGGTTTCCTACCCCTAATGGGTTACTTGGAACTTAAGTCATTAGATCACTTAAAATAAAATATTGGGCCGGTCCAAGACATAGTCCAAAACACTTTAATGGACTTTAGTCAATTTAATTTAATTTACTTGATTGAACCCAAATCCAAGAAAATCAAATTATCACATCCTATGAATTATTGGGCCTTGACTTGAATTTGTCATTTAAATTAATTAATCAAAACAATTATTTAATTATTGTCTTAATTAATAATAATTTAAAATTTTAACGTCTACAGTAATGTAACCTGAATTGGAATTCCAATTTTTTTGGAATGAATTTTGTAATTTATGTACTTCAAGGGAAAAAGGATTTCTGTTCCCGAAGGCACCACATATTCGTCCGATGAAAGCAATTAAGTTTTAAAATTCCTGTTGGCGGTGGTGGATTTTGGTAATGAGTCCAATACGTTTTGGGTTTCTAGAACGCAGCTTGACTTGAAGTTGATTTTTCAATCGTGTAGTAAAATATTGCTAGGAACTTTTCTTAATACAGCCTAGATGGTTCTCGTGGGATGGTGATCACTTTTTGCTGTGATTAATCATATAGTTGTTTGGTTTTAAATGGTGCAAATGTGTTCAGTTCATGCAATTTGAAAGTAAGATACACGTGCAGAAGAATTGATTGGTTCAAAACTTTGGCTTCGTATTGAAGGATTACACTCACGGCAATCAATATTCAAGTTTGAGATTATTTGTTAACTCTCAATTTTGGATTGCACTTGAATAGGTGAATTTCGCTTATTCTTTAGAATTATGACTTAAGACTATTGAAGTTTATGTTATTTTCAATGAAGTCCAAAGAAAATATCTCAACTTGTCCGCTCAAGCTACAATTCGAAGGTCGGCATTCGCAAACAAGTCTCGAGAGGGCATTTGTAGACATTGAAATTGTATTAAAATTATCATTTGTCTATAATATTAATTTAATTGGAATATTTATGGTCCAATTAAATAAAGACATATGTCATGTATATTTTGGAACATTGGTTAACTTAAAATCAATTATATTGCGCCACATGTCAAAAAGAGGTAGTTCGACCAATCAAATATATGTGTGTCACTCTTTCAATTAAATTGTGCCATGTCACATGTCTTCAAGACTTGGCCAATAAGGATATATGTACTCTAGTATTTATCTCTTTATTAATAAATTAAAATAAGGAGATAATATCAAAGTAGTACAAGACTATGTATTGATATCTCTTATGTGTAACTTCTTGTAGATAAGAATTGGTTTCTTGGTATGCAAGTAAGAAGTTACACATGTACTACAAGTCTTCTAACTTGCTCCCCTCCCATACATGTATAAATAGGGTCATCCCTCAGAGGTTCAATATACATATACACATACATACATATTTTTGAAGTCTGAAAGCTGTGAAAACTCTGAGTTTTCAAATTCTCTCTTCAAGTCATCCATATATCAAGATGTGAAGTTTGAAGATTTTCATCAAGTGTTCTTCAGGTCTCCCATATCAAGATTTGAAGAATTCAATACTTAGTTCGAGAATAAGCTGTAAAGCCCTCGGATCGTGTCTGAAGTAAAGAATCGAAGGAATTTTTTTCACATATTGAGAATATCCTAGAGATTATAACCCTTTATTTCATGTATTCATATATTCATATTTTTATCGCTATATTTCTTGTTTGTTCAAAAAAATTTTACAGACTTGGAATATTTCGTTGCGCACAATATAATTTAAGTTAGACAATAAATTCAATAAAAAAATTTCTTTTTCGTTGGTGGCATAGACAATTGATGAAAAATTATGGTAAAGAAATTTGAATTTTACCAGATTTGTAAAACCATTTGTAACCATCCCATACCTTTGTGCGAACTTTTTAAAAAATTTTCTATGTTGTTGATTTTTTTTGGATAAAATTTATTTTCTACAATTATATTTTTACTAATGTTTAAAACTCAATTATGTGTGATGTTATTATGATTTCTATTTGTATGTTCCCTAATAAGATTTTTTTTTTTTGTAAACTCACTATTCCTCCTTATTCTATAGTGACTCAAACTATGATTAATAGGTCATAAGAAAAGTATTTCACTGCCTAAGTTGTGCTTCATTGTCAACACTAATATATAAGAATCTAATAAGATTTTTTTTTAACACATCTCTCTCTCCTGCCCTATAGTGACTTTAAACCCATCTCTCTTTCTTACCCTATAGTAACTTAAATAAGTCACAAGAAAAGTATCTTATCGTCTAATGAAGGTGCATTTCGTTTTCAACCCTAATCTCCCCTATCTTATAATGAGTTGAACTTATGACCAATAAATCATAGGAGAAACGTATAGCCGCCTAAACTTTACTTAATTGTCAACCTTAATAAGAATCTAAAACATCTTTAAATAGAAAAATAAATGAAAGAATAAATGTACAGTATCAATATATGGGTTCTGCTCCTATGAAAATAAGATAATATTCTTTGCATAAACTATATTGCATGCAAACATGCATGCACATTGGTGCCCGCAGGCTACACATGGAGAGAGGTAGAGATACCTTTGAATCTAATGTAAGACTTGTGATACAAGATTTGTCTTATTTGTGACTCACGCGATAACTGGTAACGTTACCTAATTAGTTGATATCTCACATTTGCTATGATTGATGATATCTTCATCAATTAGTCAGAATAATTGCGTATTAGGATATATATTATTTTGTAATATTCCCGATTATGTAATTATGGTAATTTTCTCGATGGAAGGAAACCCTAGGTATTTCTTGTTCTCTAAGTAAGGGTCCATAGTCTAGCATATGAATAAGTCTGTGGTACTCTATCTGTTCTATGAGTTTTCAATTAGGATCGGTTAGAAGACTTATGCACTGAATATTTTATTCAATTGCAAGTCAGGAACACCTTTTGTGAGGTGAGCATACATAAATAACAACTTATAAAATCATGGCTGGAGGTAATTCCGATTTATAATTTTCTGCTATTTGATATATGATACATCTATATATTAAAATTAACATGTGGTATCAGAGCCAACCTTTGGCCATATCGTAAATTATATTACGTCATGATTTGTCTGCATCCTGATAAAATATTAAACTGACATAGCTGCTAACTTTTGTGTTAAGGCTATTTGTTTTTCCGGTTTGTGGTATTTGATGTCTCAATAATTCTCTATTGCATTGCACATCAACTTCGCTTAGTCAGTAGGGAACTAATTATTTGTTGTGTTTTATTATTGATGCCTATAAAGCCGTACTTTTATGCGTTGTTATATGTGTGTTGGTCCTACAAACATTACAGAACTTTATTGTTTTAGCATGAAATTTATAATATTTAATAATTGCATGTTAATTCTATTCACTCATATGCATTACTAAGACTTGTTATCATTAGGTTTGGATCATGAGTTGTAATTTTGGGCTTATCATTGGTTTTGTGGAGGCATATATCTATTACCATATATATGTCTGCCTCCGTATTCATCTTATTTTATTTTTTTAAAAAAAATCATGCAAGCATTACGCAATTACTTTTCACGCATTATCAAATCTTGAATATGAAAGTTTTACTTTTGGATCATCGAACTTTGTGTCTTAACACCTTATATGTGAACAAGAAAATATTGTCATATTATCTCTGCATTGATAGACTAAGAATGCTTGAATTGTTGGATAATTCATGCGTTCAAATTGGGACCATCAACTATGACTTTGCGATTTTATTCACAAGAATAAATATCAGAGTCATGTTTTAGTTCCAATCTTTGTGTTGTTTGTGCAAGTCATGTCTCTATGTCACTTAACCAAGCATGAAAATATACACATTAATTTTGTCAACATCATGACTTGTTGGCCACTTAAAGAAAATCAATTAGATGTTAATACTAGAATATTTATGTCATATGTTTAAGAGTATCCATACATCTTAAATATTTGGTGTTTAGATTTTAATCACATATTTGTTAATGATTAAATAAAATAAAATTAACATCCAATTAAATTAAGAAAAGCAATTAATTTATTAAGATTATCACCCGCCCTACAGGGAAGTGTTTGTTTTAATAAGATTAATTGTAATAAGATGGTAAGTTAGATTTTTAGTAAGGAATTTTCCTATGACCACAGATACAGAGAATTTTCTTGTCCTTACGAGTTTAATTTACCAGTCTTATTATAACGAAAGTGAATTCTATGCATATTTGGCAACCTTTACACACAAGAAGGTTTTGAATTCACTATTTGAATTAACATCAGTTAATTCATATTTTATGTTTTGAATTTCATAGTATTTATGTATGTTAAATTGGTTTTTTTCAGTTTTTCCAACTGCTGCTATTTTTAATGATTCATCTCGTATCCCAATGTTATCTGGTGAAAACTACACTGAATGGAAGGACAAAATCCTTTTGACTTTGGGGTGGATGCATTTGAATTTGGCACTTCGTGAGGAGAACTACCACCCATCCCTACGGTTCAAGTAAGCCAAATGAAAAAGGGGCTTATGAGCGGTGGGAGCGATCCAATCGCTTAAGTTTGATGCTCATCAAGTAACCATATTAGTCAAAGCATTGGGGGTTCTATCCCTAATTTTGACAAGGCCAAAGTTTACATGAAAGCCATTGAAGAACAATTTGTTAGCGGCTAGCACTCTTATGAAGAAATTTTCAAGCATGACGCTTGACACAAGCAAGAGTGCACGTGAGCACATAATGGAAAAGAGGGACATTGCTGCTAAATTAAAGTCCTAAAGGTTGAGATTTCTGAGTCATTCGCTAAATTAAAGTCCCTAAAGGTTGAGATTTCTGAGTCATTCCTTGTGCATTTCATTCTCTACTCTCTCCCTTGGAGTATACTCCATTTAAGATTTCCTACAACAGACATAAAGAAGAATGATCCATTAAGATTTCCTGACCATGTGTGTTCAAGACGGAAAAGAGATTGAAACATGAGACTCCTGAAAGTATTCATCTTGTGACACATGATAAAGAAAAAGCAAAGAAGGGCAACAAAAATCTGAATGTTCCTATGAAGCGAGATGGCAATAAAGACAAATGTCGTTTCTGCAAGAAAAAGGGGAACTGGAAGAAAGATTGCCTCAAATTCAAGAAATGGCTTAAAAAGAAAGGTAATCTCATTTTTGTGTGTTATGAATCTAACTTTTCTGATAATACTTGGTGGATTGATTATGGTTCTACAATTCACAATGCCAAAACCATGCAGGGCTTTCTGAACCTAAAGAAGCCACTGGGAAGTGAACAAAGCATCTATCCTAGAAATCGGATGCCGTTATCTGTTGAAGGAGTGGGGACTTATAGTTTAATTTTAAAAACCAATTTTCAATTGGATCTTGAGAACACCTTTTATGTTTCCTCATTTTCTAGAAATTTAATTTAATTTTCAAAACTATCTATTATTGGATATGATTCCAATACCATCTTTCAACTATGAACCTTTTGAAAAGTATTAAAGTTATTGGTTTTGCTTATTTGAATGGATTATTATTTAAACTTGAGCTAGACCCCAGACCACATTTGAGTGTAGTCTTTTGACTGAGCATGGTAATCAAATTGGCACTAAACGTAGTATTATTAATGAGAACTATTCAAAACTTTGGTATAGGAGATTGGGACATATCTCCATAGAAAGAATTAAAATATTAGTAAATGATGGAGTCCTGGAGACTTTGAATTTTTCTAATTTTGATATTTGTGTGGATTGCATAAAGGGAAAGTAGACTAACAAGACCAAAAAAGGTGCCAAAAGAATTTCTCAATTACTTGAGATCATACATACTGATATCTGTGGACCTCTTCCTACCTCTTGCATGAATGGTCAGAGATATTTTATCTCATTTATAGATGACTATTTGAAACTTATGTATCTTTATCTCTTGTTTGATAAATCTGAAGCACTTGATGCGTTTGAAGTTTTCAAACTAGAAATAAAGAAATAAAAGGAAAAGAAAATCAAAATTGTAAGATCTGATAGGGGTGGAGAATACTATAGAAGGTATACAGAAAAAGGACATGCCGACAACCTGATCCATTTGTTAAGTTCCTTGAAGAGAAAGGTAGTGTTGCCCAATACACAATGCCTAGCACACCACAACAAAATGGCATAGTTGAAAGAAGGAACTGAACTCTTATAGATATGGTTAGAAGCATGATTAGCAGCTCTAATTTGCCTTTATCCTTATAGAGTGAAGCATTAAAAACCACAGTGTATATCTTAAATAGGGTACTATCCAAATCTGTCCCCAAGACACCTTTCGAACTATGGAATGGATGGAAACCCAATTTAAGACATTTACACGTATGGGTTTGTCCAGCTGAAGTAAGGGTATATAACCCACACCTTGAAGTTGGAGGAACAAACAGTTAGCGGTTTTTTCATAGGCTATGCTGTTAACTCTAAAGGATTTAGATTTTATTGTCCCTCACACACTCCAAAAGTTGTTGAGGTTAGAAATGCAAAATTTCTTGAGAATCATGAAATAAGTGGGAGTGATTTAACTCAAAAGGTAGAATTAAAAGAAGTAATGGATGTACTTATAGCACCCTTACATGTAGATAATCTAATTGCTGCTCAAAGTGCTGTTCCTAACCGTATTGAGGAGCAACCAATTGAACAATTTCCACATGAAGAATCACATCAAGAGTAGTTTTCAATAGTTGAACCCACGAATCAAGTTTTCCCTACAACAGTGGGAGTTAGTAGGTCCTCACGAATAAGAAAACCTGTAATTTCTAGTGATTATGAAGTATACCTCCAAGAGTCTGACTTTTATCTTGGACTCAGGGATGATCCTAATTCATTTTCACAAGACATGAGTAGAGAAAATTCTACACTTTGGTATAATGCCATGAGAGAGGAAATGGAGTCTATGGTCAAAAACAAAGTTTGGAATCTTGTTGAACTACCTAAAAGGGTCTCTATTGTGGGATGCAAATGGGTCTTTAAGACCAAAAGAGACTTCGTGGGTAAAATCGAATGATATAAAGCTAGACTTATTGCCAAAGTTTCACTAAAAAGGAAGGTATCCAATCATGATTACCACAAATTTGGAGCTACATCAAATGCATGTGAAAATGGCTTTCCTAAATAGGGATTTAGAAGAAGATGTATATATGTTTCAGCCTAAAGGTTTTGTTAATAAAGATGATAGTGAACTCGTTTGCAAGTTAAAAAAGACTATATATGGACTAAAATTGGCCTCCTGCCAATGGTATATTAAAATCCATAATACTATCTCTTCATTTTGTTTTGTAGAGAATATTGTCAATCAATGCATGTACCTTAAGATAATTGGGAGTAAATACATATTTTTAGTCTTAAATGTAGATGATTTTCTCCTTGTAAGCAGTGACATGAGCTTGTTGCATGAGACTAAGCAATGTCATACACAGAACTTTGAAATGAAGGATATGGATGAAGTCTCTTATGTCATTGGCATAGAGATTCACAGCGATTCAGCCAAAAGGTCCCTAGGACTATCTCAAAAAGCCTACATTCATTACAAGAAAATTGCAAATTTCATGCGGATTTTTACTGCGGTAGAATTTTTTCCCTAGGAATTATATACGGATTTTACTGCAAATTTTAGTTTTCTAGGTTTGGGATTAAAATTTTGCTACGGATTAAAAAATCCGCATCAAAATCCGCAGATAACATTCCCTCAATAAAGCGGGAAAAATAAGGACAATAGCAAATTTGCTGCGGAATATATTTCCGCAGGAAATTTGCTGCGGAATTAAATGTCCGCAGCACACTTGCTGC
Source organism: Cinchona pubescens (assembly GCA_025175665.1). Lineage (NCBI taxonomy): Eukaryota > Viridiplantae > Streptophyta > Magnoliopsida > Gentianales > Rubiaceae > Cinchona > Cinchona pubescens. Next base: position 3,343,722 of record JANKKI010000016.1, read on the forward strand.
GGAAATAAATTCCGCAGCACACGTGCTGCGGACATTAAATCCGCAGGAAAATTCAATTTACAGTGCAGAAACCCAACACATTTTGGACAGATTTAATCGAGAAAAAATCACTTTTCCTCTCCATTTCCTACACCACCAGCCACCATTCACCTTTCTTCCAACTACCATCCACTATTTCCAAACCTAAATTTCATCCCTTCTTCCTCATTTCTTTCTCTCCTCAAGCAACTTTGCTCCATCCTTCCTCTTGAAGAAACCGCGTGAACTTGGTGTTCATCTTGGATTCGATTTGTTGGCACCTATTTTCATTTTTTTTATCCCTAATTTCTGTAGGATTTTTGCTATACTTTTTGCAATTTTATTTTTATTTTATTTTACCCAAAACAGGTTTTTATTTTGTTTGTTATCGTATAGATTTTTGCTATGTTATTTTGATTTTTTTTATCCCTAATTTCTGTAGGATTTTTGCTATAATTTTTGCATTTTTATTTTTATTTTTATTTTTTTTATTTTGTTTGTTATCTTATAGATTGTTGTTGTGTTATTTACATTTTTTTTTCAACTGTTTGTTATCCTAAGAATTACAGAACCCTAGAGACCTTAGTCCTTCTCCTTCACTATACTCTAATAGTATATAATTGGTTCTTGTTCCCATGAATTGGGAAGAGAAATTTGAGGTTCCATCAAATCATTTAAAAGGTATAATTCTGCAACTTAGTTTTTGTAGCAGTTGAAATATTCCAATTTGTGTCCTGCTATTTGAAGATTTAGCGGTTTATATTTTCTTTTTCTTTTGTCAATTGTGGAATGCTGAGTATTTTGATGAATGATTAGCCGAAATTTTTGGGAATTTCGATTTTAGGGTTTTTCCTGTCTCTGATTTTATGGATTTTAGTTAAATGTTAGTTCGATTTCAAGTTCCATAATGCAGCTTTCTTCGGAGCTTTTGCTGAATTCGTCGGCTCTAAGCTTAAATTTTGAGGCTTATTAGCTCAATGCTTGAAATGTTGGTAGTAGAACTTTTGTCCAGATATCCTTAAAACGTGCAATAATAGAAATGATTACGATCCCTCCTACTTCATTTCCTTAAGTATTTTTTTTTTTGTCTAGAAAATTTAGTTTAAGTTACATTTAATTTGGGATGAACTCGAGAAACATGGTGCAAGAAAGTTATGTTAATGTAAAATAAAATTCAGATTGTCTTTTTAGATTAAGATTACTATATGTGGTAAAAGCGCTAGGCAAGTCTTTCAGAGATTTAAACTAGATGATATGCTATACATTGTTTTAAGTAGTTGCTATCATTTGTCGATAACAATTAAACATTAGCTAGATCGTTGATGAGTGATATGTTTGAAACTGTCATAGCACCTTAAATTGTCTATGAATAAGATTATTTCATTTTGCAGTCTGCATTGCATGAAATTTCTTTCTGGCAATTGGCGAGAATTTGAAAGTACTATTTCGCCTTCACTAGGACCTATTGGATATGAAACAGCAGAGTGGCATTGAAAACCTGTCTGGATCCTCATGTCAATGGGAAACTGGGAAGTCTGCATGCAATGCATGTTGCATCTAGTTCCAAATCCATATTTGAGAATTTTCCACGTGGCTGCAGATCAAAAAGAGAAGAAATGAAGAAAGAGCAAGCTTCACTACAAGCCCAACTATCTGAAACAAGAAACCAGTTGCATACTTTGATGGAGCGATAAGGCGTTCTTCCTGGATCCTCAAATCCCAGCGTTCCCAATCCTTGATGCAGATAGTTAGCTAAGTGTCCAACTCAAATTTCTCTAATGTGTATAAGAGATGTGTATAAGAGACAGCAACTATGCTGGCCTGTCTTTATACACATAGTCAAGAAAAGAGACAGTGCTCATCAATGTTCATGATTGATCAATGCGAATTGTTTTTTGTGATGAAATTGCTGGAATGTGGCATGATGGTACAGGGGGATGAAAAAACCAAACAATACTAACAAAAATTTTCTGTGAAAATTATTTGGGGATTTTGCTGCGGAAAATATATGGGGATTTTGCTGCGAAAATTATATGGGGAATTTGCTAGGGATTTTCCTGCGGAAATTATATAGGGATTTTGCTGCGGAAATTCCGCATGGGGAATTTCGTCATTTTACTAGGGATTTTTGGAAATTTACAGGATAATTTCCGTAGCAATATCCCCATCAAAAACCCTTGTAAAATGACGAAATTTTGATGCGGAATTACCAGCGCAAAATATCCGCATGTATATTTCCGGAGCAAAATCCCCATCAAATTTAGCTGCGGATTTTATAATCCGCAGCAAATTATTATCCACGGCCTTTTTACCCGCGGATTATTTTTGGCACCCAAATCCGCAGAAAGTCTTGTTTGCTGCGGATTAGATCATTATAATCCGCAGCAAAATATGAAGGTAATTAACAATTTTTTAGTAGTGATTGAAAAGATTCTAGAAAGATTCGGAATGAAGAACTGCTCTTCCATTGCAGCTCCAATTGTCAAAGGGCAGAAATTCAATCTCAATCAATGCCCTAAAAATGCATTGGAACAAGCAAAGATGAATAACATTCCGTATGCTTCGCTTGTTGGAAGCTTAATGTATGCACTTGTCCATACCAGACCCGATATTGCATTTGTGGCTGGAATACACATGTTGGTAGATATTAAAGAAATCCTGGCATGGTTCACTGGAAAGCTGCAAAATGGGTTATAAGATATCTACAAGGAAACAACAATCACAAGCTTACATACAAACAGTCCAGCTATTTGGAGGTAGCTGGATATTTTGATTTGGATTTTGCTGGATGCATGGATTCAACTAAGTCTACTTCGGGATGTATTTTCCTTCTTGCTGCAGGAGCTGTATCTTGGAGAAGCATAAAGCAAACAATTGTTGAATCATTCACGATGGAAGCAGAATTTATTGCGTGCTATGAAGTTACATCACAGGCTTTAGGTTGAGGAACTTTATATTTGGCTTGAGCGTTGTTGATTCTATAAATAGGCCATTGAAGTTTTCTGTGATAATTCTGCTACTGTATTCTTTTCTAAGAATAACAAGAGTGGGAGTCGAAGCAAGCATATCGACATAAAGTTTTTAATGCTCAGAGATCATGTTAAAAAGAAGGAGGTGATCATTGAGCATATCAATACTGACAATGAATTGATGGTTGCTAATCCTATGACTAATGGTTTGTCGGCTAAATTGTTTCAGGATCACGCCACTCGTCTGGGACTCAGTAGTTCGTTCTAGATTATTGCTATTTTCTCTTGACTATTTATTATTGTCTAGACATTTATGATAAATTAGATATGATTGTGCACAATAATTTCATATATTTTTTGAAGATCTATTTTGATCTATAAAGTTGAACCCTGATTGTCTTATAATAAGGTATTCATAATGTATTTGTACTTGATTAGAAAAATATAGTACATTGTAATACATGGAAGGGAATGTTCGTTTCAAGAACATAACTGCCATGATTCTTGTACTAATATTTTCTAATTAAGTAATTGTTATATACCACTGGATTAGTGTGGTGACAATTAAGAATTATGGCCATTCTTGTCACATTGTCTGACTAATCATGTGGGTCAAGTTGTTAACCCACACGATAATTGGTAACGTTACCTAATTAGTTGATATCCCACATTAGGTATGTCTATAATTGGTGCTATCTTCAATCAATTAGCCAGAATAATTACGTATTAGGAAATATATTATTCTGTAATATTTCCAATTATGTAATTATGGTAATTTTTCGATAGAAGGAAACCCTAGGTATTTCTTGTTCTCCAAGTAGGGGTCCCTAACCTAACCTATAAATAAGCCTGTGGTACTCCATCTATTCTACGGATTTTTGATTAGACATAGGCTAAAAGACTTTTACACTGAATAGTTTATTCAATTGTAAGTTAGAAACACACTTCGTGAGGTGAGTATACATAAATAACTAATACTATCATCGTTGGAGGCAATTCCGATTTATATTTTTTTGCTGTTTGACATATGATATATGTATATATTAAAATTAACATCTGAGACTAAGCAAAAACAGCCCCCCAAGTAGAGCCAGTATAGTTGCCATTAGAGCTCTGTTGATAACAAGGGGAGAATACAGCAAAGCAAAATTGGAAGAATATATCACTCAAAAAGATTTGTAAACCAAGGATACGAAAACAGAGAGAAACATTGTTTTTTATAAGGGAAAAATATGGCTCGGACATAATTGGCCCAGTCAGTTTAGCCAATCATTCTAGAATTTCATATTAGAGGCAGTATTCATACAAGAAATTATGATTAAGAATTTGTTTATCAACCGTATCTACTTTTATTTCAAAGATACCTACTAAAATATTTTTCAAATACAAAAATTTAGTCTCGTCCCGTAAATTGGTTAATTAAACAGTATTTCTTTGTTCGAAATAACAGGTAACAAGCCAATTTTTATAAATCTTGTGAATGTGAATACTTATATAAATAAAAATGTAGGAGAGATTGAAAAGATACAAAGGATGTCCTAATACGAGCTTTAGTGTATTAGGGTCCTCAACCCTGTCCTTAAATTTTAGATTTATTTAAGTAGTTTCATCCATGGGCTATAGACGTAGATCAATAAATTTTACACTGCTTGCAAATTGATCACAAATGTCAGTTACATCAGTTATCTAGATATTTATCATAATTCATTAAATTTGATCAGATTCAATACTTAATAGCCGGGATGGAAGCAGGGGTTGAACATTAGGGAGCAAATACATGAGTTGAACTAAACTCGAACACTGGTATGCTCGAGTTTGAACAATGTGAATATACTAAGTGTTCGAAATTGAGTCTGATGAGTATATGAATTGAAGCCAAAATTCGACTAGTCCCACCTTGGAAAATTTAAGTTAAATTTGACTTTGATTCGATTAAATTTGGTATAGTCGATCTTACTTGACTACAAATTAAAGTTTGACCTCCTCAGATATAAAATAACATTCTAAAATAGCAAGAATTAATTTTCTAAACCAATATATATTATTTATAAATGAGACAAATTCTAAAAATAGATTCGAACTTTTAGGTTTAAATAAAATTAAAAGTGATAACACATTAATTTACTTGAATTTCAATTGTGGGCCAAATATTTTTACTTGGAGAACATGATAAAAGACTTCTACAAAGAAAAGCGGAAGATGAATATTCATTAAAAAAAAAAAGATTTCAACAAAAAAAAGTAAATATTAATTAAAAAATACTTTTTGCCTAGATGAAAAAAGGAAAAAGAAAATTTCAAAACAAAAGCTTTGTTGCCATCCATTAAAGAATGTGGATTGTGGAGGTGCGCCTTTAATAGAAATATTTACATGATTTTAGAATTGATTTAAAAAAGAAAAAAAAAAACCTTTAGACTTTCTCCAAGGCCAAATGAAATTACGAACGTAAATTTCTTTATTTCGATAAAAACTGATAAAATATTGGAACAATATGGGAAATGATTTTTTGAGGAATAAAATAAAGCCCAAATGGTCATGTACCTAAGAAAGAATTAGTTAAAATAATAATGCAATGTGAATAATTCAAACTCAAAAATGTGAAGAAAGGGAAGAAATATTATGGGGCAAAAAAAAAAAAAAAAAAAAATTGGGGGCGAAGTATTATCCTTTACTATCCAGCCCATATTAAATATATGTCACAATAATGCAGAAATAGCGCACTGCGTTGATTTCAAAAAGTCCGCTAGCGCTTGATTTTCATGATTTGCAAAACAGACCGTGTAGAAAACTCCTAATTTGCAGTTGAAGAAAAAGAAAAAACAAAGAAAGAAAGATAGGAGGAAGGAAACAAAATGTCATTAATTTGCAGTTGAAGAAGTCTAGGGCTCAGGATGGAGATGCGGACAACTTCAATGATAATCTTATTAATAGCATTGTCGATTTTATTTTAATTTTCCTGTCTTCAGGAGCTTACATAAGATATTCTTTTAGTCGTAAAAAATAGAAATTCATCCAGGTACAAACATGCATGCAAAGATAATCTCAGTTACAGGGTATAACTTGATATCATTCAGTGTAAATTTATCACTAGCAGTAAATTTTAGTGAGGCATCTTTGCTCTTCTTTCGTTCTCATTTTGACCGCTATTTCCTTGATACCAATCTATAAGCATCTTAGTTTTCAATTTTAGGTTGCCCAACTCGGTATAGCCTCATTATTGCCATAAATACACACTAGTGTGTAGATGACGATTTAGTCATATATAAGATATTGGTTTGTTTTAAATCAATCTTAAATTCCGTATGGTCCATGCAAATTAAAGTCTTGTAAATTAAAGTTTTGTAATTAAGGGTGTTCATCTAACCGGTATTCGACTTTTTAATTTGTTTAACTTTCGACTTGAAAATTTTAAAATCAAAATCAAGTCACATAAATCCAAAGTCAACTAAAGTTAAATCGTTTAAATTTGATTTGTTTGACCGATAAGTTGAATAAATTGAACATAAATCATTTTCCATTCCATATTCTAATTCAAAAATTTAGTACAACATCCCACAAATTCTAGATCATTTTACAAATTCAAAATATCCCATAATAGAAATACAAAATAGTACAAGTTCATGGATAATATAAACAAAATATATATTATTATAGTATATGTTAGAATATTAAAAGAAATTTAATTATTCGACTTATTTAACTGGTATTTGACAGGCAAAGTCGAACGACTTGCAGATTGATCGATAATCAAGTCAAATCAGTCAATTTGTAGATCAGTATTCGACCAGTAATTTGACTTGAAAGTTGAAGTCAAAGTCGAGTCGAGTAATCGTTTAGTTAATTTGACTTTGAGTCAAAATCGAGTCGAATGCCGATAGTCAACTCAAAATTTTTTTTCAACTTGACCCATTCGATTGCTTGATTTGATTAATTTTTGAATACCTCTACTTATAATACATGCACTTTTGCCCGGTCAATATTCCAGATAGAAATTATGGCCAAAACTTGGTCCAGTAGGAAACATCTATGAACAAAACATTGATTTTTTCTTTTTCATATTAGCTACAATCAAGCTATTTTTTCAGCTTTTTTTGTGATGCCCCAACTAGATCTCTAATCTCTAGAATCTAGTCAAACGCCTACCTAACTCTCGTTACAACTAAACAAATAAAATCACCCTTACAATACATAACTGAAAATCCAAACCTATTATATATATATATATATATATATATATATATATAATAAACCATTTTAGTCCTTTATCTTTCGAGTGTTGACAAATTTGATCCTTTATGTATCACAATAGACCAATGTGGTCACTTATTTTTAAAAAAGTTAACCAATTTAGGACCTATAACAGAAATTGTGGACAAATTAATTGATCAAAACACATTATAATCACTTGCCCATTAACATGCTGTATATATATGTCAAAGACGGTTAATTTGTACACAATTTGCATCACAAACCTTAAATTAGTTCATTTTTGTAAGGACAAGGAACTAAATTGATCCTTTTAATACATATGGGACCAAATTGGTTTCTCTCTCTCTCCGTATACACACACACATATATATATATATATATATATATGAGATAATGTTGTTATTGTGGTACATATATCACATATAGTTCTTATCTTTTTTTTTTGTTTATTTTTTATATTTAAACCACCTATAAAGGTGTGGGGTGGACACCCATTTTATTGAATGAAATAAATTATACAAGAAAACCTCCTAATAATATTAAACAATTTAAACAAAAAAATGCAAGCATGGATGCCCTTATTTGCCTTGAAATCCCAATATGCTTCCAAACTAGCTCGTGCAATTCATTGTTAAAACCTAAAAAGTTGCAACAAATTGGTTTAAAACGTCATTTTTATTAAAAAAAACTTAGCTTCCAACAACTGAAGAAATTTTTTCAGAGATCGGTTCATTGGCATTTCGGGCTCCCAGTCTAGTTTGTATGGAGTGCGTTCTTGCTGTATAAATCTTCCTTCATCTAGGCTTTTTGATTAGTTAGATCTTTTTAGGAGATAAGTTGTCCATATTTTGTAACTCTTTTGTAATCACTTGACTAACTTTCCTTCGTTCTTCCGTTAAAGGAGGATCACTATTATTATGGAGGAAAATCCAATTTCGAGAAATATATTATCAATTCTAGTGTCGAGTTCTCAAAAAAAAATCATCCCTTGCATTAGAAATAGGTAGAACCACCTCAATTCCTAAAATTTGAGATTGAGCTTCATGTGTGAGCTGTCTTTGAACGGTTTCTTGGAGGAGAGATGCTTCTACTTGAATTGGATTGTTATCTGATTCCATAACACCCTCATCTACCTCAACTTGTTGAGCTTCGTGCCTTGTCCTTTTTTCTCCGGTTGCTAAAATTATAGGAATATCCACAGTGCATGTGTCTGTTGCACTTAAATCCGGATGAAGAGGATTTTATTGTTGAGAATTCGAATTTGAAACAGTCAAATCTCTCTCTTTAACCGAATCCAAAAGATCTCCTTTATTTGTGGGATTCAAAATTTCAAATTCTTGATCTTGTGAAGAATCCTCTCCCTGTACAACAACCTTTTGAGTTGGCTCCACCACCCGAGCCTCCTCTTGAACTAGTTGCACCACCATAGAAACTAGTTCTTCATGTGCACTCCCCAATGGTCCTGCTCCTCAATTGTTGATTGGAATCCATTGAGACTTGGATTTTTTGCATTGTTGAGTTGTAGGTGCCGCTTTTTTATTCTTATCTTGTGCTTCTAGACCGGCATGAATGGTACCCTTGTGAATGTTCATGGGCTTTATTCTTGGTAGAATCATTATCAACTTATTTCTCCTTGGCCACCATTGCACCAACCATACACTCAGAAAAACTATGCCCTATCTTATGGCATTTAGTACAGTAATGAGGGAGTTCATCATAATATATTTTCTGTCATTGATCATCCTCCCCCACTCCTAGCCATAATCTTGAAGGTAATTTCGATAAAAGATCAACCTCCACACAAATTTTTGCTGTATCAGGATGTGTGAAATTTGTCGTAGCTAAATCCAATTTGAGGGGTTTACCCACAGACTGGGCAAGAGAAAAAATTGAGTGCTTGTTGAAGAAGACCATTGGTAAACCTTCCAAAGTAATCCAAATTGGTACAATGGAGGGCTCAATATTTGGACGAAATAATGGATACCACTTAAGAACTCTCATAAGAAATCCATTGTTAAACCAATTGTTCTTAAGCCAACATCTCAAATAATCATCTTTCAAAGAGAATCGAATCAAAATGAGTGCTTGAAATCCAGAAATCAAATCAACTTGTGCTGCTAGAGTTGCCAAAAAAAGTTGCTTACCTTGAAGTAGTTCTCTGCGAAAGAGCGAGCTAGCCTTTCAGCAGGAGGCTGAAGGGCTGCATCCACTGCCATGGCAGTGAAGTCGAGCCAAAAGAAAATTGTAAAGAGAGAAAAGTTTAGAGAGGAAGAGGAGCAGTTCGAAATATTAGTTCCACATATAGTTCTTATCTAACAATAAACATATTTAATTGCTTTCAAATATTGACAAAATATTGAGTTAGGATGAGGAGACAATTAAGAGATGCGATTTTTGAGGATACACTGTAGACAATGAAATTTTATTTAATTAAAATTATCATTTTCCCATAAATTAATTTAATTTGCATATTTATTGTCCAATTAAATAATGTCATATGTCATATATATTTTGGAACATTGGTTAATTTAAAACCAATTATATTGCATCACATGTCAAAATGAGGTAGTTCGACCAATCAATTGCTTATGATGTATTTGTGTCGCTCTTCCAATTAATTGTGCCATGTCACATGTTTGCAAGACTTGGCCAGTAAGGATATATGTACTCTAATATTTATCTCTTTATTAATAAATTAAAATAAGGAGATAATATCAAAATTGTACAATCCTTATGTATTGATATCTCTTATGTGTGTAAAGATATAAGAATTTGTTTTTTGGTATGCAAGTAAGAAGTTACACATGCACTACAAGTCTTCTAACTTGCTCCCCTCCCATACATGTATAAATAGGGGTCATCCCTCAGAGGTTCAAGAGACACACATATACATACACACATATTTCTTGTGAAATCTGAAAGTTGTGGAAGCTCTGAGTCTTCAAATTTTCTCTTCAAGTCTTTCATATATCAAGATTTGAAGATTTTCATCAAGTGTTCTTCACGTCTTCCATATCAAGATTTGAAGAATTCAATACTTGGCTCGGGAATAAGTTGTGAAGCCCTCGGATCGTGTCTGAAGTAAAGAATTGAAGGAGTTTTGCCTCCACATATTGAGAATATCCTAAAGATTGTAACCCTTTATTTCGTATATTCATATATTCATATTTTTATCTCTATATTTCTTGTTTGTTCAATTTTTACAGACTTGGAATATTTCGTTGCGCACATACACTTATGTATGTTTACTAAGGAATGCGATCATTATTCCACCAAGGACGGGGATTCTTTCTATTTTGGGGTAAATGTTGGAGTAATCATTTACTTCTTAAAAAATCAAATTTTAAAAAAATTTCTAAAATTCAAAATCATTTATAATTCGAATAATATTTGTGTAAACTCATTGCAAAATATCTAAAGAAAATATCAATGCTTTACCATTTGATTAAGCAATTTTTTGTTTCCTTAAAAATTCGAAATTCTTGTTTCGTCTAAATGTCACATATAAATTTAATGGTGGAATTTTTCCATTGAATGAAATTTTGAATATGATAATCTAATCAATGAGATAAAATTAACGTTATATTGAGATTTTTTTTAGAAATTTTATAAAATTACTTAGATATAAGAAAATAGACTAATAAGTTAAAGATTAACTACGAGATTTGTCGTTTAAGAATATGTACCACACAAATGAATAAGTTAAAAATTAAGAAGAAATAAGTTTAAACCTTTTCAAAAATTTCGAAAACTGTGTGTGTGCAATTTATATTAAGGCTCTTATTCTCAATTGTTTAAAAAAAATTATAAGTATTTTTCTAAAACTGAAAATAATGCTTTTGGCAAAGCATGTCCAGGGTTGCTTTTAAAACAACTTTTAACTTTTCTAACATGGAAAAACAAAAGTGAATTTTCATTTTTAGCAAGCAATTTCTTTTTAATTTTTTTTTTTCTCAATTTCAAGAAAGGTATAAACAGTTTTCAATAAGTTGTTGGGACCAAGCTAAATCTTCTCACGAGACAGTTTGAAACTTCCCAGCTGAACTATGATTTTTTTTTCCCTTCATTCCCAAGGAACAAGTTAGAGGAAATAGTTATTTGCTTCAAACAATATCGCAAGTGACTTTAGGAATGTGAAGTACTCTTCACTCAGATTTTGTAGATTTAGTTATAGTCAAGGATAAAAATAGATATTTCTGCTGAGCTGTTTATTGGATAAGTATACAATTTGGCTTTCTACTCTTTGAGGAAATTTTTAGGTGTATGAAATCCCTTGATCTGAAATTATCCACATGACAGTAAACTAAAAAAGTTAAACCTTTCCTTGATGAGGTGGATAATTTCATAACACAAAACTGTGCTTTAGCCATTCAATTCATCTTTAAAAGTTGCAAAATGGTTCTTTATCGAAAAATTAAAAGCAACAAAGTGATATAGCCTTGTTTGGAATCTAAGGTTCAATCTATGAATCTATGGCATACTCGGAAAGGGAAAAAGTACAAAAGATAGTACGTACTTGTATTATTTATTTTTATTTTACCCATTGTTACTCATTACAACGAGAAGCATCTCTACGGAGCTTTTATTCAAAGTAGTACTAGCGTAATGTGACAAATACAGTACATGTTGGATAATCTTGAAACTTCATATTGTATTACATTTTTGACACTCAAATTAGTTGAAACTAATTCCATACTTAGACTGTTGATTTGGAAAGAAAAGACCAAAATGTCTTTCGGTCTCCTCTCCAGGCTTATTGTTTTCATCAAACATGGCAAACAAATAAGTTTCTATTCCCGTTCCAGGCCTTCTTGGAGTGCCTCGTCCACTCTTAACAAGGCTAATCACATTCCTATAATAAGTGCCCGCATATTCAAATGTAGCAACACCAGGGTTCCCTTCAGATGGCCAGCCAGTTTCCGATACAACAATCCTTATATTGGAACCACCTTCTTTTTCTAGAGCTGAATAATGAGCATCCACAATTGCATCAAAAATATTTTGGTACCCGAACGAGCCATCTTGAACAACAATTCCTGGTGAGGTGAATAAAGCGTAATCAAGTCCAATATTGGCTCTATCGCCTATATAGCTGAAGTAGGGGTATACATTTACTAGCAACGGCGCATTCAATTTATTTTGGACTAAAAGATTGATTATAGGCTTAATGAAGGGTTTAGCCTCGTTTGAAAACGAACCATGTGATGGAGGATATGAAATGCTTAATAGACCTGCAGATATTGATGTTGAAACCTTGATTTGGTTCTGAAGACCGGCTGATGCTATTTCATTTTGTATCTTTTCCATGGCAGGACCAACATATTGAGCAACATCTGAACTTAGGGATACTTCATTTCCAACTGCTATATATCTGAATTTAACACCTGGTGAATAATTCTTTATATTGTTTTGAACCCAATTAGCTGCTGTTGAAGCATCGTTGGCAATGAATCGAATATTCTCATTGGGAATATCAACTAGAACTTCTATGTTGGTTCCTCTGAGAGCATTGAGAACTTCTGGGTCTGGGCCATAAATTCTCATTTTCTGGATACCATTTCGATTGTAAAGATTTATGACGTCTTGTTTTGATGGTAGATTGTTGCCATTTAGCCCACAACAAACGCCTATAGATTAACTTGTACCCCTGCACAAGAATTGACGAGTAGCTGTTAAAGTCTGTTAAAATAAAGGCAAAGGAAACACCAATTAATGGAATTGGTCAGAAAATGTCTCGTAAGGCATTCTCTACTATAAGATTTGGAGTTCAAACGTTAAATCTTGTAGAAATTTAGACTGGTGCCAAAGCACTCTTGCTTAGTCTAGAAGGTCCTCCCTCTTTCTAGCCCTTTAATTGTAGCCCGTTGGATTTCTACTTGTAAAGTTAGGAAAAAAAAAAAAAGAGTCAAGGATTAATGTGGGAGACTTTGATTGTCTCTTCATTTGTTTTTTGTATTTACTTGATCGTATAACACAAGTACATTATTCGTAGGTTTTTAATGATGATAAATTATTTAATACTAGTGGAAAAATGCACACCCTAAGAATATGAAATTAAAAAAAAAAAAGATTTACTAAAAAAAAATTGAAGTAGTGGAAAAATTATACAAAAAATTTTAAAAAATAATATAAGTGGTGGAGGGTTGAAGCAATGAAGTTATGAATAGAAATAAGTATGGTTAGTTACAGATATAATAAGAGTAAAAATAGTAAAACCAAAAAATGACGGATGCCAAACTCTCTCCTCTCACTTTATACATAGTATTTTTTTGTTTAAAAAAAAAAACCTGTCTCTTTACCTATCCTCTAATTACTCGAACCCATGACCAGTAGATTATATGATAAGTGTCTTACCAGTTAAATTACCTTATAGATAGATGTTAGTAAGAAATTATATATATATATATATATATATATATATATTTAAAATAATAGAAGTGGTGGAGATTTGAAGGAGTTATAATTAGAAAAAAGTATAGTTAGTTACACATATAACAAGGGTAAAAATATTGAAACAAAAAATGACGAATATCAAATCCTCCCTTTTCTCTTTATATATAATATAGATAGATATCATGAAAATGTTTTATCATGTATTATCTGACGATGCAAAAATATTTGAGAGTATAAAAAAATCATCAAAGCATTAAATCAGTTTGTTAATACAAATATACAAATAAAAATTGCTGAATCAATTGTATCCATTTTTAATTAGCTTGATTTAAGCTTCTGCACACCACTTACATCCACTACTACTTAAATTATTTTATGTGTTCTTTTTCCATAACCTATATTAAAATCATATCATTACAGAGTAACCAAACATTTCCTTCATTTACCTCTAAACTTAGAAAGGATCTTAATCTGATCAATTGCAGGTGGCATGAGATTCACATTAAATACCATCTAATTGCAACCTTAAAGGTTTAAATGTGATGCATTGCACAGTTTATAAAGACTCTGAACTTGAAATACAATCTCCATTCAGTGGTGACATGAAGATAATAATGTATTGTAGGTAGGAAAATACTTAGGTAGATCCGATTTTTTACTCCACCTGTAGATCCTGTGGTCAGGATTAAATCTTAAAAAATCTTGCTTACATCAGCTGATGTCATAAATTCTCTAAAATTTAATCCACACCACAAGGTACAAGTGAGGCCAAATAACCCCATCTACCTAAATCTTTACCTTGTAGGAAAAGGTTACTTGTGCAAAGTGGTCTGATGATACATATGTTCCCTAAAAAGATTTTTATTTTTTATTTTTTTTATTTTTTTGTAAACTCATTGTTCCACTTCATTCTATAGTAACTCAAACTATGACTAATAGGTCATAAGAAAAGTACTTTACCGTCGATTAAATTGTATTTTGTTGTCAACCCTAATAAATAAGAATCTAGTGAGATTTTTTTTTTAAACCCATCTCTCTTACCCAATAGTGACTCGAACCCATGACCAATAGGTTATAGGAAGAGAAACCTTACCTCTCTCCCTTATTTTATAATAACTTGAACATATGATCAATAAGTTATAGAAAAAGTTTCTTACTGTCTAAATTGCACTTAATAGTCAACCTTAATAAGAATCTAAAACATCTTTAAATAGAAAAATAAATGAAAAAATAAACGTACAGTATCAAGATATGAGTTCGGTTCCTATGAAAATAAGATAATATACCTCTTATTCTTTTCATAAACATTTGCATGCAGTTGGTGCCCGCAGGCTCCACACGGAAAGAGGTAGAGATACCTATGAATCTGAGACTGAGCAAAAACAGCCCAAGCAGAGCCAGGATAGTTTCCATTAGAGCTTTGTTGATAACAGGGGAAGAATATAACAAAGCAAAAATGGAATAATATATCACTCAAAAAGATTTGTCAACCAAGATGCGAAAACATAGAGTAACCAAGTGCTTTTTATAAGGGAAAAATATGGCTCAGACGGCTGGAAGAAGCAGTTGACGGTATTTTGCCCCAGTCAATACTTAAGACGATTGGCAGACATAATTAATGGTGCACTTAAAATCTCTCAATACTTTTCCTCCTCGAACTCGAAAATTAAAGAAAATACTCCTCAAGACTCAACAAGTAAAGCACCTAATTAAGCTGGCAAGTCAAGAGATGCAACTAATAACATCTTTCTATTCACCGGTCGCGGAAGGCCCGTCCACAGTCAATTCAACCTTAATGATTCTAGAATTTCATATTGGACGCGGTATTCATACTGAAAATCATGATCAAGAATTCGTCTATCAAGCGACATCTACTACACTTAAATATTTTTCAAATACAAAAATTCAGTCTCTTCCTGTAAATTAATGAATTAAACAGTATTTCTGTGTACAAAATAACAAGTGGCAAGCCAATCTTCATAAATCTCGTGAACGTGAAATATTTATACAAATAAAAATATAGGAGAGATTAAAAAAGATGCACAGGAAGTCCTAAGGGAAAAAAATGCATTTTTGGTCTCTCTTGTTTAAAGTATTTACTAAACTAGTTTCCAAAATTTTAGACAAAATAAATTTAGTACCCAATATTTCAAAAATTTAAACAAAGTTAGGACAATTAACGAAAAATTTAAATTTTTAACGAAAAATGACCACATGCGTATTATGTAGTTGTTAAGTTTGAAAATTAATAATAAAAATATGTAAATACTAAAAGAAATGTACAAAATTGGTCTCTGTCAAAATATGTCAGAAATGCAGAATTTATCCCTAAAGACAAAAATATTAATAAAATTTTCTTTTAATACAAAAATTCTAAAAGTTTCAATGATAAAGCAACCCGTGCCATCGGGAATTTGATGAGAGAAGAACATATTTGTGAATATTAAAAGGACTAGTTCCATTTTGCACCCTTCAAGTTATACCGAATTCTCACTTTGCACTCCGAATTTCAATTTTGGACTCTTTACACCCCCAACTATCAACATTAACGAAGTTGTAGGATATTTGGGAATGTTATAGTTTATAATTTACGATTTACTATTTAAATGCTTTTATCTTACAATCAAATCCTTCATTTTTCTATTTTTTTAATAGTGCACAATTTTCATTCGCAATATACATAGTCAAATTTCCGAAATCATTCATTTTTTCTATTTTTGTAATAGTGCACGATTTTCATTCGCAATATACATAGTCAAATTTGCTAAATTCTAAAAAATAATATATATATATATATATATATAGTCAAATTAGCTATAACCAAAACAAAACAAAACAAAACAAAATTAATACAACGCATTTTTTTAAAAAAAGAAAAAAAGAATAGGACCTAAACCCTAAACCCTAAAAAAAAAAAAAAAAATAGGACCTCGCATTCAGGGAATGCGAGGTCAGTCAAGAACAAATAAATTTTTTTTTTTTTTTTTTAAATTTTCTGGAACTCGCATTCGGAGAATGCGAGTTCCACTCCTTCGGAACACCACTTTGAAATAGGCACCCAAATAGAATAAATTTACAAAATAGGCATATTCTTAGAATTTTCTCATGTTCTACATGTGTCTATATGTTTTTGTAGGTGTATTCCTTTCTATCAAAAAGTCCTGTTCAATGTGTTTATATGTTTTTGCAGATAGACTTAGATTAATAGTCTGATGAAGGTAATTTTATAAAGCGTGGGTTATCAATGCCATTTATAATCACAATGTTATCTTGAAATATTGATAAGTAATGAATAAATTTAATCATTTAGAAAAATATTACACATGACAACTTGCACTGGAATTTAGCTTACGTTTTGGTACTTTTGACTGAATGATTGACTACTAGCATTATTCCTATATAACTGAAGGTCTTCATCGGTAAAAAGCAATATATTCACGTACTCCTCAAATTACCAATATGGTTTTGGTAGCCACATGTTATATTTGGTTTTATCTTTTCTGCTTTCTACTCTTTGCTTTCTCAACACTTCATCCCCCGTAGTGATTTGGAATATATTAGACTAAAGCAAAATGTGCAACCCAAATGCTCTCTTGTATTGTTTCTGCCACACAAGATCAACTTTTGATAAATTTTGCTACAGTCTTTACTTAAAGATGCATATTATTGGTATATAAAATTACATCCATTGTTCACTTGGATCAGCAACTTGAGAATGGACAAATCTGTAAAATTTCTTCTTGCTATTGATGTATACCAATTTTGTTTGATACCAGATAAATGACCATCTCAACAACTTTATATTGATGATGCATTACTTGCAAAATGATTCAGGAGCCCGATGAAGTTAGGATCACTAAAGGAAATTGGTTCTGCCTCGAGATCTACAGCAATTTTCCATCATGGCTTTTTGTCTCTCTTTGTAGGATTTTGACTAGGTATCTTCATTTGTGCAAGCTCTCATTTTGTTGACAGTTACTAAAATTTTATAGGTTTACCATAATAAAATTATATCGCGATGGGTATAATTAAATACTTGGCACCCATGAATCGAAATCATTACTATTAATTATTTTTGTCATTACATTCTCTTTGAAATGAAAACAAAGACACATGTGACTTATTAAGTATTTTTTTAGCATTCAACATATGTTCATTTCCCCTGTTGTTGTAATTTATAATTAGGTTAAGATAAATTCTTATTACAGTAGTTCTATTACAATGCTCAGTAGAGTTATATGGACGATATGCATAAACAATAGTGGGCACACAGCCAGGTCCTGCTAGTCTTCTTTACACTGTCGACTTTCGAATTTTAGAACTAATGTTCAACTTATGATTTTTGCAACAAATAGCCAATTTAGAATTTTGAGCAGCAATGTAGATAAAGTTGGAGTACTTTTTAACATACGAATAAAGTGGTAGCAAAGTAAATTTAGAAAACATCAATCCAATATATTCTCATTCGACGAATAGGTTAAAAAATTAGTTTGATCTATAAGTTAGACTCCGAGTGATTTATAATAAGTTATTCATAAAACTTTTATAGTATTTCATTGAAAATTATTGTACAGTATAATACATAGAATGAAATGTTCATTTTAAGATCATAACCGCTATGATTCTTATATTAATAGTTACTAGTTAAGTATTTGCTACATAACCATTAAGTTTGTGGAATGAGAATAAACATATTAGTCATTCCTTGTCACTCATGAAATTGTGTGACTAATGCATATAGGTCAAGTAGGAGAATATAAGACTTGTAATGCAAGACTTTCCTTATATGTGACCCATATTATTAATTGGTATTTTTTTATCTAATTGATTAATACTCCCATTTTTGGTATAATTAAATAATATCTCCAATCAATTAGTTAGAATATTGTATATTTAAGAAATATATTATTTTATAAATATTCTAGTTGTGTATATATGGAAATTTTCTTGATGTAAGGAAACCTGATTTCTTGTCTTCCAAGGGTCCCTAACATTGCCTATGAATAAAGTTGTGACACTTCATCTATTCTACGGTATATTCCAATTAGACATAGGTTAAAAGATTCTTACAAGTATTATACTTATATTGTTGTTCGACTCATGAACATGTATACATTTGTTCATGAAATGAGCATACATGAGATGTTATATGCAAGTACTGAAAGCATATATAGATTAATTGCTTAAATGATTATGGGTGGAAGCAATTATGATTTATATGTTTACTACTTGACACATACTTTTGTATATTATTTGTTCACAAAGTGCACAAGTTGGAAAATGAAAGAAAAGATTCCTTACTCATTCCAATTTTGAGGATTTAATTATCAGCCCAGGAACATGAATCATTAAGATTTATTTTCAAGATTTTGCCAAAAGCAGCAATAAACAATGCCTTAGGTCGACCTACAAAAATAAGAACATTTAATAAAGAAAATGACATTTTTTCCGTGTGTTGGTATGTTGATTTACGATTTTCTAAAAGTAGTTGATGCAATTATAATCATCCTTAACCAAGCAAACTAAGAAAATAAATCATTTCAACATTTTGTTTGAGAGGTGGGATAGAAAGAAAAAAAAAATCTTTGATTACTTTGGTTGGGTAACTGGACATCTACAAATAACAATCTACACAATTAAACTGGTTCTCTTTTAGCTCTTGGGCCTCGTTAAAATCTTTTTCAAATAATCTCATATTTGTTAGGTATTGCTTAAGATAACCAGCACCAATTGGGTTATTTGTCACCAAAAGCATCATAAGTCACCCTTGGGCTAAAGATTTAGGGATTAAATCTTGACAATTGTAGTTAGTAGTAGTCAACATCATGGAACCTGAACGAATTAAAAGAAAATGAGTACTCAAGTGGCAAGTAGTAGGAGTAGGGCAATAAGAGTAGGGTTGGTAGTGTAAGTATTATAGTCTCACTATATGTGAGTTTGATTATAACAAAACGTTAGTATTTTTCACACCATATATGAGGCTTGGTACTTCAATTATATTCGCTCCCACCATATAAAAAAGGTATTGCTTAAAATGGAAAACAGTTTCTCCAATGTAACTCTTTCACTTGACTTATTTTGTATTAATACCACTCTGTACTCTTTAATATTTTTATCTATTCTCATTATACTTTGCACCCTAAAGTTATCCGAAGGTCTCAAATTGATACAATCTTGTATACCATTAATAGGAGTCTATGATAGTATGTGTGTTAAGGGTGGGTGTGGTTTCATGTAAAGTATTTTACTTGGAAAATGTTTTCCATGAAAATAATATTCCAGGTAACTAAGTGATTTTATTACAATTTTTGGTGTTTGGTTAACATATTGAAAATATTTTCCAAATTATCATTTTCTGGTGTTTGGTTGAAATATAAAAATATTTTTATCTTGCAGAAGTCATCCCCAATGGAAATTATGCTAAATTATATCAAACTTTTCTATAATCCAATAATTGTTATTGATTTATTTTCCCATCTGGATCTATATTTCTATTGGAATGTGAATATTCTTCTGGCTATTGAATGGAACTGAATCTAGTTAAAATTAGGCCAACTATATGAATGAAAAATTAGAATGTACAAGTTATTATGGTGTCATATTCGTTCTAGAAGCTTAGCTCCATCTTTTTTGTTGGATAAAAGAAAAACTAAATTTATACACATTATAAATTAAAATATGTTGTAATGCAAATCATATTATACCCTTAAACTATAGACCCGACATTTCCAATCCAACATGTCACCATCTGTTAGAGCTGACTTGTCCTATTTCAACAAGTAGTTGGCATGAACTCATTGGCATCTTATCACCTAAAAAGTGTATTAATTCACAAAATCATCATTCAATCTCACACATTTGATGTCAAATTAAGAGAAAACTATTTCTAATACCTTTGTTTCTTGAAGTTTTTGAGAAAAATCACATGAAGCCTGTCACATTTTGCAATAAATGCATTAGCTTACATCTCATTTTGCACCAAATTATCAAGGTGAGAAACTCTTCACCATACCTGTCTGAGCGACGAATTTAGCGACGAAAATTAATGCATTTTTCGTCGCTAACTGTCTGAGCGACGGATTTAGCAACGAAACATGGGACGTTGCTTTTTTGGCCATCACAAATCACTTAGTGATGAAAAAAGGAAATCGTTGCTAATTTAGGGATGACAATACGATGAAATGTGCAACGCAGTTTGCAACAATATTTGCAATGAATTTAGCAACGAGTTTTGCGATGACAATAGCAATGAAACTTAAAGATTTTTTTTATCAAATAAAAAGTGAGCGACGGTTTTAGGGATGAATTTTGGTATTTGATTTTTTTTTTTTTAAATATGTTTTGCGATGAATAAATTTTTTATTTAAAATAATAAAACTAGCAACAAATGAAAGAAATGAAATTAAAAATTAAAATACATAATAAATTAAATGCAATTGTAATATACAAAAGATTGTTCATAGTCATGAAATATAAAAACAAAATTACCTAAATCTAGGAATCCGTTGCACCAACTAAATAATTAGACTAATTTTGACCTCGCAATTTGATGATCTCCTCTCGAGGAGCATTAAATACTTGGATGAGTCCACCTAGCCTGTGGTTCATAATATGCATGGCTTTGTCCTTGAGATAGAGCTCTTCCCTGAGTCGATGCACCTCAGTATCTTGGTCCCTGTTTGCCTAGTAGGTACCAGAGGATGTACTAGTTGTTTATGTTATAGTACACTAATAATACCACTGAGATTAATATAAATAATCTATAAAATAGTACTAAAACATCATAAAAATGAAACTGCACAAGGAAAATAGTATTAAAGTAGTATGAAACTTGTGCATTTAAAATTGTATTACTAAAAATAATACAAAAAGTACTTGTAGTACATCAGCATTATTCCCTTAAAAAATAGTACTATACTTGATAGACGTTATAAATTATTACTAATGGTTTTAAAAATAATTGTACAATATTAGAAATATCTTTGTACGTACTAAAGCCTTAAAAATAGTAAAAATGTCTACTAAAAATATTTAATAAACATAATGTTTACTAGAGTCTTGAGAATAAAATTAATACTAAAGGTGTCTATTAAACCTAATAAATTACAAACTTATTTAATCAATACCTTAATTAAACCTTAATATAAACTTATTTAATAACGCAAAATATTTATTAAAAAATTGACAGAGTTTCTCCTATATTTCGACTATTTTTTCAAAATTTTAAAACTAATCAACAACCAAAATACTCAGCAGTATGAACAAAACAAATACCATAAACAACATAACACTAAATACTACTACTTTTCATCAACTAATTTAAACAAAGTTTACTTAATTGTCCTCAGTTTGCACATAATTACTTACATCGAATACATAAACTGTCCACATCAGGTAAAATTGGAAAAGCAATTCTATAATTAACTTAGAAAAGCAATTGTGATATCATAAAAATATAATGACAACAAATTGTCACATTGAAAGTGGTAAATGATGACACCTTTGGCTCTTAGCATTCACAAGCAATCCATTTCGAATAAGATATACTAATTCTAATTGAACACAAATTCAACATGTGTTATGGGTGCATCTAACATGAACATGCTTGCATAAAATTGAACCTAAACTTTCTTGTTGTAGTTTATATAGTTTGATTCATTATTTACATTACGCCATACAACCATTGTCCAATCTACAATTGTCTTGTAGGACACAAGTTTTTAACACTAAAAACATTAAAAAGGAGAGACATACTTAGATAACAAAACCCAACAATTAGAAGTAAACTAATACTAGATGTAAAAAGAAAAATGAGTAGCACCTAAATGTTCGCTTGACTGAGCACTAAATTACCTTTTAACTCCTAAATGTTAATTTCAACAATCCTAATACCAGTTAAATATTTAGAGTTATTATCAATATATATCTTCAAACAATTAAAACAATATCTCAATATATAGACATTTCTTGATTTTTCTCTTGTAAGACTACTATATCGAGTCCATCAATATTATCTTATTTCTGTGTTTCATTTAAAATGTCTTATACCTTAAATTAAATGGATTTTTAAAATTATACTAAACCAAAAAAAATATTACAGGCATGAAAAATAAATAAACCCTAAAATTAAACTTAAAATTAACATTTCATAAGAGCTAAATTACACATAAATTTAATCCTAAAACTGAAATTTCACATATAATTAAATAACCCTAAACCCAAAAATTTAAAGGCGACAACCAGGAAAATCATAAAAAAATTATGGAATTTAGAACCCTAATTTACATTATATAGCAATTAAACAAGAATGAAATGGATAAAATTCACTTATAGCCACAAGGGAAGGGTGATTGGTGGTGGCTCGCAATGGTTGGGGCTGAAGATTGTGCTAGTGGGTGGTGGAGGTGAAATGGAGTAAGAGTAGGTGAATTTGTGTGTAAGAGGAAAGAAAAAGATTGAGGAAGGAGTGAGATTTTTGCAAAGAAAGAGTGTGTAGTTAAGATGGGAAAGGGTAGAGAGATGTGAGATTACAGTTGTTACAGATGGAGAGAAGAAAGAATGAGTGAAATGAGAAGAAGAAGAAACGGCAAAAGAGTAAAAGGTCAAAAAATAGCTACGGTTTGAGCGACGAAATTGGCGACGTCTTTAGTGACGAACAAACTATTGCGTGCTAGTTGTATGCCATTATGTACAGTTTTTAGCGATGGATTAAGCAACTAAAATTTTTAAATTTCCCGCTCAATAATTGTTTAGGCGGGATAAAGGTTAGCGATGAATTTAGTGACACATACTATTCCAATTGTAGCAATGTTTGTCGCCAATTTAGAGACAAAAATAGCGATGATAACCCGTTTCTAAAGTTCTTGCCATTGAGTGCTATAATTTGTGACAAAATTTGTGGCGAAAATTGAGTCAAAATTTTTTGGTACTAGTTAGCAACAAAATCAACAACGAAGTAGCGAAAAATAGAAAATTCGTTGCTAAACTTGTAGCTAATTAGCGATGAATTTTGTTTGTCGCTAAATTTTCTTTGCTAATCACGTATTATTTTGTAGTGGTTTATCTTCATATCTCATCATATAGACTTGAGACATCAAGCTTATTAGTACTCAATTTAGCCAGAGCAGCCGGCACCACTCTAAGTATCTCATATATTTTCTCAATTTCATCGTTGATGTGTTTCTTTTACAGTGTTTCTTTACTCCAGATGATGCTATATTTGTTCCAGATAAACTCTTCCATTTGAAGTTGGTATATCCTTTTGCATTTGAAGTTGGTATTTCTGTGATGTTGCTAACTCCATCATCAATAGCTAGATGGGCTCCCAAGTTTATATTAGCAAATGTCATACGAAAACTCCCATTTGCCATATCTTCTCCAAGCATAGTGCCCTTACATATACCATCTAGATCGTACAACTCAATGTCCTTCTGGATGTACTTGCCATGACTTGGATTTTTCTACATAAGAATGGACATGATTTAATTATTATATCTAAATTTGAAACACATACTAAAATTAGCAAGAACACATAAGCTACTAAAGAATAATTCAAAAACATGTACTCCAAGCTCACGTTTTACCACCGAAAAGAATGTAAGAAACAAGGGAGTTGTCATTTGATGCCAGTAGATAATTGTTTATTTTAATAAATATATATATATATGTTCGTATGTATGTATACATGTTTGTATGAGATATTAATATATTATAGCTTTATGTGCAAATAGAGCATGTTAGTAAAGTAATCTTAAATAAACTTGCCGTAGTTGTATGGTCAACAAGATCAATGGATTGTAAACACTTCAAAATAGGACAATAAAAAGGGAAAGAAATATATTTGGCTTTCCTTTTCGCAGGATAAGAAATTAAGTAGACATTGTGTTTTACATGCTTCACTTTGGGCTCCTGAGCGTTCTCAATTTCTTATGTCTAAACTGTTCTCATCCGGAAGTTTCCTAGATAGTTGTAAGAGGTTTGACACATTTCAAAATATTGGGGATAAAATAGACGCAAAGGTCTCATTGGATAATCTGTTGAGTTTAAAAACAGGACCAAGCTCTCTCATGCTAATAAGTACATATACTTGCACTGTCTATAAATGAAGCATTTTAAGGAAGATAAAACAACAAGAAGAATTAGGAAAAAGTCGTGAAACTGGAAGTCACAACCCATATAACTTATTACTGCTCCTTGTGATCAAGGCGTCCAACTCCCCATACCTGTCTAGTCATTTAGTTCTATGCGAAATCAATCATTCTAATCGAAATAGTATTAACATGACTAGCTTTGTTTTGTTTCTTTTTTTCTTTTTTTTAATATTAGGTTTCTAATAGTTAAAGAGCCTAAATTCAATATGTTTATGCAGTGAAATGACACAAGGAAAAAAATAAACCCAGATTTGAGATCGATAATACAATGTAACCGTGTTGCACATAAAATTCTTTATCTACATTTATGCATAACACTTTTTTGCACCCAATAAGAATCCAAGATAAACAACATAATTATACCAAAATTAATCCAGCCCAAAAAATGATTATCCAAATTCCAAAATTAATTTGTAATTTTCCACATTAATATGCATGAACATTAAAAAAAAAATCTCAACTTAAAAATATATACAGACAAAAGATGGGAAAAATGGTTTTAACCTATACATATATGTTACACTCCTTGATTACACTCCTTGATATCCTTATTAATATGCTTATAAACACAATCTATTTATGAGAATCAATAGCAATCATTTACATTTAGTGACTAATTTATATCTATAAAAACAAAAATTAGACTACAAAATAAAGACAAAATTGGTTGCATTGAACGATGATATGTGAAATATTTAGTTGTAAAATTTATAATCTCCTAATCCAACTATTAACTAGATAACGCACCGTAAGTGTACGGTATATAGAGGAAGTAGGGGAATTAGTTGAATTCACAAGGATTGGTTTAGCAATTACCGATTATTTGACATCAAATGCTATTTGAAGAAATCATTATTGAAGAGATTTGACTAAATT
This sequence comes from Cinchona pubescens, assembly GCA_025175665.1. Lineage (NCBI taxonomy): Eukaryota > Viridiplantae > Streptophyta > Magnoliopsida > Gentianales > Rubiaceae > Cinchona > Cinchona pubescens. The sequence continues at coordinate 3,369,337 of JANKKI010000016.1, forward strand.
AATCTAAGAACTAAAATTATAATTAATCTACGAAAGCAAATAAACTACGCTAACCATTAATGTACAAAAGCAATTAAAGAAAGCATTGAATTTGAAAGCAAGGAAAAGTATGTAACCCTAGAAAGTATTAAACAATAAAAGAACCATAAAACAAGAACTAAATAACATAAGAAAAAGTTTAAGAATTCTTCTCTAATGAGAATCGCAAGTTCTTGGTCCAAGGTTGTCAATCTTGAATATCATCTTCAATCCCTCTTAAAAATAAAGAAAACCCTAATCTAATCTAATGAATTTCTATTCTAATGGCTAATCTAACTAATAGCTGCTATGTTTTGTTCAACTCCCCTCATAATGGGATATTTATAGGAGTTTTTAGGGTAATGGGGCTCCGGGATATTAAACACACGCTTTTTCCACGTAACCGGGCCCACGAGAGGACTTTTCTTGCAAAATATGCAAACTTGCAAGACCTATCCGTCGATCAGTGCATGTGCGTTGAAATTTTGTCGTGCATGTGCACTCTGGGCAGAACCAAAAGTTGAGCTTCTAGAGCTGGCGCACATGCACTGCAATTTTGTCGCGCATATTCCGCCTAGCAAAATCAGCTTCAATTTCCTCCTTGATTTTGACCATGATGGAGGCCGACTTTGGAAAAACTAAAAACATGAAAGTTGTAGTTCTATTTATTATCTTTCCAAAACATCTTGAGTCACCTAAATTTAATTTTAGACAAGAAAGTTATGCTAAATCTACCGAACTGTGTCAGAATCAACTCCCACCGGTGCATATTTGTCAACTTTGAAATTTTGAACGAGATTCCTATAGAATTCTGGACAAATCAAAACATGAAAGTTAGCTTTCCAAATCATCCAAAATCATAGCAATCGGAGCTCAAACAAGAGAGTTATGATTGAGAGTATCTTCCAAACTATATCCGATTTGCTCCACGCCAGTGAACGTTTTCCTCCAATATAGTAATCCATTTTAACTCATTCTTTACTCAAACCGTAAAAAACTCAAAATAAAATATTTTAGCTCATAATTACTCAATTCTTGGTCAAATTACATTAAAAATGGAGGTAAACAACACATAAAATATATGACATTTACGAGCTTTTCAAATACCCCACACTTAGTTTTTGATCGTCCTCGAGCAAAACATAGAAATAAATCACAAACATACTCAACACATCTCATCAAGTATCCGCATGCATAACAAAGAACCAAACCATCACAAGGAAAATAGTCTAATGATAATAAACCCCTATACATGAATTCCAGTGTAGGCGTGTGTATAACCATAAAAAAAAAAAAAAAAAAAAAACAACTTTTAAAACACAAAGATCAAATCATGCAAACCCTTTAATTTTTTTCTAAACACTCCATAGTTTACTCTTCTTATATTGGCAAACTTTGACCTAGTAACAAAAACTAATCAAACTTTTTTTTTATTATTTTTATAAATGCATATTAATTGAATCAAAGTGTGCTGGTTCACATTTTACTTTTTTTTTTTTGCAATATGGCTTATCAAGTTTTAAAAGCCTTACAAAATTAAAATAAAAAGAATTGCGTTAATATTTAATTTAGTAAAATACCAACACAAAAGTTAGAAGAGATCAAGTTTGGGAGAAATAACAAAGATTTTGTCATGCTTATGGGAAAGCAAGACTTTTAGTCCATATTTGAATCTTTATGGAGTAAATAATTTTTGAGACTATCGGAAGTAAATAAAGACCAAAAGAATCACAAAGGAAAACAAGGTTTAATGTACCTCTACTTAATTTGCTTTATCCTTCCAAGAGATTTCTTCTTCTTTCTCTATTCTTTTCTCCCATAGCCTTTATTCTTTTTCTCTCCTTTTTTTTATTTCTGTTCTGCCTCTTGAATGTCTCTTCCCTTCTTTATTTTTTATTGCCTCTTTCCCAACCTTCTAAAATTTTTTTTTTATCTTATTGCTCTCTGCCCTTTTGTAGATGACTATCAAGCCTTTATAAAGCCAAGTTAGGTAGATATGAGATTGATCCCACTTTCACATGAAACAAACATGAGGATCTGGCTAATGTTAGCTGATCCACTTTTTTCTTATGCATGCTTATGTTTTTTGGTACGTGGATGAATTGCACGAAGTGATCATTGACCACTTCATCTCATTCAAGCAGCAACATTTGTTTCTGCTTTTTTTTTAAAGAATTTTAACTTTCTTCTTTTGCTTTTTTTTATTTTAAAAATTGGTTTAACTATTGTCCTCTCGAGCATTGTACATGGAAAATGTCATTTGCTTGACATGTACAAGATTCAATACTTTTTTATGTGCTATTAAGACCTTCAAGGAAGTATAATTTTTCGATTGATCTTTGCACTCTATTTTTCGGCAACAAGTTCATATAATTTTGATACTTTGACCTAGTCGGACTTGGGTTGTATTGGTATTTCTTAACCTCAAACTATTGAAAACTTTTTTGGGCTTCGTATTTTTGTCTCATTATTCTTGTAAATTTGAATTATACTAGAAAAATAGTGCAACAATCACATAAAATTCTTTCAACTATTTCAGGAACTGATGTGATAAATTGTTTGAACATTAATTAGTTTAACCACTTGAAAAATTGGTGGATGATTTTTGAAGTAATCAATCAGTTTAACCACTTGAAATGTATTAGTGGATTGCTTCTTTTGAAGCATTAATCATTTCATCCACTTCAAAATGTATTGGTGGAAAAGCTTTTTATAAGAAGTAATATATACCTTTCAGTAGTATAAATCATGTCGTCATTCAGGTAAATTATTTTTGATAAGTTTACCATTTATATAAGGAAACATACATTTGCATTTGTGGAAAATGTGTGTTCTTTTTCTAGCAAACTTAAATGACAAATTAGGGACCTACCTACTTGAATTGAAAATTTATCCTTCATGTGATTTCATTTTTTTTCAACACTTAAGAAGGATATAAATTTCACGCATCTGAGTGCTTTTAGCATTTTTGAGGTGATAGACTCCAAGTCTCCATTTCATTTCTTGACACTTTTATTATGAAAGATTTTAAGAGAAAGATATTCAATCAAAACATGAAGTACTTGTTAGATTGTATGAAGCATCATTAATGAGAGTTTTGTTCTTTCGATTTTCTTTTTTGAGCGAAAGACTACTCTTGTAGATTAGATGAAAATCCTTAATAGGATTACTAGCAATTTGATGAATATATTTTGGATCATTAGTTTTCTAAGTTAAAGTCACCTTTACTTTTGCTCAGTAAATTTTATTACCTTTCCTTTTATGGAATCCACATCTTCCTTTGGAAGTGTATCTTATAGTTTTTTATTTTAAAGTAGGTCTTTTCTGACCTTCCTTTTTTCATCAGTATTACCAAAAAAATTTATTGGTGTTGACAAAGGTTGTAGATCTTTGATTCATTTTTTTCGACAACTTTTTTTTTTTTTTTTGCCTTTGATTTGTTTAAGAATCCATCACCTTTTTTTTCAGACTTCATTGAAGCAATTTGTTTCTCAATATCACAAGCTTTTGAAACTAGTGTTTCGAATGTTTCAAGTTCAGCGGTGCTAACAAACATTTCTATTTCCGGTAGCAAATTTTTGTAGCATATTTGAACAGCAGCTTGTTTAGTTAAGTTTTCAGTGCATTGGAGATTCAAATTCTCCATTGTGTAATGAAATCAATGACATTTTGATTGGAATTTTGTTGTGCCTCAACCAAGTCAATGATAGAAACCTTTTTCTTTGATCTCACAAATTGAACAAGGAAGGCTATCATCCCAAGTGATGATCAAATCAAGTTGTAGTTGGGTGTAACAACTAAAAGCATATCCTTTAAGGGATTGAACAAATTGATAGATCAATAGGGCACAATTTGAGTTGATTCACCACAAGTCGAGTAAAAATTAGATAAGTGCTCATGCAGCGAGCCATTGATTCCATCAAACTTTTCAAATTTTGCTTTTTGATAATTGGAGGGATATGGTATCGTGTCATAATAAAATGGATATGGCTTACGATATATAAACACCGGAGGATTTAAAGATGCTTGAAACTCCGTTATTCCCTCTATTATTAAACTTTTTATATTAGTTCGTGTAAGAGGTGCAATTGGGTTTTGACCAATGTCATGGACTTGCACGTGCTTAAAAGCAGATGTACTTGCTTGTTTGGCAACTTGAGCAGCCAAAATAGCTATTTCAACTTCCTTTTCAGCAAGCTTCATTTTCAACTCTTGAATTTGTTCTTCAAGAAAAGTGATGCCAATAACTAGTTTCGACATGTATTCATTTTGAGTTTTTTCAGGCTTCAATGATATTATTGTCCTTTTGTTTGAAATTTTTGATGAAGATATAACCCCAACATTTCTCAAGATTTTGGGTATTATTACTTCAGAAGTCAGGGAAATAGTATTATCTTCTTCTTGAGAAAATGTTGTCATTATAGTTTCGATTAATGGCCAATCAACTATAACTAACCTAGCATAGTTGAATTTGGTTGGGTTTGAAGAAGACCTCCTCAACCATGTTAATGGCAACATTGTGTTTGTTAGACATAGTATTGACGATAGACTTGTGAGACGACTTTTGAATGGGGTTCGCATTTTCTACCAGAGCCATTTTGACTTGCTCATTACGAGCGTTTGCAGTTGGGATAATCTTATTTTGTCCATTTGATGCCAAAGAACATTTTTAATACTCATTGTATGATGTCACTTTTGGAGCATCGTTAGCGACTTTAAAACAAGGAACACCTTCCTTTTGCCCTCTCACGGTCTTGGCGGTTATGAACGAAGCAATTTTATTTTGCCATTTAGGATTTTCAAAAATTTTAGGTGGAGTAAATCTTATTTTCCCATCGATCTCCTTGGTATTTTGAGTGGTAACCTTGGTGATTACACATGGAACAACATTATCTTGCCAGCTAGTAGCCATTGTATTTTCAGGTCGAGTAAATTTCATTTGCCCCCTAACAACCTTGGCGGTAGTGATGTGGAGCATGTTTCTTTTTCACCTTTCCAGCTTTGGTAGTCGAAACACTTTCTTTTTGTCCCCTCACAATCTTAGCATCTACAAACGGAGCGGCTTTCTTTTGCTCCCTTGCAACTTTGGTAGTCAGAGTGGGCTTATTTAGCTTCCTCACAATCATGGCAGTCAGGACAATCTTCTTTTGCCCCCTCACAATCTTGATGGTCAGAACGGGCTTCTTTTGTCCCTCAGAATCCTTTGCGGTCTCCAACGGAGTAAATTGAGAAGCGGTTAATTCTAAAGAAATTTCCTAGCCGTCTATTGTGAACGTCACTATATAATCCCCCTTCCTTAGTTCTTGTCCCCTTTCTCGCTTGGTACTTGGAAGCTTATGAAAATGAATCACTATCTTTGGTGACCTTCAAGATAACATCATAAAATTAATAAATTAAACAATTATCATATGTAAAATAGAATTGGTCCTATCCATTTTGCCAAAAACCATGTTAGGGACAAATTTAATCTTTTTGTAAATCAAATTCTCACTCAATTTGATTTTATTCGTATGATTTGCTCGCATGAGTTTTTATTTGTGTGAGTCAGACCCATTCAAGATATTATATCCTTAATTATATTCTCCAATTTTAAAGAAATACCTTTGATTCTAAATGTCAATTAATTAATTTGACTTCCAATAAATAAACGAGAATAGGAGGATTTATATAATATTTACTTTTGGGGTTGTACCTAAATAATATACTCGGGCTGCCTACATATCCGTTATCGGGATCAAACCTTACATAGTTCGTGTGAATTAAAATTCACTTATATTTGGAGTATTTGTTTTGAGTTTCATGGGAAAATAAATTAATTTTAACCCATTTTGAACTTTTGACAAGTTGCATGAATTTGACCCAATTTTAATTTAGTGGAATTTCAGTTGATAGATAAACTCCACATATTCTATAATTTTTGCGGATGAATCCTTTTAAGGGGTTTCCTACATATTTGCATTGGAATCTAGCCACAAGAATATGCTAGACGAACTCCAATTTTTAAATATCAATTCTTTTTTGCCATTTGAGGCAACTGATATTTAAATAGATGTTTGGCCATTAAAGGCAGAAGTATATTAGTGGTGTTAAAAAACTGGTCCAATTATGTGATTTTTTTGTGATGCCATAAAACGCAAGACAGACATAAAATCCAATTAAATTTGCATCTTTACTTTTCATTACCATAAAACGTAAAGTAGACCCAAATTCACCTTTCCAGCTTTGGTAGTAATTTAATTGGATTTAATGTCTTATAAGATAAATTTGGGTATTAAAACCAATTGGTACCTTAAAAGGCAAATTTGGCACTAAGACCAACTAGTTTGATTTATTACATTAGAAAGTAATTTTAGGCAATAAAATCATTTAATTTAATTTAGTGTCTTAAAAGGCATTTTTGGCACTAAAGTCGAGTAACTTAATTTAAGTCCTTAAAATGCAATTATGGACAGTAAGGCCAATTAATTTGATTTATTAGCTTAAAAGGTAATTTTGGATACAAAAGCTAATTAATTTGATTTGATGCCTTAAAAGGTAATTTGGCAAAAATAAGACACTAGGATTAATTTTTAAGGCACTAAGGCCAATTGATTTATTTTACCTCTTAAATAATTTGATAGACAAAAAGAAATACTTGAGCACTAAGGCCATTTAGTCTGCCTTAAATTATTTTCATAGGCAAGAATTAGACAATTGGTTATTTAATAAGCCTAATTTAATTTGACTTTAGGAGAGGCAAACTTTGAACTAGTACAAAGACTAATCCAACATTTTTTTTTTATCTGTATAAACGTATGTTAATTGAACCAAAGTGTGTTGGTTCAAATTTTACTTTATTTTCAATATGGATTATCAATTTTTAAAAGTCTTAAGAAAATAAAAGAAAAAGAATTGTGTTAATATTTAATTTAGTAAAATACCAACACAAAAGTTGGAAGTGATCAAGTTTGGGAGCAATAACAAAGATCTTACCATACTTATGGGATACCGCAAGACATTTGAGTACATATTTGAATCTTCAAGGAGTAAATAATTTTTTAGACTATCGAAAGTAAATAAATACCAAAAGAATCACAAAGGGAAACAAGGTTTAACATACCTCCACTTAATTTGTTTTATCCTTCCAAGATATTTCTCCTTCTCTGTCTATTCTTTTTTCCCATAGCCTCTACTCTTTTTCTCTCCTCTTTTTTTTATTTTATATTTCTCTTCTACCTCCCGATTGACTCTCTCCTTCATTATTTTTTATTGCCTCTTTCATAACCTTCTCTTTTTTTTAAAAAAAATTGTAATGCTCTCTACCCTTTTATAGATGACTATCTAGCCTTTACAAGGCCAAGTTAGTTAGATAAGGGATTGATCCCACTTTCTCAAGAAACAAACATGGGATCTGGTTTATGTTAACTGATCCATTCCTTTCTTATGCATGCCTATTTACTTTTGTACGTGGCTGCATTGCATGAAGTGGTCATTGACCAGTTCATGTCCTTTTTTAAAGGTAAATTTTGACTTCCTTCTTTTGTGTTTTTTTTTTAAAAAAAAATTGGTTTAACACCCCGTCATTTCGACAAAAGTGTCTTGTGGGGAGAAAATCAACTCACCAACAAAGCCATTAAAGTGGACAAAAATAACCTTCCCCTGATATCTAGAACAGAGCCATGGACATCACCACCGACAACTATATTCTGGTGGTAATTTTTCACAAATGTTACACCAAAAGCTTCAAAATTTCACATACATCACAAATTTAATCTTTGAAACTTCCGAATCAAACCCAGATCCTCTAGATCTATAGTCAAATATCTAGAGCAACACCAATTTTCTTAGATCTATAACAATAAGGATAAGCATGAGGGGTCAGAATGGGGCTAATAGAGAGGAGAGGAGGATTGGTGGCAAATTTGGTCAGGAAGAGAGGGACGCCAGACTGTGAGAGTGGGATGAGGGTAAAGGGTGTTAGATCTAGCCGAAGGTGGAAGGGAAGAGGAAAAGGATGAAGGTAGGGAAGGTCTAAGGAGTGGTAGGGGTATGAGGTGTGGAGGAAAGAAGTTGTAGATTTGAGGTTGGAGGAGAGGGAGGTAGGTGAGGGAGTGATAGGGCTTGGGAAGCAGGAAGAGTGGGAAGAGATAGTGCTCTGATTGGAGGGGGATTGGGGAAGAGGGATAGAGTCAAGGGGAGAGGTAACGAAGTCTAGGGGTAGGAAAGAGTGGATGTGGATGTGGTTGCAATTCCGGTGTGGGTAGAGATTGAGATGGTAGTGGTGTCAGTCTTGGTTGAGATGGTGGTTCTGGCTGGAGGTGGCTAGGGAAGGAGGAGAGAAGTGGGGAGATGGTGGAGGTGTCTGGGGGATAGAAAGGGTAGAAATGGACGTGGTTGTGATTCTGGTGAAGGTATAGGATAAGATGATAGTGGTTGCAATCTGGGGGGTATTTGTGGTTGTGGGCTTGTGGTAGAGGTAGAGGTTGAGGTTGAGTGAAGAATGAAACTTATATTTTTTATTTTTTTTATTATTTTTTGACTTTTTTTATTCACGGGATCTAAATGTTTCTTTTTTCTATTCAATAGGAAACGGATTTTTGTTTATATATAATTTTTTCTGTTTATCTTTTAAAGGTGAATAAGGATAAATTTGGAAGACAATTTTAATAATTTAAAAGATGCTCAAAATCTTAAAATGACGTACGCCTGTAAACTTTTGTTAGTGAATTGATTTTTCATCCATAGGACTCTTTTGTTGGAACGATAGGTGATTGTTTGGAGGTTTTTAAACGATAAGGGAATCATGTGAAAAATGAATAAATTAAAGGAATTGTAAGTGGAATTTACCCTAATATAAAATTCTCCATTCTGTAAGACGAAAATTATTAAAAAAGTAAGTAATGTTTAATGGTTGGAGTAAGTCTTATCTACTCACCCCGTGATGTGTATAGGTATAAAAACCATTAAGATGACCAAAAAACAACAGGGTTTCGTTACTTTTCAACCATCTAACGGTTTAAAATATTCACTCCACAATACAAAGTGAGTAGCAAAGAATTTTTCTAATAATGGTTGAGCAGCAAATTCCTAAGATATTATACAATTGATACTCTAAAAAAATAATTATACAGCTTAACATTCTTAAATTTTGGAGTTAAAAGGTTTGGGTGTGAAGTTTCAGCAGTAATATATAGGAAAGTACTTGGTTTACATTTATCCATCATTTAAAGGTTAATTTAATTGAAGACAATACCATCTTCCAAGCACTATGTATAAGTGACCAAAGTTGTTTGATAGTTTATAACTTGTCTTTTTTTTTTTTTTTTTTTTCCTTTCATCTTTTTCTCAGTACCACCTACAACTTTCATTTTTCTGTCATGCCCCAAAATTTGGGACCATGACACATCGTACCTTTGGGAAGGTCAAGGTCTACAAGGGTATAGCAACATAACTATATCTAACATTAAATACTGGTAACACATAAAAAAATAATACAAAATATCTGATGCCTTATACACCTAGTTATAAATTTATTAAATACTTAAATCCTACTGTTGGCCCCAAAGCAACCTAAGGAGGAGGGTGAATTAGGTTTCTTAAAAATTACTTTGCAAAATATGCACTTATAAAATCTTTTGTACTAACAAGAAATTGATAGAGATAAAATCAATTAAGCTTAAGAAGTATAGAAAAAGGTAAAGAGAGAGATTAAACAAACAACACTTCCAAGCTACCAAGCTTGAAGTGTTAATCCACTAAAATGCTCCTTTAAATTTGGTGAGCCAATAATCTCAAATGTACACAAAGTAGGACAATCCTTGCTCACACTAATTCTCTTTAATTGAGCCAAGGATTTTACTCTCAACCTTACTTTTGTAAAAGATTATCACTCCACTTAATATTTTTGAATAACACTTTAAAGTACACACAAATACAATATTGCTCAACAGCTAATTTGCACTCAAATTGCTTTTCTACTTGCTTGTATTCAATGTGTAAGTTATTTTTGCATTAGACACAGGAGCTGGCATTTATAGGTGCAATAAATTGAGTTCTAACTACTTCCTAACAGCTCAACGAGTAATAAATGCTAAAAAACTAGTTGTTATAAGTTTCGGACGTCCGATATAATTGTTATGCGTCTGATCCATCGTCCGTTCTCAAATATCAGAAAGTAGAGGACATCGTTCGAACGGCCGATCTTGCATCCGTTCCATTATCCGAACCAGGTATGCTTGAAAAGTTCACACATCGGATGGAATAATGTGTCCGAAAGGTTTAATGCTAAACTGGGAATATTTTTCTTTCGGACAGTTAACTTCGTCCGGTGTAAGTTTCTTTTAGACAGTTAGATGCGTCAGTTGCAAGTGCCTTAAAACTCTTGCTTCTACCTTGCTCTTTCGGACGAAAAAATACGTCTGAGAAAAATTTATTCAGACGGGCTTGTGCAACTGTTGTAGATGCTCCAAAAATCTTGCTCTTTGTCTGATCGTTCGGACAGTGAATTGTGTCCGTGATAATCTTGTTTGGACGAGCTTGTGCGTCTGAGAAATATAGTGCTATTCGGACGGTGTACTTCGTCCGAAAACCCTGTTTCAGGCAAATATCCTAGCAGTTCTGAACGACTTAAGTTAAGTGGTAAATTCATTTTGTCATCATCAAAATAAGATTTGTAGATCATCAATCTCCCCCTTTTTGATCATGACAAACCATGAGGTAAAATAACTTACAACAACCAAACAATATAATTAGTTCAAACAGCCATAATCAATGAAAATAGCACACTTACTCCCCCTTTTGGCATCATCAAAGAAAAAAAAAGCTCTGCCTAGGAGTGTGCTCCCCCTCAATATAAAATCAATCCAAAAAAGGCAAAACCAAGACTTCATAGAGAAGTTAATAATTACAACTTAGAGAAGTCAATCAATTATAAGAGAAGCTTAAAAGTGAAAAAGAAACTATCATTTTATCAATCTAAGTGGAGTCATTTTTCTTCTTGGAGCGTTTTTCAAGTTTGCGCTTCTTGGTGGGTACATCATCATCGGTAGCCTCACTGTTGTGATCATCAGGATCTCGGCGTTGCATGATTTAGTTGAAAGTCTGTTGTCAACGTCTTCATCATCGTCATCATCAGCACAGTAGCAGTAGATTTGGCAGGATTGGTTGTACCAATTGGATCCTCACGGTTTTTAGGCTCAGAACGATCACCTTCGTTATTGGTACTGTCATCGCTGTCAGAGGAAGACTCAAGAATATATTGGGACTGGATATTAGCAAACTGAGCCTGAGCTGAGGCAGACATTCCTAAATTGAGTGCTTCTTGAAGAATGGTTTATCTGATTTCCAGCCTCTTTGGCTTCCGAGTGGTGCGGCATTGGAAGGTGCTTATTTGATTACTCAAGGAAGTTACAAGGGTACATAGATGAGATAAGGAGGGTCTAGAAGATGAAGGGTGGGGGTCAAGCAATAGTGGAAGTGTGGAAGAGGATGGTTGAGGAAGAGGGGAATGCAGAGGTGCAAGGCCAAAGGTAGAAGTCTGAGATTTGGTCTTTTCAAGTTCATGGATAGCCTTGGTAAACCATTGTCATTAAAAAACCTTAAACCTTTGCGTTCAATAAGTATGATTTATTAAAATAAGCAGGAAATTATTTTTGCCAGTGAATGGCACATCAAGGTGATAAAAAACTTTAGTGAGAAATTTGCCAAAAGGAATGTTTCTACGTGTATCAGTTAAAAATAGCTCCCATAGAGAGCAAAAGAGATAGCCAAAGTCAAGTGGGATACCTTTAAAAACATAATAAAACAAATACAACTGCATTTTGCCGGGCTCAGTGCGATGCCCATCAGTTGGAAGCAGTAAATTAGTGACTAAAGTATATAAGATGTTGAGTTCAGGTGTAAGCAATGTGGTTTTGGCTTCCGAAACCTATTTAAAATTGATGTTAAAAATATGTCGGACCTCATTAATATCAAAACGAGTATCGAAGGCAGGCCATTTATCGAAAGAGAAGAAATAGGAAATGTCATTAGGATAGGCAACTTCACATTCGAAAATACAATTGATAACATTTGAAGAAATCTCAAGATTCACATGATTGACACGAGAGACTAATGTACGAACAGCATTTTGAGCCCTTTATAAGATTGGCAATAAACTGCAATACCATATCATGATAAACGGGCAAGTCCAAGTGAACTAATTTACCCCAAGATTGTTTTTCAAAGTGTTGGCCCATAAAGCAACCTACGAGGGAGGTGAATTAGGTTGTTTCTAAAACAAACCTTTTGATGTGCTTAATAAGAAATACAAACTTTATGCACCAAATAAAGATTTAAGCACAAATAAATACAATAGATATTCAACAATTTAAGCTTAAAGAACAAATAAGAAGATTGAGATTAAGAATAAAAACCAAACTCCCAAACTTCTCAAGATTGGAGCTTACAACTACAAAGAGCTTCTTACAAGGCAACAACCAAGTTCTCAACTTGAAGTTTAGCCACTAAAAGTCTCTTCAAAGTAGGTGAGACAATAACCTCTTGTACACAAATGAGGATCACTCTTGCTCACACTAATTTCCTTTAGTTGAACCAAGAATTTTACACTCACAACCTCCATTTGTTACAATAATGTTGTTATCTCTCCACTATTACACTTGAAGAACTCTTACACTTCTAAGCTCTTTTCACAAAACTACCTCACTATTAAAACACTTGTACCCATTATTTCTCCCAAATAGCTCAAGTATTACTTGTAATTAATGTAGAAGTCTCATCTTGTTTAATTCAGGCTAAGGGGTATTTATAGTTGTCCAAAATCTGCTTCTAACAATTTCCAACAGCGTTTTTCTACTTACTGGAAAACTAGCCGTTGGACCTTTCGGATGGCCGATATAGCAAGTATGCATCCGAACGAACTAGCTGTTGGACCGTTCGGACGGCCGCTGCTAAACCCTGCGTCCGACGTTGCGTCCGTTCTCTGAGAGTATTCGTTCGGACGTCCGAGGAAGCGTTCGAACCTGCGTCCGGTCGATGCAATGTCTTCTAGAAATATTGTCGGACGCTGTTCTTTGTCCGAGACGGCTTCAGGTTCTTTGTGTCAGACGATTATCATCATCCGAATTGTTTTCCTTTCGGACAACGTGATCATCAACGTCCTTAACTCCCTATTTTTCTGCACACTTGTTTCCAAACTGTTAGTGCGATTTGGTCATCATCAAAATATGATTATCATAACTGGGGTTCAACACAAAGCATGTTTTAACAAGAGGCAAATTTAATTCATCAAAAAGACTATTAGAAACAAGTCGTCAAACAATGATTGATTTGCTAAGAAGTGAGGTATACCTCTCGGATGCCTTGGCATCAATAAATGTAGGTAGAGAGGGATTGGGGGGGATTGAGGATTTGTGGATGTTTGTCCTTGCATCGGAGCCTTGCCTTTTGATTTTTTGCCTTCAGAAGCGGTTGAGGATCCTCCACGCAATCGTACCACTATGAATTTGAAAAAGAAGAAAAAGAGGGAAAAATAAGTTCGAGGAAATTTTTGGGAAGTTGCAAGAAATGAGATGGTAGAAAGGTGAAATGGGATCAATTGAGATGGGTGAGGGTTTTAGAATAGAAATTCCTTAACCAATTTTAGAGGAGAAGGGATCTATCCAGATTGAGAGAAATTTGAGAGGGTACTTGAGTCGCCAAAGCTAGGGTTCAGTGGATTGTAAGTGTCCGAAGGGAAGAAAATGAAGGGATTTAAATGAGTAGAACAATTGTTCGGACGTCCGAATGATTCGTATGTGTCCGATCATGCGTCCGAATACAGATGAACGGACGACCGAAGGTCTATGCCATGCGTCCGAGGAAGTATCGGACGGTGATATTCGTCCGTTAGAAATTTCAGAGAGTTCGAGGAATGAGTAGGAGAGTTCGGATGATTATAAGCATTCGAGACAGAAAAGAGGAGTTCGGACATTTGTGTTCGTCCGATAGAGTAGATAGTTTGGACGTTCATATGCGTCCGAACGCAGAGTTCATACAGATTTGAAATTAATGATGCCCAAACGAGTTCTGAGAGATTCAAAGCGATCTAAAGGCAAGGGTTTAGTAAAAATATCAGCAAGTTGATCTTTTGTACACACAAATTCAACACAAATTTCCTTTTTACACACAATATCTCTAATAAAGTGGTGCTTGACATCAATGTGTTTGGTTCTAGAATGCATGACAGGATTTTTTGTAAGATTAATTGCACTAGTATTATTGTCACATCACAATGGTACGGACCAAAGCGCAAGGCACATGAGCAACAAACTTGATAAAATCTTATAGTTTCTTTTAGATGTTTTAAGCTTCTCTTATAATTGGTTGATGTCTATAAGTTGTAATTATATACTGCTGCTATAAAGTCTTGGTATAAAATAGGTACAGCAAAAATAACCTGTCATCAAGGTAACCATCTGTCTCTTATACACATCCTCTCCAAACAAAGAGAAGCTTGGAAGATGTCCTTATGGAGTCATCCACGTGGGGTGAGCATAACTATTATAGCCTGTCTCTTATACACATCTTTGTGCAGTTTTTGCTTTGATAGGTGGGTAACATAGATTCTCTTCCACTTGTATTTTGTTTAACGACTTTCTAAATATAATTGGATTGATGCAAAAATGTGTAATGTTTTCACATAATCATAAGTACTTTCTAGGAAGCGCAAGAGCCAATTAAACGTCATGTCCAAAACATAGCCAAAAAGATCCAATCATTTCAAAACATAGTAAGTATAGTTTCAATCCGGAATTTAATAAAGCATAGCGAACAAATCCAAGTACAAAAATAGCATGAGTATCTTTTAGGCTCAAAAGTATGACCTTAGTAATCTACCACACCTACTAGTTCAAGTTATCCCATCACAAGACCCCGTAAGAGTTCATAACATTCACGAAGTCACCACGGCGTCCCATGGATGACTATAGAACTGCACCCCAAGACAGACCACGGACTAGGCGAGGTAAATTATATACCACGGTCATCTATGAGCCAAAGCAGTCATAAAATGCTTTCATATCAAAAGAGTTTGAGACAGATATTGCACTATGAACATGTCTGGGGTTGGTCCGATTTCATATATAATAATTCCAAAACTTGGTAAAGTGCAACATCATACACATTTTAAAATCCATCCCTTATTCAAGGGACCTTGGTTACAACCCAACTCAAAACAAAATATTCAACCAACCAACAAAATCCAATTCCAAGGTATTCAAGGGACCTTGGTTACAACCTAACACCATAGGAAGCTAATTGGTAGCATTCCACAACAAAGGAAAACACCTAAAACCATCAAAATATCATCAAAGATCCTTCAAACATAACCAATTAACCCAAATTATCCTAGTTGCGCCAAACTTCCGCTTACTTACAAAATGAAGGGAAATCCATTCCACTTGGTTTCAAGTCTCAATTCCTATCCAAACTAACCTTAAAACACTCTTAAAACATCATTAAAAGCATAAACATAAGCATTCATAGCATAACATTCTAGGCTCATATGGAAGACTTTGGATGTTTAGACTTAAAATTTGTAATCTAACCATGGTCTCTTGTTAAAAATAGACCCCAATCACTTCCCAACCTCCAAAACACTAAAAACAACCCATAACATACATAAATCACAACTTATAAGGCTGCAAAGAGGGTTTTCTCAGCCATAAATAATCCTACAAAACTTGAAATTAAAGCTTCATCTTTTATACCTGTCTCTTATAAGAGACAGATGTGTAAAAGAGACAGGCCAAATATATTGCTTCTTAATTTGCTACTGCTCAACATTGTTACTGCCATCAAACACACATCTAAAAGACCACAAGAGAATAATTGCATTGTTAATCCAAATTTTGACCCGTTTAGCTAAATCGAAAAATTTGCCGAATTTGAAGTACTTTATGACTAAAAATAATATGAAAAAACATTTTAAACCAGTTAAAATCAAAGATCAAAGCTATTAAAATACTGGGTTTCACAATTATCACATCACATCTTATAGGCACACAATCAAAGATAACACCAAAGTCTTTTAATGTATGTTTCATCCACAGAAGTTGATCTAGATGTGTATTCATCTCTCTTCACTGCGACTCATATCCTTCTTGCTAAACCAGGATTTGAAGTGACACATATCACTAGTACTTTTCTATCAATTTTACAACCAGTAAAGTCAGCATCAAAATAACTAATTAAATCAAAAGTAGAGGATTTTGGATACCGAAGACCAAAATCCATTGTACCTTTTAAGTATCTAAAAATTCTTTTTACTGCAATCAAATGTGATTCTTTATGACGATTGAAATCTAGCACACAGACAAACAACAAACATAATATCCAGTCTGCTAGCAATTAAGTAAAGTAGGCTTCCGATCATACCTCTATAGTGTTTTTCATCAACACTATTACCTTCTTCATATTTGTCAAGTTTGGTTGAAGTACAAATTGGTGATCCCACTTGTTTGCAATCTTCCATTTCAAATCACTTGAGTAGCTCCTTTGTGTATTTGATTTGTGTAATGAACGTTCCTTCCTTTGTTTGGTGAATTTGGAGTCCAAGGAAGAATTGTAATTCTCCCATCATACTCATTTCAAATTCTTTTTGCATTAAGCACGAGAATTCCTTGCACAAGCTTTCATTAGTTGCTCCAAAAATAATATCATCAATATAAATTTGAACAATTAACAAACCATTAGAATTAGTTTTGGTGAAGAGAGTGGTGTCAACACCACCTCTTTTAAAACCATTCTCAATCAAAAAACCACTTAACCTTTCATACCAAGCTTGGGAGCTTGTTTCAAACTATATAAAGCTTTAGAAAGTTTGAAAACATGATTTCGAAAATTTTTATTTTCAAAATCGAGGGATTGTTCAACGAAAACTTCTTGATCAATAAAGCCATTTAAAAATGCACTTTTGACGTCCATTTGGAATAATTTGAAATTGTTAAAGCATGCATATGCAAGAAACATGCGAATAGATTCTAAACGAGCAATGGGTGCAAAGGTTTCATCAAAATCAATACCTTCTTTTTTAGCATAACCCTCTTGCAACACGTCTAGCTTTGTTCCTAATAATTTCACCTTTATCATTTAATTTGTTTCTAAAAACCCATTTTTTCCTGTCACGGGATGAATTGAAGGTCTTTCAACTAAGGTCCATACATTGTTTTTCTCGAATTGACTAAGTTCATCTTGCATAGCAAAGACTCAAGATTCGTCATTCAATGCATCATCCACACGTTTAGGTTCAATATGAGAAAGTAATGCACAATTACTATTCAAAGATTTATGAGATCGAGTTTTTACCCCATCGGATGGATCACCAATGATCAGATCTCGAGGGTGACTAGAGACAAATCTCCATGCTCTTGGGAGATCTTTTTGATATCTTCGTTCTTTTCTTCTTCTTCATCCAAGTATCAGAGCCAGAGGGGGAAGTAGGGTGACTACTATGAACCTCTGATGTTAGTGTTAGGCTAGATTATCTTACTATGTTAAATCTGATATCTGGTGATGGTATATAGGGTGCCTACTTATACCGTAAGGTTATTGATGGCGCTTGAGTTTACTCGCAAGAAGCCCACGTACCTAACCAGTTGATTATATATGTTAAATATTTAAGAATTTCTTAGATCTGTTAGATCTTTAGTTAATTTTAACATTCATGTAAGAACTTGTTGGTCCTATGGGATATGACTCTGTTGCCGTTTAGCCGACGAATAGGCATTGAGGCTTGATAGGTCCTCTATCCATAGAGTGTAAGGACTTGTTCTTACAAAGATCTAGACTGAATGTTAAGATTTGCATAAAGATCTATTGATCTGGGTTATGCTTTTATATTTATAATAAATAATTAGTATCAGCTTAAACATAACCAGATATATCTAAAACAAACATTAATATGGTTGGTTTATATTTTTCATCCTATGAAACCCAAAGGTTTCTGTGCCAAAGGGAACAAGGGGGTACAACCATTCCTGCATTTTCGTTTTATTTTCTGCATTTTCATCTTATTTTCTACATTTTATTCTTATATTTTATTTTTTTTAATTATGCAAAGTGCTTTCTTTAGATCTAGTTCTAGATCTTCCCAAGCCTCCTCCTCTTCTTCAAATCCTTCTTCTCTTAAAGAAGAAATCAATTTCTCTGATATTTCTCAATCTTTAGATAATTGGAAAATTCCCAATCATCCTTCAAAAGAAATTTACAAAAATAACAAATGGAGTTTTTCAACTGTCTCTTATCAAAAATCATTGAACAGGCCATTCCCTCTGAATCATGGGAATATGACGAGATCAAATTGCTTTCGAAAAAATCAATTGAAAGTTTTAAACAAAAATACCATTATTTACATTTTGGACTTGTTCAAATTGCTGCAAAACCTTTATCTAGAGAAGGTCTGGATACGTCTCTTTTACTATGTTGAAGAGATGCCAGATTTCTAGATTTCAATGATTCACTACTTGGCATGGTTGAAACCAGCCTATGTGGTGGTCCTGTTTATTTTGATTGTTTTCCAAACTTTTCAGTTTCTTTAAACGATCCAAATATTTTAGATTCCTTAATCCTCCGTTAAATGTTAAGACTTCAAACTATAAAACTAAAACTGGATCTTTACCAGTTGCTATTATTTTTAGACTTCAATACAAAGCTATGAACTCCGCTTTTAATTCTGGAGCAGATCTCACCTATCTGTTCCCAAACCAATTTCTTGGGATCAAGTATCCCTTCCTCAAAACTGGATACTGCCTGAGGCTTTGCCTCCAGTTCCAGCTAAAAATACCTTAGTTTCAAACATTAGGCAATTCTCTACTGGTTCAGTAGAAATTTCCTTCAATAGATCAAATAGTGCTAGGTTTATTCCTCCTAGGCATTCTAGTACTTCAACCAGTGATTTTCAGAACCCACAAAGTGCTAGGCACTCTGTTTCTTCTGTTAATACCCAAATCCATGGAATGAGACCAGAATCTAATTTTCCACAGGCCAGTTACACTGTCCAACAGGAAGATGATGATTTGGTCAATTCTCCAACTTACTCTAGTCTTAATCCTTCTGGACTTGTTTCTTAGATTAATGTTTTACCCTGAAAACTGTTGAATCAAATTTTCAAATTAACAAAGAATTACTTCGAAATGAGTTTTATGCACCTCATAATGAAGTAAGAAAACAATGGTTTTTTGAAAACTATAAAGATGATAAGAGAACTAAAATTCAAGAAGAATTTTATGCCTTTCTAAATCATTATCAAATTCATGTTCAGTTCTTTGATTGGTTTTCTGCCTATGCTGAACAAAACAAAATTGACTATCCTTTTACTTAATCAATTTTTATGACCAAAGCTTGGCAAATCTCGAGTGGGGAAAAAGTTCATTCTGATTTCCCTCCGAATAGAAAATTTGAGTTCTTGGTAAACAATTCTTTAATTTATGCTGCACCTTTTAAAGCTAAAACTGCAGTTTTAAATGAAGATCTTTTACCAATAATTGAACAAAACAATTTTACAAATAAATATTTACAAGTTATTGGTGAACATCTCTCTGTCAAGATTCCATCTTCAACTTCTTCCATTCCTTTACCAGTTGTTGCTTCTTCATCGAAGCAAACAACCTTCAAATTACAAATCAGCTTTAGATACTCCCATCTTTAAGCCTTATGAAATTCCCAGTCAACTTAGGACCCAGATTTCTAGTCCTAAGATTGATAGTGAATTACAATTTAGGATAGAGAAGATTGAACAAGCTATTAAGTTAGCCTATGTTCCTGAATCTCCTACTCCCAAATCTAAGGATGACAAACAGAAAGCGTCTATCTCTGTTCTTGATAGGGTTAAACCAGCTTCTGATTCTGAGTCAGTTCCTCATACTCCTAAGCCTGAGTCGAATGACATCTTTAAGCTTAGAATTCAACCCTCTTCTAGTTCTTGGAAGAAATCCAATAAGCTTTATTATCCTAGAGCTACCCATCCTGATGTTCTTTTAGAAGAACAGCCCAATGTGATTCAAAACTCTTATAATGCCAACAATATCTATGAATGGAACATAGATGGCGTTTCTGAGTATAATATCACATCCAAACTCCAGCAGATGACCATGGTGGCCACTGGCCCATAATCTTAGTTGCCGGATTTACTGGACAACTTAAAGGTTGGTGGGACGAACATCTATCCCAAAATGATTAGACAATATATTTGATGCCATTAGAATCCTGACCCTGAGGGCAATGTCATTAGAGATCCTTATGGACAAACCATTTCGGATGCTGTGTCTACACTCATCTTAACAATAGCCAAAACCTTCATAGGTAACCTAGGGATTTTTAGAGAAAAGTCTACTGAAATCCTTAACAACCTTAAATGCAAGAAACTCTCTGAGTTTAGATGGTATAAAGATACCTTCCTAACCTGGATTTACACCAGACCTGATGGAAATCTTCCATATTGGAAAGAAAAATTCCTTGATGGTCTTCCCAAATCCCTTAGAGACTTAGTTCGTGAAGAACTCCAAACCCAGCACAATGGCATTGTGCCCTACCAAAACATCACCTATGGTGAACTCAATTCCATGATCCAACAAGTTGCCATGAAAGTCTATCGTCAAGACAAAATGATGAGGCAACCTCTTAGCCAAAGATAGAAACCAACGTAGGAAGGATTTAGGTTCTTTCTGTGAACAATTTGGTCTTCCTAGATGTGAAACCAAAATCAAACGTAGAAACAAACCTAAGATTCACAAATCTTCCAAACCTTCCTATAGTAAACCTTATAGGAAACCTAGTTTCATTTAGGAAATCTAATCTTCCTACCAAGAAGATGATTCCTGCTTTCACATCTAAGTTCCAATCCTAATTGTCTTCTTAGAAATGTAAGAAACCTGGACATATAGCTAGGTTCTGAAAGTTTGTAAAGAAGCTCAATCTACTGAATTTAGAAGATTCAGTTGTCAATCAGTTAAACAATCTTCTCTTAGATGCCAGTGATTCTGACTCTAATTTCGAAGAAGACAATCTTATCAATGCCTTAGAAGATGATGACTTAGGTTACTCTTCTTCTTCTTCCAGTAAAACTTCAGTTTCTTCTGAAACTCCTCAAATAAATGTTTTAACTAGAGAACAGGATCTTATCCTTGATATGATTAAACCCAGAAATTTCCTGATTCTGAACTTCGTCATTCTTATTTACAAAGGTACAAACAAACTCTAGAAACAAATGATTTTCAAAATCAAGTTTCTTCTTCAAATCCATTGGTTAAACATCCCAAGGTTTTAAATACTTACAATCTTACGGATATTTTAAACAGATTTCCAAACCAAAATTTTAAGAAGGTTTCGATTCAAGATTTACAGTCTGAAATTGCTTTCTTAAAACAAGAAGTTAGAGAGATTAAAGCTCAGCAGCAGATTGACCAAATGGTCATTCATTCTCTCCAACTTTCCCAGTGTTCAAAACAAGTTTTTGAAAATTGTGTTGAAACTCCTTCAACCTCTCAAGTTCCTGAAAATCAAGTTTTATCTGAACAAGTAATTCCACCTGATCAGATTATAGAAAAATCAAAAGAACAGTTTTTAAATATTCTAAATAGAGTTACTGTTCTCAAATTTCTTATTCAAATTACTTTGGTTATTAACAATGAACTTTTCATTGATGCCACTTGCATTAGTTGATACTGGTGCAGATTTAAATTGCATTCATGAAAGTTTAATTCCTGCAAAGTATTTTCAAAAAACCAAAGAACGCATTAGTAGTGCTAATGGAGAATCTTTGGAAGTCAAATTCAAACTATCTAATGTAGAAGTCAGATATTCTGATTGTAGCTTCCCCTATAACACCTTCTTGCTAGCCAAGAATATCACTACTCCTGTGATTCTTGGTGTTCCATTCATTGCTTATCTGATACCTTATACTAGGACTTGTCTCTTATCATTATCAACTCCTTAGGAAGAAATCAATTCATTCCTTTCAAATTTCCAGCTTTTGAAAAAACTCTCAATCCTTTGCAAATGAAAATGAATCAAATCAATTTTTTGAAAAAAGATCTTAAATTTGAACGACTTCAAAATCAATTAAAAGATCCAGTTTTCAAAACAAAGATTCATAATTTGCAAAATAAAATTCAAACTCAAGTTTGTGCTGATATTCCAACTGCCTTCTGGAATAGAAAGCAACATGTGGTAACTCTACCATATGAAAAAGATTTTTTAGAAAAAGATATTCCAACTGGAGCTCGTGCTATTCAGATGAATCAAGAGCTTCTGGAATTCTGCAAAAAGGAAATTGATGATCTTCTTTCCAAGAAAATTATCAGTCCCTCCAAGTCCCCTTGGAGCTGTGCTGCATTTTATGTTAACAAAAATTCCGAGATTGAACGAGGCGTCCCTCGCTTGGTCATCAATTACAAACCCCTCAACAAAGTTTTACAATGGATTAGGTTCCCTATTCCAAACAAAAAGGACTTGCTTCACAGATTGCATGCTTCTTCAATTTTTTCAAAATTTGACTTAAAGTCTGGATTTTGGCAAATCCAAATCCATCCTTCTGATAGGTACAAAACGCATTCACAGTCCCTTTTCATCAATATGAGTGGAATGTAATGCCTTTTGGCCTAAAAAATGCACCTTCTGAATTTCAAAAGGTTATGAATGATATTTTCAATCCTTATCTTAATTTTGTAAATCCTGGTTAGGAAGGTATCTTTATACCACCAGATTCTGGATAAAACCCAGCTTCAAAGGTTCTTAGGATGTTTAAATTACATTTCTGAACATATTCCCAATCTTAGTATTCTTTCAAAACCCTTGCATGACAGACTTCAAAAGAATCCTCCTGCATGGACACAAAAGCACACAGACACAGTCAAATACATAAAAACACAAGTTAAAAATTTACCTTGTTTAGTTTTATGTGATCCAAAGTTGTTTAAAATTGTTGAAACCGATGCCTCTGACATTGGTTATGGTGGCATTTTAAAACAAAAAGGTTCTACCTCTGAACAAATTGTCTGTTTTACTTCAAAACATTGGAATAATGCCCAAAAGAATTATTCCACTATTAAAAAAGAGATTTTAGCAATTGTTTTATGTATTTCAAAATTTCAATCTGATCTTCTTAACCAAAAGTTTTTGCTTCGTATTGATTGCAAAGCTGCCAAAGATGTTTTACAAAAATATGTAAAAAATCTTGCTTCAAAACAAATTTTTGCCAGATGGCAAGCAATTTTATCAATTTTTGATTTTGATATTGAATTCATCAAAGGGAGTTATAATTCTATGCCGGATTACCTTACCAGAGAGTTCCTACAGGGCAGAAATGCCCCGCAAGAAAAAGAGTGATCCTGAACCACCAAAATCCAAAAAAGATGAAGTCTCTTCATCTTCTCAAAACCCTACACCACTAAAGGTAGTAGTTCAAAAGTCTTGGGCAGAAATTGCTGAAGACAATCCACAGCTTGGAGAAGCTTTCAAAACATGGTTGCAATTTCAACAAGCCTTGTCCAACCCTTATTATACACAGGGACAAGTTCAGGTATTGCCCTCAAACATTTTGATGAGTTCACCCTCATCATCTCAAACACTTAACACGATGCCTTCTGCATCAAAAAGCACGGTACCTTATGTACCCAAACAAACTCCAAACTACGTTTCTACAAACGTCTCTCAATATGTCAGAAAGACTGACTATCAAACCCTAATTCAAATTGAACCTGAATGGTTCACCAACAATCCTTTGATTGTTGCCCAGAAAATTCTTCCTTCTGGATTCAATTTCATACCATCCTCAAAACAAAAAACCAGAGAATTTTATGAGTTAGTACTTAAGGATTCTCATTCGGTTATTCCAAAAAATAATATGCATGCTAGCCAGGCATATTACACACATTCAACCTACCAAATTCTCAAGGTTCTCAAACCATCTGATTGGGGCAATGATCTTAATAGATTAAGGTCCTTCTCTGGTCCTGAATCTCAAAATTATCCTGGTTATTCCTACTGGGATTATCAAGGTGCTTGGTTTAATACCTTCATTCCTATCAAAATATCGAGAATAAACATTCTTGTTTGTTCTTCTTCAAAAAGAATACAACTTATTCTTTCCCAATCTGGTTTAATAGATTTTGGTCTTTGATTGGACCAAATGAATCCATTTTACCTTCACCAATCTCAGAAGGCTTTGAGTTTTTTAAATCAAAGTTTTCACAACCCAATTCAACAATGCCCATGACCCTCCATTTCTTTTCAAAATTTGCATTACCTTGGATTTTCCAATGGAGGTTCGAATTTGTCAAAAATAATAATCAAGCCTTTCCACCTTTGTTGATCTAAGACAAGGCTCAATCAAATGGTGGGATGCTTATGATGCCGGTGCTGCTCATAAGACTCAAATTCAAAATTGGTTCAGTAAGAATCCACATTTCTTATTACCATTAGACAAAGAAACTACCCAGTTTCTTCAACAAAGGTTTACAAATGCAATCCTGTTGGCTACTGCTAAGAACAAGGATGCTTACATCAAACAACTGGAAGACACTCTCTCCCAGATCAAAGAAGGAACTTCAAGCTCTTCTGACAAGAAGGAAGTTTGAGCAAAAAGAAAAAAGAAAAGAAATCAAAGAAAAAGATTTCAAAGAAGAAAAAATAGGTGTCATCATCCAGTTCTGATTGAAGCTCAGCTGCCAGCATTTGCACTGAAGAAGATTTCGCCCAATCAAATGAGGACGACTGTTTCGGCATCTACCTCAGCAAAATTGAAGAATCCCAAATGTAATAGATAGGATTCTTTTCAAATTGTATTTTACTATTCAAATGTACTTTACTGTTCAATTGTACAAATACCATTCACGAGTGATAATCGTAGCGGCATAAATCACGGGAAGTTACTGTTCACAGGTCACTATTTGACACTGTAGCAATAGTAATTTTTCTCTATAAATAGGATGTTTTCAGTTTTGAAATTCATTCGAAAAAATTTCCAAGTTATAATTTTCTTTTCTCCCCTTCCTCTCCTCCCAGAGTACCACTAGCAGAAGTAGGTTGTACCAACACTTCGCCTGAGGTATTCCTCAAATCTGTAATTATTTAAAGCTTTTTATAAAGTTTCGTTTTTATTTTGCTTTATTGTTTGATGGTTGGCTAAGCCACCTGAATTATTTGTTTAATTCTGTCTTTATTTTGGCTCCCTTGTCCCTTACCCTTCTTCCTCTAGGTTTTTAGGGGTCCTCGATAAACTATTCTATGAAAGCATATAAAAAGAAAGCACTTTTAGAAAGAAATTAACTAGTGTAAACTACAAATTAACATTAAGAAAGCACAATTAAGGAAAACCCATTAACTAATCTACCAATGAAACTAGGAAAGCAAGTAAAGAAAGCAATTACATGAAAAGCCCATAAATAATCTAAGATTAATTAACCAATCTAAACTACAAATTATCACTAAGAAAAAGCATTTTTAAAGAAAGCCCATAAACTAATCTAACAATTAGTCTAAGAAAACAAATAAAGGAAGCAATTAGATTAAAGAAATTAAACTAATTAACTAAAGGAACATGAAATTTAGAGTTTGACTAAAGGAGTTTTAACATAAACAAAGCACTTACAGCTAAAAAGTTTTAATCTTTAGCTTGGATTTGAAATCTACAAGAAAGAGAAGTCCTAATCTACTCTAATCTAAGAAAACACTCCCTAAATAGGGAGGAAAAAGGAAAAAAATTACTCTCTAAGCTAGCCTACTTCTACTAGCTTTCTAATGGATCTTCTATGCTTCAAATGATACTTAAAAGGGGTATAAATAGTGCTAGGGTCGTGGGGTAATAGTGCAGCAAAAATCAGCCCCGAACAAAGTCATTTTTGCTCCAGCCATCTCCAGATCGCGATCTGGAATTTGAGATTGCGATCTGGACTGAACTTCTGAAATGCAGCACTTCACAATTTTGCTTCGAAAATCTTCATCCGATGGCCGATTGATGCGCCGTTTTTTTATGCGACCCTAACACATAGGAGAATATTATTATCTATAATAAACACTTAAAATAATATCTAAATATATAAATCAAATTCTCACAATATTATTTTAATAGCCCAAAATATGAATGACAAACAAAGACGAACGAAAACTTAACTCGCAACGAAATTAAGTCAAAGACACGACACAACTCTATACAAAAGAACCAAATAAAATATGCTAATTAAGACCTAAATAAGTATTAAAATACTTAATAAACAGATATTACCACATTCTAACACATGAATACAAAATAGACAAACACACACAGGAAATACTAAAAATGCTCGAAACTAGTAGCCAAACCTTCAAGTTTAGGGTGCATAAAACTCTAATTTTCTAGAATTATCAATATCTATTTGGCATGCAGGTCAAAATCCGAACCAACTACAAGTTGAAAGTACAAGAAGTTAAACACGATCTAGATCAGAATCCTGCCCGTTAGTAGATTTGAACCCCTCATTGAAATCGTACTTGCTCTCAGAAGCTTCAAAATATTAAATAAATGGGGTGAGTAAAACACAACTCAATAAGCAGTTCATATACCATTTTACCGGATTGAGTAGGTTATAATATAGTGGATATGTATAAATTAATCATGCATCAAAACATTTCGAAAACATGCATAACATATCATATATATCGTAGAACAGATACAAAACAGATACAGAACAGATAGCTCATAGATTTACAAGGATTATTCGGTTACTGGATCCAGGTCTAACTATTAGGAACCTGTTAGACAAAGGGCCAAAGACAAAGACATAACGGAACGGAACAGAGATAGAACATAAATGAAAACAATGCTCATTCAAAGCATTATTCTCTCTGAGTTACCAAGGTTCACTATGAGCCAAACATGCAACATTCAATCATATCTCACATGCGGCACAATCATATCACGTACCAATCATATACATATAACATATCTAGAGGCTCACATAATCCATACTCAATCATCTTTTTATTAGAACATACATTTAGAACATAAAAAGAGTTTTCAAATACATTTATTAAAAGAGTAAAAAGATACATGAACCATTTACCTCAGTTCATACCTATCTTCTCTTATCATCTTCATTGTCTAAATACAAACCACGAGCTTCTTAGCTTCTCAATCGAAATGATACAATAAGTTAATGAAATGTCGCAATTCCCCTTTCTTAAAAGAAATTCTTATGATCCAATAATCATACTTATACTTCATTATAGATTCTATTTTAACTATTACAGCTAATCAAACCTCATAAGTACACAAGATAGTACAAATAATTCTAATACAATTATTTATTTTATTAAGCCAACTAATTAAATATACCACATTTCCAAAATACACCAATACATGTAGCAACTTTCATAAACTAATTTTCATTGATTACAACAAAATATCTAATTAAACAGTTTATAAACATAAAAGTAGGATAGTTCGAACAAATTTTTAGATTTGGCACTTTTTAGTAAGTTAGTGTATATTGAAATGTATAAATCGAATAGATGTGATCTTTATACGGTTAGAAAACATATTCAGAATGCTAAGATTTTTATTTAGGAGTTGTCCCCAAATTAATTCTTTAAAGCATCTTAATTTAGTAATAAGATTTCAGAATTACATCTTGTGCTTTACATATAGGTAAGTTTAGGAACACTATTGTATTTTAGCTTATATAAATCAGAAAAATGCATACTTCATACCATTAAAAAGTACTTTTAATCATCTACAAATAATATGAAGAAAGTTTACTCAAATTACTATTCTAAGAAACACAAAATTAACCATGAATATATTAATCACGTTAAACTAGAATACTATTTTGCATATCAGACCAGTTTCACAAAAATTATCACATACCAAGTTATAAAGGTTGGATTAGTATATTTTTTATAATTCTAGAAACTAGATTCCAAGGACTATAAATCTTATGAAAAATCAAATTCAAATTTGAAACACAACATAGTCAAAAATTACAAACAACACAAAATATATTTATCTTTACCTTCTTGTCATTTTATTATAAAAATCTAGCATTATGTATGTAGTGTTAACTATGAAGTATATCACTAATAAAAAAAGTATTTTTATATATTTTTCTAATAATCTTTTAACATATTAAATTGTTGAAGCGTTTTTTTCATAATGCTATCATTTTGCATAGTCAAATCAATTAATGATTGAATGTTCAAGAAAAACTATTAAAAAGGGTTAAGTACCTTTTTTTTTAAGCTAAGAGAAGGGAAATATATATTTAACTAAAATTTTAGGGGGCAAAGTCGAAATTAAAATATTTGAATTTGGGACTTGATAACCTTTTAAAAGTTGAGGGACTAAATAGGAAGATGCAGAAGTTTAAGGACCATTATTGTCATTTACAGACTAGAAACAAGTCATTCGATAACCCTTTCGTAACTATTGATTTCTTCGCCCGCCTTCTCAAGGAAAAAATATCAACAAAGCTCACCACGATTTCTTCTCGCTTTCTCTCTTGATTTGCTTGTGGGTCGCTTCTGTAGCTTTTTTCTTTTCAAAATTTTAATCTAAAATATTGACCTTTTTAAATTTTTGTTATTCATTTTGTTGTTTTTCGGAATTTGAATATGAAATTGTTAGTAGGTTTAGTATTGATTGGTTAATTTAATTCAGATATACTGGAATTGGTTAAATTCATTTTGGCCTTATTAATTTTGCTTTTCTTTTTCTCCTTGCAGCTATCGATCAGCATGGCTATAGATGAGCTAGAATTTCGACGAGTCCTTCAGCTCTTCCCCATTGTCCGGTCCCGAGATTATTACGTAATTATATTTAAAATCTTTCCTTAACTTGGAGGATTTATTGGTTGCTTAAGCTTTTATTTACATTTATTTAAATAATTGTTGGCTTGATTTGTTTTTGTGGTGCCTGAATACGGAATCTTTGGATGTCAATTTGTATTGGGCTTGAGATTTTTTTTGATATAAGTCGTTATAGAGCAATTCAATATTTGGTTTGTAGTGGTTATAATTTTCCTTGAGCTACTTGTCTATTTGGTAAATATGCTTATATGAGCTTGTAATGAGGTTAGAAGGTTCATACACTATCATATACAGAAAATTTTCCGGATAAAGAATGCGTCCAATCCACTAAAATATTGTAACCACAGAATTCAGAATAAGAGGACAAAATATATACTGAAATTTGACACCAATTACCTTTCTATTGGCAGCTTTTGTATTAATGTGCCTAAACTAGATATAACATTTTTATTGAAGCTCAAATTTCATCTATGTTTAGCTTGATGGAGAATCTTCGGGGCAATCAACTTCTCGGCCTACGGGGAATAAGGAGGTTCTGCTTGAACTCTTTAGTTTATTATTGAATTTGTACATTTATGTTTTACATTGCAGCACCCCAACAACTAGATATCTTACATTAGGTAACAAAAGGGCAAGATGGAGACAGAAAGGATCGGGATAGTCATCCGGTTGGCAAACATGGTATGCACATGTTGCTTTAAGCTTTATTTTGTTCAAGGTTGATTAATACATGTTACAGAAATGTGGAAATCAACTGCGGGACAGTATCCTTCATTTTGATGTTTATTAGCTTGTCAGATTTCTATGAAAAATGTGGGCTTAATGGTCAAACCAGTTCAAACTAAAAGTCGGGGCTCTCTTTTGCTCATTCCATTTATCAGGTTTTGAAATTATATACTTTGGGCATCTTGAAAGGAAACAGCTTTCTTGTCTACAGTCTCCTAGTTAAAAGATTTGATCTGCAAACTGATATCGTGTAGATTACAAACTGCGAATTCGGGGTTTTCAACTTCTAATGGAGACAAAGCTTTCTTGGCTAATGGTCAAAGTTTGAAACTATAAGTTGCTAGATTGTTATTGCCATGTCCTTTTCCCTCTCAAAATTCCTTGTGTACAGGAGATCTAGTAATATCTGGCCTTTCTCATTTTAATTTGCTTCTTAAAGAAGTATATAAAACCATAATCAACAGTGGTCTATAGAACGCAAAAATACATCTTCCTCATAGTTCGTAAAATGAAGATTAATTATTTACATTTCTGCATTTCAGCAGATGCATTTTGGAACAAACTGAAGTCCGCTGCTGAGAAGAAGGTATGCTTTGTTGCATCCACAAATTTTCTCTTGATTGATATTATGGCATTCATTCTTCATAACAATTAATACTCTTATTTTGGAGTTTGTAGTTCATTGGCCAATCCTGAATCTTTCCTCAATCTGCCAATCAGCTTTTAAGAGTACTTTTGTCTTCAATTTTTGTGACTATTCTATTGGTTTACTTTGCATGTGGAAGTTCCTTGATTCTTTTTACTTTTTGTGGTCAAAATGGTCTCTTTTATCTGCACCTACACACTCTAAAACTATGAGAATCGTGATAGGAATGGCGATTATTGGAGTTTTATTGGTCATAAAAATCGTGACAATCTGGATAAATATAAAATTGTCCTGAGTACAAAATGAAGTGTTCTGTCCAAGACAAGTTTGAATTTTTATTTTTTATTTTTATGCGACATCAATGGTCATTGCGTTTGTTACTTTGACTATAAGGGCCCCAAAAATTTTTATTTTTTGTGCAGACAAGTCTTTGTCTGCCTCATAGAATCACCCGTCATGTATAGTGCAGAAGCTTGAACAGGTAACTTTGAAATAAAAGTATGTGAGAAAAATGAAGTATGTAGATACCAGTGGTTTTAAACCATGATCAAACCAGATAGCTGGTTTGACCGGTTGAAAAAGGAATCAGGCGTGACACTGGTCTGGTTCTATGTTATAAACGGAAAATGTAAAATACCAATCAAAATTGGCGAACCGGTTACCAGGTAATCGGCGGTTTTCAAATCCAACCCTTTTCTTTAATCATCAATTCCATCTTCCATCATTGATGGATATCTCAAGTCCAAAACAGATAAAGTCACGTCATTCCTATAAACTTTAATTAAAGATAATAAGAAAACCCGATCAGAAAGTTCACCACCGCCTTCATTCCAACCCACCTTTATAAAGATTTGCTTTATCCTCTTCCTTAAACATAAAGAATTGAAAGATTTGATTGAGATCATTTCCTTATGGGAAATCTTCGATGCCTCTTCCAGCAAAACTTCGATAAAAAAAGTTCAGTTAAAGCAGTGTCAACAGTATAGTTCTTGTAGTAAAAGCTCCATCATGTATAGTGCAGAAGATTGAACAAGAAACTTTGAAATAATGTCATCAAAAAATGTATGTAGATACTAGAAGCATAAAAAGAATACATAACAACTTCATAGTCAGGTTGAATTGGAGGGTCTGTTTTGAACTTTGGGAAGAATGGTGACAAGTACAATATCTTGGGAAAATTTCTATCGTTTTTTCCTTTTAATCCACAAAAATAATAACTTTAATTCAATTTGTTAAAATGATTTGCATAAATATTGGTTTATATGTAAAAGTTTAAAGTATGCTAATACTGAAAGTTTGGAAGTTCATCCTAAATTGACATTTTGCTTTAATTACAAGATATAGGGAAGATACTTAAATTTGTCAGTAGCGACTTAGTAGAAGCTTAAAACCTTTTCAGGTACAGAATAATAACCTGAGAAAAGAGGCTACAAGAAGCAATCAAAAAGGAAACCATTTGAATCTTTAGTCATTAGGATAGAGACATTTATTTTCAATTAAAGCAAACCAATGATATTGAATGAGGCAAGGTTAGGGGAAGACCTAAATATGTCCAATCTTGTATTCCATTTGTAGAAGCTATGTTTTTTTTTTTTTTTTTCGGATTTGGAAAATTATGATTGAAAAAAGATGTTTTTGAATTTTTTTCTATATAATTGAGCAAAGTTAGAGTCCCTAGAACTTGTTGATTGTGGTATCATTTTATTCTTATATATTTGATATTTTTTACTGCTTTTCTTATTGATGATGTTAATCAGTGATACTTGGCACCCCCTAGAATGTTCTAGAAGTGCTTACGTGGCAATCTCATTAATGGTAGTTATGTAATTTAGCCCCAGCTGAGCTAGTAGACTGGTAGCCTCACGCCCCCCCTCATGTACATCTATAAATAAGAGGCTTGGGTGCCAAGAAAAGGGTCGCGCATTGTACTAATCTCTCCTCAGTAATATCAATCACAAATTCTCCTCAACTCTTCTATTTTCTCTCTCTACTTAGAAGCTAAATTCTAGCTTCGTCAATTGGCACCGTCTGTTAAGATGACCAGGGAATCGACAGATTTCCATCTCCTATAATCAATTCTCAATCATCTGAATTCTCTGTTTTTGCTTTGGGAAGGATGAAGAACCGAGGAACACGCCGAACCTCTAGCAAAGACGCTGAGGCGAGCAACCAACACCTCGTGGTGCATACCGATGAGGCAGAAAACATCGGTACACCAGTCAAGGTCCAACAGAAGCAGAACGACGTTCTGAAATACATCGCCAATTCGGAGAAGCGGGAGAACAAGACTCTATCAGAGCACTCAAACCGAGTAGCCACTCCACAAGCTGAACAACAACACGCTCTCGGCCGAAGACTTGGGAAACAGCCGGTTGACGCCATGAGTCCAACCGACCTGCGCCACAAAATAACAAAGACACGCTCGGACGTGCAATCTGACGAATCACACTCATCAACGAGCGAATCAAAAAGATTACCACTGAGTGAGATTCGGCGCACATTCCTCAAAAAACTCCAACTCAAGAGGACCCTCCCCGGCTGTTCTAAAACAGCTCGAGGAGCAGAGCCTTGAAAACAAAATTCAAGAGATTTTGAGGAAAAACAATTTAGTTATGAATACTCCTGCTCCGGCAGAGATTGATAGAGATCCATTCACAATCTCTATCAAGATTGAACCACTTCCAATGCAATTCAAGTTACCGGACCTCGACCGCTACAAAGGAGATTGTAATCCGTCCGATCATCTTCAGCACGTGGTAGCGGTCACAAGCTTTTATGACTATAGTGACACCACCCGCTGCAAATTATTTGCCACCACCCTTCGAGGTCCGGCTCAGAAGTGGTTCCAAGAGCTGCCGACGAAGTCAATCGCCACTCTCAACGACCTGGCGAAGTCCTTCCTCTACCACCTTCGAAGCAAATCAATACTGCAGAAGGACACGTCGCACCTCATGAACATTCGACAGAGGTCCGACGAATCGCTCAATAAATTTGTGGATCGATTTAACGATGAAGTGGTCCAAATACAAAAATGTAGATGAAAGAATTTTGGTTGCTGCGTTCTGTAGAGTCGCATCCTGACCCGGGAACAGATCATTGTCTCTGGTGATTCAGTGAACCCCAAAAAATGTACATTCAGGGTCCCCTCGGGGAATTGAGGTGAACCCTGAAAAGGTGCAAGCCACAATCGATATGAAAACCCCCACCTCGGTCAAGGAGGTTTAGAGACTCACCGTTAGAATGGCCGTCCTGAATCGGTTTCTGTCCAAATCGGCTGAGGGAGGCTTACCGTTCTTCCGGCTGATAAAGAAGACTGAGGATTTTAAATGGAACGAAGAGGCTCAGAAAGCCTTTGAGGAGTTTAAAGAATACTTGGGCAATTTGCCTGCCCAGGCAGATAGATCTAAGACTATCTTAATGGAAATTGATATAATTTAACAAATATAAAATTGATTAAGTTCTAAATGATATTTAAATAAAATAAACTTGAAATATAACAATTTTACAATGTTTGGAACTAGAGTTCTTACTTGAAAGTAATGCAGAGATAGGCTTGAGGTATGAAAAATCTCACACTTGATCTCACGTGTATCTAGAATTCTTTGAGATGTTCGTCTAATGTTCTATCGATATTCATCTGAAATAAAATGCCTTCTTAAATAGGCAGAAACGGAATCTCTAATAGTAGTAAATGGCCGACAGATGCCAATTACTTTTACAAAAGTAACTTTTACAAAAGTCTAAAGTAGTCATTATTTTGTCTATTCTTGGTCAAAAGTTGCTATCATTTCTTGAGTAATAATGCCGTCTGCTACTTTGTCAAAAGTTGCAATAATTTCTTCTGCTTTAGTGGTTGAGTAGTCATGTCTTGTGGTTGAGTAGTCATGTCTTTATGGTATCAGAGCCATTTGATCGAGCTCTTGTTTGGTTAACAACGATAAACTGTATTAAGTTTAAGGTCTTACTACAAGTCTAAGTGTAGCGTTGGTAAGCCCTGAATAGCGTTGGTCAGCCCGTTTAAGCGTTGGTAAGCCCGAGAGAGGGTGTTCCCGTGGGTGGTCCCGTGTAGGGTGTTCCCGATACATCTAGATAAGTAGACAGGGAAATTAAATTTAGTATGGCTAATTTGTTAAACAAATTAGGTTCAATGAAATTAACTGATAATATATCAAACTCAGAAAGTAGTTCTACTACTAATGAAATGGAAATTAATATAGCACAAATAGAACAAAAGCTTAATAATTGGTGTATTCCTAGACAAAATATATCTACTTTTTATAAAAAAGGATCGTTTGAATTCCTTCAAGATTATTCAATAAAAACATCTGAATCTACGATTCCTATTTCAAAACAGCTTGATTCAATAAATTTATTATCTTAATTTCATTTATTATTACATAAAAGAAATAATTATAAATTTTTACGTATTGGATGTGTTCAAGTGGCTATAAAACCACTTATGAGACTTGGATTAGATATTCCAATTCTTTTATGTTTAAGAGATGCTAGGCATCTTAACTTTTCAAACTCTCTTTTAGCAATATTAGAATCCAATTTAGAAAACGGTCCAATCTATTTCAATTGTTATCCAAATTTTTCTTTGGATTTAAATGATCCAAATATTATAAATGCTTTAACATTAAATATTCAAACAAAAAATATAGAATTTACAGATAATTCTAGACCATTAGCTTTGGTTTATAGAGTTTACTACAAAGTTATGAAAACTACTATTAATCCAAAAGCAATAATGAGTTCTCCAAAGGAGAAACTTTATTGTTTGAAGCAAATTTGAATGATTTAAATTCTGTCTCTTATACACATCTAGATCCTATGTAGGAAGCCTGTCTCTTATACACATCTAGATGTGTATAAGAGACAGGGCTGTAAAAAGTATTCCTAGAATACCCAGTAATATTTCAAATATTATTGAGTTTACAGATGGTTCTGTTCAACTACAGTTCGACAGACAATCTGCTTTTGCCCCCGGGAGAGCATCTACCTCTTCTGTTCCAGCTAGTATTCATGAAAAAGCAGAAATTGAAAAAGGAAACCTAAAATAAATGTTTGATTATCTTTTAAAGTAAAAATTGTAGGATTTAAATCATGTTAATAGCTGTCTCCTTATTCATCATCCATCTAGATGTGTGATGAATTTGGACATGACTTATGTATTATCTTAACAGATTAAACTCTTAAATTAGATAAAGAATTACTAAGAAAATATTTTAATGATATAAAAAATAATGAACAAAGAAAATGGTATTTAAATAATTTTGATAAAACTCAACAGAGTGAAATTAGAGAAGTTTATTACAAAGATATGGAAAGAATTAAATTAAATATAGATTTTTTCAAATGGTTTGAAATTTATTGTTCAAACAAAGATATTAAGAATCAATTTATTAAACAATATTTAAGAGTTACTTCTAAAGAATCTACTTCAAATTCACAAAAGGTCTTATACACCTCTACCCTCCGGTATAAGAGACAAAAATTATTCATAGAGGAAATCCTATTACTGACTTCACCTATTCCTCTTTATGTACTTTTCTTGAGACTAGATAAAACTCCAACTATTAAAGATTTAGATAAAATTGTTAAACAAAACAATTAGCTACTAATCAAGTTTTAAATACTATGTCTTCTCATCTTTTAGATATTGAAAAAGAGATCAAGACTCCTGTTAGTCTTCAATCTCCTTTTCATAAGCCTCCTAATCCAGCACCAAATCAACCTTTATTCAAACATTATGAATTATTAGAAAATAGTACCATAGGTTCTAATAATGATAAGAAATTGATTGATGAAATTGTTGATAAGTTAAAAAACTTAGACATGGATAAAAAGAAAGAAAATAAACAAAAGGACAAATTGCAACAATTACTCTAGAAGAATTAAAAGAAGATAATCAAATTAATAAGATAGCAAAAGGATCTGTAAGAACAGAAAGAATTCCTTTTAGAAAAAATTATTACTCTAGACCGTCTTTTCCTGATATGCAATATGAGGAAAGACATACTATTGCCTTATCTTCGTATAATGGTGATGGTATTTGTGAATGGAACATCGATGGACAAACTGACCATCAGATGTATAATACTATTCAAGAAATGGGTATAGGAAAATCAAGATGTGTATAAATTAATTGCTGCCTTATTGACACAATTACATTATAAAATAATATTTTAAATTTTAATTCGAAGATTATCTGATGCTAGAAATTCCTTATGCAAAACTTACTTATGGGCGATATAATAAATTATGTCAATATAGAAGCTTTAGCTCTTTGCACAGATATAAAGTTAAAAAGTCAGCTTAAGAAAGACCATCAAATTACAAGAAAAGAGTTGGGATCATTTTGTAATGATTTTGGCTTTGAAAAATTAACTGCACCATCTAGTAAAATTAAACATTCCAAAAAATATTCTAAGTCTAGAAAAACTTATTCTAAACCAACCTATACAAATCAGTCTAAAACTAAAAGTTTTAATAAAAAACCATCTTATTCTAAGAAAACCAAATCTTCGGCCGCTTATAACATTTATGTTATAAGTGTGGTACTCAGGAACTAATAGTAATTGTGATATTATTTGAAAGTTTCTTTGTTAGAATTAGAACAAAATACAAAAGAAAAAATCTTTAAATATTGGTTAATGAAGAATTATCAGAAGATAGTATTTCTTCTTCTGAAGAAGAAATAGAAAATATTCATGCTATTCAAGAAGAATCTTCTGATAAAGAAGATTTTGAATCTGGATCAGAGATTGTGGTTGTATAGGAGTATGTACCTGCTCTTATCAATCTATTAATGTTAGCTCAAATCAAAATAAACAATTTTTCTTTGATCTTTTAGACAAGATTGAAGATCCAGATACGAAAAGAGAATATCTTTTAAAATTAAGAGATATTGTTATTCAAACTGAAAAACCTAAAGTTGAACCATTTAATCTACAAGAAATATTCAATAGATTAAAAGCACCAGCTAATATTACAATAAGTGATTTACAGCAAGAAATAAATCAAATTAAAAAAGATATAAAATTATTATCCTATATAGGAGCAGTACAAAATCAGGTCCCTATTCCAAGAACTCCTGATAAATTTCAGGCGTCACCTTCTACTCAAAATCCTTCTATTAATTCTCCTTCATCCTCTCCTACATCATCTTCTCAAAGCCAATATGTCCTAAAAGACTATGTCAAACCCCTTATTTTTCTTGAACAAGGTCATACTAATTCTTCTTTTAAATAATTATTTGACATCTAATTCAGTCCAGTCAAGGATTTTGAGTCTGTCTCTTCAAAATATTGGTTTATTCAAGAAGTACCAAGAAAGACTAGGCAGTATTATGAATTTATACTGATTGATACTAAAAGTGTGATATATTGA
Source organism: Cinchona pubescens (assembly GCA_025175665.1). Classification (NCBI taxonomy): domain Eukaryota; kingdom Viridiplantae; phylum Streptophyta; class Magnoliopsida; order Gentianales; family Rubiaceae; genus Cinchona; species Cinchona pubescens. Next base: position 3,406,913 of record JANKKI010000016.1, read on the forward strand.
ATATATTCCAGAGGACATAAGAAAGAATACAAACAAAGACTGTCCAAAGGAGGAGACTCCAATGTTTTCTATAATTATTCAAAAATTAAGATAAAAAGAATACTCAGACTTTCTGATTGGCCTAACTCAAATTACAATACTCAAGTTGCTTTCACCGTTCAGTGGACTGGATAACTTTACAATTATTATGACTATATCAAAGTATGGTTTTCGAGTAATATTTTAGCCTTTAATCATTCATGGTTTATCTAATTTGACAAGGATTTATCAATGATTCCAAGATGGTTTTACGATTGGTGGGATGATTTCGGAGCAAATGCACAAATTCTGCCACCAAATTACTACAAAGAGTTTATCAAATTCTGTCAGCAAAATAGCAGAGAAATTAATGATCCTACTATGACTTTGTAATTTTTCAAGAAACACAAATTACCATTTATTATGGCATGAAATTTTAATAAAACTGATGTTTACGGATTACCAAATCTATCAAGAGAATACAGAATTAAATGGTGGAATACTATTAAAGATCTTGAAGAAACTTGTTCTTCACCTATTCAAGCATCCGAGTTTTTTACTACTAAGAGTAAATTTCAAAGTATGATGGCATCCACCTCTAGTAAAGAAGAATTCAAGAAACAATTACAAGACGCACTAAGTCAGATATCTGAAGAAGAAGATAACAATTCTACTCAAAAGGATGATCAAGATCCATTCTACCAAAATGAAGATGACTGTTACGGCATCTTCTCTCCAATTCCATAAAGACATGACTACTCAACCACAAGACATGACTACTCAACCACTAAATGGAAGAAATTATTGCAACTTTTGACAAAGTAGCATACGGCATTATTACTCAAGAAATGATAGCAACTTTTGACCAAGAATATATTGATGACAAAATAATGACTACTTTAGACTTTTGTAAAAGTTACTTTTGTAAAAGTAATTGGCATATGTCGGCCATTTACTACTATTAGATATTCCGTTTCTGCCTATTTAAGAAGGCATTTTATTTCAGATGAATATCGATAGAACATTAGACGAACATCTCAAAGAATTCTAGAGTGAGATCAAGTGTGAGAGTTTTCATACCTCAAGCCTATCTCTGCATTACTTTCAAGTAAGAACTCTAGTTCCAAACATTGTAAAATTGTTATATTTCAAGTTTATTTTATTTAAATATCATTTAGAACTTAATCAATTTTATATTTGTTAAATTATATCAATTTTCATTAAGATAGTCTTAGATCTATCTGCCTGGGCAAGTTATGTGGTTGAGTAGTCATAATAATTGTAACTCGGGGGACCGAGGAACACGCCGAACCTCTAGCAAAGACGCTGAGGCGAGCAACCAACACCTCGTGGTGCATACCGATGAGGCAGAAAACGTCGGTACACCCCCAGTCAAGGTCCAACAGAAGCAGAACGACGTTCTGAAATACATCGCCGATTCGGAGAAGCGGGAGAACAAGACTCTATCAGAGCACTCAAACCGAGTAGCCACTCCACAAGCTGAACAACAACGCGCTCTCGGCCGAAGACTTGGGAAACAGCCGGTTGACGCCATGAGTCCAACCGACCTGCGCCACAAAATAACAAAGACACGCTCGGACGTGCAATCTGACGAATCACACTCATCAACGAGCGAATCAAAAAGATTACCACTGAGTGAGATTCGGCGCACATTCCTCAAAAAACTCTAACTCAAGAGGACCCTCCCCGGCTGTTCTAAAACAGCTCGAGGAGCAGAGCCTTGAAAACAAAATTCAAGAGATTTTGAGGAAAAACAATTTAGTTATGAATACTCCTGCTCCGGCAGAGATTGATAGAGATCCATTCACAATCTCTATCAAGATTGAACCACTTCCAATGCAATTCAAGGCTGTAATAGGATTTCCTCTATGAAGTCTCTTTTACACATCGTTCGATCGGAGGTATAAGAGACGTGGTAGCTGGTTTGTGAGCTTTTATGAAAATTCTTTAGAAGTAACCGCTTATTTTATTTGAGCTAACATTAATTCGATTGATAAGATCAGAACTGTCTCTTATACACATCTACGAAGTCAATCGCCACTTTCAACGACCTGGCGAAGTCCTTCCTCTACCACCTTCGAAGCAAATCAATACTGCAGAAGGACACGTCGCACCTCATGAACATTCGACAGAGGTCCGACGAATCGCTCAATAAATTTGTGGATCGATTTAACGATGAAGTGGTCCAAATTAAAAATGTAGATGAAAGAATTTTGGTTGCTGCGTTCTGTAGAGGCATTCGACCCGGGAACAGATCATTGTCTCTGGTGATTCAGTGAACCCCAAAAAATGTACATTCAGGGTCCCCTCGGGGAATTGAGGTGAACCCTGAAAAGGTGCAAGCCACAATCGATATGAAAACCCCCACCTCGGTCAAGGAGGTTTAGAGACTCACCGTTAGAATGGCCGTCCTGAATCGGTTTCTGTCCAAATCGGCTGAGGGAGGCTTACCGTTCTTCCGGCTGATAAAGAAGACCGAGGATTTTAAATGGAACGAAGAGGCTCAGAAAGCCTTTGAGGACATCTTTAAAGAATACTTGGGCAATTTGCCGAGGCTCGCGTCTACGCAAAAAGGAGAACCGCTATACTTGTACATCTCAATCACCGAATTGGCGGTCAGCTCGGTTCTACTGAAGCAAGACGAGCATGGCAAACAGTGCCCCGTTTATTTCGTAAGCAAAGTGCTTCAAGGTTCGGAAAAAAATTACACCCCTATCGAGAAGGTAGCTTTCTCATTGGTGGTGTCAGTTCGGAAGCTAAGACCTTACTTTCATGGTTACAAGATAATTATTTTGACCAACCTCCCTTTGAAGAATATATTAAGCAAACCTGACGCCTCGGGAAGAATGCTAAAATGGTCTGTAGAACTGTTCGAGTTCGATATAGAATTCAAGCCTTGGATAGCAATCAAAGCACAGGCTTTCGCAGATTTCGTTCGCTAAAAGCTGTGGCACTGAGAAGGTTGATCTCATCATGGCAATTGATCAAGCAAAAGAGCAGCAAACGAGAGAAGACCTCACATGGGAGCTTCATGTTGACGGAGCTTCGTGTGAATCCGGAGCTGGAGCAGGAATAATAATTTGATCCCCAGAAGGGGACTATCTCACATATGCCCCGAGGTTCGGATTCACGGCGACCAATAATGAAGCTGAATACGAGGCCTTCATCTGTGGGTTGGAAATGGCCCATCAGATGGGAGCCTGAAAAATACATTCCGACTCTCAGCTAGTCGTGAATCAAAGCTTAGGAAACTACGAGGCTCGAAGAGTAATCTTAAAAAGGTATCTAGTCGAGGTCAAAAGTTGGATAGCAAAATTCATAAAGGTGGACGTCGTTAAGATTGCCCGAACAAGAAACACGCATGCCGATGCTCTGTCAAAACTAGCCTCGGCAATATACTCACATTTGACAAAAGAGATTTTGGTAGAGGTACGAGAACGCAGGTCTGTTGACTTCTCAGAAAGAATCTCTTGTATCCACCTGGACCTCGGTTGGATGGAGCCCATAATAAATTATCTCAACGACGAGAAACTTCCTGAAGACCTGACCGAGGCCAGAAGGATCAAATACAAAGTTGCCAAGTATACGCTTATTGACGGAATCCTGTATAAAAAAGTGTACTTGTGCCCTCTGTTGAGGTGCCTCACACCTTTCGAAGCTAATTATGTGCTACGAGAGGTACACGAGGGCATATGCGAAAATTACGTCGGTCCTCGAAGCTTAGCTCGCAAGGTCCTGCTAGCCGGGTATTATTGGCCGACCTTGCACTCGAACGCTGACACCTTGGTGCGGAAATGCCACCACTGTCAAAAACATGCGCCGATCCCCTGAAGGCCCGGCTCGAACATGGTCCCTATTCAGAGCCCATGGCCATTTGCTCAATGGGGAATTGACATATTGGGCCCACTTCCCAGAGGGATAGGCAAACTTGAGTTCGTGGTAGTGGCGGTTGATTACTTCACCAAGTGGACTTCTTGAGGCCGAGCCCGTGGCCACAATTTCTGGAAAAACAATTGAAAAGTTCTTTTGGAAAAATATTGTTTGCCGGTTCGGTATCCCTGCTGTGATCGTTTCTGACAATGGAAGGCAATTTGAAGGGGAGCCTTCAAGAGCTTCTGCGCTAACCTCGGCATCAAACAACACTTCACCTCCGTCGCTCATCCACAAGCGAATGGACAGAGTGAAGTATGCAACCTAACCTTATTGAAAGGGCTCAAGACTCGACTCGAACGAGCCAAGGGTGCTTGGGTCGATGAATTGCCTAGTGTCTTATGGGCGTACAGGACCACACCTCGAACAGCCAACGGAAACACTCCGTTCAGTTTGACTTACGGATCCGAGGCTGTTATCCCTGCGGAGATCGGGCTACCCTCGGCATGAGTGTCCTTGTGTGCCTTGGAACACAGCGATGAGGCCCTACGAGCTAACCTAGACCTACTCGAAGAAGAGAGGTTGGATGCGTCCATCCGAGAGGCCATGGCCAAACACTACAATGCCAGGGTCAAGCATCGGTACTTGCGGCCTGGAGACTTGGTACTTCGAAAAAACGAAGCAAGCCTTGTAGAAGGGACTAGGAAGTTGGACCCAAACTGGGAGGGCCCCTATCATGTAATAGAAGCTCACACTTCGGGCTATTACAAGTCAGTTGACATGAAAGGAGAACCTGTTCCCAGAATGTGGAACATTGTAAATTTGAAGAAATATTATCAAGGAATGTAATAAAATTTCCTTCTCAAAAGAAAGAAATTACCTCGTCTAACAAACACGTCAATCACATTCGAGCTGTTCCACCCCTAAGAGGCCCGGATCAAGTTCAACACAAAAACAAAATCGAGCTGCTCCAACCCTCAGAGGTCTGGACCCAGTTCAACATAAATGCAAGTGTTGAGGGCTGAGACTTAGTAGTCCCCCCTCAAGGGCCGAGACTTAGTAGCCCCCAAGCAAAATTGAGCTGCACCAATCCTCAGAGGTTCGGTTCAAGATCAACACACGAAAATAAAATCGAGTTGCTCCAACCCTCAGAGGTTCGGACCCAATTCAACATAAATGCAAATGTTGAGGGCAAAGGCTTAGTAGTCCCCCTCAAGGGCAGAGGCTTAGTACCCCCCCAAGCAAAATCGAGCTGCACCAACCGTCAGAGGTTCAGTTCAAGTTCAACACAAAAACAGAATCGAGCTGCTCCAACCCTCAGAGGTTCGGACCCAGTTCAACATAAATGCAAATGTTGAGGGCAGAGGCTTAGTAGTCCCCCTCAAGGGTAGAGGCTTAGTAGCTCCACCTCGCAAAATCGAGTTGCACCAACCTTCAGAGGTTCGGTTCAAGTTCAACATGAAAACAAAGTCGAGCTGCTCCAACCCTCAAAGGTTCGGACCCAGTTCAACATAAATGCAAATGTTGAGAGCAGAGGCTTAATAGTCCCCCCTCGAGGGCCAAGGCTTAGTAGCCCCTCCTCAAATAAAATCGAGTAGTTCCGACCCTCAGAGGTCAGGCCTTAGCTCAACAGTGAGACAAAATTGAGCTACTCCAACGCTCAGATGTTCGGATCCAGTTCAACATGAAAACAAATTCAAGCTGCTCCGACCTCAAAAGAGGCTCGATAGCCCTTCTCAAACAAAGCAATACTTCTCCGACCCTGAGAAGTCTGACTCGAGTTAATGGCTAAGCGAACATGAGGAACTAAGTTTAGTTCTTTTGCCTCAATTCGGAAGGGTGCAAATAAGGCCTAAATTCAAAACGAAAGTGGGACTTAGACAATTTTCTATGCTGTTATTCTTAAGTGTTATAAGCTTGTTATCTCCTTATATCTTTGCCTTATATGCAGGAAACAAATAAAATGAAAAGCAAGTAAAGGAAAGAAGTAAAGAAAAGACGAGGCTTTTATAGAGAAGACGAAGTTGTCAAAACTTGAAAGTTTCATTGAATGATCCTAACTATTACTTAAAAATGCCTAGAGCTATTACAAAAGAATCACATCAGTCTGCGGAGCAGAAGTGGAAGGCTCGGCTGAGGGAGGTGGAGGCCTGGTTGGTAGGATCAGACTCAGCTTCGGGATCTACACCCTGAATCAAGGCAGTCGCTTCAGAAGCTCCAGGGATCGGTACTAGGGCCTTGAATTGAGCTGTAAACCATTGATGACCTCCTCAGTAACAGAGGCATCATATGGCAACCCCACGTACAGATCAGGATTCTTCACCAAGTGGTCACATGCCAGTGTGAACCCCATGGAGAAGACCTTCTTGGTGAACTCTTTTAGCATCTCATCTGCCTCATCCGAAGCCACGAACTCGTTTCTTCCTTCGATCCGCAACTCCCTCTCCCGTGAAGCAAACTTCGCCTCGGCCAACTGGGCCTCTTCCTGAACTTGAAGGACCCTCTGCTCTAGATCCGCGATCCTCTTATCTCGATCGCTGATGTCAACCTGAAGGGTCTTCTTTTCTAGCTTGGCCTGGCGAAGCTTGTCTCTCACTTCGGTCAGCTTGGCCTTCCACTCATCATACTTCTTCCCCGCCTCAATGTTGCATTAATCAGGTCATTGGCTTTAACAGCCTCCTTCACTATTTGATCTACACCGGACTTGGCGTGAGCCAACTCCTGCTTCATGGAATTGATGTCAGAGTTGAAGGAGGCCTCGCGCTCGGCAACGGCGGGCAAGATAGTAACAGCTTGCGAAGGAACAAAGGTGTCAACTAAAATACCAAGTGCAAAAAGTTGAAATTTTGAGAAAGCCCAGATACACTTGTGTTCATCAAGCTGACGTGAAGCTCGTCTAGCCTTTATTGTGGAGTAAGCCTCTTTACGTAGGCTACGTCCCGAGTCAGAGCAACCATCTTCGCCTGCTCGCGAGCCACCCTCGGGAATTGCGCTCGGTCGTTTATATCGATCGGCGGGGTGGGCCGGAGCTCGGTACTCCCCGAGGTGAGGGGAACCGGAAGAGGGTCAACGGTCAGTTGACCCCAAGGCAAATCTTGTGACCCCACGGACTTCCTCTCCTCCTCAGGGTTGTATTTTTTATCAGCTGAAAAAAAAAGGGGTTGGTTCTCAACCGGGAAGAAAGGCAAAAAGTGAGAAAGAAGAAAGCTCGGTAGACCTTAGCATAGGAGGTGATGAGTTTCTTTGACAACGGGGCATTTCCGGAGCCCTCCCCGGCAGTCCTCACCCGAGCCACCGGACCGGAGGACCTTGAGGGTGCCGACGAAGAGGTGAGGACCATTGCCGAGGAGGGACCCTCCCCGAGGCTGGCAGTTTCCCTAGACCTCTTCCTGGTAACCCGAGCTGGCCCAGGCTCGGGGTGAGCAGCCGAACTCAGAGCCAACGTGACCGAGTTCTCAGCACCCGAACTCTTCGGGGTCCTCCCGGCCTCAGTTGGTCCGGGGGTACCGAAGCACTTCCCGAAGGCGCGCTAGTGGTGGCAGATGAGGATCCGCTCGCAGTTGATGGTGAGGGCTGGCTGGAAAAGTCCCCACTAGTTTTCAGGTGTGGTGGACACTAGCCCCTTAGAAATGCTCTGAGCTCTGTAGAAGACGAGGTCAGTAAAAATAAAAAAAAAAGCGAGAAAGAGATGACCTTTAGACGAGGGTCGTAGCTCGGAAGGATGTGATGGGTAGGGAACAGTCCCGTCTAGGCGAGGATGTTGTTGGATAAAATGGCAGGCTGGTTGTTAAAATTTATTCTAAGGTTGGATTCTATGAGTCTCCTGGCATATATGGAGTCCGGGGGAGAGGCATTTTTGGTTTTGAGGTTTTCTTTGGCAAGGTTCCAAGGGCCTCAAGGCATTGGAGGGTCGAGGTATCAGGCAAAGAAAAATGACTTTTTCCAGTCGTGAATAGATGAAGGGTTTCCCGAAGTGAGCTATTTGCCCGCGGTTCGAGGTGAAATGTAAAAGAATCCCCTCGCAGGGGATAGCTTCAGCATCATCCTAAAGGTGTCTAAGGATAGGGGATGTTGTGTAATTTGCAAAGGAGGGAGAATCTGGCAATAAGCCGAAGTGCGTTTGGGGTTAGTTGGGATATACTAATATCCCAGTGGTCGGACAGATGGACGAGGAGAGGTGCTATCGGTAATCTCAGCCCCGCCTCAGCTGTTCCTGGTAACTACTGTTAAGTAACCAGGAGGAGGTAGGTGGCCTCGGTCCTCGGCAGTAGGGAGTTTGATGTGCACGTTCTTAGGAAAACGGTATCTATCCCTAAGTATTTTAATGTCCTCAGGGTCAAGAGCGTTTGATATGTCTAGTGTTTGGAGGTTGGGGTGGTCATCCTATGGAGGTTCGGCAAGGACGAGTTCGGGGGGAAAGTTTAGGGGGACTGTTGCCAGGAGAGCCTCATCTGAAGGATTCAGGAGCCTATCGGTGGCGTCTACGGGGGAAGGAGGTACTGGCGTGCTAATGAGAGAGGAAAGAGTGAACGTACCGGCCATGATCTTCTATTTGAAAGGCGAGTGAGGTTTAGGGGAAGCAGAGATCTTGGAGGACTTCTTATGGTATTCGATAGGGACGATGAGCGGCAGTCGGCGGTCGGCGACTGGGGAAATCGAATGCAAGGGTGGTGAGCAAAGGTGAGGATGTGAATGGCAGGGGAAGTAAGAGAGCAAAGGGAATGAATAGTGAAGGAAAAATAAGAGTTGAAGGAAGAAAGTAAAAGTGAGCAAGGGAAAAAGAGAGACTTGGGAAAATTGGGGGTATAAATAGGGGAGGACCTTCTAGAGTATTCCATGAATCTGGAGGGAAAACCATCAAGTTTGAAATAAACGAGGGGTTTCAGCGGGAAAAACGAGGCTTCTCGGCGAGGAAAACGAGGCATTTTGGCGTGAAAAACGAGGCATTTTGCAGCAAAATCGGAACAAGTAATGCTGCGCAATAAATGAAATTCAGCGCATGGGGACTCAGCAAAAACGTCACTGCAGCCGTGTCTTGTCCAGGGCCCACGGGCTACCTTAGCCTCGGATCGGTAGGACAAACACGGGGGTGTTCCAAGGTTTATGCACCTCGGTTCGGTAAAAGGGGGTCAGTTGCAATCATCCGGGTACTGCGGACAGCCATTTTCAGCTCGGTCCCTACCACGAGGATATGTACCGAGCCCAGGGGACTATTGATGATGTTAATTAGTGATACTTGGCACCCCCATAGATTGTTCTAAGAAGAAGTGCTTACGTGGCAATCTCATTAATGGTAGTTATCTAATTTAGCCCCAGATGAGCTAGTAGACTGGTAGCCTCACGCCCCCTCATGTACATATATAAATAAGGGGTTTGGGTGCCAAGAAAAGGGTCGTGCATTGTACTAATCTCTCCTCAATAATATCAATCACAAATTCTCCTCAACTCTTCTATTTTCTCTCTCTACTTAGAAGCTAAATTCTAGCTTCGTCACTTATTATCGTATAGTTACGGTGAATGAGTTGGATCTGAATCTTGCTTAATCAAACAAAATACTAGGAGTTTAATGGGATTTTTGTTGTCTTGAAAAGACGGGAATTTTTGTATATCTTGGACTTTAGACCTGACTAGTTCTGTTCAGTTTATGGCTTCTAAAAGCCTGGTTGTAAATGTAATGCAAGTTCTATTTGGACCTGACTAAAAGATATGTTTAGAGATGGGACATTTGCATATCGAGGACATCAGACATGACTAGTTCTGTTTATGGTCTACTTCTGCCATCCTGGTTGTAAAGGCAATGAGAGCTCTGGTAAAGTGAAGGGGAAAGAAATTGTTAGAATAAAGATCAAAGTTAAAAGTCTGGTTCTGGTGGTTAAAGAGCTAAGGATTACAAGTGGGTGAAGAGGGACTAGTTTGTGCCTTCAGTATAAGTTACGTGAACCAATCAAATTTCTTGACAGTACTTGTCCATAAGCTTCAAATAAGACAAAAGGTAGCTTGTTTGATCCTGTACGGAGTAATTCTGCTAGTGTGTTGGGTTTACACTTCTAATGCAATAGTGCTATTGAGTTGATATTTGTGTATTAATTTCTGATTTTGTTGATCCTAATAGGATTCGCAGGTGCTGTTCTTCTATGTTTTTTGATTTATGTTGGTGATGTTAATGCTTTAATCAACCTGAAATGGATATTTGAACTTGCAGTTTCTTTTTGGTTGCCCACCACAAACCTACAGTGTTTACAGTTGTAATACTGTTACATTTTTGGATTAATACATCATCATATACATGGAAAGGATAAATTTGCAAAACTGATCTCACTCAATTGAGAATTGAGAATTGTTAATTGTCCATACCGCAAAGGCCCCCGTGGGGCAATAGCATATATCACAGCACAGTATATAGGAGGGAATCGAACTTTTCCTATATATGGTAATTCTTTAGTAAAAGCACTACATTTTGTAGTCTAAGAATCTATTGATTAATCTACCAAAATGTTCAAAGCAAACAAAAGAGAAAGCAAAAGTAACACGCACAAATACAAGTCAGATAGATGTATTGTGGTTTCAAAATAAGCAATGATATGCATCCAGCATCCTAGGAATAGAGCACTAGTAATCTAATCCATCTCCTATAAAGTCATGTTCATCTTCCTCATAATTGGAGTTCAGTAACACTCAACATTTCCTCTTCACTCTCCTCATTATCATATATTCAAATTCTTGTTCAATGTCAATAAGGCGAACAATTGGAGTTGAAGGAGAAGAAGAGGAGAGAGTACCTATACAAGCAGAGGTTGGGAGAAAAAGAGAGAACTGAGCTGGAAAACGAGAGAGGAAAGTTGAGACAACACTTTTTTGTCCTTCAGTTTGTGCAGATGTGCCCCTTGTTCTTGTCTATAATGGTACTAATTTAAGTGCAATGTAATTTGGTACGCATGGATGCACAATGATTGATGTACAACCAGTTCATATTTCAGTTAGATTAAATCCACAATAATCAAATGGCCCAGAACATCTCCATAATTTGAGGAATGCAATCTGTTTTAGTGATATTGGTTATGCGCTAAAACACACGTACTCTGTTATCAATTAAGCAACTCAGGCAACACCAGGAAACAATTTAAAGAGTTGGTGAAGAATTATGTATGTTATAGAATCCCTTCAGTTGTTAAAGACAGATTAAATCCACAATAATCAAATGGCCCAGAACATCTCCATAATTTCAGGAATGCAATCTGTTTTAGTGATATTGCTTATGCGCTAAAACACACGTACTCTGTTTCAACTTCAATATCAATTATGCAACTCAGGCAACACCAGGAAACAATTTAAAGAGTTGGTGATGAATTATGTATGTTATAGAATCCCTTCAGTTGTTAAAGACAGATTTTGTTACAAGGATTTTTCCTGCAGCAGGTAAACAAGGGATGACTAGTACTGTGCTCAAATAGGCTGCTTTTTGTACAATCATGTAAAGTGGCCTCTCTATCCTTATTAATTACATTTAAATAATTTTATGCATGTTTATTTTTTCTGTAACCTAATAGTACATTTAACTTGATTGACCTTCCTCTTGGTAAAGGAAGAGAAAATAGGTACCATGATTCCTAGCTTATAACTAGCTTTGGAAGATTTCATCAAGCTTGAAATATGACAACAAAGGGAAGTGGCATAGATCTTTTATTACAGTTTGTTTGATTGTGTAACAGGTCGGTCCAACTGAGGCAGAAAAGATATGTCAGGCATTTCGACGAGTTTATAAGAGACTTGTAAGGATTTTAGTTATTTTTATATTTCGCACCTTGTTATAGTTATTTTCCTTTCTCTGCTTTTTTTTGTTGCCAAGGACCTTGGAACAACTGGTTCCTCTTCTCTTCTAGATGTAGTATTTTACATAGCCAATTTCTGTTTTTCTTTCAGGTGTATGAAGAATTGAGTTCAGAAGCTGCTCAGAGCTTTATACACTCTTTGGGAAATCCGAAAAGTAGATACCGGTCTTGTTGTTTTAGGCAGCAGGAGGTTGTTGATTTAGCAATGGTATGGCTCAGATGTGTGCAAGATCCGCAAAAATTATTCATGGCCTGCTGAAATTGATGAACACGATGGAGGTTGAGATAGCTACCTTGTGCTGGAAATTGAGGAAGCTTTGGTTTTGCTTGATCACCCACTGGATAGTGATTTTGTGTGGATTCTGGTGAAAAAAAATTGGTTCTGTAGGATATAAGAACTTGTAAGAAACAGATTTGAGCGTGGCGAATGAAGCGAATTTAGTGGAAAAGCTAAATAAGACCACCAAGTTTCTAATCAGTTATCTGATTCTCTCTAATTCTTTTTTTTTTTTTTTTTAACCTATTTAAGACCATCATTTTGCTTTAACCGTAATTGTACTGTATGCAATTTCATTAGTGGCTTTGTACATTGTAAGCTTGGATGACCATTACCCGTATATCCTACAATGGCAGGTTCGAAGTTCGGACAAGAAAATAGTCTTAGCCAGCTGGTTGAAGCCAATTCTGCATTATTGTTATTCAAAGTGAAAGTAAGAGAAAAATTGGAAGTAAAAGCAACATTTTGAGATTTCTTTTCTTATTCAACAGAAGATGTGAAGACTAATGCTGGTTTGCTATCTTTGTTAGGCGAACTTCGCTTGCAACTCTGGAAGGACCAATCTGCCTTTACTTATTTATTTATTTATTTATTTTTAATTTATTTCTTTTTAAACACCTAACGCCGGTAAACACAGGATGGATGAAGAAAAACACTACTTATTTTTTCCCGGGTTAATGTCATTTTAGCCTTCCAAATTAAGTAAAAATCATAACATAGCCCTCCAAACTGAAAATATTCTATTTTGGCCCTCAAAATTGAAAAAAGTATTTCGATATGGCCTTCTGTTTGTTTTCTATCTAATCAAAGACATTGACGGTATAAAACTTATGAATTTGGGAATTTTTTGAAAACGATCAAAAGTGATAGGAGTATTAATAATAAAATGCAAAATAACCCTCACACTTTTGATTGTTTTAAAGAAGTTTCCAAATTAATATGTTTTACATAGTCAATCTCTTTGATTAGATAGAAAACAAACGGAGGGCCAATGGGCCATATAGAAACCATTTTTTTCAATTTCAAGGACCAAAATAGAACTTTTTCGATATAGAGTGCCATGTTGGCATTTTTACCTAGTTTGAAAGGCTAAAATGGCATAATCCCTTTTCCTTTCTCATTTTTAACTTGACATTTTGTCGAACTAGTTGAACACAAAAATATTTATGAAATTTCATATCAATTTAAACTTAGCTTGACCTAATTCCTTTTTGTTTTTTGAAACCAATCTTATTCATGTGATTCATTGTCCTCATGGAGAAGAAGAAGAAGAAAGCAAGGGATAGAGAAAATAGTTAGTCATAAGAAAGAAAAATAAAAGGGAGAGAGGTAGAAACAAAGTCGGCCATTGGAGATAGGATAAGATTTGAAGACTTGCAGGTCACACTAAGGAGTGATAGAGGCAATAGAGTGATGCGGCACAAGTTGTATGTGCGGCTTAGTGATAACTTTTGTAAAAGAGAGTTATATGCATGTGTTTTAATTAGGTTTTGAGTTAATCCAGAGCGTTTTTTTGTAGAATTTGAGGTTTTTTTAGTTAGAATTATATTGTAAGTGTTTTAGGTAATTTATTGATGTATTTTTATGTATTTTATAGGTTTTGTATAAATTGGGGTCCAACTGGATGATTAGCACATGAATCAAGAAGATTGAGTGAAAATTGAAAATGCTGAAGTTGGCAACTTCAACCAAGAGGAGTTGCCAGTGCCGAGGACGAGTAGGATCTAGGCGAAAATTCACTGTCGCCGTGATGCTAACAAGGGTGTTGGAGGTGCCAGCACTGTGACAGTAGCAGGAACTTCGCGATTTTTAGCCTTTTAGGGTTCTAGGTTTTCATTTGGAGCTCGGTTAGATGTGTTTCGAAATTTATTCAGCGTTTTACACTTTGTGACTCGTAGAGACCTACAAATAAGTATTTAAAACACCAAAATATTAATTTTCCTTCTGCTCCCCCTTGGTGGCTTGAAGTCTAGAGTAGGGCTTTTTACTTTTGTAAGAAGGATGCAAGAGCAAACTCAAGATTGACAATTTTGGACCAAAATCTTGAAATTTTTGCTCAGAGAAGACTTCTTTAAATTGTATTTTCATTATTCTTTTATTGTTTGTCAAGTTCTAGATCATTTTGTTAGGGTTTTCAGATATTACTTTTGCGATTGCATAAACTCATATTCTTTTATTCATGGTAGATTTTTGTTTAAGGTTGAGTATTTATTATTTTTAATGCTTTCAAATCAAAATTGATCACAATTTAAATGAATACACAAATATGTGTGTGTGTGTGTGAAACTAACCAAGTACTTCACATATTAAGATCAATTAGTAAATACCTTGAATTGAGAGAATGCTAGACCAAGAATTAACGCAATTTGTGTGGTCACTTTAGGAATTCCTTGTTCTAAATAAATTTTCTTTTATTTCTAATAATTTGCAATGGATCAAAGACAAATAAATTAGTAAAACTAGAGCTATTATTGTATGACCATTTGGTAAAACTACAATTGAGAATTCGATTCTGGAAATCAATCTACGATAATTTGAACTAAGTTTCTATTTGAACATCACTATTATTGTTCTCTAATTTCCTTTTGTTGATCATCACTACAATTATCACAAAAACATTTTTGTTTTTTATTATTTTGTTCACTGTTAATATACTTTCTTTGTAAATTTTTATCTAATTTAAATTCTGAGGAAATCATTAATATTTGTTCATCAAAACGCATTTGAGATCTTGTAAGACTCTCAGAGAAGCAGGAGAACTAGTAGAGTTCTCAATATTTTGATAAATAGGTTTAGGAAAGTTTGGAGTAAAATCTATACTATAGACCATCTGTTGAAATACAGTTCGATAGACCATTGTGTTTTGCCCCGCGAGGGGATCTACCTCTACTCTTATGAAAAAGTAGAAGTGTGATAAGGTAGACTCTCTAAAATAGATATTCATAGTGTAGATTTTGCTCCTAACATTCCTAAGCCTATATATCAAAATATAGAAAATTCTACAAGTCCTCTTGCTTCTCCTACATGATCTCAGATGTTTTTTGATGAATAAATATTAATAATTTCTTCTGAATTTAAATTAGATAAAGATTTATTGAGGAAATATTTTAAAAGTGAAGAAAATAATAATAAACAAAAATGGTTCTTTGAAAATTTTAATGATGATCAACAAAAAGAAATTAGAGAGCAATATTACAAAGATTTAGAAATTGCAAAATTAAATATTTCTTTAAATGGTGTGAAATTTATGCTGCAGCAATAACCAAATAAATAATCCTTTTATTAAAGCCATACTTAGGAATTACTGCCAAATAATGGATTAGTCCTCTTTTCGAAAGGTAAACTCCTCTATCCTCTATCTAGAAGTAAATAAGAACATAGAGGAAATATTATTACAGCACCTCTTTTTTAAGATAAGTGACCCAATTACTTTAGAAAAAAATCCAACAATAAAATATTTATATAAAATATATAAACAGAATAATTATACAAATCAAATATTAAATACAATGTCTTCTCATTTGATAGAATTAGAAAAGGAAATTAAAACCCCTGCAAGCCTTCAATCTCCTTTTAAAAAACCTCCAAAACCTTCCCCATGTCAACCTTTATTTAAAACCTTCGAATTACCAGAAAAAGATATTCCTGTATTAAATAAAGATAAAAAATTAATAGATGAAATAATAGAAAAGTCAAAAAATTTAGAAGTAGAACAAAAAACTAAAAAAGATGAAAAATAAAAAGGTCAAACAGCCACAATAGCATTAGAAGAAATAGAGCAAGAAGAATATCAAATAAATAGAATAACTAAAAGTGGTATTAAAAATGAAAGAATGACGTATAAAAAAAATTTATTCAAGGCCTTCTTTTCCAGATATACAGTTTGAAGAAAGACATATAATATCCTTGTCATCCTATAATAGTGAAGGAATTTGTGAATGACATTTAGATGGACAAACCGATCATCAAATGTATAATACGATTCAAGAAATAGAAATGTGTGTTACTGCATATAAAGCCAAGGGTAATACAGATCATCAAAGTGCTAATTTATAAATAGCCAAGTTTTACAGGTAGCCTTAAAGGATGGTGGGATAATTATCTAACTAAAGAAGAAAGAAATTATATTCAGACAGCAATGAAAAATGTTGTTCCAATGATTACCGAATTAGTAGGCAGCAATAATCAAATAATAAATACTCAACTTGCTAGTACTAGTGGAATTCAAGTTGCAGTCCTAACATTACTTTATGCTATTTCTCAACAAAACATTTTATTGATGAACCTTAGAGTTTTTAAGAAAGAAGTTCTGAAATCTTAACTAATCTTACTTGTCCAAAATTATATGATTTTAGATGGTACAAAGACATTATTAATAAAGTATTGCTTAGGACAGATTGTAACCATGCTAACTGGAAAGAATGATTTATACCAGGATTGCCAGAGTTGTTTGTAAAACAATTAAGACAAAAAATAAGAGATAAATATAATGAAGCAATACCTTACGCTAAACTCACTTTTGGAGATCTAATAAACTGTGTTAATTCAGAAGCTTTAGCATTATGTACAGATTTAAAAACTTAAAATTCAACTTAAAAGATATCATAAGCAAACTATGAAAGAATTAGGATCATTCTATAAAGATTTTGGTTTTGAAAAATTATCTCCTCCTTCTACTAAAGTTAAACATTCCAAAAAATATTCAAAATCTAGAAATATAGGATCCAAGTCTAAACCTTATTCTTCTTCCTATCATAGATCTTCTTATTCAACTAAGCCAAAATATAAATCAAAAACTCCTTATTCAAAAACTAAGTCTTCAAAGAATAGTAAGAAACCTAAATCTTGATCAGCTTCTAATTTAGTATGTTGGAAATGTGATTTAGCAGGACATACTGCAAAAGTTTGTGATGCTAGAATGAAAATATCTCTATTAGAATTAGAAGATGAAACTAAAGAGAAAATAATAAATACATTAAACGAAGAAGTTTCAGAAGAAAGTACTTCTGAGGAAGAGATAGAAGAAGTTAATTTTATTCAAGAAGAATCTTCTGACTACGAAAACAAAGAATTAGAACATTTTAAATGTGGATGTGTAGGAATTTGTTCTTCTTCATATCAAACTATTAATGTTATTTCAAATCAAAATAAAAATAAAATTTGATTTAATTGATAAAATAGAAGATACTGAAATTAAAAAGGAATATTTGTTAAAATTAATGGATATAGTTATTGATGCTCTTTACACACTTAGTTAAATTATTTATAAAACACCTTGAACTCCTAATACTAACTAGGTGGCATCCCGCGAGTATGCTGTTTTCAACTCGTAGTAAAGGGAAGTTAGGATCGTTCCTTCTAGGATTGTTGGAAGGCAAATATCGAGATACACGGGTATTTGTATGGTTAAGTAAAAATCAATGAGTAAGAGATGAAACTACACTAATGAAGTTCATATTTAAACTCAAGTAAACAAGACCAAATTAAGCTAATTTATCTACTAAAATTAGTAATGAAAGCTAAGCAATTACGTAAGTAAGAGACTAGCTATTAAATTCTAACAAAAGCAATTAACTAAAAGCATTGAATTCTACCCTAGATTTACCAAAATAAAGCTAAAATTAAAAGAAAGCAAGTTACCCAATTAAAAAGACAACAAATAAGAACCTTGAAGACTAAAAGCAACCATTTCTGCACTAGAAATTGGAACAAGTTAAAATTGAAATCTAAATGTTTTTGGATTTTTGATGATAATAAAGAAAGCCCACTAAAAATTAACTATAGAACTTAATGCAAGAAATTGATAATTCTTAACTAAAAAGCCAGAAGTTAAGAAGAACCCTAATTTTTCTAAGAAACCCTAGATTGCAAACAAAGAGATTTTCACTAAATTAAACAAGAAAGCAAGTAAAATTATATCTACTTGAAGCTCATGATTAACCCACTACAACTATCTAATCAAAAATTAAACTTGCAAAGAAATTAAAAGAAGATCTAAGAAATGATTAAAGAGGACTTTTCATTCAAAAGAAACTTGAGAGTCAAGTTTTCCTAATCTATACTAAAATCTACTAATTTTCAAACTTAAACTATCCTACTTACCAATTACAATTTTTTAAGTAGCTTAAATAGTGTAGTATTATACAAGGCAAATATCAAGAGTTGTTTGCTGAAAGATTACAAAATTGCCCTCACAACTTATCCCTCAGTGAGTCGAGATAGCGATCTCGACTCTAATACATTTAAGACATTTTCCCGAGCCAAGATCTTGATCTAGGATTTTGACAAAGATCGCGATTTCGACTCAATATATTTAGAGCATTCTCCCGAGTCGACAGCGCGATCTAGCCTCTCTTCCCAGCATTCTTCCATTTCATCCATTATTGAACTTTGGTACCCTGAGCTTTGTTCATTCCAACTTCCAACCTCTAATTTTGACCTGCACAATATTAATCCCATTAAGCAATTAATAAAGCTAGAAACTTAATAAAAACTTATCATATTTAACAAGAACTAAAATACAAACACATATGAAAGAAATTAACTAAAATCTTCAATTACTTACCAAAAGTTCGGGATTTAAACTATCAAAATGCTATAATTTGGAGGGAAATAACTCTAGTTTACTAGAGTTATCAGTTATTCAAGCAGAAAAGCCTTCAGTAGAGCCTTTTAATCATCAAGAAATATTCAATAGATTTAAAAAGCCATCAAAAGTTTCTATTCAAGATTTACAAGCTGAAATAAATCGAATTAAAATGGAAATAAAAATTTTTCAACAAGAAATATAACATAAAATTTTCTCTTTTGTCTGTAAACAACAAAATGAAGCAAAAAAATCAAGATAAACTATCTATTTCTCAAGAAAGACCAGATTAAAAATTTAACACATTAATTTCTAGAATAGAATTCCAAAAATGGAATGTTCCCATTAACATTAATATTAAAAGAGAATTTTCTGTAAACTTAATGGCTTTAATAGACTAAGGAGCTGATCAAAATTGTATAAGTGAAGGATTAATTCCCACCAGATATTATGAAAGAACTATTGAAAAACTATATTCTGCAAGTGGGAAACCTTTAGATATTAAATATAAATTATCTAAAGCACATATTTGTAAACAAAATATATGCTTTGGAAACTTTTTTACTCTAATTAATAATTTAGCTCAAGATATTATTTTAGGAACTCCTTTTATAACCTAAATATATCGATTTTTAATGGATGAAAAAGGAATTAGAACTAAAATACATGGTCAAAATTTTCATTTTCTTTTTATTCGTTCGCCTACTTCCAACAAGATGTTAGTTTATTAAAACAATATACAATTTCTCAAATAAATAATATTCAACGAAATAATAAAGAATTAAAATTGATAAAAAATCATTCCATAAATAGATTAAAAAATCAATTAAGATATTTAAAGGAAGAAATAAATTATGAAAGAATAAATCAATAGCTTAAGGATGATAGAATAAAAATAAAAATTTCTGATTTCACTAAGCTAATAGAAAAACAAGTTTGTTCTGATCTTCCCAATACTTTTTGGGATAGAAAACATCATATAGTAAATTACCTTATATTACAGGATTTAATGAAAAAGATATACCTACTAAAGCTAGACCTATTCAAATTAATCATGAATTAATGGAATATTAATATATATTTATATATATATATATATATCTGTCTCTTATACACATCTAGATGTGTATTCTAACATCTCCTAGGAGTTGTGCAGCTTTTTATGTTAACAATCAAGCTGAAATAGATATAGGACCTCCAAAATTAGTAATAAATTATAAACCTCTCATTAAATAAAGTGATAGAATAGATTCTTATCCAATTTCTAATAAAAGAGATTCATTGAAAAGGACTTTTAAAGCAATAATTTATTCAAAATTTGATATGAAAAGTGGATTCTGGCAAGGCCAAATTGATGAAACAGATAAATAAAAGACAGCTTTTACAGTGCCATTTGGACAGTATGAATGGATTGTAATGCCCTTTAAATTAAAGAATGCACATTCTGAATTTCAAAGTATTATGAATACTATATTTAATCCTTATTCTACTTTTACAATAGTTCATATAGAAGATGTACTAGTTTTTTCGGAAAATTTAGATCGACATTTTAAACATTTAAATACGTTTTTACAGATTATTAAGAAAAATGGGTTAGTATCATCAAAATCTAAAGTGAAATTATTTCAAACTAATATTAGATTTTTAGGTCATGAATTACATCAAGGAAGTTATAAATCTATTTGTAGAGCTCTAGAACTTTCTTCAAAATAGATGAAGTTAAAGATCATAGTACAAAAATCAATTACAAAGATTTTTGGGATGCTTAAATTATATATCAGATTTTATTCCAAACCTTAGGCAAATTTGTGAACCTTTATATCAGAGATTTAGAAAAAATCGTCCTAGTTGGAATCAAGAGCATACTGACACAATTAAGAAACTTAAAAAACTAGTTACTTATTTACCATGTTAAGGAATACCTCATCTAGATGCTCTTATGATAGTAGAAAAAGATGGTTCAGATTTAGGATATGGAGGAATTTTAAAACAAAAGTTTTCAAACAAAAATGAACAATTAGTTTGATTTCATTCTAGTATTTGGATAAGTTCTCAAAAGAATTACTCTACTACTAAAAAAGAAATTTTATCTATAGTATTATGTATTTCTGAATTTCAAGATGATGATAAACAAAACATTTTTACTCCATATTGATTATAAAGCTGCAAAAGAAGTTTTATGAAAAAGATGTTAAAAATTTAGTTTCTAAACAAAATTTTGCAAGATGCCAAGCAATGGTAGCTCTAATTTTGATTTTCAGATAGAATATATTAAAGATGAGGATAATTCTCTTCCAAATTTTCTTGCAAGAGAGTTTTTACAGGGACATGGATTCCCAGAGGATAAGAACAAATAGTCCTAGACCATCAGGTCTAAGACCCAATCTTTCTTTTCAACATTACATTCAAAATCCTCTAACTTTTCCACCTTTACCCAGTTCTTCGAATATTCCAACTTCTCCTTCTACCAATACCCATCCTAAAGGATACATAATGACTAGTGAATCTTATAAAGAATCTGCTTCTTATTTAGGAGCTGTCCAAAATATTCAAAAAGCCCAAATTCCAAAAACCCCAAAAAAAACCAATCAACCATCCCCTTCTACTTCCAATCCCTCTCCTACTCTAACAAATTCCTCTTTTGATAAAAACACCAATGTTTTGAAGGAATTTGTTAAACCTCTTCTATTTCTAGAACAATGACATATTAATCTTACTTTTAAAGAACTGTTTGAAATTTTCTTTACTCGAGATAGCCATAGATGTTTTTGATCCCTCTAAAAATTATTTTCTTCTAGAAACTCCTAAAAAGACTCAACAATATTATGAATTTATTTTTGTTGATACTAAATCGGTTATAATAGAGCACATTTGAGAAGATGAAGAAAGAAGGAAAAATAGATTAGCAAGTGGTGGTTATTCAAGTACATTTTATACTTATTCCAAGATTAAGATATTAAAGATATTTAGACTAGAAAATTGGCCTTGTGCAAATTATAATACTCCAGCTGCATTCTCAAAACCACAGAACCCCCAATATACACTTATGTGGACTATATCATGACATGGCAATATACAGTATTATGCAAATGATAAGCTCGTAAATGTCATTTATTTTATGTGTCGTTTACCTTTGTTTTAATGTAATTTGAGCAAGAATTGAGTAATTATGAGCTAAAATAGTTTATTTTGAGTTTTGCAGTGTTTGAGTGAAGAATGAGTTAAAGTGAATCACAATATTGGAGGAAAACGTTCACGATGGGTGGTGCAAATCAAATATAGTTCGAAAGATAAAGTTTAAATCTCAAATGCGTTTTGATGAACAAATATTAATGATTTCTTCTGAATTTAAATTAGATAAGGATTTATTGAAAAAATATTTTAAAAGTGAAGAAAATAATAATAAACGAAAATGGTTCTTTGAAAATTTTAGTGATGAACAACAAAAAGAAATTAGAGAGCAATATTACAAAGATTTAGAAAGAGTAAATTAAATATAGATTTCTTTAAATGGTTTGAAACTTATTGCAGCAATAAGCAAATAAATAATCCTTTTATTAAAGCCATACTTAGGAATTACTACCAAAGAATAGATTGCATCCTCTTTTCAAAAGGTAAACTCCCCTTATCCTCCAGTAGAAGAAGTAAAATTCGAACAAAGAGGAAATATTATTACAGCATTTCCTTTTAGGATAAGTGCCCGAACTACTTTATAAGAAAATCCAACAATAAAAGATTTTGTTAAAATATATAAATAGAATATGATTTATACTAATCAAATATTAAATACAATGTCTTCTCATTTGATAGAATTAGAAAAGGAAATTAAAACCCCTACAAGCCTTCAATCTCCGTTTAAAAAACCTCCAGAACCTTCCCCAAGTCAAACATTACTTATACCCTTCGAATTACCAGAAAAAGATATTCTTGTATTAAATAAAGATAAAAAAATTAATAGATGAAATAATAGAAAAGTTAAAAAAATTTAGAAGTAGAACAAAAAACTAAAAAAGATGGAAAACAAAAAGGTCAAATAGCCACAATATCATTAGAAGAAATAGGGAAAGAAGAAAATCAAATAAATAGAATAACTAAAGGTGTTATTAAAATGAAGGAATTCTGTATAAAAAAAATTATTCAAGGCTTTCTTTTCTAGATATGCAACTTGAAGAAAGACATACAATATCCTTGTCATCCTATAATGAGGGAATTAGCGAATGGAATTTAGATGGACAAACCGATCATCAAATGTATAATACGATTCCAGAAATATGGGATTGTGTGCTACTGCATATAAAGCCAAGGGTAATACAGATCATCTAAGTGCTAATTTATTAATAGCCAATTTTACAGGCAGCCTTCAAGGATGGTGGGACAATTATCTAACTAAAGAAGAAAGAAATTATATTCAGACAGCAATGAAAAATGTTGTTCCAATGATTACAAAATTAGTAGGCAACAATAATCAAATAATAAATACTCAATTGGCTAGCACTAGTGGAATTCAAGATTCTGTCACAACATTACTTTATGCTGTTACAAAATATTTTATTGGTGAATCTCAGAATTTTCAAGAAAGAAGTTCTGAAATCTTAGCTAATTTTACTTGTCCAAAATTACATGATTTTAGATGGTACAAAGATATTTTTCTCAATAAAGTATTCCTTAGGACAGATTGTAACCATGCTTACTGGAAAGAAAGATTTATAGTAGGATTGCCAAAATTGTTTGCAAAAAAATTAAGACAAAAAATAAGAGATAAATATAATGGAGTAATACCTTACGCTAAACTCACTTTTGGAGATCTAATAAACTGTGTTAATTCAGAAGCTTTAGCATTATGTACAGATTTAAAACTTAAAAGTCAACTTAAAAGATATCATAAGCAAACTATGAAAGAATTAGGATCATTCCATAAAGATTTTGGTTTTGAAAAATTATCTCCTCCTTCCACTAAAGTTAACATTCCAAAAAATATTCAAAATATAGAAATATAGGATTCAAGTCTAAACCTTATTCTTCTTCCTATCATAGATCTTCTTATTCTAAGTTAAATATAAATAAAAAACTACTTCTTATTCAAAATCTAAGTCTTCCAAGAATAGTAAGAAACCTAAATCTTGATCAGCTTCTAATTTAGTATGTTGGAAATGTGATTTAGCAGGATATACTGCAGAAGTTTGTGATGCTAGAATGAAAATATCTCTATTAGAATTAGAAGATGAAACTAAAGAGAAAATATTAAATACATTAAATGAAGAAGCTTCGAAAGAAAGTACTTCTAAAGAAGAGATAGAAGAAGTTAATTTTATTCAAGAAGAATCTTCAAACTATGAAAACAAAGAATCGGAACATTCTAATTGTGGATGTGTAGGAATTTGTTCCAATTCATATCAAAATATTAATGTTATTTCAAATCAAAAAAAAAAATTGATTTAATAGATAAAATAGAAGATACTGAAATTAAAAAGAAATATTTATTAAAATTAAGGGACATAGTTATACAGGCAGAAAAGCCTCCAATAGTGAATTTTAATCTACAAGAAATATTTAATAGATTAAAAAAGTCTTCAGAAGTTTTTATTCAAGATTTATAAGCCGAAATAAATAAAATTAAAATGGAAATAAAAATTTTCAACAAGAAAGTGTAGAAATAAAATTTTCCTTTTTGTTTGTAAAACTACAAAATGAAGCATAAAATCAAGATAAACTATCTATTTCTCAAGAAAGACAAGATTAAGAATTTAACACAGTAATTTCTTGAATAGAATTCTAAAAATGGTATGTTCCCATGGTGCTAACATTAATATTAAAAGAGAATTTTTTGCAAACTTAATGGCTTTAATAGACTCAGGAGTTGATTAAAATTGTATAAGTGAAGGATTAATTCCCACCAGATACTATGAAAGAACTACTGAAAAACTATATTCTGCAAGTGGGGAACCTTTAGACATTAAATATAAATTATCCGAAGCACATATTTGTAATCAAAATATATGCTTTAGAAACTCTTTTATCCTAATTAATAATTTAGCTCAAGGTGTTATTTTAGGAACTCCTTTTATAACCCAAATATATCCATTTTTAACAGATAAAGAAGGAATTAGAACTGAAATACATGGTCATCTTCATTTTCCTTTTATTCATTCACCTACTTCCAAAGATGTTAATTTATTAAAACAATATACAATTTCTCAAATAAATAATATTCAAAGAAATAATAAAGAATTAAAATTAATAAAAAATCATTTTATAAATATATTATAAAAACAAATAAGATTTTTAAAGGAAGAAATAAATTATGGTTTGAAAGAATAAATCAACAGCTTAAGGATGATAGAATAAAAATAAAATTTTCTAATTTCACTAAGCCATTAGAAGATCAAGTTTTTTCTGATCTGAATAATTTTGCTTTTTGGGATAGAAACCATCATATAGTAAAATTACCTTATATTAAAGGATTTAATGGAAAAGAGACCTATTCAAATGAATCATGAATTAATGGAATATTGTAAAAAAGAAATAAATGAATTAATAAAGAAAAAATTAATAAGGCTGTCCAAATCACCTTGGAGTTGCTCAACTTTTTATGTTAACACTCAAGCAGAAATAGAGAGAAGAGCTCCAAGATTAGTAACAAATTATAAACCATTAAATATAGTATTAGAATGTAAAAGATGTCCAATTCCTAATAAAAGAGATTTATTGAAAAAGGACTTTTAAAGCAATAATTTATTCAAAATTTGATAGGAAAAGTAGATTCTAGCAAGTCCAAATTGATGAAAAAGATAAATGTACGATAGCTTTTACAGTACAATTACACATTGGACATTAAGAATGGAATGTAATGCACTTTGTATAAGAGAATGCACCTTCTGAATTTCAAAGTATTATGAATACTATATTTAATCCTTATTCTACTTTTACAATAGCTCATATAGATGATGTACTAGTTTTTTCAAAAAATTTAGATCGACATTTTAAACATTTAAATACATTTTTACCGATTATTAAGAAAAATGGGTTAGTATCATCAAAATCTAAAGTGAAATTATTTCAAACTAATATTAGATTTTTAGGTTATGAATTACATCAAGGAAGTTATAAACCTATTTGTAGAGCTCTAGAATTTTCTTCTAAATTTCTAGATGAAGTTAAAGATAAAATCAATTACAAAGATTTTTTTATGCATAAATTATGTATCAGATTTTATTCCAAACCTTAGGCAAATTTGTGAACCTTTATATCAGAGACATAAAAAATCCTAGTTGGAATCAAGAGCATATTGACATAGTTAAGAAACTTAAAAAACTTGTCAAATTTACCATGTTTTTGAGGAATACCTCATCCAGATGCTCTTATGATAGTAGAAACAGATGCTTTAGATTTAGGATATGGAGGAATTTTAAAGGAAAAGTTTCCAAACAAAAATGAACAATTAGTTCGATTTCATTTTGGTATTTGGATAAGTTCTCAAAAGAATTACTCTACTATTAAAAAAGAAATTTTATCTATAGTATTATGTATTTCTAAATTTCAAGATGATTTGATAAACAAAACATTTTTACTTTGTATTGATTGTAAAGCTACAAATGAAGTTTTAAAAAAAAATGTTGAAAATTTAGTATCTAAACAAATTTTTGCAAGACGGTAAGCATTACTCTCAAATTTTGATTTAGATAGAATATATTAAAGGTGAGGATAATTCTCTTCCAAATTTTCTTACTCGAGAGTTTTTATAGGGACATGGATTACAGAAGAATAAGAGCAAATAGTTCTAGACTATCAGGTCTAAGACCCAATATTTCTTTCCAACATTATATTCAAAATCCTCCAACTTACATTCCAGCTTTACCCAATTTTTTGAATATTCCAACTTCTCCTTCTACCAATACCCCTCCTAAAGGAATCATAATGACTAGTGAATCTTATAAAGAACTTGCTTCTTATTTAGAAGCAGTTCAAAATATTCAAAAAGTTCAAATTCCAAAACCCCAAAAAAAACCAATCAACTCCAACAAATTCCCCTTAAGATAAAAACACCTATGGTCTGATGGAATTTGTTTAACCTCTTCTATTTCTAGAACAAGGACATATTAATCTTACTTTCAAAGAACTGTTTGAAATTTTCTTTACTCCAGCCATAGATATTTTTGCTGCCTCTAAAAATTATTTTATTCAAGAAACTCCTAAAAAGACTTGACAATATTATGAATTTATTTTAGTTGATACTAAATCAGTTATAATAGAGCATATTCCAGAAGATTAAGAAAAAAGGAAAAAGAGATTAGCAATATTTGGTGGTGATTCAAGTACATTTTATACTTATTCCAAGATGAAGATATTAAAGATATATTCTCAGACTGGCAAATTGGCCTTATGCAAATTATAATACTCCAATTGCATTCTCAAATCCAAGGAACCCTCCACTATATACTTATGTGGACTATATCAAGACATGGAAATATACGGCATTATGCAAACTATTTAATCATTCATGGTTTATTCAATTTGACAAAAATATTATAGGATTTCCTAGATGGTTTTGCGAGTGGTGGAAAGATTATGGTGCCAATGTTCAAAAATTACCTCCAAACTATTACAATGAATATGATAAATTTTGTCATGAAAGGAAGACAGAATTAAATGATCCCATTAGGTCTCTACAATTTTTTCATCTAAATAAACTCCCTTTTATTATGGCATGAAATTTCAATAAATCCAATGTATATGGACTCCTTGTTTTATCAAGAGAATTTAGAATCAAATGGTAGAATTCAGTTAAAGATAACGAAGGATGCTCTACTGGTAGCAGTCAAGCAAAGTTTTTAACTACGAAAAGTAAAATTCAAGTATGATGGCATATTCTAGTACGACAAAAGACAAATTCAAGAAACATCTTCAAGATGCTTTAAGTCAAATTTCATCTAAAGAAGAAGACGAAAATTCAACCAAGAAGGAAGACCAAGAGATGTGTATAATTATGACAATAAAGATGACTGTTTTGGAATTTTTTCACCTATTCCACAAAGCTGTTTCAGTAGTACATGGTGGAATTCGATAGCACATGGTAATTCTGACAAGATTCTTAATTTATTGTGCTAAATTCATGAAAAAAATATGTCTTTGTCTTAGTCAAAAATAGTGGTTACTTTATATCAAATCAGAGATGGCCCTTGTCGGCCATTTAGAGTTAATTATTTTACTATAGAAACTATTCTAGATTCTTTATTTGCCTATTCAAAGGCATTTATATTCAAATTGAGGCAGAGCGAAGTAAAAGATCCGAAAAAATATTTGAGAGTTCTATCACTACCTTCTTTAAAAGTTTTCTTCAAGAATTGAAAGTTTTCATATGTCAATAAAATTTTTATTAATGTTTAAATATATTTTTATTCTTCATCAATTTGTTTCTTTATTCCTATTTGATATTAATCAATTTGAAATATTATTACTTAATGTTTTAGAAGAAATTTCAACAAAAATAATGAATATTAGAAAATTATTGCTTTTGGTATTATAAGAAATTTTTAACCATTTTAATTTATGATTATTGACTTTCATTCCTTCTTGAATTGATATCTTATACTTTAGTATGAGTAATTATTTTGATTCAATTAAATTTTCTTGAATTGATATCTTGTGCTTTACTATGAGTAATTATTTTGATTGGATTAAATTTCTTAAATGGTGTATAAGAAAATATTCAAAACAAATAGATATTAGAAGATTATTAATATTAATAAACAAATCTAGATTAGAAAAAACTAATAGAGAAATAAATTATATATATGAACTAGATAATAATGAAAAAATTTATATAAAGGAATTAGAAAAAAGAAAAAATCATCATGAATATATTATTGTTATGTCATTTAAATAAAATAATTAAACAAAACCTAGAAGAGTTATCTTCTTTAGTAGATTGATAGTAGATTTACTTAGAATAGGTTTGTCATTATGGTATCAAAGCCTTCCCAATTGATTTTATTATTTAACAAAGAAGCTATATTGATTTAATTCTCCTTAGAGTCTTATTATCTTATACTAGTGTAGTGTTGGTCAGCTATGGAAGCGTTGGTCAGCTCGTAAGGCGAAAAGATCTAGGGTGGTCCCGTTAGGTGGTCCCAATACACTAGAAAGGATAATAAGATTAAAGGAATTTAAATTAATAATGGCTAATTGATAAATAGAATAGGGTCAAGAAGATTATCTGAGCTAATATAGACTCAGAAAGTAATTCTCTATCTACTGTAAATGAAATAGAAATTAATATAGCTAAAATAGAACAAAGACTTCAAAATTGGTCTATTCCAAAACAAGAAATAAATACTTTATATGAAAACGGAAATTTTGATTTTCTTCAAGATTATTCTATTAAAACTTGTGAATCAGCTATACCTATATCAAAGAAACATGATTCTATATCATTATTTTCTCCTCAATCTTTAACTCAATACAGAGAAAATAATAAAAAATTTATACATGTAGGATTTGTTCAGGTCGCTATTAAACCAATAATGAGATTGGGATTAGATGTTCCAATACTATTATGTCTAAGAGATGCAAGACATTTAAAGTTTTCAAATTCTTTATTAGCAGTATTAGAATCAAATTTGAAAAATGGCCCTATATATTTTAATTGTTATCCGAATTTTGCCTTATATTTAAATGGTCCAAATGTTTTAGCTGCCTTAACTCTAAATATTCAAACAAAAAATATAGAGTTTACTGATAATTCAAGACATTTTGCACTTGTATATAGAATATGTTACAAAGTAATGAAAACTACTTTAAATCCTAAAGATACAAAGTGTTCTCCTAGAGGAGAAACACTTTTATTTGAAGCAAATTTAAATCATTCAAATGTCCATATTCCAAAAAGCCAATTAGAATGGGATAAAATTACAAGCTCTACAAAATAGAATTTTTCAGATATAGATCCTGTGAAAACTATGCCTAAACCTCATAGCACTATTTTTCTCTAGTAGAATTTTCTGATGGATCTGTTAAAATACAGTTCGATAGGCCATTTGCTTTTGCCCCCAGGAGGGCATCTATCTCTTCTATTCTTGAAAAAGTAGAAGAAAATGATAAGCTATCCTCTAGTAAAATAGAGATTCACAGTGTAGATTTTTCTCCTAACATGCCTAAGCCTACATATCAAAATATAGAAAATTCTACAAGTCCTCCTACTTCTCCAACAAGATCTCAATGCGTTTTGATGAACAAATATTAATGATTTCTTCTGAATTAAAATTCGATAAGGATTTATTGAGGATATTTTAAAAGTGAAGAAAATATAAATAAACAAAAATGGTTCTTTGAAAATTTTAATGATGATCAACAAAAAGATATTAGAGAGCAATATTAGAAAGATTTAGAAAGAGTTAAAATTAAATATAGATTTCTTTAAATAGTTTGAAATTTATTGCAGCAATAACCAAATAAATAATCCTTTTATTAAAGCCATACTTAGGAATTACTACCAAATAATGGATTACGTCCTCTTTTCGAAAGGTAAACTCCTCTCATTCTCTAGTAGAGAAGTAAAATTCGAACATAGAGGAAATACTATTACAGCATCTCTTTTTAAGATAAGTAACCCAACTACTTTAGAAAAAAAAATCCAATAATAAAATATTTATATAAAATATATAAACAGAATAATTATACAAATCAAATATTAAAGACAATGTCTTCTCATTTGATAGAATTAGAAAAGAAAATTAAAACCCCTGCAAGCCTTCAATCTCCTTTTAAAACACCTCCAAAACCTTCCCCATGTCAACCTTTATTTAAACCCTTCGAATTACCAGAAAAAGATATTCCTGTATTAAATAAAGATAAAAAATTAATAGATGAAATAATAGAAAAGTTAAAAAAATTAGAAGTAGAACTAAAAAAACTAAAAAAGATGAAAAATAAAAAGGTCAAATAGCCACAATATCATTAGAAGAAATAGAGCAAGAAGAATATCAAATAAATAGAATAACTAAATGTGGTATTAAAAATGAAAGAATGACGTATAAAAAAAATTTATTCAAGGCCTTCTTTTCTAGATATACAGTTTGAAGAAAGACATATAATATCCTTGTCATCCTATAATAGTGAAGGAATTTTTGAATGAAATTTAGATGGACAAACCGATCATCAAATGTATAATACGATTCAAGAAATAGAAATGTGTGTTACTGCATATAAAGCCAAGGGAAATACAGACCATCAAAGTGCTAATTTATAAATAGCCAAGTTTTACAGGTAGCCTTAAAGGATGGTGGGATAATTATCTAACTAAAGAAGAAAGAAATTATATTCAGACAGCAATGAAAAATGTTGTTCTAATGATTACCGAATTAGTAGGCAACAATAATCAAATAATAAATACTCAACTTGCTAGTACTAAAGTGGAATTCAAGTTGCAGTCCTAACATTACTTTATGCTATTACAAAACATTTTATTGATGAACCTTAGAGTTTTTAAGAAAGAAGTTCTGAAATCTTAACTAATCTTACTTGTCCAAATTTATATGATTTTTGATGGTACAAAGACATTTTTATTAATAAAGTATTGCTTAGGACAGATTGTAACCATGCTAACTGGAAAGAATGATTTATAGCAGGATTGCCAGAGTTGTTTGTAAAAAAATTAAGACAAAAAATAAGAGATAAATATAATGAAGTAATACCTTACGCTAAACTCACTTTTGGAGATCTAATAAACTGTGTTAATTCAGAAGCTTTAGCATTATGTATAGATTTAAAACTTAAAAGTCAACTTAAAAGATATCATAAGCAAACTAAAAAAGAATTAGGATCATTCTATAAAGATTTTGGTTTTGAAAAATTATCTCCTCCTGCTACTAAAGTTAAACATTCCAAAAAATATTCAAAATTTAGAAATATAGGATCCAAGAGATTTTTCTAAACCTTATTCTTCTTCCTATCATAGATCTTCTTATTCTAAGCCAAAATATAAATCAAAAACTCCTTCTTATTCAAAAACTAAGTCTTCAAAGAATAGTAAGAAACCTAAATCTTGATCAGCTTCTAATTTAGTATGTTGGAAATGTGATTTAGCAGGACATACTGCAAAAGTTTGTGATGCTAGAATGAAAATATCTCTATTAGAATTAGAAGATGAAACTAAAGAGAAAATATTAAATACATTAAATGAAGAAGCTTCAGAAGAAAGTACTTCTGAGGAAGAGATAGAAGAAGTTAATTTTGTTCAAGAAGAATCTTCTGACTACGAAAACAAAGAATTAGAGCATTTTAAATGTGGATGTGTAGGATTTTGTTCTTGTTCATATCAAACTATTAATGTTATTTCAAATCAAAATATAAAAAAAATATCTATTTAATAGATAAAATAGAAGATACTGAAATTAAAAAGGAATATTTATTAAAATTAATGGATATAGTTATTTGATGCTCTTTACATACCTAGTTAAATTATTTATAAAACACCTAACTCCTAATACTAACTAGGTGGCATCCCGCGAGTATGCTGTTGTCAACTCGTAGTAAAGGGAAGTTAGGATCGTTCCTTCAAGGATTGCTGGAAGGCAAATATTGAGATACATGGGTATTTGTATAGTTAAGTAAAAATCAATGAGTGAGAGATGAAACTACACTAATCAAGTTCATATTTAAACTCAAGTAAACAAGACCAAATTAAGCTAATTTATCTACTAAAATTAGTAATGAAAGCTAAGCAATTACGTAATTAAGAGACTAGCGATTAAATTCTAACAAAAGAAATTAACTAGAAGCACTTA
This sequence comes from Cinchona pubescens, assembly GCA_025175665.1. Taxonomy (NCBI): domain Eukaryota; kingdom Viridiplantae; phylum Streptophyta; class Magnoliopsida; order Gentianales; family Rubiaceae; genus Cinchona; species Cinchona pubescens. Next base: position 3,439,295 of record JANKKI010000016.1, read on the forward strand.
ATTTTACCCTAGATTTACCAAAATAAAGCTAAAATTAAAAGAAAGCAAGTTACCCAATTAAAATGACTACAAATAAGAACCTTGAAGACTAAAAGCAACCATTTCTACACTAGAAATTGGAACAAGTTAAATTGAAATCTAAATGTTAATAAATTTGGATTTTTTATGATAATAAAGAAAGCCCACTAAAAATTAATAGAAATTAATGCATGAAATTGATAATTCTTCCTAAAAAGTAAGAAATTAACAAGAACCCTAATTTTTCAAAGAAACCCTACATTGCAGACAAATAGATTTTCACTAAATTAAACTTAAAAACAAGTAAAAATTATATCTTCTTGAAGCTCATGATTAACCCACTACAACTATCTAATCAAAAATTAAACTTGCAAAGAAATTAAAAGAAGATCTAAGAAATGATTAAAGAGGACTTTTCATTCAAAAGAAACTTGAGAGTCATGTTTTCATAATCTATATTAAAATCTACTAATTTTCTAACTAAAACTATCCTACTTACCTATTAGAATTTTTTTAAGTAGTTTAAATAGTGTAGTATTATACAAGGCAAAAATCAGGAGTTGTTTGCTGAAAGATTACAAAATTGCCCTCACAACTTATCCCTCAGTGAGTCGAGATCACAATCTCGACTCTAATCTGTGATTACATTTAAGACATTTTCCCGAGTCGAGATTGTGATCTGGGATTTTGAGATCACGATCTCGACTCTAATATATTTAGAGCATTCTCCTGAGTAGATAGCGCGATCTGGACTCTCTTCCCAACATTCTTCCATTTCATCCATTATTGCACTTTGGTCCCTGAGTTTTGTTCATTCCAGCTTCCAACCTCTAATATTGACCTGCATAATATTAATACCATTAAGCAATTAACAATGCTAGAAATTTAACAAAAACTTATCATATTTCACAAGAACGAAAATACAAACACATGTGAAAGAAATTAACTAAAATCTTCAATTACTTACTAAAAGTTTGGGATTTAAATTATCAAAATGCTATAATTTGGAGGAAAATAAATCTAGTTTACTAGAGTAATTAGTTATACAGGCAGAAAAGCCTGCAGTAGAGCCTTATAATCTTCAAGAAATATTTAATAGATTTAAAAAGCCACCAAAAGATTCTATTCAAGATTTACAAGTTGAAATAAATTCATCAAATTAAAATGGAAATAAAAAATTTTCAACAACAAATATAAATAAAATTTTCTCTTTTGTCTGTAAAACTACAAAATGAAGCAAAAAATCAGGATAAACTATCCATTTCTCAAGAAAGACCAGATTAAGAATTTAACGCATTAATTTCTAGAATAGAATTCCAAAAATGGTATATTCCCATTAATATTAATATTAAAAGAGAATTTTTTGTAAACTTAATGGCTTTAATAGACTCAGGAGCTGATCAAAATTGTATAAGTGAAGTATTAATTCCCACCAGATATGATGAAAGAACTATTGAAAAACTATATTCTGCAAGTGGGAAACCTTTAGATATTAAATATAAATTATCTAAAGCACATATTTGTAAACAAAATATATGCTTTGGAAACTCTTTTACTCTAATTATTAATTTAGCTCAAGATATTATTTTAGGAACTCTTTTTATAACCTAAATATATCGATTTTTAATGGATGAAAAAGGAATTAGAACTGAAATACATGATCAAATTCTTCATTTTCCTTTAATTCATTCACCTACTTCCAAAGATGTTAGTTTATTAAAACAATATACAATTTCTCAAATAAATAATATTGAACGAAATAATAAAGAATTAAAATCAATAAAATCATTCTATAAAAAATCAAGTAAGATTTTTAAAGGAAGAAATAAATTATGAAAGAATAAATCAATAGCTTAAGGACGATAGAATCAAAATAAAAAAAATTTTGATTTCACTAAGCTATTAGAAGAACAAGTTTGTTATGATCTTCCCAATGCTTTTTGGGATAGAAAACATCATCTAGTGAAATTTCCTTATATTAAAGGATTTAATGAAAAAGATATACCTACTAAAGGTAGACCTATTCAAATTAATCATGAATTAATGGAATATTAAAAAATATATATAAAAAATTAACAAAGAAAAAATTAATAAGGCCTTCTAAATCTCCTAGGAGTTGCGCAGCTTTTTATGTTTTCAATCAAGCTGAAATAGAAATAGGACCTCTATATAAGAAAATTAGTAATAAATTATAAACCGTTACATAAAGTAATAGAATGGATAAGACATCCAATTTCTAATGAAAGAGATTCATTGAAAATGACTTTTAAAGCAATAATTTATTCAAAATTTGATATGAAAATTGGATTCTGGCAAGCCCAAATTGATGAAAAAGATAAATATAAGACAGCTTTTACAGTACCATTTGGACAGTACGAATGGATTGTAATGCCCTTTGGATTAAAGAATGCACCTTCTTTTGTTTTAGTGATTGGTGTTTTCCACCTCGACTCCAGTGTATTTAGTCCAAAATAAACAGCACCAAATGTTTTTCATTGACAGAGAAGCTTCCCTTTTACCCTTTTTACTCTTTATTTTTGCATTGGGGACAATGCTATACTTTAAGTGTGGATTGGGAAGTTTTCTTAATTTATATTTTTTTTGGTATTTTGTTTGTTCATTTTGTTTCAATTTTTGCTTTTATATTTGTAGCTTAGAGATTTTTTCAAATTTCTAAAAAATTTTTTTTGTTCACAAATTGCTTGGCATGTTTCTTTGATTTTCTACTCGATAAATTTTGAGCTAAGTTGTCATGAGTAGGGTAGTCGATGTTAATATTTTTCCAGCATGACTTCTAATTTTTTAGCACTAACTGCTCTACAGTGTTGTAGCTTTTTGGCACTAAGAGATAATTGTGTGGATTCACTTATATTGCACTCCAGACACTTGCTTTATTACATTTTTTAGGCAAAATTTTAGATAATTTGATTTGATCTAAAGATGAGGGTAGGCATTTCTTTGGACGTTTGAGCCTTTCATGCCAACCATTACTATAAAATTTATCCCTAGAACCCTATTCGAGCCTTAATTTGTTTTGAATGGTGTACAGCTTATGGTAAAGAGGTGTTAGAAAAATTTGTGTTGACCATAGCAGGTGGTGCCCATCAATGGCACCTGCGTTGGAGTGTTGCAGGTGGTGCCCATCACTGGCACCTGCATTGGAATATTGCAAGTAGTGCCGATCATAGATGCCGCTGTGTAGACATTTTTTTTACGGGTAGTGCCTACCACTAGTACCCACTTTGGAGAAAAGGAAAAGAAGAAAAAAAAAAAAGGTGATATTTGAAATTGAAAAAATGTGATTTTATTCTACTTGTGCACAAAATTTTTATGGGTATTTGAAAAATTAAGTGTGGGGTTACTCCTTTGAAGGATGGGTGTTTTAATGTTCAAACGGAAGTTTTATGTTGATGTGTGGCCAACATTGATTTAAAGCTCTTTTCTTATTTGTTCATCCTTTTCCCTTCTTTGTTAGCCAAGACCTTACCCTTACGTTACAAGCTAAAAGTCCTACCTAATTTAAGTCGAGTCGATTGTCTACATTAGTGGAGAAATGTAAGAAGAGTAAGCTATAAAGTCTTTAGAAAAAATTTAAAGGGTTTGTATGATTTGGTCATTGTGTTTTAAAAGTTATTTTTTGTATGGCTATACACATACCTACACTAGGATTCATGTATAGGGGTTTATTGTCATTTGACTATATCATAAAGATTTTCTTGTGATGGTTTGGTTCTTGGTTATTTATGTGAATGATTGATGATACGTGTTGAGTGTGTTTGTGATTTATTTCTATGTTTTGCTCGAGGACGATCAAAAACTAAGTGTGGAGTATTTGATAAGCTCATAAATGTGGTATATTTTATGTGTCGTTTACCTTCGTTTTAATGTAATTTAAGAAAGAATTGAGTAATTATGAGCTAAAATATTTTATTTTGAGTTTTTTAGGATTTGAGTGAAGAATGAGTTAAAATAGATCACAATATTGGAGGAAAACATTCACTAGCGTGGTGCAAATCGGATATAGTATGTAAGATCAAGCATAACTCTCTTGTTCGAGATTCGATTGCTGTGATTTTGGATGATTTGGAAAGATAAGGAAGATTTCTACAAATTTTATGTTTCGAGTTTTCTAAGATTCGATAGGCATCTCATTCAAAATTGCAAAGTTGGAAAATATGCACTGGCGATGAGTGATTCTGACATAGTTTGGTAGTCAATTGAGCATAAATTTCTTGTACAAGGTGCAATTGAGGTGATTCAAGATGTTTGGCAAAGGTTCGACATAGTGCTACAACTTTTATGTTTTGACATTTTCCAAATTCTACATGCTTCATGGAGATAATTGAAGATGAAGTGAAAAAACTTACTGGACCCAGTGCCCAGGTGCCAAGTCCAGTAAGGGTACTCATGCTCACTAGAAACAGTGCCCAGGCATCGGTCGACGGATAGGTCATGTAAGATGACTGATTTTGCAAGAAAAGTCCTCCTGTGAGCCCGGTTACATGGAAAATAGTGTACTTATCATCCCAGAGTCCTAAAACCCTAAGAATATCTATAAATGCACTAAGAGAAAGGGCAAAAATCATTGATCATCATCAGCCATCATTAGTTTTTAGGTTTTCAATAGTTAGAACAATAATTTAGCCGTAGCGTAGATTTTTCAATTGTTCGAGTTAGAATTTCATTCGCTTGTCAAGGATTCAAGACTTGATGATCATCAACATTCGTTTTTGCTTCAATTACTGAGTTTGATTTATTTTTATGCATTTCATTTTTGTTATTATTGTTTTCTTGTTCTTTAATTATCGTTCTTGTTTTACTACTTTAGTAGTTAGGGTTTTGCTTTATCACTTTTTATCGCTTTCATAGAGTAAATTAATTTAAAACCTTGGTTTTGATTAAATTCTTGCAAGTAGGGTAGATTAAATTAGGGTTTTAGTTTATTATATTTTATTGCTTTCTGTAGGGTTAGAATTTTACATTCTTGTCTTTATTTTAATTTCTTGCGATTAAATTTAGTTTAAATTTAGTCAAAAACTCATAATTATTTTATCTAACTAGAAAATAGATTTGTGAACCTAGTAATTATTTCGATAGTTCTCGTGGGAACGATCCTTACTCATCCTATATACAAACTCACCTCGTATACTTGCGAGTGAGTGGGAGTTGATTAAGATAATTAAGGTTTTTTACAACTTGTTCACTATTTTCAAAGAACCAATTTTATCAATATCTTAGCGAACAACAGACCATTTAATCATTCATGGTTTATTCAATTAGACAAAAATATTACAGGATTTCCTAGACGGTTTTATGAGTGGTGGGAAGATTTTGGTGCAAATGCTCAAATTTTACCTCCAAACTATTACAAAGAATATGAGAAATTTTGTCAAGGAAGGATGAGAGAATTAAATGATACCATTATGTCTCTTCAATTTTTTCATCTAAATAAACTCTCTTTTATTATGGCATGGAATTTCAATAAATCCAGTGTATATCCACTCTTTGTTTTATCAAATGAATTCATAATCAAATGGTGGAATTCAGTTAAAGATAATGAAGAATGCTCTACTAATAGCAGTCAAGCAGAGTTTTTAACTACTAAAAGTAAAATTCAAAGTATGACGGCTTCCAGCATGACAAAAAGCGAATTCAAGAAACATCTTCAAGATGCTTTAACTCAAATTTCATCTGAAGAAAAAGACAAAAATTCTACCAAAAAGGAAGACAATTCCACCATGTGGAAGAGAAAGATCTCTATTATGACAATGAAGACGATTTTTTTGGAATTTTTTCACCTATTCCATAAAGTTTTTTCAGCAGCACATGGTGGAATTCAATAGCACATGGGAATTCTGACAAGATTCTTAAATTATTGTGCTAAATTCATGCAAAAAATGTGTCTTTGTCTTAGTCAAAAATGGTGGTTACTTTTTATCAAATCAGAGTATGGCCCTTGTCAGCCATTTAGAATAAATTATTGTACTATAGAAACTATTCTAGATTCCTTATTTTCCTATTTAAAGGCAATTGTATTCAAAGTGAGGCAGAGCGAAGTTAAATCTGGAAAAATATTTGAGAGTTCTGTCACTGCCTTCTTCAAAAGTTTTCTTCAAGAATTGTAGGTTTTCATATGTTAATAAAATTTTAATAATTTTTAAATACATTTTTATTCTTTATCAATTTGATTCTTTATTCCTATTTGATATTAATCAATTTGAAATACTATTACTTAATGTTTTAGAAGAAATTCAGATTTCTTCTTATCTACAAAAATAATGAATATTAGAAAATTATTGCTTTCAGTATTATTAGGAATTTTTACTCATTTTAATTTATGATTATTGAATTTCATTCCATCTTGAATTGATATCTTATGCTTTAGTCTGAGTAATTATTTTGATAGGATTAAATTTCTTAAATGGTGTATAAGTAAAGATTTAAAACAAATAGACACTAGAAGGTTATTAATATTAATAAATGAATCAAGATTAGAAGAAAGTAATAGAGAAATAAATTATTTATATGAACTAGATAATAATGATAAAATTTCTATAAAGGAATTAGAGAAAAGAAAATATCATCATGAATATATTATTATTATGTTAAACAAAATAATTAAACAAAACCTGGAAGAGTTATCTTCTTTAGTAGATTGATAGTAGATTTACTCAGAATGGGTTCATCATTATGGTATCAGAGCCTTCCCAATTGATTTTATTATTTAACAAAAAATCTATATTAATTTAATTCTCCATAAAGTCTTATTAGCCATATTCTTTACTAGTGTAGTGTTGGTCAGCTTTGGAAGCGTTGGTCAGTCTGTAAGGCGAAAAGATCCAGGGTGATCCCATTAGGTGGTCCCGATACACTAGAAAGAATAAGAAGATTAAAGGAATTTAAATTAATAATTGCTAATTTGCTAAATAGAATATGATCAAGAAGATTATCTTAGCCTAATGCAGACTCAAAAAGTAATTCTCTATCTAATATTAATGAAATAGAAATTAATAGAGCTAAAATAGAACAAAGACTTCAAAATTGGCCTATACCAAAATAAGAAATAAATACCTTATATGAAAAATGAACTTTTACTTTTCTTCAAGATTATTCTATTAAAACTTATGAATAAACAATACCTATATTAAAGAAACATGATTCTATATCATTATTTTCACCTCAATCTTTAGCTCAACATAGGAAAAATAATTACAAATTTGTACATATAGGATGTGTTCAAATCGCTATTAAACCATTGATGAGATTGGGATTAGATGTTGCCAATCTTACCAATACTATTATGTCTAAGAGATGCAAGACATTTAAATTTTTCAAATTCTTTATTAGCAATATTAGAATCAAATTTGGAAAATGACCCTATAAATTTTAATTGTTATCCAAATTTTGCCTTAGATTTAATTGATCCAAATGTTTTAGCGGCCTTAACTCTAAATATTCAAACAAAAAATATAGAGTTTACTAATAATTCAAGACCTTTAACTCTTGTATATAGAATATAATACGAAGTAATGAAAACTACTACAAATCCTAAAGCTATAAAGTGTTCTCCTAGAGGAGAAACACTTTTATTTGAAGCAAATTTAAATCATTCAAATGTCCATATTCCAAAAAGATTAGAATGGGATAAAATTACAAACTCTACAAAATGGAATTTTTCACATATAGTTCCTGTAAAAACTATGCTTAGACCTCAAAGCACTATTTCAAACATAGTAGAATTTTTTGATGGATCTGTTGAAATACAGTTCGATAGACCATCTGTTTTTGCCCCCCGGGGATATGGAAGGCAGATTTTAATTCTATTCATGAAACAGCAGAAGAAAATGATAAGGTAACCTCTAGTAAAATATAGATTCATAGTGTAGATTTTTCTCCTAACATTTCTAAGCCTATATACAAAATAAAAAAAATTCTACAAGTCCTCCTACTTCTCCTACAAGATCTTAGATGCGTTTTGATGAACAAATATTAATGATTTCTTCTGAATTTACATTAGATAAGGATTTATTGAGAAAATATTTTAAAAGCAAAGAAAATAATAATAAACAAAAATGGTTCTTTGAAAATTTTAATGATGATCAACAAAAAGAAATTAGAGAGCAATATTACAAAGATTTGGAAAGAGTAAAATTAAGTATGGATTTCTTTAAATGGTTTGAAATTTGTTGCAGCAATAAGCAAATAAATAAACCTTTTATTAAGCCATACTTAGGAATTACTACCAATGAATAGATTACATCTTCTTTTTAAAAGGTAAACTCCCCTTATCCTGTGGTAGAGAAGTATTACACAAATTCGAACATAGTGGAAATATTATTACAACATCTCCTTTTAAGATAAGTGACCCAACTACTTTAGAAAAAAATCCAACAATAAAAGATTTAGATAAAATATATAAACAGAATAATTATACAAGTCAAATATTAAATACAATGTCTTCTCATTTGATAGAATTACTAAAGGAAATTAAAACCCATGCAAGCCTTCAATCTTCTTTTAAAAAACCTCCAGAACTTTCCTGGAGTCAACCTTTATTTAAACCCTTCGAATTACCAGAAAAAGATATTCCTGTATTAAATAAAGATAAAAAATTAATAGATGAAATAATAGAAAAGTTAAAAAAAATTTAGAAGTAGAACAAAAAACTAAAAAAGATGAAAAAAAAAGGTCAAATAGCCACAATATAATTAGAAGAAATAGAGCAAGAAGAAAATCAAATAAATAGAATAACTGAATGAGGTATTAAAAATGAAAGAATCCCGTATTAAAAAAAAAATTATTCAAGGCCTTCTTTTCCAGATATGGCAGTTTGAAGAAAGACATACAACATCCTTGTCTTCCTATAATGGTGGGAGAATTTGTGAATGGAATTTAGATGGATAAACTGATCATCAAATGTATAATACGATTCAAGAATTGGAAATGTGTGCTACTGCATATAAAGCCAAGGGCAATGCAGATCATCAAAGTGCTAATTTGTTAATAGCCGGTTTTACAGGAAGCCTTAAAGGTTGGTGGGACAATTATCTAACTGAAGAAGAAAGAAATTATATTCAGACAATAATGAAAAATGTTGTTCCAATGATTACAGAATCAGCAGGCATCAATAATCAAAAAACAAACACTCAACTTGCTAGCACTAGTGGAATTCAAGATGTAGTCCCAACATTACTTTATGCTATTGCAAAACATTTTATTGGTGAACCTCATAATTTTCAAGAAAGAAGTTCTTAAATCTTAGCTAATCTTACTTGCCCAAAATTACATGATTTTAGATGGTACAAAGATGTTTTTCTTGATAAAGTATTCCTTTAGGATAGATTGTAACCATGCTTATTGGAAAGAAAGATTTATAGCAGAATTGCCAAAATTGTTTGCAGAAAAATGAAGACAAAAAATAAGCGATAAATATAATGGAGAAATACCTTACGCTGAACTCACGTATGGAGATCTAATAAACTCTGTTAATGCAGAAGCTTTAGCATTATGTACAGATTTAAAAACTTAAAAGAGATCATAAGAAAACTAAGAAAGAACTAAGATCATTCAATAAAGATTTTGGTATTGAAAAATTATCTCCTCCTTCTAGTAAAGTTAAACATTCTAAAAAATATTCAAAATCTAGAAATATAGGATCCAAGTCTAAAACTTATTCTTCTTCCTATCATAGACATTCTTATTCTAAGTCAAAATATAAATCAAAATCTCCTTCTTATTCAAAATCTAAGTCTTCAAAGAATAGTAAGAAACCTAAATCTTCATCAGCTTCTAATTTTGTATGTTGGAAATGTGGTTTAGCAGGATATAATGCAAAAGTTTTTGTGATCCTAGAAAGAAAATATCTTTATTAGAATTAGAAAACGAAACTGAAGAGAAAATATTAAATATATTAAATGAAGAAGTTTCAGAAGAAAGTACTTCTAAAAAAAAGAAGAGATAGAAGAAGTTAATTTTATTCAAAAAGAATCTTTTGACTATGAAAACAATGAATCGGAACATTCTAATTATGGATGTGTAGGAATTTGTTCCTGCTCATATCAAACTATTAATGTTCTTTCAAATCAAAATAAAGTTTTCTTTTTATTTAATAGATAAAATAGAAGATACTGAAATTAAAAGGAATATTTATTAAAATTAAGGGATATAGTTATACAATCAGAAATGCCTCCAGTAGAGCCTTTTAATCTTCAAGAAATATTGAATAGATTTAAAAAGCCTTCAGAAGTTTCTATTCAAGATTTGCAAGCCGAAATAAATCAAATTAAAAAGGAAATAAAAATTTTGCAACAAGAAAATGTAGAAATAAAATTTTCTCTTTTGTTTGTAATATCTATTAACTGCAAAAATGAACTAGAAAATCAAGATAAACTATCTATTTCACAAGAAAGACCAGATAAAGAATTTATAGCAGTAATTTATCGAATAAAATTCCAAAAATTATATGTTCCCATTAACATTAATATTAAAAGAGAATTTTTTGTAAACTTAATAGCTTTAATAGACTCGGGAGCTGATCAAAATTGTATAAGTGAAGGATAAATTCCCACCATATACTATGAAAGAACTACTGAAAACCTATATTCTGCAAGTGAAATATAAATTATCTGAAGCACATATTTGTAATCAAAATATATGCTTTAGAAACTCTTTTATTCTAATTAATAATTTAGCTCAAGGTGTTATTTTAGGAACTCCTTTTATAACCCAAATATATCCATTTTAATGGATGAAGAAGGAATTAGAACTGAAATACATGATCAAATTCTTCATTTTCCTTTTATTCATTCACCGACTTCCAAAGATGTTAGTTTATTAAAACAATATACAATTTCTAAAATTAAATAATATTCAATGAAATAATAAAGAATTAAAATTAGAAAATTTCATTCTATTAATAGATTACAAAAACAAATAAGATTCTTAAACAACAAAAAAATATTATGAATGAATAAATTAACAGCTTAAGGATGATTAAAAAAAATAAAAATTTCTGATTTCACAAAGCTATTAGTAGAGCAAGTTTGTTATGATCTTCCCAATGCTTTTTGGGATAGAAAACATCACATAGTAAAATTACCCTATGTTAAAGGATTTAACGAAAAAAGATATACCTACTAAAACTATACCTATTCAAATGAATCATGAATTAATGGAATATTATAAAAAAAGAACTAAATGAATTAATAAAGAAAAAATTAATAAGGCCTTCCAAATCTCCTTGGAGTTGCTCAGCTTTTCGTGTTAACAATCAAGTTGAAATAGAAAAATGAGCTCCAATATTAGTAATAAATTATAACCATTTAATAAAGTATTAGAATGGATGAGATATACAATTCCTAATAAAAGATTGTAGATTTCTTGACAAGGACTTTTAAAGCATAATTTGTTCAAAATTTGATATGAAAAGTGAATTCTGGCAGTTTAAATTGATGAAAAAGATAAATATAAGACAGCTTTTACAGTAACATTTAGACATTACGAATGGAATGTAATGCCCTTTGGATTAAAGAATGCACCTTCTGAATTTCAAAATATAATGAATACTATATTTAATCCTTATTCTACTTTTGCAATAGTTTATATTGATGATGTACTAGTTTTTTCAAAAAATTTAGATCAACATTTTGAACATTTAGATACATTTTTACAGATTATTAAGAAAAATGGGTTAGTATTATCAAAATCTAAAATGAAATTATTTCAAACCAATATTAGATTTTTAGGTCATGAATTACATCAAGGAAGTTATAAACCTATTTGTAGAGCATTAGAAATTTTTCTAAATTTCTAGATGAAATTAAAGATAAAATCAATTACAAAGATTCTTGGGATGCTTAAATTATATATCAGATTTTATTGCATACAATCGAAACCTTTGGCAAATTTGTGAACTTTTATATTAGAGACTTAGAAAAATCCTCCTAGTTGGAATCAAGAGCATACTGAGATAGTTAAGAAACATAAAAAAACTTGTTACTAATTTACCATATTTAAGAATACCTCATCTAGATGCTCTTATTATACCAAAAACAGATGCTTCAGATTTAAGATATGGAGGAATTTTTAAACAAAAGTTTTCAAACAAAAATGAACAATTAGTTCGATTTCATTCCGGTATTTGGATAAGTTCTCAGAAGAATTACTCTACTATTAAAAAAAAATTATCTATGGCATTACGTATTTCTAAATTTCAAAATGATTTGATAAACAAAACATTTTTATTCCATATTGATCGTAAAGCTGCAAAAGAAGTTTTAGAAAAAGATGTTAAAAATTTAGTTTCTAAACAAATTTTTGCAAGATGGCTTGCCTTATTCTTAAATTTTGATTTTCAGATAGAATATGTTAAAGTTGAGGATAGTTCTCTTCCTGATTTGTTTCTTACTAGAGACTTTTTACAGGGACATGAATTCCAGGAGAATAAGAGCAAATAGTCCTAGACAATCAGGTCTAAGACCCAATCTTTCTTTTCAACATTATATTCAAAATCCTCCAACTTTTCCACCTTTACCCAGTTCTTCGGATATTCCAACTTCTCCTTCTACCAATACCCCTCCTAAAGGAATCATAATGACTAGTGAATCTTATAAAGAACCTGCTTCTTATTTAGGAGCAGTCCAAAATATTAAAAAAGCCCAAATTCCAAAAACCCCAAAGAAAACCAATGAACTATCCCCTTCTACTTCCAATCCCTTTCTTACTCCAACAAATTTCTCTTCTGATAAAAACACCAATGTTTTGAAGGAATTCGCTAAACCTATACTATTTTTAGAACAAGAACACAGTAATCTTACTTTCAAGAACTGTTTGAAATTTTATTTACTCCAGCCATAGATATTTTTGCTCCATCAAAAAATTATATTATCCAAAAAACTCCTAAAATGACTCTCGACAATATTATGAATTTATTTTAGTTGATACAAAATCGGTTATAACAGAGCACATTCCAGAAGATGAAGAAAGAAGGAAAAAGAGATTAGCAAGTGGTGGTGATTCAAGTACATTTTATACTTGTTCCAAGATGAAGATATTAAAGATATTCAAACCGACAGATTGGCCTTGTGCAAATTATAATACTCCAGTTGCATTCTCGAAACCATGGAACCCTCCAATATATACTTACGTGGATTATATCAAGGCATGGCAATATAATGTATTATGTAGACCATTTAATCATTCATGGTTTATTCAATTTGACAAAAATATTACAGGATTTCCTAGATAGTTTTACAAGTGGTAGGAAGATTTTGGTGCTAATGCTCAAATTTTACCTCCAAACTATTACAAAGAATATGTGAAATTTTGCCAAGAAAGGAAGAGAAAATTAAATGATCCCATTATGTCTCTTCAATTTTTTCATCTAAATAAACTCCCTTTTATTATGGAAGTGTCTTGGAATTTCAATAAATCCAGTGTATATGGACTCCCTGTTTTGTCAAGAGAATTCAAAATCAAATGGTGGAATTCAATTAAAGATAAAGAAGGATGCTCTACTAGTAGCAGTCAAGCAGAGTTTTTAACTACTAAAAGTAAAATTCAAAGTATGATGGCTTCTGGTATAACGAAATACGAATTCAAGAAACATTTTCAAGATGCTTTAAGTCAAATTTATCTGAAGAAGAAAACGAAAATTCTACTAAGAAGGGAAACCAAGAGAAAGATCCCTATTATGACAATGAAGAAGACTGTTTTGGAATTTTCTTTCACCTATTCTATAAAGCTTTTTCAACAGCACATGATGGAATTAAATAGCACATGGGAAATTTGACAAGATTCTTAAATTATTGAACTAATTCATGCAAAAAATGTGTCTTTGTCTTAGTCAAAAACAATAGTTACTTTATATCAAATCAGAGTATGGCCTTAGTCGGCTATATAGAGTAAATTATTGTACTATAGATTAAACTATTCTAGATTCTTTATTTGCCTATTTAATGGCATTTATATTCAAAGTAAGGCAAAGCGAAGTTAGATCCGAAAAAATATTTGAGAGTTCTATCGCTGCCTTCTTCAAAAGTTTTCTTCAAGAATTGTAAGATTTCATATGTCAATAAAAATTTATTAATGTTTAAATACATTTTTATTCTTTATCAATTTTCTTCTTTATTCCTATTTGATATTAATCAATTTGAAATACTAAATGTTTTAGAAGAAATTTCTACAAAAATAATGAATATTAAAAAATTATTGCTTTTAGTATTATTAGAAATTTTTAATCATTTTAATTTACGATTATTGAATTTCATTCCTTTAACAAAACCTAGAAGAGTTATCTTCTTTAGTTGATTGATAGTAGATTTACTCAGAATTACTCTTGGGTTTGTCATTATGTACATATATATATATATGTATACTTATATATATATATACATATATATATATATATATATATATACATGCGTAAATAGTATACATTTATACATATACATATATACATATATACCTATATACATATATGTCTATTTATACATTTGTACAGATACACATATAGAAACATGTGTGTGTGTGTGTGTATATATATATATATACATATATATATACACACACACACACATACATATATACACACACATGTATATAAACATCTATGCATATATATATATATATATGTTTATATATGTATATATACACATATATATATGTACATGTGTATATACATACATAATATATATATATGTATATGTATGTGTGTACATATATGTATGCGTTTGTGTATACATACATATATATATATATATATATATATGTATGTATATATATACATGTGAAGGAATGATTTCATTAAAATTCCATCTTGAGGAATTTGTTACATTTTCCCAATTTAATCTTTTAGGAATATGTATATTTGAATGATTTAAATTTGCTTCAAACAATAAAGTTTCTCCCTTTGGGGAGAAATCGAAAAAGGCTAAAAATAAAATAGAAATACAAAGTGTGGATTTTAATCCAAATATTCCTAAACCTCTTTATCAAAAAATAGAAACTATTAATAGCCCTAATTCATCTCCAACTAGATCACAAATGAATTTTGATGATCAAGTTATGATGATCTCCACAGAGTTTAAATTAGATAAAGAATTACTAAGAAAATATTTTAATGATATAAAAAATAATGAACAAAGAAAATGGTTTTTAAATAATTTTGATAAAACTCAACAGAGTGAAATTAGAGAAGTTTATTACAAAGATATGGAAAGAATTAAATTAAATATAGATTTTTTAATAATGGTTTGAAATTTATTGTTCAAACAAAGATATTAAGAATCCATTTATTAAACAATATTTAAGAGTTACTTCTAAAGAATGGACTACTTCAAGTTCACAAAAGGTTAATTCACCTTACCCTCCGGTAGAAGAAATAAAAATTATTCATAGAGGAAATCCTATTATTTCACCTTATAAGGTTAATCCTAAATAAGAGTCTTCAATCTCCTTTTCATAATCCTCCTAATCCAGCACCAAATCAACCTTTATTCAAACATTATGAATTATTAGAAAATAGTACCATAGGTTCTAATAATGATAAGAAATTGATTGATGAAATTGTTGATAAGTTAAAAAACTTAGACATGGATAAAAAGAAAGAAAATAAACAAAAAGGACAAATTGCAACAATTACTCTAGAAAAATTAAAAGAAGATAATCAAATTAATAAGATAGCAAAAGGATCTGTAAGAACAGAAAGAATTCCTTTTAGAAAAAATTATTACTCTAGACCGTCTTTTCCTGATATGCAATATGAGGAAAGACATACTATTGCCTTATCTTCGTATAATGGTGATGGTCATTTAGTCTTAAGGGATGGTGGGATAATTATCTTACAATAAATGAAAGAAATTATATTCAAAACGCTATTAAAAATATGGTTCCTTCAGTATCAGATTCTGTTGGAAGTAGTAATCAAGTATCAATTATACAACCTGAAAACATTATTCAAGATGCAGTTCCCACATTACTTTATGCGATTACTAAACATTTTATTGGAGAACCTCAAAACTTTCAAGAAAGAAGTTCTGAGATTCTAGCAAATCTTACTTGTCCAAAATTACATGATTTTAGATGGTATAAAGATGTCTTCATAGGAAAAGTATTCCTTAGAGCAGACTGTAACCATGCCTATTGGAAAGAAAGATTTATTGCAGGTTTACCAAAACTTTTTGCAGAAAAACTTAGAAGAAGAATAAAAGATAAATATGATGGAGAAATTCCTTATGCAAAACTTACTTATTCGATATAATAAATTATGTCAATATAGAAGCTTTAGCTCTTTGCACAGATCTAAAGTTAAAAAGTCAGCTTAAGAAAGACCATCAAATTACAAGAAAAGAGTTAGGATCATTTTGTAATGATTTTGGCTTTGAAAAATTAACTGCACCATCTAGTAAAATTAAACATTCCAAAAAATATTCTAAGTCTAGAAAAACTTATTCTAAACCAACCTATACAAATCAGTCTAAAACTAAAAGTTTTAATAAAAAACCATCTTATTCTAAGAAAACCAAATCTTCAGCCGCTTCTAACATTGTATGTTATAAGTGTGGTACTCCAGGTCATACAGCAAGAACCTGTGATATTAGAAAGAAAGTTTCTTTGTTAGAATTAGAACAAAATACAAAAGAAAAAATATTAAATATTCTTAATGAAGAATTATCAGAAGCAGATAGTATTTCTTCTTCTGAAGAAAAAATAGAAAATATTCATGCTATTCAAGAAGAATCTTCTGATAAAGAAGATTTTGAATCTGATCATTCAGATTGTGGTTGTATAGGAGTATGTACCTGCTCTTATCAATCTATTAATGTTATCTCAAATCAAAATAAACAATTTTTCTTTGATCTTTTAGACAAGATTGAAGATCCAGATACGAAAAGAGAATATCTTTTAAAATTAAGAGATATTGTTATTCAAACTGAAAAACCTAAAGTAAACCATTTAATCTACAAGAAATATTCAATAGATTAAAAGCACCAGCTCTTGTCTACAATAAGTGATTTACAGCAAGAAATAAATCAAATTAAAAAGATATAAAATTATTACTACAAGCTAGTCTCTTATACACATCTGAATAAACCAATAAATTACAAAATGAAACAAATAATCCTTCTTCCTCAAAACAAGAAGAACAAGAAGAAGATAAAGAATTTATTGCAAGTATTTCTAGAATGCTAAATTTCAAAAATGGTATGTTCCTATTAATTTAAATATTAATAAAGAATTTTCAGTAAATTTAATTGCTTTAATTGATTCAGCTGATCAAAATTGTATTAGTGAAGGAATTATTCCAATTAAATATTATGAAAAAACTTCTCAAAAACTATATTCAGCAAATGGTGAACCACTAAATATTAAATACAAATTATCAAGTGCTCATATTTGTAATCAAAATATATGTTTTAAAAATACCTTTATATTAATTAATAATCTTGAATCAAGATATTATATTAGGTACTCCTTTTATTACTCAAATATATCCCTTTCTAACTAATGAAAATGGCATTACTACGGAGATATATAATCAAATACTTCACTTTCCATTTATTCATTCACCTACTATGGAAGATATAAGTTTATTAAAACAATATACTATATCACATTAATAATATCCAAGATAAGAAAGACAATATAAAAATAATAAAAACATATTCTATTAATAAATTACAAAAACATCATTTTGGAATAGCTTACAACATGTGTATAAATTTATATAACCTATATTAAAGAATTTAATAATAAAAATATTCTAATACTAAAGCTAGACCTATTCAAATGAATCACGAGTTAATGGAATATTGTAAAAAGGAAATAAATGATTTATTACAGAAAAAATTAATAAGGACATCTAAGTCTCCTTGGAGTTGTTCAGCTTTCTATGTCAACAATCAAGCTGAGATAGAAAGAGGAGCCCCAAGATTGGTTATTAATTATAAACCTTTAAACAAAGTTCTAGAATGGATTAGATATCCTATTCCTAATAAAAGAGATTTATTAAAAAGAACTTTTAAGTCAGTTATTTATTCAAAATTTGACATGAAAAGTGGTTTCTGGCAAGGAATCATTCCAGATAGATGAAAAAGATAAATATAAGACTGCCTTTACAGTACCCTTTGGTCAATACGAATGGAACGTAATGCCCTTTGGATTAAAAAATGCCCCTTCAGAATTTCAAAATATTATGAATGAAATTTTTAATCCTTATTCAACTTTTACTATAGTTTATATTGATGATGTTCTAATATTTTCAGAAAATCTAGATCAGCATTTTAGGCATTTACACATATTCTTAAATATTATTAAGAAGAATGGATTAGTTTTATCTAAATCAAAAATGAAATTATTTCAAACTAAAATAAGATTTTTAGGACACGAGTTATATCAAGGAAGTTATAAACCTATTCATAGAGCCTTAGAGTTTTCCTCTAAGTTTCCTAATGAGATTAAAGATAAAACTCAATTACAAAGATTTTTAGGATGTCTCAATTATATTGCAGATTTTATTCCAAATCTTAGACAAATTTGTGAACCTCTTTATAAGAGACTAAGAAAAATCCTCCAAATTGCATCTCAATAGCATTGAGAAGTAGTCAAAATCTCAAAAAGCTTGTTACAAGTCTACCTTGTTTAGGTATCCCTAATCCAGAAGCCTTTATGATAGTTGAAACAGACGCCTAGATCTGGATATGGAGGTATACTCAAACAAAAATACTTAGATAAAAATGAACAACTAATAAGATTTCATTCTGGGATTTGGATTCTTAAAGAAAGAAAAACTACTCTACTATTAAAAAAGAGATTTTATCTATAGTATTATGTATTTCGAAATTTCAAGACGATTTGATAAATAAAACTTTTTTACTACGCATCGATTGCAAAGCAGCAAAAGATATTTTAGAAAAAGATGTCAAAAATATAGTTTCAAAACAAATTTTTGCCAGATGGCAAGCATTACTTTCAAACTTTGATTTTCAAATAGAATTTATTAAAGGAGAGACAAATTCCCTTCCAGACTTTCTTACGAGAGAATTTTTACAGGGAAATGGATTCCAAACGGATACGACAAAGGCCTCCTATGGCCAAGGGCTTTAATGCCTAATATTCCAGCCATTGATTTCATTAATCAAAATTATCCTAGAAATCCAAATTCTCCTTTGGCTTTACCTGCCCCTTCTACTTCATCTTTACCAAGACCTTTAAATTTAGCTATTCAACCCTCTTCTTCAAAAGGATTAATTATGTCCCCAAGTCATTATAAAGAACCAGCTTCCTATATAGGAGCAGTACAAAATCAGGTCCCTATTCCAAGAACTCCTGATAAATTTCAGGCGTCACCTTCTACTCAAAATCCTTCTATTAATTCTCCTTCATCCTCTCCTACATCATCTTCTCAAAGCCAATATGTCCTAAAAGACTATGTCAAACCCCTTATTTTTCTTGAACAAGGTCATACTAATTCTTCTTTTAAAGAATTATTTGACATCTATTTCAGTCCAGTCACAGATATTTTTGCCCCTTCAAAAAATTGGTTTATTCAAGAAGTACCAAGAAAGACTAGGCAGTATTATGAATTTATACTGATTGATATTCTAAAAGTGTGAATATTGAACATATTCCAGAGGACGAAGAAAGAAGAAAACAAAGACTCTCCAAAGGAGGAGACTCCAATGTTTTCTATAATTATTCAAAAATTAAGATAAAAAGAATACTCAGACCTTCTGATTGGCCTAACTCAAATTACAATACTCAAGTTACTTTCACCGTTCAGTGGACTCCCCCGAGTTACAATTAATAACAAGGATATACTATCACCAAAAAGCTATAAATTATTACAGGATAATGATATTTAAATATCATTTAGAACTTAATCAATTTTATATTTGTTAAATTATATCAATTTCCATTAAGATAGTCTTAGATCTATCTGCCTGGGCAAGTTATGAGTGCTCATATTTGTAATCAAAATATATGTTTTAAAAATACCTTTATATTAATTAATAATCTTGCTATAGAATTGTATTATTTCATATGTCAATAAAATTTTATTAATGTTTAAATACATTTTTATTCTTTATCAATTTTCTTCTTTATTACCCTATTTGATATTAATCAATTTGAAATACTAAATGTTTTAGAAGAAATTTCTACAAAAATAATGAATATTAAAAAATTATTGCTTTTAGTATTATTAGAAATTTTTAATCATTTTAATTTACGATTATTGAATATCATTCCTTTAACAAAACCTAGAAGATTTATCTTCTTTAGTTGATTGATAGTAGATTTACTCAGAATTACTCTTGGGTTTGTCATTATGTACATATATATATATGTATACTTATATATATATATACATATATATATATATACATGCGTACATATACATTTATACATATACATATATACATATATACCTATATACATATATGTTTATTTATACATTTGTACAGATACACATATAGAAACATGTGTGTGTGTGTGTATATATATATATATACACACACACACACATACATATATACACACACATGTATATAAACATCTATGCATATATATATATATATATATATATGTTTATATATGTATATATATATATTATATATGTTTATATATGTATATATATATATATATATATGTTTATATATGTATATATACACATATATATATGTACATGTGTATATACATACATATATATATATATATATATGTATATGTATGTGTGTACATATATGTATGCGTTTGTGTATACATACATACATATATATATATATATATATGTATGTATGTATGCATATATATATATGTGTGTGTATTCACATGTATATATATACATACATATATATATATATATATATATATGTATATATATATATATATATATGTATGTACATATATATATATATATATCTATATATATGTATATATATATATATGTATGTACATATATATATGTATATATATATATATATATGTGTGTGTACATACATATATATACTATATATATAGATATATATATGTATGTACACACATATATATATATATATACATATATATATGTACATACATATATATATATATACATATATATACATATATATAATATATATATATATGTACATACATATATATATATATGTGTGTGTGTATATATACATATATATATATATAGATTTACATATATATATATATATATATATATACATATATATATAGATTTACCTAAACATACATATTCATATATGTGTCTGCATATATATATATATGTACATCTATGTATATGTATATACATATACATATATGTATACGTATGTATATATACATATATGTATACGTATGTATATATGTGCATATATGTATATGTATATGTATATATGTACATATATGTATATGTATATATGTATATATATATATATGTACATATATGTATATGTATATGTATATATACATGTTGTTCAAATGCACCCATACACTAATTCTTCTTTGTTAGTATGGGGATTTATTTGTTTTAGGATTCCACCATATCCTATATCTGAAGCATTTGTTCCAACAATTTTTTACCAAGAATTATGTGATAAGTACAAAAGTGGTAATTGTTGAACCTTTTATAGATGTTTGATTCGTTTGACTGCTTCTGTATGTTTTTCTGACCAAGGAGGAGGATTTTTTTGTAATCTTTGATACAGTAGTTTACAATCTTTTACTAGGTTTTTATAGTATTCATGTATATAATTAAGACTTCCTAAAAATCTTTGTAACTAAGTTTTGTCTTTGATTTCATCAGGGAATTTGTTTGCAAATTCAATGGATCTTGCTATGGGTACAATTTGTCCTTTATTTAATTCATATCCTAAGAATCTGATATTAGTTTGGAAAAGCTTTATTTTCTTTGCAGAAACTACTATGTCGTTTCTTAATGCTATACTTAAGAAGGAGTTTAAGTGTTTAAAATGTTATAAAGATTCAGAAAATATGAGTATATCATCTATATAAACAGACATGAAAGGAAATTTTGAAAATATATCATTCATAATATTTTGGAATTCAGAAGGAGCATTTTTTAATCCAAAGGGCATGACATTCCATTCATAATGACCAAATGGGACAACAAATGCAGTTTTGAACATCTATCCTTTTCATCTATTTGAATTTGCCAAAATCCGGATTTTCAATCAAATTTTGAATAAATTTGTGCATTAATAGTTCTATTTAACAAATCCTTTTTATTTGGAATATGATATCTTATCCATACATTTACTTTGTTACTTTTTATGTAGTTAATTACTAATCTTGGAGTTCCTTCTTCTATTTCAAAATTTTTATTTACATAAAAAGTAGTACAACTCCAAGGAGAATGAGATTTTCTTATAATATTTTTTTGTAATATATCATTTATTTATTTTTTTACAGTATTCAACCATTTCAGAGTTAATTTGAGAAGGCCTAGCTTTTGTAGGAATATTTTTTCATTGAAACCCTTTTCATATGGTAGTTCAACTATATGTTGTTTCCTATGCCAAAAGGCATTTGGTAAATCACTACAAATTTGATTAATAATTTTTTGTGTTATTTCTTTTATTTTTCGTCATATCTAATCACCATTAATTAAATAGTTTCATTCCTAACATGGTCTTAATGAAGTGCAATTGGCATATTTAAAATACCCCCTATTTAATCTAACAAAACTACTTAATACAGCTATATATTTATTTATTATATAAATAAGTGTTAATATCTCATTTGCAAAAAGAATTCAACTTCATTAAACATTTAATAAAAAAGAAATTGACGAACAAGAAATGTCTCTAATAAACTTGATGCATTCTGTTGAATTTGTTTGGTTTGAATTTAACCACACATCTTTTTAATATTAAAGTTTTACTCCAACTTAAAAGTCATATACTAATAATCATATCATAGTTATTTATAAATTCAAAATTTAACACGTTTTTTGATATCAAAGTATTTATCAAACTTTAGAAACTGTAATGTAAGTTGTTATTCTATTTGATAATACAACAAAGAAATATTAGTTTGGAGTAACTATTAATGAGGTAAGAACAAATTTAAATTTTCAACCCAGATATGATACATACCCAAAATATTTTAGAGTAAACATTACTAGACCTACAAAAATCATGCAATGTATAAATTGTAGGAATGACAATATATATATATAAAGTAGGTAAGTAGTTAAAGGATAATATAAATTAGGTAAATAAATCATAGTATTAATTACTTTAAAATATTAGAGGTATAGATTGAGTTTACATGTGAACTTTGAAAAATACAATGTAATTATTACACTATTCAATAAATCAAGAAAGTTGTAGATTAAAGGTCAATCAAAGAGAATATTGGTTTAATTATCATGATTTCAAACAATCATTCTTCAACCAGTTCTATTATCAAAATTCTGGATACCTACATACCTGGTGGATTCGTCTTGAACCCACAATTCTACAAAACAAAACCATACTTCCATCATGGTTCTATTTTTGGTTTCAAAATTTTGGAATAGAAGAATCATTATTCCCCAAACCTATTTTCGATGCATTTCAGAGATTTAGAGACATAAACCTTTCAGACTTTCCTCAAGAAGATATTCCCAAAAGAGCTCTCTGTCATTTTATGATTAAATTCACAAGATACCATGGTGTTCTTATTGGAAACTAGAAAATGGATACAATCATTCCTCAAACATTCCAGAAATCGGAAGAATTTTCATGGAAAAATGGTGGCCAAAATGTGACATGCCTGACTTCAGCAGCTTGAATATCTACCCCATATGAACTCCATCTCTAATACATCAAGAAATTCCTGAAGCATCCTCATCACAACAAAACTTAATCATAAAGATTTACAAGCATACATATCTGCAATGGTTTCTTCCTACATGACAAAAAATAAGGAAATCAAAATTAATGATTTGACTCCATCAACAATTCCACCAACACAAACGATTGCAAAAGGAAAAGAAAAATTAGAAGAATTACAAACACCAAATCCTTTTGCCCAGTTAGAAAAAGATTCTCAAGATCCCAATGATTATGGTGATATTGATATACAAACTTTGCTCAAACAAGCAGAACAAATGACCAAGCTAGCAAAAACCATTGAATTGACTGCAAAGAAAAAATTGTTCTGGACTGATTCTGAAAAAGAAAAAGCAGACAAAGCATCCAGTTCATCATCAAGTTCCTTTACACCTGTGCAAAAAGACAAAGGAAAAAAGAAGACAGGATGTGGCAAGAAAAAGTAGCTTTATTAAAGCTACTTTACAAAAAGCAAACTTTTACTTTATACTGTATAAGATTCGTTTTGTATTATAAATAGCATAGCAAACCAACTCATTTAGACATCGGATTTTCTCTCCTTTTTCCTCTTGTAAAAATTTCTCAAGTTTGTAAGCTTTTACTTCAAGAAGTTGTCTGCAAGTCTACAATAAAATCTGTAAGTTTGAAATTTTCGATTTTTAAATTTATGTTTTTATATATCCTGGTATTATTTGGTATTAGAGCCATGGAAGAGTAAATTATACTTAAAGGATTAATTTTGGATACTGAGATTAATTTTTCACTTATATCATATAAAAAAATGCTACATTACTTTTATAAATTATATTCACAATAATATTTCACTTATGTCATATGAAAAAATGCTACATTACTTTTATAAATTATATTCACAATAATGTCATAAATAATGATGGTTAAAATAGAGCTTATACTATGACAAGATTAGGGGTGTTTAAAAATTAATCAAGTCAAACTATCGAATCGATTCAAGTCAACAAACATATTTGATTTGACATGTTTGATTTTTGACTTGACGTTGACTCAAAATTAATTAATTAATTGATTTCTCGACTCGATTTTGACTTTAACCTTTCAAATAAATCTATTGATTGAATAATATACACACACACACATATATATAGAAAAATTCTACGGTCCCTTTTAAGGAACCATTCTCTTGTATTTTAAATACTTGTATAGTACAACACCATATGCTTTAAAAGCTTGTGTTGTACAAGCTTTTAAAGTTAAGGGAATGGTTCCCTAAAATGGATAGTAGAATTTTTATTACATATATAAATATATATATATAAATATATATATATATAAAAGATATTAATATATTTACATAATTCACAAGACATAATAATTTATATTTTTATTGCAATGAATCATCACATAAATATGTGAAGAAGATATTGGGAAATATTAAAAAGTAAATCTATTTGGTAATATGTATAACTTAGGAAAAGTAAAATTGTTGTATTAAAAAAATAAGTAAAATTGAAAGATGAAAATTGATGTGCTTGACGTGTATTACTAATTTCTAGTATGTTATACTTTAGGATTCGTGAAATGCTGCACTAAAATTTAGAATCATAGATTATGGAATAAAAAAATTATGTTAAATATAAGATAAGTATTTTTTTATTTATTGATAAAATAAGTCGAATTTGAATTACTGACTTCCTTTGACTTTGGACTGACTTCTACTTTCACGTCAAAAAGTCAAATATGTGAAGAAATCTTTTCACGAACAAAACAAACTCCAACTATTCTTGCCAACCCTTGAATAATCCATTCTTTTTATGCAGTGCATCTATACAAAGTGACAAAATCACTAATGTGTCACTAGATTCAAAAAAGTATTAGAGAACGAAATCTGGCCAAATATTTAAAATTAGGAGACCGATAATTGAATATGATCTTGTTGCATAGAGCGATTTTAGTAAATGATCTTGAATTTATGAATTTGTAAATCATTTTTTCCATTTTATAATCAATTTTGCAAATATATACCTCCAAATTGTTGTACTGAAGAATAGGAATATTTCCAGTATCGTCGAAACCCAACAAAAAGGTGATGTGAATAGCTATACAAATGGCCGGTTAAAAATAAACTCAATCAAGGCATTTAATCGTAAGAAATAATTTAGTGGTTCTGCTTTTTTATTTAAGACAAAAGGTTGTACACCTCGCTTAACTTCATAGATTATTAAAAATGCCCATCAGAAAATAGTCACTCAACTCCGTACCAATGACCACTCTGTCCATTTTGGCCGCTAAAGTTGACATTATATGCAATATATGATATGCACGTAGATTTTTGAAGAGATAAAAATGTCCAAACGTGGCAAATTTATTAAATAGGTACCAAAGTAATGATTTAAACAAAATTTTGTAAGTCATATTCTACTTAGTATATTGGATCAAATTAATAATTTCTCAAAACTTTAAGGGTACAAAAGTGGATTTCACAAAATATAACTTCATCTTCTCTAATTCTTCTCCATTCCCTCTGCGGCCACCTCCACTAATACCTCTAACACCACCTCCACCAATACCTCTACTCATTCTGCACCCCCTTCATTCTTTTCATCTCCTCTTCCTCCTCTACTTACTATGAAAACCATTCCTCCACTACGCCATTTCCTGTCCTTTCACCTCTTCTTCTTTACTCCCTTCGCCACACCTCATCCTCTCTTCTCCTTCTCCTCTACTCATCACCAACCCTTTTTCCAGTCAATTTCCTATTTTTCACTCTTTCTACCACCCATCTCCATGCTTGTCAATTAATATCACAATGGTCAACTACGATCTTTTGTGTTGGATTCGCCACCATTTTGAGCAGCGGATCTGGTGCAATTTATTTTTCTATTTCAGAGAGGATCTAACTATTTGTGAGTAGATTTTTATATAACTTGTGGTGGTTTGGAGATGTAAGTAAAATAAGGTCTTGATTTGAAATCTAACTGGAAAATGTCAATGAACATGGTGGCCCATTGCGAATCTGGCAATGGCAAATAGTGAAAGGAATGGGAATAGGGAAAAGGGATTAAGTGAAATGAGGAAAGATGTCGGGATCAGGGAGGAAAAAGAGAGGGAAAGGGGAGTTAGGATTAGGGAAAAAGGAAATAGGATATAGGAGTGGGGGTAGGGTAAGGGATGAGGAACTAGAGGAAGGAGAGAGGGATTATGAATGGAGAAGTTCAGTTGTAGTGGTATTCCTATGGTATAAGAGAGGGATTTGGGGTAGGGGATTGATGAAGAAGATGGTGGCTAGGGTTTAGAGGAATGGTAGTTGGTTCAAAATGTTATTATTTTGCCATTTTTTTCCCCTTCACACATCACGGAGATGGAACATTTTAAACACTAACATCCACTGAATGATTAAAATGCGATGAAATGGCCATTATACGATAAATTTGATTGTTGAGTGACCATTTTGGCCACAAAAAAGTTCGGTGGGCTTTTTTAGTAATCTAAGAAAGTTAAGGGGGTGTACGGCCTTTGGCAATGAATTGGTTGATGAAACTTTCAATTAAACCCTTTAGAATGTAGGAAAATTCTAAAATGGACCCGGTCCACGGCCCTGCCTGTAGACCTTACGATTAAAACAAGAGTCACACCATTACTTTCTTACGTCAGTATATATCATCGAATACATCTAATTCTTTTAAAACTACAAGGTTCACAAGTGGACCCGTGGACTAGGTCCAAGCAAGAATTTCCGTTCAATCTAATACCCTAAAAATTAAAATAAGCCCCAATAATTTTAGTATTAATGTAATCCACAAAATTTTTAATTTATAATTATATCTCAAATAGTCCTAATTCTTAATTAGTCATTGATCACCGACATCTTTAATAAAGAAAGGTAGATTTTGTGCATTTTCTAAAGGCTTTACTGCGCCAAACTCCAAATAAGAAAAGCTTAAATAACATCAAGAAGGAAAGTCTTTCATACACATTTTACCCTTTAATTTTTATAAGTACAAAAAACATATAAATAAATTTTGTTGTACTTTTCATGTACGTATCATATAACTTTAAAAGTAATTTTACGATTCAAATAATTAAAAGAACTTTAAAACTTAGAATAGTAGCATACAAATATAATTGTAGTTGCTAAATTAAAATTCATACCATTATTATGTTTTTATACATTAAATCAAGTAATTTTGTAAGAACTACATTAGTATGAATAAATTGTTATTTTTCAATCACATGATCTAGCATTAAACAAAATTATACTATTAGTTATTGAATTGTTTCCTAGGTTACATTCTATAGTAAACATTCGACAATCTTCTATTCCTATGTTAGTAATAATTATTACATGACATTATACTGTTAAACACAATTCTATTATTAATTATTGAATTATTACTTATAAAATGCATATATATTTTTTACAGTTAAGTACATTTTGAATCTTGTAACTTAGATGATATTAAAATTTTTTTACATAATTTTTAGTTATATACTTGTATTTTTATTTATTGAATTATTGCTTATAGAATAGAAAAATGTAACCATACTAATAAGTACGATATAATAATACTTGTAATGTAAGTTGTTTTTACTTATAACTTGTACAACATAGTCTCATCACACATACATAGTTAGTTATTACATATTTGAAAGTTACATGAGTACTCAATTATTATATATAGTTTTTAGTTATATATTTGTGTTGTATTTATTGAATTATGCTTGTAAAATAGAAAAATATAATCTTACCCTACATTAATAATACTTGCAATGAAAGTAACATGATATTATATTCTCATCAATAAATATATTGTTAATTGGTAAATTATTACCTATAAAATATATATAAAAAAGAACTAGATTTGGTCTATAGTTCTACTCGTAAATCTTGTGACTATTAGAGAAGCAAAAAGGCAATGAATGATGTTAAATGACATCAACATAACCTGCAGATGATGTCATCTGACATCACAATTTCTACTTAGCTTCTCTAATAACTACGAAATCTATAGTGAAATTGTACACTAAATCTACCTAAATATTTCTCAAATACATGATATAGTCACTATTCATAGTTAATAAGGTAAATAACATAATACAGTCCCATTTTTATAGGCAGGTTATACTTTAATGAATTCAGTTAATCATATTCACGCTAATTATCAAATTTGAATTTAATTAACAAAATTTTTAATGTGGTTGATGTAAAAAATGAAATTGATCAAAAACTTATACCAAATTTTAACTGATTTCTCATTAATTGATTTATTTTACTCTTGGGATTACTTTGTTTAATAAGTAATACACCCTTTTATTTAAAAAAAAAAAACATAAAATGCAAATAATGGTTTACTAAATATGCATTTAAACTCTATGTGGTTATTAAATATGTGTTTGACCCTCTAATATTTCAAATTTATTTACAAATTATGGATAAAAAATAGTTCAAAATAACACGATTTGTGAAATATCATATTTACCCTTAATTAATTCAAGTGTTTAATAAGTTTGGAGTCAAATTGAAAACTAAAAAGATGTAAAAAAATCTTGGATTCAAATTGAAAATTGAAAAAACCTAACAGTTTCCCTCTCTTTCCACCACAGTAGCCATCTAATGCCAATCCCACCCCAACCACTTCCTCAAAACCCCTTTTTTCCTTCACCCTCTCCCGATCTCCCATATCCTGTCCTCTCCCACGCCTTTTACATTCTCCCTCCCTTTGCCCTCTTATCCATATAGTTGCTCAAGGGCTCCAACGAGGTGGCTTCTCCATCCATTCCTTTCTCTTCTTGCTCGTTAGCTGTTGCACTACTTTATGGCATACATCCTTTTACTCTTCTTTTCCTAGCCCTAATTTACTCTTTAGTTTATTATTAATACACCCTTTTACTTTTTCTGAAAATACTATTCCACAATTTCCACTTGTCCATTTGCCGGATTGAACATATGTATTTCCCATTCTTTTATTCGTCTCATATTGTTTGTCATTTTTTCGGGAATCCAACTCTTTAAAAATAGTTTGTTGCTAGTGATGATTGTTTAAATTTTTCAATTTTACCCTCTAAAATTCAAATTTGTGTATGTTAGTTTTTCACAAAAAGATAAAGGATAAAAGTGAGAAGGTAGTAATGATTATGGTTTTACTTTTCAAAATAACAAATATTTTGAGACAAGTAAACTCGTGACCTAGGGAGTATTACTTTATTTTCAAAACATTAAATCAAATAAATCAACAATGTGTTATAAGCCTTATAACTTTTTTAATAAAATCCTAATGGTCCTTTAACTTTAATTTTAGTCAATTAAGTCCTCCAACTATTTATTTGTAGCCAATTAGTCCTTGAGTGGTTGAACCACCCAAAAGTTAAATTTTCTCTACCATTGACTAGCCTGACTAGGGGTATATTTGGAAATACAACGATTATGACTTCATATTTCTTTCCATCTTCTTCTTCTTGAAATTTGTTTTCTCCGACGACCGGCCACCAAATATATCATAATGAGAAATGGAAGTACAATTAGCTTATGATAGCAATACTATTTCTACTCTCCAAAACACTCTAGCTGATCCATCATTTGAGTTTACTACTAATTTGCACAAGTAAAGGTATATGGGAATAATAGCAGTAACCAAGATATTGAGGCATGGCTAAGGCCTTGTTCAGTACATCGCCGCCTATCTTCAAAATTCCGCAACAGCTAGTTACTCCAATGCCTCTCATTCAATACTACATCTTGGGGTTTTGATTTTAAACATCCCAAAATTTTCCCATGATGTATGCTACCAAGGCTGCATTCGAGGAAAATGCATAATGCCTAACAGTAGACTTGTTGGTCCAAAAGGCAACCTAAGAGGGGGGTGAATTAGGTTGTTTCAAAAAATAAACATTTTAATGTGCTTAATGAAAATATAAATTTTATGCAACAAATAAACACTTAAGAACAAATGATCAAAATGTATGTATAAATATCTAACAATTAAAACTTAAAGAACAAATGTAAAGATTGAGATAGAGAGTATCAAACCAAACTCCCAACCTATTCAAGCTTGGAGTATATCCACTAGTAGTGCCTCTTCAAAGAAGTTGAAGCAATAACTTTCTTGTACACAAAGTAGGCTCACCCTTGCACCAACTAAATTCCTCTAGTTGAGCCAAAAGGTTTTACACTACAACCTCACTTTTGTACACTTGTTATCCCTCCACTCTTACACTTGAAGATCAATCACTAGTCTACTCTTGCTCACACTAATTCCCTCTAGCTGAGTCAAGAGAACTACACCACTCAAACCAATACAATCCACAATATTTTAGCCTATTTAGCCGTTTGGTCTTTCGGACGGCCGATGCTGTGAATGTGCGTCCGAACGAACTAGCCGTTGGACCTTTCGGACGTCCGATGTAAAGCCTCTGCATCCAATGATGCGTCCGATAACAATATGAACTGTGCTTCGGACGATTGTATAGCAGTGCATCCTACAGCTTTGACAAAAACTTCTTCATTTTGAGCTCTTATATTCGAACGGTCATGTGCGTCCTACAGCTTTTGGTTGTGTCTCGGACGTTTTCCTACTTCCGAGGCTACTTTAGATTCTTCTCTGTCGGACGCTCCCTTGCGTCCGAACACATTTCTTTCGGACGCTCTCTTGCGTCCGAATTAACCGGCTTTTCTGCACACTTGATTTTAAATCATTTGTATGATTTGGTCATCATCAAAACATGAGTATCACAACTGAGTTTCAACAAGACTGGCAAAAGTGGTTGCATCTAATTAATGATCAGGGTCTGTGACATTAAAGAAACACTCTCATGTCGTCGGAGTTCGTAATCAGTGATGAGTTTGTATATGGCATGGTCTCAAGGAAAAACTAGT
Source organism: Cinchona pubescens (assembly GCA_025175665.1). NCBI lineage: Eukaryota > Viridiplantae > Streptophyta > Magnoliopsida > Gentianales > Rubiaceae > Cinchona > Cinchona pubescens. Next base: position 3,470,987 of record JANKKI010000016.1, read on the forward strand.
AATTGGCAGCGAAATTTGTTAGTGTGATAGTTGGGTCATTTCCGGTGAACTTGCCAGGAAGAAGATACAAATTTAATTCCAATTTCAATTTGCCAGCCTGTTTTGTTTATGTCGTCGTTGTAGGATCAATTTTTCGAAACTTTGTTCTGAATCAAATTTCAATTTGGCATCCATAAACACTTCGCAGTTGAGCACTAAAAATCATCTAGATACCTCATCCCAAATCAATGCCAAAATATTTTCTCAACTTCAAAATTAACCTCAAATTAGCCATAGGAAATCTAATCCACAAGCAAAGATGGTAGGGAAAAATATAAACATGATAATTTAGGCTACTTTCCTCATTGCCTAATTTAGTGAAGAGAATCTATTAGAAGATCCAAGATTTTTTGTCTTGTCCTAAGAATTGGCATTCAAATGCCAAAAGCTAGTAGAAATTATTGACATTTTAGATGCTAAGCAATCAAGTGAGGAGGAAAGTCATTTTTCTAAATCAATTTTCTTATCCTTATAAAGTTGAGAAAGTTTTGTTCTTGATGGATTAATAGTACTCATGTTCTTTTGGTTGACTGCAACTTAACTGAAAAGTCAATAATGTTAGTTGATTGTGGAAATAGCAGTTCCATGTTGCCCACTTGTCCCAAAAAGTTGTAAAATTGCTAGAAGGAAATTGTGGAGAAGTTAAAAAGAAAAATTAAAATCACAACTAAAGGGAAAATCACATCATTAGTCCTCCAACTATTTCATTAAAACCAAAATAGCCCCCCAATTTTAATTTTAGTCGGATTAATCCATGAACTAAATATTTGTATCCAGTTTGATTCCTAAAATTGTGGCTCCGCCCAAAACATAGTTTTTTTATTATTTTGACTAGTGTTGACTAGGGGCATAACCGTCAAATCATCTGGTCCTATGATTTTTATTTTTAAAAATCACCTGATTAGTCCTCCAACTATTTCATTAAAACCAAAATAGTCTGTCAACTTTAGTTTTAGTCGGATTAGTTTCTGAATTAAATATTTGTATCTAATTTGATCCCTAAATAGCAATTCCGCCCAAAATATAATTTTTTTTTAAATTTTAACCAGTATTGATTAGGGATATAATCGTCAAATCATCTCCAGCCCTATAATCATCAAAATCAGAAATAGCAAGGAGTTTTCATACTAACATGATAGTTTTTACAAATCACAGATAATTTCGATTTCATCTCCAATTCTAAAATCAATCTATGGAGTTTCCTCTTGAAGATAATTATGTACTTGTTATTGAGCTAGCACGTCATATCTGGGAGGAGAATGAGGATGAAATCGAGTGGTGTTTTGCAAGGAAGTTGCTGGTTACATATTAGATTTCAAAGAAATAGTTGATAGAGATATGTTTCGGAATGAATAAATGGAGGCTATAGAGACAAGTTTGGCTATTACAAGGCAGGGAAGATGAAAAGTAAAAGGGAGATAAAGTGGTGATAGTTGTGACGGAGAGAGGCAGCGGGAAGGAAGAGAGGGTGATGGGAAAAGAAGAGATAGTGGCGGTAATGGTAGAGGGGATGTTATTGAGAGGGGTAGGAATTAGTGATAGTTGCAGCAGAGGGGTAGAAGCAGCGAGAAATGCGAGATAGGGAATAGGAAATGAGGGTGGAATGGTGGTTGCAGATAGAGGGGGGTGGGAAGACTTCACCGGTGGGAAATGAGTGATGGTAGTAATGCATTGGTGTATGGAGAAAGATAAGGACAATTTTAAAGTTTTAGTTTAAATGAAATGAAATTATTGGAAAAGAATGAATATAGCACGGCGGTATTGTTTTGATCCCACATTAGCAACAAAATAAAATTTCAAACACTTAACAACTAAACTATTATTAATCCATGTAATATATTTGCCTTTTTATTATAAAGTCTAAAACTATTTTTAAAACCAAAATAATAGGATCAGATAATTTGACACTTATATCTCAAGTCAATACCGGTCAAAATATAAAAAACTATGTTTTGGTGTAGTCCCATTTAGGGATTAAATTAGATACAAATATTTAGTTCTTGGATTAATCCAGCTAAAATTAAAATTAGAGGACCATTTTAGTTTCAATGAAATAGTTGGAGGATTAATGAGGTGATTTTATAAAAACAAAAATCATGGGACAAGTGTTATGGTTTGACGGTTATGTCCCTAGTCAACACCGGTCAAAATTCAAAAAATTTATTTTTGGGCGAAATCACCATTTAGGGATCAAAATAGATACAAAATTTTTTGGTTCCCGGAATAATTTGGCTAAAAGTAAAGTTGGGGGACTATTCTAGTTGGAAGACTAATATGGTGATTTTCCCCACAACTAAATATATATTTTCATATATGTCCTTGGTCAGATCGATCAAAGGTCGAAGAAGATTAACTTTCCATTTAAGGACTAACTTGGCTACAAATAAATAATTGGGGGACTTGATCGGCTAAAATTAAGTTGAGGGACTATTAGGATTTTAAGAAAAAAGTTGAAGGACTATTTTGGTAATTTTTCCTATTAAATCCGTCATCTAACGATCGATTCTTTTATCTCAAATGCAATTTCTAATAGGGTTAAATACAGTAAATCCCTTTAAGGTTTTGATCATTTTGCACTAAACTTTTAAATGTTATTTTTTTCTCAATTTGTCTCGGTAGACTAATAGTCAACCCTAACGTTTTATAATGTCTAAGCTAAAAAGACAATTTTGTCCCTATTTTGCTGCTGAACTGATGAAAACACCCATAGATTTGGTGCAATAACATGTTTTCCAAATATTATAGAGGTAAGAAAAGAAAGTCCTAAAAACCTTAGGGACTAAACTATAATTTCAAAAATTTTGGTTTCTTTCTAAAAATCATACAACGCTAATGGTGCTTTCTTCTCCGTTTTCATTCCCCGGCAAAGTAATTGTCTCCTACTATCTTTGATTTCTAAAATCTTTGCCTTTTCACACACCTACACACAGAGATATTGAACCTGCTTGAAAATTTAATTTGAAAGCAAAAAGAAAAATCAGAAACAAGAAATTTTGGGTCTCTTTTTTTTTCTGTGATATATTCTTTCCGAAGACAAAGGCGATGGATGTAGAGTCGGCCGAGGCCATCATCATCTCTCTTTCCTTCAAATCTCACATTTAGGACACAACATAAACACAGTGAAAAAATACAATGGAAAGGAAGAAAACCAACAAAATTGTTTAATTATCTCTTCATCTCTCTGCTTTGTCCTTTCTTCGGCATTCAACGAAAGCAAAATGCAAACATGAGATATTGTATGATTAAAACGTGTGATGATGGCTGTTGGTTGAATAATTTTGGGCACGAATTCAAGTTGAGCAAAAAAATGAGCGAATTTGATTCGCTACTTGCTCGATAAAATGCCTTTGAAGAACAGGAATGGTGAATCATTTATTAAATAGGTTTTAGCTTGTTTCTGGGCTATATGGTGTGTAAACTTAGTCCAGAAATCAATTTCCCACACATCTTGAACAAAAAATTTCGGGAATTAAACCCATTATGTTGGGTGAAAATGGCTTTCAAAGGATCCGTTGATTTTGCTATTGTTTGACCATTTTATGATGATTTGACACCATAATTAGATTCTTTGCAAAACATGTGGTTCGACTACATAAATTTTTACTAAGAAGTGTTTTCGAAAAATGTATTCTTTCTAGTAGAGGCTCAGGGTGGCACCACTGGCCCCATGGCCGGTTGTTGCCATAGCCATTAGATTCGTAGTATTGAAAAAAAAATTTATATGAATCCGATCTATAGTTGATGGAATAAATTTATTGGTTCACATTTATTTATATTACTTTAACTTATTAAAATAAAATTTTTAAAAATAATATAAATAAATATAAATTAAGGGATCTTATAAGAATTTTCTTAAATCCAGAATATATATATTTTCTTTTATCCCAAGACTTTAAAAAGATAAGAGAAAGCAAAAACAAATGTTTTGATGCTTTAAAAATTGATATTTTAAGTAGGGCACATTCGTCATTTAACAATTTTGTAAGAGTCATTTAGTGGGTTCAACGGAAGAAGCATAGTGACAAAAAAAGATAACTGCAAAACAATTAAGGCCTTAATGGGATATATTGTATTTAACCCTTTCTAATAAACCATCTGCCACATCCCGCCCCCTGATTCCTCCATAATTCGCCTAAACAGCCAAAGCAGACCTGCTATCAGCGCCAGCGGACATGATAATTAATCACCCATACAATCATCACCAATAATTGCTCTGTAAGGTTCATCTTCGAGTTGTTGGTCCATATTTAATTCTCCAATTTATCTGTGATTAATTATAATTAGATTGAGTTATTCGTAGTTATTGTTGATCTTCGTTTTGGTTTTTCTACTTCCACTTTGCTATGTTTTTCTCACTGACTGTTATTGGGTGCCAAATGTTTGGTGAAAGCCCCAAACTAAAAATCACAGAGGAAGGATGAGATTCTGTGAGCGTTTCGTGATCTCTATCATGTGTGTGCTGTCTAAGATGTGTATGTTCGTTTGGGTGTGAGGGGACCGTGGCCATGGGCGGTACTGCCAGTGCCCAGCATCACTGAGGCAGTCAAAAGTCAGAGAGAGAGGGAGTAGGGTGGCCTTTTTTTAGTTATAAATTTTAATTATTATTCATTTTAGTTGATTTCTGTTGGGCCCCACTGCGCATGTAGGTGGGTGCAAGTTTGGGCGAGGAATTCCGGCCTGTTCAACGCTTACCAGTGTTGGTAACGAGAAGGAAAAACTGTTTTCAGAATTTGCATTGTTAAACCCTTCAACTCTATTTTCAAAGATTTCAATTAAATAATTAAGTTTTAAAGTAGTCAAAGATTACAGCAAGTAGAAATGCCACAAGTGAAAATCGTCGCAAAGAATTTCATGGACATGGTGGCTTCATTGCCAGCGATGAATCTCGACAGGCTCTACCAGAATGCCTTTATATGTGAAGCTATCCTCAGGTTAGAACTGTATATTCTCTACCAGAATGCCTTTATTTTTGGATTCATTGATGAACTGTTACCGGTTACTTGTGCTCAGATCAATGCCACCATTGGCGAAGAAGTATGTTCTACAATTGCTGTTCATAGATGTCCCTGTGACTAGCAAAATGATGGAAGAGTGGGTGCTTGGAGATGGGTTGTCAAAGCACAAAGTAGCTATTGGTAGATTTATTTGATTCAGCTGAGAGTATTGACTGAAACACTTGACCGGTACTTTATTACCCTTCCAATATTATTATTATTTTTTTTAAATATGGTTCTGCTATAGTTAGTTCCTTATCTAAAGTAATTTCAGTAGCAGTAATTCTCGTTGATACTTTGAGAAAATAGCAAGTTGAACATGAAAGCTCATCTAAAGAGGCAGAGCAATCTCTGTTGAGTTAAATTAGAACGTCTTATGTAAATATGAGTAATTCTAAATTAAGTAAATTTGGGATGGAAATGTTTTTCAAAGTTCCAAAATACAACATCAGAAATTTAGAATTTTTATGCAGATGGTTGAAGATTTTTGTGAACTTGAATGATTGTAATTTTTGGTTGGTGAATATCATTATTATTCTGTACCAATAAGCGAGTAATTGTTGAGGAAGACCTTTTATATATGGAGACATATAATTTTCTAAGAGAAATCATCTTCCTTTATCTTTGCACTCTTGAAGGGCTAAAGCACAATTACTTTCGAGTTTTAAAGTTGGATAAACAGCCTTTAATTTTGAAACTAAGTTTAAAAGTTCCATACTTGTCATGTTAAAACTAAGTTTTCAGATTCCTAGTTAATTTGTTAATGTAATCTCTTTGCTCAAAAATTATTCTTCCACAAGTCATAAATAATTCAAATGGATTATGCAGAGCCAGCATAAAACAGAAAGTAACATAGCTAATGATCTGCCTTAAACAAGTATAAGCAATTTATAATCTTGAGTATGGCTGCCTTTTCTGTAAGCCATCTAGTTACTACTCATTTTGTTCTTTTGACCCGAAAGTGTGTCTCAGATCATAAATACTTGACATCCACAAATTTTGTTCACAAAGTGTTTCTAAATTACTGTTCTTTCACCATTGGTTATTTCCTTTGATTACCCTTGTTTTTCCCTTTCCACTGCACTTTGTTTTCCTGCTAAAGGTTGCCATTGGTCATATTTTCAGGAAAAGAGAAGCTACTTACAGATTGAACCCAACATTTCAGTTAAATGTTCAAAAGCATATAGTGCACGGGTAAGCATTAGATCTATAACATGTTCTTTGTTATTCTACTGGACAAGTGGAAAATGTTTGTATGGGTTCCCTCTTATGTTGGGACAGGTTATTTTCTTTCTTTTTTTTTTTTTTTTTTTGCTTGGGGGGATGGGGGTAGTGGGTGGAGGGGTTTTTTGAATATGTTTCCTTCTTTTGGTAATCTCTGTTGGTTTTCCAAATGTTTTCATTGGGAGCAAAAAGAAATGTTTGCCCTTCTTTGATCCTAGTAGTAATTGTTGAGGGTCCAACATTTCTGAATTAAACCATTGACCGTCACAAAGGTAAGATATTCGTGTATACACTTTAGGTCACTTTGCCGGGTAACAAAGAGGACAAAGGTTAGATATTCGTGCATACACTTTAGTTCACTTTGCCTGGTAACAAGAAGTGTGTTGGATGGAGGAATAAAATTTACATCAGCAATGGCATAACAGAAACAATCTTCTTTTATTGTTTCTGTATCTTGTACATGTATGAAGATAAATACATGTGTAGGTGCTTATGCTCACATGCCTCTGAATCATTCTAGCTAAATTTGAGTTCTTGGGGAGTCAGAACTTTCTGCTGAGTGGGTTATCCCATGCAATGTTCTGGTAGAATCTATGCACCTTCATAAAATTGTCCTTTTATATTGAGGCAGTATTGCGGTTGCATGTCTTCTTTGCATTTGTTGAGCAAATAATATTTGCATGACCCATAGACTGAATATCTCAGTGGAGTTTTGCCAAGAGAGCCTATGCCTTCAACTGCTGGTCTCAGGCTTCCTAGCTTGGAGGAGTTGGATGCCTATGCAGTTCAGCAATGGGAGGTATGATATAACCTGCATCACAACTCTGTGATGTTAAATGGGAATTTAGGAATAGTGTCATTTCTTTTCCTGCCAGAAACTTACTCTTTTTTTGCAGTTTCAGTGATCAGCAAATTTTTTGGGCTCTATTTTTACTAATTGTTAATGTGGCAAAACAGTGTTTTTTGCTGCATCTCATAAGCTCCAGTGAAGCTGAAAAGGCAACAAACATCAGCTCTTCCATGATGAAAGTTTTCCAACATGGCCTCTTGAGTCAGAAGTACTTCTACTCCTCTGGTTTAATACATTCTTTACTTCATGAATAAAATGTTTCAAAAGGTGATTAATATTAGCGTGTTTTGTTAGCAGAGACGACAAAGAACCTCCAAGATTGACTGAGGGTGGTTTTCAGTTCTTGGTAAGTGGAAAAAGAGTTTTCTCAGCTATGTTGTATTGCATGAAAATATGCTAATTCATGTTTGTAACAGCTGATGGATACAAATGCACAATTATGGTATATCATCAGGGAATATATCGGCAACTCTGATAAATTTGTTCATGAGGCTTACTTCTTCTTTATGTGGCTTTTGTCTTTTATTTACTTAGACAACCCAATGTGTGGTGCACCAAGTTGATGTGATCCTTATGGGCTTAAGAAAATTTTGATTAGGAGTATAATAGAATTCAATTTATTCTATACAAATTTTCAAGTTTGTATGCTTAACATGATGTTTCTTTATCCTATTCTCTGCATATTACTAAAAAACTTTCCTTTACTATTGGAAATCTTGTAACTTAAATGTCAAAAAATATTGAATTGAACATGTGGTGCAAGTTCTTATGCATGATGTAGTTAGCTCTCGGTAAACAGTAAAGCAGATAACTTTGGTTTTTGCTTCTATTATCTGACACCTTGAAAGAGTAAAAAGAAAAATACTGATAATTTGTTTCTCCAAATAATAATTTTTCTTTTTCAAATTAATTGCTATGAAAATACTAAGAAATCATGATTATAATAGTGATAAAGTTTGTCCAATGAATTTTACCGTCTTGGCTCAACAAATTATTGTGCAGAACTGAAAATTGAAGACTCAGAGTGGATGAATTGTTCTCCGTGGTTAATCCCTGATCCCTCATTAATTGAGAGTAAGCTGTTGTTCTTTCCAATATAGTCCTGCGAATAGGTGACTGGAGATTAACAAGCCATTTAGTTCGCATTCGTGAACCAGAAAATGAGTGAGAATCAAAAACTTCACAATTGGTGTGGCTTTACATCAATCCCCCCTGACTCTTTGGTTCTTGATTCAGAATGGGCTTGACTATGATATGAGTTAATCAAAATGAAATTGAAGTCTAAGGTGAGGAATTGAGGGAGGAAGTTTTAACATTTTCATTCCCTTAGTCATGGTTGGGATTGGAGGAAAGGAAAGGAAAGACTATTTAGTGGAAAAGAAAGGAAAGTAGATCAGAGGAAAGTAGTTTCCATTCATCTTGTTTGGATTAGATATGGAAGGAAAAGAAAAGAAAACTAAATAAAGTTTGGTAAAACCATAGGGCAGAAAGGAAAGGAAATAAATACAAAAATCTCAGTATAAAATTATGGTCCTTTAGGCACTTTAGTAAAAACTCATTGAAATGGTTTCCTTTCCCTCATTTCTGTCCACTTTTGGATGGAACTGATTAAAAACTCAAGTAAAACAACTAATCTTATTCCTTCTTTCCCTCACTCAGTCACTCTACTTTGCTTTCCGTCCTATTCCTTTTTTTTTTTTCTTAAAAAAAAAAAGGTGCCTCAAAATGATTCAAATAGTGATTTACCGAGTAGCAGGCATGGATATCATTTATTTTCATATAATTTCTGAGTTCTGATCCTGCAAACATCTCTTCCAAACACTGCACTAAAATTGAAGTAGATTATGATTAAACAATTTTATACTTGACATAGACAGGTACATAGTGTACAAATCCACAATAAACCGTAACTGTAATGTCTTCGACATAATTCTGTGATTCCAGTGAGATTTTCTTAAGGGGGGAAACAAACTTTAAATACTGCTGCTTGACACCAATTGGTATTGAATGATGATAAGTGAACTATTATTACTGACACTGCTTTCACCATGAGAATTGAAGACATGGTTAACAGTTGGTGATAATGTGCTAGTAAGGAACCTGACAATAAAAGTCTCAAAACTTCGATCTAGGAAAGAGATTTGTGATAAAAGTTTAATGTTTTATTTTAAAAAATACAAAATCCCAATACATTCTCTGAACTCTACCTTAATCCGATGTATGCCAAATATGTCATGTAATAACGAAAAAACAACTTTCAGTTTCTCGAATCCCAAGTTTAGGGTCTATTTGGCACTTGAGACAAGAAGTCAACTTAAAATTTGGGCAGTAAAAGAAAAAAAATATGAATAGTTTAACAAAGATATTAGTCCTATATCTTCCATGAAGTTTGAAGCTCTTTGTTTGTTGGTATAGGATGAGAAATTACAAAATATGTCTCTTCCTTTTCTTTTCTCTAGTGATAGTGTCAAAAAGAATTTTCTCCTTAGCATGATGTGGCATAAAGCTATACCTATTCATCTACATAAAATATTATTTGTTAGTGTGTGAGAGATATATCTTTAAAGAATGCTACATTTACGATTTATTCATCCATCTTTACAAATCATTTATGAGATCTGAAAAATGGTAGCCTATTTGGTACGGCAAGAAGCCAAGAAAAGCAAAGTGAGCAGAGAGTCAGAGAAATTTGAACCTATCTACTCACAACTAAGAAATTGGAGCTCTTGTGAATTTGCTTGTAAATAAGAAGCCAAGCAATCTCATGGCTCAACAATATTGAAAACTTGTTTGAAAGCCAGATCTAATAACTAAAAGCTGCAATTATGGCCTAAAATACTTGAGATGCAACTTGCGAAGAAGAAGCCAAGAACAAAATGACCACATTAATCTTTAGGCCCTCTTGTCTGGACTAGAAACACATATAGATTACAATTTTGCTCTTTTTAGAACTCTGGATGCTTAAATCTTGTCTTCCTATGATTTTGAATATATTGCAGATTGGATCTAATGTATACTTCACATTGCTAGAATCTGCCATTAGACTTGACTATCCCTCTCGATTACGAAATTGGTTATAAATTTATGGAGTTGGTATTTAAAAGGCTATTCAGCGGAAGAAGATCCTGTAATCCTCTTTTGACACTTTTGTTATGGTATTCTAAGTTTGGCTGCGCAACTTCTTTATCTAGAAACTTATGATAATGATTGGACTAGTTTTTGATTAAAAAAGGCTGGGTATCACTTGCTATCTTCAGCCCCTGTGACTGAAGAGGGTTGATTTGTATTTTACTTTCCCTGCAGTCTTGTGATTGCAATTTTCTCTCCCTGCTTGAATTTTCTGATTAGACTTTAAAAGAAATCACCTCAGTACTTGAAGGGATAGAGTTTCCAGTTACTGGAATAAACTGAATGTAATGGAAATAAGATTGTTAAAAGGATTTTTGCTGCCTGAAAAGTCTGAAGATCTTTGAGTATGCCATTGAGTCATCGCCTTTTTCTTGTCAACATTTCATTACATATCGACTTTGGAACAATATTTCTACCGAAAGATCTCCATTTTTCTGATTTAGCCTACAATGAGAAAGAAAAGGTTTTAAAATTGTATTTCCTCTCCTTGATGCAGGAGCGACGGTCTGGACTCAGCGGATCTTATATCCTTTCTTTTGGAACTAAGCTTCCATGCTACTGGAGAGGTATTAAATAACATAAGTTTGGTTTCATTTGTTCTTTTGGTGATCAACTAATTCTTCAAATGGGTTAGGAAATTATAATTAATTCTCGTTCCAGTTTAGTTTATAATAGTACTGGTATACTATGTAGCTGATTTTTAACAAACACATGATTTTGGTTTCACTCTCCATCCTCTGAAATATTTTGGAACGTATTTGGCCATATATTTAGCTTGATTTGATTTGGATTTAGTTCTGAATGTAGGCTTACAATATAAACACATTGAGTGATATTCAGAGGACTATAATTAGGGATCTTGCTGATTTAGGCCTTGTGAAGCTTCAACAGGTGAACAATACTTGTGCTTATTGGGTGTGTCAAATATTGGTCTCTTAGTGTTTTTGCTCCACCTGCAGTTCTTAATGTCTTTTGCCTTTTGACTAGGGAAGAAAGGAGAGTTACACCTTGGTTTATCCCAACAAAGTTGGCTACAAATCTGTCTATCAGCTTATCAGATACGTCATCCAGGAAGCAGGTAATTCCAGCCTATCGGCAATCTTAGAGAATTTTGTTTGCTTTCTATGCTGTCCAGCCCTCTCTCTATACTTTGTACTTCTTGTTGATAGGACTAAAGTATCAAGGAAACTACTTGCAAACCTGGATATGTTTCTCCATTTTTTAGCTTACTAAATATATGTCATATCTTCTCAGTTGACTTTGATGAAATAGTAGACTTTTACTGATTGTTTTTAATTTTTCTCCTATCAGGGATTTGTTGTTGTAGAGACAAATTTCAGGATGTATGCATATTCATCATCCAAATTGCACTGTGAGATTTTGCGTCTATTCTCAAGGTATACCATTACCATGCTTGGTCAAGTTTTACTAATTGTATCATTGAGGAAGAAAAGAAGATGATATACTGGTGTTTGTTCATTAGAACACCGTGGTTTTTATTTTTTGTTTTTTTTAAGTTTATTTTTTTATTTTTTATACTTGACGTAAAGTTCACATTTAGTCTTGAGAAATCCTTTTGAAGGTGATGAACTGTTTCCAAGGACATTTTATGGAGCACTGTAGTCGATAATTATGTTTTGTTTTAACAAGTTAAAACAAGGCTGGTGATCTATGTTACATGGACTCTTCTCTCACCCCCAGAGTACCTGTGTCCTGCCGTGTCGACATGGGTGTGGGATCCATGTCCGTATGGTCAACTTTGAATTGGATACTTTGACTTTTTTACCAAGACAAAAATTAAATTGACTTCAATATGATTGTGACTTCATCACATGAAAAGACCGATAAAAAAGGGAGGAAGATTAAATATGAGGGAGAAACATATGAGAATTGTATATCAAATCACTAAATCTTATTATAGTTATATCCTTCTAATATCTTATTTTTCTCAGTACACCACTATTCTTTAATACTACACATAAAAAAATTTATTTTTTGAAAAATGAGACATAAAATATTTTTAAATTGACTTTATGTCATCAAATTGCATTACTACTACACTAACTATACTAACATATATAAGTATACAAGACGCACCCCCACACCCGTATCCAACTCTTTTAGAGTGTTCCCATATCCTCAATTTATGAAATTAACGAATCCGACACCTAGACTTGTACCCGTACCTGACACCCGTATTTGAGTCTGGGTAACTTAGCTGCTGATACCAATTATCGAAAAACTTACTCTTACCAAGTTAAGGCTATCTATATATTTTGCATGAGATGCAACAAACCTAATCTTACACCTTGACCGACTGAGGAGCTTCAAGAATATTGTTTAACCTTCATTCGTGTTGTGCTTCTTCAAAACCCCCCTTGTGGGGCTCTTTTCCACATTCAGGATAACATATGCAGAAAAGGACCGAAACTACTTGTAAGCCCTTAATTTCCTAGCTTGCTGGTCATCTGATAAATCTTTCCCTGGATGAGGTCCCAGTCAGCTTCTATAGATGACATCATTCATCCATCTTTCTTAAACCTTGATGGCATACATTTTGACTAAAACAAGGGAATATGGTACAAGGAATACAGCTTCCTCCTGCAATTTGTCACACTAGTATAGCTTTTAAACTACATTGAGCTTGATATATTCTCCGTGTTGTCTTTTGGATCACTTAACTTTTTTTTTTTCCTTAAATCCTCTGAGCTCCACTGTTGCACCGATGGATTAGAGAACCATCTGTAGCTCCATACAGCCATTTACTTATCACAATCTAAGTAACTTTGTTCTTGGTTTTACCTTTGAGCAATTGGGGACTCATCTTTCTGTCTCATTTTTTGCCTTGCCTTTCTAATTTACGTTTAGAGATAGCAGGATCTCAACTTAACCACTGGAAACCGGGCCCCGGGGGGGGGGGTGGGGGGGATGGATGGATGGATGGGGAGAGAGAGACGCTGGCCGAAGCGCGATAGATAGGAAAGTTACTTTGATTCATGATCAAAGGTTTGGTTTTAAGGGAAAACCAACAGAAAACCTTGATTTGGGATGCTAATTCAGCATACACCCTTAATAGTTCTAGCAGAAGAATTTGAGAGAAACAATGATTTCATTAAAGTCAAAGCTGAACTGCAAAGCAAGCTACACTAGACCCTTTATAGAAGTCTAATGCCTGTCTAGAATACTAAATTCTGATAAATTTGTTTGGCCCTTTTATCTTTATCTCCAAAATCCTAATCTAAATGAAGTCCTCATAGAATTTATCATGCACGAGTTCCCCTTGGGTTGGAGAAAACTTGTCCTCAAGTTTATTTTTACTTTGCATGATCAAAAGGATTTCCAGTCAAGCCTTACATTGTCTTACAACCCTTCTCCAGAATCAGCAAATGGTGAACTATAATTGTTGTCTTCTTAGGGTCTGAAATGGCTGCTTCAGGCTTACTGCCAACTCCATAGCTGGATAAAACTGCATTAAATATTGTATGAGATTCTTTGTACACTGTTAAACAGCCCAAAACTGAATCTTCAAACAGAAACTAGTCGTCAAACCAACAACCACATCATGGTCTTGTCTAGTTTCAAACTCATAAATGAGAGGTCCTAACTTTTGATCACTGCGGCAATCCTTGGGCTTTTATCAAACACCTGGTGAAGATTGGCATCTAAAGAATGTTGTTTTGATGGTTGTAGCATGCTCAAATATAGTCAAAGCTGACCTACAATGCAAGCTATACTAAATCCTAATCTAAAATACTTATCTGTTAAAGTTGTTTGGCTCTCTTATCATTATATCCAAAATCCTAGTTTAAATAAAGTCCTCATCTTATTATTATTATTTTTTTATCCTATCGTAACAGATTTTATCCTGCATCAAAGAGATTTGGCAGGCAATAGATTTGACAGTTTTTTTTCGTGCTGAGTCTTTTATTTGATACTGAATGTAGTGATAGTTTCAAAGCTAAATGGTAGTCTGACTGTCTGACTTACCAAGTAAGGTACAAAAAGTTAGATGCATAAAAGGGAATTTATGGTCATCACCTAAAAAGGAAGCAACTCTTTACATTTGGAAAACACATTTTTTGAGCTTCATATGCTTTTTTCCTTAAATCCTATCATATGATTTTATTGCTCGTCTCTTTATGACCTATCTGGTTGAAAATACAGGGTCGAATACCAGCTTCCTAACTTGATTGTCGGGGCAATTACAAAAGAGAGTCTGTATAAAGCTTTTCAAAATGGTATAACTGCTGAGCAGGTATGCATTTACCCAGTGTTTTATAAGCTTTGATGTTTCTTGAATTTATCTTCCTCCATCCTTTAACTTCCTTTGTGAACTTATAACACATTATTTTGGGATGTTCTAATGTATATGGATTTATATGTATTTGCAGAGGAAATGCATGATTGTGATAATTAACTTATGATTGGTTGGCCTTGGTCTTGTTTGCATAATTTCTCACCCATGTGCATATTTAACTTGTTATCTTACTCTAGTGAAATTTATAGCTTATTCTGTGTTAGTACAAAAAGACATTACTTGTTATTGTCGTGACAAATTTGTATTCGCGTATCTTTTGTGTACACATAATGTTACACTAATTCGACCAATAGATAATTAAACCATTAGTACTGAGTGGAAAACAAGAAGTTAAAAGAGTTGGGACATTTTGGAAATGGAAAATACTTAGATAGACCCGGTCTTTCCCCACCTGTAGATCCTGTGGTCAAGATTAAACCTTAAAGAATCTTGCTTACATCAGCTGATGTCATAGATTCTCTAAAGTTTAATCCACACCACAGGGTCTACAAGTCCTTAAAGACCGGGTCTACCTAAGTCTTTGCCTTTGGAAATATGTTAATCTCTTCAGTGCTTTGAATGATTTCAGTGCTTTGAATGGTTTCAGTGCTTTGAATGGTTTCAGTGCTTTAGTGTCTAGTTGTTGTCTGTGATTGGCCCAAACAAGTTATGCAACTCTTTTAAAGAAAAAGTTTCTTCTTCTATTGCTACTGGAGTCTCATTAAGGGATTTTTATCAATGATTATAACTTTTTTAGAGCTAAATGTGTTTTGAGGTTATTGTCATCTGCTTTTGGCTTCTATGTTGAGCTGAAAAAAAAAAAAGGATAATTTTGAGAAGTAACCTTACAGCAATTTTATTTGTCAAAATTATTTAAAACAATGACATGCCTTTATTGTTTTTTTCAACAGGTTATTGCAATTCTTTCCATCCATTACCTTAGGTTTTAGAAGGAAGGTGGTCAATTCAAAATCTCTTGTATTCCATTTCAACAAACACTTCATAAATGATGCGTGACCTGTCTATTGGATGACTTTTAGTGATTGTTTAATACTTTTTAGCTTGTACTTAATATTTTATTATTAACAAATTGACAACTAGGTGATCTTATACATGGAAAAGATCAATTTACTAGTTCTTTGGCATAAGATCCCCTTATGGGTTTCAAAACTTTTATTGGATTTGCTTGGCAAGGGATGTAGTTTGCATGGGCTTTAGTTATTTATGGTAGCTAGAGAGTTGATGATGTAAATGTCCTTTGTTATTATTGTTATTATCTGTTGCACATTAGCTAGACGTTCTGCTAATTGACTATGGTGATGTACAATATTACTTATCGTCTCTGAAAGCCGCCCTCTTTTTCTTCTCGATATTGCAGATCATTTCTTTTCTTCAGCAGAATGCGCATCCTCGAGTTGCTGAGAGAATACCGTCTGTGCCTGAGAATGTCACTGATCAGGTTCTTCTATTTTACATGTCCAGATATACACCCATATTGTTGCTTCTCTTTTGATGTTTTATTCTTCCTGGTGTCAATGAATGTAAATCGTGTTATGCTTACTGCCATCCAGCAACTCCCAGTAAATCCCCTTAGATATCCAATGCATGGCCTTTTAAAAGGCAATGGGTGATTGGATGAGCATGAGTGACTAACGTGTTACCAACTAATGATGTATG
Organism: Cinchona pubescens; assembly: GCA_025175665.1. NCBI lineage: Eukaryota > Viridiplantae > Streptophyta > Magnoliopsida > Gentianales > Rubiaceae > Cinchona > Cinchona pubescens. The sequence continues at coordinate 3,487,197 of JANKKI010000016.1, forward strand.
AAATGACTACTTCAAACAATTACTAATATGCTGTTTTCCACTTTAGATGAGGTTGTGGGAATCTGATTTGAACAGGGTTGAGAGTGTGCCTGCACACTTTTTTGAAGAGTCAAAAGGAACATTCCCTTCTAAGGTAAGCATCAAGTACCCAAGCTCATTCTCACAGTCAAGGTTCTTTCTTTTATGATGTCTCGGATTTGGGCATTATTGTGACTATGTATGTTTCTCTACCAGGATGTGTTCGAGGCTGCATGTGATTTTGCAAGAGAATGTGGTGGTTTGCTTTGGGAAAATTCTAAAAAAATGTGGCTTGTAGTGAAGGCAGAAAGTTTTCCCCACATGAAGGAGTTTCTTCGCCGACAGAAGCAATAGTCATTTGGCACCTCCTTCCTTCAACTGAATTCAATATAATAGTGTATTTGTTGGCAAAAGATTCCATTAACTTCAGTTTAAGTAAATTGGAAGCAGATGCTAGTGTCAGGGAAAGCTTCTATTCTAGTGATCAATGGATGATGAGTGATGAAAGGTGAAGATAGCAGATGCATGAATCTTGAAAATGAACTGATTCAGAGGTGGTGGTTAGGGACTTTTTCATTTTGTCGCAGCTAGGAACTTGGATGATATAAGGCTGACAATGTTATTGTGCACAACGGGGAGGAATAGGAAGTACAGGTAAAGCACAAATTCGAAGAGGGCATAGGACTCCAGACTTGATGAATTAAGGCATGGTCATACTATCAGTACTCTGTTGTTTGATTATAAACTCCTAATGGGGGCTTAGGCATTTCAGTTTATTGAAAAAAGACATCAATTTCGGGTTGCATACATCTTTATTTGGTTAAAGTTGTCTGAACTTCATCTTGTCTAATATTAGTTGTTTGAAACTTTGGTGTTACTCCAACATCTCATGCCCTTGTATTACTGGATCTAATATAATGCAGGTCAATCATCATTTTGGTGAATCGTTGTGTTTTTATTTCAACCCTTGACTAAGATATTCTCCTTGGAATTGCATGCCCGATTAGGTTACTATTTGTTTGAAAAACCTGTCAAGTTGGATATGCTAGCATATCTCTTTGGAGTTTTTGGTTCATCTTCGAAAGCCTCTGAACTAAACAAAAATCTCTACAGTGATGGCTCGGAGTAAGTTAATTTAGATGGTAAAAGATTTTCCTTTGTTGTTATTTAAACAACTCCCTTTCCCCCTCTTTTAAATAAAATAACTGCTAACTTCCTTTTTTAAAACCATAATTGTTTTGAAATAAAAATATATTGTTATGAATTCTATAAAGGTAAATGTCCATTCATCTTTTTAAATATATCGGTTAATGTGATATTCATCCTTTTGAATTTCGTGAAGACTTATTTATTCTCGTGATTCACGTATCGTATTTATGAATCCCTAATCTTGTAACTCTATAAATAGGGGGTTTTGGTACTTCATTTGTAATTCATTTGTACATCTTTTGTAAGGCTTTTGAAGGGTTTAAGAAAGAGTTTTGAAGGGTTTTTGAAAAGTTTATGAAAGTTGATAATATAGAATATTGTAGAATTTCCTACTATTTCTTTGTCTACTATTCTTTCATCTACACTTATAAATTTCTGACTTTATTTAGTTTTGTAGTCAAGATTGAATAATTTTGACTTAGTTTTATAATACGTTATCAGTACGAGACTTTGATCAATTGAGATAGAATTTTAAATCAACACAACAAAGGTACGTAGAAATTTCATTACAATGAAGATACGTGAAATTTTAATTATCACAACCAAGGTACGATTTAAAAATTTTGGGTACTCTCTATTACCATATTTTATTTTTATACTTTCAGTTGTATCAATATAATGTTATTAGAATTTATTTTGATTAGTTTGAATCATGTCAATATATACTAAACTTGAATTTACTGCCCTTGGTATAATGGGCAAGAACTATCTATAATGGATTTTGGATATTGAAATCCATTTGAATTCTATGTGTCCTAAAAATACAATTAGAAAAGGCAAAATACTATATCCAAGTAAGGTTAAACAAAATCTATAATTTTTGTCATATTTCTTGAAAGATTTAAAATTTTTCTATTTAGAAGATCCAGTAGATCTATGAAAAAAATATACAGATCATTTACGAATACGGAATATTAGAGAAAATATTCTCTACTTTCTTGCCTTAAATATGCTCTTGAAGTAGCTATACCAGTAAAGAGTTTTAAAAAATATTACAACTTTCATATCTTCTTATGATTGATTAAAATAATGAATTATTACTCAAATAAATTTCGTCCAATTAATTATGCTCCATTCCCCGAAGTGAATGTGACAAAAATTTAAATAGTACTTATGAATGTAGTGATGGTCAAAACTAATATATTTATGATGGTTATTAGCAAGCATTATTATGATTATAGTACTACATCTTACCACTAGAAATGGTAGATTAGTGAAAAGATAGAAGAAAATGATTTCAGTCGTACATTAAGAATGATATGAAAAATAAACGTTATCATTATGATATGAAAGACCATCGGTTACGTACCTGTCGTACATTAAATAGTTTTCTTGAATTTTCTCAAGAATTATTGGAAGATAAAGAGAAAATCATAGAAACAAGTTTTCCCTATAATGATTTTGACCATAGTTACTTGTGCTATTGGTTTCTTTCCTAAAGGAAGTATTGACCGTTTGGTTGATAGTGAAAATAACTAATTTCTTCCTTGAATGAAGTATTGACCGTTTGGTTGACAGTAAAAATAACTAAGGAAGAAAATGGCGTGATATTTGTTTAGTATGTTTTCATTACAATTTTAGAATTCTACATGTCTTGTTGTTTTACATTAATTTGTTATCTTGTATTGTTTTACTGTTATATTTATTTTGTTTAATGAGAAACGTGTGGATATACATTTAAATGTATTTGAGGTATGAGAATATGTTTCTGACAATACAACAGTACATAAGATACTCAAAAGTAAGAAATATTTTTTCACTTGAAGTTGGGAGAAATAAATGTTAATATTATATATGTCTCTTTGAAGGAATAAAATTGGTTAAAATAATGCACTTTCTCTACTAAATTTTGAAGAAATTTATTAAAGATATCCGTTGAAAATAATATTATTTTGAGATTATAAATGAGAAAATTATTGGTTAAGTATCTATATAACATTAAAAATGAAATGTGCTATGGAAAAGTTAGATATCTTTATTTTTGGTTTGTATCATACAATTGAAACACATTTTATAGTAAATCTGAAGTTTACTAATTCAAATACTTTTATTGTTTGGTAATGACTGGTTAGACCAGCTCGGGTCAATTATGATGCGTAAAAATTATTGAAAATTCAAATGGATGAATTTTCTTGTGTTGCTTGTTCTCAAAGAAATTAATTATTAGATCATCACCAACTAAAATTGGGATTGAATCCCTTATATTTCTGGAATGAATAAAGGTGAGATATATGGGCCCACTCACTCTTTATGTATTTCATTTAGATATTTTATAATTTGATAGATGCATATGCCAGATGGTTATATGTGTGCTTATTAACGATTCGCAATCTGGAATTGGCATGATTACTAACTTAAATAATTTGATTAAGAGTACAATTTTTAAATTATGAAATCAATAAAATTTATCTTGATAATGCTGGTGAATTTATATGATATCTCAAATATTTGTTGATATGTGTATGAACGTTCTGAATCACGTGTTCATATATAAAATGGTCTAATAAAATTGTTTATAAAATGCCTCCAAAATAGTTAGACCATTACTTATGAGAACATGTTATGTTACTTGCAGCAGCATTTATATGCATCAAACCAACAAGTTATTCTCCCCATTATAATTGACTCTTGGTCAGGAATCTAATTTTCTCATCTATGATTTTTTTAATTTTGCGATATATGTTCTAATTACTCCACTGTAACGCACAAAGATGGATCATAGAAGAAAGTTGGGAATATATATATGATGTGAGTTGCCCTTTATGATTAAATATTTTGAAATATTATATGACACATATATATGACATAATTTGACGATTAAAATGAAAATATTTTTCAACATCAAGGGGAGAAAATAAGCAGTTGGAAAGAAATTTGAATAAAATAAATTATCATATTTAGATTCTCGTACAAAGTATGTGAATATAAAATTCACAAGATCCCAAATTATTATGAATCAACTGTCATATTCATTACCGATCTAAAATGAGAAAAATTTCATATACCAGTTGAAATGTTCCAATTGGTGTCCCACTAGGATACCATCAATATAAATGATAACTAGCCACAAATAAATTATGGTTGACCAATCGGTTCCAAATAATAAAAATCTTTGTGAGAGGAAAGGAGCAAATATTAGAGATGGTCATAAAATGAAGGCAGGTGCTCCTAAAAAGACCCTAAACATAACTAATCATAAAATCCTAGAAGTAGATCAAGTACCTGAATCTAATAAAAATAAAGAGTTCTTGATAAGTTATGTCACTACTGAAAAAAATGGAGTAGAAAAGAGATTGTTGTCGACAACATATTATTATTTATGATATCAGTTGATGTTCTGAATAGAAAACGAGGATCTTGAATGTAAATTTGTCAAAAAATATCAACATAGAAATGATTGAAAGATGCAATATAATAAAATTCATATTCAAAACATGAAAACTTTGGACCTGAAGTCCAAATTCCTAAAGGGTAAAGCCGGTTGGGTACAAATATAGTTATGCGAAGACGAAATGAGAAGAATGAAATTGTGCCATATAAAACATACCTTGTTGAGCAAACATTTTTGCAAAAATCCGGCATTAATGATAAAGAGATTTATTCTTTTGTGGTGGATGTAATCACCTTTAAATATCTAATTTGTGTGACAGTTCATAAAAATTGAAATGTGTATAATGGATATTGAGCATATTTTGTATGGCTCCTTTGATATCGATATATATATGAAAATCCGTGAAAGATTTAACATGCCTAAAGCATGTAATGTTTTCTGGGAATATTGTTCAATAGATTGCAAAAATTTTTGTATGGATTAGTTCAAAACAATTTAGGCGAATATGATATAATCGTCTCAATGAATATCTCTTGAATAAGAGTTATAAAAATGACTTAATTTACCTATGCATTTTCACAAAAGACACAAAATCAAAATTTGTGATAACTGCTATATATGTGTTAATGATATAAATATTATTTGAATTCTTGAAAAAAATCATTAGAAGTCCTGAAGATATTCAAAAGATAATAAATTGATTTTGGCAAAAATTTTTGTTCATCAATGAACTTATACTAAAAAGATATTAGAACGATTTTATTTGGATAAAATACATCCATTGAATCTCTCAATGGTTATGAGATTGATTGATGTTGAGAATAATAATTTCTCGTTCTCGTGAGAATGACGAAAAATTTATTGGTCCTGAGTACCATATATCTCAGTGTTAACATGTACTGTAAATTCATTAACACAATCTAGTTCTTCTCCGATACGAAAATATTGGAATGACATCAAGTATGTATTTCAGTTTCTTCGAGGTATTATTGATATGAATCTATTTACTCAGACGAATTTAAATCAAAATTAGTTGGTGATACAGATGTTGGATATTCATTTAATCAACACAAAATTCGATTTTGAATGACTTATGAAGAAATTGATATCATGGCAATCAAAATTTAATAGTCACTATTTCTTGCAATCATTGTTGAAATAATCGCAATATATGAAACAAGTAGTGAATATATTTGGTTAAAGTCATTGACTCAACATATCTAGAAAATATGTGTTTAACATTTGAAGTGAGATTTCTAATGATATTATATAAAGACAATGCTAAATATGTTACTTAGCTAAGGGGAGGTTATATTTCTGTAAAATTTTTCTTCTCTCAAGATTTTCAGAAGAATGATGAAATTGATATCCAACAAATTCGCTCATGTGATGATCTAGTGGATTTATCTAAAGGTGATACCAACAACAACGTTTGAGAAGTCAGTTTGTAAAATTAGGATACATCGTCTTAAGAATATCAAGTGATACTTTTATGAGATGGAGGATAAGTACACGTTGTACTCTTTTTCTCTTGGCCATGATTTTGTCCCAATGAATTTTTCTGGCAAGGTTTTTTATGAGGCAGCATACAAAAATGTACTATAAACATTGAATACGCACTGTACTCTTTTTTCACTCTACCATGATTTTTTCCACTGAATTTTTCCTAGTAAAAGTTTTTAACGAAACAGTAATTCTTTACGTATTCTTTGATGCATGGACATTCAAGGGGGAGTGTTTTGAATTCTATAAAAGTGGATGTCCATTCATATTTTTAAACACATCGGTTAATGTTATATTCATCATTTTGAATTTCGTGAAAGCTTATTGATTCTCGTGATTTATGTATCGTATCTATGAATCCCTATCTTATAACCCTATAAATAGGGGGTTTTGGTACTTCATTTGTAAGTCTTTTGTCAGGCTTTTGAAGGGTTTATGAAAGAGTTTTGAAGGATTTTTGAAAAGTTTATAAAAGTTGATAATATAGAATATTATAGAATTTCATACTATTTCTCTGTCTACTATTCTCTCATCTGCATTTATAAATTTTCAACTTTAGTTAAATTTGTTGTCAAGATTAATAATAATATTTTTTCATCACAATAACTTAAAATGAACTTCTATATTAATATATTTAAACAAGATATATTTTTTAGCTAAATTATTATAAAATTAATTTATAATTAGTTAAAAAGTTGATATAATATATTTTTATTAATATTTTCACTATATTTAGTGTATTTAAAATTTTTTATGTATTATATATTTATAAAATAATATATTTTAGTGATCCACTAGTTGAACCAGTAACCTATTAGTTAAATTTATCGGGTTTCTTTCAGGCCTGGATTCAATAAATACTAGTGGACAAGGCACATCATATAGTTGTGCACTTTAAAAAAAATTATAAACAAATAAAAAAAAAGAAAAATATAGGTCGTGGAAACAAGGGAGTTAGATGTGATTAGTGAGTAATTAGTAGTTACATATAAGGGTATTAATTGAAATTAATTATGTAAATAAGGATACATTTAATAAAACAAATAAAGACATCACACTAAACTCTTGCTCATACTTTATATATAGTATAGATAGATATAGATGATATGTATTTCTTTTAAATAAAATACTATAATAACTATACTTAAATTTAATTTTCTTAATTAAAAATCTCTCGAAAAATGCAATCCAGATAAATAGTAGTTTCATAAACTTAGTATGGGAAGACGAGAAAAGTGGAGCTTTGTATTTGTTTGAGAGTTTTAAGTAGGAAAAAAAAGAAAAGAAATTTAGAGGTAAGATGACAAAAAACTTCTTGGATCCAGAATCGGGAAGAATTAGAGGAAAACTTAGTTGAAGGGCAAACAAAGTTTGTAAAAATGTCACTTTTGCTAACACAATATTAAACAATAAAAGAATAATGCCATACGATCACATTTCTTAGAAAATATTTAGGTAGGTTTGATATTTGACTCCATTTATATAGACCCTATCGTATAGATTGAACAATATGTAATAAATGACATCAGTAAATGATTCATAAAATTTAATTTGAGCACAACGCCTACAGTTACAGGTAAGCCTCAAGTATTTTTCCATTCCCTAAACTACCAATCCAAAACAAATTAGAAAGAAAGTTAAATACAACAAACTTCCTTAAGGTTTGGATAAGATTGTTTTGCACTAAATTCCTAAAGTTATTTTTTTCTTACTTTACTCCTTTGACTAAGAGTCAAATGTAACTTCACCGTTAGTCTTTCCAAAAAGATAAATTTACTCCTAAAGGTTAACTATAGTAAACTCTTTTAAGATTTAAGCTTGATTTCACTTTAGTCCTTGATGTAAATTTTGTATCATTTAACATTTTGAGATCAAAATAAAATGCAATAATAATGTCAATATTGTTAAAAATATAAGTATCATCTAAATTAATTAATATTTTAATTCTCAAATTATACTTTCTTCAATATATAAAACTTAAAAACATAGTAAAATAATTAATTTTAATATTTTTTGATAAACTATTAAAGATATTTCATCCAAATTATTTTAGTTTTGAGTTTTAATTTATACATATGAAGTTATTTCGTATAATTTAGATGGTAGTTAAATTATATTAACAAGGGAGAAAAAGTAAGAAAAAATTAGAATTAGGGACTAAATTGACAAATATAATACGAAATTTTAAGGAGTTAATTTTATGTTTTCTTGTAGTGTTTAGGAGTAAAATTATCTTCTTAATTTTTTAATTGTCAAATTGTTGATGTATACTACTGGAAAGGACAAACTAAAACAATTATTAGGGATTTAATGCAAAATAGTCAAAACAGTTACTTAACCCCATAAAGAAACTTGTTTTTTACTTATCTTTTTATTTTATTTTTATTTTTTTTGTTTATTCTCTACTAACTTATCTTTCTCTTATTTCCTTTGCTCTCCTACCCCCAAACTGTGCCTAAATTAAGCCCTTCAAATATTTTCCGTAGGTACTAAAATGACATGAAGCAAAATTACCGGGGCCATTTGCAAACCTTTTACCCGATTGAAAGAATAACTATGCCACTCATTTTTTCCATACATCTTCTATGCTGCCTGCGGTGCTAGATGTGTAAATCAACATTCTGACTAGCTCTCCAACCCATGAAATCCTATGTTTATTTCACTTTCTTAATTTTTGTGTTAGGAAAAATTCAGTATATTAATGAATCGTATGATTTTTCATTCTTAATTCTTTGTCCGGAATTACCTAAGATGTCATATTTTAGAAATATGTTTACATTTATCTTAAATCTTAATATTTCTTACACTTTTACTCACCCTTCTGTCTAAATTTCATGTTCCATAGCGAGTAATTTGAATTTTTGTGCTGAAAAATTTCTACGTATTAACAGTAATATAAAAAATAAAATAAAAAATTCTGGTTTTTTTTTTTTTTTTTTTGGTTTTCATTTTCTAGGGCTTTCTGACTTTTTTTTTTTTTTTTTTTTTTTTTGACATTTTAGCCAAAATTTTCACGACATTCATTTTGTAATACCTGCAAATTTTTTGGCAAAAATAATAAATAGGAAAATAAATATTTGAGGTATATTAAATAATAGAGTTGTAGAAGGAAAATAATATTAGAGTAATTATCTTTGCAAATTTTGGAGACTAACTTATCTATATTATAGGAGAAGTTTTAGGAATAAATTGCCGCTCTTAGGTTGAAAATGCATTACGATATATTTTTTAGAAAATTCTTAAGAGAGGGAGAAAATTTTTTCCAACAAACTAGTAAGTTTTCTTCTTTTTTTTCATTTTAATTTTCGTAATTAATTATTTAAATTATTTTAGACTCAATATTATAGATTTATTAGAAATCTTTTATAGATTAATTGTATAGATTATTAGAGATCATGTATAAACTAATTTATGCCTATTTACGAATTTAATTTTCGTAATTAATTATTTAAATTATTTTAGACTCAATATTATAGATTTATTAGAAATCTTTTATAGATTAATTGTATAGATTATTAGAGATCATGTATAAACTAATTTATGCCTATTTACGAATTTAATTATCATTTATTTTGGAATATTTTAGTATTTAAATAATCTAAAATTTAAGAAAATATTGTGGGATAATAATTATTTTTATATGGAATTAATTTTGAATATTTGGATATACTTTTCTGCAAAGAAATAAAAAGGGAAAATTGATTTTCGAGAAAAAAGTTCAAAAAGAAAAGAAAGAGAGAGAGTTGTAGCAATAAAGAAGTTGCGTGGCAGCAACGGAGTCCAAGCCGAGGAAGGAGATGATGCATTGCTGAATTTGCAGTTTGGCCTCTGTAGTTACTTAGTATTTTATAATGGCCCTTGATAGTTTTAAGTGGCGCAGATTAGGTCCTTGGTGACTTTTTAAGTATTGTAGATTTACCCAGAATATTTTAAGTGAACCAAGGAAGTCTTGAACTCTCTGAAATTACTTTTTGAACCCTTGAAGTTTCTGGAAAATTATACTATGGTCCGAAAGTTTTAAGAAATTATACTAAAACCTAAAAAATGTTTTACAAATTATAAAAAAACCCTCAAATATTTTTCTAAAGTGGTATAGAGCCACTTATTATTTTATATAGTAATAAGAATGCCCAAAATTTTCTAAAAGTTTCAAAAAAGGACCCTGGACTTTCTAAAAACTTGTAATAGTAAACTAAAAGTTATTTTGTGATGGAAATTAAATTGACTAAACCTAGTAAGGACTCACTAGAGTTATTTTGACAATTTTAAGAGATTATATTATTACATTTAAGCAAACTAAAAGTACTTTTCACATTTATACATCATGAATTTTAAAATATTTAAAGTATTAAATCAATTATGGTCCCTAAGAATTTGTAATAGGGTTATAGTGAGTTGGATTAAGAGTTTATTAAGTGTTTATTAATGATAGAATATCATGATTTCTTATAGAAAAACATCAGCGTCAAGATTAAGTACGATTATTGAGCTCATTCAACGTAGGTGGTGCTTATCCTCTGAATTTCTAAATTTTCTACGAACGTCAATATTTCTTAAAATTGTTTTATAAACTCACATGAATTTCAAAATCATTTTATGAAAAGCGCATTTTATGAAAAAATTATTTTTGCTATAAAAATTTGGATCATGTATGGTTATTTGACTTGCTTGATTTTAAAGTTATATAAAAATGTGATACATGCATTACTTTGAATATGTATAATATCAATTGTGTGTGATGTATAGGTAAAACATTAATGAACAAGAGGTCTAAACGAATATGAGATAGTCGGTATAGTCCTGAACTCTTCGATTAGTTATGATTATGATTGTTAAAATGATCATGATTATAATAATGATAATGATAATGACAATGACAATGCCAATGACAATGACAATGACTAGAGAAACTGTCAGGTGGTTCCATGAAAATCTCTTGACAACCTTTTCTAGTGAGGTCAAGCACTAGACTGAGTACTCAGTAGCCGATGAATGCATAGTTAGTTTTGAACCTCTTCTGATAAGTGAATGCACTATTGAACATGATTTTATGATTATGAAAATGAATACTTGATGCATATATGATTATGAAATTTGTCAAATGAAAATGATTTACTTATGAGTATAGTATAATCTGAATATTTCAAAAGTATTAGATAATGATTTTATAAATGGTTTTGAAAATATGATTTTCTTGAAAAATATGTGCATGTGATTGTATGATAGTTTATGAGGAAGTATATGTATATATAACTGCATGATCTAGCAGAGAGTATGTACTATCTACTGGGCGACTTATTGTTCACCCCATTCCCTATGTTTTTGTACAGACGACAAGTACGCGTATGTTATCTTAAAAAACAAAGCTTAGGCGCACTCGGATAAGGAAGACCGTTAGGTTGTTTAGTGGTATGATTTTAGTATAGTTAATGGAGATTGAAATAAGTTGAACCTGCGTGCTCATGACATTATTTGTAGTTTTGCTCTTCATAATTTATTAAATTGAATAAGTACCGTACTCTTTGATTATCATTTATGAATAGATGTTCCGCTCTTATTATTGATGTTTGAGGTTTATTGATATATGATTAATGTCTTGTATTCGTGAGAGTATAGTTTCACGGTTACGGCAAATGGTACGTTCCTAGTAAGTGAGGGTCAGGGGCGTGACACATTTGTTTTGAGGAATGAGAGTGGTTCCATGTTTTGATTTGATGTTAATGTTGAGAATGTTGATTCATCGCTTGCTGTTAAGGAGTATATAGCTCTTCAGATTCTTTAGTCACCTGCATATCCAGGTTTGAGTAATGGTTGAATTTTCGATTCTCAAAGTGTACCAACACAGATTAGTAGAATTTAGGATAATGATGTTTGTGGAGTTAGCTGTTTCCTTTTCTTTTCCCTGTTTGTTTGGTCTTATTTTAATTGGGTTTCCCTTTTCTGGTTGTTCCTTCCTTTATCCATGGACGAGTAATTTATATTGTCATATGCAACAAACTCACTTACAATTATACTTGTATAATGACTTTAAGTATCTGAAACTATTTATATTAGAGCAGTTCTATCGGAATCATAATCTTTTTTTTTTTTTTTTTTTTTTAAGAAGTCAAGAGATTTGAAATGCCGCGACAAAGAAAGGAGGAAAAACATGGCCTGCTGTGCGAAGAATAAGAAGAATTTTTTGGTAATTTTAATGTCACTTAGTTTTCAATTTTTTACTCCTCAGCCTTTCCTCTGAAGAAGGCAATTCATGGAATCCTCGCTGCATATTGCTCCTCTATGCAAGTATTAATGTTTCTTACAGGTGAAGTATGGTTGCAGAAATGAAAAGGAGAGAGATGCTATAACAAGGTTATACCAAGACCAAAGAGAAAGAGGAAGTCCCATAACGAAGTACAAGTGGATGAGTTTCAGCGGCTCCCAGATGAGCTCCCTCTATCTTCAGCATGATGCCAGATTTAAAATTTGTTTGTCAGTGCTCAATAGTCTGCAAGCATTTTGCATCGGTGATCACCCTTATGCACATGTTACTGTCACTTTTACTAGCAAAGAGTGCGAGTTATCTGAAGGGTTTGCACATATCAGGAATGTTTTTGATAAGAGAATGTGCCCTCATGGCCAAGTAACTCCGAAAATGGACACAACATGCTTGCGCCGAACACTGAAGTTCATCAACTGCCATAGGAAATTTAAAGAACTAACATCCGTCCACATCAAGTTCTCATATGAGATGGGAACATCGTCATCCATGCTACTCGAATGGAAGGCCAAGTTTGGACCTGAACTCGAATATGTTGTGGCTCTTTTACCTACTTCAGTTCAGAAGAAAACCTAACAGGAACCAAGTCAAGAGCTAGGGGTTGGAGACATTCCTTGGGTACTTACTGAAACTGAGTTGGAGCAAAGTCTATATATGGCATATGGCTGTTGCCAAGAGACTGTTGTGAGGCAAACTATTCTATATATGTTAGTTGAGCATCATTCTATGCTTCGTAGTGTGACAATTACGGACTCTGAGAAACAGGGGCAGTTGTGCATACAAGATGAACAACTTCTTGAGTTAAGAAACCGGTTTACAAATAAAGACTTGGAGCAGATATTTGAAGTCGTCAAGATTCCTCATATATTTAAGATTGGTTATGTGCCTGTCGTGCGTCTGCCTGTATTGGGTTATGTTGAAGGGTGTGATTCTTTTGATTTTCAAGCCTAATGAAGAGCCATCTGCAGGTGGAGAAGATGTTGATGAGGAGTCGGTGGTTTATTGGCATGGCAATATGATGGTGAAGAGGTGTTTAGGGAAACTGTAAGAGAAATTTTAGTGAACCATAAAGACAGGATGCATTTGGTTCCTAGAGGTCCTAGGGATGCTGTGCTATAATCTTAGTCAAACTACATCAAAGATGAATTTGGCACCTTCTATTAAACCATTATGATTCTTGATTAAATAGAATAACCTTTAAAATTTGTTGTAATTTCTACTTTTAATGTCAGTATACCATTTGATTCTCCCACTCGTACAAATTTCTACAAATTGTTTCGATGTAGGTACATGAATCCTCGTGTATAAGAAGTTTGTTGCATAGTTGGAAGTGAAAAGGTTGGAAAATTTCTAAAAATATGCCTGTTTTTAAATTTGTTCTTTTTTTGTGCCTATTGTAAAATGCAATTCCGGACCAGTGGAACTCGCATTCGGAGAATGCGAGTTCCAGAAATTTTATTTAAAAAAAAAAAGAAAAAAAAAGAAGAATTTCTTGACCTCGCTGATTCCGGGAATGCGAGGTCAGTCAAAATTGACCTCGCATTCCGGAATGCGAGGTCAAGAAGACCTTTATCTTCTGCGAGGCCGTCTGGAATATACAAATTATTGATCATTCTTTTTATGCAAAGAGAGATCTCATCCTTTTGTTGCCAAGTTAATTGGCTTCGACTTAATTTTTGATAAGCTGTAGTTCAAATATACAAATTATTGATCATTTGAGTTGGAACTCTGCAAAAAATAGTGTGATGAACAAGTCGAAACAGGGTCGAAAAAAAGAAAAGGGATCAAAAGCTAGAAGCTGAAGGAGTTCACATGGAGTCCGAAAAGCAATTGCTGATGAGCGAGATCTTGATTTCAAAAGAGATTAATAAATGACAACTTGGCCAAAGCTGGAATTTTCTACATTATACTCAGGGAATAAACTCTAAGAATTAAAGTTGAAATAAGCAAGCCAAGGCTCTTGGAGCACTTGGTATATTAATATATGAAGAAGAAGACAGCAATATCGATCTACATTGCAAAATAGCATTAAATACAAAGTGCCAAGTTATTTAGCATGTGAAGCAACTAAGTAAACATACTAGAGTTCATGAGGCTGAAGTGGATTAAGGGGTAAAGCAAATAACCTATGCTGGAGGTTAAGTTGAGATTATGAGAAGGAGTAGACCAAAAATGGACTACAGCAAATATGACAAAATAAGACGAGACAAAAATCCAAAGTGAAAAAAACCAGAGGCAAAAATCTCATGCATTTTAGTTGAGACAAAAATCTGAAGCGAAAAAATTCGAGTAACAGGTCTAGAGCAATCTGGCTCGATTCGAAGTTCAATGAAGCTGATGAGGAAGCTTGAATTATAATTGAACTACATTGCAATCGAAAGCAGATCCATTACACAAAAGGATACTCGTTGGGAAAAAGCTGAATAATCACAGGTCAAGGAAAAAGTTGAGGCCTGATCCAGTAGCCATTAAAAAAAAAAAAAAGAAAAAAAAAAAAGGGAAGAGACTTCCGAGCAAACCTTATACCCCTAATAGCTTGATAACCCTCCAAGGTGTTCAAGTGGTCAGGAGGCTAAACATAAAAGAAAAAAGGAAGAGGCTTATGAGCTTTCCCTAAGAAAAATGCTGGATGACCTACGGATGTGTTTAAGAGGTCGGATAGTCTAATTGAGGTTTACGAGTCCTTCAAAATAAAAATAAAAAGGAAAAGAAAAAGAAAAAAGAAAAAAGAAAAATGCTTGATGGTCCGCTTGTGTGCTCAAATGGTTTGCTAGTTCAAAAAGAAAAAATATATATTGACAAAGCTTCCCAAAAAGAAAAAAGGCCAATTAACACAACGAAGTGCATTATGAGGTCAAAGATTCCAAAAGAAATCAAACAAAACAAAAAAGGCCTATTAGCCCAAAATAAAATAAAAGAAGCCTGCAAGTCCAAAGTGAAATGAAAAGAGACTTATGAGACCAAAATTAAATATAAAGAGGTCTATGAACCCAAAATGAAATAGAAGAACTTACGAGCCCAAAAAAAAAAAAAATAAAAAAGGTAATTTGGCTAAAGCCGAGCTTGAATATTATAGACAATTGTGAATGGAATTATTCATTCTTACTATGTTGGCGGGATCCTCCATCTGGCCAGCTTACATGGAGAAGATTCTTTACTTATTGACGAGATAAAGGACTAAAAGGCAGTGAGTTAATTAAGAGTCGAAACTGTTGAAAAGACATTTTGAAGACTTGTTTGAAAGCCAACCTGAATCTACTATCATGGCATCAAGAAGTAATGTTGTCCTCTTTGAGTACTTCATCCTTTTTATTAATTTATTGGGTTGTTAGGGACCTTGTATGGTTCATCTGAGCACAATGACAAGCTTGGCAAGTTTTATCTATTTGATGACGGCGTCGAAGTAGTTCAAGTCAATTCAAGACCTTGGGTCCATTGAAAGATCGTATTTGACAACATAATATTGCATCACAAGATGAAGTTTTTTAGATTAATTGGAAAGGGCAACTTGCTAGTTCAATGGAGGCTGAATCGCCTCCTTAGAATCTTCTAAAGCCGGTCAACAAATAAAGGCCCTTATCATCATTCAAGGAACCATCAAGTTCAAAACCGAGCAACAAATAAATAAGAGCTGAAGCTATTGTAAGTCACTTTGAAGGTCGACCCGGACACACCAATTCAGCTTAGAACTTCTAGAACGCAGTATATGGAGAGCTAATACTTTCTATCCGCATTGCAAAAAGGATTTTTTGGTGGCATTTTAAGGCCAGAAGGAGTCAATCGCACCTCAGTTCATTCTTTAAAAAAACAAAAAAACAAAAAAAAAACAAAAATTAACATGCCAGAAATTGAAGCGAATTGGCCAAAGCGAACCCATAGGCTCATAGGTGAGAATTGTGTTGAATCCGACTTACCAGCCTGACCCTGGCTTTGGTAAAATACCTTGTCAAAGGGCAACTAAAGTTGTGATTAGCGTCTGTTAAGTTAGAGAGTAAGAGAGAAAGACCCTTTGGAAACAATTGAATGATTCATTGTCTTATAAGATTACCCATATACACAAGAAGACCCTTTGGAAACAATTGAACGATTCATTGTCTTATAAGATTACCTATATACACAAGACTATGGACCTTCGAGTCTTAGTGCAACTACATAGTATAACTACTGTGTAGTACAACTATACAATACTATATACTAATTCTAACACTCCCCTCAAGTCGGAGCATCCAAATCATATGCACCAACCTTGTTACAAATAAAATTAATTTTAGAATCTCGGAGAAACTTTGTAAAAACATCTGCTAGTTGGTCATTTGAGTTTACAAAACTAGTATTAATATACCTAGACAAGTTCTTCTCTATGATAAAATGGCCATCAATCTCAATATGTTGGAATACTGGGTTAGCAGCTATGTGTAAGGAAGCTTGATTATCATAGATCAACTTCATCTGCCCAACCTCTCCAAACTTCATCTCGTGAAGTAATTCTTTCAGCCATACAAGTTCACATCTCGCCAAAGCCATAGCACAATATTCAGTTTCGGCACTTGACCTGGCAACCACTGTTTTTCTTTTTACTGTTCTAGGATATTAGATTACCCCCAATGAGAACACAGTATCTTGAAGTAGAGTGGGTATCTGAAGAAGAGCCTGTCCAATCATCATCAGAGTACCCAATCATTGAGTGTGACATTTATCTTCATATAATAATACTTGGCCTGGTGCTCCTTTAATATATTTCAGAATTTGAACTACACTAATGGCAATCACATGAAGATTATAGAAATTGATTAACTACACTCGCGGTAAACGAGTTATCTAGTTGAGTGATAGTAAGATAGTTAAACTTTCCAACTAGACGTCATTGACCTAGTAAAAACTTAACATTTGGATTCATTAGAATATTAACAAGTTTGCAGTTTAATCTTCAAAAATATCCAAGGTTTACTTTCTTTGATAGATAACAATACTAGTACTGGATTAAGCCACCTCAATTCCAAGAAAATACTTGAGTCGGCCTAAATCCTTGTCTAAAAATGGCTAAAGAGATGATTTTTCAATTGAAAAAATTTTCATCCTGATCATTTCCAGTAATGACAATTCATCTACATAAACCACTAGATAGATGCATCAGTCACGTGAAATATGAGGATAAAAGACAGAATGGTCAGTTTCACTCTGAGTCATCCCAAACTGTTGAACAACATTGTTGAAACGGCCAAACCAACCCCGTGGAAATTGCTTTAATCCATAAAGAGTGTGGTGACATACCAAACCAAACTCTTCTTGAGAAATAAAGCTTGGCAGTTGCTCCATATAAACCTCTTCCTAAAGTTCTCCATAGAGAAAAGTATTTTTGATAGCCAACTGATAATGTGGCAACGATGCATGGCAGCAATGGATAGAAATAGGTGAATGGAGGCAATTTTGGCCATTGGAGAAAAGGTGTCACCATAGTCTAAGCCATAAATTCTATTGTAATCCTTTGCCACTAAGCGAGCTTTTAGCCTGTCAATCTTTCCACCGGGACCCGCCTTGATAGTATAAATCCATAGACAACCAATAGTGAATTTCTTAGTCCAGGAGGTAATGTAACCAACTCTCAAGTCCCACTAGAATATAAAGCTTCTATCTCATCAACCAGTGCTTGTCGCCACCTTGGATCTGAAAGTACCTCACTAGTAGTTTTAAGAATAGAAATAATGACACAGAAGATAGAAATGCATAATAGGGTGAAGATAACAGATGATACTTGAGAAAGTTATAAGGGATGAGGATTACGGGTAGATCGAGTACCTTGTCGAGTGATAGGAAATTGGGAGACATCATGTGATAGGTTCGAAGTAGGAGGGAGTCATCTGGAACTGCAGTAGGTCCTTCAAAAGAAGGATTGAGAGGAGGCTATGGTCGTGGACGACGATGTTAACTTGAAGAGTATGAGTACTCTTACTAGGAACCTAGATGTGTTACTAGATTCAAGCGTTTGGTTGGAGGATACAAGTGGAGGGTGACTAGACTTGAGAGTGGGATTGCAAGATACAAATGGAGGACCTACAAAAGGAGTGGAAAGAACTTTAGAGATGGTGGGGGGACTCCATAGGGGATATAATAAAGAATAGGGATGACTTGGAAAAGGTAACATCACCAGAGATGGAATATCACTGAGTATGAGGGGAATAGCACTTATAACCTTTCTGAAGTCATGAGTATCCTAAGAAGATGCATTTAACAGAATTGGCAGAAAGCTTGTCAATGATTATGAATGAAACAAGTGCAACAAAAAATGCGAGGAAGAAGATAAGGAGGCTGATTTGGATATAAGACAGAGTGAGAGATGTTATGATGTAAAAATGAAGAAGGCATACGGTTAATCAAATAACAGAAAGTAAGAACGACATTAGCCTAGAAATAGAAAGGAACTTTATGATGAATGAGGAGAGTGCTGTCTATTTCAATGAGATAATGGTGTTTATGTTCTGCAACTCCATATTGTTGAGGTGTGTAAGCATAGGAAGATTGATGAAGAATTCCACAAGAGACAAAAATTTAGCAAACAGTTCAAAAAAATATTCACGATCATTATCACTATGCAAGCCACTTTAATAAAAACATTAAATTGAGTACGAATTTCAGCACAAAAATTTTGAAAAATATTGAACAACTTTGAATGATTTTTCATTAAGAACATCCACGTGCATCGAGAATAATCATCAACCAAAGTAACAAAGTATTGAAACCCCAAAGTAGAAAGGACACGACTAGGACTCCAAACATCAATATGGACTAATTTAAAAGGGGATGCAGCTTGATTATTGACTCGCTTTGAAAAAGAGTTTTGAGAGTGCTTTCTGAGTTGACATGATTCACAATTTAAAGAAAATAGTTGAGACCAATTGGGGATCATAAGGTGTAATTTTGACAAATTAGGATGACCTAAACGGATATGCAGAAGTTCTAGAGCATCAGCAAAAATGTAGGAAATCGGAGATGTGGGCTTGCTTAGATAATAAAGCCCGTTACACTCACGTCTTGTGCAATCATCTGTCTCGTATTTCAGCCTTGTGTAAAAACAAAATCGTCAAGAAAGGAAACCATATATCGATTTGATGGATACCTACGAGTAAGTTTACTAACAGAAATGAGATTAAAAAGGGAACAAGGTACATAAAGGATAGAATCAAGATTAATAGAAAGAATGGGTTGAGCCTGACCAATGCCTTAGGCTATAGATTTAGAGCCATTGGCAAGAGTAACACAAGGAAGAGAATTAGTCGTGGTGAGATTGTTGAGAAGATGTTCATTACTAGAAAGATGTTCAGATGCATTAGAATCAACAATCCAAGAAGACGATTGAGCGAGGCATGCAATAGAATTGCCACATTGAGCAACGAAGGCAACAAACGGTGATGAGGACTGGATATGAGCTTTGAACTTCAGATAATCATCTAAATAAGACTGAGTCAAGAGCAGAGATGATTGAAAATTGTGACTCTCTGATGTGTTGAACTTGGAATCCAAATGAACAAGAACAGGAGTAGTAGTGATGGCACTAGAAAAAGTACAAGATTTAGAGCCTGATATAATTTAGAAGTAGAGCTCGACATGGATTCTGGCTGAGAACAGTATTGATGAATAGTGCCTATGAACAGTGTTGATGAACAGTACCAGGAACAGTGATGTGAACAGAGTCAATGAACAATGATGTGAATAGTACTGTGAATAATTTTGATGAACAATGTTGGTGAACAGTACCTACAATTTAAATAGATCTAATCTGATATAGAATAGTTAGACTAAACTCCATTACGGATGGGAGGCACTATTGTATCGAAATCATAGTAGGAAGAACGAAAAACATCGCTACAAAATAAAGAAGGTATGGTGGAGGCAGCTTGGGTTTGCTTGACAACAGTTTTCTTTCTCCTAGTAAGATACTATGTTAAGTTAGAAAGAAAAAGAGAAAGACCCTATGAAAGAAACTGAATGATTTATTATCTTATGAGAGCACCTATATATACAAAGAATGTGGGCCTTAGTACAACTATATTGTACAATTTATGTGTAGTACAACTGATGCGAACCCCACAAATAAACTGAGGAGACCAAAAATTGATTTCATCATTGCCAAACCCAAGAATGCCTAAACAACTTCGACTTGAGGGACTTGAACACTTTGATTAAGAAATCAAGAATTCAAAATATCTATTCTAGACTGTACAAATATCGATTTGTTGCCTATAACAAGACAAGAACCAATAGTATACAGGTTAGCTAATCATAAGAATCAATCTTGCAAAAAACCTAAATTTTTAAAAGACAAGTTGGAGAATAAACTCACGATATTTTTTCTTGGAAAAATTAAATGTTACAATTGCCTGTTATGTCCTTTTTAAGGTGACAAGGGCTGGTAAAAAACCCTACAAAATATGCCTAACACTACTAGGAAACAACCATGTCAAATCCTAACAAGTTTAGGATTAGCTAACTAGACTAAAATCTGATAGGACTAAAATCACCCTAGGTTGGATCTTGGAACCTTATTAAGAAAATCAGCTAACTAACAACTTCTTAAAATAAGTGCTGACACTAAATCCTAGAACAACTAGGACTGGAATGGTTGATTTAGAACAGACTATGGCTGAATTAGGGTTTCACGGTGGATCAAATTCATCTTCAAGTCTAGGGCTTTTCGCTAAATCGAACCTTTGACTTGCTTGGATTTCAAACTTGATTTTTTGACTTGTTAAGCTCCACCATTCACAAGCTTGATGACTTGAACACTTTTCTTGTATCATTTCCTCCTTCCTCGAAAGGATTCATCCTCGAATCCAAATATGGATGGAACGAACAAACATTAAACAAGGTAGACAAAAATTAAACAAATGATCTCGCCAAAACAATAAAACATGCAATATATACGGCTCAAATGCAAAAGAACCAAAATGTTGAAATCAGATGTTGGAAAAATGGCTTGTGAAATAAAGACATCATGGAGCAGAACCCTCAATCATAGAGCATTTTTCTTCAGCTATCAAATAAAAAATCCAGTAGATATTTTTGAAAGATTGAACCAATCATACTCAAAAAGATTATCATGTCACTTTTAAAAATTGATGCATATCGAAAGAACAAAACAATTTGAAAAACTCACTGTCACGTAGAAGCACACAATTGTTATCCAAAATGTTATTGAACTTAACACAAAAAGAATATTAATCATGAGGCTTTCAAATTAGCTCAAGAAAAACAAATGTATAAAAAGAATTAGAAATATTTACAAGGAAAGGATTACACTATGAGTACTTAAAAAAAATACAATTATAAGAATTTGATAAATCAAAATTTGTAAGTACATCCTTCACCAAACTGTTGCACTTAAGTTTGAATGATATATAGAAGATACTAGAGCTTTTCACGTGGAAGGTGCAAATTCAAACTTTTTATTGTCTCCACTTGCTTCTTTGAATGGTTTGTACAAAAGAACTTGGAAGAAAATCGTTAGGTGTTCCCTTGTCTTGGGTAGAATAAAAATTTCAATTCAACAAGTAATAAAAATCGGGTAATCTCCTAACATCTACCCTCGCGTCCACAAGAATATGGTGCTAGATAGTAGTCTTGGATGAGTAAGATCGTTCCCACGAAGATTTTACAGCTGGATTAGCAAGTACTTGGATTTGGGGGCCTTTGCATAGTTAGGCAATTCAATAATAAAAGGAAGTTAACTCTAATAAAATTCATCATTTTAAACATGCAATTAAAGAAAATTATAAAGCAAACCATCGACTAAAATAAGTAAATTGAACAAGTTAACAACTAGCTAGAAGATCAACTACTTTAATCTACTAAGGACAAGTAAGGGAAAGCACTAATAATTACTCTACTTTAACTAAATTGAAGCTGGAAATCAGAAAGCAATTAATCTAAACTAACTAAAGAAAGCAATAAGAAAGCATGGTAGAGGAAGAAATTGCCATTTCTAAACTATATTTGCAAAGAAAAATACTTGAAACTATATATTATTTTGATTTTTTTGATGAGAATAAAGAAAGCCCACTAAAAACTACTAGGAATCAAAACAAGAAAATGAAGAATTTTAACTAGTAATCACTAAATTATCAAGAACCCTAAAGAAACTTGAAAAAGAAGTAACTAGATTTTTAAAGAAATTTAACTAGAAAGCAAGTAAAAATTATAATGAAAGCTAATGATTAACCCATTAAAGTTATCTAATCAAAATTAAAACTCGTAAGGAATTAGAGAAAAGATCTAAAGAAAATTAAAAGAGAACTTTGTATTAAACCAGAAACTTGAAGTTTAATCTACACTAATCTATCTACTACTTTAATTAACTAACTACACTACTACTATGTATACTATCACTAATTATTACCTATTATATATATTAGAGTGTTTTACAAGTCAAGAATAAAAATCTATTAGCCAAAAATTACAAAAATGCCATGATTACTTAAGCTGCACACGTCTCGATGTCACGACATGAAATTTCGGTGTTGTGACATGAAATTTTGATGTTGCGACATCGAGTTGAAAATTACATAACCATTCTCCACCTCGATGTCACAACATCGAAATCCCATGTCATGACATTGAGCCTATTTCCGCTCATGTCTTCAATTCTTCATTGATTTCACTTTGCTAGCTAGCTCTCGAACTTTTATAATCTTGACTTCCATCTTTCAATTCCTAACCTGCAAACACATTTAACTGAAGAAGTAACCAAATTAACTAAATTTGATTAAAAATTCATGATATTTACAAGGAATGCAAATGCAACTACATAATGCAAATAATTAACTAAAATAGTTAATTAGATACCAATAGTTGGGATTAAACTAACAAAATACTATAATTTAGAAGCAAAATAATTCTAGTTTACTGGAGTTATCACACCCCCAAACTTATCATTTTGCTAGTCCCAAGCAAAATAAGAAATAAAAAGGACTTACTAAATGATTTAACAAGTACACGGCCAAATTGACAACACAAAGATGACAAATGGATGTACTTACAAACAATAAGGAATTCTCTCAAGAGACCCCAAATACCATATGACAAACAAACTATTTCAATTAGTCACTCCAAGTTTTCTAATTTTCCTAAAGATTATAAGTTCAGTTGCAACACAAAATTTAAAATTACTAAGACATTAACCATTCTAAAAAAGGTTCCCAAAAATTTAGTTTTATTCATTCAAAACTTCCTCTTTTCTCAAACCACAAGCATTACAAAGTTCTTTAACCATCCTGACGAGGTCATATGGAAATACAAGATTATTAGAAATCTACCTATATTAACATTTCACACAAGTTAGGCACATTAATCTATCAATGGATGAGTAGTATGATATCAGTGATAAGTATTACAAATGTTTCCCTCTCGACTTGTTGGTATTCTACAACATAATTCCTAATGGCTTAATTCGGAAAAACAACATGGGTACATACTGGAATCTCGTATTCACCATATTCCTAATTGCAATTTTTTTTTACGTGGCACTAAATAAAGGAAGAGGAGTAAAATGTACCTAAGATTAATATCTAATACCAATCATTTACAAATTAGAATAATATTTCCTATATAAATACGAAAAATATCCTAAATTCTTTCTATTCCATTTAAACCAATTTTTCAAAAGATAAATTGACCAACAATGTAATATTTATGATTTGATCAAAAACAATATTTCAAATGAATTTCACCCAAAATATTAGTCCCACTTTTTGAAAATGGTAATACCAAGTTTTTGAAATTCTTGTATTGCAAAAGAACCACTTACACACACTTAAGTTCATGAAATGTCTAATTCAAATAGTTCAATCATATAGCATTACAAGTCAAGTATCATCAACGAGTACCAAATTGATCAATTTTCCATCCAAGGGCCATTAAACACACACACAAACATAAAATGACCATTCTTGACACAAGAAATGGGCACCTGTAAACTTGACTCTTTTATTAATTTGATGAGTAAAACTCATCTATTCACTCACCCAAAATTCAAACATCATAACACATAAAAAATGCTTCTAAAAGCAAAAACAAAATAAACATAACAATATTCTAGCAAGATTAACACCATTAAGAGATTCACTAAAAGCAACATTAAACCATACAATGTAATGAATCAAGTAGACTCATAATATTCAATTATTTCCAATATTAAAGCATCAACAAAAATCTACGGGGCATCAGCTTAAGGCCCTTAGCCACTATCACAACTCAAACAAGTAAATCAGTTAAGAACACAATAAGTTCAAACCAAGCATTTATCCATAAAATTCAAAATGATCAATTCAAGTAAAGCATAAATAAAAAGTCACTTGGCGTCAGTTTAAGCCCTTAGCCAATCTACTCCAAAGTAAAGTATCCAAACCAAAATATTTAAAAGAATAAAATAAACATTATAAAGTACTAATGCACTAAGGAAATAAAAATTAAAAAAACATTTTTCAAATGTCTCTAAAGCTCTCAAGTGAATAAATCACGAAGCATTGTTGTAGAATGGTGTCTTCTCCATATGTCCCCAAAATCTGTTATTCTTCATCATTTCTGTACTGCTTTATCTCCTCATGATCATCCTCTGTTATGCTATGCTGGCTTTCCTTGAACTCATCATCTTGCACACCACCGGTACTATCAACTTTTTGTGGATCGCCTCCGATGCACAGTTATCTCTAATAGTGTGTAGTAGGAATGTCCATGAGGTAGATCATAATACCAAAGTGGAGGATGTACCTAAGTATTGAGTGATGTGGTCCTCCGAGCATCTCTTGTCACAGACAAATTATTGTTCATCACCAGTTGACTATATGTCCAATATCCTAGCAATTCATTACGCTCCTCTTTCGTAACTGGTGCATTGCAAACATAGCTTGGTGGTAAAGGGATGTATGATATTCTTGGGAGAGGTGGTGGAGGCTTGTGAGCTTCTTCGGATGATGTTTTTCATACTCCCGAACCTTCTTGTAGATATATTCCCTATTGAATCTGCTTCTTTGATGTGTTATAGGTTCGTCAGGAGCAATGGGGCATCCTGCAGTTATACATAAATACGTGATTAGACTAGATGCATAAAAAATAGGTCTCCTGGATCTCCCACTATCGAAGAATCCCTATCTAATCAAACTTCTCACATCTAATGGCATGCCCGTCAATATAGCATAGACCAATAACACTTTATCCCTTTGAATATAACTGAAAGATTTGACCCCCAAATTTTACAATTGATGAAATAAAACCACAATTTCTCCATAAGAGATAAACATGATGAGAAAATATCAACTCCACCGTCTTTGAAGTATTTAACACCCAATCAATATCAAAACTTTTTTTATTTCATTCGAATCTTTGTCCTTATTATGCACAAGAGATTGGTATTCAACAGGTGAAACAGAAGGTACGTTAAAATATGCATTGATCATATCAATACTAAAATCAACCAATACCCCCTTGACTCTTACTTTTCCATCCTCTTGATTACACAGATTGCTATGAAACTCCTTGACTAACTTGGTATACCCCAGTCAACTCCACGATCAAACTTCTCCCAATGCCTTGATTTAATTTGTGCCTCTATTACCTTTCTTGCATCCTTATAATCCCCCCAGTGCATAGACAAATCAAAACCCCTTTCTCTAATGACTTCATGTTTTTCATTGACCTTAAACAAGAACATGAGTATGCTTACTTGAAAATTGGGGTTTCATCTCCCGTTCATTTGCCCCATTTGGTCCACCAATAGAACCTACATTACTTGTATCTTCTTCCGCCTTTCTTTTTTCTCAAATTTTTTCCCCTACCCCTACTTCTTATTTCTTACCACTACCACTGTAAACTCTCCTTGTCATTTTTCCAAACAAACACAACACAAACAATTAAATTCTCCTCACAAAGCATTCAAAAAAATAATTAAAAGATGCTCAATTCTCAAACAATTCCAGCACAATTGACTGTAATAACAATCCACCAAAATTCCAAAAATTAAAAAAATTTCCCAACTCAATTAACAACAATCCACCACAAAATTATGCAAATCCACCACAAAATTATGCCTAAGTAATTCACAGTCAAATTGGCAAAAAATATCCACAAAAATTCGCACCAATAGAATACCCAAAATTCACCAACAATTCTTGACAATTCCAAACATTCAACAATTATAAAATTACCGCAATGCCAACCAGTTTATTCCAAAATGATGATCTTATGAGCTTAAGCACATGAAAATTGGAGGATATTACCTGTTTAATTTGAAGAAAAGCCCTTTTGGTTGGTTGAAGAACACTCATTTGAAGCTTGAAAATTCTCCTTTGAAAATACCCAAATTGTAGAAGATGGATGATGAAGATGAATTGTGGAGGTAGATTATGTGTGTTTGTGGAGGGTAGTGGAAGAAATTTGAAGAATTGAAGAATTGAAGAATTGAAGAATTGAAGAATTGAAGAATTGAAGAATTGAAAGGGAAGGTGTACGGCTAGGGTTAGGAATTGGGAAAAAATTGAAGAAGAAGAAGAAAGAAATCCTTTATAATATTGGTTCTACCAGTTTTTATATCACGATATCAAAATTTGATGTCGCAACATGGACTGATACATGTGCCCCCACGTGCTTCGATGTAGCGATATTGAACATGAAGCGACATCGAGCCTGGCAAAAAATTTTCCCGAGTCCTAGAAGTTTGATGTTTTTGATATCGCAACATCGACCAAAAGACCAAAATGCCCTCTCAAAAGCTGCATTTGATGTCACGACACGGATCCTGTTTTAGCAACACTTGATTTTCAATACGTAAAAATTTTTCCTCCTTCTTCACCACTTCTCTTTAAGTCTGCGCACCACCTACAAACATAAAAAACACAAGTTTAAAAGACCATTCTCATTCATTTTTAGCACCATTTATTCAAATCAAAATCAACTTTTTCAAACTAAAATTTAGCTAAAAACAATTAAAATCAAACCAAATCAAAATTAACAAGAAAGAATACTAAAATTAAGCAAATTAAAGGAATTAAAAGGCTTGGGTTGCCTCCTAAGAATCGGTCTTTTATAGTTACTAGCTTGACTATGGCAATGGATTATTAATTCAAGCCCTTAAAAGTGATCAGCCATCCTTTTCCTTTGGGTTTCCGTAGGAAAAGGTTGACGCCATGTTTCTATCTATTAATGCTTGATTCCCATCTCTAATTGGCGAATGCATTGAACATGTCCTTCTTTCCATGCATTTGCCAAAGCTAATGCTTCAATTATCACATCCAATTGATTTTCAAACCATTTTCTCTTCTTTTTTTGACTTTTCACTTTTTCCCATAAAAAAATTTTTCGACCCCTTGCACAAATATCTTGATCCTTCATCACATTACACCCATTGTTGGGTAGTTTTTCCTTCAATTCAAATTTTGAATCTTCTTTTGCTTCAATCACATATTTGAGTGATTTACCATCATCAACTTGAGAGGTTCTTCAATTGTCCTACCAACAAGAGAATCAAGACAATTTTCCTAAAAAATTGGAACATTATCATTATAATAAAAACATCAATTTCAACCACTTCATTTTTAACTTGTAAAGCCAACTTCAATTTATTAACATCAATCAATGCATGTGTTGTTGAGAATAAAGGCCTCTCTATTATCAATAGAATTTCATTTTCTTCTCAGGTATCTAACACCAAGAAATCAATCGGGAAAACAATTTTATCCACTTTGTTGAATGAGCACTTCCTTCAACAAGCCTTATGGTTATCTTTCAAATAAATCTTCCAATTGGAGGGTGAAACTGGTTGGTTTAGCATTAGTAATTCCCAACTTGTCATAGATAGCTTTAGGCTTAGCATTAATACTCGCTTCCAAGTCACAAAGTGAACGATGCAACATTTGACTCCAATATTCAACAGTATGGAGAAGCTACCGGGATCCTCGAGTTTAGCAGGTAACCTTCGTTGAATAATGGCACTAAATTTTGCATCAAGGCATACTTTCTCATCATTGTCCCATTTCCATTTTATAACCAAAGGATCCTTCATAAAACGACCTTAATTATGTATCTTGGTGAGAACATCAACCAAAGAAATGTTAACATTAAGCTTTTTAAATATATCGAGGAATTGGTTGAATTTTTTCTCTTTTTGCTCCTTTCTTGGATCAATAAGCCTTTGAGAAAAAGGCACTTTAACCGAAGAGTTTAGATTCTATGATTCTTTTCTATGCCTCTATCCTTGCATTCTTTCTTCTTTTGAACTTTGCTTTCATCCTCTTTTCTCTTCTTTTCATCATCACAATCCACCTCACTTTTCTCGTCAACAACCTTAGGTCTTTGTTTCTCATCTTCCTTATTAACCTCATGCTTTTCATTTTGCTCAACCAACACTTTTCCACTCCTCAATGATATAGCATTTCATTCTCCCTTATCCCATTTTACTTTCTCGGATTGGGAATTGTTTCACTTGGCAAGGTACTTACCCAAAGGTCTTTCATTTTGTTGCCTAGCCAATTGTCCCAATTGAACCTCCAAGTTCTTTGTCATGGCTCTCAAATTTTCATACTCCCTTCTTTGGTGTACATTTTCCCTTCTTTGATTCTCTATTTCTCACCTTTGATTCTCCAATTCTCTCTGATTTTCAATTTCTCTTCTTTGACTCTCACTTTCCCTTCTCAAATTGTCACATTGCATTTGGAAATCTTCACCAGTTTCATAAAAATTTTGGTTATAATAGTTTAGCGGTGGAGAAGGGTTATGTTGTGAAAATTGAGGTCTTCGATTGTTAGGGTAAGGAGTATTGGATTGGGATTGATAAACATTGCCTTGAAAATTTCTTTGGTGAGGGGGTTGAAATGTCTAGACGAAGAAGTTGAAGCTTGATTTGGGAAATTTTGCGGATGAGGGTTAGGTTGGTAGGGAGGATTTTGTTGGTTATTGGAATTGCTCCAAGAGAAGTTTGGATGGTTCCTCCATGAAAGGTAGTAAGTATTTCCAAAAGGTCATTGAGGATTCCTTGAGGATGAAGGTTGATTAGATACATAGTTAATTTGCTCAATTGTACCAAAAGGAATCTCACATTGCCCATTTGAGTGCTTACCACCACAAAAGTCACATACAAGGGTTGGTTGAGGTGAAGAACCAATGACAATCACAGTATTTAGTCTCCCAAAATTCTCCAAAGCCCTTGTGAAGTTATTAATGATATTCATAAACATGCCTTGTTGAGCAACAAGGGCACATCATCTAAATTCAAATTCAACATACCACCTTATTGGGGTTGTTTTTGAACCATTGGTTGAGTCATAAGACCATGATAGTAATAGTTTGAAGCCATTCTATTAAGCAACTCTTGATTTTTTCGGTGTTTTGAAAGAAATGGAGCCATTGGCGGATGCATCAACAATAGACTTAGTTTCTTGTGCCAATCCATTGTAGAAGGTTTGGATTTGTAACCAAAGTGGGATGGTATAAGGGGGGCATTTTCTTAACAACTCCTTGAAGCTCTCCCAAGCCTTGCTCAAACTTTCACCAACATCTTGCTTAAATGAAGTAATCTCATTCTGAAGTTTGGTAGTCCTTGAAGGAGGAAAGTGCTTCGCCAAAATCTCTTGTGTCAATTGGTTCCAAGTAGTGAAAGTGCCTTGAGCATGTGATTCTAACCACGACTTCGGTCTATCCCTCAATAAGAAAGAAAATACTCACATCCACATGCAATCTGGATGGACTCCATTGAATTTAATTAATGTGTTCAACACTTCTTCAAAGTTCATTAAATATGTGTATGGGTCTTGATTAGGACTACCTCCGAACATAACATGTGTTTGCAACATTTGTGTTAATGTGGGCTTGATTTTCAAATTGTTTGCTTGAACGGGCATCCTTGCAATGCTAGATGTAGCCCTATCAAAATTAGCCAGTGCATAGTGTCAAAGAGGTCTACCATGTCCATGAATTCCATTACCATTATTCTCAAGTTCTCCATTAAAATTGGCTCTCATTCCATGATTTCCAATCCCGTCAACTTGTTTATCATCACTATTATTGCCCAAATTCTCATTCCCAATTCTTGGATTTTGTTGCTGATTAGCCATTTCAAGTCTCTCCAATTCTTGTTACACTCTTTTTGCTTTTTGAATTTCCCTTTACTCTTTTTCTTTCTCGTCGTCTAAGCAAATCAAAATCCCTTTGTCTTTTCTTACCATGCACTACAAAGAGCAAATTCAATCAATTAGTCACTAAGTAGAAGCCAATTCAATTCATAAACCAAAATCACAAAGATAAACAAGTAAAACTATTAAGTAAAAAAAACTAAGATTAACTACTAAAAACAATTAAACATGCCTAATCTACACGGCTCTTAAAGCACCTAATATTACCAAAATACCAAGGACAATCTCTAGCAACGGTACCAAAAACTTATTCCCTTGACTTGGGTAGAAAAAAAATTTCAATTCAACAAGTAATAAAAACCGCTCTAACTCCTAATTTCTACCCTCGTGTCCGCAAGTATATGATGCTAGATAATAGTGTAGGGTGAGTGGGATCGTTGCGACGAAGATTGTCGGATTAGCAAGTACTAGGATTTAGGGGCCTTTGTATAGTTAGGAAATTCAATAATAAAAGGAATGCTAATTCAAACAAATTCACCATTTTAAACATGCAATTTAAGAAAACTATAAAGCAAGCTATCTACTAAAAGAAGTAAATTGAACAAGTTAATAACTAGTTAGAAGATCAACTGCTTTAATCATCTACTAAAGACAAGTAAAGGAAAACACTTAAAATTACTCTAATTTAACTAAATTGATCTGGAAATTAGAAAGAAATTAATATAAACTAACTAAAGAAAGCAATAAGAATCATGTAATGAAAGAAATTGCCATTTCTAAACTAGAATTTGCAAAGAAAATTACTTGAAACTATTTTTTTTTTGAATTTTTTGATGAGAATAAATAAAGCCCACTAAAAATTTATGCTATTTTATTTGGCGTGGTCAATCTTGCACACAGTTTAAGCATAATTGATATTTTGACCAACTAATATAATAGTTTTTTCCATTAATGTCCCTCAATTAAAATTCAAAATTTGTTAGCTGGTTTATAGTTTTCAAATTTTGAAATTGTTTATAAGAGTAATTAATGTTAAAACATTACATTGATGCTATTTTTTTGGAACTTGCATGAAGGGTAAATTAGATAAATTGGCATTTATTTATTTGCCTTTTTAAGGAGTGACAAATAATTTGGGGCAAACTAAAAATAAAAAAAGGACAAATAAAATGGGACGGAGGGAGTACTAGGAATAAAGCAAGGAAATGAAGATTTTTAACTAGTAATCACTAAATTACCAAGAATCTTAAGGAAACTTGAAATAGAAGTGATTAGATTTTAAAGGAATTTAACTAGAAAGTAAGTGAAAGTTATATCTAATGAAGTTAATGATTAACCCACTAAATGTATTGAATCAAAAATAAAACTAGCAATGAATTAGAGACAAGATTTAAAGAAAATTAAAAGAGAACTTTGTATTAAACTAGAAACTTGTAGTTTAAGCTACACTAATCTATCTACTACTCTAATTAACTAACTACACCACTACTATGTATACTATCACTATTGCCTATTATATATATTGGAGTATTTTACAAGTCAAGAATAAAAATCTGTTGGCCAAAAATTACAAACATATCATGATTACATAAGCTGTCTGTGCCTCAATGTTGCGACTTGAAATTTTGATGTCGTGACATTGAGTTAAAAACGGCTCCATTACATAACCATTCTTCGCCTCAATGTCGTGACATTGAAATCCCATGTTGCAACATAAGCCTATTTTAGCTCAAGTCTTCAATTCTTTATTAATTTCACTTTGGCCCTCAAACTTTTGTATTCTTGACTTCAATCTTTCAATTCCTAACCTGCAAACACACTTAACTAAATAAATAACCAAATTAAATAAAATTGATTAAAAATTCATGATATTTACAAGAAATGCAAATTCAACTACATAATGCACATAATTAACTAAAACACTTAATTAGATAACAAAAGTCAGGATTAAACTAACAAAATAATGTAATTGAGAAGTAAAATAACTCTAGTTTATTAGAGTTATGATTAGGCAATAGAATATAAAAACTCTTAAAAACTTTTTCCTTAACAAACAAGTTCTCTTCCTTTGGAATTACCATTAAAGATGATTTTTCCTTAGGATTAGAGACCACTTTCTCCTTATCTTTCTTTCGATTTTAGCCAACAATTTAGCACGTTCTTAATGAACGTATGATCTTTTAAAGTAAAGTTGCTCTTTATGGACTTGATCTTAAAGTAATGGCTTAAGAGTAATCCTTTTCTCATCTTTCTCAAAACTATATTTATTTGCAAATCTATCATGTGTAGCTTTTAGACCATATTGCCATGGCTTACCTAGCAAAATATGGCTATGCACTACGTCACATAAAACCTTGTCCTTATGTTTTCTAAGGGTTAAAGAAATTAAAGCTTGCTTAGTGACAACTTCATTTAACCATGGTAACCTATATGGATGTGGATGTTTAGTGTTCGGCAAATTCAATTTATCTACCATGAGTTAGCTAGCTATATCACGCAACTACCATGATCAATGATCAAGTCACATGCATGATTTTGAACCACACACTTAGTCAAGAAAATATTATAATGTTATACCTCATTTTGGTCATCCTTAGGTTGAGCGTGAAGTGCCCGCAAAGTCACCAAGGCAGGTTTCTTAGAAAAATCTGCATCCTGCGCATCATTTCGATGAGCATGTCGACGATTTCTTGACCTTGCACCTACATCATACAATTCGTCATTAGATTCATAATCATTGGAATTGTAATTGAGACACATACCTCGATAAGCTTGTCTCATTGTGTGAGCATAAGGCTCAGTTCTGCCAGATTGCTTACTAGGCTCATTCTGTGCCTTGGTTAATATCTTGAGAGAGCATTGAATACTTTCAAGAGACCTTATCATCGAACTATCCCCTTCTTTGGACATTTTAAACCTACAAAAGAACAAAACAAGAAGAAACAAAAGATTTTTGATAGTTAGGGTAAGTAAAAGGAATAGGACCTCACGACAATCCCTTAGTATTTACTCTCAAATTTGAAGATGCACACAATTTTGCTCATGTTTTACTCAAATTCAAGGCTTTTACCCTCTAATGATCTCCCCACTCTTGCCTTTTTCCTCTCGTATAAACTCTCCTTCCAAGTCTTTCGTAGACTTAAAAGTTCGAAGCAAGAATGACTCAAATAATTACGTGACACTTTGGAAACAATTAGCAATTATAGAATAAGAAAGTAAAGAAATAACAAAGTAATAGTAGATCCATTTAACAAAGAATGCACACAAAGCATTTTAGAAAGTCAAATAATAAGATGGTCAAAACAAAACTAGGGTTCCGGGCTAGAAAGAATTAACCCGAGAGGACTAGGGGAATTTTGGAATTTAACAATTTTTTACACTGTAAGAACAGTGCTGATAAACAATACTGATGAATAGTAATGATGAACAATATTGATGAATAGTCCCAATGAACTGTTCAATTTTTTTCAACAGATTATGGCATGAATTTCTACCACCAAAATCAGGAAAAGATCACTAGAAAAACAAAAGAAAACTTGCACAAGATCACAATGCTTGAAGAACAATGAATCGACAAGAATACCCTAATAGATTAGGGTTGTGTTTCTCGGCTTTTTTTTAACAGAAGAATATACTCAAATTCAAGTAGACAAACTTAGAAAAAATTACTAGAAGTACCACTACTCCAAAATATTGAATTGCAGCACAAGAGAAAACGCAAGCAACAAACCCTAAAACGGCTAGGGTTTTGAAGTGGTTTTTTTCTTCTCTTTTTTTCTGTGGATTTTTTAATCAACAAGAACAATGAATAACACTTGACTATTGATAGAAATCACAGAAATAATAAGTTCCAAAAAAGTAAGAATAAAGCTGCAATTTTCAGGAACAAGAATGAACAAGAACAAGAATACAAACAAGCTGAAATTTTTTTTCCGAATAAACTTAACAAGAATAGCAACAAAACGATTTGAAAATGTATGGAACAAGAAAACAAATGTGTTTAGAAACGAAAGCTTCTAATACCACTCTGATGCGAACCCTGCAGATAAACTGATGAGACTTGGAGTTGATACGGAACCCAAGAATGCCTAAACAACTCCAACTTGAAGAATTTAAACCTTTTGATAAATAAATCAAGAATTCAAAGTATCTATATATTCTCTACTATGTGAGATACTATCCATTATTTATAATCGAGACAAGAACCAATAGTTTTCAGGTTAGGTGATCACAAGAATCAATCTTGCTACATACCCAAATCTTTGGAAGACAAGTTGAAAAATAAACTCATGATATTTTTTCTTGGAAAAGTTGAATGTTACAATCGGCTCTAGGGTCCTTTTTAACATGACAAGGGCTGGCCAAAACTACAAAATAGGCGTAATATTACTAAGAAACAACCTAGCCAAATCCCAACAAGTTTAGGGTTAGCTAACTAGACTAAAATTGGACAAGACTAAAATAACCCTACGCAGCATTTTTGAACATCACTAAGAACATTAGCCAACTAATAACTTCCTAACACTAAATCCTAGAACAATTAGGATTGGAATGACCAATTTAGGACTATCAACAGCTATACAAAACTATATACTAATTCTCACAGCGTCAAATAAAGTCATTGACTAGAAACTAGAATAAGGTAATCAGCAAGCTACTAAGCTGCAGCTATGGTTGGCTTCAACGAAGCTTAACTATGTGCTTAAGGCTTTAGAATTGTTGGTTCAGCCGAAGCTCCTCGATGACAAATATATTACATTTGGATTCAGTAAGCAACGACGGGACCATTTTTGACCAAAGAAGAGCATAACACTTCATCTTGATACAAAACTGAGAATAAGCATGATGAGAGATCTAAATCCGCTATGGTGAAGCCAAGATTCACATTGTCTATGTTGTCGTCAATTCAATCTGCTTCTCCCTTATGCTCTGAGCTTCAGTGTTATTTGATGATACATAAATTAGCACACCTATATTGTATTGACACACGGCTAGTCTAATATAGCTCTTTAATGAAAAATATGTAATTTGTATATAGTAGGTCGGACTTCCAATGAGGTCAGTTCGGACATAATGAATGAACCCATTGAGGTCAGGTAGGGTAATGGGGTGTGATCTCCTGGACCACATGACCAACTCCTAAAAATATGAACTTGTCTCTCATTTGTAAAGGACCCCAATTGATTTCATACAAATAATCTTGAAGCGTAACTATCTCTCCACAAAATTACTCTCTTCCTTCTCTTTAATATTTTAGGATTTATCAAATGGCGCCACCTGCGGGAGTCGGTAATAAAGTTCATTGCTTTTTATCGTTGTTTTTGAGCACTCAACACACTCAAAATTATTACAAAAATTTGACCATAAAGGTTACGGCTTCAACTTTATTCTAGAGTTGAGCAGGATACAATCGACCTAGATCACTTGAAGAAATGGTGGATCGGTCAAAATTTTTCCGTGCAAAGCTAAGTTCTAGTTTTAAGCTATCTTCCAGTTTATTACTTTAATATTTGATAATTACATTTGTAGATTAAATTATGTGTAGATATATTCCATTTTATCAATTAATGCCTTAAAAATTTGAAGCGCATGAAAATCGTGGCCTTTTATTTTATAAAAATGGTTGTTTAGTCTACCATGTATCTTTGCTCAGGCCGTCAAGTGATATTTCATGCAAATTCCATCAAATTTTTTATATTATGTAGCACCAAGTGATATTTGATGCATAAAATGACAAGCATATGCTCATATTGTATTCTTTTGATGATGCACGACACTAGTTGGCTAAAGTCCCAGGAGTCAGTGAAAATGGACAGACAACTAGGATAGAAAATATCTTTACTTGCCTTGCTTTCAAGGATAATCCTCAACTTCCTCGACAAAAAGAAACTCATGGTCTCATCTGCTGAGTAGCTGGAGACGGAGTAGGACTCAGACTACCAATTTGATTTGGATGAGAGGTCAACAAATGTGTAAAAAAGAAGGAAAAAGACATGAACCAGCCAAAGAATTGACCAGCTAGACCTTGACAATCTATAGGAAGTAGACCAACGAGCATTCCAGCTAATTCATGAGCTAGCTTTGGATGGAATCTTTCATATCTAGTCGAGGTAGGAATAAAGTGAGACGATGCCAAACAATAAATTCAGATTTCAATTACATGAGGACAAATTATAGCTCTTGGAGTTCAGAGAAAACAAATTCTGATATTTTGACCTGAAAAGCCAAATAGAAGGCCAAAAATCATCATCATTTTGCTGAGCAACCGTGAAAATTTACTAAGTCATGGTCAATCAAGGTAAAGTTCGGAAAAAATAACAATGATCTCAATCCTAAAAAGGCCAAGCAACAAATCAAGGCGTTGAGTCAGTTCGAGTTTAGAGAAGAAATAATTTCGACTTCCCTCAACTCTATAAAAGTGAACAACAAGCCAAAGATATTCAAATGGAGTTCATTTTTGGGATGCACAAGTGATGACCAACTAAATTCCGATCTCTAAAGTCTATCTCGAACCCAGGGGATGATCTAAAAAGAAGGACCATAAGAGGGAGTCCGGGCTCCATTGCAGAACTCAAAATTGATCGAGGCTGATTAGTACTAAAACAAATTCTTTACGAACTCAAAAATGAAAAGAGAATTGTACAAGCAGTTCGGCGGGTCTTATTTGTTTGATCACGATCCGAACCATACATGACAAATCACGTGACAGACAAAAGTTCGCAAAACTGAGAAATCAATACCACAGACATGTATTTTATCATTTGGGAGCAGATTAGCAAATCAGGTTATAAACTTGATGTTCTGATCAAAACTTCAGAAAAGAAGTTTAAGAAAGAGCTCTGTCAAAGCTCATAAAAGATGGATTGGTGTTCTAAAAGACATGTATTTTATTACGGGAGTAGATTACCATTCCAAGGCATAAGACACTCGTCAAAAGACGAACCATATTCCAAATGCTTAAGCCAAACAAGATAAGAACGATAAACTCTGACATAAAATTAAGGTTGCCAAGTAAATAATAAAAATAACAACCTGATTTGCAAATTATTTGGAGATATATTGGAGAGAGTTTAGGCTATAATAGTACTTAGCAGCTGAGGCCTATGGATGAAGAGTTGACATGACACTGAGAGAGAGCTAAGAAAGCCTTTGCCCGAGCAGATCAAATGAGAGTTCTCAGGGAGCTCAAAATAAAAAATGCTTTTGAAGTCATCAATTTGAAGAAGGTCAACTCCAATTTCTATTCGGTGAAGCCAAGCTGTACAAAGGTTTAGATATTCAAAAGGCTGAAAAGCCATTGCTTCACTCAAAAAAAAATAAAATTTGAGAGCAAAGAAGAACAACAAGCTCTGCCTGATGAACAAAACAAAGTTGACCGATGGCCAATCTACAATTCAAATCAATGGCCAATCTACAAATAAAAGTTGGCCAATCACCAAAGCTGATCACCAATGGCTGAACCCGACATTGATCGGAAAAAAAAGATGAAGTCAATGATTGATCACAAAATAAATAAAAGTTGATCATCAATGGCCGAACTCGATCATTGATTAGCAAAAAAGATCAGCTGGATATGCCTAAGAGGCCAAGAGGTGATCAAAAACTGAAAATTGAGGCCAAAAGACCTGCTGACGTGTTTAAGTGGTCGAAGAATCCGAAATAGGGGCACAACATTGATTAAGATCGGTTGTCCAAAATGAACCCGATAAGCCCAAGAGCCCTCTGAGCATTGTAATGACCCCAATAGGACAATGAGCCCAAGAGGCCAAGAGGGAATCAAAAATTGAAAATAAAGGCCAAAAGACCCGCTGAGGTGCTTAATTGGTCAAAGAGCCCGAAATAGAGGCATAACATCAATTAAGATTAGTAGCCTAAAAAAAGCCCAATAAGCCCAAGAGGCAAATGAGTCCAAGAGGCTGAGAGGTGATCAAATAAAGAATAAAAATGAGGCCCAAAGACTTGCCGAGGTGCTTAAGTTGTAAAAGAGTCCGAAATAGAGACATAACATCGATTAAGATTGGTGGCCCAAAATGAGCCCGATAAGCCTAAGTTGCAAATGAGTCCAAGAGGCTGAGAGGCGGTCAAAAGAAAATGAGGCCCAAAGATCTGTCGAAGTGCTTAAGTTGTCAAAGAACCCGAAATAGAGGCATAATATCAATTAAGATTGGTGGCCCAAAATGAGCCCAATAAGCCGAAGAGGCCAATAAGCCCAAGAGGTTGAGAGGCGATCAAAAAAATATTAAAATGAGGCCAAAAATCCCATCGAAATGCTTAAGTGGCCTGAAGCCAAAATAAAGGCATAACATCAATTAAGATCGATGGCCTCGAAATAAAGGCCTTGAGCTTAAAAATACTATAATAGAGACATATAAACCCAGATTAAGATATAAACCAGGTGAGCGTAAAAAGAGGCTGAAAAATAAAAAAAATGAAAAAGAGAGAAAGTGATGTAAAATGGGTCAAATTTGAGCTCGAACAAATAGAGATGGTTGACGAACTATTATGATCATCTAAGCTAATCAACAAGCAAATATGCTGCCAAGTTGGCCAAAACTGGCTAGAAAATAATTAGTCGGGATCTGGTGTATTTATATGTGTCAAAGCATACACAGAGCATCGGCTAGACAAATAAAGTCAAGGAAGGCCGAAGAATTATTGATCGGAAAGATAATGAGCCTTAGATGGGGACTCTAACATAATATCAGCCCGATCCTGAAGTTAAGTTTAGCATCAGATTGAGAGGACTATTGATGATATACATAAATTAGCACAAATTACACAGCTATAATATATTGAAACATGGCTAGTCCAATGTAGATTTTTAAAGGCAAATATATAATTTGTATGCAGTAGATCGGACTTCACATGAGCCAGTTTGGACACATGTGAGTTTGGCTCGGCTGAGGTTAGTCTAAACATAGGGGATGAACTCTTCGAGGTCAGATCAAGCAATGGGGTCTGATCTCTTGGATCCTATGACCAACTCCTATAAATAGGGACTTCCCCCTCATTTGTAAAGAACCCTCCAATTCATTTCGTACAAATGATAAACATCACTCTTTCTCTCCACAAAATTACTGTCTCCTTTCTCTAACATTTTAGGATTCATCAATACTGGATTTCATCTTCAGTTTTGTTGAAAAATATCCTAATTTGACATTGATATTTGATGCTCGAAGTTGGCCGAAGTAGCTGGAATGAAATAATCAACTCTGTCCTACCCCAAGTTGCCAAATTATTAATTTATATATTAGACAAATAGAATGCAATGGAGCCAAGTAGTTTGCCTCAAATATACTCTCTTCAATTTTTTAATGGGTAATATCAAGTTGAGCCTTACAAGAATTCAAAAGATTTGAAAAGTTAAGATGAGGTCAGGCCTACATCGTTGTAGAAATAGGAAACCAAAAAAGTTATTGTGAATGGATTGAGGAATCAGCTTCAAGTCTTTTTCACAAAAGCTGAGGTTCAAACTTATTTTCCTTAAGCATTTGTTCACATGTTGTTCAACTTAGTTACCTTGAATTAGGAGTACATCTTTCGGTTTTCATCTATACATCTAAAACTTAAAAAATAAAGGTATAAATGAATTCAAGAAATTGCATGAACTTGTTATCAATTTAGTTTGATAAGCCCAAGGTTAACTAAATGTTTGCAGATTCATAATTGAAAGAATATATGGGAGGCCATGTTGGTAATGTGGTGTTGACCATGCATTTTGGTCTTTGTAGTGTTGCTTTTTTAGCTAACTCATCAATTAAAATGGTCTACTTGACCGAAGTGCATTATCAAGTAACTGAGATGGAGCTGTCAAACAATGTAGAAGTTTTTTGAAGCAGAGCTCCTATGTTGGTCCAATGAAATAGCATAGCAAAAATAAAAAAATAGAAAACAAAAATGGAAACATTGGCGCCTTCAGCTCCTGGAACAATTAATGAAGTCACTTGTTAAAGGCTTTAAAAATTGCCGACTGTAGAATTTGGTCTTTGAAAACCATATCAACCATAATTCAGCCTTGGTTAAAGGTGGACCAACAAGCTGTGGCTCCCAAGTATATAAATTTAAAGAAGCTCAGAGAAAAAGCCTAGCTGTATCATTGACACTTGAACCAGTTGAAACTAATGACCATTCAACAAAATACAAAGTGTTGGAATGGGTAAAGTCCTTCAATATGTGAGATAACTTGCTGAATTTGAAGCATAAGCATCATTTGAGCAAGGAACCTCTCTTAGTAAGGGCAAAAGAAAAAGGTCATCCGATAATGTTCGAGGTCAACTCCGAAGTCAGAATGGATGACACATCAAATAATTTGTTGAGCTACTGAGTAGAAAAAGCAAAAATAAATTTTAATATGATTTAGTTGGGATCATAAGTAATATCTCCGATGCATAGGGGACTATAATAGTATGCAGATCATAAAAGCTTAGGATCATGCCAAGACAGTTGAGGTTAATAGCCTTTTGAGCCGAAGTTAAAAGTTTGAACCAAAAATGGGCAATAAGCTGTGTCCAAATCACACAAGGGTCTAGCTTATCATGTTCACTGACCCCAAGTATAACCAAAATTTGACAGAGCTGATCAATTTTCTAAGGCCAATTTGAAATATACGTTCTACTGATGTGGCCGATGATGGATGATGACTCTTTACAGGCATAGAAGAATATTAAATGCTATTTAGGACTTCTGGAGACTACAATGGTATGTAGTTTACGTTTTACAAAAGCAAATGAATCACTTCAGACTGGCAGTGGTCGCAGGCAAAGCAAAAGGCTTAGGGCTAAAATTGGTCCAATTAGCTTCAGATATGTCTTCAAGATGTGTTGTCAACCTTGGATGCAAAATTTATTTCAAACAAGTGATCTATAGGAATAGTTCAGTAGTTTGGCATTAGGCCAAACAAGAGGGGACACTGATAATATAAAATAGATCACCTAATACGGTTGTGCCAAATGTCAAACTCATTAAGTGCAAAATTATAATTACACACATGAATAGTTTAGGTTATGTTGACCAAGGCCTATATAATGTGGCTAAGGTCCATGTGATACGTATAAATAAGGGGTTACTCCTCACAATTGACAAGCTATGTCACATAATAATACCAAATACAATTTCCTTATTCTCTCTCTACTTTTTCCACACACATTCTCTAAACTTTCAACACTCATCAATGACCACCGCTGCAATTTCCAGCTACATTGGTGACATCATAGCCTTGCAAATGCAAAATTATCGACATGTTCTTGAAATGACATCATAGCCTTGAATCCGGGGGGAAAACTGAGATGGTTTTGAATGAAACAAGGCGTGTAGGCGGGAAAAGCGAGGCGTTATGGCGTGAAAAGCGAGGCATTTTGCAGCAAAATCGGAGCGAGTAATGTAGCACAATAAATGAAAATTCAGTGCATGGGGACTCAGCAAAAACGTCACCCACGAGTTAATGTTGCAGTTATGCCTTGCCGAGGATCCCATGGGTTGCTATAGCCTCGGATCGGCAAGACAAGCACGAGAGTGCTCCAAGATTCTGCACCTCGGCTCGGTATAAAAGGATCGGTTGTCATCATCCGGGGACTGTGAACAGCCATTTTTGGGCCCGCCCCTGCCGTGAAGCTCAGTACCGAGCCGAGGGGACTATTAATGATGTTGATTAGTAACACAACATTTTCCCTAGCGTGTTCTAGAAGTGCTTACGTGGCAGCCTCATTAAGGGCAATTATGTAATTTAGCCTCAGTTGAGCTAGTATAATGGTAGCCTCATACCCCCTCATATCATCTATAAATAAGGGGCTTGGGTGTGTGACTCCTAATCTAAGAAAAGGGACTCAGAAACTCAGAGAATCAGGCACACTTTCTATACTAATTCCAATCACAAATTCTCCTCAGCTCTTCTACTTTCTTTCTCTACTAAGAAGCTAATTCTAGCTTCGTCACCAGTCATCAAATTGGGATCCATCTATCCCAATTGTCACATGCAAAGACTTGGGGCTTATTAAGTATTAACTCTCCAAAAAAAGTTATTTGCATGCACTTTAGCTAGGGTTTTTAATCGGGTTTTGAGGTTTTGTGTGCAAAAATAAGGGTAGTTTTGTCATTTTTAGGGCTTTTTAGTCAGAAATGTTGATTTTTTGTATTTGTAGTGTTTAAATACATTTATTATGTGTTTAATATATGTTTTTGAAGGTTTGGAATGTTTCGGGAGTCAAATAGAGCAGCCACACACTATTGTGGTTACAACCGCACCCAAAGGGTTGGGAAAGGCACCCAAACACTATTAATTGAGCAGGGTGCCCAAGAAGCTCGCAGGCATGTCCACGCGTTTTTTTAGGCCAGAAATGGGTTTGATGAGTTTAGAACTCTCTGGGGCTTATTTCAGCCTAAAACTTTGTACAACCCTAGGAAACTTTATAAATAAGTGTTCTAGAGTATTTTTTTTATCATAACTTAGAGTGTATTAGGTGAGTTTTATATCAAAGAGAACCGTTAATCCAAGAAGTGAGAAGATCAAGATGAAGACCGAAGAACAGAAACTGTGACATAGTTTTTGTTCTTCTACCTTCTTTCTTTGTTTTCTTGTCATGGAATTAATTGTGGAAACTCTTTTGGTTGTTTATTTTCATCTAGTTATAAATTAATCTAGTTATC
The DNA here is from genome assembly GCA_025175665.1 of Cinchona pubescens. Lineage (NCBI taxonomy): Eukaryota > Viridiplantae > Streptophyta > Magnoliopsida > Gentianales > Rubiaceae > Cinchona > Cinchona pubescens. The sequence continues at coordinate 3,530,269 of JANKKI010000016.1, forward strand.
TAGGGTTTCAATTGAATCTTGTCCTGAAGTTTAGATGTTGGGTTTTTTTAATCTCTCTTTGATTTTTAATTGGTATTATTGTTTATTCAAATTGTGTTTAATGCTTATAGTTGATTAATTACCATATAGATTGAGTTGTAAACCCTAATTGGAACTAGATGAAGAAAGATTAGGGTTAGGCCGGGCAGATATATTTGAATGGATTAGGTTTGGTTAATTCATCAATTAAAGAGATTGATTTGTGAATAAGGATAGATATATACCTAACATATACCTATTCACCCTAGGTAATAAAATTAGGATTTGTTCCAAATACATTAATCTCAACTCAAATTCACATAGACATAGTTAGTTGGTTCAGATAAATAGGATTGCATGGTTTTGAAAGGAAACGTGTAATTATCATAAACCCTAGATTAATAATCCAAAATTATAATCAAGAGAGAAGAGAGACAAGATATGCAAATGGATTGACAAGACAATTGAGCCCTAGGAATTTTCATTACTTGATTTAATCTTTAATTGTTTGGGTCATTTGAACTCATATTGTTAGTTAGATTTAATAAAATCCATTCAACAATTATTCATTTGGATAGAGTTATGTTGTGCCAACGTTAGTACTTAGTAGGATTAAGATAAAGTCTTTGTGAGAATGATCTCTACTTGTTACATTATTACGCGTAATGATACTGCAACTTGTGTTGGCCCAAAAAGCAACCTAAGAGGGGGGTGAATTAGGTTGTTTCTAAAAACAAACCTTTTGATGTACTTAATAAGAAATGCAAACTTTATGCACCAAATAAAGATTTAAGCACAAATGAATACAATAGATATTCAACAATTTAAGCTTAAAGAACAAATAAGAAGATTGAGATTAAGATTATCAAGCCAAACTCCCAAACTTCTCAAGCTTGGAGCTTACAACCACAAAGAGCTTCTTACAAGGCAACTACCAAGTTCTCAACTTGAAGTTTAGCTACTAAAAGTCTCTTCAAAGTAGGTGAGACAATAACCTCTTGTACACAAATGAGGATCACTCTTGTTCACACTAATTTCCTTTAGTTGAGTCAAGAGTTTTACACTCACAACCTCCCTTTGTTATAATTGTTATCTCTCCACTCTTACACTTGAAGAACTCTGACACTTCTAAGCTTTTTTCACAAAACTTCCTATACTATTACAACACTTGTACCCACTATACATTTCTCCCAAATAGCTCAAGAATTACTTGTAATCAATGTAGAAGTCCCTTCTTCTTTAATTCAGGCTTAGGGGTATTTATAGTTGCCCAAAATTTGCTTCCAACAACTTTTCAACGGCTATTTTCTGTTTATTGGAAAACTAGCCGTTGGACCTTTCGGACGGCCGCTGCTAACTTTTGCGTCCGACGCTGCGTCCGTTCTCTGAGGGTATTCGTTCGGACGTCTGAGGATGCATCCGAACATGCGTCCGATCGAAGCAAAGTCTTCTGGAAATATGATCGGACGCTGTTCTTCATCTGAGACTGCTTCTAATTCTTTGTGTCGGACGATTACCATCGTCCGAAATTCTGTGTTTCGAACAGTCATTTGCGCCTGTGAAGTCTTCTGATTGTTTTGTTCGGACGATCATTTGCGTCCGAACCTACCTGTTCCTCTGCACATTATTTTCAAACCATTAGTGCGATTTGGTCATCATCAAAACATGATTACCATAACTGGGGTTCAACAATCTCATACCCCTTTTTGATGATGACAAATCAATTGGGCAATTTTAAAAACATCCAAGAAATATGAAACATAAGTTAAGAAGTTTTGTCCATTATTTTCTCCCCCTTTTGACATCATCAAAACATAAGAAAGATAATGTAATTTAAGCTCCCCCTTAGTTTGGTCTCCCCCTTGAAAGGTGAATATAATTCAATATGAGTACATGGAGAATAAGTCAAGTTATGCAAAACGTTTTTTCCCTTCAAGAATATATATTCAAGTAGATATGAGGGAATTCATGCAAAGAATTAGGATCAAAACAATTTTTGCTCATTCCTCACCAAAAACATCATCAAAACAATGAAGCATGTGTGATGCAATTTTTTGCAAAATAATCCATTAAAAAAGAAAAAAAAGAAAAAACAATTTTGAATGCTCCCCCTTTCTTTTTCAAGTAGTGACTTATTATAGACAAAAAAAAATTTGGGATACATATTCCCTATCATTCTAAACAAATTCAATCACATAGATGAGTAACATTCAGGAAGAGAACATAGTTCAACTTAATAAATGAAAGCACATTCTTAACACAAAATTTTGGATGTTACCCATTTTAATGTCATCTTAGCTCATATGCCTTGAACATCCTCTATTGATAATCTATCTTAAATTCTTTGGTGCTCTCCAAGCATACCTACATGCAAAGTTAAGCAACAACTTTTGGTACCCAAAATTTCTTGGGTCCACTTGGATTAGTAACATGCTTAATCACCCAAATAGAATTTATTCCCAATTTTTCATTTCTTTTAACATAACAATTTTTCTTTATATGGCCATGTTGATGAAAATAATTACAAATAATATTCTTATTGCCATAAAAAGAAGATTTAGATTTAATAAAGCACAAATCATTTTTTCTAAAGGTGATAAAATTTTTGTTCAAAAACATATTTCTAGTTCTTTTCTTTTCAAAAACATTTTCTTTCTTCATTTTCAAAATATCATCAAGATCATCTAATCTCTTCTTCAAAGAAGCTTGTTCTTCCAGAAATTGATCTTGGTTTTTCCAACAAATTTTTCTTTCAAAACATCATTTTCTTTTGTCAAGGAATTATTTTCATCCACAAGTTTTGAGTTGGTACTTAATAAAGCATTAACTTTAATTTTTAACTCTTTGTTCTTAGCATATGATTCTTTCAAACATTCATGCATTTTAAAAATAAATGATTCAACATCATTATCATCATTATCACATGAATTATCACAAGAATCACAACTAGAGGATACCTCATTATTGCCAAGTGCCATAAAAGCCATTTGAGCCTCCTCATATTCTTCTTCAACCTCTCCATCCGAATTGCAATCATCCCAAGTGATTTGGAAGTTGTTGAAGTGAGGCTTCCTGAGTCTTTTATCCTTTATGATGAAGCTTTAAATGTTATGCTTCTTTTTCCTTTTGCCTCCTCATTTTGTACCTTGTATTTCATCTTCAATTCAAAGGAGGTTAGAGAATTAATCAAAGACTCGATAGGCATAGGATTTAAATTTTTAGTAAACCACTCCTCTATGGCAATGGATTTAGGTTCCCATTCCTTAGGTAAAGCATTCAAAATTTTTCTATTCTTTTCACCCAAGGAATATTCTTTACCCAAACCTTCCAAATCCTTTACCATATCATTGAACCTACAATACATCTTGTCAATGTTCTCATGAGATTCCATTTTGAAGGATTCATATTTAGCCACAAGAAGTGACTTCTTTTGCTCTCTTATATCTTCACTTCCTTCATGGATTTCTTTCAATTTGTCCCATATCTCCTTGGCCGATTTGCAACCTTTTACTTTGGAAAACTCATCTGCATCCAAAGGCATTATACAAAATATTAATGACTTTAGCATTTAAAGATAAATTTATTTTATCATGTGCATTTTACTCAAATCTAGTTTTAGGCCTTAATCTATGAATATTTTCATCAAGAATATTGGCCTCATAAGGACCTTCATAAATAATATACCACAAATCAATGTCAATAGATTGAACAAAAATTTTCATTCTATCACCTCCAATAAACAAAATTAATTCCATTAAACATGGGAGGTCTAGAAATGGAACGCCCCTCTAAAAACAAAGTATTATTGGTTGTCAGGATCTTTACTCTAATGCAATTTAAGCAAAATAAAGAGACTAATGCTCTGATACCAATTGCTGGCCCAAAAAGCAACCTAAGAGGGGGGTGAATTAGGTGTTCCTAAAAACAAACCTTTTGATGTGCTTAATAAGAAATGCAAACTTTATGCACCAAATAAAGATTTAAGCACAAATGAATACAATAGATATTCAACAATTTAAGCTTAAAGAACAAATAAGAAGATTGAGATTAAGATTATCAAGCCAAACTCCCAAACTTCTCAAGCTTGGAGCTTACAACCACAAAGAGTTTCTTACAAGGCAACTACCAAGTTCTCAACTTGAAGTTTAGCCACTAAAAGTCTCTTCAAAGTAGGTGAGACAATAACCTCTTGTACACAAATGAGGATCACTCTTGTTCACACTAATTTCCTTTCTATTAAGTTGAGTCAAGAGTTTTACACTCACAACCTCCCTTTGTTATAATTGTTATCTCTCCACTCTTACACTTGAAGAACTCTGACACTTCTAAACTTTTTTCACAAAACTACCTATACTATTACAACACTTGTACCCACTATTTCTCCCAAATAGCTCAAGAATTACTTGTAATCAATGTAGAAGTCCCTTCTTCTTTAATTCAGGCTTAGGGGTATTTATAGTTGCCCAAAATTTGCTTCCAACAACTTTTCAACGGCTATTTTCTGTTTATTGGAAAACTAGCCGTTGGACCTTTCGAACGGCCGCTGCTAACTTCTGCGTCCGTTCTCTGAGGGTATTCGTTCAGACGTCTGAGGATGCATCCGAACATGCGTCCGATCGAAGCAAAGTCTTCTGGAAATATGATCGGACGCTGTTCTTCGTCCGAGACTGCTTCTAATTCTTTGTGTCGGACGATTACCATCATCCGAAGCTCTGTCTTTCGAACAGTCATTTGCGTCTGTGAAGTCTGCATCTGATTGTTTTGTTCGGACGATCATTTCGTCTGAACCTACCTGTTCCTCTGCACATTGTTTTCAAATCATTAGTGCGATTTGGTCATCATCAAAACATGATTACCATAACTGGGGTTCAACAACTTGCATGTAAAATCGTGCAGCAACAGCTTTGTTGTTCATGATATCCTTTACTCATCCATGGGCAAGTTGTCTGTCTTACTTTCTGCTTGCACAAGTTCAGTGGCCTTCCAGTTCGTGGAACTCTCTATGATGAAGTCATCCTTCAGCTGAACCCCATGGTGTTGGACCTAAAGAGAATCCTAGTTGTTGAAAAATTGTATTTGTGTATTCAAATTAGTAAAAGTGCACTTCGTCCAATTCAAATGTATTTTCTTGCACGATTTTTTCCATATGCTTTTCCTTTACTTTTTCCTTTGGCTTTAATTGATAAAAGCTCACAGGCTTGTAAAAATTGCTCAAATGATCTAAATCGTGATAGAATTTTAACATTAATATGACTATACTTGGAAGTGACACGCAAGCTGCCTATGTATCCCAAAATAAGGAATAAATTCAAGTCATCATGTTGTTTAAAGAGAACTTGATTTTTGTTTGTTTGTTTGTTTTTGGTGAAATGCTGTCGTAGGCACACAAAATTAAACAATCTCTCAATAAAAGTGTAGTAGGGGTGAGTTAAGTTCGTCTCATAGAGAACGGAATTTATTCTTGTGCTAAATGGAAAAAGGGAGTTTTCTTGAATGCTTTTGAACTAAAAATTAAAATAGCAAAATAACTAAAGAGAATTCGATGTAAGGAAATTCTTGGTTTCGGTCATATCCACCATAGCATTTTCACTAGTCGATCCTTGACACATAAGATAATTCAATTCTATATCAAGCACTAATTGAAGAATTAACCCGAATTCCAATTCAAAGTTGATTCTTGTTTCTTTCTAAAGTTGGTTAATTTTCAACACGCGATCCAATTAACCCTAACTATTAATTTAACCTAGACACGCGCCAAAAGATTAATTAATAGAAGCTTTAAAACCAACAAGAACAATTAGGCTAATTAAACATAAACACACGCGGTTATGCCAATTAGTTGATTAGTTTTCGTAGTGGTGTAAATTTCCTTTGCCCCTTAGCAGCCTTGGCGATAGCATGTAGAACAGGTTTGTTTTGCTCCTTCCCAACTTTAGTGGTTGGAGCTTTCTTTTTTCTCTCTCACCATCTTGGCGGTTAAAAGCGGAGCAAATTGGGAAGTGGTTAAATCCAAAGAAATTTTTGGGACATTATAGTCGCCCTTCCTTGTTCCTTGCCCCCTTCCTTGTTTAGTGCCCACAAGTTCATGAAAGTGAATCACTATCTTTGGTACCATCTTGAACCTTTAAAACAACATAATAAAATTAAACAATTAGATATGAAAGGAAGAATGAGTCCCATCGGGCGTGCCAAAAATCGTGGTTAAGAAAAAATTTAATATTTTGCGAATTAAATCTTCCCTCAACGTGATCTCATTCGCATAATTTGACATCTTGCACGAGTTTATATTTTCATAAGTCGAATCCATTCATGATATCATATCTCTTAATTACATTCACTTATTTGAGAGAATAACAATTTTTTTTCTAAGTGCAAATGAATTTAATTGGACTCCAAATAAAGAAACAAGAATAGGGAGAATTTAAATAATATTTATTTTTGAGGTTGCACCTCAATAGTGTACCTAGGTTGCCTACGTACCTATTACTGGGATCAAACTTCACATAGTTCGAGTCAATTAAAATTCACTTACTTTTCAGGCAATTGTTTTGAATTTAATAGGAAAATAAATTAAATTTAGTTCGTTTTGATTTTTTGATGGGTTATTTAAATTTGACCCATTTTAATTCGGTGGAATTTTAGTTGATGGAGAAACTCCACAGAATATATATATATATATATATATATATATATATATATATATATATATATATATATATACATGTATTTGCATAATTCTTGCCGTTGAACTCTTTGGAGGGGTTTCCTATACATCTGGACTGGAATCAAGTCGTACTTGGTCCTAGACAAACTACATTTTTTAAATGTCAATTCCTTTTGGCATTTTGAGTCAATTAACATTTAAATAGAGTTTGGCCATTAAAGGTAAAAAAAATAATTTAGACGAAATCAAAGATTGGTTCCATTATTTTATTTAATCTTTTATGATGCCTTGAAGGGCGAGACGAACATAAAGTTCAATTTACTTTGTCTCTTTACTTTTAATTACCATAAAGGTAACGTGGACATGTGGACAATTTGAATTGGTTTAATATCTTATGAGATAAATTTGGATTCTAATTCTAGTTGATTTAATATCTTATGAGATAAAATTGAGTTCAAAATTAAACAATCCTTATCGGACAATTTCTTATTTAATACCTCTCCCATACACAGATGCGTTGCATTTCTAGAAGGTCAATCTATTGCTTCAATTTTTCTTTGCCTACCAGTTGAGTAAAACAAAATATTTCCATTTTTTATATTTTATCCATCAAAAATATGTGCTGTTGGTACATGTATTTTTCTAATCTGCACAAAAACATAACTTAAAGGAGGTATAGTTTTCGAGATCTAATTTTTTTTTCAAGATCAAGATTGACCATTTCATGTTTATATTTTACCATTAAATCAGTCGTGTTACTTATGAAACCCACTTTTCAGTTGAATTTGGATGCTTTGTGAAGGGATTCTTGAGTATGATTTTTTTGCCCATTTCTTAGATGAGTTTCATTTTTCTCACCTCCAGTATTAGATCAAAATAATGAGCTATCAGGGATGCTTTTTTCACTGTTTTACATGCTCGGAAGCCTAGTTATCCTATCTGTTTCTCAACCAAACTTCACATGGTACGTCTGTTCATACGGATTAGGCAATTATAAGCAAAACAGCACATACGAGGCTAATCTCAACTCCTTTCTTTCTTCCCTTTCTTCAAAAATCAACTCATATGGATTCTACAATTCCTCAGTTGGCCAAGATTCCGATAGAGTAAACACAATCGGCTTCTATGTAGAGGCGATGTTGATTGCGAAACTTGTCATGATGTGTTGATAACATCGGTCAAAAAGCTGACACAAGTTTCTCCTAATTAAAAGGAAGCAATTATGGCGAATACATGTTACGATATTTGAATAAGTCAATTTTTCGAGATTATGACTACAGCTCCAGCTTTCTTTCTTCAAAGTCCACTAAATTCTTCAAATGTCAATTCGTTTAGTCAGGAGGTTAGCAGATTAGCAACTAGTCTACAAAACAGAAATTTTTATGGGAATTCAGACAGGAAGTTGCGGTAGAGAAAAGCAATAACAGCAATATTGAGACCATATCTGCATTGATGAAGTGCACACCTGATATAGATTTAGGAACCTGTAATTTTTGCCTTAGTTAAGCTTCAAAAATGATGTCTAAGTTCTGTTCTTGGAAACAAGGGGCCAGAACTGTTGGACCAAGTTTCTATTTTCTCATCTTTCAATTTGTTGGCAAATTATTCAAAATCTTTTAATAGGCTAGGAGAATGACTCTTTTAGACCCTAAGGTGATTTCCAAATAATCTCCCTGGAGTGAAATCTATAGTTACCAGATTCACTAGACAACTCTACGAGTCGCGTATTAGTTTATGCTTTCTAAATCGTAGTATTTTTGTGATTTAGAACGCTATGATATACGTATTGGATCGCCAAATCTGATGTACCATCTTTAAGCTCAATTCGCTGAAAATTTGACCAATTAAAAAATGCAATATTCTAACAAATCTCTAAAATTCATACACATGGCATATCTGTATCTCTATCGAAAATTTGTTTGCACATTTTATGTTGTACCATTTTCACAATATTCATCAATTTGAAATTAAAATCTTTACCTCATTGCTTGCAGATGACATTCTTTTTGCAAGAAAAAATGATAATAAGACGTTGATTATAATTCTTTGTGTCGTTATAGCAGCAGTATTTTTTGTTGGAATTAGTGAATGAAAATTTTCTCTCAATGACATTTGAATGGTAATTTGATCTTTACCACTTTAGTCCCTGTCTGATCAGCTACCTTCCTATTCATGAATTAGATATTAATTCAAAGTGAGAAATATGAATGCTATCAGGATGTTCAATGAACTAATTTGTGCTCATGAACTATGTATAACATTAATTGGATGATTATTCATCCATATGTAATTAATGTTGTATATATACATTAATGAATTGTGAATTTATTAATGATGTGCTCATTAATATATTTATGAATTACGGATTTACATCCATAGATAATTAATGATGTGTTCATTAATTATGAATATTCATTCATATATCATTAATGTTGTGTTTATGAATTATGTGTATTCATGAACTAGGAATGTTCACTCATGAACATGAACTATGAATATTTATTCATGTATTAATGTTGAATCTATTTGTTAGCTCTAAAAAAAAATCCTATAAATAGGGGTGGTGTAAAGAAGTTGGAGTATACATTCTTATTCAAGTTCAAGAGTCTTCCTTTCATCCTATCTTTTTTCTTGTATCTTCTACTCCTACTCTAGAGTTTTAAGAATCGTGTTCTATAGAGACAAAGTTGAGAAATGTTCCACAAGTTCGTAGACCTTGTTAAGCAGCGCAACTTACAAGGGTGGAGTTGTTGAAATTTTGGGAAGCAATTGCATAGTATCAATTTGAACCAAGTGACGGGCAATTACGCCTTAAGGATAATGGGTTGAATCCTTAGAAATAACTATTTATTTGTTCATGTTGATTTTGTTCATCTTCATCAAGTAAGTATTTATATGTTTGATAATTTATTTTGTAGTATATAATTATATTTGAACAAAGACTACAAATAATAACATCATTGTTTTTCCAACCTTCTTATGGCGTAATTTTCTATTATTTATGTTCTTTGTTAATTATTTGTATATTGTTAACCAATTTTTTTTCTTGCTAAAAATAATGGCGATTACTCAATATATCTACTACTAGTATATTTTTTATATATTGGTAATTATATATTTGTCATATATTGGTTTTGTAGATGGCAACTACTGTAAATGCTTCAGCATATACCTCTTATGAGGTGAGAATTCCATCTACACCTTCTATGGTGTACGGTAAGAAACTTGAGAAGTTCAATGTTTAAAGGTGGCAACAAAAGATGTTGTTCTATCTGACTACCTTAAACTTGGATAAATTCTTGACCGAGAATGCACCTAAGCCCTCAAGAGAGGAATCTGATCCCGTTGTTATGCTGCAGCCATGGATGCATGGAATAATAGTAATTTCGTATGCAAGAACTATATTTTGAATGGTTTGGAAAATACTCCTTATAATGTGTATAGGTCCATTCCTAGTGGTAAGGCACTATGGGAAGTTTTGGATAGAAAGTACAAGGTTGAAGACGCTGGCTTGAAGAAATTCGTAGTCGGCAAATTTCTTGACTTTAAAATGATTGATTCAATAGCTTTAGGAAGCAAAGTTGAAGAATTTCAACTCATCTTACATGATATTCACGCAAAAGGTATGGTTCTTATTGAATCTGGTTCTAAGTGACTACAATCATTGAAAAATTGCTACTATCTTGGAAGGACTTTATGAACTACCTTAAGCATAAACATAAGGAAATGAGTGTTGAAGATCTTATTTTAAGGTTAAGGATAGAAGAGGACAACAAAGTGTCTGGAAGGAAAGCAAGCCCTTCATCTTTTAATGCAAAAACAAATATGGTTGAACAAGTAGAGAGATCTCACAAAAGGAACCATAAGAAGAAGCTTGCTATGAAGGGAAAAGGCATTCCTAAGAAGTTCAAAGGCAAATGCCATTCTTGCAACAAGGTTGGGCATTAAGCCAAGGATTGCAAAAATGTATCTAAACATGGAAAATCCAAGAAAGGAAATGTTGTCCATGTTAATTAGGTTGATGAACTCACAAATGATATTTCATAAATGAACTTGTCTGCAGTTGTTTCTGAAGTCAACTTAGTAAGCAATCCTGAACAATGGTGGGTTAATACTGGTGCCACAAGACATGCTTTTTGCAGAGAAGACAGGTGTTTTCCACCTATACTCTTATGGATGGGGAACAAATGTTCCTGGACATCTGCCTCCGTGGTACTTGGCATTGGAAAGATTATTTTGAAAATGACTTCTACAAAGCTTCTCACCCTCAATAATGTATTTCATGTAGCTGACATTACAAAGAATTTAGTGCCTGGCTCATTTTTGAGGAAAAATAGTTTTAAATTGGCCTTTGAAAGTGATAAATTTCTACTTACTAAGAATGATACGTTTGTCAGGAAGTGGTATCTTTGTGATGGCTTCTTTAAGTTAAATGTAATGACTATTGTAACCATGGATGAGAATAATAATAATAATAATGCATGTTCTTCTTATTTGCTTGAGTCTTGTGATGTGTGGCATGGCCGAGTTGGACATGTGAATCACAATTCTATATAAAAGTTAATAAATCAAGATTTATTAACTAATATGGTTTTTGATAAAAATCATGAGTGTGAAATTTGTGTATAACTGAAATTCACAAAGACTTCATTTCATCCTCAGTCAGTTGAAAGAAGTAGTGAACCTCTATATTTAACTCACTCAGATATTGGTGATTTAAAGTATGTGCAAACTAGAGGTGGGAAAAAATATTTTATTACTTTTATAGATGATTGCACGAGGTATTATTATACTATTTTCTTAAAAGCAAAGATGAAGCTCTTAAAATATTCGAACATTACAAGACTGAGGTTGAAAATTAACTTGGTAAAAAAATAAAAGTGATTAGAAGTGATATAGGTAGAGAATATAAGGCATAATTTGTTGAATTTCATTCCCAGCATGGTATTATCCACCAAACTGCTACTCCTTATTCACCTGAACAAAATGGCATTATTGAACCTAAGAACCGAACTCTAAAAAAAATGATGACTACCATGTTAATATGTCCAGGAGCACCTCAAAACCTGTAGGAGAGGCAATTATAATTGCCAACCATATATTGAATAATGTCCCTCACAAGAAGTTAGAAAAGACACCACATGAATTGTGGAAAGGAAGAAGACCTAATACTGTCCTTCAAATATTTCAAAGTGTGGGGATGTCTTACAAAAGTGGATCCTAAAACGGTCAAGATAGGACCTAGGATAGTAGACTTTGTGTTCATTGGATATGTACGTAATATTAGTACATACCGCTTTCCTATACATAATTCTGGTATTGAGAATATTCATCCTAACAACATTATAAAATCAAGGAATGCTATATTCTTTGAGAATGTATTTCCTTTGAAAGGGCACAAGAAGTTCGTTCACTCGAAAGAATGAACAAGGCAAGTTCAAGTGGAGATTAACAACTAGAAGTTGATGAATTTGAACCATGAAGGAGCAAGAGGGCTAAAACAATGAAATCATTGGTCCTGATTTTCAAACTTGTTAGAAAATGAACCTCGAACTTTTACCAAGGCTATGTCTTTCCCTAAAGTTTGTTCATGGAAGGAAGCGGTCAATAGTCAAATTAAGTCCATCATGCAAAATCATACATGAGAACTAGGGAATCTTCCTCCTGGAAGTAAAACTATTAGGTTGTAACTGGATTTTCGAAAGGAAGATGAAAACTAATGGAACTATTGTCAAATACAAAGCAAGGCTTGTTGTTAAAGGCTACAAGTAATAAGACGGTGTTGATTATTTTGATACATACTCACGTGTATCAAGAATAACATCCATACAAACATTAATAGCAATTGCAGCTATTAATAAGTTCGAAATACATCAAATGGATATAAAGGCAGCTTTCCTAAATGGTGACCTTGATGAAGAGGTTTACGTGAAACAACCCCAGGGGTTTGTTGTTAAAGGGAGAGAAAATAAAGTATGTAAACTTGTTAAATTATTATATAGCTTGAAACAAACTCCTAAACAATGGCATGAAATATTTGACAAACTTATGTTGTCAAGTGAATTCAAAATCAATGAGGTTGATAAGTGTGTTTATGTAAAGAGCACTGATAAGGGTTATGTTATTGTATGTCTATACGTAGACAATTTGTTGATTTTTGATAGCAATGAGTACATGAGTCATCATAATGTGTATATTCAAGTCAACGAAAACCACGTTAACTAAAATATTTGAAATGAAAGACTTGGGCGGATGTCATACTTGGGAATTAAAATTTCTAGGACATCCAAAGGATTGAATTATCCCAATCTCATTAAGTTGAAGAAATTCTCAACAAATTTTCTAACAGTGACAATAGGCCTTGTTAAAACACCAATAGACTTAAGTGTACATCTGTCCAAAAATAATAGAAAAGGAATACACCAGTTGGAGTATTCTCGAATCATTGTTTGCTTGATGTATGTTATGAATTGCACAAGACTGGAAATAGCATACTCTTTTAGTAAACTAAGTAGGTTTACTAATAATCCATGTGAGGATCATTAAAAAGATATGAAGAGGGTACTCAAGTGTTTGAGATACTTGTTAGACTATGGCCTATACTATATTGGATACCCAGCAACATTGGAGAGATATAGTGATACAAATTGGTTATCTGACACTAAAGACTCGAAATCCACAAGTGGATATGTCTTGCAAATGTTTTTTGCTTGGTAGTGTAGCCGTATCTTTGAAATCCTCTAAGGAAACGTGTATGCAAGATCCATAATAGAATCTGAGTTTATTGCTCTTGATAAACCAGGAGAAGAAACTGAGTGGCTTCAAAATTTCTTAGAGGATGTTCCATGTTGGCCAAAGCCAATGCCACCAATTTTTCTCTATTGTGACAGTCAATCAGCAATTGGAAGGGCACAAAGTAGCATATATAATGGTAAGTCTAAACATATACGTTATAGACACAATACCATTAAACACTTGCTCTCAAATGGAATTATATCCATTAACTGTGTAAAGTCAAAAGATAATATTGTGGATCCCCTAACCAAAGGTTTGATGGGAGAGCTTGTGTACAAGTCACTGAGGGGGATGGGCTTAAAGCCTTTAAAAGACAAAGGAGTGTTATAGCGGTAACCCTACTTAGTTGATTGGAGATTCCAAGATCTAGGTTCAAAGGGACAACTAAGCCATATTGCATTCTTAGTAGCATTACACTCTCGAGGAATTTTATTTCATGCCTATTCCTATGATGACAGGAGTGCTAGCTGCAACAATATAAGGGTGAGTTCAGCTCTTAATGATTCTCATAGCTTGGTAATTTCCAAATGAGGTATACGAATCATAGTTTTAATGAGAGATCACCTATATGAATGAGAAATGTGGCTGTTTCTTTGAGCATTCCAAAAAAGTTTAATTCTCTAAAGGATTCATGAAATTAGGAGTTGTTCATGGCCAAAATGAACACAATCGTAAGAACTAACGGAATATTTAAGAAGAGAGTTATGTGAGTACTATTGTCTTAGTTTACACAAAAGGTTGAATAGTTCATGACATCATGTTCACTTATACATCGAGTAAATCTAATAGTATTTTACTAAAGAAGGTTCAAAACCAAAAGCAACCTCTCTTGATGTAGTAATCTTCAATTCAATTCTCTCTACGATTACTTCGAGTCTTCATACTGCTCAGACAATTTCCATTCGTGTGAGGGATTGTTAGGGAATTGATGAATGAGAAATTACTTTCAATGACCTTTGAATGGTAATTTATTTACCTCTTTAGTCCTTATCAAATCAGCTACCTTCCTATACATGAATTAAACATTAATTGAAAGTGATAAATATGAATGATATCAGCATGTTCAATGAACTAATTTGTGTTCATGAACTATATATAACATTAATTGGATGATCATTCATCTACGTGTAATTAATGTTGTATATATACATTGATGAATTATAAACTTATTAATGATGTGCTCATTAATATATTCATGAATTATAGATTTATATTCATAGATAATTAATGATGTATTCATTAATTATGAAGATTCATTCATATATCATTAATATTGTGTTCTTGAATTATGTATATTTATTCAGGAACATGAACTATGAATGTTCATTTATGTATTAATGTTGTGTCTATTCATTAGCTCTAAAAAATCCTATAAATAGGGGTGGTGTAAAGAAGTTGGAGTATACATTTTTATTCAAGTTCAAAATGAGTTTTCCTTTCATTCTATCTCCTTTCTTGATCTTATATTCCTACTCTAAAGTTTTAAGAATTTTGTTTCAAAGAGAGAAAGTTGATAAATATTCCACAAGTTTGTAGACCTTGTTAAGTAATGCAACTTACAAAGGTGGAGTTGTTGAAATCTTAGGTGGCAATTGCAATGTATCTGTTTGGACCAAGTGATGGGTAATTACGCCTTAGGGACAAAGAATTGAATCCTTGACAACAACTATTTATTAGTTCACGTTGATTGCGTTCATCTTCGTCAACTAAGTATTTATATGTTTGATGATTTATTTTATAGCACATAATTATATTTAGGGATAATTTCAAAAACCTTCCCTGATGTTTCTACTAATATCACTTAGCACCCTGAATTTTTAAAAATATCACTTACCTCCCTTATCTCAAACTTTTTGTAACGTTTTCAACCCATTCTTTTAAAAAATTAATTTAAGTGGAGAGATACTGTTTTTCTCCCAATTTTAATCCTAGTTCAAAAGTTTCATTGATTAAAATTGTTGGAAGAAAAGGAAAAATGGTATAAAATAATTATTAACAAATAACAATAGGCTGTAACTTTTCATATCCTTCACTAATTAATGTCAAAAAATATATTTTAATTATTTTTTATTTTACAAGTTAATGATTTCCAAAATAAAATACCAATAACATTTTTTGTTGTTATATATTATGTATACTTACATATTCTAAATTTTTGTCCAAAACGACACATACAAACACATTAAAACGTTCCTAATTATTAGTAAATAAATTGGCAACAAAAATTTTCAAAAAATTCATTTATTTTTTTAAGAGTTTGTTATTTCCCAAACAAATTCGAATCATATTTATTTTCTATAATATATGGTAATTTTTTTACGTGTCCAAATTTTTGTTCGAATTAATACATACTAGCATATTACATAACAATAATTTTTTTGTAAATAAATTTATTAATTATTTTTGAAAAATACATATTTCAGTTTCAAGTTTTATCTAATTTACAAGAAAAATAGTTCTACTTATATTTATTTATCATATCATATAATGTGTTTTACGTATTCAAAATTTTTATTCAAATCGATGCCCAAAAATACATTAATATGCGCAATATTTTCATAAATTTACTTGCCAAAAGATTTATCGAGAGAATATTTTTTATTTATAAGTTTGTGATTTCTTGAACAAAATACTAATTATGTGTTTTTATGTGGTGAAGATTTTTATTAAAACATATAGAAGTAATCAAACTAATGGATGCACACACACACACACACACACACACATATATATTTAAATAAGTAGATAAAAAATTATTAGAAACTAAAAGGGTGTCAAGTGAAAATTGTCAAAAACCTCAGGGGTGATTTTTGAAACAGCCTTTTCGTAATATAGCTAAGGTATGTGGGGTATAAATGTTATTTCAAATATTTTAGTACCATAAAGGGACTCATTGACAAGAGAGAAAAGGTAAATGATATTTTTAAAAATTTAGAGATGCTTGTAAATGATATTAGCAGAAACCTCAAAGGAGGTTTGTAAAATTATCCCTTATATTTAAACAAAGATTATAAATAATAACATCATTATTTTTATACTCCCTGTTGGCATTTTCATCTTTAGAAGAAAATGGCCAAAGACGAGAAAAGGGGTGAAATTTGAAGTTGAGTTCACAGAGATTTTACCACCTTTAACTTAAGCTACATATGTTTGGGTGCCAACTGAAAATATCCGAATTTAGGTAATTGCTTTGCACGACTAATCTATTTTGTTCTCCCAAACTTACCCAATTCTGACTTTATATCTCTAATTTTACTTTTGGATATTTTACATTTTCAATTCTCAAATTTGTCCATTTTCAGTTTAATTTTTAATACCGCCAACAAAATTAGTAGATTTTTTTCATATGTATACCCTTAATATTATATCAAATTGTTATACAACATGTTGAATTTATTGTACATGTGCAAAGATTCTATTAGATTTGGTGACGATGATAAAAATTGGACATATGGATGTGAGACGGAATTGAAAATTGGGGATTTAAATTGTCCAAAACTAAAATTCGGAATGCAAACTGAAAATTGTGTATAAGTTAAGAGGTACAAAGTAGAATTGATCCTTGCGATGCATGATTTGAGGGAAATTAAAATTCTTTGTTTGTCAGTCCGTGTTGTAGAATGACTAACAACAACCGATAATTAGATCATCTATAAAGTAAGAGAATTCTATTATTTTTAAATGAGTCCCTATTTTGTATGAATGATCCAACGATTGTACGTAAAAGGACTAGCGAAGAACTACTCTGATATGTTGGCCAATAAATTTATCGTTGCGAAGTACTTAATCTAAAACTAAGATATTATTGATTTAGTCACAATTCATTCTCACTCTAGCATTGTTTGGTTTTTTTTCTTGGTGAAGATTTGGAAGAAATTTAAGGGGCAGACACGAAGCTGTATGACTTTGGCACAATTAGAGCAGCAACAGATAATTTTTGTACCAATAACTTACTNTATAGGAAAAGAAAGATTTGTTGCTGTTTACAAGGTACACACTTGCACAAATCTTTGAAATTTCCAACTAAAACAAAAAAGGACAAAAAACCAACATGTCAACTAAAATATTCTTGTGATAGAATTTTGGATACTCAGTTATTTAGTGTACCATACTTCTCTTGTATTGTGAAGCGGTTTGATTAGTTATGTGCAGATCCAAAAACTGCCTCAGGGTAATCTCTCGGATGGAAAAGAGAGAGCTGTAAAAAGACTGTCAAAGGAATCAGTACAAGGTGAACAAGAATGAGAAATTTTATTTTGGTCAGGTGTAATTATTGAGCATGTTTATTAATTGTTCCACAACTAATAATCATCCTTCATTTGGAATGGGGGTCCATATTTTTTATAAATAGGGGCACCATCCTATTCAGAAAAATAGGTCCTTCATTCCAAATGGAGGTTCTCATTAGTTATGAAGTAACTACTAAACATGTCAAGTAGTTGTTATTGATCAAAATAAAATTTTACCGAACAAGAATTCGGGAATAAGTCTTGTTGGTGGCAAAGCTCCAACACAAAAGTTCGGTTAGATTGTTGGGTTTCTGTCTGGAAAAAACCGAAAGACTTCTGGTCTATGAATTCATGTCAAATGGAAGCCTTGATCAATTCCTTTTTAGTATGTACTTTCCTACCTATATATTGCTTCCGTTATCCTTATCTTCTTCCAAAATTAAAAACGAATTTAGTCTTAGTTTTTAATTACGTCAATTGCCATATTCATCTGATTTATTTCCGTCTCAGAAGAACAGTAGTTGGATCATCATCAAGCTTTCCTGAACTGTTTGTGTAGAACATTTTCAAGGAATAAGAATAAGTTCAAGTTTAACATAGATTTCATTCCAGCATGCACTTCATGCCTATTCTTCTCAAAATTGTTAGATGATTTTCTAAAATTATTACTCCTATTCTACTTGCCCTGATCACTGGGTGCGCGCCAATTGAATATTTATATCTCTAATAGACGAAAATGGTTGAGACCAGCTTGAAAGATCTTAAAAGACGTCAGATCGTGCATCCTTCCAATTCATGTGAGGTCAATTTTGTCATTTAATTGAGTAACGATAATTTAATTTATCTATTTGATTAAAACACGAATAAGTTAAAAAGGAGAAATTGGCCCACTTTAGCAATGTAAGAGGGTAATATGAGATAGAAGATAGTTTGAGGGGTTAACTTACCTACTTGTTTAATCCTCCTTGTTTTATGATAAAATTCTTTACTTGATTTGCCTTATTGAGTCCAATTTAGATCCGGTTAAGTGCTCAGAATTGGATTGGAATAAGCGCTACAAAATCATAGAGAGTGTTGCTAAAGGACTTCTTTATCTCCGTGAAGATTCTCGACTGAAGATTATCCATTGCGATCTCAAAGCTAGTAATGTTCCCTTAGACGACGAAATGAATGGCAAAATATCAGATTTTGGCCTGGCCAAATTGTTCTTTGTAGATGAGAGTGTAGCCAATACCAATAGAATTCCTGGGGACCTAGTAAGTGTTAAAATGTTACTTTTTATTCATGTTTTTATGAACACTTTGTGGTTATTGAATAATAAAAATTCTAATTGCTCTTATTAACTTTGCAGTGGATACATGGCCCCGGAGTGTGCATTGCATGGAATATTTTCAATTAAGTCTGATGTCTTCAGCTATGGAGTGTTAGTTCTGGAAATAATAAGTGGGCAGAAGAATTCCTATTTCAAGGATGGCCAGACTGTGGAGGACCTTCTAAGCTTTGTAAGTATGCTAAATGTTTTAGCCTAAACAAACTACAGAAGAATAACAATGCTGGTCCCTTGTAAGTTTGGCGATCATTGCTACTAGTTCTTTTGGTTTTTTAGTTAAAGGTCTGAATTTCCACAGCTTTGATGGTTTACGCTTCTAACGCTATATAACAATAATGCAAGTTACGTGACAATTGAAACCAAAATTTGGAATGAACAACAAAAATAGTTCCAATTTCAGAAAGCAATAAGCCACATAAATTACAATCCAGAGTTGCACTTTTTGTCCCCTATATTTTAGATTAGTCACAACTGTAATCCTTTTTGTTTGATTAAGTTATAGGATATTCTATATTGCCATTAGGGGTTTTGGGTTATCTGTTACACTTCTTTTTGTTACATTTGTGTTACACTATGTGATGAGGTGACATATGTGTTTCTAATATAAGAAAATATTAAATGAGGGACAAGCGTCACTCTATTAGTTGATGTAATACAAGTGTAACAAGAAAAAATATAACAGAAAATCCAATGCCGCCTTTGAGCCTGAGTTTTTTACACAGAGCAGTAGCATTGGCTCAGATAAGGCAGATAAGCCATTGCTTTTAAAGGTATATAAAGAAATAAAATTAAAATTTTTAAACTTATATTTAGATTTAAATTTGATTGAAGTAAATTTCTTCATAAAGTAGAATTTTAGAATATATATAGAAATAAAAGATGAATATTAAATAAAGTTATTAAAAAATTAATTGAATATAGATACTATAATAAATGAAGGAGTTTGATTTAATTTTAGATTTTTTTCTCCAAGTTACATCCTCATTATAAAATTTAATGACTTTGTTATGTTTCCAACTTGAATGTTTGTTTTATAATTTTTTAGGCTATTTATGTAAATACTCCTCAAAAATTAAGGGAAGAAATAAAGCATACTTTTAAAACTTCGTATTAGGAAATAAATTTTATTGAAATAATTTTCCTTATGTAATAAAATATTAGGAATGAATTTTATAAACTAAAGAAGAGTGGGAAATATTTTTTTGGAATAGGTTTTAGAAATCAAGCAATAATAAAAATATAAAAATAAATTTACATGTTTCACCTATACTTTTGGATCCTTAAAGAGAAAAAATCTTAAAAAATATACATGAAATAAAAAATAAAATCTTAAAAAATATACGTGAAATAGAAACTAACTTTTTGATACTTCATTTATATTAAATAAAGTTATCAAAAAAATTGATGGAATAAAATTTCTCATTAATTAGAATTATGCATATGATTATTATCATCATATATACGTTGTGGATACATTAATAGATTAGACATCATTTATATGCAATTAAAGAAAATAATAGTTTATTAACAACTATTAAAAGAAAAAGAAAAAGAAAAATTCGTTTGATAAATCAAGGAAAAGAAGGAAAACAAAGTTATTTTAATTTCAAAGAGTTAAATGTCATTTTGACTATTCAAACTAAGCAAAAATCTCAAGATTTCCTTTTAAATTAAAAAACTCTCGATTTGATCCTCCAAATTGAAAAATATTCAATGCAGTTCTCCAAATTCAAAGAGTTTCTATTTGGTCATCAAAATCAAAACAAATGTCCGAATGTAGCCCCCAAAACTAGAAGATTATCAATTTGACTGTCCAAATTGGAAATTTATTCTAATTTTTCCTCCAAACTGTATTCCAATACAAACAATACTATTAACCTCTTAAAAAACTCAATTTTAAAATATATTTTCAATTTTAATAATTACTTGCACTGTAAGAAAATTTTTTTGTATAGAATACAAAATTTTATTTGGTATCTATTTTTTAAGGATGAATTTTAGAAATTATAAGTATGCAAATAAATTTTTTTTAGGATTAAGAAGTAAGTTGAATAATAGTACGAATTATCTTTAAATAGAAAAATAGCAAGACTTATCATTTATAAAAATTTTGGAATCTTTTGAGAGTATAATTATGAAATTATTTTTCTATTTTTGCTACAAAAAGAAAAAAGAAACATAAGAAAAAAAAAAGGGAGATAAAATTGGTTAAAAGCCTCAAAACTACCTAAATTTAAATTAACAAAAACATTATCCTTCATAAATATTCTTTATATCTTCACCTTCCTTCTGCTAATGCCATTTATTTTGTTTCTCATATTGTCATCTAGAATTTATAATGATAAAAGAGATTCGTTGTCCAAAATATGAAAAGAATTTAGTTTTTGTGATATACTAAAAAACAAATATAATATGTAACACATCTTTTCGATTAAATTGTTAAACTGATTAGATGAGTAGGAAAGGGGTGAAAAATGTGATCTACGCCTATCTTATTTTTCTTAAAAGAACATGATCCTTATTTGATAATTCTTTCTTTGCTTTTAGTTTCCTTTCCATGCATTGCATAATTAACACGTATTTAATTGAAGTTACACATTTTCTATAATAAAAAAATTGTTCCTAAATTATATTAACTAAAATTCTTAATAGATAATTATTATCCTCCTAAAAAAAAATATTGTTATACACATTTGAATCTGTAAATATCTAATGTTGAATATTAGTAATTGTATGAATTGCATACTAAAAAATGGGGATATCAAATGAATTACTAGTTAGATTTTAACTAAAGTGTACTTTGTCTAATAAAACCTAAATAATAAATGTTTATTGTTACTTTTGAATTGTTACTATACAAGTTGATAGCTATTGTAGCTATATGTTGTTGATCTTATTTTATCAAATAAAATTTATAATATTGAATATCTTCCTTTTAATTTACTACTAATAGATTGATAGTTTTAACATAATGAGTTAGTCACTAAATTTTAGGCCATAAATTGCTAAATGGTACTAGACTATATTTCACTTTTTTTTCCCCATTTTTATAATAGAATTCTTATAGATGTGGAAACTATATATTTAAGATTTTTGCTTCCTAAACTAGAAATTGCTATTTAATATATATACGGGAATAGTTTTCTACATCAAGTTATTTCCAAGAGAGGTATATAGATTCAAGAATAATCAAATACCCTTATACACGTGATAAATCTAAAGTTGTTACGATAAAACTTGAATAATTAATTGAAGAGAATAAATGGGTCCAATAAACTCTATAAATTGTAAACATTTTTTAAAACTACACTATCCTCTTTGATTACTAAAATTATATAATGGATATAATAATAAACTCTAATATTTTTTTGGTCATACATGGTATTCTAGTTTGGTGATACTTTAAACTTTCCTATTTTGGAAGTTAAATAGAGTACCAATGAACTCATTATAAAATGTTTCAATAATTCTCAATCGAGAAAATGGACTCCTATTTTAAAAATTACAAGATAAATATGTTATTCACAACACACAATTTTTAGCTTTTATAAAATTGTTTGAACTATTAAAATAAACAAATCTCTTATATTTTGAACAAAGTATACATAAAAAAATGCATAAAAATTATATATGAACAAATATTTCTCTAAACTCATACGAACTACAAATTTTTTTTGACTTAGTTAAATGCTCAAACAGAAATCATATAAGCGAAAAATTAAGTGAATTGAAAAAAAATCAAACAGTTAATATCTCCAAACATGATTTACTTTTTAATTCGTAACAATAAAAGTCAAACAATTAGTGTTCCTAAATGTGCAAAGCACGTGTTCCCATACTAGTTTGATATAAAGTCAAATATTTAGGCCAAACAACATTTTCTACTTGTAGTAAATTCCCTAGTTGTTTGTACTCAAATTTGGAAGTACAACTACGGAAGGAAACTGCTGATGCTAATTGTTCACCCCAAACAAAACTAGAAACTAAAAATTCACAAATTAGATTCAAATTTTTTTTTAGCAGTATAAGCTACAAAAACAATATAATGAACAATAAAATTTACAAACAACCATCGACATGCCAAATTTCGGGTTGGGTGTAGTATCCTCATTAACAATGGAAAATTCTAGGATGCAACTGTAAATTAGAAACGCATAGACGCGCCTTAATTAGTGATGCGTGGAAGACTTCAAAAGCAGCGCAAAAGTTGTTGAATTTTGGTGCAATAGAGACGCAATCGAACCAGGAGGTGACACGTGAGGCACAACTGGCAACAATAAAAATTTGGTAAGGAGGTTGTTGCCGGTAAATGATGGGTAATTGTCGCATGAGCAGGTGGCTTTATACACGAATTCATGCCCACAAGTATACGAATTGAACAAGTTATATGAGATAAGTAGATATCCTTCCCATGAGGACTATACTTGATAAAAGTGCTGCTAAGTACCTGAGTCGATACACACAATATTCTATTTAAACATATAATAATATAAATGATAATAAAAGTAAATAAATAACTAAATAACAAACTAAATAAACAATTATCATAAATTTCAGGTGATTAAATATCTAGACTTTATTCTTCTTTTACCAATCTAATTGAATACTCTGGTTCATTGTTCAATTAATTCCTTATGTTGTTTACTAATCTACAGTTCCTATTGTAATTGTAAGTTTCTTTTGAACTCATTACAAATCTACTAACCCTGATCAATCCACTATATTTCTGTTGGCCCCAAAGCAACCTAAGAGGGGGGTGAATTAGGTTGTCTCAAAAAATAAATCTTTTGAAGTGCTTAATGAAAATACAAACTTTGTGCAACAAATGAATACTTAAGCACAAATGATCAAAGATAAATATTTAACAATCAAAGCTTAAAGAACAAATAAAAGATTGAGATAAATAATATCAAACCAAACTCTCAACCTTCTCAAGCTTGGAGTACATCCACTAGTAGTGTATCCTCTTCAAAGAAGGTGAGGCAATAACCTTCTTGTACACAAAGTAGGCTCACCCTTGCACCAACTAAGTTCCTCTAGTTGAGCCAAAGGGTTTTACACTACAACCTCACTTTTGTACACTTGTTATCCCTCCACTCTTACACTTGAAGATCACTCACTAGTCTACTCTTGCTCACACTAATTCCCACTAGTTGAGCCAAGAGAACTATACTACTCAAACCAATACAACCCACAATATTTTAGCCTATTTCTCCCTAAATAGCTCTTACAAGTGTTTGTATTGAATGTAGTAGTTCCTCATATCATTTGGAAGTCCTTAGGCTAAGATATAGGTGAAAGATGTGCTGAAATTTGAGCTCCAACGATAAAAAAACTAGCTGTTAAAAACTAGCCGTTAGGGGTTCGGACGGTGGTTCGGACGTCCGTTCATGCGTCCTACAACTTGATGAACAGTGTCTCGGACGGTCATATGCGTCCTACAACTTGATGAACAGTGTCTCGGACGGTCATATGCGTCCAACAGCTCTGATAGAAAAATTACTTCATTTCGAGCTCCTTTCTTTGGACGGTCTTGAACGTTCGATCTTTTTTGGCTTCGGACGGTCTTCAACATCCGATCATCATACTTTCGAATTCCTTTTCTC
Organism: Cinchona pubescens; assembly: GCA_025175665.1. NCBI lineage: Eukaryota > Viridiplantae > Streptophyta > Magnoliopsida > Gentianales > Rubiaceae > Cinchona > Cinchona pubescens. The sequence continues at coordinate 3,554,911 of JANKKI010000016.1, forward strand.
GGACGGTCTTCAACGTCCGATCATCATACTTTCGGATTCCTTCGGACAGTTATCTACATTCGAAAGATGTGTTCTTCCTTAGTGTTGTCTAGTCATGTTTCGGACGCTTCCTTGCGTCCGATCTCCTTTCTTTTGGACTCTCTTCATCGTTCGAAAGGTGTTGTTCAACTTTTGGTCTTTTTTCTTGATTGTGTTCGGATGATCATTTTCATCCGATCCTTCCTATTTTTCTGCACACTTGTTTGCAAACCATTAGTATGATTTGGTCATCATCAAAACATGATTATCATCACTGGGGTTCAACAATCTCCCCCTTTTTTATGATGACAAATCATTTGGACAATTCTAAAAACAATCATAAAATATGAAGCATCTCAATCAAAAAGTTTTGTCCATTATTTTCTCCCCCTTTTGGCATCATCAAAACATATGAAAGATAATGAAATTTAAGCTCCCCCTTAGTTTATTCCCCCCCTTGAAAGGTGAATATAATTCAATATGAGTACATGCAAAATAAGTCAAGTTATGCAAAACATTTCTTCCCTTCAAGAATATGTATTCAAGTTGATATGAGGGAATTCATGCAAAGAATTAGGATCAAAACATTTTTCGCTCATTCCTTGCTAAAAAGCATCATCAAAACAATAAAGCATATGTAATGCAAAATAATCCATTTAAAAAAGAGAATGCTCCCCCTTTCTTTTGCAAGTAATGACTTACTATAGATAACAATTTGGGGAAACATATTTCCTATCATTCTAAACAAATTCAATCACATATATGAGTAACATTCAAGAGAACATAGTTCAACTTGATAAATGAAAGCACACAAAATTTTAGATGTTACCCATTTCAATAACATTTTAGCTCATATGCCTTGATACACCCTTCATAGATAATCTATCTTGAATTCCTTGGTACTCTCCAAGCATACCTACATACAAAGTTAAGCAATAACTTTTGGTACCCAAACTTTCTTGGGTCCAATTGGATTAGTAACATGCTTAATCACCCAAATAGAATTTATTCCCAATTTTTCATTTATTTTAACATAACAATTTTTCTTTATATGGCCATGTTGATGACAATAATTACAAATAATATCCTTATTGCCATAAAAAGAAGATTTAGATTTAACAAAACACAAATTATTTTTTCTAAAGGTGATAAAATTTTTGTTCAAAAACATATTTCTAGTTCTTTTCTTTTCAAAAACATTTTCTTTCTTCTTTTTCAAAATATCATCAAGATCATCTAATCTCTTCTTCAAAGAAGCTTGTTCTTCCATGATCTTGGTTTTTCCAACAAATTTTTCTTTCAAAACATCATTTTCTTTTGTCAAGGAATTATTTTCATGCACAAGTTTTGAGTTGGTACTTAATGTAATGTTAAAGCATTAACTTTAATTTTTAACTCTTTGTTCTTAGCATATGATTCTTTCAAACATTCATGCATTTTAAAAATAAATGATTCAACATCATCATCATCATCATCTTTATTACATGAATCATCACAAGAATCACAGCTAGAGGATACCTCATTGTTGCCAAGTGCCATAAAAGCCATTTGAGCCTCCTCATATTCTTCTTCAACCTCTCCATCCGAATTGCAATCATCCCAAGTGATTTGGAAGTTGTTGAAGTGAGGCTTCCTTGAGTCTTTTCTCCTTTTTGATGAAGCTTTAAATGCTATGCTTCTTTTTTCCTTTGCCTCCTCATTTTGTACCTTGTATTTCAACTTCAATTCAAAGGAGGTTAGAGAATTGATCAATGAATCAATAGGTATAGAATTTAAATTTTTAGACTCTTCTATGGCAATGGATTTAGGTTCCCATTCCTTAGGTAAAGCATTCAAAAATTTTCTTTTATTTTCACCCAAGGAATATTCTTTACAACCCAAACCTTTCAAATCCTTTACCATATCATTGAACCTACAATACATCTTGTCAATGTTCTCATGAGGTTCCATTTTGAAGGATTCATATTTAGCCACAAGAAGTGACTTCTTTTGCTCTCTTATATCTTAACTTCCTTCATGAATTTCTTTCAATTTGTCCCATATCTCCTTGGCCGATATGCAACCTTTTACTTTAGAAAACTCATCTGTATCCAAAGCATTATACAAAATATTAATGGCTTTAGCATTTAAAGATAAATTTATTTTATCTTGTGCATTTAACTCATATCTAGTCTTAGGCCTTAATCTATGATTATTTTCATCAACAATATTTGCCTCAAAAGGACTTTCATAAATAATATACCACAATTCAATATTAATAGATTGAACAAAAATTTTGATTCTATCCCTCCAATAAACAAAATTAATGCCATTAAACATGGGAGGTCGAGTGATAGAATGCCTCTCTAAAAACAAAGTATTATTGGTTGCCATAGTGAGAGATCTTTACTCAAAAGCAATTAAGCTCAATATATGAGACCAAGCTCTGATACCAATTGTTGGCCCCAAAGCAACCTAAGAGGGGGGGTGAATTAGGTTGTCTCAAAAAACAAACCTTTTGAAGTGCTTAATGAAAATACAAACTTTGTGCAACAAATGAAGACTTAAGCACAAATGATCAAAGATAAATATTTAACAATCAAAGCTTAAAGAACAAATAAAAGATTGAGATAAATAATATCAAACCAAACTCCCAAGCTTCTCAAACTTACCAAACTCCCAAGCTTCTCAAACTTACCAAACTCCCAAGCTTCTCAAGCTTGGAGTACATCCACTATTAGTGCCTCTTCAAAGAAGGTGAGCCAATAACTTTCTTGTACACAAAGTAGGCTAACCCTTGCACCAACTAAGTTCCTCTAGTTGAGTTAAAGGGTTTTACACTACAACCTCACTTTTGTACACTTGTTATCCCTCCACTCTTACACTTGAAGATCACTCACTAGTCTTATTGATATACTCTTGCTCACACTAATTCCCACTAATTGAGCCAAGAGAACTATACTACTCAAACCAATATAACCCACAATATTTTAGCCTATTTCTCCCTAAATAGCTCTTACAAGTGTTTGTATTCAATGTAGTAGTTCCTCATATCATTTGGAAGTCCTTAGGCTATTTATAGGTGAAAGATGTGCTGAAATTTGAGCTCCAACGATAAAAAAACTAGCTGTTAAAAACTAGCCGTTAGGGGTTCGGACGGTGGTTCGGACGTCCGTTCATGCGTCCTACAGCTTGATGAACAGTGTCTCGAACGGTCATATGCGTCCTACAGCTCTGACAGAAAAATTACTTCATTTCGAGCTCAGTTTTTTGGACGGTCTTGAACGTTCGATCTTTTTTGGCTTCGGACGGTCTTCAACATCCGATCATCATACTTTCAAATTCCTTTTCTCGGACGGTCTTCAACGTCCGATCATCATACTTTCGGATTCCTTCGGATAGTTATCTACATCCGAAAGAATACATGTGTTCTTCCTCAGTGTTGTCCGGTCATGTTTCGGACGCTTCCTTGCGTCCGATCTCCTTTCTTTCGGACGCTCTTCATCGTCCGAAAGGTGTTGTTCAACTTTTGGTCGTTTTTCTTGATTGTGTTCGGATGATCATTTTCATCCGATCCTTCCTATTTTTCTGCACACTTGTTTGCAAACCATTGGTATGATTTGGTCATCATCAAAACATGATTATCATAAGTGGGTTCAACAATTTCTATATAGATTAAAAACTTGATTAGTGCACAAATATAGCCATGATTGATTGCCTAATGTCAATAGGCATATTTCTATCCGTACCCACTAAAACCAATCATAGAAATTCCAAACAAAGACTATTTTAATCCGTCCTAACTCTAAGTTTTCCCTTTCAATTTCTCTTAAGTTTTATCATTCATTCTAGAGGACGATTAGTTATCTAGAGGCATTAAGAATAATTCAAATAAGCAAACACACATAAGCAATCAAATAGAACATCTAATCAAATCTTAGCAAACAATCTTCATAATAAATTTGGAATAAAACCCTAGTATGAAATTAATGCATCATCATAGTCATAAATATATCAAGGTAATATTTTACAATCATCCTATAGTAAATAATCACAAAGGAAAGAGAAAGAGAAGAAAAACTAGTAGTAGTCGTGTTCTTCGTCCTTTGCCTTGATGATTCTCCTCCTATAAAAGATTCATCAACTCCTAATGTTTTTATGGCTGCTCTCTATTCTAACTGTAACCTATATTAACATATGTCTAACCAATGTTTAAAATGTCCTAATACATGTATTTATATAGGTTACTAGGGTTTTACAAAGTCACGGGTTGAAAATACTCTTGAAAAAAACTTAAACTCATAAAACTTGCCCAAATCCTATTTTTGGTTTGAAGCTGGGTGCCCCTGCCAACCTCTGGGCACTACTATGCCCACAGGGCAGTCCCTGGTACGGATCCCAAGACCTGGGCGAACGTCTCTGCTAGCTGTGCCCATTCAGTTTTACTCTATTTTGCTCTGTTCTTGTCCAATTAATCTTTAATTGATTCCAAACATATAAAAATACATTTCAATACATAAATAAGTGTAATAGAATATTAAAAAAATACATAAACTAAATATTTTGGACAATAACTTTGAAATGACCAAAATACCCTACTTACTAAACAAGGCACCTGGGAAACTGATGAAAACCCAAGCTAAAATATATGTAACTAACTCTCTTTTAGACAGTTAATAATCATCCCAACTTGAACTTTTACTCATCCCAAGTAAAACAAGTAAAACAAAACACATAAAACACATAAGACTCATTAACCTTCTTTAATGAGTTAATAGTTGTGGCAAGGTAAACTAAGTAGAGAATTGAACTCCACATGTACACAAAAGAACCTTGCTAATCAACCACTATATCATCATCATGAAAGTGCTAAACTCTCCACTTATAGAAGCAGATGTCACTTGCTCACTAATCAATGAAAAACTACTGAACAAAAAGTTTAGCAACAAGTGACAAACATGTTGGAAAAAATTAACACTCACAATACTCACTAATACAAATGAATTCAAACTAAGGATCAGGTAGGTCTTTAAAACGTATAACATAGGTTAAGGGATAAATGTATGATATATTTTTGGAGAAAAGTAGCTCATAAACTCTTAGATACTTTAGTGAATGATTTCGAACCATAATATACTAGAACATCCCCCAAAACCTATAGCATTTAACCAACTACCATTTCTAAAAGTAAAATGTACCTTCTTTATTACAACTTAGAAGGAGTTGTTGTTCTTTATTCATAACACTCGACACCAGCATAACACAAATTTAGAAGAAATTGACCTTCTTTTCTTTCTTCTTTCTTTTTTTTTTCCCTTTCAGCATGCTTTTCCGTTCTTTTCTTTCTTTCTTTCTTTTCTTCAAATTCTTCCACCACAACATTGCATAACAAAGGGAATTTTCAAATAAACAAGTCATGTAATTCAACTTTTCTCCCATCTAACACTTGTCCTTTTATTTTATCCACCATTACATCAATAACTCCATAGGATTGATACCAAAAGAAACCAACACTAACTACTAAGGTGATGGGTAGAAAGAAGAATAAAAAAAGAGTGAATCGGCTAAATAACATGGATAAAAAAGAATTAAGGCTTATAAGGCTCAAAAGAGGATACTAAGGATAAAATATCAATTAGGTCAAATTTTTGGCTTAAAAGGTCCAAAGAAATTGCCTAAACCATTTCTTTAGCATAAAATTCACTCATACCTGTTAAGTAACAAATCACACACAATTCCAATGAATGTCACAAGTAAAAAAAAAATATAGCAAGAAAATCATGATTAACACTGATTGAAAATTACCTTAGTTTCACACGCTCACTTAAGGGAATATATTTAAATGTATAGTGGTAATTTTCACAATTCAAAGGGAACAAAGAGCAAAAAAATCTTATACACTTTCAATCCATTTCCTCTAACAAGCATTAGTCCCTTGATTATATTTAAACTCAGCAGACACATAGTCACAAAAGTTAATGAACATGAAAATTACTACTAAAAATAGAAAAAGTTTTTGGTTAACCTTATACAATACTTTAGGCAAACAGGGTATAGAAATCATGAAGGCTGCAATCTAGTAGTTAGGGAGTTTTTTATACAGTCAGATCCTCAAAATTAATAAAAACACCTAAAAATCAAAATCTTTTTGTATCTTTGGAAAATTTTTGAAAAGAATAACACAAATAAAAACAACTCCCAAACACGTAATACATAATCACAATAACACCATAAAAAACACAAACATGCCCATGAACTTAAAAGGAAACATTGTTCTCAATATTTTAAACCACAACAAAACACAAGAGAAACTTCAAAATACCAAAAGTAAATAAACAAATAAATAAAACAAAACTCCCCTGATTTTGATTGTAGCTTTATTCGCTCTTCCACTTCATCCACTTCTTCTTCTTCACTTGTTGACTCTTCATCATCCGGGTCATCACTAGCCTTATCTGGCAATAATCCTCAATCTCATCAAAAGTAAGTGTAGCCGGTAAAGGTGGAGCTTTTGTCATATTAACATGGGCTTTCTCACCAATGTATTAAAGTAGATTCCCCATAGACTCCATGTATTGATATTGATGCTCCATTTGCCTTTCAAGTTTTGCTAAGCAACTTCCCATACTTGGAGGATTGCTTGAACTAGATGCATAGATGCTTTACCTTTCCACTATTGCACATAGTTGGCATTCATCCTTGTAACCGCTCTATCATCAATGGCTTTGCCCTATGGAATCTGTTTGTCTTGGTTATCATCTCAATAGACTCCTGTATCGAGACACAATTGAATGATTAAGCAAGGAAACCATAGGCCCTTACTTTTAGTTTTGGCTGAATCATGAATGACACAACCCACATCAATGATATGTCTATTAACCAAATAATAAAGCAACAAAATCCTATCAATAGTGATGTTAGTCGCATGATTTGTAAGAATCATGGATGCGCTAATAAATACCAAACAATATTTTACAAGAGAAGACAAGTATTACCTAGAAAAAGATGTCTCAGTTCCTAATGTATTCTTAGCTTTGTTCCATGGTACATTAACACCATCACAAAAAAAATTCAGCCGTTAAAGTCACATTTAGAGCATTTTGCCTTTGATATCTACTATAATTATCTCTATCTATGTTAGAAAGACCAAAAGTTCATTCAAAGACTAATGAGTACAAAGAACTTTGTTCTCCCTAACCAAGACTTCATCATTGTCATGCTCAAGAACATTAGCATAGAATTCTCTCACAACTGGTTCTATAGCAAACTCAATACGCATACAAAATTTAGACCAACTACTCTTTTGAATCATATGTTCTACTTTGCTTTGGAGGTCTTTATGTTTACATGGCATATCAAGTTCAAAACCTATTTCAAGAATTAGCTTTTTCTTATTGGAATTTGCAAGAAATCTATCATATGCTTTATCGGAAAGGAATTGAGTTTTAGAATATTTCTCTTTGAAGAACTATCTGCTTTAGCCAACTTCCTCCCTTTAGATGCCATGATTCCAATTTCAAGCTATCAACCTCAATTATTTCTCAAAATGTGCAAGAAACAAGTTCAAGATACCAATTAAACCAACAAAGTACAAACAAAGTCTTCCTAAGCTCAAATAAGCACAAAATCCACCCAAGAAAGCTCAACTAGGCACAAATCACGTAAGGTAATTCACCAGTCAAAGATCAATTAAATGGAAAATATTTACTCTAACAACATTAAAAAGGTTATAAATCACTCTTTGGAAGGCTTTGAAGTTCTCCTTGAAGTTCCCTTGGTCCCTAGGAAGAATCCTCCATGGATGAACTTTATTGATGCTCTTGTAAAGAATTACTCTTCATATGTTTTTAAAGATGAAAACTTAACAAAAATGTGAGATTGTTTTATGTTATACTCAATATTTGAAGTCTAAAATGGTTTTTTTTTTTGTTGAAATAGTTTAGAAGAGTTTAGAAGGATTTTGGGGGTGTTTGGAGCAAGTGGAGGAGATGGGTGTATTGCAAAAATGGGCTGCTGCTGCTTGAACCCGTTGCCAAGTGCCCCTTCTACCAAGTCGTGGGTGCCCCCACGCCCAGCCATCTCGTGGGTGCATTCTTTTTTGGTCCAACATTTGCTTGTTTTCCATCCTTATGCATAGTTTGAATATCAATTCACCTCCAAACTTTATTTTAACACCTAAAAAACAAAACAAAAAAAAAGCTAAAAAATACAAATTTAAAAATACACAAATTAGGTGAAAATTAAAAAGTACAAGGTTAGAAAACTTTGGTTACGTCCCAAGAAACGCTTTGTTTAACGTCCATAGCCAGACTTAGCTAATGTTTCATGTCATTGCACTTCTCAAAACTCCCTTTTGGAAGTCATAATCTTGATTGTTTAAGTTAACTCTTGAGCGTTCAAAAAATTCATTAGGATATTTTTTCACTGGTTTAATGCAAAATGCCATTTCCTCATTTTGTGCTTTAAGTACTATTAATCCTTTTTCCACATTGAGTATAGGTTTTGCAGTGGCAAATAATAGTTCTTTATCAGATGACTCTGAACAGCGTCCTCTTCCTCCATATCTAGGATTACAAAGTCCACCAGAAAGGTAAGTTCCTCTACTCTAACTAGCATGTTTTCTACTAATCCTTGTGTTTCCTTTAAGCTTCTATTTACAAGTTGAATAATCTTATCAAGCTTTTGCATGACTGTTAGCCCTAACTTCCTGCAAAAAGATAGAGGCATTACATTTGTGATTGCTCCTTAACAATATATAGCTCTATCAATAAAAATACCAAGGGTACAAGGTATGGTAAAACTCCTTTAATCTCCCATTTTCTAGGGGAGTTGTCTGTTGCACGTCATGTAGTATTTCTTCATGAGTTCTATAATGCTACATCCTTCCATTTCTTCTTAATTGCTTCCTTCAAAGTTGGCTGCTTGAGAACTTCATCATTGGTAATGTTCACCTTGTCACGAACTTTGAAGATCTCCTAAATTGTCACATTATGTTCCATGCACTTGTTTGACTCCTCCTCTTTGATATCTTCTTTATTCATTACGACTTCCTCAAGTAAACCCTCCGAATTTACTTGTTGAGTTGCTACATTTTTGTCAGTCCCTGATACTGCATGTAATACAAAATATTCATCCTCTTGGTCAAACATTTTCATAGCATTGAAAGCATTAAATTTTGCCTCCTCAGCATTCACTCTCATGGTTTGTTCATCTTTCTACACGTCAATGAGAGCTCTACCAGTATCTAAGAATGGTCTATCAAGAATTATCGAAATATGGAAATCCTCTTCAAAATAAATTTAATAAAATCAACAGGACATATGAATCTACTTTTACCAGTATGTCTTCGATGATTCCCTTTGAATGTGCTAATGAATGATCAGTAAGCTGGAGTGTCACAGATGTTGGCTTCACTTTTTCCACATCCAATTTCTTAAAAATAGAAAGAGGCATTAGTTTTATGATAGCACCAAGATCACATAGAATCTTACCTATGAAGACATTGTTTTCTGATTGTGCATGGTATAGTAAAGTTTCATGGATATTTTCGATTAGGTGGTATTTTCTACGATAGAATACGATATGCTTTTCTGTTTGGGCAGTAGTCTCAAAGTCAACTAACCTCTTCTTACAAGATAAAATGTCTTTCATGAACTTTACATAGCTAGGCGTTTGTTCCAATGCCTCAGCAAACGGGATATTTATGTGAAGTTTCTTGAATACTTCTAAGAATTTTCTGAACAGCCTTTCTAACTTTTGCTTCTTCAACCTTTAAGGGTTTGGCAACTTTGGAAGTACCACTTCATTATTCAAGCTATTTTCCTGTGCAACACTTTCTGGAATTGACAGAATCTTCCCCACTAGTTGATCTAAAATCCTATGGCTTGTCCTTCTAGTCCTCAAGTCCCAATTGTTTGCTACTCTAAAGTGTCACTGCCTTGCACTGCTTCTTTCTTTCTCTTTGTGTATTCATTTTAGTGTCATATAGAAGAGTACCTTGAGGCAAGACAACACACTATTATTGATAGATTTGGCTAGTTTCCCTATTTGGATATCAAGGTTCCAGATAGTTGCCGTGTGGCTTTGTAGTAAGGCATTCATACTTCTTGTTTCATTCATGAAATTAGCTAGCATGTCTTTGAGCTCCAAAATGGGCTCCTTCTTTGGTTGATGAGGTAGTTGAGGTTGTTGGTATGGATATGGTGACCTTTGAACTGCTTTATCACCCATGAAAAATTGGGATGATTTCTCCATCCCGGATTATAAATATTGGAGGAAGGGTTGTTTTGCATCCTTGGCTAATTAGTTATACAGTTAACTTAGTCATGCACAGCACCATTTCCATTTGCAAGACATTCACCATAGGGATAATTACGTTTTTAAAAATCACAAGGGAACTCATTAAAATTAACTGAATTGACTGAATTCAAAGTCATACCTCTAGTTTGTTTTTTAAGGGTTGCTAATTGATTCACCATTGACTGTGTTGGCACCATGAATGCATCCATTCACCCTAACTGTTCATGAATTTCTCTCCTACTAACAGTAGTAGTTGACCTTTGAAAAAATTTCTTGCTATCTTCTATAATAAGTCATATGCTTCTTTGGGAGTTTTATACATGAATGCTTCTTTAGTTGCAGCATCTACTATATTCTGAGTGGTTGAAAAGTGTCTATTGTAAAATGCCTGAATATTCATCCACAATGTTAATCAATGATGTGGACATCTTCTTAGTAGCTCTACATATCTCTACCAAGCCTCATGCATTGTTTCCATGTCATTCTGTGCAAACGATGTTATATCATTTCTGAGATTTGCCGTCTTGGCTAGTGGAAAGAATTTGATTAGAAATCTTTATGCCAAATCATTCCCCACTATCTCAACATCATCTGGTGGACCATAGTGTTAGTATGGTGGTGGAGTTGTCTGCTACCAACTAGACATGTCAAAGTTCTTAAATTGACTCAGTTGCCACGCCAAGAAATCCATTTTCTGGCACATTTCCTTAAAACACTGGCTGTGATAGATGAAGAAGGCCCTCCTGAGTCTTGCCATTAACCAACAAGTAGAAAACTAAAATAGACTGTGACTTAGACAGTGGTACCAATGAGGGTTCTTGTGGTTGAGCTCGTGATTTGGCTCTTTCAACATTCACCTCTTCATTAGCTGCCCTCTCACGTCTTTCTTCGACTTGAATAATGAGCAAAGTAGCTCGATATTGGGTCATGATCGACTGTAGACATTTGTTGTCTATTAGTTTTTGAGCATTCCATTTCTTTTGAGTTGCGATCCGCAGCCTTGCAAACTAACACAACTGAGTAAAAAAAATAGGAAAAATTAATCCCGTGTATTTGTAGTTCCCATTCCTCAAGATCTCTTGCTGAATTTCCTATCCAACGTCAACAGTAAGGCCTTCCATAATAGAAAAAATTAATAAAGCCTTGTCTGGAGTTACTTCAGTGGTTTGTGTGTTAGCCATAAATCGAGCACAAATAAATTGCATCCCTACACGTGCTTCCAAACATAGATCCGATTTCAATCTAATCCTAGCATCATGCTCCATTTTTCAAGTCCTCAAATCATCAATTAATACATTTGAGACCTCATAATAATCTATGTTACCAGTCAAGAATGTACTAAATTGGTTGTTAGGATTAGTATGCAAATGATAAAGTTCATTGATGACCTCCTTCCTAAAACTAACAAGGATATTTCTAAATTTAACTACATGGGTTGACATGTTCATTCTATTACCAATGAACTCACACACCATATTTTGTTTACCCACAACAGCTAGAACCTTACAAGAATCCTTCCTTCCCCTAGATCGAAAAGTATCTAAAATCTTATGAAACATAGCATCCGCTTCATCATTATCTTCTATTCTAATAAAGGGCAAGTCAAAAGCTCACTCATAGATAGGATTTAGCCTTTGCTGAAATTTATCATGCAATGGTTTAGCCTCCCAAAGAAACAAGCACATTATCATCATAAGTTGACGCCTAGGTTTGCTTTTTTTTTTTCCCTTCCCCATTTGAATATTAGATCAAAATATAGCAATTAATCCAAACACAAAATCAACAATCAACCAATTCAACACCAACTACCCCAAATCAGTAAATCACACAAATATACCCAACAAAATCTCAATCACAATTTAATCTTGAATGAACACAAGCAAGTTAAGCCCAATTTCTAAAAAATTTGCCAAAAATAGATAAGGAATGATCTTACTCAATCCTTGGGAAGTATGCCCACTTCATTTACCAAGTTGTAGTCAACGCGAGAACTCCTCAAACCCTTTAGGAATTCACCTACTTGAACCATGCAACCAATGGAGTTATATTGAAGTGATTGAGAGGAATGATTTGATGAGTGGTTAAAAATTAGATGTTGAAGTAATGGGAATGGATGGAAGTATTTGGGAAAAGAAAAGGAAGAAGATAACATGAAGGAGGAAGGGCATACGGTTTATGGTCGAAAGTGGAAAAGAAAATTCGAGGGAAAATTTTTGGTGAAAAGAGTCAGGAAAAAGAAGGGTCAAATATGTATCCAGACAAATTTTAAAACCCTTTGTACCGTCCAGTCCTATTGCAGTCCGTGATAGAGCCACTAATGGAAGTACAGACTGTAATTATTAACAACGGTCTAGGATAGTAGTTCCGACCAAAGCATAGTCTTTGCTTGGTTAGTGTTGGTTCAATCACAGTCTATGATTGACTCTTTTGCTAGACCAAAATGCTTATCCTTTGTAATCCATTGCCCTTTGCCAAAAATTCCACCTAAAAAATAACATACAAAATCAAGTCTTAGCTTGCCATTTATTAAAGTAAAATTTAAATTGAACTAAAATATAAGAAGATAAAACAAAATAAACTAAAAATAGCATTGGTTGCCTCCTAGGAAGCGATTTTTTTTTTTTTTAATTCATTAGCTTCACTTAGTGTTCCGAAGCCATTATTCAACAAATGGGACTTCTTCAAGAGCACTCTCAATGTCACCTGCATGGTAGATTTTGAGCCGATATCCATTTACTTGATCATCAACTTTTTCACAATCAAAACGCCAAATATGATAATGCTCCTGCTTCTATCATGTTAAACACAATCAATTCATTGCCCTTAAAGTCACTTGTTCTTGATCAACATGAATTAGAGCTTTTGCTGTAGAAAGGAACGGTATTCCAAATATGATAGAAATGCCATCCTTATGTATTTCCTCCGTCTCTAGGACAATGAAATCAATAGGAAAATTAAGTTTCTCTACTTTAACCTGCACATTTGCAATTCTCTTATTGGGATTACTGTCCTCCTATTTGCCAATTGAATGATCTGGTTACATTCTTTGAAGTCCGTTAACCCTATGCTCTTGCAAAGAGTTAAAGGCATTAAGTTCATGCCTGCTCCCAAATCATATAAAACTCTATCAACAAATATATCACCAATGACACAAGGCATAGTGAAACTCCCTCTGTCTTTCTTCTTTGGAGGTATTATGCTTAGAAGTTGCTTGGTACAAATTTTTGCAACTTTTAAAATCTCTTTATTCTCTCATTGCTTCAGCATTGCATTTTCATCTCGATATACTCCTTTGTTCCTTCTTGATGATACCACACTTCTAGCATTTTCTCTTTTCTTTTAGTATCCTATAAATAAACAAAACAATTTTCATTTTTAGATAACTCAAGTTATTGCCGAAAACAAGAACAAGGAATAGAATCCTTATATAGGTTGGGAAGAATCTTCCGATCATCAATGTAAAAGATCCATCCTTCAATTGCTCTCCAAGGTATCCACTTGTTCCATTCTTTTTCTTCCAAGATTACTTCTCCTTTTGCCTGCTTAACTTCACCCAGTTGTCTATGGGAATTGAGTTCATAATGCTCTTGTCAACCCACCTAAATGACACTTTTTATTTTTCTTTATTTTTCCTTCAATTCTTAAGTCAAAATTTCTTATTTTTCCACTGAGGATTTAATTGATGCCCCTTCCATAACTGTAATTGTTGCACAACACTCTTTATTTGGAATATTCTCCATAACCAAAGGGTTTGCTTCCAACATTATCAAACTGGCAAAGTCCTTGTTCCCTCATCATGTTTTTTTTACCTCTTTTGTATGAATTAAAAACTTTCCCAGTGAAAGCTATGTAGTTTCATACCTACAAAAATCATTAACAAAATCATCAATTACTTCTATAGACATATAATTATCATGACTAGAAGGAAGTTTGAGAGAATTAAAAATAAAAAAATTGACAGTTTGATCATTGACTTTCAATTATAACTTTTTCTTATGGACATTTATCAATGCCTTGCCAGTTGCTAAAAATGATCTGCCAAGAATTAGGGGCATATCTTTATCTTCTTCCATATCTAGAATGATGAAATCTGCTAGCAAATAGCATTTTCCCACTTTAACCAAAATGTCTTCAATAATGCCCTCGGGATATTTAATGCTCCTATCAACCAGTTGGAGAGATACATTAGTCGGCTTAAGCTCTCTACCATTCAAATTTTTATAAATGGATAGTGGCATCAAATTGATGGATGCCCCAGGATCGCACAAAGCTTTTTCAAATTATTTACTCCACCAACTGTGCATGGAATAGAAAATGAACCTGGGTCCTTCTTCTTTGGAGATAACTATTCCTGATTGATGGCACTACATCCTTGTGTTATGAGCAAAATTTTATCCCCCAACAAGTTTCTTTTATTGGTCAACACTTCATGAATTTTTCATATTTGGGTATACTCTCAAGAGCTTCCATGATTGGTATGTTGATTTCAACTTGCTTGAGAATATCATGGAATATCTAAAATTTCTTTTGATCATCCTCAACTTTGAACCTATTTGGGAACGGAATTTTTACTGATGGGTAAAGAGGTAGAATTTTAGTTTCTCTTTGGGCAAGGATTTTGTACATTTTTGTCTCATCCTTCCTTGCCTTAGTGATATCACTGTTATCCTCCTCTTTGGATGAACCATCCTATTTCCTTTTTACTTGTTTAGATTCGACAATTTTGCCACTTCTCAATGTAATGGCCTTTGCATATTCCCTTGGATTAGCAATTGTATCACTTGGTATGGATGCCTCTAATCATGCCTCAAGTGGTCTCTCAACTAAACTCTCAACTATATGGCCTGCATGATTCTCTTGATTTTTATTGCAGTGCCCTGATTTCTTATCTTGTCACCCTGATTTTTCAGCATATTATCCTATCCCTACATCCTATTAATACTGACTTGAATGAACTGATTCTTAGCCTTCTATAATTGAGCAATTGTACTTTCTTTTTCTGGTTGTACTGGAGGGAGATATGTTTGATTTTGCTATGGTTACTATTGGAAGAGAGGTCTATAATTTGAACCCTGTGGCTAGTTATGATATTGATTCTACTAATTTCCCCACAAAAAAATTCGGATTGTTTCTCCATCTCGATTTGTAGTTATTACTGTAGGGATTGTTTTAGATTTGAGCTGATTTTGATTCTGGCCTTGGTTCCCAATGTAGTCCACCTGTTTATTACCTAAAAAAGAAGAAGAAGATTATATTAGTGTACTACATTGGATATTTGGGTGATCATCTAAACAAAGTTCGCAAACTACCAAGTGACTGCAATGTATCCACGATGTTGATTTTCATCCTCTTGAGTTGTTTTGCTAAGGTCACCATTTCACCCAACCATAGCCTTCTGTTCAGCAAGCATTGCATTAGAAGTGCTTAGTTCAAGTACTCATCTTCATTGTTCCGGGGCTTGTGCAACAAATGATTTGAAGTAGTTGTTACATTTCTTGTCCAGAAGGTCCTATACCTCTTCATGTGTCTTGGTCAGCAGATGTGACCTATTGGCTGTGGAATTAATAGACTCACGGGTTTCTTGGAGTAACCTGTTGTAAAAGATCTCCATTTGCATCCATAATGGTATCCAATGTGTGGACATTTAGTCAAAAGATCATTATACCTCTCCCAAGGCTTCGCTAAGATTCTCCTCAGCTTGTTGGTTGAAAGAAGTAATATCGTTTCTTAGCTTGGCTATTTTTAAAGATGAGAAGTACTTTGTCATGAATGCTTGAGCCAATCTTTCCTAAGTGGTGAATGACCCTAGCTTGTTAACTTTGCAACCAAAATTTAGCCTTATTCCTCAATAAGAAGGGAAGTAGCCTTAGCTTGAAAACATTTGATGATACACCAATTTGTTTGATAGTGTCACATACTTCCTCAAAATTATTAATCAAGTGGTGATTTGGATCCTTACTATCCAGCCCTGAAAACATCTCTAGTTGCTACAACATGGATACGAGACCAGGTTTGATCTCAAACTTGTTTGCTTGAATGGGAAATGGTATAATGCTTGATTGAGTTCACCCAAAGGTTGGCTATGTGTAGTCTCTTAAGGGTCGGTTGTTTCGAATAGGTGGATCCTGACCATTATCCCCAAACTCACCATTGCCATTATTTCATACATTCTCATTTTTTTTAGTGGTATTACTGGCTAGTTAGGAATTTTTTCATTACCCATGATTGATTCTTCCTGTTGTTGCAGCTGTTGTGTTAGTTTCTGTAAATGCCTAAGAGTTTTTCCAATTTCTAGATCAAACACAGTGAGAACTTGTCCTAAAATCTATGAATAAACTTACGAAACAAACAAAAATGATCATGCGCACCAATTGATAGGCAAATTAACCACTAGGAAGATTAATGGATAAATATTGCATGGAGAGTTATAAAAACAAACAAAAAGAAAAATTTAAGTCTAAATTAGGAATCAACTTAGCATCTTAATATGGCCTCAACAATTGTCCCCGATAATAGTGTCAAGAACTTGATGTCTGGAATAGTCAAGTTATCATTTTCACGACTTTCCATTAATACTCGGAAGAGCACGATATCAATGTAATAGAGTGAATACGGATCGTTCCCTTGAAGACTGCGTAGACAAGTACCAAGATTTTAAGCTAATTTCTACCTAGACGATCGAGATGACGTTTTTGGATATTTTTTGAAATTAAAATGCAGAATTAAATAATTACAAATAAAATAATGCAATATTAATGCAAGGATTAACAAGAACTTTTCAAATAATGGAGAAGACGAGTCAGTTACTAGGCTAGCAATTCCATCTAGACTTTGGTTGCTTGGAAGTTCAATTCCTAATTGTTAGTTCAATCTTGACCTTCAGTGATTGAACCCTATCATATTAGTTATCGAGGTGGTAGATCCATCTATGTTCCAAATTAAAGAAATTGAGTTTTAGCTATATGCAAAATTATCATGAATTGATTAACTAACCCAGGCATCTTGGTCTCGACTTAGATTAATTTAACAATTAACACGGGTTTATGACAGCAGATCAAGGGCCATATCACCTCGGCCAACCTAACAAAATTTAGAGTTAGTTACTCTCTAAAACTGTCTTGTTGTGTTATTATTACTGAAGTAAAATAATCATTCAATTGACCATCATTTTGATTAACCCATGAGAAATTGTATCACCCGGACCCAAACCCTATTGAATTTAATGCTTCATGGTTTGACTAAATAAAAAATAATTAAATTTATTGCAAAAACTCATGATTGATTTGAAGGATAAAATTAACACAATTAAGATTGAATAGATAATAATTAAATAGAAGAAATTTACCGAAAATAACTTGAAGAATTAATCCAAACTTGAATTGAATAATCTCTTATCCGAAGTTGATAATGCTATGAAATTAAAGAAAAGAACGAAGTTTTATGGTCTTGAAAGAGAAAATAGAAACCCTAGAATAAAAGTTATGAGTTTTTCCTCATTTTTTCCATCATTACAATTCCCTATTTATAAAATAACGTATAAGGTCCACGACCCAACTAGATCAGCTGTAGAATTCGGTTGATTTGTTTTGGCCAAGCACTAACCATGCTTGGTTTCTTTAGTCTATCGCAGATTACACTAGTCTACCACAGTCTGCAATAGTGGTTATGATGAAAGCACAAAATGCACTTGGCTATTGCAGTCTATGGTAGTTCTAATAATCCAAGTGCAAACTATGCTTGGTCTCATTTGGGTCAAGCACAAACTGTGCTTGGCTCTTCCATTCTTCAGTACGAGTTCTACCAGTTTGTGTTCCATCTTCTGGTCTGTAATTGTAATAAAGGACTATCTTTCCCCTCCAATATCTTGCAAACAAAATGTACACAATAAATAGACATCTAAACCTCCTAAATACACAATTAAATACTAAAATGACACAAAAACCTATAATTAACTAAACACCAATTTATAACACAAAATACCAACAATTGCGACTAACTTACTCAAAAAACACAAAAAGTAAAGCATAAAACTAACTCTAAATATAAAGTTATTAGTGAATCAAGAAATGATTGAACAAATAAATGGATCAATTCAGGGCATTGATAATGGAAGAGTGAACCCTAGATCAATCAATTATCAACTTTCTCTACTATTTACTCTAATTATTGCATTGTTTTTACTCAGTGATTTTGTTATTAGTACTTCAATGTTTCTTAATTTAAATAGGATCAAAAGTGTGATGTTTAGTTGATTAATAGAGTGTTAGAATAGTTTGAATAGGAACAATACTCTACTCATCATTATATTACTTGCTCAATATTTATACTTGCGTAATTCGTAGAGTTGTGTCTAGAACAATCAGCACAAATAAGAGCAAGTTTTTGACAACGTTGTTGTGAACTTAGTTCTAAATCTGTATAATATATTAGCATCTAAGTAAGCACTTTAATTCTATTCTATACATACTTTTTTATTTATTTGTTTTTGTTTTGCATTATTTTCTTCTACTCTATTTTGAAGTTTTTCTTCTATGTGTTTTTGTTGGTAGGTGTTGCACCTAGGATAGAATCCAAATCAAACCAAAGCAAGTAATAAAAACCGCACTAAAACATTTAATTCTACCATCAAGCCTGCAAGTACATGAGGAAGGTAGTAGTATATGGCAAGTGGGTATCGTTCTCACAAGGATTGTTGGTCAACAATTACTAGGATTCAAGCATCATTGTATAGTTAGGCCAAGTCAAAACAGAAAGGAAATTAACCCTAAACAAGTCCAAAAACCAAACATTTAAACAAATTAAAATTAAGAATTAGTTAAAACTACTAAAAGCAAGATAATTAAAAACAAGGAAACTATATTCTATTTAAGGAAATAAACCACTATTTAAAGAACTAACTAAATTACCCTAATGAACACAAGTAAAATTGCCTCTAAATTAACTAAAACAAGAAGAAAATGAGAAAGCAACTAAATCTAATTTGACTAAGAGAAACATAGAGGAAGCATGAAAGCAAAGAAATTTGCATTTCTTACCAACTAGAAATTTGTAAAGAAAACTAAACCAAAATTAGAATTTTTTGGATTTTTTATTGATTTGAGGAAAGCCCACTAAAAATTACTAAATTCTAATACTAGGAAATGAGGATTTTAACTAAAAGTTACTATTTCAACAAGAAGCCTAAAAATTTCAAAAGAAACTTGGATTGCAAGAAAATTAAAGAGAAAGCATGAGAAAATTAAAGAGAAAGCATGTAAAATTATATCTACTAGAAACTAATGAAGAACCCACTAAATTTAACTAAGAAAGCTTTAAACTTGCAAGAATTTAAGACAAGATCTAAAGAAAATTTAAAGAGAACTTTAATTAAGAAGAAATCATGAAAGTTAAGTATGCTTTACTAATCTACTCTAAACTAGATGTAGCAAAAATACCAACTATACACTATGTGTTTTCTAAACTACCTACAACTACTTCTTGGATTGTACAAATCTAGACTTGAGGACTAAGTAGAGCTTTAGAATTACAAAAGTTGGCAAAATTACAACTACTGAACCTCGTTTCCATATTGTGATATTGAATATGATATCGCGGTATGAAGCCTAAGTTAACCCTTTCTACTTCCATGTCCATATCGCGATATGGACTTTAAGTTTAATTTCCATATCGTGATATGGAGCTAAATTCCAGCACTTGAAATTCCTCTTTTACCCTTTTTCCTTTGACAACTTCAATCCTTTATGCTCCATATCCTTCGTCCTAGACCTATAAAATATTCAAAAACCTTGTAAGTAGCAAATTAATCTAAAATTAACACTAAACTGATGATATTTCCAAAAACTGAATATTTATATGAGAAAACCACACATTGACTACGAAAGGAAGCTAGACAAGGGTTCTAGCTGATAATTGAGACAACAGACGATCAAGATCTAGTCAACCTAGTGATACAATGCCAACCGAATGAGGAGAAGTTGATCCCTTTATGGGACTTTACTATGCCAACCTTGGATGGACTTCAGTCAAGCATCATCGTGCCGCTAATCCAGGCAAATAACTTTGAGTTGTAGCCACAAATTATCCAAATAGTTCAAATGTTGGCCATGTTTGGTGGAGCACCAAATGTTGACCCGAATGTGCATATATTCAATTTTATTGAAATATGTAATACATTCTGTCATAACGAGGTATTTGATGATGCAATCAAACTTTGGTTTTTTCCATTCTCTCTCAAGAATAAAGCCAAAACTTGGCTAATATCACAGCTCTTAAGTTCCATTACTCCATGGAACGGTTTAGAGCAAAAGTTTTTGGTAAATTTTTTCCACCTTTTAAAACGGCAAAATTGAGAAATGATTCTATTACTTCTTTTATGCAACAGGATAGAAAGCCTTTGAGGCATGAGAATGGTTCAAGGATTTACTAAGACTGTTTCCACATCTTGGTTTGCCAGGCTGGTTGAAGATAAAGGCATGCTTGAGGATATGTCCTCAAACAATTACTAGTGGGAGATTGGACACAACATGCCTAGAAAAAGAACAAGAATGTACAATGTGTACTCATTCACCACTTTAGCTGCACAAGTGGAGGCCTTTACCAAAAATCTAGAAGGGGTGAATATTCAACCAAAATAGGTCCACAATATGGTATTAGTTTGTGAAATATGCCATGAGGGACACCTCACCGAGCATTGTCTAATTAATCTAGAGGATGTCAATTACATGGGAAATTTCAACTAACCACAGAATAATCCATACTCTAACACGTACAACCCTTGTTTGAGAAACTACCCTAATTTTGTGGTGCTAGTAGCTTAATGAGGCCACCAGTTCTACCTAGATTCCAAGGATAGAATAGGCAAATTGACCCCAACTAATTCTAGAAAATCATGATAGAATGGAAGAATCAGAATGCAACTCTCCAAAGCCACATAGCATCGATAAGAAATTTGGAAACCTAAGTAGGGAAACTCGCCATTGCCATAAATAATAGGCTCCAAGGTTCTTTACCAAGTAACACAGAGGTTACCTGAAGAATGATGGTAGGGAACAGTACAAAGCAACTACTCTCGTTGTGGCAAAGAATTGGTGGTCGAGACACAACCAGAGAAAGTAAAGGAGTATGATGGATAGGTAATGGTTGAAGAGGAAAACAGGAAGAGAATAAGGAACCTAGAGAGTATCAAGTCAATCAGTCTTTCCCTCCAGTACCTTATTCCCAGTGGCTTAAACAATACAGGTCATAAAAAATTTTTAGAAATTTTTATGAAATTGAATAATAACATTCCTTTTACAAAGACATTAGAACAAATGCCTAGTTATGTAAAGTTTATGAATGAACTATTATCTAGAAAAAAGAGGATCAAAGATTTCAATAATGATAGCATTGACAAAGGAGTGCAACGCAGTTCTCCAATAAAAGTTACTGCCAAAGTTTAAGGATCCCGAAAGCTTTACCATGACATGCACGATTAGCACACAATTTATAGGTAAGGCCTTGTGTGATTTAGGAGCAAGTATTTACTCAATACCCTCATCTATTTTCACGAAACTTGGGATAAGAGAAGCAAAGCTAACAAATGTGACCCTTCAATTGGCCGATAGGATTCTGCTTTATCTACGAGGTGTCATTGAGGACATCTTAGTAATGGTTGATAAGTTTATTTTTCCTGTTAACTTTATAATTCTTGATTTTTAAAAGGATGAAAATATTCCTATAATTCTTGGTAAACCTTTCTTAGTCATAGGAAGAACCCTCACTGACGTGCAAAAAGGTGAACTCACCATGAGAGTGAATAATAAAGAGCTAAAATTTAATATTTTTAATGGTATGAAAATGTTTGACCAAGATGAGGAATGCTTTGTAGTTAATACCATACCTCAAAGGGATGACAAAGAGGTGGTATCTCAACAAGGAAATTTAGATACTGCCAAAGGAGAAAATTCCAAGGTGTCTCGTAAAAGTTGGAAGATAAAGAAGTTGATGACCTTGTAAAAAAACATGGTGAAATGATCCACAGGAACTACCCCTAAAAAGGAAATATCTAGGGAGTTCTACTATCTATTTCTTGTAAAATTGGTGATGTTTTAATTGATAAAGCTTGATTTAGGAGCTTGTATAGATTTATTGCTTTTATCTATTTGTAGGGAATATGGTTTGAAAATTACTGATAAGATTGACAAACCCATTCAACTAATAGATACAAGTATGAGGGACATGCTAGGAATGTTGGAGAATGTGCTTGTTCGAATAGAGCAATTTATATATCTTCCAAGTGAACTTCGTGATAATACACATGTAGGAAAATGACTGTGATGATAGCTCACTAGTCTTACCAAACCATTTTTGGCCACTGCCCGTGCATTTGTTGATGTTGAACAAGGAATGAGTAACTCTTAGGGATCACAAACGAAAAATGTCCTTTCACATCGTGCAAGTAAAAAGATATCCACACGAGCATTTCAAGAAGTTCAATCACACTAAAAGATTTGTAGCATCTAGCTAAAGACTTTAAACAAGTGCTTTGTATGAGGCAACCCACGTCTCTAACTCTAACTTTTAATTTTTGTACTTGACTTCAAAATTTTTAACATATTTTTTTAGACTAACTTAAGTTAATTTTTTTTTAGCTCTTAAATGATGCTTGAAGGGAGTTCTCGAAGAAAATTTTGAGCTACACACGAAAAACGGTCCAAAAATGGACCAAAATGGTGAAACGTCTCGCAGCTAGGCACTGCTAGCTCCCAAGCCCATGAAGATTCACCCTTAGGCATGGGAGGCACTCCTAGGCCTCAGTGGTGCATAAGAAGGGCTACACTTGTCATTCTTTACCCCTCCAAACACCTTCAAATCACCCCTAAACACCTCTAAACCCTTTCCGATCCTTTCCCACACCAAAAACCATTCCAATTACACCCTAATTCTTGAATCTAAACATAAAAAAGTGACTAAATTGCCGCAATTTTTAGATTTGAAGAAGAAGGAAAAAATAAGGGAAGCAAGAACTCCAATAAGTAGATCTTCTTGGGAAAGTTGCTGGGAGCCATTACTCAAGCATAAAGTGTTTCAAAAGCTCCAGTGAAATATTCTAATTTAATTCTTCTTTTACTAATTTTATTCCACATATGTGACATTAAATTGGTAGGTTTTTGTGTTCTTAGTTGTTTATGAACTTGAATTTTTTTCTTGAAATTGGATCGTTTGGCATTTTAGGAAGATTTCTTAGTGTAATTTGTGCTACTTGGTGTGTGGGTACTTCAATTTGGTTCCATTCAAGGTCAATTTTGTGTCTATATTGAAAATTTTTACTATGCCTCTTAAGGGTAAAAATTTGGCTAAGGAGCCTAGCGCTCAGAGAAAATTTGATAAAAAAAATTTCACCTCTCAAAAAGCTTTACTTCAAAGGTATGTAGAAAGGGAAAACAATGAAAAGCTAATATGTGAAAGGGGGTTTCAATTAGACTTAGATTGAGCACATAATGACTTAAGGGTCGAGGTAGTGAAAAACATTTGTATGCGGCAACGAGATAGATTTTGCACACATCCAGAATTTGCTATAGAGGAAATAGTAAGAGAGATTTGTAAGGATATATATAAATTAAGTTGGTTGCATTTTATTTATTATGTTTGAATGC
This sequence comes from Cinchona pubescens, assembly GCA_025175665.1. Classification (NCBI taxonomy): domain Eukaryota; kingdom Viridiplantae; phylum Streptophyta; class Magnoliopsida; order Gentianales; family Rubiaceae; genus Cinchona; species Cinchona pubescens. The sequence goes on from JANKKI010000016.1 coordinate 3,578,841, forward strand.
ATAAATTCCCCATCTATAAGCTGGTTTGGTATATAAAACATAGTTAGTTCCTAATTAAACATTCGGGGAAACAAGTGGAATTTTTGGAGAATTGCGGGTAGAGGGCTGAATTGTAATAATTTTAAATCAGAAAAAAAAGAAATTAATAATAAAATAAATAAATGAACACTGCATCAAAGCAAAGTAAAGGAAAAAAAATGGAAGCATGACATGGCTGGAATTTGGCTTGAGGTGGTAGCACCTTGAGGTGTTTCTCAACTAGCTTAACCATAGAACATGCCACCAATACCCTAAGCTAGTAGTGACTTGTGGCTTGATTTTTCTCTACTAAAACACTCAAAATAGATGAAGTAAACCATAACAATCATCTAAGCAAACACACAGCAAGAGAGAGAAAGAGAGACAGCCGTGTGGAAGAACAAGAAAAGAGAGAAAGAAAGAGTAGCCAAGAAGAAGAAGAAGGTGAGTGATTAGCAGAAGATAAAGCTTACATCCTAACCATTTTTGGGCTGAGATTGATTTGTTTAAGTTCATTTTTACACTAAAATTTTCCCTAGTTGAACAATTTATTGTGTATAACCTTGTAAATTTTTGTGGGCTACTGGAATAAACTATAGAGCTATATATATATATTTTTTAGCAAAGTTTTGATCCATGTTTAACCATTTGGGTATTCTATGTCTAAAACTAATACATGTAGAGTTGTATTAACACAATTTAAGGCCTTAATCATAAAGTTGTACTTGCTGCTGAAATGAATTTCTAGATTAATATCACCTGTCATATAATTAACAAGCTAAGTATTGTTAGAAACAAGAATTTTCATGTGTATTCTTTGTATGATATGAAAATTAGGCTATCTTATAGGCCGTTAAATTTTTGGCAGATTGTAAGTTGGAGAGGTTAACACCTTAATTTGCCTCTAAATAACCTATTGGAACCTTCTGAATGCTGGTTTGTGTTTGTTTTTAATAAGCATGATTTTGTTTCTTTTTCAAGAGTAAAATTGTAGGAATTTTATACAGTTTCATCTTGCATTTGATTATGTGGATTCATGTGTTGTGCTGCACTACACATAATATATACCCAGTTTAGGAAAATCATAACCAGGGAGGTATAGGGGCAGTTATTTATACACTCGATAACCAAACATTGACAAACAAGTTAAATATAGTTATAGGTGAGTTCTATGTATACATATTCCATATATAACCTGAATTTGTGTTATTTTGTATGCAATTAAGTTCTGGACAGGTTGGAACACATAGAGAGAAATCTTCTTAATTTGTTACTGTTTAACTTGCTCTTTGATTATCATGTGAACTTTATATCTATTAAACCCTAGTTTAGGTAGTTCCTTGGACTATTTTAGGGGGGGATAGTTATGGGTTGCTTGGGAATAGGTACAATTACAGTTAATATAGAGGTTGTTTTGCGTAGTTTGAAATTAATGACATAAACCTACGGATATCTAAATTGTAAGCTATCTGTCCATTTAAACATCTTAATTAGATAGTCTGACTAATGAATTCTTGGGTTTGGTGGTTGTTTAGCTTGGACACATTAACCTAATAGCCTACATAAGCAAGCTGAGAATTAGAATAACAAACTTAAACTAGCCATGTCTTACATATTTGTGTGTAATTTGCTACATCATGGTATAATTTAGGTATGTGTTCTTTTATTCTTAATTTTGATAAGAAAAATAACCTGAATTGAGTGTATATGGTTAATTAAAGAGGTAAAAGAATAATAAAGAAGTTCTTGTGTAAGCTACTACCAAGCGGTGAGTGTTCTTAGTTTGAATTTTAATAAATGTGTCCATATTAAACTTAATGCTATGACTGGGGATTTTGGTACTTTATGTGTTAATTGATTACTTGAGTTATAGATATAAGGAACTTCTCGAACATGGTTAATTCCATTATGTAAAATAATTTACTTGTGCTTGATGTACTTTTGGCTATGTACTTTATTGTGCCGGGGGGAACTGGGCCGTTGCCATTTATGGGTTAGACACGTTGAGCCAATAGCAGATTTGGTCGAAACAGTTTACCTACTATGGCTTTGAAACCCAAACAAGTTGGACAGGATGATTGTTGATGCTTTGGGTTTGTGATTTTCTTTCGGTACTCTCGAGTTTACCTATCTTGTGTAGCCACTTGGAGTTGAGTTTATTGCTAGAGGTTTATTATTTGGAGGAGTTTATTCAAATCTGGAACTCATGTCTATCTTGGAGTACAAGAGACTCGGTCTCAAATCGAGGCCAACCGTATCCCCCTGATGTGAATACTACTTGCTCTACATGTTTTGTACACACTTGGTTTTTTTTGCTGCCTTGTATGTTTTATTTCATTGTGTATGGATTTGTATTTTTTTTGTGGAACCTCATTGGGCGTAAGCTCATAATATTTTACAGTTTGTTTCTCCTTACAGAGTCGAGGATCTTGTGAGAAGAACATAGGGTTGATGAGAAGTCCTGTGCGGTGCTTAGTTGTGTATATTGACATAGTTAGTAGCATAATGTATTTAAGTTCCAATCTGTGGTTGATGGCTTGCAAGTTTGTATTAAAATATGAGTTGTATTTTGTTTATGTTTTTGAAGTCGGGTGGCGTGTATTAAATATTAAGTTTGTTTTAAGATATATGTAAAGCTTAGGTTTGGATTTTAAGTCTTGATTTATTAATGTGATTTTATTATCCAGCCCTGGCGTGAGCCAGGCAGGCGCTCTATTGGATCTTAAGGGTTAGAACCAAGTTGGGGTCACAGGTGGTATCAGAGCCTTATCTGAATAAATGGATGCTAGAGTATTCCTAGGCATTTACCTAGCATGATTACTATACTTAGTGAATAAAACCCTTGTTTTGTTTGGATTTATGTGATGATTGTAGATTACTAATTTTACTTATGCCAATGGATGCAGATTATGGCCAGTATCAATGGACGGGCAATGGCCGATATAGCCAGCCATTCGTTAAATATCAAGCTGGAACAAGGGTTAACCAATATAAACCCAAAAAGGTTGTGGGACGATGCACTTGTTTGTATCGAAGGATCTACACTTATCCGGATCGGATTGTTTTGGCGATCGTAAGGGAAAGAAATGGACTCATGAAGGAAAATACCACTATTTTCCATATGATAGCAGATTCCTAAAATGAGCTGACCCAAATGCGAGAACGAGTGGAAGAGTTAGAGTCTAAGGTGGAGAGAAAGACCTTAAAGCTATATAAAAAGGACTTCGAGCTATAGGAAGTTAGATAGTGTCTCGATTGTACCATTAACGAAGCTAGGAAGCATATGAGGCACATTAAGTCTGGATGCCGAGCAAGCTTGTATAGGTTAGCCAATGATGGAATTGAAGGGATTCAGTTGTTAAGTACTAGTTACGAGGAAGATCCATTGGAGGCTGCGACTAGCACTGGGTCGGTGGTTGGACCAAATAGGCCTCTTGGAGCTGGTACTTGAGGGCATGGTATCGTAAGAAAATGGAGGGCATTCTTTTGGGGTCGACATAGGGGGCTTTAACTAGACTTACTTAAGAGACCCATTTTGATATTTTTGGAGGTCTCTTAAGGTAGGAATAGGTCTGAATGTGATATATTTTGTTTTGTAGGTATTGACCTATTCTTGACTATAAGACTATATGCAATGTATTTGGTAGTGTAACTATAGGGTAGGAACATTTGTGCTTCTGTGACATACTAAATGTTTAAGTGTGTATAAACTTTTAATATAAGATATCTATTTCCTTTTGTATGACAAATCTGCATGCTATTTGCTAAATTATATTTTTGTATGTTGCATTCTTTATATAAATTTAACATTATTTGTCTGTAGAATGGCGAGAGGGAGACGTGGACAGAAGGAACCTTGTTGTGCTAGATAAGGGCCTATGCATAAAAAGAACCGATTATAGGACAACCAGCGCAAGGGGAAGGAATAAGAAATGTTGTTACAGCCCAAGTATTAGCAGTTCTAAATCAGATGACGCAATACTTAGAAAGGCTAGAAGCCTGGCAGGATTCGCGCTAGCTAATCCTTACCCCGTGAACCCTCAACCAATGGCTCGACCTGTTAATAATGACGTAGGAAAAGATGTGGCCCTTCAACGGTTTCAAAAATTTATGCCTCCAAAGTTTAACGGGAGCCCAGATATGGGTCAAGCAGAAAGTTGGTTGGAGAATATTGAAAATATCTTTTTCGCCTTAAAATATTCCGAAGAAAGAAAAGTATCTTTTGTGGCTTTTCAATTTGAAGGTGCTGCATGGTCCTGGTGGAATGTGATACAAAGGAAATAGGCCTCGAAAAACACTCCGTGGACTTGAATAAATTTCACTAAGGAGTAGGATCAATGATAAATTTATACCTGGTATTGTACAAGAAAGACGAGAGGAAGAGTTTGTAAGTCTGCATCAAGGAACTATGACTGTTGCTGAATATGAAGCACAATTTAGTAAACTTTCTAGATTTGTGCCTGAGTTGGTCGATACAGACCAAAAACATAAAAAGAGATTTCTACAAGGTTTTGACTTGGAAATTCAACATAGTCGAGCATCGGCTAGGTTGGAAACCTATGGTGAAGCGTTAGAAAAAACTTTGCGTGTGGAAAGTAGCACAATGAAACTTAAGATCATTTAGGCTCACTAAAAGACAGGTCCAAATAACTGGCTGAAAGTGAAAGAAACTATACATTCTCAAAAGCTAGTTGCTACTCCCAAAAACCCTAAGGTAATTCCATGGACGTCCACAAAGTCCACTAATGCATCGAAGGCCTAGCATTCAGTGTAAACACAACAAGCTTGTAGATACCGTGCAGAGCCTAACCATCAAGAAAGTGAATGTTGGAAGAAGGCCTTCACTATCAGCCAGTTATTTACCAAGAAAAGCAATCACTGTGGGAGTATTGAGCATCAAATTAATGGCTGCCCTAAAATGCAAGAGGAAGGAAGTGTTGGTCCCAAAGCAACCTTAGAGGGGGTTGAATTAAGTTTCTAAAAAGTAACTTGCAAATAATGCTCAATTCAAATTTCTTGCACTTGACAATTAAGATGATAAAAATATAAGCAAATAAATATAAAATGAATAGAATAAATTAAGAGAGAGATTAAACAAACAACACATCCAAGCTAGCTAGCTTGGACTAGTAATCCACTAAGATGCTCCTTCAAATTTTTGTGAGCCAGTAATCTCAACTGTATACAAAGTAGGATCACCCTTGCTCACACTACTTATCTTTAGTTGAGCCAAAAATTTTATACTAAACCTCACTTTTGTACAAGATTATCACTCCACTCAATATTTTTGAATAGCACTCTTAAGTACAGACTAATACAATATCACTAAAGAGCTAATTTGCACTCAAATTGCCCCTCTATCTTGCTTGTATTCAATGTGTAAGTTGATAAAACATACTATAGAAGGGTTGGTATTTACAGGATGCAATAAATAAGCTCCCAACCACCACCTAACAGCTAGCTAATAAATGCTAAAAAAACTAGCCGTTATGGGTTTCGGACGTCCAAGGTTGTTATTGAGGATCCGAACAATCATCCGATTTGAAGTATGAAGGAGTTGAAGATGCTGTTTGGATGGCCGAGATTGCATCCATTCCTTTGTCTGAACCAGGTATGTTTCAGTTATCGGATGGTGTAGTGTGTCCAAAAGGTTTGGTTCTTAATCCAGGATGCTTTTCTTTCGGACAGTTAATCTCGTCCGATATAATTTTCTTCGGACAGTTACATGCGTCCGTTGCAAGTGCCTCAAAATCTTACCTCTGCTTAACCTTTCAGATGGTGAATTGCGTATGAGATAAATTCATTCGGACGAGCTTGTGCATCCGTTATAGGTGCTCCAAAATCTTGCTTCCTGCCTGATCGTTCGGCAACAACGGTGCATTGCATTCGTGGTAATCTCGTTCAGACGAGCTTGTGTGTCCGAGAGACATAGTGCTGTTGGGACGATTTACTTCATCTGAAAACTCTGCTAAGAGAAAATAAACTAGAATTCCTGCATAGCTCAAGTTAAGATTGTTAAATTATATTTGTCATCATCAAAACCAAGGTTTTAGGTCATCAATCTCCCTTTTTTTGATGATGACAAATCACGAGGCAAATCAAACAACCATGATCACACAATTAGTTATAAACACTTAAATAGCTATCTTTCTTCCCTTTTTGGCATCATCAAACCAAAATAAGCTCCCCCTTACGCTAGCCACAATAAAGGTTAAAATAGTCATAAAACAAAAAACCAGAACGGTGAACAATCATAGTAACTACAATCAAGTTTAGCAAGTAGTCAACTACAACCAAGTGCAAAAGAGAATCAACTACAACCAAGTGCAATAAATATCTAAGTATAGCAATCACAGGGAATGAGGGAGAAACTAAGGATTGTCCAAAGGGTGGAAGCTAAATCATTCTTCTTCTTGGAGCGTTCCTCACCTTTGAGCTTTTTGGCCGGTACATTATCCTCCCCAGCCTCACTGTCTTGTTCAGTCATGTCTTGAGGATCATGGCCATGCATGATGTAGTTGAATGTGTCATCAACGTCTTCATCATCATCAACATCAACATCAACGCTAAGAGGGGTGGATTTGTCAGGATTGGTTGCACCAATTGGATCCTCACAGCTTTCGGGCTCAGGATTGGAATGATCACCATCTTCAATGTCGTTGTCATTGCTGTTGGAGGAGGACTCGAGAATGTATTAGGACTGGATATTGGCAAATTGAACCTGAGCTGAGGCAGACATTCCCTGACAGAGCGCTTCTTGAAGGATAGTTTGTTTTGTCTCTAGCCTCTTTATCTTATGAGGGTGCAGCGTTGAAATGTGCTCATTTGATTGCTCAGAGAGGTAACAAGTGTGCATAGATGGGAAAGTGAGAGTTCTGAAGATGGAATGTGGGGGTCATGACATGGGATAGGGGAGGTGTGGAAGAGGTGGTTTGAGGAGGAGGAGAGTAAGGTAGTGCAAGCCTGGAAGTGGAAGCATGTGTTTTGGACTTTTCAAGTTCATATGCAGGCTTTGTAAACCTTTGATCATTAAAAAAATGCAAACCTTTTCTTTCAATATAAGCTTTATTGAAATAAGGAGGGTATTGTTTTTTGCCAGAAAACAGGATGTCAAAGAGATCAAAAACTTTGGTTAGAAATTTTCCAAAAGGAATGTTCCTACAAGTATTAGTCAAAAAAAGCTCCCATAAGGAGCAGAATAGATAACCAAAATTAAGTTTGATGCCTTTTTAGACACAATAAAATAAGTTTAGTCAACATTTTGCCTCGTTCAGTGCGATGCCCATCAGTAGACAGTAGCAAATTGGTAACTAAAGAGTATAAAATGTTGAGTTTAGGACTAAGTAGAGTAGTTTTGGCTTTCGAAACCTATTCAAAATTGACATTGAAATTTTATTTGACCTCTTCTATGTCACAAAACGAGTATCTATAGCAGGTCATTTGTCTAATGAGAAAAAATAAGAAATTTCATTAGGAGAAGAAGCTTCACACTCAAAGATTGAATTAATGACATTGGAGGAAATTTCAAGGTTAACATTATTACACTAGAGACTAAGGTTCGTATAGTCAAACCCTTCTAAAGATTAGCGGTGAATTGCAACACCATATCATGATAGACAGGTAAATCCGTGTGAATTATTTTTCTCCAGTTTTGTTTTTCAAAGCATGCCTTGATAAGAGGTAAATTCAATTCATCAAATAGACTTTGTGAAATAGGACATTGAATAATTATGGATTTGCTGAGAAGGGAAGTGTACCTATCTGATGCCTTGGCATCAATGAATTTTGGCAGAGATGTATTGGAGGTGGATTGAGGATTTGATGATGTTTGACCCTACACCGAAGCTTTTCTTTTTGATTTCTTCCCTCTGGTGGCCGTTGAAGATCCTCCACGTGATCGTACCATCTTGATTTGAAGAGCCCACCTCCATTTAGAAGGTGGAGAAGAGAAAAAGTGAGAGTAAGTGATTTTTAAGAAATTCTAAAGAATGTAATGTTAAAATCGTGAAAAGAGGTTTAATTGAGATAGGTAAGGAGTTGGGAAGAGAGATTTCTTGAGCAATTTCAGAGGAATAGGGACGAATTGAATGAATTGGAAGTAGGACTCTCAAAACGCCAGTGCTAGGGTTCGGTGGGAATGGTGTGTCCGATAAGGGAAAAATGAAGGGATTTAAGCGAGTAGAACAATTGTTCGGACGCCCGAACGATTGGTAAACGTCCGATTGTAGAGGAACAGATGGCTGATACACTATGTTGTGCATCTGAAAGAATGTCCGATGGTGATAATCGTCCGTAAGAATTTCTAGATAGTTTGAAGAGTTAGAGTTGAAGTTCGGACGATTGGAAGCTTCCGAGGTAAAAGAGAGGGGTTCAGACATTCATGTTCGTCCGAAAGAGCGGATACCTTAGGACGTATATTTTCGTCTGAAAGCATAATTTATACTACAGTTATGAAATCAATAATGCCCAAACTAGTTTTGAGAAATTCAAAACGATCTAAAAGCAAGGGTTTTGTACATAGAAATTCAACACAAATTTCCTTTTTGCACACAAGATCTCTAATAAAGTGGTGCTTGACATCAATGTGTTTGGTTCTATTATGAAAGACACGATTTTTAATGAGATTAATTGCACTAGTATTATTGCATATTATAGGCACACAATAAAAAATAGCACCAAAATCTTTTAAAGTATGTTTCATCCAAAGAAGTTGAGCACAACAATTTCCAGCAGCAATATATTCAGCTTTCGCCGTAGATAGGGAAATAGAATTTTGCTTCTTGCTAAACCAGGACACCAAGCAATTACCCAAAAAGTGACACATACCACTAGTACTTTTCCTATTAATTTTACAACCAACAAAATCAGCATCGAAATAATTAATTAAATCAAAATTAGTGAATTTAGGACACCAAAGGCCAAAATCCATCGTCCCTTTCAAGTATATCTAAAATTCTTTTTACCGCAATTAAATGTGATTCTTTAGGACAAGATTGAAATCTAGCACATAGACGAACAACAAACATAATATCCTGTCTAATAGCTGTCACATAAAGCAGGTTTTCGATCATACCTCGAGAGTGTTTTTCATCAACACTATTACCTTCTTCATCTTTGTCAAGTTTGGTTGAAGTACACATTGGTGTTCCGACTTGTTTGCAATCTTCCATCTCAAAGCGCTTGAGTAGCTCCTTTTTGTACTTGATTTGTATAATGAACGTTCCTTCTTTTGTTTGGTGAACTTGAAGTCCAAGGAAGAATTGTAATTCTCCCATCATACTCATTTCAAATTCCTTTTACATTAAACACGAGAATTCCTTCCACAAGCTTTCATTAGTTGGTCCAAAAATAATATCATCAACATATATCTGAACAATCGACAAACCATTAAGATTAGTTTTGGTGAAGAAAGTGGAATCAACAACACCTCTTTTAAAACTATTTTCACTTCAAAAAGCCACTTAGCCTTTCATACCAGGCTCTGGGAGCTTGTTTCAATCCTTATAAAGCTTTTGAAAGTTTGAAATCATGATTTGGAAAATCTTTATTTTCAAAACCAGGGGGTTGTTCAATAAAAATTTCTTGATCAATGAAGCAATTTAAAAAAGCACTTTTGACGTCCATTTGAAATAATTTGAAATTGTTAAAGCATGCATATGCAAGAAACATACGAATAGATTCTAAACGACCAACGGGTGCAAAGGTTTCATCAAAGTCAATCCCTTCTTCTTGAGCATACCGCTTTGCAACAAGTCTAGCTTTATTTCTAGTAATCTCACCTTTATCATTTAGTTTGTTTCTAAAAACCCATTTTGTTCTTATCATGGGATGAGTTGAAAGTCTTTCAACCAATGTCCACACGTTATTTTTCTCGAATTGGCTAAGTTCCTCTTGCATAGCAAAAATCCAAGATTCATCATTCAATGCATCATCCACACGTTTTCAATGTGTGATACAGGAAAGAAAGTAAGGCACAATTATTATTCAAAGGTTTATGAGAACAAGTTTTTACCCCATCGGATGGATCACCTATTATCAACTCTTGAGGGTGACTTGAGACAAATCTCCATGCTCTTGGAAGATCTTTTGGAGAATCTTCATTCTTTTCTCATTCTTCATCCAAGTGATGAATGTCTTCCTTATTGCTTGTCTTGGTCTCTTGATGTTCTTCATGTATAGTGAGCTTCTCAAGTTCCTTTCGTTTACCTACATCTTCATCTTCAAAAACATTCCTGGAAATAATATCATTAGCCTCATCAAACGTAACATACAAAACTTATTCAATTGAAAAAGTTCTTCAATTGTATACTTGGTATGCTTTCTTGTCACTAGAATATCCTAAGAAAATTCCTTCATCCGATTTTTTGTCAAAATTTTCAAGATTTTCTTTGATTTTTAAAATAAAGCATTTACAACCAAAAATTTTGAAATAGCACACAACGGGTTTTTTGCAAAATAGGAGTGTCATAAGATGTTTTATTTAAAATAGGTCTCAAAAGAACTCGATTCATAAGATAACAAGCCGTGTTAATGGCTTCGGCCCAAAAATATTTTGGTAAATCACATGCACTGATCATCGTTCTAGCGGCCTTTTGAAGTGTTCTATTTTTTCTTTCAACAACACCATTTTGTTGACGTACTTTAACAACCGAAAATTCATGTGCAATACCATTGATGACAAAATTTGAAAAATCTCCAAATTTATATTCAGTTCCATTATTACTTCTCAAATGAACAATTTTCAAATTCAGCAAATTTTCTATTTTAGAAAACAATTTTATGAAATTTTCTATGGCTTCATTTTTGTGAATAAGAAATATTATCCAAGTATACCTAGAATAGTCATCAACAATTACAAAAGCATATTTACTAACACCAAGACTAGCATGTTGAGTTGGACCAACAAGTCCAGATGCAATAATTCTAAAGGTTTGGTGGTCGACACACAATTTTTTTGGTTTAAACGAAACTTTGACTTGTTTAACAAATTGGCATGCCTCACAAATTTTGTTTTTAACAAACTTTAGTTTTGGCAAACCTCTTACCAACTCCTTTTTAGCAAGATTTTCATCCATGTTGAAATGACGAAGCCTTCTATGCCAAAGCCAAGGATCATCTATGGAAGCGGTTAGACAATTTACATTGCTACTACTAAAGTTATCAAGATAAATCACATATACATCATTGTGCCTAAAGCCTTAAATAAAACAGAAAAATTCTTATCAAGAATAAAACATTCATACTTGGTGAAGAATACATATAGATTTTTATCACATAGTTGGCTCACACTTAAGAGATTGTAATTCAAATTGTCAAGTTGGAGCACATTTTTAATTTAAGTCTCACCATTTTTACCTACATCATCAATGCCAATTGATTTTGCTTTCATGTTATCCCCAAAAGTCACCTCTCTGCTATTTTTGGATGAGTTTGGTGAAGAGAGATGTATCACCCGTTATATGTCTTCGAGAGCACCCACTATCTATGAACCATTTCACATTTTTGGTGATATTCATTACCTACACAAGAAATTAAGTGATAACTTTTGGTACCCACATTTTCTTGGGTCCATAAGATTTAGTTAAATGACTACAAATCCATACTCATTCCAAGTTTTTCATTTCTCTTGACATAGCAATTGTTTTTCACATGTGCATATTGTTGGCAATAGTTGCAAATAATGTTCTTATTTAATATAGAGAAGATTTCGATTTTACAAAATACAAATCATCCCTTCTAAAAGTGACAAAGTTCTTGTTGACCAATACATTTCTATTCTTTTTCATATCAACAACATTCTCCTTTTTTCTATGCAAGAGAACATTTAAATCATCCAATATTTTCTTCAAGGAAGCTTGTTCTTCCTTGATCCCTATTTTCACATGCGTTCTTTTCTTCAAATCAGCATTGTCTTGTGATAGCCTATTGTTTTCATTCAGAAGTTTAGAGTTAGCATTCAATAAAGCATTTGATGATTTTTTTACTAACTCCTTATTTCTAGCATATGATTCCTTTATGCTATCATGAAATTTTAAAATGAAGGCTTCAAGATCATTATCATCATTTTCATCAATAGAATCATAGGTAGAAGTTACCTCATCATCACCAATGGCCATAAAGGCCATTTGTGCCAATTCCATCTCTTCTTCAACTTCTCCTTCAGAGTTGCAATCATCCCAAGTGATTTGAAAGTTATTGAAGCGAGGTTTTCTCCCTTCCTTCTTCTTCTTGGAGGGACACTCATTTGCAAAGTGTTCGGGTTGACCACATTCAAAGCATTTTTCATTTTGCTTCTTAATTTCCATCTTGGTCTTTCCTTTGAAATTATTTAAGTTGCTTGCTCCTCCTTTTCTCATTCTCCGTTTATTGATGTAGTGTTTGTGGAATCCTTTAGTGATGAGTGGAATATCACCTTCATCAAGATCTTTATTAACTAAATGGATAGAGGAACTTTCATCTTCTTCATGAGAGGTCTAATTCAAGGCTATGCTTCTTTTCGGTCTTGCTTCCTCATCATACACCACTTTGGCTTTGATCGTCAATTCATATGAAATAAGAGAATTTATCAATGACTCAATGGGTATGGAATTTAAGTTCTTTGGTTCCTCTATAGCAATAATCTTTGGCTTCCATTCTTTGGGGAGAGCATTTTTTCTATTTGTCTCTCCCAAAAAATATTCCTTCCCCAAGACTTCAAGATTGTTGATGATATCATTGAATCTAGAAAACATTTTATCAATGTTTTCATGTGGCTCCATCTTGAAGGATTCATACTTAGCAACAAGTAGAGATTTCTTTTTTCTCTAACATCATCGCTTCCTTCATGAATATCCTTTAATTTGTCCCAGATTTCTTTGGCTGAAACGCATCCTTGACACGAGTTGATTTGTTAGCATCCAAGGCATTGTATACAGATGCATAGCTTTGGCATTTAAGGTCAGATTTTCCTTATCTTGTGGAGTGAGCTCATCCCTTGTTTTTTATTTTCTCTCTCTTCTTCTATTTGTATGATCATCAACAATGGTGGCTTCGAAAGGACCATTATTTACCACATATCACAAGTCAATATCAATAGATTGCAAAAAGATTTTCATTCTATCTTTCCAACTAATAAAGTTTACCCCATTAAACATAGGGGGTCTAGTGATAGATTGACCTTCAAAGAAAAGAGTAGTATTGGTTGCCATAAGGGATCTTTGCTCAAATACAATTTAAGCAAAATAAAGAGACCAAAGCTCTTATGCCATTTGTTGGTTCCAAAGCAACCTAAGAGGGAAGGTGAATTAGGTTTCTAAAAATTAACTTGAAAATAATGCTCAATTCAAATTTCTTGCACTTGACAATTATGATGATAAAAATATAAGCAATTAAATATAAAATGAATAGAATGAATTAAGAGAAAGATTAAACAAACAACATATCCAAGCTAGCTAGCTTGGAGTAGTCATCCACTAAGATGCTCCTTCAAATTTGGTTAGCCAATAATCTCAACTAAACAAAGTAGTATAAAAAGTAGGATCACTCTTCCTCACACTACTTCTCTTTAGTTGAGCCAAGGATTTTACACTAAGCCTCACTTTTGTACAAGATTATCACTCCACTTAGTATGTTTTGAATAGCACTCTTAAGTACACACTAATACAATATCACTAAATAGCTAATTTGCACTCAAATTGCCTTTCTATTTGCTTGTATTCAATGTATAAGTTGATAAAACATAATACAAAAGGGTTGGTATTTGTAGGTGTAATAAATCAGCTCCCAACCAACTCCTAACGACTAGATAATAAATGTTGAAATAACTAGCCGTTATGAGTTTTCGACGTCCGAGGTTATTATTGAGCATTCGAACAATTGTCCGATTTGAAGTATCAAAGAGTTGAGGATGCCGTTCGAACGTCCGAGATTGCATCCGTTCCTTCATCCGAACCAGGTATGTTTCAATCATCAGACGGTGTAGTGTGTCTAAAAGGTTTGGTGCTTAATCAGGGATGCTTTTCTTCCGGCTGAGACATTTAGGCTCATCCGATATAATTTTCTTTGGAAAGCTAGATGCGTCTATTGCAGGTGCCTCAAAATCTTGCCTCTGCCTGACCTTTTGGACGGTGAATTGCGTCTGACATAAATTTGTTCGGACGAGCTTGTGCATCCTTTGTTGGTGCTCCAAATTCTTGCTTCCTGCCTGATCGTTCGGACGGTGCATTACGTTTGTGGTAATCTTGTTCAGACGGGCTTGTACGTCCGAGAAACATAGTGTCGTTCAGACAATGTACTTTGTCTGAAAAAGTAAGAGCAAATAAACTAGAATTCCTATACCGCTCAAGTTAAGATTGTTAGATTACATTTGTCATCATCAAAACCAAGGTTTCAAGTCATCAGGAAGTATCGGAGGGATAGACAGATAAACCACAAGTTCCTGCAAGGGTGTATGCGATTGATAAGAAAGATGTGCTGAAACCTCCAATATGGTTGAAGGTATGATCCCTATATTTCATCGATTAGCTAGAATTTTAATAGTCATCCTAGATCCACACATTCTTTTATGAGACCTAATTCTATGCATGATGTTGGTGTGCAAGTAGAAAAGTTACCTTATCAGTTAGAAGTTAATACCTCAATGAGAAATCATGTGATAGTTACAGATTTATCTGATAAGAATTGTGATGTCCAAGTCAATGGAAGAAAGTTTCCAACAGATCTAATATCTTTGCCTATTCAAGGCTATGATGTTATTTTAGGGATGGACTGGTTATCCAAGTATCATGCCCAACTAGATTGTAGAACAAGGGTTATCAAGTTTTGCATGCTGGGAAACCCATTTTAGAATTTGATACACAAAGAATGATGGATGCTACTGCACTTATTTCGGGTACACGTGCTAGAAAATTATTATTGAAAGGAGCCAATGGATTTCTAGCTTACCTAATTAACAAGCCCATGGATAAGGTTAAAATAGAGGAAATACCCGTTGTGAAGGACTATCCTGATGTTTTTCCTGAGGAATTAACCTTCCTACCCCTAGTCAAAAGAGAAATTGAGTTTGTAATTGAATTGATACCCGGATCGGCTTTGATTGTATGGCCCCGACAGAGCTAAAGAAGTTGAAAACACAGTTACAAGATCTATTATAACGGGGAATTATTTAACCTAGTATATGTCACCATAGGGTGCACCTATGTTGTTTGTGAAGAAAAAGGGTGGAACCTTGAGGTTATGTGATATGGGTTGATGCCCAGGGTATGTAGAACTTAGTCACAAACGTAGGGTTTATATGCACAAGCGAAAGGTAGTTGTTAATAGACCTCCTTGATTAGCCACAAGGCAATCTTTTAACTATGAGCAAGGAATTGATCCAAAGCCTAATTGGCTCTTATCACTACATCCAGACACTTAGGTAACCTCAAGTGTTCAATCTATAGCCCCAACTGGATTCCTAGTCTAGACAAGACTAAAGAGAATCTAAAATTCTAATTCACTCGTATGAGAGGAAAAAGAAAAACTGAAATCTTATTGCCAAAATTCATTCTTCAATTGTGTACAAGACCCCTCTATTTATAGTTGAGGGTGGAGGATTCTAGGACTAAATTATTCAATGTGGGATAGCTAGTTTTAATAGTTGGTATATAGCTTTTGCTCCCTTAGGGCTTGTACCTTGGTTTGAGTAGTCCTATGAAAAAGTTAAACTCGTCTAGCAACGGATGCGTATGGCTCAAAGTCGACAGAAAAGTTATTCAGAAAATAGGAGAAAAGACTTAGATTTTGAAGTTGGCGACCAGGTGTGCTCAAGATCTCACCGCAGAAGACATTAATCAAGCACAAGAAAGGTGGAAAGTTGAGCCCTAGGTATGTGGGACCATTCGCCATATCACAACGGATTGGAAAAGTTGCCTATCGATTGAATCTACCACCAAACCTGTCAAAAATACATAATGTTTTCCATGTTTCGCTATTGAAGAAATATTCTCCAGATCCTCAACACATTTTACATCATGAAGAGCTAGAGTTTCAAGATGATCTTTCATTTGAGGAGAAACCAATACAAGTAATTGATCGTCAAGATAAAAGTATTGAGGACCAAGGAGATTCCTTTGCTTAAAGTGCTTCGGAGATATCATGGAGTGGAGGAAGCAACTTGGGAACTAGAGGGCGAAGTGCGAATGAAATACCCTGAACTTTTTAATCTTTAATGACAGAATTTTGAGGAAGAAATTCTTTTAAGGAGGGAGGGTTGTGACGATATATATAAATTAAGTTGGTTGCATATTATTTATTATGTGTGAATACATGAATTCCCCATCTATAAGCTGGTTTGGTATTTTAAACATAGTTAGTTCCTAACTAAACATTCGGGGAGAAAAGTGGAATTTTTGGAGAATTGTGGGAAAGGGGCTGAATTGTAATAATTTTAAATTAGAAAAAAAAATAGTAATAAAATAAATAAATGGGAAATGCACCAAAGCAAACTAAAGGAAAAAAGATTGAAGCATGGCATGGCTAGAATTTGGCTTGAGGTGGCAGGAACTTGAGGTGTTTCTCAACTAGCTTGTTTACTAACCACATGCCACCTATACTCTAAGCTAGTGGTGACTTATGGCTTGATTTTTCTTACTAAAATACTTGAAATAGCCAATCATCTAAGAAAACACAAAGAAATAGAGAGAGAGATAGCCGTGAGGAAGAACAAGAATAGAGAGAAAGAAATAGCAGCCAAGAAGAAGAAGAAGGAGAAAGATTAGCAGTAGATAAGGGGTAATTTCTTGATCATTTTTAGGCTGAGATTGATTTGTTTAAGTTCCCTTTTACACTAAAATTTTCCTTAGTTGAACAATTAATTGTGTATAACCTTGTAAAATTTAGTGGGTTGCTGGAATAAACTATAGAGTTCTATTCTTTTTTTTGGCAAAGTTTTGATCCATGTTTAACCAATTGGGTGTTCTATGTCTAAAAGTAATACATGTAGAGTTGTATTAACACAATTTAAGGCCTTAATCATAGAGTTGTACTTGCTGCTGAAATGAATTTCTAGATTAGTATAACCTTAATTAACAAGCTAATACAGCTGTATTATTAGAAACGAGATTTTTCCTGTGTATGCTTTGTATAACATGAAAATTAGGCTATCTTATAGGCCGTTAAATTTCTGGCAGATTGTAAATTGTAGAGGTTAACACCTTAATTTGCCTCTAAATAACCTATTAGTACCTTCTAAATGCTGGTTTGAGTTTGTTATTAATAAGCATGGTTTTGTGGCTATTTCAAGAGTAAAATTTTAGGAATTTTAAATAGTTTCATCTTGTATTTGATTATGTGGATTCATGTGTTGTGCTGCACTACACATAGATATATACCAAGTTTAGTAAAATTATAACCAGGGAGGTATAAGGGCTGTTATTTATACACTTGATAACCAAACGTTAACAAACAAGTTAAATATGGTTATAGTTGAGTTCTATGTAGACATATGCCATATATAACCTGAATTTGTGTTAGTTTGTACACAATTAAGTTCTGGAAAGGTTGGAACACATAGAGAGAAATCTTCTTAATTTGTTACTTGCTCTTACAGATTATCATGTAAACTTTAATTCTATTAAACCCTAATTTTGGCAGTTCCATGGACTATTTTAGGGGGGATAGGTATGGGTTGCTTAGGAATAGGTATAATTATGGTTAGTATAGAGGTTGTTTTGCGCAGTTTGAAAAAAATGACACAAACCTACAGATATCAAAATTGTAAGCTACCTGTACATTTCAACATACTAATTAGGTAGTCTAACTAATGAATTCTTGGGTTTAGGGGTTGTTTAGCTTGGATAGATTAACCTAATAGCTAGCAAGCTGTGAATTAGAATAAAAAACTTAAACTAGCCATGTCTTACATATTTGTGTGTAATTTGCTACATCATGGTATAATTTAGGTATGTGTTCTTTTATTCCTAATTTCCATAAGAAAAATGACCTGAATTTAGTATATATGGTTAATTGAGTAGGTTAAAGAATAATAAAGAAGTTCTTGTGTAAACTACTACCAAAAGATTAGTGTTCTTAGTTTTAGTTTTAATAAATGTATAGTCCATATAAAACTTAATGATATTGCTGGAGATTTTGCTGACTTTATGTGTTAATTGATTACTTGAGTTATAGATACAAGGAACTTCTCGAACATGTGAAAAAAAATTTACTTGTGCATGAAGTACTTCTGGTTGTGTGTTTTATCGCACCGGGAGGAACTGGGCCCTTGCCATATTTTGGCTAGACACGTCGAACCAGTAGTGGACTTGGTCGAAACAGTTTACCTACTATGGATTTGCAACCCTAACACCTTGGACAGGATGATCGTCGATGTTTTGGGCGTGTGATTTTCTTTCGGTACTCTCGAGTTTACCTATCTTGTGTGGCCACTTGGAGTTGAGTTATTGCTGGGGGTTTATTATTTGGAGGGATTTATTCAAATCTGGAGCTCACTTACATCTTGGTGAACAAGGGACGGTCTCAAATCGAGGCCAACCATATCCACCCTTATGTGAATACTTTGCTCTACATGTTTTATTTGTTTTTTTTCACTGCCTTGTATTTTATATTTTTTGGTGTTTGGATTTGTTTTTTTTTCTGTGGGACTTACTGGGCGTAAGCTCATATTATTTTACAACTTGTTTCTCCTTACAGAGTCGAGGATCTTGTGAGAAGAACATAGGTTTGATAAGAAGTCCTGTGCGGTGCTTAGTTGTGTATATTGACATAGTTAGTAGCGTAACGTATGTAAGTTCCAGTCTGTGGTTGACGGTTTGTAAGTTTGTATTAAAATATGAGATGTATTTGTTTATGTTTTGGAAGTCGGGTGGCGTGTATTAAATATTAAGTTTGTTTTAAGATATATGTAAAGCTTAGGTTTGGATTTTAAGTCTTGATTTATTAATGTGGTTTTATTATTTAGTCTTGGCGAGAGCTACGCAGGCGCTCAATTGGGTCTTAAGGTTTAGAGACCTAGTTGGAGCGTTTCAAGATCTATGCTAATTTTTAGAAAATGATGATGGAATTTTTTTTGCATGAGGGGTTAAAGTTCTATGCACACATGAATCTTTAAAGGCTCTTATTTTTTGGCTTAGGAAAAATAGATAATGATGGTTTGTTACATTGTCAAAATCATTTTAAACCAGCAATATAATGGCTAAAATTGTTGCAACGTTCTTAATTTAACTTGGAAGAAAGCACAAAATGTTTCAAGAACAAAAATTTCATTTCCAAATAGTTATTTGGGCCCTATTGCAAAAATTTGGTTCAATTTCATAAAGACTAGCTTAATTCCAACTAGTCATACCACACACATCGTCGTTGATAGAGTTGTATTGCTATTTTGTCTTCTTGAAGGGTATTTAATTGATATTGGTCGTGCCATTCATGCTCAAATTTTGTGTATGGCCAAAACCAAGAGTAAGGGATTATGGTTCCCTTGCTTAATCACCCAACTATGTCTATGCAGGTGTAAATTGGAATGAAGCAATGGACACGAAAGTCTTAATGGAAGACCCATTGATGGACGATCTATAACGAGAAAGCTTCCAAAGGAAGAAAGGAAAGCCAAAGGTAGTGGGTGCAATCTCTAGTAAATCCACAAGTTCAATTCATCATATGGATGATGGTTATTAAGGTTAGAGATACAATTGGAGCATCAACAACAATACATAAAGGCCATGGGCAGGTTGATAACATACATAGGCAAGGCCTTTAGGGTTGACATGAACGAAGCTTCACCTCTACCCAGGACACCTTCATTTGATGAGGGTGATGAAGAAGACGATGATAATGGTAGTGATGTAGAAGATGAGAAAGATTCTATGAGTGAGGATGATGATGAGGATGAGGAGTAAAAGCCACTCATGGATATCAAGGGAATGTTTATTTTTTTATTATACCCTTGTGTTTTTGTTAATTTTCTCTGTGTGCTAAACATTAGGTACAATGTTTCATTTCAAGTTGGAGGGTGTGTTTGTGTTTGGTGGTTTGATTGTGAACATGTGTTATGTGTTAAGAATGATTGATTTATTTGTTTCCATCTTTGGTGGGACAATTTTTCATCTTCGGTGGTGTTTTGTTTTTTCAATTTAAGACTTTATCATTGATGAGGATCTGACTGTATAAAAACTCCCTAGCTATCGGATGGCTGCCTTTAGGATTTCTTTACCCTCTTTTCCTAAATGTTGTAGAGGCTAAACCAAAAGATTTTCCTTTTTAGTGTCATGATTGAGTTCATTGATTTTTGCAATACATGTCAAGGATTTAAAAATATTTCAAAGTGGAACTAATCTGGTTCGAATTTATGGATTAAAAATGCATATAAGTTTTTTATTGCTCTTTCAATCCTTTGAGTTATGAAGTTTTATAACTATACACTTAAATATATTCCCTTGAATGAGGATGTGAAAGTGAGGTGATTTTTTATGAGCGTTAATCATGATTACCTTGTGATATTTGTTTTGCTTGTGACATTCGTTGGAATTAAGTGTGATTTATATGCTTGCGAAGTATGAGTGAATTTTATACCAAGGAAATTATTTAGGCAAGTTCTTTGGACCGTTTGAGTCAACCAGCCAACGTAATCGTCATTTTTTATGCTTAGTGTCTCCTTTAGAGCCTTATAAGCCTTGATTCTTTGTTCAACCGTACTATTTTAGCCAATTTACTTCTTTTTATTTTATCTTCCTTTCTGCCCATCTTCTCAGTAGTTAGTGTTGGTGGAGTACAACATCGATACTATGTGGGTATTGTCATGGATAGTTGGGAAGGACATGAGTAGTGTTTGTTGGTGAAAAGGTCATATTTAAGACTTTATCATTTCTAATAATCCCCTATGTTTTGCACTATTTTATTGTACAAAAAACTGAAAAACAAAAGATGTCGAAAAAGATGAGAAAAAAAGCGAAAAAAAAGAACAAAAAGAAAAAAAGAAATAAAAGAAGGATAATTCCTTCTAAGTTTGTTTAAACTGTTTTGAATAAAAGAAGGAAAATTCCTTCTAAGTTGCAATAAAGAAGATGCATCTTTACCTTCGAAAGTGTAGTTAGTTAAATGCTATTGTTTTTGGGGGATGTCTTATTGGAATGCTGGTCAAAGTTAGGACTTTCACTAAGGTATATAAGGTGATTTTAACTATTTTTATCTAAATATATCCTACCTTTATCCCTTAGCATACGTTACGAGCTCTAAAAACCTACTTGATCCTTAGTTTGAGTTCATTTGTATTAGTGACTGTTTTGTGTGCTTAAAAATATCTTCCAACATGTTTGTCCCTTGTTGAACTTATGCTCAATGGGTTTTTCATTGATTAGTGAGTGACATCTGCCTTCATGGGTAGACAGTAACACTTTCATGATGATGATTTGGGGTTTATTAGCGATGTTCTTTTATATACATATTGAATTCGCATATCTTCTTGTTTAGTTTTACCTTTGTTAAGATAGTTGATATGTTGAAGAAAGTTAATGTTCTTGAATGTGTTTATGTGCTTTTGTTTTGTTTTACTTGAGACGAGTAGAAGTTCATGTTGGGAGATGTGTTGCTCTCTAAAAGAGAGTATTTTCATGTCCTTTTAGCTTAGCTTTTGTTCGTAATTTGAGGGTTTGCACTAGTAAAGTAGGGTATTTTCCAAATTTTACACCTCAAGTCCACAAATTAGGTTTTTATTGTTTTATGTAAAAAATGTATACTTATACCCTTAAAATGTGTTTTTGTAGTTTTTATTTGCTATGGAGGTCAAATAAGGTGAAAACAAAGCAAAACGTGTTAGAACGGAGAAGACTAGGCATTCGTAGTGAGAGCTGGGTATTGCTAGTGCCTAGAAGGGTGCTAGGGGTGTCCATCCACTACCCTCTGGGGACTACTAGTTCCCAATAGGTTGGCAGGGGTGCCCAGCCTTTTGCACTAGCAATTTTTGACAGGTTTAAATGATTTGACTCTTGATTTTGGATTTTTTTTACCTATTTTTGTGTAAACCCTAATAAGCAGTATATAAAGGTTATGTTAGGTTAATAATTAGGAGATTTAGACATAGAAAGAGAGTAGTAGTCGACAGAAAATATTAGATAGTTGCAAACAAGAGAAATCAACACAAAAGCAATTGTTGGTGAAGAAGAGCAAGGGAGAAGAAGAGAAGATTTAGCTTGACAACCCTATTTTTTCATTCTCTTCTCTATTTCTTGTTTTCAATGCTATTCACTTTTGTAATTGAATCTTGTTTTATATCAAATGGTCAGATGATGCACTAAACCCTAAATCTAGTTTCTCATTCATAACTTGCCACGAATCTCAATTGATTTGATTTATTTTGTCCATGATAATGATCTTATGCTTGATTTTCTTAATTAGATGGTATTAAATTTTTTTATAATCTTGATCAACTTATAAATTGCTTGTAACCCTAATTTTGAAATCAAAAGATAAGCTCTTTTGGTAAAGAATTGGTCTAATTTAGTCTTTGTTCAGAAGTTCTATTGGGAAGGATGGACTTTTTGTGAATACGGATTGAAATATACCTATTTATCTTAGGTAGTCCTATGGAGTGCTCATCTATGCATTAATCTTGGTTCAAACTCACATAGAAATATAGTGAATTGGCTTGATTCAGCAGATTTGTGATGAGAAGTCAAAAGATAACTCAGAATGACTTAAGACTCTAGACTAGTAAAAGGCATAAGTGAATCAAGAATTGATAGAAGTAATAAACGGATCAATTGAGGGGATTGGTAAGGGACGAGTGAATCTTAGACAACTCAATTATCAACTTTCTCTAATCTTTTACTCTAATTATTGCATTGTTTTTATTCAGTGTTTTTATTATTATTACTCTATTATTTCTTAGTTTAGATAGGATCAAAAGTGTGACGTTTAGTTGCTCAAAAGAGTGCAAGCCCAGCTTTGATCGGAACGCTACTCTACTCATCATTATATTACTAGTTCGATACATATGCTTGCGTAATTCGTGAGTCATGTATAGTAACAATCCGCATAGACTGAATGCTTTTCATATAAAAGATTTAATTTTGAAAGTATCATGAAAGAAAAAAATTGAAAATCAGGACTTTTAGCATGAAGTGTGTCGCAACTGGTAAAAATTGATTGCAAAAAGTTATGGTCAGTATGTAGAAATTTTGATGAATATTTGGTTTTATTTTTAATTATTTAAATTATTTTAAACCCACCTCTCTTCCTTCCCCTTGCTAACTTAAACCCGTTACTAATAAATCATAAGAGAAGCATCTTATTACCTATGTTGCACTTTGTTGTCTTACTGATTTGAAATACATGTATGTTTATCACGATTCACATGTATTCTTCACCAAATATGTCGATCAAAATATTGAAAATGCAACAATTAATAGTGCTAAAAAAACTTCATATTTAAGAGATGTAAAGGAAAAATATTGAACAAAAATGATTAGAAAAATTAATCAAGAAATAAAACAAAGAAATTGAACCACTTGGTTAAATGTCTGAGCTTTATAGACCAACATATATAGTGACACACAAATATATGTTTTAGCACTTGTAACTTAAATAATATTACAGTATTATGCATAGTTGTAAGAATTTTTAGTGATTGAATTGTGACATGACACGTTAAATATATAGTTATAAAATTCAACAAATATCTAACTCTACCATTAACAAGATAATGCACCGCAAATGTACGGGGTCAAATACTATATAATGAAAGTAGAGGTCGAACCCATAAGGATTGGTTTAATAAGTTCCGGTTCTTTGGCTTGAACGCTATTTAAAGAATTGAAAAGACGAGAGAGATTTTGATAAACTAGGAATAAAGATTTTAACTAATGGAAACAATGGATTAGGGTTAGACTAGCCAATTCCCAGTTTTGGTTAACTCATTCAATTAATTGGTCCAATTGTAATGTATGAAAGTTCAATTCTCAATTATCAACCCAACCCCGATTCCTTGCGCAATTGGGTCCTATCAAATTAATTAACTAGAGGTAAATTCCTCTATGTCCTAGATTAATCAACTCGAGTCTTATCTATATGGAATTATCATGAACTAACTAATTAATCCCATCACTTTGATCTTGAGTTAAATTAGATGTGTATATTAGCACAGATCCATGACGAAGGATCAACTTCTGTTTCACCTCTTGGCCAACCTAACATAAAACTATAGTTAGCTTATCTCTAGAATTGTCAATTTGTGTCAATTTTTACCCAATTATTATGATTATTCCAATTGATGATCAAGTTAGTCATCATCTAATGAAATTTCCATCATTCAGCCTTAATATTTAGAACATAAAAGAAAGTAGTCACACACAAGAAAATATTGACATCAAGTAAACTAGTCTAAACATTAATCTAGGCAAGCAAATACAGAAATCAATGATTGAAGGCGAACAACTAAAAAGCAATAAAACGGGAAGTCAATAGAATAATAAAGATCTAAAAAGGTTTAATAAAGATTGTCTAGTGAAGAATCAAGTTCTTGGTCCGAGGTTGTCAATCTTTAACCTCTTCCTCAACACTTCTTGAAAAAGGAAAAAAAACCCTAGTTTAATCTTTGTAATTCCCGAAGGGAAACTAAAAGACAACTTGTTTTTGAGATCCTAGAGATCGTTATTTACAGTTTGAAGGAGTTACAAAGTGCAATTACTAAATGTTCTGAATAAGCTTCAAAATGCACTAAAACAGGCCCAAAATAGACACTCAAAACTCTGAAGATCATCAAAATCGCATAGGCCCTCGGTCCAGTCGAACCAAGCACTAACTGTGCTTGATTTACCTTCATTCAAGCATAGACAGTGCTTGTGCTTCTAATCCAAGCACTGACTATGCTTGATTTTGCCTTGTCCAAATTGCAGTTAGCGATTGGCTTTTGATACTGTGCACGATTTTGCAGTTTTACCTCTAAAATCTTTGTCCAACTTCCAATTGATGCAGTGTTTGTTCCTCCATGACCCTAGAGGAAAAACACACCTTAATATCTATAATATATCTCTAAATTAACACAAACACTGACTAAACTATAAACAATAGACAAACAAGAACGTACAAAGAACACTAATTCTAAGAGGAATTTAGGTAAACAACCTAAACACAACTCTATACACATATATACATAAATATAAGTTAAATAAAATTACATAAAACATTAAACACTACAGTAATTAATGTATATTAACACATAGAAATAGAAATGCACCATAACAAACTCATAAAACCTAAAATCGCTGAAACTAGTGCCAAACCATATGAAAAAGAGTAGGAATTACCCTTTCTCAGGTTTATCAACACCCCCCAACTTGATGTTTTTCTAGTGCCAAGCAAAAAAAAAAAAAAAAAAAAACAAATAAACAAAACAAAAGACTGAAGACAAACATGACTACACATGGATAAAGGAATGGCGATACTAAAATTGGATTGAAGAAATTGGCTAATAAGCCCAATCCGAAATCTAGCCAACCACATGAAACTTACATCACACAAGTGTACACACCAAAACACCCACATGGATCCATGTCAAGAAGACCTTCTGAAAAGACAAATTCAAGAACTCAAATTAACTAATATAGGCCACATAACGCAAACTACTTTGACTTCCCACAACCAACCTTAAAATTCTCAAGTTCAAGACCATACAACCATCAATAGGGGAGAAAAAGATTAGAAGACGCCTTATAATAATAAGCAAGAAAATGCCACATATCAGAAAAGCATTACAAAACTATTAAAATTATTTAACTTAGAACGACAACACAACCTTTTGATAATCCTTTATGGCCACCTTTTCTTCAGCTCATCTTTTATTTTGGCTCAAGAAGACACATTTTCACATAAGCAACCTTATATTATTCCTTTCTTACCATGCCCACATATTTTCTGACAAAGCAAGCCATTTTTTTATATACACTGGAGCACTTAAGGAACTAGCCATGAAAGAATGGGTTGTAATCACTTTAAGACTTAAACAACTATAATAGAACCAAATAATTTGCCGTGCACTAACACACATATGAACAAGTAAAGGACTACCTCATATCAAACTCTATCCCTATCAACAAATCATAAGAAACGATCTCAACAACTTTCAAATAAGTATTATCAATTAAAATAAATTTACACAACTCCTCTCTAATATCATTGAGATCAAATATTAATTTTCAAGAAAGAAAATTACTTGACACAAATTCGAGTTTTTACCTATTTAAGGAAAAATGTGCAACATGGAATCACGTGATTCAAAAATACCTAGTTATTATGTGAATGACAATTAACATCAACTTAGATAATAATGTGATTCCACCATAATATCACAAAACAGTTATCATGGACAACAAAATACAAAACCTAGCATAGAAAATACAAAATCTTTTTGTTTAACCCTCTACAGTACTTCAGGCAAAGAGGGTATAGATATCCTGAAGGTTACTGTTTGGTAGCTAGGGAGTCTTTTAAGCAGTCCGATCCACAAAATTGAAACTCTCTACTGCTCAGGCACTAAATAAAAAAAAGAAATTTTTTTGGATTTTTAGAAAAATTTTCTCAAGTTTTTTTTTTTTTTTTCAAAACAAAAACTTACCCTAAAACACAAAACATCACATAAAGATATAAACATAGCTAAACATAACAAACTAATTTTAATATACTTGGATAATCAAGACTCTATAAGATGAGGAATAATATTATTAATTACTTTCCAAAAGAGTTATTTACATGCATTTTAGTTTGGGTTTTATTCGGTTTCTGAGTTGCCTTGTTCAGTAACTAGTGGTATTTTGATAATTTTAGGGTTTTAGTGTTAAAATATTAGTTTATGTATTTTTTATTTTTAAATACACTTATTTATGTATTTTATGGTATTTTTATAGGTTTGGCATCAACCGGAAGTCAAATGAGACGAAAACAGAGCTAAACGACATGGCAAGGCATTAAAGCCTGGGTGTAGGTGCATCCACATGGTCTGAGCCGTGCCTAGGGACCGGTGCCCAGGCATGGGTGCACCTGAAGGACCTAAGCTGTGCGCTTGCTATGATAGCAATGTGTTGTTTCACGATTTTGAGAATTTTTAGGAATCTGTGTCTATGTTAGGCCCATAATAGTGCATTTCAAAGTGTATTCAAATAGCCTTTGTTTAAAATAACCACCCATAGGTTGAACCATTTCCTAGGTATGGACAGAAATATACCTGCTCGTCTTAGGACACAGAGTCAAATAGGGTTGCATCAATGCATTAGTTGGGGCTTTAATCCACATAGACATATAGTAGACTAGTCAAGATTAATAGATTTGCAATGTGTCTTAACCAAACTTTCAATTTATCATCGAACCCCTAGATTAGTAAACAACACAAGTAATTGATTGAACAATGAACTAAATTAGCATCCAATTAGATCGGTAAAGAATAAACCCTAGACATTTCATCATCTGAACTTTACTCTAAGTGCTTAGTTAGTTAGTTATTTAGTTATCTACTTTTATTATCAATTACATTATTCTGTGTTTAAATAGAACATTGTGTGTTATTTTGGTACTTAGTAGTACTTTTGTCAAGCATAGTCCTTGTGGGGATGGACTCTACTTATCACTTTATTACTTGTAATAATACATGTATTTGCATGTGTAAATTGTACAACAAGTTTTTGGCACCGTTGCCCAGAACTTTGTTCTCAACACTATGTTTTATTTTGCTAATATTAGATTAAGCATCTCGATTTCTAGTTTAGATGTCTGTTTTATTATTATTATTGTTGTTGTTGTTATTATTATTATTATTATCATTATTATTATTATGAATAAAAATTCGTGTCCATGTCAATTAAAGAAACTGCTTGTGCTTATGTTGATAATATGTACATAGAATTTGTAGTTCAATTAGAGGCATTAAATAAAAGGTTAGACAATGTATTGCAAGTGCGAAATACCAATAACTTTTGTGGTGGTAACCACCAGAGCAATGAATATCATGCAGGTAACACATATAGTTTTCCTAATGATTATTCTAATCATTCAATTCTTTCAACTGGTGTGTAAATTTGTATAATGATATATACAATCCAAGTTCGGAGAAGTATTCAGACTACTCATGCAAACCATATCAGTAGTACTATTCAAATCCACCTAATGATGTAATGTCATATCCAAATGATGCATGGTCTCATGTAGAAGAAAGGTCCAACCTTGAGAAAATGATAACAAGATATTTTGAATCAAATGTAATGAAGACAAGGTTGAGGAGTCTAAATGAGACATTAAGTATTCACGATAAGGCAATACATACTATGGAGGAGCATAATGGACAACTTGCTATTGTAACATAAGAAATGTCACCAATGATACCACTATTCAATGACAATATCCCAGAAGAACAGGTATGGATTGCATTCTAGGAACGTATAAAGCCAATCACAAGTGTTAATTCATACGCTGATATGGATGAGAAGGGTACATCTAAGTATTAGAGTCAAGCAAGACATCATGGACTATAAAGTAAACGAATCGTATGATGTTGATGTCTCTCTTGTGGACAAATTGGCTAGTGGCTATGAATTTGAAGATACTTCACCTATACCTGTATTTCAAGAGCCATACTTTGCTAAGGAAGTTTAGGCAAACCAAATGAAGCCACAGTTTGTCAAGGAGATATCCTTATATACTATGGGGACGGAGGTAATGGAATACTATGGGGATGCTGAAAAAACACTTGATATGACCATTTATAAGATAGCAAAGCCGCCTTGTCTTTGTTCTGATGCTTCCCAATGGACGATGGGTGCACATTATATGAAGATTCTTAAACTACCTTGGAGTCATGAGGGAAGTATTCTATGTCTTTAAATTTTTGATTTCTTCCATTATTGTTTGGTTGTGTTTTGGCATAAGTATTCGTATTATTTATAGTTTTTGTTTGTCATGGTGTTTTGGTGGTGTGCCGTATTTGTTTTTCTTTTGTGTTTTACGCGTTTTGTCGGTATTGAGGATTTGACTATTTTTAAAAGACTCCCAAGCTACCGGATGGAAACCTTTAGGATTTCTATACCCTCTTTGTTTGAAGTATTGTAGAGGGTTAACCAAAATGATTTTCCATTTGTAGCAGTAGTTTTTGTATGTTCACAACTTTTATGATATGTGTTATGAGTTTAAATATGTTTCAAGGGAACTAAGTTTGTTAGAGTAAATGGATTGAAAGTATATATAAGATTTCTTTGCTCTTTGATCCCTTTAGAATTGTGGAACCATTACCACTATATATTTTAAATATATTCCCTTGAGTGAGGGTGTGAAAGTGAGCTAATTTTCAATGAGTCTTAATCATGATTACCTTGCTATATTTGTTTTTCTTGTGACATTCATTAGAATTGTGTGTAATTTGTTGCTTGTGAAGTATGAGTGAAGTTTAGACCATGGAAATGATTTAGACAAGTTCTTTGAACCGTTTGAGCCAAAAAACCAACCTAATGGACATTTTATCCCTGTTGTCCTTTTTTTAGCCTTATAAGTCGTATTTCTTTATTTAACCATTTTATTTGACTGATCTACTCTTTTATTTTATCCTTCTTTCTACTCATCACCTTAGTAGTTGGTGTTGGTTATATGCAACATCAATACTATGGGCATGATGTTATTTATGGTTGGGAAAGATATGTGTTGTGTTTGTTGGGAAAAAAAAGTCAATTTTATGGCTTTAACATTTGTAATAATCCCTGAAGTTTTGTAATGTTTTGTTGAAAGAAAGTTAAAGAAAAAAGAGAAAAGAAAAGTAAGAAAAAAATGACAATTCCTTCTAAGTGCTGTTAAATGTTATGAATAATGAAGGACAAATCCTTTTAAGTTGTAATAAAGAAGGTACATTTTTCCTTCGAAAATGACAATTGGTTAAATGTTACAGTTGTATAGGGGATGTTCTAGTGGATTTAGGTTCAAAGTATTCACTAGCATATCTAAGATGATATGAGCTACTTTTATCCAAATATATCCTACCTTTATCCCTTAGCCTATGTTTTAAGCTTTAAAGACCTACTTGATATTTGATTTGAATTCATTTGTATTAGTGAGCATTGTATGTGCTATTTTTTCCAACATGTTTGTCACTTGCTTAACTTTTGTTCAATGGGTTTTATATCAATTAGTAATAAAGTAATATCTGTTTTCATGTGTGAAGAGTTAACACTTTCATGATGATGATATGGGGGTTGACTAGCAATGTACTTTTATATACATGTTGAGCCCATTTCTACAAAATACAGTTGTTAATTTTCCTTGTTATGACTATTGATGCATTGAAGAAGGTTAATGAATCTTATGTGTTATTTTTTTTGTTTTACTCGGGACAAGTAAAAGCTCAAGGTGGGGAGGGGGTATGTGTTAACTCTCCAAAAGAGAGTTATTTACATGCATTTTAGCTTGGATATTAATCATATTCCGAGGCGTTGTAGTTTTTTTGTTTTTTGTTTTTACTCGGGACAAGCAAAAGTTCAGGTTGAGATGTATGTTAACCCTCTAAAAGAGATTTATTTACATGCATTTTAGCTCGAGTTTTAATCTGTTTCTAAGTTGTCTTGTTTAAATAACTAAGGGTATTTTTATAATCTTAGGGTTTTAGTATTAAATTATTAGGTTTCGTATTTACTTTGTTTAAATAAACTTATTTATGCATTTTATGGTGATTTTATAGGATTGGAATCAACTGGAGGTCAACAGGACAAAAACAGAGCAAAACGGTGAAGTTAGGCAATAAGGCCTAGATGCATGTAGCCTTATAGTGCCCTATAGGTCTGAGCCGTGCCCAAGGACTGGTGCCCAAGTGCGGGTATGCCTAAAGGATCAACACTGCACCCCCGCTATGATAGCAACGTGTTGTTTCATGCTTTTGAGAATTTCTAAGGTTCTAGGCATCCTTTTTGGGCCCATAATATTGCATTTCAAAGCTTATTCAGAGCTCAACACTTGTAACTCTTCAAACCTATAAACAAGGGTCTATAGGACCTAAAAAATACATTCTAATTCAATCTCCCTCTTGAGGATTGCAAATTAGACTAGGGTTTTTCTAGATTTTGAAGAATTAAAACGTAGGCTCACGATTGATAACTTTGGACCAAAATCTTCCAATTTTTCACTAGAGAGTAATAAGTTAGTTTAAGTTAGAGAGAAGCCACAGAATCATCAGGAGTTGATCAATCTTTCGAAGGAGAAGAATCATCAAGGTGGAGGACAAAGAATGCTACTACAACTAGTTTTTCTCCTATTTCTTTTCCCTTTGTGATTATCCTTAGTCATATCTACTTACTTTAGAATGATTGTAAAACATTACCTTGATGTATTTGTGGCTATAATGAAGCATTAATTTCATACCTTGGGTTTTATCCAATTTGACCACGAAGATTGTTTGTTAAGGTTATGATTGTTCTACTTGATTGCTTATGTTTGTTTGCATATTTGCGTTGATCTTAATGCTTATAGATGACTGATCACCCTCTAGTTTAATTGTAAACCCTATTTTCAACCGACAGAAGATACTTAGGGTTAGGACGGGTTCAAATAGTCTTTGTTTGGTACAACCGTCCATAGGTTGAACCATTCGTTGGTAAGGATAGAAATGTACCTGCTCATGTTAGGTAGTCAAGTAGGGTTGCATCAATGCATTAGTCGGGTCTTTAATCCACATAGACATATAGTGGACTGGTTAAGATTAATAGATTTACAATTTTTTTTAACTGAATTGGCAATTATCAATGAACCCATAAATTAGTAAACAACAAGAGTAATTCATTGAACGATGAGCCAAATTCATTATCATTGGATTGTTAAAGGAAAGATAAAACCTAGACATTTAATCATTTGAAATTTACTCTAATTGCTTAGTTAGTTAGTTATTTACTTTTATTATCAATTACATTATTGCGTGTTTAAATAGAGCATTGTGTCTCATTCTGGTACAACACTTTTTTCAAACATAGTTCTTATGGAAATAAAGTCCGCTTATCACTTTATTACTTGTAACGATAATTGCACTTGCGTATATATATCATCAACAAATATACATAAAGATGAATGTGAAAGCAACCAAATGATCAAAATTCAATGTAAAACATGGGTTTCACTTTTATAAAACTTGGGTTTAATCATGGAAATTACTCACAAAATACACTAAAAACCTTACATAGTATAAGAGCAAGTTTATTAAACTCATAAGAACACAATGCTCAGCCAAAACACAAAATCTAGGAATTATTTACCTTTTTCCATCTAACACAACAAACATAATTGGGAGTCAATAGGTCTTCACAAGATATGTCAACAAATAAAAAATAAATGGCCATTAACTAAGGTAACGAGATTTATCACAAAACGAAGTTCACAAATGCCCAATTCATACCCCAAACTTAGTTTTTGGAAACACTAATTTTTAAAAAGAACTCAATAAACAAGAAAATGGAAAGGTCAAACCAAGGATCCATACAACTCCCATCAAACTACTCAAATACCCGAGAAGATAATATATCAAAAGCTAGTAATTCCACAATCAAATAAAAAAACAACGGTAAAGTTGAATTGAAAATTTATGATAATATCAATTTCAAAAAATAAGTACAAAATCCATTATTTTTTTATGAGCTAATGATAAACTCATAAATGTTGTGTGTGTTTTTTTGTCATTTACCTCTATTTTTATGTAATTTGAGCAATAATTGAGTGAATTATGAGCTTAATTTTTATATTTTTATTTTCTGAAGGTTTTTAATGAAAAATGAGCCAAAAAGAACAAAAAGTTGGAGAAAAATTAAAAGGATACAAAACGTTATATCTCCGATGCATCGGTAGGGAGCGTATTTGAACATAGTTCTGCATTTTGAGCAAAACATTCTTGTTCGAGCTCCAATTGAGGTGATTCAAGATTCTTTGGAAAGATAAGATAGAGAGATATAACTTTAGTGTTTTGAGTTTTACCAAATTCTATCAACATCAAGGCCGAAATCAAGGTGGAATTTGAAATAGGTGCACTGGAAGTCGGGCACATGTGCGAGTAAAAGTGTGTGCATTGCGCAAGTCGAGGAAAATGAGCTTTTGCTTCTAGAAATTGTACACATGCGAAAAGAAAATGTTGCACATGTGCACATGATGAGTAGATGGTGATGTAAATTGCTTGTTTTGAAAGTTTTCTACACCTAGTTGGACTCCTTTACAAATTTTATTGTATTTCTACAATCTAAGGGGTCAAAAACCCAGATGTATCCTCTATAAATACCTTATTGTGAGGGGAGTTGAATATACGTAGGGTTAGGGTTTTATTCATCTTGTTCAAGACTTAAAGATCACATCAACTCTTGTTCCGGCTACACTATTGAATTTGATTTCTTTATTTCAATTCAATTCAATCGAAATTATTATTTCAATTCCGTAGTTTTAATTTAATTTTCATGCATTTACTTTTCTAGTTCATTAAATTAAATTTTCTTTCAAAATTTTTTATTGATTTCTCTAGTTTTAATTAGTTTTGATAATTGTTCTTAGTTTCTTAGTGGCTAAAATTAATTTACTTAGGTAGAATAAAATCTTACAACTAATTTGTCTAACCAATTCGTAGGTTTGTGAACCCTACTAGTTGTCCAATAGTTCTCGTAGGAACGATCCTCACTCACTTGATCTACAAACATATCTCGTATCCTTGTGAGCCTGTGTAAGTATTGATTAGAATCATTATGGCTTATTTATTACTTGTTTGTGAATCGAATTGCCTAGTCAATATTTACTCAAACAAGTTTTTGGTGCCATTGCCGGGGACTATTTTTGATGCAATATTAGGTTTAGCGAGCCTTAGAATAGATCAGAATTTTTATTGTTCTTTTCATTATTTATAATTGCTTTTTGTTCTTTTTAAATTTTCTTTTGGATTTTCGCTTTAATATTCAAACTTTGGCCTTTTTCCTTGTAGTATATAGTAAATAATCATTCTTCTAACCAACCACTACTTTTAGGTGATTTAGAAATTGAATGAGCTCTGACCAAAAACTATAGGAAACCACAAGAATCAAGCCACTGAGAGAATTTAATGGAGAATCCAAATCGTAATATTGGGGATCAAGAAGAAGTAGCGGGTAATCATGGAAATGGAGGCAAAACTAATCCCTGACCCCTTAGAGATTATGTCATGCCAATTTTTGAGGGGGAAAGTTCTAGCATTTCCTAAATACCCATACAAGCCAACAACTTTGAGATCAAGCCCGTTTTAATTCAAATGCTTCAAACCCACATTATGTTTGGAGGTGGGCCAAACGAGGATCCCTATGTTCATCTGGTGAATTTTGAAGCAGTCATTGATACATCTATCTAATCATTAAATACAATCGGGTACATCCCAATTGTATTCGAATGAGAGCTTTTCCATTTTCTCTATGGGATAGGGCAAAGGCTTAGTTGCAATCATTCCAGCAAGGTATTTTCATGACGTAGAATCTGCTAGCTCAAGAATTTTTTGTCAAGTACTTTCCACTGTCAAGGACTGCAAAGCTCCGCAATGACATCACATCATTCCGACAAATCACTGGGGTAGTACATAAGCATTTCAAGGAGTTGCTTAGAAAGTTTCCACATCATGTCGTTCCCTTATGGCTACAGGTACAAACCTTCTATAATGGCTTATTTTCGGAGACTAGACTGAACGTCGATACAAGCACAGGAGGTGCTTTGCCTCTTAAAACTCCAAAAGAGGCACACTAACTGCTAGAGAGGATGGCTTCAACGCATTACTATCATGGTACTATTGCTCCTTTGGTTGGGCAACGACCGCAACGATAAGTCCTTTAAGTTAATGCCCAACAAGGAGATATAATAAATAAATAAATGATGCCTTCTTAGCTCAATAAGGCATGATGTTAAATATGATGACCAATCTGACAAAGGCCCTAAAAAATTTGGGAAGGAATTCGGTGAACTCTATAGATTCAACATCTCAGGGGATTTTAACTTGTGACTTTTCTGGAGAAAATCATCAAAACGGCCTTTATGAAACACCCATGCCACATGGTGAACAAGTTCAATTCATTGCCAATCAGAATTCAAGGTCAACGAATCCACCTAATTCCTATGGTAACACATATAATCCATCTTGGCACAACCATCCAAATTTTCTTGGACCAATCAGAATGACGTTCAAAATCCATCCTTCCATCCCAACCAACTACAATCTAATTTTTCCAACCAAACTTCTTCCCCTTGACCATATCAACTACCTCATCAGAGGAATTTTCAAAACTTTTTGCCTCAAACGAATAACTCATACCAACCTCCATCACCAAGACCCCAACCTCAAAATCCCAATTATCCTTCATGTGTGAACCATTATTCCATTCTGCTGAGGATAATTTGGTTAGAGACTTTTAAGCTTTGCGGAGAAAGTATGAGAATTTACGAACTTCTACAAGAAACATAGAACTGCAATTGGGACAATTAGCTCAACAAAACAACGAGAGACCAGCTGGAACATTGCCGAGTGATACCATTCTGAACCCAAGGGATAACACCCATGGGAGAGATCAAGTGGAAGTAGTTACCTTGAGGAATGGAAGAACTGTGGAGCCAAGGAAAATTGTTGAGAATGATGCAAGGACAGTGGAGAAGAACAAGGCAAAGGAAAAGGGAAAGGCATCCAAGAGCAATGATGATCGAGAACAACCTACCAAAGCTCTTGACCAGTAAGCTAAGACTACGAACCTCTCGACTGCACCAGGTAAGCAGGTAAGTATTCCTTTCCCTCAACGAATGAGGAGGATGGGAAAATGAAAAAAAAAAATCAAGAAATTTTTTGAAATTTTTAAAAATATTGAAATTAACACTCCTTTCATTGAGGCTACTGTAAAACATGCCTAAGTAGGCCAAGTTCATGAAACAAATTCTAACGAGCAAGAGGAAGCTAATGGGGGACGAGATTTTGTGCCTAAATGAAGGATGTAGTGCCATTATTCAAAAAAATATTTCCCCTAAGTTGAAGCATCTTGACTCATTTTCCATCCTATGCGAGATAGGAGGAGTGACATTTCAAAGAGTACTTTGTGATTCGGGAACCTCGATCAACCTTATGCCTCATACCACTTACAAGAAGTTGAATGGAGGAGGACTCAAACCAACAAACATCACTCTTCAATTGGCCGACCGAACATGAGGTAACCATTAGGAATGGTCGAGGACCTCATCATCAAAGTGGGCAAAGTATTCTTCCCGACAGACATCATTGAGGAAGAAATGGTGACCCCGTTAATTCTAGAAAGACCTTTCCTGGCCACCGAATAAGCCATCATAGATGTCCAAGGTAGAAATCTATAATTTAGAGTCAATGATGACATTGTGTCATTTCATATTTTTAGATTGATTCTTTTAAATTTCCTTCTGAATATGATGATGTGGTAAGTGTTGATATCATTGATGATTTAGTTATGGATTTTTATAGGAAATCTATGGAGAATGACACCAAAGACATGGAATACCTCCTTGAAGATGTAATGGAGTCTAATGATCAAGAAAGAACTCAAAAGGAGGGGTTGGAGGAAGTTGCTGAAGAGAGCAAATTGGGGAGTAAAGGTAAAGGGGGTCTCCAACCAACGAACACCTCAAAGTTGAACTTAAACCACTTCCTTCTCATCTCAAATGTGTTTTTCCTGGAGAACATGATATATATTCTATCATTGTGAGTGCTTCACTTTCAGATATTGAGTTAGGCAAACTGATTTTTGTTATTAAAAAGCATCGTGGGGCAATTTTATGGAGTGTCGAGAACAAAAAAGGAATAAGCCCTTCAGTTTACATGCAAAAAATACTCCTTAATGATAACTACAAGCCAACTAGACAACCTCAAAAATGGTTAAATCTAACTTTAAAAATGAGGTTTTGAAATTGCTGGACGGTAGATCATTTATCCCATAAGTGATAACGAATGGGTAAGTCCAACTCAAGTAGTTCCAAAAAAAGCAGGATCACGGTAGTTTTTGTTGGTCCCAAAGGGTAACCTAAGAGGGGGTTGAATTAGGTTATTTCAAAAACAAACCTTTTGAAGTGCTTAATAGGAAATGCAAACTTTATGCACCAAATAAAAACTTAAGCACAAATGAATACAATAGATATTCAACAATTTAAGCTTAAAGAACAAATTAGAAGATTGAGAATAAGAGTATCAAACCAAACCCCAAGCTTCTCAGGCTTGGAGCTTACAACCATAAAGAGTTTCTTACAAGGCAACTACCAAGTTCTCAACTTGAAGTTTAGCCACTAAAAGTCTCTTCAAAGTAGGTGAGACAATAACCTCTTGTACACAAATGAGGATCACTCTTGCTCACACTAATTTCCTTTAGTTGAGCCAAGAGTTTTACACTCACAAGCTACCCTTTGTTACAATTGTTATCTCTCCACTCTTACACTTGAAGAACTCTTACACTTCTAAACTCTTTTCACAAAACTACCTACACTATTACAACACTTGTACCCAGTATTTCTTCCAAATAGCTCAAGTATTACTTGTAATCAATGTAGAAGTCTCTTTTGTTTAATTCAGGCGTAGGGGTATTTATAGTTGCCCAAAAACTGCTTCCAACAACTTTCCAACGGCTATTTTGTGTTTACAGGAAACTAGCCGTTGGACTTTTCGGACGACCACTGCAAACTTCTGCGTCCGTTCTCTAAGTGTATTCGTTCGGACGTTCGAGGATGCATCCGATCGAAGCAAAGTCTTCTGGAAATATGATCGGACGCTGTTCTTCGTCCGAGACTGCTTCAATATTCTTTGTGTCGGACGATTACCATCGTCCGAATCTCTGTCTTTCGGACAGTCATTTACGTCCGTGGAGTCTTCTGGTTGTTTTGTTCGGATGATCATTTGCGTCCGAACCTGAAGAACCTATTTTTCTGCACACTTGTTTCCAAACAATTAGTGCGATTTGGTCATCATGAAAACATGATTAACAAAACTCGGGTTCAACAGTTTTAAATGAAAAAAATGAACTAATTCTCTCTAGATTAGTGACGAGGTGGCGGATGTGCATTGGCTATAGGAAACTTCGAAGCCACTAGGAAAGAACATTTTCCTTTATCGTTCATTGATCAAATGCTTGAGCGCCTATCCAGACATGCCTTTTATTGCTTTCTCAACGGTTATTCAGGTTATTTTCAAATAGTCATTGCCCCTGGAGATCAAAAGAAAACCACTTTTACTTGTCCATATGGAACTTTTGCTTACCGGCATATGTATTTTGGGTTGTGCAATGATTCTAACACTTTCCAACGATGCATGTTTGCTATTTCCATGACATGATTGAGAAATTTATGGAGGTTTCACAGATGATTTCTGTGTTTTCAGTGATTCTTTTGATTCATATTTAGACAATCTTGCATGTGTTTTAGCGGGAAAGATATGAATCTACCAACTTGGCACTAAACTTGGAAAAATGTGGTAAAAGAAGGGATTGTGTTAGGCCATCAAATTTTGGCTAAGGGCACAGAAGTTGATAAGTTGAAAGTAGAAGTCATTGAAAAATTGCCTCATCCTATTAATGAGAAGAGGGTGAGGAGCTTTCTTGGTCACACTGGTTTTTATATATGTTTCATTAAAAAAATTTCTTTGCTTTCTTACCCTTTATGTACTTTGTTGCAAAAATATGTGCCTTTTGTTTTTATTGATAAATGTTTGTCTGTTTTTTAAAAATTTTAAAAAAAAACTTTGATTACCGTCCCAGTCATATTCCCTCCAAACTAGAATATGCATTTTAAATTAATGAGTGATGCAAGTGACTTTGTGTCAAAAGAAAGATAAAGTTTTGCATGTGATTTACTATGCTAGCCATATCCTTAATGAAGCAAAATGAACTATTCCA
Source organism: Cinchona pubescens (assembly GCA_025175665.1). NCBI lineage: Eukaryota > Viridiplantae > Streptophyta > Magnoliopsida > Gentianales > Rubiaceae > Cinchona > Cinchona pubescens. The sequence goes on from JANKKI010000016.1 coordinate 3,617,711, forward strand.
CTATTGAAAACGAGTTGCTAGCAATAGTATTTGCATTTAGCGATGATAAGTTTAGGTCATATCTTATATGTAATAAGATAATTGTTCATATAGATCATGTGGCCCTTAAATACCTATTGACTAAAAATGATGCAAAACCTACACTAATCAGCTAAATTTTACTATTGTAAGAATTTGATTGGGAAGTGGTAGATAAGAAGGGAGCTGAAAACATAATGGCATACCACCTATCAAGATTAGAGCAATCGATGGCGGAATTAGGTGAGAAGGTGCTGATCAATGAGACGTTTCCGAAAGAGAACTTGATGCAAGTGGATATTAGTGCACCTTGTAATGGGGCTATTGTTAATTTCCTCGTGGCCAAGGTACTCCCATCCACTGTGGACTCAAATCAGCAAAAATAGTTTCTTTTGGAGATAAAGTACTACATCTGGGATAATCCTTGTCTATACCACCAATGCAAGGACCAAGTGATCCTGAGATGTATTCTGGAAAGTGAAATTAAAAGTGATTTATATCATTGTCACTCTTCACTTCTAGGAAGACACTGTCCATGTCTCTCAAAGGACGGCGACAAACATCCTTCATAGTGGGCTCTGCTTGCCTATATTACTCCGAGATGCAGGAGATTTTGTGCTACAATGTGATGAATGTCAACGTGCCAGTAACTTGTCTAGAAGAGATAAAATGCAATTGAACAATATCTTAGTTTGTGAAGTTTCCAATGTTTGAGGTATTGATTTTATGGGCCCCTTTCCACTATCGAACAATAATAGATTTATTCTGATAGCGGTGGATTATGTGTCCAAGTAGGTGGAAGGAGCGGTGCAACCAACCAATGATGCTAGAGTGGTAGTAAATTTTGTGAGAAAGAACATTTTCTCGAGGTTTGGTGTCTCGCAAGCAATCATAAGTGACAGAGGATCATACTTTAAAAAATCGTTATTTGAATCTGTCTTGTCCAAATATGGTGTCACCACAAGATAGCCCTAGTATATTATCCACAAACTTCTGGACAAGTGGAAGTGTCCAATCAGAAATTGAAGCACATTCTTGATACCATGTGTCTACACTGTGAATTTTTGAGGAATGACTGGTCCAAAAAGTTTGATGACGCACTATGGGCATATAGGAACGCCTTCAAGACTCTAATTGGGATGTCTCCTTATCAAATGGTTTATGGCAAGGCTAGTCATCTCCCGGTTGAAATCAAGAACAAGGCATATTGGGCAATTGAAAGTCCCGACTATGATATGAAGGAGGTAGGGGAGAAAACATTTCTATATCTAAACAAATTGGATGAATTTTGAAGAGAAGCCTATGAAAATGCAAAGCTTTATAAGGAGAAGGCGAAGGATTGGCACGACAAGTATATTTCTAGTAAAGAATTCAAAACTAAAGAAATGGTTTTATTGTACAATTCTAGACTAAAATTCTTCCTTGGAAAGTTGAAGTCAAGATAGTTCGAACCATTTGAAGTAGTGCGGATATTCCCGTATCGCGCATTGGAGATCAAAGGAAGCCAAAATTCAAAATTTTAAAATTAATGGCCACCGGGTAAAGCACTAGCACTGGAAAGGAATTATCAACGAGTAATGGAAATCGTTCACCTCGTCAATGCTTGATCTAACGTGCCAAAGTCGACCGACCCTAAGACTGTAAACAAGGGCGCTATGTGGGAGGCAACCCATGTCCTTTATAATTTTATTTTTTGTGTTTGTTTTTTATTTTATTTCGTCTCTATGTTCTTTCTTTGTTTGTCGTTATAAAATGCACGTTAAACGGACTAACATGTGATTTTATGGTTTTAGGGTTAGTTCGAGTAGTTAGGAACTGATTTTATGTGTCTAGGGGCTTTAATTTATGCACATGCCCACCAATTGGTGCACATGTGTGTAAATTCCAGAAACTGGGATTGTCAATTCTCGGCTCGCACACATGCGTGAGCTTAGAATTGCGCATGTGCGCAAGTAATAGAAACGGCTTTAGCCTCTTGGTTTTCTTGCGCAAGTCGATTTAAAGGGCACGATGGATTCTTATTTTCATTGAAATCCAAATTTTTCTTTTTAAAACTTCTTGCTTCTCAAAACCCTCTCACCCCCTATTACCTTTTACCCTCAATCCAGTCCTTTTCCTCTTCAGTTCACATCAAAGTTTCCTCTTCCTTGGAAGTATAAACATCATTGAGATATGAATTTCATTAATTTCCTTAAATTCTTCCATTTTAGGTTTGTAATTTCATGAAAGGAAAGTTTTGATTTTTCACACTTTGATTGTGTTTATTTTTGTTGTATTGCATAATTAGATGTTGATGTGTTTGATTTTTGTTTGGCTAGTTGAATTGGGAAGTAATTGTATGAATTTTTCATATAGAAAAATTCATTATTTGTTTATGCATGCCCAGTGTTCGATAAAATGTCTCAATGAGGAAAATTAAAACACTCGGTGTTTGTGAATGAATATGATTCTTAGGACTTCCCTCATGTCGTATGATTATTACCTATTCAACTTTTCTGATTAAAAAAGGTCTAGGAATGTTTTGGGTATATATGCATAACTTTGTATTGGAATTGCCACGTTTGCTGTGATGGTAGAGACTAATGTGGAATAATCTAAAACATCTGCTGCTAAAAAGAGAAGCTTGGAAGATTATCCGCAGAGTCCTACCAGTAATGTGGAATCTGGAGAAAATCTAAAAGCTGCTAACGCGGTGGAGAGTCAAAAACGAGCACCTAATCTGAAAAATTGTAAATCACGTGGGGTGAGCATAACTAGCTCAGTGGATATCATAAAAGCTCTCTTCAAATGGGGCCAAGCATTTCGATAAAAGAAAACATAAAGATAATAACACAAGTCCAGAAACCATAGTCATGAAGGCTGTTTCTTAAAATGTCTCATGTGTTTAAACGTCAGGCATGTCCAAAACATAGCCAAAAAGATCCATTCATTTCAAAACATAGCTAAAATGTCTCATGCCATTTAAACGTCAGGCATGTCCAAAACATAGCCAAAAAGATCCATTCATTTCAAAACATAGCTAAAATGTCTCATGCCATTTAAACGTCAATAAACCATAATCATAAGTAGTTTCTAAAATGTATCATGCCATTTAAACGTCAGGCATGTCCAAAACATAGCCAAAAAGATCCATTCATTTCAAAACATAGTATGCTAAAGCATAGCGAACAAATCCAAGTACAGTTTCAATCCGGAATTTAATAAAATAGCATGAGTATCTTTTAGGCTCGAAGGTATGACCTACAGTACTAGTCAGATCTAGTAATCTACCACACCTACTAGTCTGACCGGGAGGTCAAGTTATCCCATCACAAGACCCCGCAGTCAATGCCTTCAAAACATTCACAGTAGTCACCATGGCGTCCCATGGATGAATATAGAACCGGTTCTCCCCAAATCAAACATTTCCAAACACATCAAAAATTATATACCTAGGTCACCTATGAGCCAAAACAGTTATAAAATGCTTTCATATCAAAAGAGTTTGCAAACATATCAATTGATTAACATAAAATAGCTTGGTCCCGATTTCATATGTAATAGTTCCAAAACTTGGTAAAAGTGCAGTTCCAAACATCATACACATTTTAAAATCCATCCAAACATATTTCGAAAGTCGTTAAATAAAATACAAGTGGAAGAGGGTCTATGTTACCCACCTATCAAGTTCCAAAACTTGGTAAAAGTGCAGTTCCAAACATCATACACATTTTAAAATCCATCCAAACATATTTCGAAAGTCGTTAAACAAAATACAAGTGGAAGAGGGTCTATGTTACCCACCTACAACATCAGAAATTGTGAAAAGTCCTCTTTATCACAAAAAGACCTTTTCACAATTTCTGACCAACTATCGACAAGCTAAAACCCCAGTCAAAACACTTAGTTAATCCCTCAAATTCGTATTACAACTAGATTAGGAGATAATAAGCTCAGTTTTCCAGAAAAATTGAAAAACTTCGCCTCTCCCTAGGCTATAATTAGGCTATCCTCCCTGCCAATAAAATCCAATTCCAAGGTATTCAAGGGACCTTAGTTACAACCCAACTCAAAACAACATATTCAACCAACCAACAAAATCCATTTCCAAGGTATTCAAGGGACCTTGGTTACAACCCAACTCAAAACAACATATTCAACCAACAAAATCCATAAACATTTAAGAGACAGGTGCAATACTGTCTCTTATACACATCTAGATGTGTATAATGGACAACACCTAAAACCATCAAAAGATCATTAAATACCCTTTAAACATAACCAATTATCCAAATTATCCTAGTTGCGCCAAACTTCCGCTTACTTACAAAATGAAGGAAATCAATTCCACTTGGTTTCAAGTCTGTCTCTTATACACATCTAGACCTTAAAACACTCCTAAAACATCATTATGTGCATAGACATAAGCATTCATAGCATAACATTCTAGGGCACATATGGAAGACAAAACCCTAACTCATAATCTTAAAATTTGTAATCTAACCATGGAAAGTTGTTAAAAATCAACCCCAATCACTTCCCAACCTCCAAAACACTAAAAACAACCCATAACATACATAAATCAACACATATAAGGCTGCAAAGAGGGTTTTCTCAGCCATAAAGAATCCTACAAAACTTGAAATTAAAGCTTGAATCATAAAGCCCATAAGCCATAAATGCTAAAATACATAAAATCTTACCTTCCAAGTGATTTCTACTTGAAATCCAAGAAAACTTTTGGGGGAAAATAGAAATCCATAAGTTCGGCCAGCATCTTGGAAGAAAATGAAGAAGAAACAACAAGAAGAAGACTTAAAAAGAAATTCCAAAGTTGACCCAAATAGTTCCCCATTGACCAAATAGTCTCCAAGTTGACTATTTAACCCAAAAACTAATTTTTGCTACTAAATTAACATTATAAATCAGCCATCATACAACACTCACACACCACAATGCACTAATTACACTTAATCCAACTTTTGACCCGTTTACCCGCCGAAATCGCGTAAATCGAAAAATTTGCCGAATTGAAAAATGAATAAGTTGAAGTACTTAATGACTAAAAATAATATGCAAAACATTTTAAACCAGTTAAAAATCAAAGAACAAGGCTATTAAAATACTGGGTTTCACATTACTTGTGTGTCTTGTATCTTATAAGGGTGTTCTTTCTAGATATGGCTTCTGACTGTCAAGGGCAATCTTTTTCTATGACATCCTACCAGGAACATATTGAGCAGCATGAGGAGAAGACTGTTCCAAGATAGTTTTGAAATGCCACTGCCTACAATTACAAGTTTGATGTTTAAGGGATGGCAGCGATTGAAATGAGGGATATACAAATCCCTACAACTAGAGCCCCTAAAATTCACGATGTCATCAGGGCTCGTGGCTGGAATTACTTCATCTCTACACCTAAGTAAGCCGTGTTATTGGTAGTACATGAATTCTATGCAAATTTAACTAATTACACAAAAACTAAGATATTTGTTAGGGAAATATTGGTGGATATTTCTGGGAACGCGATTAAATTGTTGTTGAGAGAGAACCGGATTCACAATGATGAATGTCCAACTATTCGTGACACTAATATGGAGCTCAATGACATCACAAGCCTTATCTGCATAGGATAAGTGGAATGGATGGGAGATGCAAGGGATTTGCTCGTCATTTTGATGCCAATAAGCTTCAACCTGGTCTGGTTTGTTTGGTTTATATTTATATGTGCTCGTCTCCTTCCGGTAAGTCATCTTACTCATGTAACTTTGTAGCGAGCCAAGTTGTTATATGTTATTACTCTTGGTCGTTCGATGGATCTGGAACACTTGATTAGCCCGCAAATCCGGTATAATACAAAAGTTCAGCAATCTGGATTGTAGTTTCAATATATAATTACTATGTTATGTCTTGATGATAGTGTTGTGATGGACCCGACCAAAGAGAAGTTGAAACCTGGTAAGCTTATAGCACTAAATGGTGGTGCGAGGACTCCAGCTTGGAGGACTCGTTCTCAAGTTTCGGCAACGACCAGTGAGCCAGTTCCGAAACTTAGTCAAGAAGATATGCTTGAGCAGATTTTAGAGGAACAATGGCGTATGCGACACCACCTTACTACGTTTGTTCACTATCAGGATCAGTGGCCATAGAAATGGAGGCCAGACATTTAGCCCGAGAGCACAGGGTGGATTCCTCTACCTTACCCACCTTTTCCTCCTTTACCACAAGAGTTAGCTCCCTCTAAAGACGAGTCTTGATTTCCTTGTTCTCGCATTGATGCTTCTTTGGGATTTGTTATTATTCAAAATGGACTTATTGATTTCTGTTTATCTTGCCTTTTGGCTTATTTTAGGATGATCTCATACTTTTTGTTATTTTCTTTTTAGTTTATTGTGTCGTTAGTTGTGAATGAACATAAGGGATTAAGTTTTTCCCAACTATTGTGGAATTCTACTTCTCGATTTTCTTGTTTTCTTAATGTTTGATGGGTATAATGTTTTGTTTTTCTTTTTAGTTCTATAACGTGTTTCAACTCACATCATGGATATTTATGTCGGGATACTCTACACCAACCGTTCTACATTGCTAGAGAAGCTTTCCCATACCTTTTTTGTGCTTTTATTTTCTTTAACATTGGGGACAATTTCTATTTCCAAGTGTAAGGTGGGGAGTTATCTGGATTTATATTTGCTTGGTGTAGTTTGATCTCTCAATTTTTGCATCAATATTATAGCTTTTATTTTGATCTTAGAGTTTTATAAAAATTTTGAAAATTTTTGTTCAAATTAGTGGATATTTTTGAAATTTTCAAAAATTTTGCAATTGCTTAGCCTGTCTCTTTGATTTTCTACATGAAAATTTGTTATCTAAATCGTCATAAGTGGATAGTCGATGTTACTAATTTCTTTGCATGATTTCTGACAATTTTTGGGCACTAATAGCCATAAATTATTTTTATTTTTGACACTTAGAGATAATTATCTAAATCAATTATATTGCATCCCAAAATTTGTTTTCTTATATTTTCAAAGCAAAATTATAGATGGCTTAATTTAGTTTAAAGATGAAGGTACAGTCTTCTTATGTCGTTTGAGCCTTTGAAGCTAACCTTACTGAAAATTTTATCCCTAGTACCCTATTCGAGCCTTAATTTGTAAAGAATGGAGAGAAACACCATTCACGTTTTATCATAAAAACTCATTTTATCTAAAGAAGTACCTTTATGATCTTAATTATTTTCTTTATTTTTCTAACCTAAAATTGTCCCTTGGGAGCTTTAGTTTACACATCAGTTGTTAAGGGGATAAAGGGGTAGAAGGTAGTTAAATGATGGTGGAAATCATCGGAGTGAGTGGTGTACATTTATGGGGCAAGGGGAACCGGGAAGAAGGAGAAAATTATTGGAAAGTGCAGGTAGTTCCTATCACTGGTACCTGGCTTGTTGTGATACAGGTAGTGCCTATCACTAGTACCTGTATTTGCAAGTAGTGTCAATCACTAGTACCTGTATTGGTGTGTTTCCGGGTGGTTCCTATCTCTGGTACTCGTATTGGGGGCAGACATTAAAAAAATTGATAAATAAATGTCCGGACAAAAGATTGGCATGTTAGGTAAAAAAAATTGAAGAAGGAAGACTTTTTGTTTGTTGTATAAAATTTTTCATGAGGTGTTCATTGATTAAGTGTTGGGTTATTTCCGTGAAGGATTGGTATTTAATGTGTTGGAAANCTCTCTTGGAAAGTTTTATTTTGATGTGTGGCTAGCATCACTTTAAAGCTCTTTCTTTGTCTTGTGATACCCTTCTCCCTTCCTTTCAAAGCCAACACCTTATCCGTCGTTACAAACTAAAAAGTCCTACCTGATTTAAATTGAGTTAGTTGTCCATATTAGTAGAGATGTGCAAGAAAAGTGAGCAATGGGTTGTTCAAAAAAAATTCTAACAGTTCGCATAATTTAATCCGAGTGCCCCTAAACTTGAGTTTCTATTAGATAGCTATATTCACACACACACATCGGATTTCATGTATAGGGTTTTATTAGCATTTGAATTCTTGAGTTCTTGGACTATTTGTGATAGTGGATCGGTTCTTGGTTATCTATTCCGATAATTGTTAAGATGTGTGGGTATGTTTGCTATAAGCTTATCTGTTTTCAATACATTTTTACTCGAGAACGATCAAAAGTTAAATGTGGGGTATTGGATAAGCTCATAAATATTGTGTATTTTATGTGTCATTGATGATACCTCCGTTTTCATGTATTTGAGCAATAATTGAGTGAATTATGGCTTAATTATTTTATTTTTAGTTTTTGAGGGTTTTACATGAAAAATGAGCCAAAAAAGATCAAAAAAATTGGAGAAAAATTAAAAGGATGCGAAATGTGCACCAGCAGGGAGTGAATTTGGACACTATTCAACATTTTGTTCATAACTTTCTTGTCCGAACTCCAATTGAGGTTATTCAATATTCTTTGAAAAGCTAAGAGGGAGATCTATAATTTTATGTTTTGAGTTTTTCCAAATTCTATTAGCATCAAGGTTGAAATTGAGGTGGAAATTAAAATAGGTGCACTGCAACTTGCACACATGCGCGAGTAAAAGTGTGTGCATGAGCACAAGTCAAGGAAAAGGAACTTTTGCTACTGGAAATTGAAAAATGCTACATATGTGTGCATGATGAGCAGCTAGTAATGTAAATTGCTTATTTGGGAAGTTTTCTCCACCAAATTGGACTCATTTACAAATCTTTATTGGATTTCTACCATCTAAATGGTCAAAAACCCGAATGTATCCCCGATAAATACCGAATTGTGGGCGAGTTGAATACATGTAGTAGGCATTAGTTAGAATAGAAAATTCATTAGGTTAGGGTTGGGGTTTTATTCTTTTTGTTCAAGCCTTCAACCACATCAACTCTTGTTCCGGCAACGCTATTGAGTTTGATTTCTTTATTTAAATTCAATTATTATTTTAATTTTGTAGTTTTAATTTAATTTTCCTGCTATGACTTTTATAGTTCGTTGAGTTAAATTTACTTTCAGTAGATTTTATTGCTTTCTCTAATTTTACTTTATTTCTTTGTCTAGTTTTAATTAGTTTTGATAATTGTTCTTAATTTCTTAGTAGTTAAAATTAATTTAGTTAGGTAGAATAAAACCTTGAAATTAATTTGTCTAACTAGTTCATTGGTTTGTGAACCCTAGTAGTTGTCCAATAGTCCTTGTGGGAATGATCTTTACTCACCAGATCTTAAATTGTCTACAAACATACCCCGTATCCTTGAGAGCGAATGCAAGTATTGATTAGGGTTATTAAGGCTTATTTATCACTAGTTTGTGAATCGAACTGCCTAGTCAATATTTACCCGAACAGCTGACACATATTATCCAAGCATAATCAAAAGTAATTAACAATATAAAAGACATAAACTTGACTAGTCACACCCTGTTCTTAAACTAATGTATATAAAGCATAAATAAAAGTCAAAATTAAATGAAAAATTACCCTAATAAAGCCAAGGAAGTTTGCTGAGAACATTGTAGTCCTTGCTCAACTGTCTATATTGCATAGTATATCTAAAGTTCTCAAGGACAGATAAAACTCTGGCATATTTAGTCACCAAATCCCTAATTCCTTCCAGTAGATAACTTGCATCTTCCACGACTCGAGCCAACTTCAACAGTACACCAGACTACGTGTGATAAGGTGATGTAAGCAATCCTTTGTTTCATCTTCATTGCTCATGCTCCATGACCTGGTCATCATCTCAGAATTACCCTCAAGGTGATCATATTCCCTTTTATCTATGATTGATGTCCCTTGAACTTTACCCACCAACTTATTTGCGAGTTCGGCAATGTGATCTACTAGTCTCTTCATGGATATGTCTTGGTGCTTTAAAGATTTGTCTTGGTTCTCCATAAAGGCAATTTTCTTCCTTTCCAATCTCGCATTATCATTTTCTTCTTGAGTTGGTAGTGGTTGAGTGTAGTCATAACCACAGTAGTCATAAGATTTTTCATGAATGCCATTCCCCCCAAACTTGCATCGTCCCATAGGTAAGGATGAGTAGTAATTGTTTATGTAAACTTCTTCGCCAAACCCTTCCAATGTATTTGGTTCGTCATGGAATTTCCCCTGGGTAGCATTCATTATTGTGGACTATAGGTATTCACTATGGGGCTCCAGTTTTTCATACATAGGCTATTAGATATAGGAAAAGAATAAGGAAAATCTTTGCACCTTGAGAAAGAATTTGGATCGTCAGCACCATCCTATTTGATAATCTTAAGAATGAGGATCATATTGGTATGCACACTCTCTAATAGCATAGTTACCTACAAAAGAATCACAATATAAACCACTATAAGGAATTGAATTATCATGACTATTACTTATTTTTTCTATTAAATCTACTAATTGGATTGACATATCACGATAACCCATCCTGAGTGCATCCAAACATCACAAGAATCATGCTCATTGTTTGTGCCTATACAATCACAAGGATGATAATATCCTTGGCATGATTTATTCCAATGTATATTTTGCATGTTCTTATAAGACCGACACAAAAATAAAGCACAAAAACAAGCACTTAACACAAAAGCACACAAAAAAGAGGAAAAAATAGAGAGGGAGAGAGAGAGAGAGAGAGAGAGAGTTTAGACTAGTAGCTAGCCTAAACTATCCACAAAAAGAGAAAATTTTATTGGATTTTTCAATAAAGGAACAAAAATCACGAAAAAAAGAAAATCTTTTTAGTTTTTCAAAACCTGTATTGTGAACATACAATGAAACTAAGAGAAATATAACACAATTTACAGTTCAAAATAGTATTCCTGTCAAGCTATACCAATGTTGCCAAAGATTCAATGCTCGGTAACAGTGCCAAAAAACTTGATCATTAAATATCTAGATATAAAATTTATAAATACCTAACTCCACTATTAACTAGATAACCACCCAAGTGTTCGGGGTGAAATAGTACATAGAGAAAGTAGGGGTCGAACTTACAAGGATTATTTTAACAAGTATCAGTTCTTTGGCTTGAACGTTAATTGAAGAATCAACAATGGGAGAGAGAGTTGGATAAACTAGAATTAAAGATTTTAACTAGTGAAAATAATGGATTAAGGTTAGACTAGCCAATTCCTAGTTTTGGATGACTCATTCAATTAACAGGCCCAATTGTAATGCATTGAATTTCAATTCTCAATTATCAACCCAAACCCGATTCCTCGCACAACTGTGTCGTATCAAATTAAATAACTAAGGGTAGGTCACAATCTTTTGTGTCCTAGATTAATCAACTTGAGTCTTGTCTATTTGAAATTATCATGAACTAACTAATTAATCCCACCACTTTGATCTCGAATTAAATTAGTCTAATAATTAGCATGGGTCTATGATGTGGTGATCAACTTCCGCATCATCTCGTCTAACTTAACCAAAACTAGAGTTAGCTGCTTTGTAGAATTGTCCATTGTATCAATTATTACCCAATTATTATGATTATCCAATTGATGATCAAGTTAATCATTATCCAACGGAATTAGCACCATCCAACCTTAATCCATACTATTTAGAATGTAAAAGAAAGTAATAACATATAAGAAAACGTTGAAAGCAAATAAACTAGTCTAAACATTAATCTAGGAAAACAAATAAAGAAATCAATGATTGAACGTGAACAATGAAAAAGCAATAAAACATGAATTAAATAGAATAATAAATATCAGAAAAGGTTTAAGAAAGATTCTCTAATGAAAACTCGCAAGTTTTTAGTAGATTAAGATTTTTAATCTTAAAGCTCTTCCTTAACTCCTCTAGAATAAGAAAGAAAACCCTATTCTAATCTTGCAGCCCCCGAAGGGAAACTGAAACAGAACTTATTTTTGAGGTCCTAGAGACCCTTATTTATAGTTTCTAAGAGTTACAAAATGTAAGACTTTGTATAAGCTTCAAAACACACAGAAACGGGACCAAAATAAACACCCGAAACTCTAATAATCATCACGTGGGCCTTCGGTCTAGTCAAACCAAGCTCTGACTCGGTGATCTACCTTGATTCAACCACAGACAGTGCTTGTGCTTCTGATTCAGGTGCTGATTGCGCTTGATTTTGCCTTGTCCAATCCTAGTTAGCAATTAGCCTTTGACAGTTTTGCATGGTTTTGCCTTTTTCCTCTAAAATCTTCGTTCAACGTCCGATTAGTGCACTGTTTGTTGCTACAATACCCTAAAACAAACACACACATTGATATCTATATAAAATAACACTTGAATACTGAGGGTGCTTATAAAACTATAAACAAAAGACAAACAAGAATGCATAGAACACGAATTCTAGGAAAAAATTAGGTAAACAACCTAAACACAACCCTAAACACACACACACATAAATATATGTTAAATAACATTAAATAAACACTTAAACACTATACTAAACATATATAAATAGATAGAAATAGCAATGCTCAAAAACAAATACATAAAACCTAAAAGCATTGAAATTAATGCAAAACCGTACGAAAAGGAGCTAGAATAACGCTAATTTCTTAGGGTTATCATTACTTAAATCACATGATCTAGTATTACACATATTTATATTACTAGTTATTAAATTATTCCCTATTTAATTACAAAATAATGTCTTACACATATGTACACTATTAGTATTTGTAACTTACATAATATTATAATGTTATAGAAAGTTATACTTTTAGTTATTAAATTATTAGTTATAAAATACATAGACTTATGCCACACTTAGATACGATATTAGTACTTGGATTTAATTAATATTATAATCTTATATATAGTAATAATTTTGACAATGATAAAATTTTAGTGAGGGAGATAATGTACTTTAACCCCATAATTATTGTATTATAGTATTTTAGATTGTGTTATTTGAAAAAGATTGAAATAAGAAACTATTAGAGTGATAAAACAAGAATGGATAATTTGTGATTTTTTTTTTTTATTTTTAGGCAAGACATGATCACAATTCATTTTTATGTCTAAATTAATTAAGAAAACTTTAAAAATTAAAAAAAATTAAAAAATGGCCTAAAATGGGATTTATAAAGTGTTCTAACAATTGACCCAAAGGAAAAACTATTTTTTCTTAAAATTATCACGTCATTTGATATTGGATTTTAGGTGTACTAAATCATTGAAAATAATTTTCAGATCATTTTCTTACTATCAAAGTTATTTACCAAGGTAACATTCATCTTTCGATTCTTGTTTTGGATTCGAGAGCATGATTAAAAGGAGAATTATCAAGGTGATAAATTTAGTAAATATGCGGGTCTCCTACCCCTATTCAATATACCATTTGATATTTTAACATAATTATGCATTTAATTAACATAAAAGACAAATGGAAACTCTTAAGCATGTACAATGCGTAGTAAATGAAAAGGAAGAAGAGGAGGAAGAAGGGTTAACATAAGTATATATAACATATAGCAAAGAAAAAATTACTAATTTTAAACCTCATTGGAAAAAGTTGATAATAAAGTAAACATACTATTACAACCATCACATTTTGCATAAATGATATAAAAATAGATAAAAGAAATAATATAAGTAAATAATGTCATGTCTTGGAAAAGGATCACACATGAGTTATAATAATAAATAAAAAACAATAAAGCTTATTAAAACAAATAAAAGTAATTAGTTAAAAACTCCCAATATATTTTATATGAGATAAATAAGTCTAATAGATAGTTAATTAAGCTTTTTATTTGAATATTAATTAAAGTCATGTTACTTTTTAAATTTAGGTCCTAATTAGAAAATTTTCTAAATAAGCACAAGGATCAAACTAAAAAATTTCTAAAAGCTATGAAAGATGTCAAGACAGAAAACAAGATAAAATTAAAGGACCAAATTTGCAGTTGAGAGACTTTTAAAACAAGGAAAACAAGTGGACCCCAATTAAAGTCTACAATTTCACTACAAATTCTTACCAGCAATACCGATTGCCACTTTGCCACTTCGACTACTTCCACTGTTTTCTCATCAAGTAAGATCCATGACCCCAATTCACTTTTTGGAGCGCACTCCCATTAATAGAATATGTCAATAACTAAAATGCTACAATAGCATTCACATCAGCACTGTATTGTACTTTTCTTGATTCTAGATTCAAGAAGAAAGTAGAATTGCATTTGTATTTTAATTGATTGCTTTCTCTCACTAACCTGAAACAATTAGGAGGTTCTATGATCACTTATCACGATCATTATCTTCATCCTTCTTAGAACCCTAGGCTAAACCACACGCTGCCGAGTCCTAGACGGTCGTACTGTAATGTTATCCAAATCAACCTCAGCAAGTGGATCGTCGGAGAGGTCACTGTCGACATCAGATTCACTTCCACAATCACATGAATCCTCAAATACCTCGACTACTTTCCCTTTACGTTTATCATCCCTCACAATTCCCTTGCCCTTTCGGTCAACTATTTCAACATTAATATTTGAGACCTTATCATAATTATCATCCTCGTCATCATCATCATCCTTCTCTTCTTCATCTTCATCATCCTCATAGAAACTGTGGTTTTCAGTTCCATTCAAATCTTTACCGTTTTAACATCTAGAATTGAAGGATCATTGTTCTCAATATAGGGAATCCCAAGCTTTCTTTTCTTGTTTGGATCATCCGTCTCTTCATGGAGGTGGAGCAAAAAAAAAATTTCAGTGCGGCACAATTAGTTAAGTATAATTTTTTTAGTATTTAAATAATAACATATATCATACAACAAAATTCACACACAAATTAGTAACAATACATGTATAATAGATAATAAATCATTAAAAATGTCATGATCAAATTCATTCAAATTAAATCATTTCTTACAATTGCTCAATGCGAATTTTCATGTATCAAATTCATTCAAATTAAATCATTTCTTACAATTGCTCAATACGAATGTTCATATTTTAATAACGTTTCATAACATTTTCTTTCTCAACTCTTCAAAATATTTTCTTCTCAATACATGTGACCGTCAATCATTCATCCAAGAGTCTCCCACTCAACAACACAACCAGTTTTTGACAATAATCATGGCTGAAAAAGCTCTTTCAACAAAAGTTGTACCTACAGACAAAATCAAAGCTAACTTTACTAATACCAAAAGGTATACAATATCTCTTTTTGTATTTAGCATCTTTCGAGAAAGATCATTAGTTCTCCTCAACTTATAAAATTCATTTGTTAATTTCATGTCAACAATGTAAGTATCCAACTCATTACCAAGAGGAAGGATATCCAATCCAATTTAGAAAACTCATGAGGGTAAAACTCCGCTACATGGAATCAATAAGGTCACTTTCTTCTTGTCAAATAATGAGACAAAGTCACTAGTACATAGACATGCCATATAAAAAAGCAATTTGGTATTTACATCATTGAAACTTTGGTTAAACTCTTGGATATGCAAATCAATAATAGTATAAAATAAATCAACTGATAGTGGCGAAGATTTGTGACTTCTTGAACTTTTCTTCTTGACCTCCTTCGAGTGATTAACTTTACATCCATATTTGGAATAGTGATCTCATGTTTTTCACCGAACAAACAAATTTCATCAAGCAAATTATTCCATCCATCTTCTCTTGCAACTTGTAATTGTTATTTAGAAATTTACACCAAATTCATTGCATTTATAATGTCTTGATCCTTCTTTTGTAGTGCTTCAGATAATAGATTTGTAACGAATGCATGCTATACTACTATTACACTAGTAAGTGCACTAATTGCTCAGGTAATAATGTGATTTCTGAGTAAGAGTATCATTCCTATGGAGACTAATAAACCAGATCACAATTCAATTTGAATTCAAGCAAGGTGTTATCTAAGGTATCAAAATTAAAGATTGCTAGTCTAAACTACCACTACTCTAAGTGCATAAAATTCAATCAAAATAAGTAAATCAACGGTGAAATTAAATAAAAGCACTAAATTGAAAGCGATTGAGAATTATGAGGCAATAAAAAAAATTAACAAATTGAATTTAAATAAAACAAGCAGTAGGGAGTTGAATTCACCCAACAAATATATCCAGGAATTAATCTAATCATATTTATTAAATCATATCTCATAACATAGTTGAATTAATTATTCTTCCGAAGTAATTAAACAACAACATAACTAATCATGAATATTCTCTTGAACTAAATATGAAATATACATGGCATGTATTATCATGGACTCAACTCTTAGATCAATTCAATATGCTACTAAATCAATGCTCCAAAAATCTCTTTCTAGATGAACCTTAGGAAAAAAAGAATGATAGAATATCAAAAAGTATTAAAATCGAATAATATATACTCTCATGGAGTAAAAGATTGAACCTTTGATTATAAATCAAGTCTTGGAATTCAGTGAAGGTTATATCAATGCTTAACTAAATAAATCTACTCCATAACTAATGAATCAAAAGGCAAAGTTGAAATAAAAGATATCTTGAATTATTTAAGAAAGCAACAAATCAAACGTTTGAAAGATTAAATGTTGCATTGAGAATTGAAACTTGAGCCTACACACAAATAGTGATCAACTCTCAAATAAGACTTCAAAAATCTTCTAAGAATTCTCAACTGATCTACTAAAGCAAATAAATCAAACTACAAAAGCTAAAAAATTAAACTCCTCTACTCTTCTCTAGAAGAGAGAAGAACATATAAGAAGAAAGAACTTATTTAGCCCCTAAAGTGTTGGATTTATGGGTAGGAGGTAACCCTAGAGTTTGGGGTATGTAAGTTTCAGCTACATAGAATTCCATTTAGGCGCCCAATCACTGGCTCGAATAAGATAAAAATCACTGAAAACTGGCTTATTCTGCACTTAAGTCGTAACACCATGGTACTTTTATTTTTCCTTTGTCGCAATGCAGTGGTGCTGAGCTCTTGGGTGATCAAAAGAGTTGGGAGGAACGTCACGTGTTACAAATGCACTTTTCAAGAACTTTGTGGCACTGCGACCAGAATAACTACTCTTCCATTTTAGCCCCGTTTCGTGTATTCTTTGCAAATCAAATCTAACCTCCATCCTACAAAACACACATAAAAACCTCAAAACACACAAAAGAACACACACAAAATGTATGAAAATGTGAACTAAAAACACTAAAAAGTACTCAAATCATAACAGGAACCTAAACTGAAATAAATGAAAAATACCTCTATTTTGTAGAGTTATCACAGCCCCCAACCTAAACTTTTTTTAGTCTCGAGCAAAACAAAACAGCAAACACAACAACAAATGACCTATCACCAAAAATGACTGATTTTATAGAATTCATAATGGTAGTAACAACCAATGACCAATAAAAGAAGTTTGAAAGAACCATTACAGTCCATAGAACCATTTGAAAACTGATCTCTCATCAATGCACATGTTATACACAAAAAATTCATAGAGACAAGGTTGATTAAAGCTCACCACACAAATTAACTTGGCAAAATACCGTCAATAAGGCTTAACAAGAGACAACACAGTCAGTACAAATGCTTCACTACCTCTCTTACTAGTACATACTAGCTCAAATCAAAGATCAATTAGGACTTTATATGCTTATAATGTAAGTCTAAGGTAAAAATAGAAAGGATATTTATAGATAAAGTGACTATAATCGCCTTAGTAAAAAGATCAAAACACCATACCATGATTCTAATAAAAAGATTCCATAGCACACATTATTCAACCATTACACAACTAACACTACTAAAAACCTGTTAATTACCTACGTATTTTGCAGTGCCTTTTATCCAAAAATCCGCATGTAACAAGCCTTCCCGCGGATTTGGACACCAAAAAAAATCTGTAGGTAAAAAGGCCGTGGATAACTGGATTGTTGTTTGCTATGGATCATAAAATCCGTAGCTAAATTTGATGTGGCTTTTGTTGCGGAATATTACATGCGAATATTTTCCGCGGCTAATTCCACAGCAATATTCCGTTAAAAAATCATTAAAAAGGACTTTTAATGGGGATTTTGCTGCAGAAAATATCAGCATGTAAATTTACGCTGCAAAATCCCCGAAAAAATCTGCATGAAATTCCCCAGCAAAAATCCCTAGCAAACTCCCCATGTAAATATTTCACAGTAAAATCTGCAAGTAATATCCGTAGGAAATTCTACAGGTAAAAATTATCCGAATATAATTCCGCAACAAAATCCCTAAATAATTTTTGCAATAAATAATTTCCACAGCAAAATCCCCAAATAATTTTCTCAGAAAAATTTTTGTTAGTGTTGTTTGGTTTTTTCTTACCCCTATACCATTATGTCATATTCTAGAAATTTCACCTCAAATAACAATTCACATTCAAATAAATATAATATAAAACAAATTCAAATACAAAATACAAATACTACAAATTAGTTGTCTCAATAAACAATCAAATATTGTCTAATCATCCGAGCTACCATCTGTATCATCCTCATCATCTGCATCAGGATTTGGGGAAGACTGGTGACGAGAGGATCCAGGAAGAACGCCCAACCGCTCCATCAAAATATTCAACTAGCTTCTTGTTTCTAACAGTTGGGCTTGTAGTGAAGCTTGCTCCTTCTTCATTTCTTCCTTTTTCAGTCTCTCCCTTTCCAGTTGGGCTTGTAGTTCAATAGTAAAAGAGTGGACTGTGCTCCTGATCTTCTCATCAACACCCTCAGGTAGGCCGTATAGATGTGAAGGTCTAAACGTGGAATTCTTCATGGTCCTACCTGAAGAACCAAGGTCAACAACTCTGCCTTTCTTCTTTCCTCCCACGACATCCTACAAAATATCCAAGTCAGATGGCAGATGTTGTGAGTGTTGAGAGCCATCGACAGACATATTCTCATTCTCAACAGTACTTTGAGAAGATATTTATCAGCCTTTTTCTTCTCCAAGTTCTCCAGCAAAAATCATGCAAAAAAAGGTCAACTTTTTTGGAAACATGAACATTAAAGGACAAATCAAAAAAGGATTGTAATCAATCCTTAATGACTTACATAAGCAGCTTGGGCCTGAGGATGAACCTAATCTCCCTCCTTCTTCTTATGGGTGCGAAAATAGAAATCAGAGAATGGAAGGTCTTCACCCCTCTCAGTCTTCTGTAATTAAAACAAATAAATATTTTCAAGTCATCAATAATGAAGGCATTTTAATATAATGAAGTATTCAAACTAAAAAAAATTAATTAGTATTACCATTTTCTTGAAATGCGCTCTATACAGTATAGAACCGCCTGTATGCAGTGATGTACCCACATTAGAATCCCGATTCTTCTTATTCTGCTTGGATTTTTGTATGAACTCTAGGGACTGCCAATACTTATTCAGGTCTGCCTATGCACTATCCCCCATCCAAGATGGGATTTTACCATCTTTTTGAACTTTTTGCTTCTGTAGCATCTGGGCCAGCCTACCTGCCCCTCTCTTCTAAAAATTCTTCTCCACTGCTGCATTGTGCCTAGGTGGCCATTTAAATTTTTTTGCAATGTTCAAAGTGATGTTTCCCAAACCTTATTTTCATGATGACATAAGCACTGAACTTTGAAAACAAGCTGTGCAGGTCTGTTACCTTTTCTGCTAGAAACAGGTTGTTCGGACGCAGTACACCTTTCAAAATATGTCAATTTTCTCGGACGAACAAGAGTTTCTGATATAGATTCAGTCGGACGCATTTCACTGTCCGAACAGACAGGCAGAAAGCAAGTTTCTTAATTCTTCTCTACGAACGCATACAACTGTCCGAACAAAGATTCCTTCAGACGTACACGACCGTCCGAAACTCAGTCCATATGATGAAACAGACGCATGCACGGCCGTCCGAACGATATCCTTCACCAACTGCACTAAGATCGGACGCTGTGTCGGATGCATCATCCTTATCTCGGACGTCCGAAACCTCAACTGGGAATTGTTTTTGTGCATTTATTATTGAGCCGTTTAGAAGTAGTTACAACCACCATTTATTGTCCCTATAAATACCTGCTCTATTGTTCTGTAAAAATTATCTAATACATTGAATACAAGCCTTAGAAAAGAGCAATTGTAGTACCAATTGGCTATAGTGCTATATTGTATTAGCGTGCAGCTTAGTGTGCAATTCAATTTTGAGTGGAGTGATAATCTTGTACAAAAGTGAGGTTGTGAGTAGAATTCTTGGCTCAACTAAAAGAGTTTTAGTGTGAGCAAGAATTTTCCTACTTTGTAAAGATTATTGGCTCACCAACTGTGTGAAGCATTCTAGTGGATTAATACTTCAAACTTGTTAGCTTGGGAGTATTGGTTGTTTAATTTCCTCTCTTACTTTCTTTACATTCCTTAATTATCATTGATTATATTATTTGTCAGTTGAAAAATCTCAATAAGTTTAATCTTTGTAAAAAGTTTTTTTTAGAAACCTAATTCACCCCCTTGCTTAGGTTGCTTTGGGACCAACAATTAGTATCAGAGCCTAGTCTCATTTTATTGCTTAAATTGCTTTTGAGAAAATAAATATTATGGCAACCAAAAATGCTCTGTTTTTTGAGGGTCAATCCATTACTAGGCCCCCTATGTTCAATAGGGCAAATTTTATTAGTTGGAGAGATAGAATGAAAATATTTTTGCAATCCATTGATATTGACTTGTGGTATGTTGTAAATGAATGTCCCTTTGAAGCTACCATCATTGATGATCATACAAATAGAAGAAGAGAAAAGACAAGGGATGAGCTCACTCCACAAGACAAGGCAAAATTGAGTTTAAATGCAAAAGCCGTGAATGTGCTATATAATGCCTTGGGTGCTAATGAATCAACTCGTGTCAAGGGATGCATTTCCGCTAAAGAAATTTGGGCTAAATTGAAGAAAATCCATGAAGGAAGCGACGATATTCGTGAGCAAAAGAAATCCTTACTTGTTGCCAAGTATGAGTCCTTCTAAAGATGGAACCACATGAAAATCTTGACAAAATGTATTGTAGGTTCAATGACATCTTTAAGGACCTTGAAGCCTTGGGTAAGGCGTATTCTTTTGGTGAAAAGAATAGAAAAATCTTGAATATTCTATCCAAAGAATGGGAGGCTAAAACAATCGCTATGGAGAAGGCCAAGAATTTAAATTCTATGCCTATTGAATCACGAATCAACTCTCTTACTTCTTATGAATTGAAGTTGAAGGCCAAAGTGGTGGATGATGAAGAAGCAAGACCAAAAAGGAGCATTGCATTAAAGACCCCTCAAGAAGAGGATGAAAATGGTTCCATCAATCAAGAAGACGAAGATCTTGATGAAGGAGATCTTGCACTCATCACCAAAGGATTTCTTAAACATTACATCAACAAATGGAGAATGAGAAGAGGTGGAGCTACCAATTCAAATAATTTCAAAGGGAAGACTAAGCTAGAAACGAAGAAGCAAAATGAAAAGTGTTTTGAATGCGGTCGCAATGTCAACTCAGACATTTTGCAAATGAGTGCCCTTCCAAGAAAAAGAAAGAAGGAAGAAAAACCCACTTCAAAAACTTTCAAATCAAATGGGATGATTGCAATTCCAAAGGAGAAATTGAAGAAGAAATGGAGTCGGCACAAATGGCCTTATGGCCATTGGAGATGATGAGGTAAATTCTAACTATGACTCCAACGATGAAAATGATCTTGAAGCTTTCATTTTAAAATTGTATGAATGCTTAAAGGAATCATATGCTAGAAATAAGGAGTTAGTGAAGAAATCAAATGCCCTATTGAATGCTAACTCTAAACTTGTGACTGAAAATAATAGGTTATCACAAGAAAATAGTGACTTGAAGAAAAGAATGCATGTGAGATCAAAGGTCAAGGAAGAACAAGCCTCCTTGAAGAAAAGATTGGATGATTTGAATGTTCTCTTGACTAGAAAAAGAGAAAATGTTGTTGATTTGAAAAGAAATAGAAATGTATTAATCAACACAAATATTTTATCATGTTTAGAAGGGATGACTTATGTTTTGTAAAATCAAAATCCCCTTTATATCAAAATAAAAATATTATTTGTAAATATTGCCAACAACATGGACATGTCAAGAATATGTATTATGTCAAGAAAAATGAGAAACTTGGAATGAAAGTCATATGGATTAATAGCAATTTCACAAATTCTAATGGACCCAAAAAATATGGGTACCAAAAGTTATCAATTGATTTGTTGTGTAGGTACTTAACATCACCAACAATGCTAAGTGGTTCGTGGATAGTGGATGCTCAAGGCACATGACGAGTGATGCTTCTCTCTTCACAAACCTCAAATCCAAAAATAGTGGAAAATTAACATTTGGGGATAACAATAAAGCAAAATCAATCGGCATTGGCGATATAGGTAAAAATGGTGAAACCTTGATAAAGAATGTGCTTCTTGTTGATAATTTGAATTACAATTTATTGAGTGTAATTCAACTTTGTGATAAAAATTTATGTGTTATTTACCAAGCATGAATGTCTTATTCTTCATAAAAATCATGTTGTTTTATTCAAGGGTGCTAAGCACAATGATGTTTATGTGATTCACCTTGACAAAATTAGTAATAGCAATGTTAAATGTCTTACCGCTTCCATAGATGATCCTTGGCTTTGGCATAGAAGACTTAGTCATTTTAATATGGATTTAATTGAAAAACTTGCTAAGAAGGAATTAGTGAGAGGATTGCCCAAACTAAAGTTTTTGTGAAATAAATTTTGTGATGCATGCCAATTTGGTAAACAAATTAAAGTTTCCTTTAAACTAAAGAATTATGTGTCCACTTCTAAACCTCTAGAATTGTTGCAACTTAGACTTGTTTGGACCAACTCAATATGCTAGTCTTGTTGGTTGTGAATATGCTTTTGTGATTGTGGATGACTTTTCTAGATATACTTGGGTACTGTTTCTTGTTCACAAAAATGAAGCTTTTGAAAAATTTGTAAAATTGTTTTCTAAAATTCATCAAATTTGTTGGATTTAAAGATCACTCGATTAAGAAGTGACAATGGTGTCGAATTTAAATTTGGAGGCTTTCCTGAATTTTGTGATCACAACGGTATTTCACATGAATTTTCGGTTGTTAGAGTTCCTCAACAAATGGTGTTGTTGAAAGGAAAAATAGAACTCTTCAAGAAACCACTAGAACTATGATTAGTGAATGCGATTTACCACAATATTTTTGGGCCGAAGCCGTTAACACTGCTTGTTATGTCATGAATCGAGTTTTATTGAGATTCATTTTAAACAAAACTCCTTATGAACTCCTATTTTGTAAAAAACCCGTTATGAGCTATTTTAAATTTTTTGGTTGCAAATGTTTTATTTTAAAAATCAAAGAAAATCTTGGCAAATTTGACAAAAAATCGGATGAAGGAATTTTTCTAGGATATTCTAGTGACAAGAAAGCATACCGAGTATACAATAGAAAAACGTCTTTGATTGAAGAAGTTGTACATGTTACATTTGATCTGAAGCTAATGATGTCATCTCAAAGAAAACATGTGAAGATGAAGATGTAGGTATTCAAAAGGAGCTTGACAAGCTCACTATCCATGAAGATCATCAAGAGATCACATCAAACAATGATGTCAACAACCATCAAGTAGATGATGAAGAAGAAAAGAACGAGGATATTCCAAAAGATTTTCCAAAAGTATGGAGATTTGTCTCTAGTCACCCTCAAGACTTGATCATAGGTGATCCATCCGATGGGGTAAAAACTCGATCTCATAAACCCTTGAATAGTAATTGTGCATTACTTTCTCACATTGAACCTAAACATGTAGATGATGCTTTAAATGATGAATCTTGGGTCATTGCCATGCAAGATGAACTTAGTCAGTTTGAAAAAAATAATGTTTGGACCTTAGTTGAAAGACCATCAATTCATCCCGTAATTGGAACAAAATGGGTTTTTAGAAACAAATTAAATGATAAAGGTGAAATCATAAGGAAAAAAGCGAGATGTTCTCATTTTCTTCA
Source organism: Cinchona pubescens (assembly GCA_025175665.1). NCBI lineage: Eukaryota > Viridiplantae > Streptophyta > Magnoliopsida > Gentianales > Rubiaceae > Cinchona > Cinchona pubescens. Next base: position 3,641,687 of record JANKKI010000016.1, read on the forward strand.
AATGGATGTCAAAAGTGCTTTTTTGAATGGTTTTATTGATCAAGAAGTTTTCGTTGAACAACCTCCCAGTTTTGAAAATAATTCCAAATCATGTTTTCAAACTCTCTAAAGCCTTATATGGTTTGAAACAAGCTCCAAGAGCCTGGTATGAAAGACTAAGTGGTTTTTTTATTGAAAATGGATTTAAAAGGGGTGTTGTTGACACCACTCTTTTTACAAAAATAAATTCCAATGGTTTGCTAATTGTTCAAATTTATGTTGATGATATTATTTTTGGAGCAACTAATGAAAGCTTGTGCAAAGATTTCTCACACTTGATGCAAAAAAAGTTTGAGATGAGTATGATGGGAAAGTTACAATTCTTCCTTGGACTACAAGTTCACCAAACAAAGGATGGGACGTTTGTTACACAAATCAAGTACACAAAGGAGCTACTCAAACGATTCGGAATGGAAGATTGCGAACAAGTTGTTACGCCTATGTGCACCTCAACCAAACTTCTAGATAAAGATGAAGGAGGTAATAGTGTTGATGAAAAACACTATAGAGGTATGATAGGAAGCCTACTCTATTTATGGCTAGCAGACCAGATATTATGTTTGTTGTTTGTTTATGTGTTAAATTTCAATCTTGCTCTAAAGAATCGCACTTAATGGCTATAAAAAGGATTTTTAGATACTTAAAGAGCACAATGGATTTTGGTCTGTGGTATCCAAAATCCTCTACATTTGATTTAATTAGTTATTCTGACGCTGACTTTGTTAGGTGTAAAATTGATAGAAATAGTACCAGTGGTATGTGTCATTTCCTGGGTAATTGTCTTGTGTCTTGGTTTAGCAAAAAATAAAATTCTATTCCTCTTTCTACGGCTGAAGCCGAATACATTGCTACTGGAAATTGTTCTGCCCAACTTCTGTGGATGAAACATACTTTAAAAGATTTTGGTGGTCTTTGATTGTGTGCCTATAAGGTGTGACAACACTAGTGCAATTAATCTCACAAAAAATCCTGTATCAATGCACTCTAGAACCAAAACACATTGATGTTAAGCACCATTTTATTAGAAATCTTGTTCGCAAAAAGGAAATATGTGTTGAATTTGTGTCTACTTTAGATCAACTGGCTAACATTTTTACTAAACCCTTGGCCCTAGATCGCTTTGAATCTCTCAGAAATCGTTTGGGGATTTTAAAGTTCATATCGGCATAGTCTCTTAGTTCGGACGCACATGCTCGTCCGAACAACACCCTCTCTCGGACGCTCTCACTCGTCCGGAAATCTCCTCTCTACCTCAGACGCTAATGATCATCCAAATTTTCCTCAATTTCTTCACTTTTCCACTAGAATTCTACCGGATGCTTCCCATCGTCCGAGAGAATATTGGACGCCCTAGCTCTTCATTTCGGCCGTCTGTTCATCAGCTTTCAAACGCAGAATCGGACGCACAAAAATCGTTCGGACATCCGAACGCTCACTCTGCTAGATTAAAACCGTCCATTTTCCCCATTTCGAACTCACCTAGATCTAAGCACCGAACCCTTCTCCGGCGAAATTTTTCCCCTCAAAATTCCTCCAACTTCTTCTTTCTCTTGACAAATTGATTGGCAAATCTTCATTCCCAAATTGTTCATTACCATTATTGCACTTAATTTCATCAATGTACCCTCCAATTTCATCAATTTTCCACCAACTTCCAAAAAAATCAAATTTTTTATATATATCTTCCGTTCACAATGGTTAGATCCCGTGGATGCTCTTCAACAGCAACTCGTGGATGAAATCAAAAGGAAAAGCTCCAGTGCGAGGGGAATCATCTGCTAATCCTCAAGCTTCAACAAATCCACCCCTGCCAAAATTCATCAATGCCAAGGCATCCGAACAGTATACATCTCTTCTTAGCAAATCTATAATCGTTCAAAGACCTACTTCTCAAAGTCTTTTCGATGAATTTAATCTTCCCATTGTCAAATCTTATTTTGAAAAACAAAATTGGGGTCACTTAGTTTACACTTACTTACCCGTTTATCATGACTGAGATGATGATGCTCCAATTCACAGCCAATCCTAGGAAAGGCCCCACTATTCGCACATTAATTTCTCGTGTGAACAGCATAAATCTTAAAATTTTCTCCAACATCATCAATGCTATTTTTGAATGCGAAGTCTCCACCCCGAATGAATTTTCTTATTTCTTCTCTTTAGTTAAAAGGCCCGCTCTTGACACTCGATTCGATATGACAAGGTCAAAGCAATTTTTAACATAAATTTCAAACAGGCCTCAGAAGCCAAGACTACATTGCTCACCCTTGAAATAAATATTCTATACGCTCTTGTCACAAATTTGCTGTTACCAACAGATGAGCATCTCACCGAGCCCAAAAAAATGCATCTTTACCTGTTTTACTGTGTTTTCAAAGGGATTCCTCTTGACTTTGGGTATCTTTTCTGCTCCCTGTGGGAACTCTTTCTTACTGATACCTGCCAAAACATTCCTTTCGGAAAAATTTCTCATCGAAGTATTTGATTTTCTTGAAGTACCTTTCAGCGGCTTTATAAACAAACAATTTCATCCCTACTTCAACAAATCCTACATTGAACGAAAAGGCTTCCGTTCTTTTAATGATGAATGGTTAACTAAAGCAGCCTTTGATATTGAACGATCAAAATCCCAAGCCGCAACCTCTGGTTTGGCACTTCCCCATTCCCCTCTTCCTCAAACACCTTCACCAGTCCATGATCCTTGTCCTTCTTCCTCCGAACTTTCACTTTCACAAATTTGTGGGCTTCTCAATTCATTGAGCACTCAGGTGAGCTCCTTTCAACATCGAACTAATCGCAAGTTAAAGAGACTTGAAACTCGTCAGATGATCCTCCAAGAGGTACTCAGCTTAGGCATGTCTACTTCAGCTCAGGTTCAATTTGCCAATATTCAATCACAATATCCGCTCGACTCCTCTACCGAAAGTGATGACAATGCCGAAGAAGAGGATGCTCCTGAGGACAACGACGAGGACATTGGTAATCAAGGTGCTGCTGATGATGATGATGGCGACGATGAGGTTGAATATTGACGACACAATCAATTTTATAATCCAACGACGCAATGACGGAGATGAAGATAGTGAAGCTACTGATGATGATGCCCCTTCCAAACGGCTCAAGATCAAAAAACGCTCTAAGAAGAAAAATGACTCGACTTAGATCCTCTGTTAATTCATTAATATGTATTTTGGTTTTGGCATTACTTTGGATATTACTTTGACAAAGATGTTGGAATTGCTCTCATTTTGGTTTTATGAATTATTTTGACTTGATATAGATCTTAATTTTGTTGGTAATATTGGTGTTGATATTAATGATGATACTAGCTTAACTTTGATGATGTTAGTGTTGGATATTTGAGTGCACTTTCTCAGGGGGAGCTTTGTTTGATGATGTCAAAATGGGGAGTAGGAATAAAAACATTGCAAAATTGTTGGTTGTGTTATTAATCATATTTGTGGATTTTACATGTTGGTTATTCTATGACTGTTTGTCATCATCAAAAAGGGGGAGATTGATATTTTCCACCAACCTTATTTTGATGATGACATAAGCACTAAACTCTGAAAACAAGTCTCTTATACTTTCTAGATGTGTACTGAAACAGGTTGTTCGGACGCAGTACACCTTCCGAACTATGTCAGTTTTCTCGGACAAATAGGAGTGTCCGATACAGATTCACTCGGACGCATTTCACCGTTCGAATAGACAAGCAGAAAGCAAGTTTCTTAATGCTCCTCTACGGACGCATACAACTATCCGAACAAAGCTTTCTTCGGACATACACAACCGTCCGAAGCTCTGTCCGGACGATGAAATGGACGCATGCACGGCCGTCCGAACGATATCCTTCACCAACTGCACTAAGATAGGACACTGTGTCGGACGCATCATCCTTATCTCAGACGCCCGAAACCTCAACGGCTAGTTTTTGTGCATTTATTATTGAGCCGTTTGGAAGTTTTTATAACTACCATTTGTTGCCCCTATAAATACCTACTCTGTTGTTCTGTAAAAATTATCTATTACATTGGTAATACAAGCTTAGAAAAGAGCAATTTTAGTACAAATTGGCTGTACTGCTATATTGTATTAGTGTGCAGCTTAGAGTGCAATTCAATTTTGAGTGGAGTGATAATCTTGTACAAAAGTGAGGTTGTGAGTAAAATTCTTGGCTCAACTAAAAGAGTTTTAGTGTGAGCAAGAATTTTCCTACTTTCTAAAGATTATTGGCTCACCAAGTCTGTGAAGCATTCTAGTGGATTAATACTTCAAACTTGTTAGCTTGAGAGTATTGGTTGTTTAATTTCCTCTCTTACTTTCTTCACATTCCTTAAGTTTCATTGATTCTATCTTCATTATATTATTTGTTAGTTGAAAAATCTCAATAAGTTTAGTCTTTCTAAAAAGTTTTTTTTTTTAGAAACCTAATTCACCCCGCCTCTTAAGTTGCTTTGGGACCAACACAAAGTAAGTTGTCATATAACAATATGAAAAATAGAATTATCTAGTCAATTAATACATTGAAACAATATAGACTACAACAACAATACCTAAAATTCCTCAAACCACAAGTTTCTTGTAGCTGTAGAAAACTTCTTCCACAGGGTTTGCCTTCTTCAAACTTGGTCTTTATGCATGCCGCAATGCCCTCAATTGCTGGTTTGTGAGGCCAAAACCTAGTTACTACCAAACAAGATTAATACAATACATTATCTTTGTATAAACAATTAAATCACAATTTTATGTTTATCATAGATAATATTAACCCATCTCCATCAGGTTTTATACAAATCAGTGTGTCATTAGCATCATTGCCAATGGCACTAGAAGAACTAGCGGATGCATGAAGGTTACCAATGGGATAAGGTATCAATAAGGGATTGCTCTGAGACTAATAAAGAGGAGGCTGAGGAATTGGTTGAGCCCGAGGATTTTGCTGAGATATGGATGGACTAGATTGACATATGGCACGAAGATTAGCAATGGGGATTAACTCAGGAATGTGGGCATTTGTTTGTTGAGTTTGAGATTCTTGGGATCGTGGCAGTAGAGGAACTTGGGCTGATACGCCTGCTGCTGTTTGTTTCTTCCAAGTCTTTTTTGTTTTTGCTCCTCCTTTATCTCCTACATCAGCCATCTACAACAAACAACAAAACTAAGTAAGATAAATCACAATCCAATACAAAATCACATAGCAATAGTATAAGGATTCTTGAAAAATAACATGAACATTAGTTATGTAATCATAAAACAATAGTAATGCAATAGGTATGAGATGGTGGTTCTTTATGGTAAAAATTTGGAAAGATCCAAATTAGAACATCAAAAACAAAAAAGCTTAAGGAATTATTATAGTTTATGTACCTGTAAAAAATAACAGAAATACAATAATTTACCAAGAATCTCAACATTCCAAGATTCCATGTTATATAGCATTACAAAAATTAGCATTTAAACATCAATTGCTTCTCAAACAAGGTTTAAAATGAAACAAGTAAACGTTTTTGGTGGGAAAAGCTAGGCCAAAGATTGGACAACCCCCTTGCCTCTTTATGTCAGTCTATTTTGTTGATAACACAATGGATATGTAAGACAAAATCACATAGCACTAATATAAGCAGTCTTGAAAAAATAACATGAACAAAAGGTACGTTCAAACCATAAAATAATAGAAATGCAAAAATAATTTTTCTTATACAACAATTATTCTTCTTATAGATCTACTATTCTTCCTGTTCTTCATCTTCCTCTTCTTCTTCTTCTTCTGCTTCTTCATCATCATCTTTTTCTTCGTCTTCTCCTTCTTCTTCTTCATCTTCCTCTTCCCTTTCTTGCCTCCCACCTAAATGAACTTCCTTCACCATTGTGTTCATCATCATGCAGTTGATCAATTGGGTCTTCATCAATCTTTGAATTAAAATGGGCTTTATCCTCTTGATAACCAGTTTCTAATGCTTGTTTGTTATCTACAGCTACGGTTGGCTTATTTTTTATAACTACCCACCAATCAAATTTTCCAATTTCCTTTCCAAGATAAGGGCAATAATATACTTCTGTTGCCATTGCAAGTCTAATTGTGAACAAAAACAAAAGGGTCAAACTTTGTGTATCATGGATTTTTCTTCACCTTAGTAATTCCATACTTCCCATGTACTTTCATACCACGTTGAGATGTATCAAACTACTCACAATTGAATAATATTAGATTCTTTATTGGTTGTCCTGGCCACTCCAATTCAAGAATCTCTTTGAGAACACCGTAATAATCATTGCAAGCTGAGCCTTGTCCCGTGCCCTTAACCCACACTCCACTATTGTATGTTTTTATACCTTCACCCCTTATAGTATTATGAAATTTGTAACCATTAATGAATATTACAAGTCATGACTTTGCAACTCTCAATGGTCCTAAGGCCAGGTAATGCAAATGATTGTGTGACATGCGTTCCGCGTTATTGGTCACCTATTAAGTCTATCTTGTTAGTAGGACATACATTGACAATATTGTATATGTTATAAACATCGAATCTAAATACGTACATACTCTCAGAACCAACAGGAGAAGTCAGCTTCAATTTGTTGACACAATGATAGCTTCGCTAACATTACCATAAACACTTCTCACTTGATGCTAATACATGCTGCACCAAAATTGTTGATATGGTAAGAGTCCTATCCAAAAAAACATATTTACAGACTTAAAAGGGGCACTACTTACCCAAGATATTCTTTAACCTCCACACAATTCAACAAAACATGTAAATGGGCAGCTTGCAATTCTTTATCACTTAGCCATCGAGTTGTGCCCTTGCCAGCCATACGCCTAGGAAAATTGAAGACTGAAAGAGTTGATTGTCTTTCATCATTGTCAACACCATCACCATTATGATGAGCTGTATTTCTACTACGAAGGACATGCGGCTCAAAGTAATGAAAACTAAAGTACACTATTTCTTCAGCTAAATATGCTTCACATATAGACCCTTCTACATGAGCTTTGTTCTTCACAGTCTTTTTAATCTTGTTAAGCAACCTAAATTTTGGAAAAAGCGTTGTAATCATAAAATAATTCATTTGAAGAATAGTTTTCAAATTTGACAAGAAATTAATAAGCGGTTGGTTACCTTTCAAACGGATACATCCATCGATACTGGACAGGGCCACCTACCCTTGCTTCATAGGGTAAATGAATTGACAAGTGCTCCATTGAGTGAAAGAATGATGGTGGAAAGATAAGCTCAAGTTTCCATAATATGATAGGAAGGTTTTCCTCCATGCTTAGTAAATTATCTTCCCATAAAACTGTTGCACACAAATCCCTAAAGAATTGGCTCAATTATATAATTGGATTCAATATCCCACCAGGAAGTGCATAGAATGCCATTGGAAGAAGTCACTGTTCATAACATGACATTCATGACTTTTCATCCCAAAATACTTTGCCTCTTTCTTATCCACACATCTAGCTATGTTGGAGGCATAGCCATCCGGCATTTTCAATCCCTGTATCCAGTCACATACATCCCTATGGGTTCGAGTTAAAACAAAATTTGTTGTAACACATTGTCAAACACATTCTTTTCAATGTGCATGAGACATCGAAGTTGTGTCGAATGAGGTTATTTTTCCAATACGGAAAGTCCCAAAATATGCTTCTCTTTGTCCAATTATGAGTTTGACCATGACCACTAAAGCAAACTTGCTAACCAGTGTCAGTTATGTTGGGAAGGTGACGAACTCTCTCACATAGTTGGCCCCCAGTCAACCTGGGAGGAGGAATTGAATGCTTTTTCTTTCCTCTTAAGAAGTCATTTGTATTCCTTCTGAAAGTATGATCAGGCTTCAAAAATTGATGATGATAGTTCAACCAAGAATTTTTCCTCCCATTTTTCAAATAGAACGCTTTTGAATGCTCCATGTAAATAGGGCATGCTAGTTTTTCAGCCGTACTCCACCTTGATAACATGCCATATGCAGGGAAGTCTCCAATTGTCCACATCAATAATGCTTGCATTACAAAGTTTTTTTTCTTATAGGCATATAAGTCAAGACACCATCATTCCACATTTGTTGCAACTCATCTATAAGTGGCTGTAATTCATGCACATCAATTTTACTTTTTGGATTGTGTGGACCTAGAATGATCATAGTTAAGAACATGAAAGGGAAATTCGTGCACAATTACGGGCCAGCAAGAGTAAGATGTTGCATATTGGCTAAAATGAGTAAACCCATCAGAACACAAACCAAGTCTAACATTTTGAGGCTCAGTAGCAAAGTTAGGATAGGTGTGATCAAATTGTTTCCATCCTTCTCCATTGGATGGGTGACACAATACACATTTCTCCTTATGATTTTCCTGGTGCCACCTCATGTGCCTTGCGGTGGTCTCCAAAGCATATAAGCGTTGAAGCCGTGGAATAAGAGGCAAATAATGCATCTTTTACGTGACACCTCTTTGCAATCATGTTTACACCCTCTATGCTCTTTATAATGAGGGTCATGGCAGAACTTACATTTCCTCAAGTCCCTATCATGCTTCCAATACAACATGCATCCATTAATGCAGCAATCTATTTTTTGGCTAGTAAGACCCAATCCTTAGCAGTTACTAGTTTCTTTGCGCTATAAAAACCAGAAGGAATCTTGTTTGAAGAAGGACAAACTTCATTCATTAGTTGTGCCATGCCATCAAAACATCCGTGGGGCATATTGTAGTATGATTTTAAACTCATCATCCTGACAGCTGCCAACAACACCGAATGCATCTCACATCTAGGCCATAATGGTTCTTGAGCTAGATTCAACATATCATAGAACCTAGCAGTATCCATATTTGGAGGTGCCTCTATATTTTGTTCACCTTCTTGACTAGATCATAATCCTACAGCATCATATACCATGCATGATATCTATTGACATGTTCATAACCACCTGTAGAAGGCCCACTTGTTTGCCCATAATGCATGTCAAAATCATCCCTTCCATCTGCTAAATCCATATGAATGTCTAAATTAATTCGAGGTGCTTCCTCCCTGTGTGATGTCCAATAACAGTATCTAGGTTTAAAACCTTTCCTAAGAATATGAACATTCACCATATCAGGGATGTCATGGTGGCACTCATTTTTTCACTTCACACACAGACATCTAATAACTCCCATAGTTAAATATTTCATTTATTGACCAACAAAATTTTTAAACCCAGCCAAACCCTCCAAATATTCTTCCACATATCCCCAACGATTTAGAAGAAGCCTATTATACATCCGTCTTCGATGCTCTGAGATTTCTATTTTTCCTAACCAAACTAACGACTTAGTCTCCTGTTAAACAAATAATTTCCAAACAAATATAAGAATATAATTTCATGAAGATTTTCCACATGCGTATTATAGTAAAAATTTAGTATATGATAGTAAGTTGACTAATCTAACAAGACAAATATATGTTTGTGTTCATGTGTTCCTTTATTTATTTACATATATTTAACCTAATCATTACTATTTCATATTTATTTTTTATTTTTTATTATTTTTAAACCAAACCACCTATACATTGGTTGGGGGGGCATAACTGGGACTTTTAACTAGTGGGGTAATAGTATTAGCAAAAACGTTTGGCAAAGAATAATGAATAAACTGCACTGTGCCGCTCAAATTAGAAGAGAAGATTACAATCATCTTCAACAGAAGAAAGAAAGTAGTAACTCATCAACCCCAAATATGTTGTATGCAAATATAGAAAAAATTGGCAACTACAATATGCAAAAACATCCAGGAAACTAGAATTTTCTTAAAGGTAAAAGGAAATTTTCTTTAAAATGCACTTGCTAAAGCATATGCTACCATTGACTAAATATACATCAGACAAAAGAAACATAAATTTAACTGAAAATGTTATCAATGAGGCTTAAGTGCAACACAATGATAGATCAAATCAACTCCCATGCATATTCTCCACAACTATCTCTATGGCTACAAGCACATATCTATATTCATGCTCACAAGCAGGTGCGTTGTACTATGCCTGAGAACCTTAGTAATCGTTTTAAGCAATGAACGAAGTTAACATAGTTAGCTCACATAGTCAGTTCGACATTGTCAGTTCACATAATGAATGAAGAATTCACCTAGTCAATTTGACATAGTCAGTTCGACAGTCCAAATCACCTAAACAATACAAAACAGTACTGATCCAAATCAGTTCAACAATGATCCACATCAACTAGATAGATATGTTCTACAGGGAATAACGTGATGATTTATATCAAAATATATACACTATGCCTGAGAACCTTGGTAACAATGTTTACAATTGACATGTAGCACAAAAGGAAACTCATTGAACACAATTTAGGGCATCCAAAAAGTTCAAGAAAAGATTAACACTCCTAGGATAGAAATATAAATGATAGTTTACTCATAAACTGACAGGTTTAAAAATATTAAGAATCAAATTTTGTATGATAATAACAACTAGAAAAATTTCACAAAATTCAAGCCTTAGAAAGCTCCTTCAATCGGTTCAACTTCCCAAAATGGTGCAAGACAACATTCAAATACTAAAGCTTCAACTTATCCCCAGACCTATACAAACATAAGTCAATAATCTGCAAAAACCTATCAATGCTGCAAGAACAACTTTTTACAATTAAAAATGTCATCAAGTAAAAATGTATCCAAATCAAGTAAAAATTTCAAGAAAACATACTCCCCAAATTAAATAACAAGATGATTTATCTATAGATATGTTATCAAGATAGAAATATAAATGGTAGTTTACTCATAAACTGGCAGGTTTAAAAACATTAAGAATCAAATTTTGTATGATAATAACAACTGGAAAATTTTCACAAAATTCAAACCTTAAAAAGCTCCTTCAATCTGTTCAACTTCCCAAAATGGTGCAAGAAAACATTCAAATACTAAAGCTTCAACTTATCCCCAGACCTATACAAACATAAATCAATAATCTGCAAAAACCTATCAACAAGAACAACTTTTTATAATTAAAAATATCATCAAGTAAAAATGTATCCAAATCAAGTAAAAAGTTCAAGAAAACATACTCCCCAAATTAAATAACGAGATGATTTATCTATAGGTATGTTATAGATCAATTAAATACTCATCCTTGTTATAGTGTTCAGTTGTAATTTTTGCTTCTACTTTTGTGTACAAAGTTAACCGAACAAACTGCAAAATTTTAGTTGCTAACTCATAGTTGAGCATTATGCTGTCAAAGTTGATATTTGATCCTAGGGTGTGCACATTCATTATAAGCATGTATGACATCATTTAATATACAATTCCCAAAATTATTCATATACAATCCAATTCTTTGTCAAACTGTCATAATTATATGCTTTGTAGAATTTGTGAAAATATGAAATGTACAAAGTGCATTCAAAGAAAAAAATGGTGAAATGAAAAGGTAAAAACTGCAACTTGTGTTGTTATGTTACACCTTAATAGGAATTATAGTCCAAAGGCATTTTGTTACACAATACAACTACTTTTCACTCTAGCCTACTTCTACCTACTTGCTTAGCCTCAAACTAGCCACGAACTAGAGAGTGGCCAAAAATTAGGGATTACCAGTTCTGCAAATTAAATCTGTATTTATCATTATGTCTTACTCATGGTTACTAGACTTATGCTATAAGATTTTGTGCTTCATTTCACACAAGATAAGGATATCATACCGATTTATGTTTTAAACAAAATGCTTATCGAATCCATTTGTGAAACAAAATGCCTTTGGATTATAATTCCTGATACAACCTGGGAAGGAAAATTTCAAGATCAAGTCAGGAAGAAACAAAAAAACTTAATAAGAGTCACTTGTAAGAGTAAGTGAATATCAACATCTTTAGTTGGTGAAGATCAAACGGTAAGACAAGCTAAAAGTGTTGATTAAATTGCAAATAGTAAATGTCAATCTTTAAGTCTTAACAATTTTTAATAAGTATTGCAGTCTGAACTGCTTTACAGCGAATACCGAGTGAAATCCATCAAAGCCATATAAAACTCTCAAGAAATTCAGGAGTCTAATAATGTCCAAAGTGCACTTGCACAATGTAACGTAAGCTATTTTTGAGTTACTAATAATAAGTATTGTAGTATGAACTACCACCACGTCCTTACTCTCTGTAAAGCAATTCAATCATCCAACTAAAAAAAATACTATCTTTATCCTATATTTTCACACAGAATAAAAATATCTAACACAAAAATAAAATAAAATAAAATAAAATAAAGTAGTACCTCTAATGAGAAAGCTATTGAATTCCCAGTTACAACTAAGGAATCTTATAGATTGACACCTTCAAAAAAAAAAAAAAAAATTAGCCGCAAATCTTAAAAATAAAAATGAAAAAGTAACAAAATAAAAATCTAAGGGAGATTACAAAATGCTGAGAAATAACAAAAAGTTTAACCAATAAAAATACCTTCAAAAATTACCAGCTAGAAAAATATAGATAACACACTGTTGCAAATAAAAAGAAAATTCAAATAACAAAAAAATTAAACTGATATGAAAAGTGGAAACATAGGAATAAATTACCTTGCAACTGGTGGCGGCTTGAGGAAGTGGTTCTCTATGGTGTCGACCTGAAGAAGAGAAAGGAAGGGGAGGCTTGAGGGGAGGAATAAATAAGGAAGAATGGGAGCACAGGTAGGAGAGAGGGAAGTAGGAAGAATGGGGCAGGTGAAGAAGGGTCAAGCTAAACCAAGAAGAAGGAGTGGTGAGAATGGTGGTAGAATGTGGAGGATACGGGTGGAAAGAGGAAAGAGGGTTCTTTTTTTTATTTAATCTGGGAGGAGATGGGTTGGTTTTGTGTTTATCCCTTTTAATTTGCTGTGGAAATTTGTTAGGGAAATTTCTTGCAGAATTAGCTGTGAATATTTTTGCATGTACAATATCCGCAGCTAATTCCGTATGTAACTGTATAAAAAGCTTAAAAAAATTTTATAAAAAATCTACAGCTACATCTGCCGCTACATAAGCAGTAAAATCCGCAGCTAACTTACCTGCGAATTTTGCTGAGTTTGTTTTGTAGACAGAACCATTCCAATTTATCTTATGAATTACTTGCGGAATTAGCTGCGAATAATTTACCTAGGCTAGCTCCGCAACAAACATCTGTAGGTAATACATTTTCGTCTTATGGAGGGAGTTTTACCTCAGCAGATCGTGCAATCAGCAACAAAACGTTAGTCTCGATACTAGAAAAGCAAAATCTGCATCAAATTCCGTAACTATTGCCTGTGAAAAATAGTCGCAGTAAAAATCCTCATGAAATTCACAATTTTTTAGTAGTGTAAAGGAAAAAATACATTCTTTATTAAACTGAAACCAGAAGGCAAGAACAACCTTTTTTATTCAACATTATTATTTTTCATTTCAATTTGTTCTTTTTTTTCCCACAAGAATGGAACAATCAAAGATGAGGAACTATTTATACATTTTGAAATCATTGGACTTCTTCGCCAATAAATAGAACAATCCCCTCCATCAATCATAAATACAGAAATATGCGTGGCATTGATGAAATCAAGGAGATCAACAATAACTAAGTTGACAGGTTAAAAAAAAGAAAAGCAAAAATAGTAATTAGACTAAAGAATGTGGCTAACAAAGAAAATAAGCTAATTAGGACCAAGAGGAAAATAGAAATAATATAATAAAGGCAGGCACATAGACATTTAAGCTCAAATGGCCAAAAGAAGGTCTAAATTACTTTCATGATCCAAGTTTCATACATACATTTATACACATATATATATAACTTTCCATATATATAAGTATAGATATAAGTATGCATATAAGTGTGTGTGTGTGTGTATATATATATAAGTATGTATATAAGTACGTGTGTGTATATATATATAAGTATGTATACGTGTGTGTGTGTGTGTTTCCTAAGTAACCACCCGTTCACTAGTAGGAGGGCCTCACTCCTATTTTATTGATGAAAATAGATACAAGGTGGGGGACATTTAGCCAAAACCTCCTAAAGAGAGAGTTACAATAAAACCCCAACTCTAGGTGTGCTTATAATAATTATCGTACATTTTTCCAACCATTCCTATCTAGATGAATAAGAGCCTTGACTATTCTAGGAATGTTTTGCTGGGAAAAAATACAATTTTGCCTTGACAAGCTGCCTATGTTAGCGAAGCTATCCCAACTTGATTACCCTCTCAGAAAAATAAATATGTTGAATGTGAAGAACCCAATGCTTGATGATTTGAGTACACATCAACATGGTTTGGTGAATCTGCCAAGGAGTTTTGTTATTTTCTTGTAAAGTATTTAAAAGGATTTGAGAATCCATCTCCACGATAATGTTTGTAATGCCTAGTCGTGCACAAAACTGAAGTCCGTCCAATAAGGCTGAAGATTTTGCTTGAAGGCTGTCATGGTGTTGGGGATAATAACTTGAGAAAGCTACCATAACATTCCTACTGGAGTCTTGGAGAACCTTTCCCGTAGCTGCACCATTTGCGATGATATTGAATGAGCCATCAGTGTTGAGTTTGAAGCAATTCATAGGAGGAACCTGTCATTGGATAACCTAAATATCCTGAACTTGTCATACTAGAACACAACAAATCCAGTCTTCATAGATATGAGTCTGATACGGTCATGTGAAAGGAAAGGCCAAAGAAAGCTGGTGAAGGGCTACTTTAATTGAGGAGATAACAAACTATAAGATGTTGCAAATTTTACCTTCAAAGAAGCTGGTGTTTCTAGCTTTCCATACTTCCCAGCAAATAAAGGTAGGAAAGAGTTTATGTAGCATCCCAATTAGTTCCTTTATAAGAGTAAATCCACCAACTATTTAGATATTGCTTCAACGTTTGATAGTATATGCGAGGAATTGAGGAGGTAAACTACTCAAATGCTCTCCAAATACTTCTAGCAAACTTACAAGAGAAGAAAAATGATCCAAGATTCTTCTGAGTAACAAAACTGGCACTTTGAAGGTAAATAAAAACCTTTCTTTTTCAGCACATCATCCAAAGGAAGAAAACCATTCAGAAGCTTCCACACAAAGATGGAAAATTTAATAGGAATGCTACTGTCCCAGATCATTTGCCTAGAGAACAAAGGACTATTATTTTGCCTAAGAAGATTGCCAGTAGAATGTAGCTTGAATCTTCCAGTAGAAGAGTGCTTCCAGGCAAAGCTGTCTGGTAAAGAAGATAAGCAAAGACCTTTAGTCCAATCCTTAAACCAATGCAGATTCACAGTAGGGCAGCAGTTCGAGATAGCATTCCAATTCCATTGAGCACCATTCCATGCTTGGTTCAATTTCAGATCTGCTACAGGCAGATCAGTGTAATGCACAACCCCTTGTCCACTCGAATCATCAAACCATAATGATACCTTGCCTTCCTGAGGCAAAGCACAAATAGATCCTTCAACTAGATCCTTCTCTTTTAACATATTTCCTAAGTTTTAGAAGAAATAATGTGCTAAATGGCTAGGGAAAGATGTAAAAACATAAAAGCATATCTGCAAATCATGAACTTGCTCCAAACGGATATTCTGGTTCTAAATAACCACCACAGCTTCATGGATAACCCTTTAGCCAAATCAAAAAAGCTAATCACCCCTAGATTATTTTCCTCTTCAGGTTTGGCGAGGCTATTCCAAGCTATCCAATGTTTCCTTTTACCCCATTCTGTTTCACCCCAGAAAAATTTGCAAAAACTTTCTCTATTTCCATCAGCACAGATTTAGGAGGAAATAGCACAGCCATAAGGTATAAAGGAATTGATCTTAACACATGCTTAATAAAGAGCAATTTTCCACCAATAGACAAGACTTTAGATTTCCATCTAGTAACTTTAGAGGCTATTTTATCCTGTAGAAGCTGAAACATGCTCTTTTTCCTCCTATTCTTTTTCAAAGGCACTCCTAGGTAAGTAATAGGCCTAGCTTTCTATTGAAAACCAGTAATCCTAGAGATTAGTATTGCTCTTGAAGATGGCAACTTGGTGGAGATAAAGAAGCTCTTTTGGTGTATATTAACAAGCTGTCCAGAAAAAGCCTTAAACTTCTTGATGAATCTTACCAGATTAACCAAAGACTTCTTGTCTCCTTTGAGAAAGATTATAAGGTCATCTGTATAAGATAGATAGGATATGGATGGATATTGTGGAGTAGAGATGTACTGGATTTTTCCAAAGGCAAATTCACTCTTTAGTCCCCTACTCAGAACTTTGTCAAGGGCAATGATAAATAACAAAGGAGAGGGGGGTCTCCTTGTTTTACTCCTTTTGTTGAGTGGAAAAAACTAGTGGAAGTTCCATTAAATAAAATTGAGAACCAAAAGTTGGAGACACATTGTGAAATAAGAGGCACAAAGTGAAAAGAGAAGCCAAACTGAGATAATACCTTGGCCAGAAACTCCCAAGAGATTCAATCAAATGCTTTGGTCAAATCCAGTTTGATCACAGCATTGCCACCTCTGACCTTCTTATCAATGAACTCAATCAACTCTTGAGCTACAAGAATGTTATCTTCAATCTTCCTATCTTTAACATAGGCACACTATTCTTTTGAAATTATATGGGGCAACAAAGCTTGCAACCTATTGGCAATCAACTTGGTTACACCCTTATTAGCAAAAGTGCATAGGCTTATTGTTCTAAAGTCACCATATGATGAAGGGTTCTCCATTTTAGGGATCATTCATATAAGGGTGCTTGAAATGGCTTTAGGAAAAGTACTACTTCCCTCAAAAAACTCTCTGGTAGCACATAGAAGGTCTGACGATATAATATTCCAGCAAGATTTTTAGAATGTTCCATTAAAACCATCCACTCTATCTGCACTTTTAGAATCCATAAAGAATACCACATTTTTCAACTCCTCTAAAGTTGGAATAACTATAAGAACATCATTGTCTTATGAGAAAATTAGGTGTGGAATATTAGATAGTAATTGGTCATCACTAGTGACATTCTTAGCAGTCAATAAATTTTAAAAAATGTTAGCTACAAGCTGTTAAAGTTGTTGTTTATCCTCAATTAAAATGCCATTATAATCTTTAAGCCTTCTAATGCACAGTTTGTTCCGTCTGATTTGGAGATATGAATGGAAAAACCTTGAGTTGTGATCCTCTTCCTTTAACCATTTTATACCTGCCTTTTGCTTCCAAAAAGAATTAATCAACTGAGCTTAGAGCCTAGCTAAAAGAATTTGATTTTCTTTATAGGTGATTATTGAAAAAGCTCTTTTCCTGTTGTGTAACAGCTTCCTCAAAATGTTTCACTTTATCAAAAATATTACCAAATTGCTATTTATTCCAACTTTGGAGAGCATACTTCAGTCTCTTAAGTTTAGCAGCAAACCTTTGTAAAGGAGAACCAGTACCATATTGATCCTAGTTATGCCGGACTACTTCTAGAAAACCCTCATGCTACACCCAGACATCCAAAACTCTAAACAGTTTTGAACCTGTAAACTAAGTAGGTTTCAAAGTGAAGAGAAGAGGGGTGTGATCAGAATAGGTTTTATTCAGATGAGTAACAAAAACATTCTGAAACACAATGATAGCTTACTAATTGCATACTACTATATCCAATTTCTTCCAGATCAGATGACCCCTCCTATTTCTAGACCATGTGAACTTTGGCCCTATAAAAGGAACATTGAACAATGCACACTAATTAAGGGATTCATTAAACTCATACATCACTCTAGCATTAGGTTGGAAGGTACCCTTATATTTAGAAGGTTCAGTATATATAACATTAAAGTCTCCCCTGCAAACCAAGCACTCCTGACAGAAGTTGAGAATGTAGCTAAAGAGTCCCATAGCACCCTTCGATCTTGAATAGTCCATTTAGCATAGATAATAGAGGCATATACTGGAGAAGGCAAGTCTTTATTATCTAAGCAAGACAAATAACTTGACCTTGAATAGTTTGAATATTTATAGATATTGGAAGAGACCAAAAAATGCAAATGGAACTGATGGAATTAGAAACACAATGAGTAAACCCTAGTTTATTCTGTACTAGGTTTACCTTAAGGCTCAAGAATAGCCAAAAAATGAATGGAATGATCTTTCACTAGCTTTTTAAATCACCTTGTTGAAGGCTTATTGCCAATATCTCTAATATTCCAAATTAGTGAATTCATTGAGAAATTGGGTTTGGTGGAATGGGCTGATTGAGAGACCTTGTGACGCTTCTAATCACTTTTGATCTCTTAGCATAAAGTATCTTCCTTCAAGTATGCTTCCTTTTGACATTAAGCTGTGACAATCAATGTCAAGGGGACTCTTCATGTTGATTTTCTTCTTAGCCAAGATAGAAGAAAATTGTTGTAGAGCTTCCAATTGAGAAGGTCTATCATCCAGGTAATTATTTCGGGTATCACTTGCAGAAAGTGTTCCATCGTCATCTAAATCAACTATTGCTTCTACTGGATCATCATTAATTTTAGTTGATTAATGATTGTTATCTGGAAGAACCAACCCAAGTTGGTCCAACATGGCATTAGGGGTTTTAGAAATCGAAACTTTATTGGGTTCCTGAATATTCTCCTCAATTGTAGGGTTCATGTTTTGAGGCTGTGTCTCAACTCATGTCATTGCAACTGGAATGTCATCCTGGGAAGTACCAGCTTGTATAGTTGTGTAGAGAGGTTGAGACTCTACAGCTGGAGTATCCTTCTCAAATGTGGTTGACACAGTCAAATCTTTCTCCTAAACATTTACATTCAAATTTGAAGTCTCTTGATCCTTATCATGTGTAGTACCTGAAAGGTCCTAGATCTTTGGATTTCAAAATCTATTTTGGATCCTCCATTTGGAGAACTACCCATTTTTTCTAGGGTTCAATTACAGCTGGTTGCCGCTGCTACTTCTATTTACTGGTACGTTGCTGATCCACTTTCTTGCTTTGATTGTTAGAGTGATCATGTGTCTTTTCCAGCTTGGATTGAGAGAAATCCATCAAGCTATGCCCTTGAACCATGCATTTAGTGCAACAATGAGGGAGATTTTCATATGTAATGTTCTGCCAGACTCCTTCACCATTAATCTCAGACCGGATTCTTGATGGTAGTTTAGCTTGAATGTCCAACTCCACACAGATGCGAGCTACACTTTGACGAGACATGGTTGCAGTCACCATGTCAATCTTCAGTGGCTTTCCAACTGATTTGGATATTGAGAATAATAATGATCACTTGCAAAACAACAATGGCAGTTCCTCGAACGAAATCCATACTGGCATTATGGAAGGTTCAGTATCAGAATGAAACAATGGTGGCATGCCACTTTAACACCTTCACAGCGAATCCATTAATGAACCACTTTTCTTTAACATAGCAACATAAATAATCAGCTTCAAGGTTGCATTTGGTTAAGATGTACTTGTAGTCCAAGTACCCAAGTGTAAATTCACTAGTGAAACCAATGGTGAGGAAACTTTCATGAAGTGTAGCCATATTTGGTTTTCCATGGCTGAATTTTCCAATTAGTGCAAACCGTAATGAGACAACTCCGTTGACCTACAACCTTGGTTTTGATGATGACAAATGTAATTTACCAATCTTAACATAAGCTGTGCAGGAATTCTAGTTTATTTGTTCTTAGCAGAGTTTTCGGACAAAGTACAGCGTTCGAACAGCACAATGTATCTCGGACGCAAAAGCTCATCAGAAAGAATTCACCTCAGACTTAATGCACCATCCGAAAGATCAGACAAAAAGCAAGATTTAGGACCACCTACAATAGATACACATGCTCGTCCGAAAAAATTTGTGTCGGACAAAATGTAAGCACATTTCTAAAGGTTAGGCATAGGGAAAGATTTTGAGGCACCTGTAAGGAATGCATCTAACTATATGAAGAAAATCTTATCGGACACGGATAACTGTCCGGAGGAAAAAAAAAACCCGCGATAAGCACTGAACCTTTCGGACACACTATTCCATCCGATGAGTGAATTCATCAACATACCTGATTCGGACGAAGGAACAGACGCAATCTCGACTGTCCTAATGGCTTTCTCAACTCCTTGATATTACAGATTGGACGCTTGTTCGAATGCTTAATAATAGTCTTGGATGTCCGAAACCCATAACGGCTAGTTTTTCAGCATTTATTATCTAGACTTTAGGAGGTGGTTGGGAGCTGATTTATTGCACCTATAAATGCTAACCCATTGATAACTCTAGGAAACTAGTGTTATATATACCCTAAACTTGATGATTTTGCTCCTAGTTTCGAGTATTTTTAGTGTTTTCGTGTGCGTTTTTATCCATTTTTCTTTTATGTGTTAGAAGACACACTAAAGTGTTAGTATGTGTTTATTAAGTGTTTGAGTACTTATTTAGGTGATAATTAGCACATTTTATTAGGTTTTTCCATTTAGAGTTGTGTCGTGTCTTTGACTTAACTTCGTTGGGAGTTAAGTTTTCGTTCGTCTTTGTTTGTCCTTCATTTTTTGGCCTATATTGTGAGACTTTTATTTATATGTTTAGGTTTTATTTTAAGTATTTATTATATATAATAATGTTCTCCTATGTGTTAGGGTCACATGAAAAAAATGGTGCATTAATCGGACGTCGGATGAAGATTTTGGAAGCAAAATTGTGAAGTGCTGCATTTCAGAAGTATCAGTCCAAACCGCGGTCTCAAATTTGAGATCGCGGTCTGGAGGCGGCTGGATCAAAAAATGACTTTGTTTAGGGCTGATTTTTGCTCCACAGTTATCCCACTACCCTAGCACTATATATACCCCTTTTAAAGCTCATTTGAGGGAGAACTTAGCTAGTAGAAGTAGGCTAGATTAGATAGTACTCTACTTTTCTTCCTTTTTCCTCCCCATTTGGGGAGGGTTTTCGTAGATTAGATTAGAGTAGGATTTCTCTTTCTTGTAATCACAATTTCCTTGCTAAAGATTGAAACTTTTTAGTGGTAAGTTCCTTGTTTATGTTAAAACTCTTTTAGTTAAACTTTAATTTCATATTTTCTTAGTTTAATTAGTCTCATTACTTTCATACATTTTCTCTCTTTGCATGATTTCTTAGTGTAATTGTTAGATTAGTTAATGGGTTTCCTTCAATTATGCTTCCTTAGTGGTAATTCATAGTTTAGATTGGTTAATTAGGATAAATTAGTTTATGGGCTTTTCATTTAATTCCTTTCTTTACTTGCTTTCTTAGTTTAATTGGTAGATTGGTTAATGGGTTTTCCTTAATTGTGCTTTCTTAGTGTTAATTTGTAGTTTAGGTTAATTAATTACTTTTTAAAAATACTTTCTTTTTACATGCTTTTTTAGAATAGATTACGGGCTTTCTCTAATTGTGCTTGCTTAGGGATAATGAATAGTTTAGATTAACTAATTGCTTGCTTAATATGCTTTTCCTTTTAATTGTTCCCTTTATTTGCTTTCTAAAGATACTTCCTTTTTAATTGCTTTCTTAGCGATTAATCTTTTCTTTAAATTGCTTTATTAGTTCCATTAGTTCTAGTTTTAGTTAAATCTCTTCACTTAATCAATCGCCTCAACTTGAAATCTAACCAAATAACCGGTAATTTTCGACCAATCCTTGTAGGAACGATCCCTACTTCCCTTTGCTACTAGTTGATAACCGTATACTTGCGAGATGCCATCTAGTTAGTAGTAGGATTTAGGTGTTTCATTGAATTATAACTAGGTGTGTTAAAGAGGCATCAAGTTTTTGGTGCCGTTGCCGGGGATTGGTTTTCGGTAATATCGATATAATTTGGTTGGCAAACTAGTTTGAAGTCTTTTGTTTTCTTGTATAGTCTTAATTCATTCTATTCATTTTACATTTAATTGCTATATATTTTTATCATCCTACTGGTGAAGTGGAAGAAATTTGAATTGAGCATTATTTGCGAGTTAAATTTTAGAAACCTAATTCAGCTCCCTTTTCGGATTCTTTGGGACCAACAATTGGTATTAGAGCATTGGTCTCTTTATTTTGCTTAAATTTTATTTGAGTAAAGATCCTTTATGGCAACCAATAATGGTTTATTCTTTGAAGGTCAATCTATCACTAGACCCCCTATGTTTAATTGGGTGAACTTTATTAGTTGGAAAGATAGAATGAAAATCTTTTTGCAATCTATTGATATTGACTTGTGGTATGTGGTAAATGAAGGTCCTTTCGAAGCCACCATTGTTGATGATCATAGAAATAGAAGAAGAGAAAAATAAGGGATCAGCTCATTCCACAAGACAAGACAAATTTAACCTTAAATGCCAAAGCCATGAATGTACTATACAATGCCTTGGATGCTAATGAATCAACTCATGTCAAAGGATGCATTTCGGCCAAAGAAACTAGAGCATCCTTCTGGGACAAATTGAAAGAAATTCATGAAGGGAGCGATGATGTTAGAGAACAAAAGAAATCTCTACTTGTTCCTCAGTATGAAACCTTCAAGATGGAACCACATGAAAATATTGATAAAATGTATTGTAGATTCAATGATATCATCAAGGATCTTGAAGCCTTAGGGAAGGAATATTCTTTGGATGAGAAGAATAGAAAAATCTTGAATGCTCTCTCTAAAGAATGGGAAGCAAACACTATTGTTATAGAGGAAGCAAAGAACTTAAATTCCATACCCATTGAGTCATTATTAAATTCTCTCACTTCATATGAATTGATGCTCAAAGCCAAAGTGGTGGATGATGAGGAAGCAAGACCAAAGAGAAGCATAGCATTGAAGACCTCTCAAGAAGAAGATGAAAGTTGTTCCATCAATTTAGAAGGTGATCTTGCACTCATCACTAAAGGATTCCTCAAACACTACATCAACAAAGAGAGAATGAGAAAAAGAAGAGCAAGATTGAATAAAGAGAAACTCAAATAATTTCAAAGGGAAGACCAAGATGGAAATTAAGAAGAAAAATAAAAAATGCTTTGAATGTGGTCAACCCGAACACTTTGCAAATGAGTGTCCCTCCAAGAAGCAAAAGGAAGAAAGGAAGCCTCGCTTCAATAACTTTCAAATCACTTGGAATGATTGCAACTCTGAAGGAGAAGTTGAAGAAGAGATGGAATCGGCACAAATGGCCTTTATGGCCATTGGTGGTGATGAGGTAACTTCTACTTATGATTCTAATGATGAAAATGATGATAATGATCTTGAAGCCTTCATTTTAAAGTTGCATGATAGCTTAATGGAATCATATGCTAGAAATAAGGAGTTAGTCAAAAAATCAAATGCTTTATTGATGCTAACTCTAAACCTGTGAATGAAAACAATAGACTATCACAAGAAAACTCTAAGTTGAAGAAAAGAATGCATATGAAAACAAGGATCAAGGAAGAACAAGCCTCCTTGAAGAAAAGATTGGATGAAGACATTGAATGTTCTCTTGCATAGAAAAAGGGAAAATATTGTTGATATGAAAAAGAATAGAAATGTATTGATCAACAAGAACTTTGTCACATTTAGAAGGGATGATTTATATTATGTAAATGGAAATCTTCTTTATATGGAAATAAGAATATTATTTGCAACTATTGCCAACAACATGGACATGTGAAAAATAATTGCTATGTCAAGAGAAATGAAAAGCTTGGAATGAATATCGTTTGGATTTGTAGTCATTTCACTAACTCTTTTGGACCCAAGAAAATGTGGGTACCAAAAGTTATCACTTAATTTCTTGTGTAGGTAATGAACATCATCAAAAATGTCAAATGAATCATAGATAGTGGGTGCTCAAGGCATATGACCGGTAATGCATCTCTTTTCACCGAACTCATATCCAAAAATAGTGGAAATTTGACTTTTGGGGATAACATGAAAGGAAAATCAATTGGCATTAAAAATGGTGAGACTTTAATTAAAAATGTGCTCTCTACTTGACAATTTGAATTACAATCTCTTGAGTGTGAGCCAACTATGTGAGAAAAATCTATATGTATTCTTCACCAAACATGAATCTTTAAATCTTGATAAAAAATTTTCTATTTTATTTAAAGGCTTTAGGCACAATGATGTTTATCTGATTTATCTTGATAACTTTTGTAGAAATTAATGTAAATTGTCTAACCGCCTCCATAGATGATCCTTGGCTCTGGCATAGAAGGCTTTGTCATTTCAACATGGATTTAATTGAAAATCTTGCAGAAAAGGAGTTGGTAAGAGGTTTGCCAAAACAAAAGTTTGTTAAAAACAAAATTTGTGATGCATGACAATTTGGTAAACAAGTCAAAGTTTCGTTTAAACCAAAAATTTGTGTGTCTACTTCTAAACCTTTAGAATTATTGCATATGGACTTGTTTGGTCCAACTCAACATGCTAGTCTTGGTGGTAGTAAATATGCTTTTGTAATTGTTGATGACTATTCTAGGTATACTTGGTGGGTACTATTTCTTGTTCACAAAAATGAAGCCTTTTAAAATTTTGTAATATTGTTTTCCAAAATACAAAATTTGCTGAATTTGAAAATTGTTCGTTTGAGAAGTGTAATGGAGCCGAATTTAAATTTGGAGGTTTTCCAGAATTTCGTGATCACAACGGTATTTTGCATGAATTTTTGGTTGTTAGAGTACTTAACAAAATGGTGTTGTTAAAAGAAAAAATAGAACACTTCAACAGGCAGTTAGAACCATGATTAGTAAGTGTGACTTACCAAAATATTTTTGGGCCAAAGCCCTTAACATGGCTTGTTATGTTATGAATCGAGTTCTTTTGAAACCTATTTTAAACAAAACATCTTATGAACTCTTGTTTTGCAACAAACCCGTTATGAGCTATTTCAAAATTTTTAGTTGTAAATGCTTTATTTTAAAAATCAAAGAAAATCTTGGAAAATTTGACAAGAAATCGGATGAAAGAATTTTCTTAGGATATTCTAGTGACCTAAGACAGCATACCAAGTATACAATAGAACTCTTTTAATTGAAGAAGTTGTGCATGTTACGTTTGATGAGGCTAATGATATTATTTCAAAGAATGTTTGTGAAAATGAAGATATAGGTATTCAAAAGGAACTTGAGAAGCTCACTATACATGAAAAACATCAAGAGACCAACACAAGCAATGAGGACGACACTCATCACTTGGATGAAGAAGGAGAAAAGAACGAAGATTCTCCAAAAGATCTTCCAAAAGCATGGAGATTTGTCTCAAATCATCCTCAAGAATTAACCATAGGTGATCCGTCCAATGGGGTAAAAGCTCGTTCTCATAAACCTTTGAATAATAATTGTGCCTTACTTTCCCACATTCAACCTAAACGTGTGGATGATGCCTTGAATGACGAATCTTGAGTTTTTGTCGTACAAGAAGAACTTAGTCAATTCGAGAAAAACAATGTGTGGACATTGGTTGAAAGAGCCTCAATTCATCCCATGATAGGAATCAAAATGGGTGTTTAGAAACAAATTAAATGATAAAGGAGAGATAATTAGAAATAAAGCTAGACTTGTTGCAAAGGGATATGCTCAAGAAGAAGGAATTAACTTTGATGAAACCTTTGCACCCGTTGTTTGTTTAGAATCTATTCCTATGTTTCTTGCATACGCATGCTTTAACAATTTCAAATTATTTCAAATGGACGTCAAAAGTGCATTTTTAAATGGCTTCATTGATCAAGAAATTTTAGTTGAACAACCCCCTGATTTTGAAAATAAAGATTTTCCAAATCATGTTTTCAAACTTTCAAAAGCCTTATATGGATTGAAACAAGCTTACAGAGTTTGGTATGAAAGGCTAAGTGACTTTTTGATTAAAAATGGTTTTAAAAGAGATGTTGATTCCACTCTCTTCACCAAAACTAGTCTTAATGATTTGTTGATTGTTCAAATATATGTTGATGATATCATCCTTATAGCAACTAATAAAAGTTTGTACAAGGAATTCTCAATTGTTGTGCTTAGTGCAAAAGGATTTTTAAAATGAGTATGATGGGAGAATTACAATTCTTCCCTGGACTTCAAGTTCATCAAACAAAAGAAGGAACGTTCATTACACCCATGAAGTACACAAAGGAGCTACTCAAGCGCTTTGGGATGAAAAATTGCAAACAAGTCGGAACGCCAATGTTTACCTCAACCAAACTTGACAAAGATGAAGAAGGTAACAGTGTAGATGAAAAACACTATACAGGCATGATCGAAAGCCTACTTTATTTGACAGCTAGTGGACCGGATATTATGTTTGCCGTTTGTTTGTGTGCTAGATTTCAATCTTGTCTTAGAGAATCACATTTAATTGCGGTAAAAAGAATTTTTGGATACTTGAAAGGGACGATGAATTTTGGCCTCTAGTATCCTATATCCTCTAGTTTTGTTTTAATTAGTTATTCCGATACTGACTTTACTGGCTGTAAAATTGATAGGAAAAGTACTAGTGGTATGTGTCATTTTTTGGGTAACATGCTTGCTTGGTATCCTGATTTAGCAAGAAGCAAAATTTTATTTCTCTATCTACGGCAGAAGCCGAATATATTATTGCTAGAAATTATTGTGCTCAACTTCTTTGGATGAAGCATACCTTAAAAGATTTTGGTGCTATTTTTGATTGTGTGCTAATAAGATGCGATAATACTAGTACAATTAATCTCATTAAAAATCCTGTCTTGCATTCTAGAACTACACACATTGCTGTCAAGCACACTTTACAAGAGATCTTGTGAGCAAAAAGGAAATTTGTGTTGAATTTGTATGTACAAAGGATCAACTGGCTGATATTTTTTCTAAACCTTTGTCTTTAGATCGTTTGAATTTCTCAGAACTCGCTTAGGCATTATTGATTTCAAAACTATATGAATTATGTTTCCAGACACAAATATGCGTCCTAAGGTATCTGTTCTCTCGGACGAAAATGAATGTCTGAACTCCTCTCTTTTGCCTCGAACGCTTCTAATCATCCAAACTTCTCTTCTCACATCTTCAAACTCTCTAGAAATTCTCAGGGACAATTATCACCGTCCAACATCTTTCGGACGCACAGCATAGCGTATCGGCCGTCCGTTCATCTGCGATCTGAAGCACGATCGGACGTATATCAATTGTTCAGACGTCCAAATGATTGTTCTCCTCATTTAAAACCTTTCATTTTTCCCTTATCGGACACCCCAATCCCACCGAACCATAGCTCTAGCGACTTAAGAGTCCTTCTTCCAATTCCTTCAATTTGTCCTCTTTCCTTTGAAATTGCTCAAGAAATTTCTTTACCCAACTCCTCACCCATCTCAATTAAACCTCTTTTCACTATTTTAATATCATCTTCTTTAGAATTTTATAAAAATCATTTACTCCCACTATTTTCCTTCTTCAACTTCCTCTTCAAATCAAGATGGTTCGATCATGTGGAGGATCTTCAACAACCACCATAGGGAAGAATGAAAGGGAAAAGCTCCGGTGCATGGTCAAACATCATCAAATCCTCATAACCCAACTCCTATCCTTCTCTGCCAAAATTCATTGATGCCAAGGCATCAAATAGGTACACTTCCCTACTTAGCAAATCCATAATTGTACAACGTCTTCTTTCTCAAAGCCTATTTGTTGAATTGAACTTAACTTTTATCAAGGAATGCTTTGAAAAATAAAACTGGGGAAATCACTTGGATTTAACAATCTATCATGATATGGTATTGCAATTCACTGCTAATTTTCGAAAAGGTCCGACTGTTCACACTTTAGTTTCACGTGTCAATAACATCGCCATTGAACATTTACGAGGAAGAACAAAGGAGCTCTTAGAAAAAGTGATACATTGACATGTGCCTCTTTGATATAAATCAAGAAAATTCATAAGTCGCCTTAAAGATTTCTTTTCTCCTCTAGTAAAGATCATAACATTGTCCGCATATGCCAGATGGAAGAATGCGAACCTCATGCATTAAACTTTTCAAGCCACTTGAGAGTACCTTTGAAACTAGAATGAATAAGCCACCATATGGAGGAAAAAGTGGATCGCCTTGCTTTACTCACCTACATGGCTGAAAAAACTCCGTGACCTCTCCACTGAGTTGCAAAGAAAACCATATGGTTCGTAGATTATTCATCACAAGCATGAATTAAACAATACTGCCTCAAGAAACCTCCAAGAAATCCTATTGAAAGTCTTCATAATATCTAACTTGACAAACATGTTATGACCTCGTCCCTTCTTATCCAAGGAGCAGACAAGTTCCTGAGCCAGAAGAATATTATCAGCAATGGTTCTACTCTTGGTGAAACCTGATTCCTCCAAAAAAATCAAGCTCGACAAAAGATGGACCAAGAGAGAAGCCAAGAGTTTGGTGATGATCTTATTAATAAAATTAAAGAGAGAAACAGGCTGAAAATTTGAAAATGAATTAGGGCTGTCGGATTTGGGAATAAGATCCTACAATGCACTGGCCATAATTCTTGGATGGAAAAATATCCATAACCTCCTGAAAAAGGTTTGAAGAAATTATATCCCATAGCATTTAACATAGAAATAGCCGATGAATCCATCCGGGCCTGCTGCACTATCAACCTCCATATTAAAGACCACCTTAAGAACCTCTTCCAATGAAGGAATCCAGATCAAGGCAGATTGGTTATCCGGAGAAATAGAAGAAGGTAAAAAATCCAACAATTGGTGCATGCAATCCTCTTCAATCCCCTCATTCGAGAACAAATGTTTATAGAACGATTCCCTTTCCACGCGACTATCCTCGATCGAATATAGCCAATCGCCCGCACTATTCTTGAGATGATGAGTGATCGTTCTTGCATAGTTAT
Source organism: Cinchona pubescens (assembly GCA_025175665.1). NCBI lineage: Eukaryota > Viridiplantae > Streptophyta > Magnoliopsida > Gentianales > Rubiaceae > Cinchona > Cinchona pubescens. The sequence goes on from JANKKI010000016.1 coordinate 3,670,480, forward strand.
TAGCTAAAGTAGAGTGAAAATATTTTGTGTTAAGCTCCATCCTATAGCCATTTACACCTCGACTTCTGGAGCCAAAAGTTTTCCTCCACCTTAAGTACTTGGAATAGTTCTGCTTAAGCCTCACAAACTCTTTTTATGTCTGCAGGAGAACCCATAGACTCATAAGCTATTTCCAGGCGCTTGACAATATTCTCCACATCTCTGGGACAGCTTGGAAAACATCACCAAAGACCTGTTTATTCCATTTTTTTAGGTTTTTTTTAATCTCTTCGGCTTGAAGCAAAACCCTAACATCCCGGAATACTCCATAGGGAGAGTCCAATCAACCTAAATGATGGGAATGAAGTTTGGATGTTCTAGCCACACATGTTGGAAGCAAAAATGTTTAGGAATACCCGATCCCAAAAAAAGGTAATTCAAGGAGGAGTAGGGAATGGTGAGAAGCTGCTCTATTCAGATGATTTACCGAAGTGTAAGGAATGTCTGGAGCCATTCAGAGTTGGCTAACAATCTGTCTAGGCATTTCCACACCACTCAGCCCTATCTAGTCCCAGACCAAGTGAATTTACTCCCCGTAACCGGCAACTGAAAAACTCAACATTGGTGCATAGCCTCATTAAAGTCATTTATAGCTTGCAAATCTTGAATAGACGAGCCCAAATATTCAAAAGTAGAGGCCATCAAATTAAAATCTCCTCCTAGGATCCATGTTATAAGTTTTTGCATGGAAATGGGTCATTTGAATCAAATTATTCCACAATTCTACCCACTCACCTCAAGGACACTTGGTATATACCAAAGATGCAAAAACATAGTCATCCCAATCATTATTAAGCAATTGGATATGAATGAGGTGTTCAGAGTTGACCAAAACATTAACACTAAAATCGAAAGTCCAAAAAAGCCACAATTTATTAGAAACATTCCAAATACACTGATAGAAACCCAATCAAATATGAAATTCTTCCACACAATGAACATCTACTAAAGGTTCCAGATAACAAGTAAAGCAATATTGTGTATACAAATATGGTTTTTCAATCGTCTAATAGATGATTTACCCATGATACCTCTTATATTCCAAACGAGGCTACGAATCATTGGGAAACAATAGAAGTGGAACTATTGATAGACCGGGCAACCCGTCTATGAGGATTGTGCGAGTAACCGTGTATAGTTTAGCCCGCCTAGCATGGAATTTGGGAGCTTTTGAGAACTACCTCAACCCAATACCTCTGGCTTTTATCTGTGCCAAAAAATCATGCAAATCATCTGTCAAAATCTCCTGAGGTAAATCCAGTTGAGAAATGGTTTCGGAGTCTGATAAAGAATCTATAATTTGAGAGGGTAAAATCAGTTTTTTCTTCTTTGATCACTTAAGATTAACATGGTGATCACTTTCACAAAGCAAGGAAGATTTATTTGATCGGCGGCTACCCTAACAAGCTCTTGATTTTCCATCCCAACCAGAGAATCCCCAGACAAATCTTTTTTCGGCGAACATTTTATTAGGCCAACAAAATCTTGTTCCATGCCAAACGGGGTTGGAGAATTAGGGTTTCGAGCAAGTCCTTCATGCCATGGTGCTATATCAGCATTCCTTGAATTTTAATGGATTTTTTCCTTCAACACTCCATAACAGTGTCTATTATCTCTGGGGGCAACTTTGGGTTAGATGTTTCCATGCAACTAGTTAGGGTTCTAGCATTGTCTATCATCGATGGATCTTTACAGGCAGGTTTCCAATGGCAAAGTCGAAATATCAACCTTCTCAGTTACTATGGAATCACTGTCTCTGCATAAGAGTTGGTATTGGAAGCAACATCTTGTATATCTCTATTACCTCTTTTCTTGGGCTTCCAAATCGTTCCCTCTTGTGTTTTTGCTGAGTGAGATGGGATCTTTTCCTTATTTTGCTTGTAGTCAACTAGAGGCTTAGAAGTATCTTTCTAGGTATTGAGGCAGCAATCAACAGCCAAATGACCCAATTTATAGCAAGTGGTGCAATAACTTGGAAGATCATCGTATGTGATGCATTGCCACTGGACCGAAAATTCTTTTTCGATCCAAAATCGCTGCAACAAGGGTTTGGAAACATCAATCACCATGAAAAAATGGGCCACACTAGGGCAAGAAAGATTGGCGGTTGAAGCATCCATTTTAAGTGGAGTTCCAATTATCAAGGCTATTGAAAACAAAGCCTGTTTGTCGCACAAGTGAAAAGGGAGATGTTCTAGTTGGAGACCCAAACTGGAGCTATCGGAGATTCTTGGTCGACACAAAAATTAGGAGTCCATTTAAGTACTCGCATACCAAATTCCCAAAAGGACCAAAAATCACGCAGCCAACATCTTTGACAACCCTCCTCTATATCAAACCGGATGAGGATATGACGATAATCAATAAACCCTAAAGTGAATGGCCCCGTAAAACCAACCGCATTGAAACATTTTCTCAATGTCACCATACTTGGCTTTACCTTGGGGAATTTTCCAACTAAAGCATGCTTCAAAGGTTTCGAAAGAATGGCAATATCTTCATCAGAGAATATTAGAGCAGGGTCACCATGATAGATAGAAAGCTTCTTGATGGGTAACACTGTAGATGCACCAATCAAAACGTAACCAAAGGATTTAGGTGCGTGAGAAGGAGGTTGCCTATTCGATGTAAGTTTGATTGGGTAATTCCATTCACAAACAAGTAATAATTAAGTCTTCTTAACCATAATGGGTACTTACACATAAAGCTCGCAAAGATACCGGATACGTTTGTAGATCGGGTGAGTAAGGATCGTTCCCACGATGACTATTGGTCAGGTGCTAGGGTTCACAAACCTACGAACCAGTTAGACAAATTAAATGCAAGATTTTTGTTCTATCCTAATTAAATCAATTTGAACTACTAGGAAACTAAAAACAATTAAGACAAGGGAAAGCAATAAAGTAAAACTACCAAAAGCAGTAAAATTCACCAGATGCAATTTGAAATTAATAAACTCGAAAATAAATGCAGGAAGATTAAACTAAAGCAACGAAATTGCAGGAAAAACTTGAATTAAATTGAATTTAAATCAAGAAATTAAAGTCAGTAAAGTAGTCAGAACGAAAAGTTGATGGAGGTTGTATTCTTGAACAAGAAAAATAAAACCCTAGCCTAATATAATGAATTCCTATTCTAATGCCTAATCTAACTAATGGCTACTACGTATTCAACTCCCCTCATCATGGGGTATTTGTAGGGGATACATCCCTATAGGTTTTAGGCCTCTAAGATGATAGAAATACGCTAAAACTTGATAAGGATTCCAGCTGGGTAGAAAAAACTTCCAAAACAAGCAATTCACGTCACCAACTACTCAGCGTGCGTACATGCATAGCCTTTCCTTGCTCGTGTTCGCAAATTCTAGAGGAGGAATTTCTTTTTTCTCAGCTTGCGAGCTTTTCCTTGCACACGTGTGCGCTCTGCACTCTGCTTCAAATTCAACCTCAATTTTAACCTTGATGTTGGCAGAATTTGAAAAACGTAAAACATGAAAATTATAGCTCATTTTCTTAACTTTTCAAAACATCTTGAATCACCTCAATTTGAGATTGGACAAGAAAGTTTTGTTCAAAATACCAAACAGTATCGAAATTCGCTCCCTGCAAGTGTACATTTTGTATCCTTTTGATTTTTCTCCAACTTTTTTATCATTTTGGCTCTTTTTTCATTCAAAACTTTCACAAACTAAAAATAAAATAATTAAACTCATAATTCACTCAAACATTATTGCTCACATTACATGAAAACAGAGGTAAATGATACACGCAAAACACAACATTTAGGAGCTTATCAAATACCGCACACTTAGCTTTTGACTGTCCTCGAGAAAAAATAAAATGAAAATAGATAAGCTCACAGTAAACGCACCCACACATCTCAACAATTGTCCATATAAACAATTAAGAACAAATCCACCATTAGGAGTAATCTAAGAACTCAAGAGCTCAAATGCTAATAAAATCCTGTACATGAGATCTAGTGCGTGTGTGAATATAGCCATTCAATAAAAACTCAGTTTTTAAGACACTCGGGGTCAAATCATGGAAAAACTTCGAATTTTTATGAACATCCCATATCTCACTTTGCTTACACCTCTCTACTACTACAGACAACTAACTTAATTTAAATCAGGTAGGACTTTTTAGTTTGTAACATTAGGCCAGGGTATTGGCTAATCAAGGAAAGAATAAGATATCAAAAGACAAAGAAAGAGTCTTAAAGTAATGCTAGTATCCACACATCAAAATAAAACTTCTCTTTAAAACATTAAACACCAATCTTTCACAAAAATAACCCCACACTTAATCAACAAACATGCATGAAAAATTTCTGACAACAAATAATGAAAAGTCCTCATTTTTCAAGTTCAACGAAACATGCCAACCTTCTTCCTAGACATTTATTTATCATCTTTTCCATATCCGTTCCCAATACGGGTTCCAGTGATAGGCACTACCTGCAAACACACCAATGCAGGTACCAATGATGGGCACTATGTGCAAATATAGGTACCAGTGATAGACACTACCTACACTTATCAAAAAATTTCTTCAATTTTTTTCCAGTACCCCCTCCTTACCCCATCAATGAATACCACTCACTCCTATAATTTCATCCCTCATTTAACTACCTTTCACCCTTATATCCCCAAATAAATGTGTGCAATAAAGCTCTTAAGGGACATTTAGGTTAGAAAAATAAGACAAAATATTAAGCTCGTAAAGGTAGATAAAATGAGTTAAATGTTAATGAAAGAAATCAAATGGTGTTTCTCTCCATTGATTACAAATCAAGGCTCAAATAGGGTACCATGGGTACAAATTCTACAAGGGTAGCCTTGGAAGGCTCAAACGTCCAAAGAAATACTCTACCCTTTTCTTTAAACCAAATTAAACTATCTATAACTTTGCTTCAAAAATGTAAGAAAACAAAATTTGGGATGCAATATAAATGAGTTTACACAATTATCTCTAACTGTCAAAAATAAAATATTTTATGGCTGTTAGTGCTTAAAAATTTAGAAACCATGGAAGGAGAATATTAGCATTGACTACTCACTCATGATGGTTTATCTCAACAATTATCACACAGAAAACTAAAGAGACATGCTAAGTGATTGCAAAGCTTTTGAAATTTTCAAAGATTTTCAGCTAATTCATACAAAAATTTTCAAAAATTTAGAAAAACTTTCAGAACAAAAGAAAGGTTAGAATACTGCTGCAAAATTTGAGCAAACTACACCAAGCAGAATGGTGAATCCACATAACTCCCCATCCCACACTTAAAAATAAATATTGTCCCCAATGTTAGGATAATAAAAGCATAAAGAGGGAAACGGATAGTTTCTCTGGCAATGTAGAATAGTTGGTGTAGTTTACCCAGTCACAAATATCCATGAAGAGAGTTGAAACACATCATTAACACTAAACAAAAACAAAATGCTAAACCCATTAAGAAATTAAGAAAACAAGAAAATCGAGGAATAAAATTCCACAATAGTCAGGAAAAACTTAATCCCTTAAGGACATACATAACAAACATAACAAACATGACAAACATAATGTAAAAAGACACGGGTTGCCTCCGACGCAGCATCCTTGTTTATAGTCTTAGGCTCGACTTCGGCACTTTAGATCATTGTAAGCATTCAAGGATAGTCAACCATCCTTTTCCTTTTTGCTCCCAGCATTATAGTTGGATTCTCCATTGTACTATCTCCTTGGCTTGATTCTTGTGGTTTCCTATGGTTTCTACGTTACGATTCATTCAATCTCCAAATCACCTGAATGTAGTGGTTGGTTGGTAGAATAAGTATTTACCATAAACTACAAGAAAATGATCAACGTTCGAATATTAAAGAAAAATTAAAAAGAACAAAAAGTAATTGTAAATAATTAAAATAAAAAGTCCAATCTAGTAAGGTTCGCTAAACCTAATATTGAGCCAAGAATAGTCCGTAGCAACGGTGCCAAAAACTTGTTCGATGTAAGTCTGATTGGGTAATTACATTCACAAAAAATTAATAATTAAGCCTTATTAACCCTAATTCATACCTACACATGCTCACAAGGATACAAGATATATTTTGTAGATCGAGTGAGTAAGGATCATTCCACGAGAACTATTGGTCAAGTACTAAGGTTCACAAACTTACGCAATAGTTAAACAAATTAATTGCAAGATTTTTGTTCTATCCTAATTAAATCAATTTGAACAACTGAGAAACTAAAAACAATTAAGAAAAGGGAAAGCAATAAACACAGTAAAACTAGAGAAAGTAATAAAATTCACCGGAAGCAATTTTAAATTAATAAACTAGAAAATAAACGCATCAAGATTAAACTAAACCTACGAAATTGCAGGAAAAACTTGAATTAAATTGAATTTATATCAAGAAATCAAACTCAATAATGTAGCCAGAAGGGAAAGTTGATAGAACCTATAGTCTTGAACAAGAAAAATAAAACCCCAACCTAATCTATTGAATTCTTATTCTAATACCTAATCTAACTATTGGCTCCTACCTATGTTGAACTCCCCTCATAATGGGATATTTATAGGGGATACATTAAGATTTAGGCCACTAAGATGATAGAAATACTCTAAAACTTGATAAGGAGTACAACTGGGTAGAGAAAACATCCAAAACAAGTAATTCACGTCACCAGCTACTTGGTGTGCGCTCATGCACAAACTTTCCTTGCGCATGTGCACAAATTCCAACGGTGAAAGTTCTTTTTTCTCGGCTTGCACACATGTGCAAGCAGTTGAGTTTTCCTCGTGCACGTGCGCGCTATGCACTTTATTTTAAATTCCACCTCGATTTTGGCCTTGGTGCCGACAGAATTTGAAGAAACATAAAACATGAAAGTTGTAGCAATTTCTCTTAGATTTCCAAACATAAAATCACCTCAATTAGAGCTCGGACAAGAAAGTTATGCTCAAAATACCAAATAGTGTCAAAATTCGCTCCCTACCGATGTACGTTTTGCATCCTTTCGCTTTTTCTTCAACTTGTTTATAATTTTGGCTCTTTTTTCATTCAAAACCTACACAAACTAAAAATAAAATAATTAAACTCATAATTCACACAATTATTGCTCACATTACATGAAAACAGAGGTAAATGATACATGAAACACACGACATTTTTGAGCTCATCATTGCCTTCCAGTCATAGACTAAAGGGCAGCCATGGGTAAGGTGACATTATATACACACACACACACATATATATATGTATGTATGTATGTATACATATATATATATATATGTACATATGCATGCATACATATATATATAACTGCGTGCACACACACACATATATGTATATGTATATATACATATATATGTGCATGTGTGTGAGTGTATATATGTATATATATATACATACGTATACACATATATATAAATATATATACATATATATATACACATACACGCACATATATATATATATATAAACACATACATACTTTTTTTAGCAGCTTAACACCAGAACCTTGGTTGGGGGGCGCTACTCCCAAATTTTATTACTGATTTTAGTGAACAAGAAGGGAGACTAGGCCAAGACCTCCCTAAAACAAGTAGAACAATGAAAATCTAAACATTGAAATGAACTACAGGAAAATCTAAAACATTTATTCGAAGAATCCTGTACAGTCGCCTCAGACAATTCTAAACCGTATAGAATGTAGTGGTTAACTAAGAGCTTCCCATGCATGGTAAATAATCAGTTGCAAAATTAGCCTCACGGTAAATATGTTGAATCCGAAAATTTTCTAAACATTAATGCCATGTAATGCCGGATTTGTCAAATAATATGGTCCAACTGCTAGGTAAAGGATGTTTAGTTTGAAATAACATTACAGAGAATTTCGAAGACCGTTTCTACCATCACTGAAAGCATTCCAAGCCAAAAACACGATTACACATGCATACGTGTTTATATATATTTATAGAGAGAGAGAGACACACACACACACAACAAACACACACAAAAATATATATATATATGTATATACATAGTATACATACATACATATATATAGGTATGTATATATACATAGTTATGTAAGTTGTGTATATAGATATATACATATGTACGTGTGTGTATATATATATATATATGTGTATATGTACGTACGTATGTGTGTATACGTTCGTACATATATAAATATATATATACACACACACAAACATACACATACATATATATATGTATGTATGTATAGATATATATATATATATGTATATATGTATATGTGTGTGTATACAGATAATATATGTCTATAGTGTGTGTGTGTGTATATATATACACATATACATACACACACAGACATACAAAGATATATATATATATATACATATATATATGAATGTACGTGTGTATATATACGTATCTATTAATATATGTATATATATATATATAAATATATATACACGTATGGGTATACACATATATATATATGAATAGATAAATGTATACATATGTATGTATACGTACATGCACATATCCATACATACATATATATATATATGTGTGTGTGTGTGTGTGTATGTGAATATAGATATGTGTATGTGTGTTTGTATGTGTACATACATACATATATATTTGTGTGCGTGTGAACATATATACATTTGTGTATATATATATGTATGTATGTATATATATATGTATATATATATATATATGTGTGTGTGTGTATATATGTGTGTATATCTATATATATATATATATATATATGTATGTATGTATGTTTGTGTACATATATGTATATATGTGTGTATATAAATACATATATATATATATGTATGTATGTATGTATATGTATACACATATATACATATGTGTGTATATATATATATGGATATTGTGTGTGTCTACATATATGTTTGTGTGTATGTGTGTGTGTTTATGTATGTATGTTTGTGTGTGTGTGTATGTATATATGTATGTATATATTTGTACGCTTATATAAATACATATATATACATGCATTTATTTATATATACTTGTATATATACATATGTATATATATGTATGTATGTATGTATGTATGTATGTATATATACATACACATACATACATACATATACCTATATATACATATATATACTAGATGGAGGCCTAAGGGATCTGGGGAAAGGTCCTAAGATACAGAGGGATAAAAAGAAGAGGGTCACAGATGGACTACCTCAAATAAGGGATCAGGCGGCTAAGCCGGCCATTAGACAAGATATGTATAAGAATCAGATAATATAAATGAAAATTATTAAGTATTTAAAGACTTACAAAGTTTGTACTTATATGTCTTCAAAGTCTCAGCTAGACAGATTCCATATGTTTGTAGAGAAAAGGGATTTTTTAGAGATATGTTCTTTAAAAATAGTGTGTCCCGATTTAATGTGTTTGGTGGTTTTTATAGCAAAAAGCTCTGATTGCTATAGTAACTTTTGCTACAATACATATGCTACAGTACCGGCTACATTGTACAGTATAAATTTGTTTGACGTGTTTACACAGTGTTTGGCCGGATCTAAACAGTATTTTCCAGCGTATCTATTACAAGGGTTTTTATGGATTTTGTGAAAAAATCCCATAACAGTCATCTTCATTTTGGTTTGGATCTTCGTTTTGTCCTAGTTGTGCTAGAATTTGTTGTAATTGTTTGATATTGTCTGCTTCGTTTGAAACTGCTGCTAATCTTGCTGCAGATTGGGCCTTCTGTTGAAGGGAGATTGAGTTTTGTTTATCTGCTAGTTTAACCCTTTGAGGATTTTCTTGAAACTATTTTTGAATATGTTGTTGTTGAAGGAATTTATTGTAGTCATATTCTTTCCACCACTTTACATACCTTGTTTGACCAAAAGTGGTAGTTGTCCTTCTGTTTGTTCAATTAGTTCAAATTTCCATTGATATACCCATGCAATGGAAAAGATGGAGAAGATATGCAAGAATACATGTATATATGTGTTTCGTGGTTTGAATTTATGTTTAAATTCTTCATATCGTTGTTTGGCTTCAGGTACCAGAATCTCCTTTTGTGGTCCATGAATTTTCCACCAGTTTGAAAACCATGCTTGAAATTGATACTTGTTACCTCGTTTAAAGTAAAATAAATAGGAATGTGAGATTTTATAATTCTGAAAGGAAAAAGTTTGAAACCTTGCAGCCTGGTAATCCCAATAGGTAAAGCTAGGTAGGTTAAAGGGTGCAATGAACTGTTTAGGTTGGTTAAGGTTTTGACCCCAATCAGAGGGCCTAAGTACTTTAAGAATTTGGGCTGAACAATGTGTTTGAAATTCATGTCCTGTTTTCTTGTTAAGCCCCTCCAGTGAAAGGTCTGAAGCTAACTGATTGGGTATCACAAAAAATATGATAATAATAATCTTGTGATTTTATCAATGTGGATAGTACAAAGTTGAAGTTTGAGGGTAGGATATTTCTGACCATTTTATTTGGATCTTGGTCAAAGAAGTCAGGCTCTGTTTGTGTTACTAATATATAATTTGTAATTTTAACATACTGGTTTGGTATTTGTGACTGTGAAGGTATTTGCTTGGATGTAGATGTGGCTACAGTTTCCTTAGATTGAAATGTAATTGATTGTAACCAGTTTTGGACATCTGGTAATGCAACTGTTTCAGTTTCCACCATATCTGCCCAAATTTTTGGTATGGTCAGAGGTAGTTGTTTGGAAGAGGCTGTTGTTTGTGTTTTAGAAGGGAGGATATGCAAGTTTATTCCTAGAGCTAAGGCAAGGAATTTGTTTGATTGAATGAGGTCATCTAACAATATTGGTTGTTTCTCCAGGTTTTTTGAATGTTTGGGTGAGGTTAATGAGGAAGAGGAGAATGAAGGAAGTTTAGAATTTTGGGCTTGTTTAGAAGAAACAGCTGGGTGGCTAATTTTTTTTTCTTCCTTTCCTGGGCATTTATCTTTCCTACAAAAATTCACGAGTTAGATAATCAGGGAACGGAGTTTGAACTCCCTTTATTGTATTGAATGTAAAAATAAAAAACATATAATATTGCTTGCCATCGTGCAAAAAATTTGTTTGGAGGCAAGGTTTTGAACATCTTTTTGTAAAACTTCTTTAGCAGATTTACAGTCGATGCGTAATAAAAACTTTTGGTTTAATAAATCTGATTGAAATTTTGAAATGCATAAAATGATTGCTAAAATTTCTTTTTTAATTGTGGAATGATTTTGTTGAGAATTATTCCAATGTTTTGAAGTAAAAGCAACAATATGCTCTTTTTTTGTTTTTTGTTTGAGAATTCCACCATAACCAAGATTAGAAGCATCTGTCTCAACGATTTTAGGTACAGAAGGATTGGGAAGGATTAAACATCAATAAGGAATGTGTTGGACATGAGTTTTAATTTGCTTGACTGCAGTGGTATGAATATCTATCCAAGAGGGTGGAGATTTTTAAGTCTGTCATAGAGGGGTTTAGTAAGAGTACTAAGGTTTGGGACAAAATCTACGATATAGTTTAAGCAGCCTAAAAATCTTTGGAGTTGTTGTTTATCAAGAATTTTATCTGGAAATTTGTTCACAAATTGGATAGATCTTTCTATTGGAATTATCGTTCCTTGATGAATATGATGTCCAAGGAAACAGATTTTTGTATGAAATAGGTTGATCTTTTTCTTGGAAATAGCTAAGCCATTGGTTTTGATGGTGCGAAAAAAAATATTCAGGTGTTTTAAATGCTGGTCTATTCATGATGAGAAGACTAAAATATCGTCAATATATACAATAATGAATGTTGAGAATGGGTTGAATATATCATTCATGATCTTCTGGAATTCAGATAGGGCATACATTAATCCAAAAGGCATAACGTTCCATTCATCATAATGGCCAAACGAAACGGTGAATGCTGTTTTATACCTGTCTGAAGGATGGATCTGTATCTGCCAGAATCCTAACTTCATATCGAATTTTGAGAATATGCTTGCTGAATGAAGTCTTTGTAGAAGATGTCTTTTGTTTGGAATTGGATGTCTGATCCACCTGAGAACCTTGTTTAAAGGCTTGTAGTTTATTACAAGCCTTGGTGTGCCTCGTTCTATTTCTGATTGTTTGTTAACATAAAAAGCTGAGCAACTCCATGAAGATTTGCTTGGCCTAATAAGTTTTTTCTCCAAAAGATCCTGGATTTCTTGTTTACAATATTCCATAAGCTCTTGGTTCATCTGGATAGGACGAGCTTTTGTAGGATTATGTGTTTCCTCAAAATCCTTCTCGTAAGGCAGGTTGACTGTGTGTTGTTTCTTTGCTGGAATGCTGTTGGTACCTTAGCACAAATATCTTGTTCAAATTTATTTTTTTTTGAATGTTTAGAATCTTGTGTTGTATCTGCATTCATAGGTGTTTGAAGCTGTGTTTCAATTCTTCTAAATGATATTTCTTCTTTTAGGAAGCATATCTGTTGCTCATTCAGGAATAAAGGATTAAGATCTTTGATAACTGGTTTTCTGGAAAAGGTAGAAGTGCATCCGGACCATATTTATCATAGATTATTCCCTCAGATTTCGTCATGTAGGGCATTAATCTGTTGATAAAAGTTGTTCCCAGAATAACATTTCCAGTAAGATCTTTTGCGAAAAGGAAAGTTTCTTCGACAGAGGCCGTTCCAAATTTTACTTTAACATCAGAGAGTTTAAATTGAATGTTCAATTTGGAACCATTTGATCCATGAAGTCCTTCTTTTGTTTTTTCATAGAACTTTGTTGGTATAAGTCCTTCTTGAATGCAACTGAGATCAGCCCCTATATCCCATAATGCTTCAGTTTCAACAACAAAATTATTGTTGATTTCAAGCTGGATAAGAACATAATGTTTCTGATAGGTTACTCTATTTATCTGGCTAAGAAACTGGAAGCTCATCCAAATTTTTTTGAGCAGTAGAAGTTTCTGGTACATCTGTTTTGTTTGGTAAAGGATCAGTAGTGAGGCTTTCCAAGATAAGGCTATCTAGATCTTGTTTAGCTTTGATTAGCCAAATTTCTTGTTTAAGCTATGCTGTTTTAGCTTGAAGGTCTTGAATTGTAACAGATTGTTCAGGTTTGGTTCGGAATCTATTAAGGATGGTTGTCAGATTGTATGTGATGAGTAATTTGGGATCTTTGGCTAAAGGATTGTTTGAAATAGGGATGATGTTTAAGGATTCTTTGAATCTAGCAAGGTATAGCTATCGTTTTTCGGGTTCAGCAATCTGTTCAATAAGATCTAAAAGAAGATCTTGTTCTTTTGTAACAACGTTGATAGTGTTTGTTTCTTTTCCTGCGGTTTCGTCGGAGCTGTTTGTCAAAGCATCATCTTTGTGAAATTGGTTTACATACTCTTCTGTTTCAAGTTCCTTTTCAGAACTTTCGCTGTCATTTTCAACAAGTATAAAAAGATTTGTTATTTGACATAGTGTTTCCTCTTCTAAGTTAAGGGCTTGAAGTTGTTTGTTTAATCTACAATATCTGGCAATATGTCCAGATTTTTGACATTTGTAACAAACAGGTTTAGACTGAGATTGAACTGGGATTTTGTCTGGAGAAGTAAGTAAATGCTTTTTGGGTGGAAAGGAAAGTTTGTTTCTTTGGTTGTAAAAATGTTTACTCGGTTTGTATTCAAGCTATTTTTTGGAAAATTGGGGTTTTCTTTTGTGTTTGGTTTTGTAATTTGGTAGGCCAAACTGTTCACAAAATGATCCGAGATCTTTACTTCTTTGAGCTCGGTCCTTAGCAAGTTGTTTAAGTATTTTATCCTGTTTGCAGACTGATAGAGCCACTTGTTGAATTTGACTAGTCAATTATCCATATGTGATTGCTTCCCATGGCACAACTTCATCATATTGTTTTCTTAGTTCATCTTTGACAAGGTCTCTTAGTGATTTTGGTAATCCATCAAGGAACTTCTTTCTCTTTCTAGTATGGTTGATTTCCATCTGACCTGGAGTATATCCTAGTCAGGAATGTACCTTTATACCATCTAAAGTCTGACAGATTTTGCACTTAAGATTGTTGAGGAGTTCGGTGGATCTGTTTTTAAATATTCCTGGATCGCCAATGAATGTTTTTGCAATGGTGAAGATAAGGGTTGCCACTGCATCTGAGATTGTTTCATCATTTTGAAGTATGGGAGATAGAATGTCTTCTTTGTCATCAGGACTTAGATGTTCATCCCACCATCCTTTGAGTTGTCCTGTAAATCTTGTAATAAGAATATGAGCTGCTAACTGGTCTGTACAACCATGTTCAGTTTCGTATGTTGTTGCTACCATAGTCATTTGTTGTAGGACTATAATCATGTTGTATTCTGATACCCCATCTATACTCCATTCGTAAATGCTATTTGCATTGTAAGTATTTTGGAGTAAGTTGGGTTTTTCTTCTAGAACAATGTCTGGATAGGTTGCTCTGGACACAGATAGTATAGTTTATTTGGATTCCTCCAATTGGAAGTGTTTGGTCTTGAAATTGCTGTGCGAAGTTTAGAAATTTCTGCTTCCTGATTTTCAGAGTCTGAAGAATTGTGCTCATGTTTCTCTAAAACACAGGTTTGCTGGTTTACTGAGGACGATCCTGGTTCGTGTGATTTTTGTTTAGAAACTGGAGTAGAAAAGGATTGTTCAATTTTTCCTATCCTTTGTTCTAGTTGGCTGAATGGTTGTATTTGGAGTTGTTTGTGAAATTTAGTTGGTATTTCATGAGGTTTGAAAATTGCATTTGTTGTAGTTGGGACTGGTTTTGTGGAAACTGGTTTGGTGAGAAGATATTCTCCTAGGGTTTGTAGATACTTGTTTTTATAGTTGTTTTGCTCATATATACCTTTATATCCTTGGCATCAATGAAATCTTGGTTGTCTTTTTTTGTAAAGGGTGTGGCTTTAATATCTATTTTTTGGTTGCTGGTGGTCATATGCTGGATAGTAAGGTGGTTTTTGGTGGTGGTAATTCTGAACGAACTTCTCCAGTTTGTGTTTGCCAAGTCTTTGAGACATTTATTGTAGGAAGGAAAGGATAAGAGAGGTTGTTTATTTCAGCATAAACTGTAAACCAATCAAAGAACTGGACGTGTTGTTGAGTTCTTGTCAAAAATCCATAGAACTCATCTTGTATCTTTTGTCGGCTTGTCCTTTGTAATTTTCAAAGAACCATTGCTTCTTTTGTTGGTTATGTTTTACAAAAAATTCGGAGCGGATACTTTGTTTATCGATCTGGTAATCTGTTGTAAGTATAGCAAGATCACCAACTGAATCAATAACCGGAGTATGGCGGAGATCTAGGAAGTCCTCCATGATCTTCTTCTAATGAATTGTCTTGATTTTCCATTTGGACTACATATCTTGACTGTTGGATTCTAAATGAGAGATCTAGATTTTGTAATCTTGTTGCTACAGAAGATGTTGAATGCCTGCTAGGAGCATATCCCCTTGGTCGACGGACTGATTCATCAATAATAGTACTAGCCGAGGAGGATGCTTTGAAACTTGTGGATCTATCAAAAGTGATATGCACAGTTCCTGAAGCAAATTGTCTGATGTCTGAGATTGTTGTGTTTTGAGCTGGTGGTGCTGCTGGTACTAATCCTGATAGCATCCAATCGTTTGGGAGCGAGACTTGATCCCAAGTGATTGTCTTCAGAATCGACATTCTGGATCTAGCAAGATCTATTTGGAACATCGTTGTTTCTCCTCTGGAAAATGTTTTGATAGCTCCAGATCTAAAAGCTGAACTTATTGTCTTGAACTAAATTCTATAAATGATTGCCACTGGAAGAGATCAGGGCTTTGTTTTATAATTCTCTATTTTTATATTTAAAGTTAAAGTGTCCAGAATATTTTTATCTTTTAAACAAACTGTAAAGTTTGGAAAACATTCAAAATAAACTGGTCCTCCGCATAGGTGATAACTCTAGTAAACTAGAGTTATTTTCCTCTAAATTATAGTATTAACTTTTGATAGTTTAAATTCCGAAATTAGATAAGTAATTGAAGATTTTAGTTAATTTCTTTCATATGTTTTTGTATTTTCTTTTTTTGAATTAATTATGATAATTTTGTGTTAAATTTTTAGTTTAATTAACTGTTTAATGGTGTTAATATTATGCAGGTTAAAAATTAAAGATTAGAAGCTGGAAGGAACAAAGCTCAAGGGACCAAATTGCAAAATGGATAAAATGAAGATTGCTGGAAGGGGAGTCGAGATCGCTGTCTCGACTATTCCAGACCGCGATCTCGACTCGGGAATTCATTCTACTATTTTAGAGTTGAGATCGCGGTCTCAAATGTTCCAGACCGCAATCTCAACTCGCTGAATTTTAAGTTGTAGGGGCAATTTGGTAAACTTCTAGCCAGAAAAACCCTGATTTTGCCTTGTATAATACTACACTATTTAATCTAAGTAGAATTAATTTTAGTGAGTGTTAGATAGTTTAGAGTAGAGAGCTTTAGCTAATCTAGATTAAATTAGGATAGCTTAACTACAAGTTACTTTTTCTAATAGAAATTTCTCTTAAATTTCATCTTAGATCTTCTTTAAATTCCTTTTCAAGTTTAAATTTTTATTAGATAATCATAGTGGGTTTTTCGTAATCTTCAAGTAGATATAATTTTTATTTGCTTTCTTATCCATTTTAGTGAAAATTTCTTTACTTTCAAATTAGGGTTTGTAGGAAAATTAGGGCTCTTATCAATTTCTTGCTTTCTATTTAAGAATTTTCAATTTCTAGCTTTAATTTTTAGTTAGTTCTTAGTGGGTTTCCATAATTCTAATCGAAAAATCCAAAAATATTTAATTTCCTAGTTTATCTTTATCTAATTTTTACTTTAGAAATGAATGCTTTTAGTATTAAATTTTTCTTTCTTCTTTAGTCTTTTTGGTTGATTGATTCTTTTGCTCTAAATTTTAGTCTTAATTAGATTAAATTAGGTTAGAATTTAAATTATAGCTTTCATTAGAATAGCATTCTATCATCTACCAATTGATTTAGCTTAACTACACAAAGACCTTAAAACCTTGGTAATTGCAATTGACAATCCTTGTGGGAACGATCCCTACTTCCCTTTGCTATTACTTGACAACCGTATACTTGCGGGATGCCATCTAGTTAGTAGTAGGATTTCGGTGTTCATTGAATTATAACTAGATGTGTTAAAGAGGCATCAATAGGCTAGTTTCAACCATCCCAAGGAGGGAGTCACTGAAGCTTAAGAATCTTCCATGCCTTAAGCATAGGAGAAGAGATGTATCAAGTCCTTCCCTTGTCAGGGGTTTTGCTGCAACTTGGACAAGTCCGAAATGCAAATAATTGTATTTCTTCATATGTTTTTCAATGGTTTTTTTGGATAATAGTCTAATTTTTTCATGGTCTGAATTTAAAGTGATAGTTTGTTCAACTGTTTTAATTGTGTAATTAGAGGTTAAACTCCATCCAGGACTTTGATAAATGTCATTATTAGCATACTCTGGACCACATCTTCCTGTTGTCTATTGATTGAGTCAAATCTTGAAGGTTAATTTCTTCTTTAAAGTTTGAGTTTTAAGAAGAAGTAGTAGAAGAAGCAGTAGATCTAGTAGAGGATTTAAATAAAAAAAGACATTAAAAATAGATAGATGATTACAAAAATAAGAAAAAGAAATATTAAAAATGATTAGAACAAATAGTGATCAAATTCCCTTAGATCCGTGGTACATTAACCTTTGGGATCCATGAAGGGATAATTATGTCTGTTACACTTATTATAACAAAGATAATTCAGTTCTAATTTGTTAGATCGTAGATGATTAAATATCTTACTATCTTAGAATCCACAAAGACTCTCAACAGCCCAAGGTCTTACAAATGCCACTCTGGGTCTTATACTGCCTCTTGAACAGACTGTTGGCAAAACCTGGCTTGATATTTAACCATGATAGATCTAAGAATTCAGATCTGTTTTAACCGTATTATAATAAATTAAAAGACATATTTATCACCCCACACTTGCCCCTCTGGCTCTGATACCACATATATACATACATATATACATACATACACATACATACATACATATATATGTATCTATGTATGTATATATGTGTATGTATGTATACATACAAATGTTTGTATATATATTTATATATATATGTATGTATACAGATATATATGTATACATACACACACACATATATATATAAATCTATGTATGTATATATATATATATATATATATATATATATATATTTTTAGCTAACCACCGGGACCTTGGGGGGAAGCGCTACATACATATATATGTATGTGTGTGTGTGTGTGTGTGTTTGTATGTATATATACATACATATATATTTGTGTGTGTGTGCATATATATATTTGTGTACACATATATGTATGTATATATATATATGTATTTTTTTTTTATATATATACGTGTATATATGTGTGTATATCTATATATATATATATATGTATGTATGTATGTTTGTGTATATATATGTATATATGTACATATATATATGTATATATGTGTGTATATAATATATATATGCATGTACGTACATATATATATAGACACACACACAGATATATATATTTATATATATGTATCTATGTATGTATGTATTTGTATACATATATATACATATGTGTGTGTATATATATATATGGATATTGTGTGTGTCTATATATATGTTAGTGTGTGTGTGTGTGTGTTTATGTATGTACCTTTGTGTGTGTGTGTATGTATGTATATATGTATGTACATATTTGTTCGCTTATATAAATACATATATATATATACCTATATATATACATACACACACACACACACACACACATATATATATATATGTTTGTATGTATTATATATATTTTGTGTATGTGTGTGTGTGTATATATATGTATATATATAGTAGTGTAGGGTGAGCGAGATCGTTCCCCCAAAAATTGTCGCATTAGCAATTACTAGGATCTAGGAGTATTTTCATAGTTAGGCAATTCATTAATGAAAGGGAAACTACGACTTTAATCAAATTTACCATTTTAAACATGCAAATAAAGAAAACCATAAAAAGGAAACTATCTACTAAAACAAGTATTTTGAACAAGCCAACTACTAACTAGATTATCAACTACTTTAATCAAGTAAAGACAAGCAATGAAAACACTTAAAATTACTCTAATTTCATTAAATTGAAACTATAATTATAAAGCAATTAATCTAAACCAACTAAAGAAAGTAATAAGAAAACAAGTAAAGAAAGTAAGTGTCATTTCTAAACTATGAATTTCAAAAGAAAGTACTTGAAAACTAAATATTTTAGGATTTTTTATTTGAATTAAGAAAGCCCACTAAAATTTACTAGAAATTAAAGCAAGTAATTGAAATTTTTTTGCTAAATATCACTAAAATTGGAAGAAAGCTAAAACTTATTAAGAAAGTTTGAAATGCAAATAAAGAGATTTTCAAGAAATTAAACTAAAAAGCAAGTAAAATTATATATCTACTTGTAGCTAAAGATTACGTAACTACTAAAACAATGTAATCAAGATTAAAATGTGCAAGAAATTGAATAGAACTTATATGAAACTAAAAATGCTTGAAGTTTAAGCTACATTACTACTAACTATGTGAAAATCTACTAACCACTCTACTCTAATGTGTGCACTAACACCTACTAAAAGTCTATATATAGTTGGAGAATTGCACAAGCTAATAATTAAAATCTAGTAGCCAAAATTTATAAAATTTCCATAAGTACATTTGATGGACACGAAGTTGCAACATCAATTTTCATGTCGTGACATCAACACTATTTCAGTAAAGATGTTCAATTCTTCTCTAATCTCTTTTTTTGGCCCTCAAACTTTGATCATTTTAACTTTAATTTCCAACTATTAACCTGCATAATATTAAACTGAATAAGTAACTAAATTGACTGAAATTCAATAAAAACTCCTAATACTCACTAAGAATAAAAATGCAAACACAAAATATAAAAATTAACTAAAGTACTTAAATAAACACCAAAATTCAGAATTTAAACTAACAAAATGCTATGACTTAGAAGTAAAATAACTCTAGTTTACTAGAGTTATTAGTCAGCTTGTGGGTGTGTGATTAATATTTTGGAAGTCTCGAGATTCTCTCTCATCGTTGTGGTCACTTGAAGTTTGATTGTGTAATTAACGGAGATTCAGCATTGGAAATTGATATGTCTTTTGGAGTTATCTATTTGAAGACGGAGTTTGTGCTTCACTATTTTGAAGAAAATTCAAATTCAAATATTGCTACCTCAAGTTGTGCTCTCTTGTATCCATGATAAATTTAGAAAACTAGAGTTATATTTACCTTAAATTTGAGTGTTTTGCCTCTACTTTTGAGCATTCTTAGTGATTTAGTCTGTGTTTTTGTCTATTTTACTTTTATCTGTTAGAATGTGTTAGTTTGTGTTAATTTGGTGTTTTTATGTTGTTTTAGTGTTTTTATTGCAATTAATAGAGTGTGCTTATGTGTAGGGTTTTATCTGGAGAAAATAGCGTGAAAACTAGATAAGAAACGGATCAAATCAAGCCATAATTGGATGATAGAACCAAGTAAATTAAGAGAAAAAGCTAATTATTGGTCTCCGCAGTTACCAATTTCATGATCACGGATACCAAATTCAAGATGGATACCGGAAGCTTTACTAAGCTTCATAACTGTGGTTAATAGCAAAAAGTATTCGTCATCGTAGTGACGAAAACAAAGAAGGAAAATTTGTCAATACGGTGACGAAGGGAGGTCAACCCAAATATCCAACACTTAAAAAGAAAACAAAGAAGGAAAATTGTGCGGTGATGAAGGTAGGTCAACCCAAACATTCAACACTATAGTGATGAAAAACAAAGAAGGAAAATTTTTCACACTAGTGATGAAGCGCAGTTCGAGGATTCTGAGAAGCAAAAAGGTCCAAATCAAGGCAAATTGTTATTGCAGCCATTTTTTCCAACCCTAACACTATAAATACGGCCTTTAAGCCTCTTTAGAGAGCTATATAAGTATACTACACTAAGTAGACATAGTTAGGATGTGTTAGTGAGTGTAGTTTAAGGCTAGGTTAGTTCTTCTTTTTCCTCACTATTTGGGAGGATTTTCTTAGTTTAGATGTAGTGTAGTATACTGTAGTTGTAGTTTCTAATTTCTTAGTTGAAGAATTGAAGACTCCTAGTTTAAGACCTCTTTAATTTTTCTATAATTTCATTTTCTTTGTGTTAAATTAATGTAGTTTGGTTTAAATACTTTTTTTATTTGCCTTCTTAGATTAATTGATAAATTTGTCTGTTTCCTTCTTTAAATATGCATTCTTAGTAGTAATTTGCAGTTATTGGATTTAAATGCATTCTTTGAATGCTCTATTTTTACATGGTTTCTTGAATGCTTTATTAAAATCCTTCCCTTAGTATTAATGCTCATTTAGTGGTAGAATTTAGTCTTTCAAAAACTTGATGCCCTTCTTAAAACACCTTGTTATATCATTTATAAACACCTAAATTATACTATTGACTAAGTGAGTACATCCCAAAAGTATACAATTGTCAACTAATAGCAAGAAGAAATAGGAATCGTACCCACAAGGATTGTTCCGTAATTACCGTTTCTTTGGTTAGAGTATTAGTTGAAGTAAATTATTTAGGAAGAGATTTAGCTAAAATTAGATTTGAAAAGACTAAAAAGCAATTCGAAAACTAGAAAAGAAACTTAAAACAGGTTAGGATTCGACTAGCCAATTCTCAGGGGCTTAATTAATTTGTTGTGGCAAATAGCTTAATGGGTCTAACTAAGGATACACTCCCAACTATGAATCAATTCCTTGGCCTGACTCATGATTCTAGTCTAATTAACCACAAGGAGTTCAAGGAACCAACTATAAAAGCTAGCATCTTGGCCCAATTACTAACCTTCCTAATTAAGTAGTAAATATGTCGAGGTATAACACTCAACACTCGTATGTTGTGTTAACTCTACTAAGATGGTTCAAAAAAATACTGATTTCCTCTTACCAAGCAACCGAACCATTTGGACTATTATCTAATTATCCATCATTTCTACCATCCAACCCACAAATTAATCAAAACCCATGGGAAATTGACATTATCAAAACTTAACCCAAACTAAATAATGCATAATTAAAGACAATAAATGAAGAGAAACTGTTTTAAATGAAGCATTCGAGAAATCAAGTAAAAAGGAGCATTTTAAGAAAGCATTTAAATATTCTAGCTATAGATTATCCCTAAGAAAGCATATTTAAAGAAGGTAACAAACTAATCTACCAATTAATACTAAAAACCAATTAAATAAAGCAATGAATCTAAACTACAATAATACAAAGAAAATAAAACTAAACAAAAAATTAAGGAGGTCTTGCACTAGGAGTTTCCAATTCTTCAACTAAGAAATTAGAAACTACAACTATACTACACCACACTACATCTAAAGTAAGAAAATCCTTCCCAAATAGAAGGATACAGAAGAATTAACCTGGCCTAAAATTACACCTACTAACACACCATAACTATGTCTATTACTTAGCCTACAAAGAGATTTAAATGGTATATTTATAGTACTAGGATTGGAAGAAGTGGCTATAGCAACAATTTGCCTCGATCTGCACCGTTTTGCCCCTCAGAATCCTCGGACTGTGCTTTGTCACTACGGTGCTGAACACATCTTCATCACTGAGGTGACCAACTTTCCGTCTTTATTTTCATCACTGTGATGCTAGATGTTTAGGTTGACCTCCCTTCGTCACGACAGTGACCAATTTTCCTTCTTTGTTTTTGTCACCGCGATGTTGGATGTTTTGGATTGACCTCTCTTTGTCACCGCGGTGACCAATTTTCCTTCTTAGTTTTCATCACAGCAGTGACGAATACTTTTTGTTAGTATCCACAATTACAAATATTGGTCAACCTTCCAGTAGCCATCTTGAATTAGGTAACTACGAACTTGGTAATCACAGTAACTAATACTTAGCTTTTTCTTAGAATTTGGGTTGTTCTGTTATCCATTTAGGGCTTGATTTGATCCATCAATTCTCATCCAATTGTCGAGCCATTTTTTCTAATCAAACTCTACACATAAGTGCACTCTATTAGATACAATAAAAACACTAAAGTAACATAAAAATACAAAATTAACACAAACTAACACATTCTAATGCATAAAAGTAAATAGACAAAAATAGATACTAAATCACTACGAATGTTCGAAACTAGAGGCAAAACACTCAAATTTAGTGTATATATAACTTTTGTTTTCTAGAGTTATCAATCCACTTGTATCTTTTTTATTGGTGTTTAAATTTGTGTACTTGACTATTTTATATTTGCGTAGAATGCTATGACTAATTGACTATCGATTGACTGATTGTTGAGTTTAATTTTTATTATCGAAGAATATTTGACACTTTCTAGGAAAAGTGTTTTACAGCTTAAAACTTCACTGAGTATTAACTCACGTATTTTATTTTATATTATTTTCCTTAGGTGAGAAGAATTAAGAGCATGGGAGTTGGGAAAAAAAAGAGGTTCCAGAATATACTCATCATTTTGCAAATTGTAGTTCATGTACTTAGTTTACAATTTTATAGCTAAGATAATTTGTATTAGATTTGCTCCTTAGGAGTTGCAATTTGTAGCTGAGATACAGGGGATGAAATTCTATTTCTATATTAGAGTATCTATTTGATTATTGGAGAGTAAGATTCAATTTTTATTTTAAAAGTGTATTTTTTAGCCTTGCCGAGAGTTAGGTGAACATCCGACTAAATCTCTGGAATGGGATCTAGTTTGAGCGTCACAAATGCGGAGTGGAGTACGATTTATACTGATTGATCTCCTATAAAGTAGAATAGTAGTATTCAATTAGGGAAAAGTAGAATAGTATTCAATTAGGGAAAAGGAAAAATAATAGTCGTACTTTTAGTTATAGAATATAAATGGGCTTTAAATGCAAGCTAATCTAGTGGGTCCCAGTACAAATTTTGTTGAATTCTATTTGATCAATTTCTTTTTTCCAGTGGGGGCATTGTAGCTAATTGTCAACTATGGGGCCAGAACGAAGTTTACTAAATTCTTACATGATAAAACATTTTCGGCGTTGACAAATACATCTGCCAGTCGAGAGGTTAGTTCAGGCTTTCTTTTAGCTGGCAAAGATCCTTTGTCACTCTTGATCTCTGCAAAAGTATCTAATCACTTTATTTCCAGTCAAAATGTATAGTAGAATTGGAAGGGCAGAAGAACTCAACTGAACTAAATGTTACTAATTGCCCAATTTTCAATCTGCCAAACACACAGAATATATGCATTTATACACATCTCTATCTCTCATGCACACTCACATGTTTTATGTAAGTATACAAAAGTAGAATGATATACTTTTTACGTAGAATTTGGTCAGATAAGCCCAAATATATATGTTCACATAATTTCCATTTGAGCATGATTATTAAGGTAATATCCAGTACAAGGGGATGAAGGGGTCTATCATCTTGGATGCACAATTCCAGTTGTCAATTAGTCAATTCTTCCAAACCCCCTAGATTAGTATAGAATTTAACCAACTGAGAACAGAGGAAAAATATAACAAGAACTAAGAGAAAAAGAATATATCAATGAAGTCCATAGAAACATATAAAGTATTAATTCTAATATAGATGAAATGCAGTGTAATTATCTTGATAAAAAAGCAATCGTCCAAGCCCACGAACCTTCATCTCGTATCAATGTGTTATCTAGGTTGGCAAAAAGTTTCCATTCCACAAAACAAGTGGAAAAGGTTAATTCACCGGCCAATGAGACAAAAGGGAAAATCAATTTCAATTGTAGAGTCAATTGAGTTGCAATCTGAACATAAAGATATGGATTTATAGTTGTAAGATGAAACAAATAGATTCTTCACTTCTGTTGTATTGAATTGCTATAGGCAAACGGTAATTAAAGATTAAGGTCACCAATTATCAAAATGAGGTTCATTCGAAGTAACATGAGGAAGCTCCAAAAGGCTAGACATATAGATATAAGTAAAATGATATTGCCAAATAACATTTCTAAATGTCTGCTGAATCAATTTCATTTCTTAAATCAGATCAATATCATCCATACGTTGGCTTTGTGCTTCAATATTGAATACTATTTTAACATTATAGAAATTGATCATTGTCTACAGAGCGTGCAGCTTGAACATGATCTTGCATCTCATTCTGAGTTCAACTTAAATGGTACTGAGAACCACCTAGCAACCATCCTTTGTTGCCTTCTCCACACCTTGCATCCTTTCCCTACTTCTGCTTTAGATCTCTCACCTCAATCCCATGCTATCCTCTAACAATGTCTTGAATTAGCATACAGTTTCCATCTAGTCACTAAGTTTCAAGAATGTGGCCTCTAGATTCTTCATGCTAAAGAGAGATTTCTTGATTTGATCTATAAATACTAGGCAGAAGAAATGCCTTACAATAATTATAAAATTCATTGAAGGAGGATATTTCCACAGAACTGCAAGTTGCAGATACAATAAGCCAAGTTGAGAGAATTTATTTACCATTCTACCATAAAGTTGTTTCTTTTTGGCAATCCATCTTCCAACGCCCAACTAGAAGAATCACGATCATCATCACTGTACAACCTCAAGACTAGTTTGAAGGAAAAAACAAAGAAACTAGAAATAAAGAGTTGCTTTACAGATAAATGACGTTGAAAGATACAATTCAAGAATTAGATTACCCCTTTTACACAGTAATGGGACGCTACCAGGACGGGCATAATTGATGCCACAAGATGTTCCTTCTCTACTTAGTCTACAAAATCCATCTTCATAATCTCTTAAGCCTCGTTTCTTCCATACAAAAGTCATCAGCCATGCTTGGAAGCAGAGCAATTTTCCATAACTTTCTCACTCATCACATCAAATAACACAGCAAAATTATCGTACATCAATTTGATTATTTCCTCAAGCATCAATTCTTTCCCAAAAAATATTTATATTTATTTCAAAAATGTCTTGTTTTGATTCATTGTCCTATGGAACACTCCAAAATTCTGCTCATTAGCTCTATAAATTTTTCTAATTATTATCAATATTCAAAGGAATAATTGTACCCATTTCAACTAAATAACAATATCATCATGAACAACACTTACAAGAATTCATTAAGGCCCCCAAAAAGTTTCCAAAATAGTCCGTGTAGAGGAAAAAGACAATTCAACTGATGTACCAAATTTTCCTTGATTTGCTAGGAGAAGGAAGAGGTTAATACCAGAATATTGATAGATCAGGCTATCATAATTCAGTAATTGGCAGAAATTAACAAGCCAAAGAATTAAAATCAAGAATTATCAATGCTCATTCAAACTTCTACTATTTACTTCACCAAAAAATAAAACAAAAAAGAGTAAATGAAATGAGGATTGAAGGCGCAAGACATGAAGAAAAATAAGGAAATGGGTAGCCTAATTCGAAAAAAATTCAGAGAGAATTCACTACTCAATTATCAAAACAAAACTTGCTAAAAAGGAAAGAAAATTCCGTTTTAAAGGAGAAGAAATAGAAACCCTAGTCTTGTCCTTTTTCTGGCCTCAGCAGTGTCCGTCTTGTAACTAGACTGTAAACGGGTCGGATACGGGTCGGAACCGATAGTTCCAGACTCGGATCTAATTGAAAATTTTGAATCCGGACCCGTTCCAATTACCCGACAGGTTTTATACGTATAGACCCGTATCCGGGTCTGACCGGATTCGAATCCGGATCGGAGATATCCGGAATTAGAAAACATCAAGAGCAATGGAGTTCTCCCAAATCAATCAACAACAATTCCAGCAATCCCATTTCCAAACATAGTTCTTCATTCAATATTAAGGAGACAAGTTCATCAAATTACAGAACACTAAAGTCAAAGTGCTACATGTTCCTTAATAACAACTTGTACAAATCTTAAATTCAGATGTGCCAACAAACATAACAAAATTTTCAAATTTGTTAACATGATCACAAAATACATGCTTTCTGTAGATCTGAAGAAACAAATTGGTAAAAAAAGAAAAATAGAAGAAAATCAACATTTTAAGAGGCAAGGAGAAACGAATAAGAAAGAAATCTGGTAGATGATGCCTTTTCTAGATGTGAAAAAGAGAAAAAAAAAAATAGAGAGAGAGAAGACAGATGAGATGGATGAAGCAGAAGGCGAATGAAAGAGAGAAAGGTAGAAGAAATGAGGGAGAAGGCATTTAGGCGGTAATGAGGGAGTGACTAGAAGGTTTATTGTAAGTTCTAACCTAATTCTATATATATATATATAGATATATAATTTATTTATAATTTACTTTATTTTTAATCGGATTCGGATCTTAAACGGGTTAGACCTAATAAATTTATATTAGGTCCGTTTATAAAGTAGTCTAATCGTATCCGGATAAACGGATCTATCTCTAAATTTATACCCAAATAAACAAGCCGGAATCGGATCGGATTGAATCCAAGCCCAGACCTGGTCCGTTGAAAAACCTACTTGTAACTAAAGTTGTTCATCATATCCCACTATCAAAACCCACGTGCTCCTCACACGCCCCATAAAACAGCCTTTCTTCTAGAATTTGCCCTTCTTCCAATTAAACTAATTTTTGAAAACTATTAATTACTCCCCCCTCTAATTTTTTCACCTTGTCTATCCACAAGCCTAGCCATTACACAGATGGTGATGGTAGTGGCGGTGATGGAGGGTCGGTGCTAGTGGGTTGAGAGTAAAGAGGCTTTAAGTGTGTAAAGGTTTTGGTGTTTTGGAGGATAACAAATAAGAGTGAAAGAAAAAACTTGAAAAGTACACTAAGGATTATAGAATATGGGGTAAGGGAGAAATACGCTTTTAAGGTGTCCGCCGGGTTGACTGTAAAACAAAAAGTCTATTTTCATATAATTTTTTAATGTTTGATTAAGAACATAAAAAAATATTTTAAAATATAATTTTTAACATTTTTCATCTTTAATTTTATCTGTACAATTAAAAATAGTTATAACAATTGTAATAAAGACATGTAATTATATCAACAAAAAATTGATTTTGTTTAAAATTAATTTATAATATAATGTAATAAAAAAATATGCATATGCTGATAATAATTCTATTATTATTTGACCCACAAAATAAAATTAAAATGAATTGACAATAATTAAAGAAAAATTATAGTAATTAAACTTAGAAGAAGTAGGTATTTGAATATGAATGTCATTCTTGAACTAATAGCAAAATAACTTACGCTCAATAATTGCGTAAGTTATTTTAAACAAAAAATAAAGAAAATTAAAAAATATTTTATATAGAAAGATATTTTATGGTATTTTACATTGAGAAAATATTTTATTAGAAAATATTTTCAGCCAGAGTAAACATACCTTAGTCTACTTAGTTGGCTGTAAAATGTTTTCATTGAAAAAATATTTTCGTAGAAAAAATTTTCTAGCAAAATAATTGTAATTGTTTTTCCTTCATGTGTTTGGTTTGACACAACGAAAATATCACCAAGATTTTTTCCTATGTGTCTATGGTCAAATCTGGGTTACTCCCACCCATATATCCGGCTACAACACCCACACCATCGTACTTTCCAC
This sequence comes from Cinchona pubescens, assembly GCA_025175665.1. NCBI lineage: Eukaryota > Viridiplantae > Streptophyta > Magnoliopsida > Gentianales > Rubiaceae > Cinchona > Cinchona pubescens. The sequence goes on from JANKKI010000016.1 coordinate 3,699,155, forward strand.
CGAAACACCAATTCCACCACCACAAATAGACAACAACAACAACAACAACAACAACAACGATCCCTCATTCCAAAATAATTTCTATGCGAATTCATATTAAAAATTTTGCTTACTAAACCCTTCTTTCTCCACTCTTACCTCCATCCCCATTTTTTTTTTCTTGCTGCTAGTCTTGTTTCTCTCTCTTACGGTGTCAAACTCCATTCCTTGTATCTTTAGATCTACCATATTTCTAAAGATTTTAATGTATTCTTCCCAAGGACCCATGAAGATTTACCTAGTGCAAATGATGAGAGGAGAACATTGAGGATCGAGAGGGACTATTGGTGAAGTAGGTTGCCAGTAGATTTGCCGATTCAAATTTAGAACGCCAGTCAGTTGATTAGGCATTGATTCTGTCACATTTCTCTATCAAAAACAGCCAAGGAAAAATGCAACGAATGCCTAAAATTTGTTAACAAGATCCCAAAATACATGCTTTTTGTAGATCTGAAGAAAAAAATTGGTAAAAAAAGAAACATAAATCTAGAAAATCAAAATTTTAAGAGGTAAGGAGAAAAAATAAGAAAGAAATCTGGTAAATGATATGGCCTCTTCTAGATGTGAAAAAAAGACAAAAAAAAAATAGAGCGAGAGAAGACGGATGAGATGGATGAAATAGAAGGTTAATGAAAGAGAGAAAGGTAGAAGAAATGAGGGAGAAGGCATGTAGGCGGTAATGAGGAAGTGACTGGAAGGTTTATTTAAGTTCCAACCTAATTCTATATATATGTGTGTGTATGTATATATATATAATTTATTTATAATTTACTTTATTTTTAATCGGATTCGGATCTTAAACGGGTCGGACCTAATAAATGTATATTAGGTCCGTTTATAAAGTAGTCTAATCGTATCCGGAAAAACGAATCTATCTCTAAATTTGTACCCAAATAAATGAGTCTGAATCGGATCGAATCTAGGTCCTGACCAGATCCGTTGATAGACCTACCTGTTCGCTATATCCCACTACCAATACCCACGTGCCCCTCACGCCGCATAAAACAGCCTTTCTTCTCTATCCTTCTTTCGATTAAACAAAATTTTGAAAACTATTAATTACTCCCCCCTCTAATGTTTTCACCTTGTCTATCCACAAGCCTAGCCATTACACAGAGGTTGAGGAGGTTAGATAGTGATGGAAGTGGCGGTGATGGAGGGTCGGTGCTAGGGGGTTGAGAGTAAAGAGGTGTTAAGTGTGTAAAGGTTTTCGTGTTTTGAACGATAACAAATAAGAGTGAAAGAACAAACTCGAAAAGCACACTAAGGATTATAGAATACGGGGTGAAGGAGAAATACACTTTTACGGTGTCCACTGGGTTGGCTATAAAATGAAAAAGTCCATTTTCATATAATTTTTTAATGTTTGATTAACAGCATAAAAAAATATTTTAAAATATAATTTTTTAAAATTTTTCATCTTTCATTTTATCTATATAATTAAAAATAGTTATAACAATTGCAATAAATACTATACACGAAATTATATCAACAAAAAATAGATTTTGTTTAAAATTAATTTATAATATAATGTATTAAAAAAATATGCATAATAATAATTCTATTATTATTTGACCCACAAAATAAAATAAAATGATTTGACAAGAATTAAAGAAAAAGTATTGTAATTAAAGTTAGAAGAAGTAGGTATTTGAATATGAATGTCATTCTTGAACTAATAGCAAAATAACTTACGTTCAATAATTGCGTAAGTTATTTTAACTAAAAAAAAAAGAAAATTAATAAATATTTTATATAGAAAGATATTTTATGGTATTTTACATTGAGAAAATATTTTACTGGAAAATATTTTCAGCCAGACTAAACTGACCTTAGTCTATTTAGTTGCCTGTAAAATGTTTTCACTGAAAAAATATTTTCGGACAAAAAATTTTCTGACAAAATAATTGTAATTGTTTTTCCTTCATCTGTTTGGTTTGACACTATGAAAATATCACCAAGATTTTTTCCTATGTGTCTATGCTCAAATCTGGGTTACTACCACCCACAATCCGAAGCTACAACACCCACACCATCGTACTTGCCACCGCAACACCAACACCACCACAAACAACAACAACTATAACGATCCCCCATTCCAAAATAGTTTCTACACAAATTCATATTTAAAAATTTTCTTGCTAAACCCTTCTTTCTCCACTCTTACCTCCATCCCCATTTTTTTTCCTTACTGCTGGTCTTGTTTCTCTCTCTTCCGCTGTCAAACTCCATTCCTTGTATCTTTAGATCTACCATATTTTGAAAGATTTTAATGTATTTTTCCCAAGGGGCCATGAAGATTTATCGAGTGCAAATGATGAGAGGAGAACACTGAGGATAGAGAGGACTATTGGTGAAGTCGGTCGTCAATAGATTTGCCGATGCACATTTAGAACTCCAGTCGGTTGATTAGGCTTTGATTCTGTCACATTTTCTATCAAAAATAGCCCAGGAAAAAGGCAACAAATGCCTAAAATTTGTTAACGTGATCCCAAAATACATGCATTTTGCAGATTTGATGAAAGAAAAAAATTGGTAAAAAAAGAAAAATAGAAGAAAATCAAAATTTTAAGAGGTAAGGAGAAAGAATAAGAAAGAAATCGGGAAGACGATATGGCCTTTTCTTGTGGTGAAAAAGAGACAAAAAAAAAAAAAAACAGAGCGAGAGATGACGGTTGAGATGGATGAAGCAGAAGGTAAAAGAAATGAGAAAGGTAAAAGAAATGAGGGATAAGGCATGTAGGCGGTAACAAGGAAGTGACTGGAAGGTTTATTGTAAGTTCTAACCTAATTCTACATATATATATAATTTATTTATAATTTACATCATTTTTATTCGGATTCGAATCTTAAACGGGTCGGACCTAATAAATTTATATTAGATCCGTTTATAAAGTAGTCTAATCGTATCCGAAAAAACGGATGCATCTCTAAATTTGTAACCAAATAAACGAGTCGGAATCGGATCGAATCCAGGTCCAGACTTGGTCCGTTGACAGACCTACTTGTAACTAAATTTGTTCGTTATATCCTCCACTATCAAAACCCACGTGCTCCTCACATGCCCCATAAAACAGCCTTTCTTCTCTGCCCTTCTTATAATTAAACTAATTTTTGAAAATTATTAATTACTCCCCCCTCTGATTTTTTCACCTTGTCTATCCACAAGCCAAGCCATTACACAAAGGCTGAGGAGGCTAGATGGTGATGGTAGTGGCGGTGATGGAGGGTCGGTGCTAGGGGGTTGAGAGTAAAGAGGTGTTGAGTGTGTAAAGGTTTTGGTGTTTTGGAGGATAACAAATAAGAGTGAAAGAAAAAACACGAAAAGTACAGTAAGGATTATAGAATATGGGGTAAGGGAGAAATACACTTTTAAGGTATCCGCTGGGTTGGCTATAAAACGAAAATTTCTATTTTCATATAATTTTTCAGTGTTTGATTAACAACATAAAAAAATATTTTAAAATATAATTTTTAACATTTTTCATCTTTAATTTTATCTATAAAATTAAAAATAGTTACAACAATAGTAATAAAAAACTTTTTATAGATTTTGTTTAAGTTTAATTTATAATATAATGTAATAAAAAAAATATGCATAATAATAACTTTATTATTATTTGACCCACAAAAAAAAATAAAATGATTTGACAAGAAATAAAGAAAAAGTATAGTAATTAAAGTTAGAAGAAGTAGGTATTTGAATATAAATGTCATTCTTGAACTAATAGCTAAATAACTTACGCTCAATAATTGCGTAAGTTATTTTAACAAAAAAAAAGAAAATTAATAAATATTTTATATAGAAAGATATTTTATGGCATTTTACATTGAGACAATATTTTACTGGAAAATATTTTCAGCCAGACTAAACAGACCTTAGTCTATTTAGTTGGCTATAAAATATTTTCACTGAAAAAATATTTTAGTAGAAAATATTTTCTAACAAAATAATTGCAATTGTTTTTCCTTCATTTGTTTGGTTTGACACTATGAAAATATCACCAAGATTTTTTCCTGTGTCTATGCTCAAATCTGGGTTACTACCACCCACAATTGTTCTCCTGCTACAACACCCACACCATCGTACTTGCCACCGCAACACCAATACCACCACAAACAACAACAACAACAACAACAACTACAACGATCCTCTGTTCCAAAATAGTTTCTACACGAATTCATATTTAAAATTTGGATACTAAACCTTTCTTTCTCCACTCTTACCTCCATCCCCATTTTTTTTTCTTGCTGTTGGTCTTGTTTCTCTCTCTTCCGTTGTCAAACCCCATTCCTTGTATCTTTAGATCTACCATATTTCTAAAGATTTTAATGTATTTTTGCCAAGGACCCATGAAGATTTACCGAGTGCAAATGATGAGTGGAGAACACTATGGCTAGAGAGGGACTATTTGTGAAGTCGGTCGCCAGTAGATTTGCCGATGCAAATTTAGAATGCCAGTCGGTTGATTAGGCATTGATTCTGTCACATTTCTCTATCAAAAATAGCCAAGTTAAAAGGCTACAAATACCTAAAATTTATTAACATGATCCCAAAATACATGCTTTTTTGTAGATCTGAAGAAAAAAATTGGTAAAAAAAGAAAAATAGAAGAAAATCAAAATTTTAAGAGGTAAGGAGAAAGAATAAGAAAGAAATCTGGGTCACAATATGGCCTTTTCTAGAGGTGAAAAAGAGACAAAAAAAAAAAAAAAAAAAACCAGAGCGAGAGAAGACGGTTGAGATGGATGAAGCTCTCATGAATGAAAGAGAGAAAGGTAAAAGAAATGAGGGAGAAGAAATGGGGGAAAAGACATGTAGGCGGTAATGAGGAAGTGACTGGAAGGTTTATTGTAAGTTCTAAGCTAATTCTCTATATATATATATAATTTATTTATAATTTACTTTATATTTAATCAGATTCGGATCTTAAACGGGTCAGACCTAATAAATTTATATTAGATCCGTTTATAAAGTAGTCTAATCGTATCCGGATAAACGGTGCTATCTCTAAATTTATACCCAAATAAACGAGTCGAATTAGATCGAATCCAGGTCCAGACCCGGTCTGTTGAAAAACCTACCTTTATAACTGAATTTGTTCGTTATATCCCACTATCAAAGCCCACGTGCTCCTCACATGCCCCATAAAATAGCCTTTCTTCTCTGCCCTTCTTCCAAATAAACTAATTTTTGAAAACTATTAATTACTCCCCTCTCTAATTTTTTCACCTTGTCTATCCACAAGCCTAGCCATTACACAGAGGCTGAGGAGGCTAGATGGTGATTGTTGTGGCTGTGATGGACGGTCGGTGCTAGGGGGTTGAGAGTAAAGAAGCATTCAGTGTGTAAAGGTTTTAGTGTTTTGGAGGATAACAAATAAGAGTGAAAGAAAAAACTCGAAAAGTACATTAAGGATTATAGAATACGGGGTATGGGAGAAATACACTTTTGAGGTGTCCGCTAGGTTGGCTGTAAAACGAAAAAGTCTATTTTCATATAATTTTTTAATGTTTGATTAACGACATAAAAAAATATTTTAAAAAATATTTTTTTAACATTTTTCATCTTTAATTTTATCTATATAATTAAAAATAGGTGATAACAATTGTAATAAATACTATACATGTAATTATATCAACAAAAAACTGATTTTGTTTAAAATTAATTTATAATATAATGTAATAAAAAAATGGACAATAATAATTTTATTATTATTTGACCCACAAAACAAAAATAAAATGATTTGACAAGAATTAAAGAAAAAGTATAGTAATTAATGTAAGAAGAAATAGGTATTTGAATATGAATGTCATTCTTGAACTAATAGCTAAATAACTTACGCTCAATACTTGCGTAAGTTATTTTAACTAAAAAAAAGAAAATTAAAAAGTATTTTATATAGAAAGATATTTTATGGTATTTTACTTTGAGAAAGTATTTTATTGGAAAATATTTTCAGCCAGACTAAACAGACCTTAGTCTATTTAGTTGGCTGTAAAATGTTTTCATTGAAGAAATATTTTCGTAGAAAAAATTTCTGACAAAATAATTGTAATTCTATTTCCTTCATGTGTTTGGTTTGACACTATGAAAATATCACTAAGATTTTTTCCTATGTGTCTATACTCAAATCTGGGTTACTACCACCCAGAATCTGGCTACGACACCCACACCATCGTACTTGCCACCGCAACACCAACACCACCGCAAACAGCAACAACAACAACAACAACTACAACGATCCCCCATTCCAAAATAGTTTCTACACAAATTCATATTTAAAAATTTGCTTACTAAACCCTTCTTTCGCCAATCTTACCTCCATCCCTATTTTCTTTTGCTTGCTGCTGGCATTGTTTCTCTCTCTTCTGCTGTCAAACTCCATTGCTTGTATCTTTGGATCTACCATATTTCTAACGATTTTAATGTATTTTTCCCAAGGACCCATGAAGATTTACCTAGTGCAAATTATGAGAGGAGAACACTTAGGATAGAGAAGGACTATTGGTGAAGTCGGTCGCAAGTAGATTTGCCGATGTAAATTTAGAACGCCAGTCGCTTGATTAGGCTTTGATTCTATCACATTTCTCTATAAAATATAGCAAAGGAAAAAGGCAGTACTAGCCTCTAATGATTGCCTAAAATTTGTTAACATGGTCCCAAAATACATGCTTTTTGTAGATCTGAAGAAAAAAAATTGATGAAAAAAGAAAAATAGAAGAAAATCAAAATTTTAAGAGGTAAGGAGAAGAATAAGAAAGAAATCTGGTAGATGATATGGCCTTTTCTAGATGTGAAAAAGAGACAAAAAAAAGAAAGAAAAAAATAAAAAACCAGAGCGAGAGAAGGCGGATGTGATGGATAAAGCAGAAGGTGAATGAAAGAGAGAAAGGAAGAAGAAATGAGGGAGAAGGCACGTAGGCGGTAATGAAGAAGTGACTGGAAGGTTTATTGTAAGTTCTAACCTAATTCTACATATATATATATATATAATTTATTTATAATTTACTTTATTTTTAATCGGATTCGAATCTCAAATGGCTCGGACCAAATAAATTTATATTAGGTCCGTTCATAAAGTAGTCTAATCGTATTTGGATAAACAGATCTATCTCTAAATTTATACCCAAATAAACGAGGGCTCGGAATCTGAACGAATCTAGGTCCAGACCCGGTCCGTTGACAGACCTACTTGTAATGGAATTTGTTTGTTATATCCCACTATCAAAACCCACGTGCTCCTCACATGCCCCATAAAACAGCCTTTCTTCTCTGCAGTTTTCCAATTAAATTAATTTTTGAAAAGTATTAATTACTCCCCCCTCTAATTTTTTCACCTTTTCTATCCACAATCCTAGCCATTACATTAAGGCTGAGGAGGCTAGATAGTGATGGTAGTGGCGGTGATGGATGCTAGGTGCTAGGGGGTTGAGAGTAAAGAGGCGTTAAGTGTGTAAAGGTTTTGGTGTTTTGGAGGATAACAAATAACAGTGAAAGAAAAAACTCGAAAAGTACACTAAGGAAAATAGAATATGGGTTAAGGAAGAAATACACTTTTAAGGTGTCCGCTGGGTTGGCTTTAGAACGAAAAAGTCTATTTTCACATAATCTTTTAATGTTTGATTAACAACAAATAAAAATATTTTAAAATATACATTTTTTAACATTTTTCATCTTCAATTTTATCTATGTAATTAAAAATATTTATAACAATTGTAATAAATACTATACATGTAATTATATCAACAAAAAACTGATTTTCTTTATAATTAATTTAAAAAATAATGTAATAAAAAAATGTGCATAATAATAATTTTATTATTATTTGAGCCACAAAATAAAAATAAAATGATTTGAAAAGAATTAAAGAAAACGTATAGTAATTAAAGTTAGAAGAAGTAGGTATTTGAATATGAATGTCATTCTTGAACTAATAGCAAAATAACTTACGCTCAATAATTGCGTAAGTTATTTTAACCAAAAAAAAAAAGAAAATTAAAAAATATTTTATGTAGAAAGATATTTTATGGTATTTTACATTGAGAAAATATTTTATTAGAAAATAATTTCAGCCAGAGTAAACATACCTTAGTCTATTTAGTTGGCTGTAAAATGTTTTTGTTCAAAAAATATTTTCGTAGAAAAAATTTTCTAACAAAATAATTGTAATTGTTTTTCCTTCATGTGTTGGGTTTGCCACTATGAAAATATCACCAAGATTTTTTCCTATGTGTCTATGCTCAAATCTGGGTTACTACCACCCATAATCTGGCTACGACACCCACACCATCGTACTTGCCACCGCAACACCAACACCACCACAAACAGCAACAACAACAACAACAACTACAACGATACCCCAGTCCAAAATTGTTTCTACACGAATTCATATTTAAAAATTTTCTTACTAAACCCTTCTTTCTCCACTCTTACCTCCATCCTCATTTTTTTTTCTTGCTGCTGGTCTTGTTTGGTCTCTCTCTTTCGCTTTCAAACTCCATTGCTTGTGTCTTTAGATCTACCATATTTCTAAAAATTTTAATGTATTTTTCCCAAGGACCCATGAAGATTTACCTTGTCCAAGTGATGAGAGGAGAACACTGAGGATTGAGATGGACTATGGGTGAAGTCAGTCGCCAGTAGATTTGCCGATGCAAATTTAGAACGCCAGTCGGTTGACCTTCGGCTTTGATTCTGTCACATTTCTCTATCAAAAATAGCCAAGGAAAAAGGCAACGAATGCCTAAAATTTGTTAACAAGATCCCAAAATACATGCTTTTTGTAGAATTGAAGAAAAAAATAGGTAAAAAAAAGAAAAATAGAAGAAAATCAAAATATTAAGAGGTAAGGAGAAAGAACAAGAAAGAAATCTGGTAGATGATATGGCCTTTTCTAGATGTGAAAAACAGACCAAAAAAAAAAAAACCAGAACGAGGGAAGACGGATGAGATGGATGAAGCAGAAGGGGGACGAAATAGAGAAAGGTAGAAGAAATGAGGGAGAAGGCATGTAGAATGAGGGAGAAGGCATATAGGCGGTAATGCGGAAGTGACTGGAAGGTTTATTGTAAGTTCTAACCTAATTCTATATATATCTATATATATCTATATATATATATATATGTATGTATAATTTATTTATAATTTACTTTATTTTTAATCAGATTCGGATCTTAAATGGGTCGAACCTAATGTAAATTTATATTAGGTCCGTTTATAAAGTAGTCTAATCGTATCCTGAAAAATGGATCTATCTTTAAATTTATACCCAAATAAACGAGTCAGAATCGGATCGAATCCATGTCCAAACCCAGTCCGTTGATAGACCTACTTGTAACTGAATTTGTTTGTTATATCCCACTATCAAAATCCACGTGCTCCGCACATGCTCCATAAAACTGCCTTTCTTCTCTGTCCTTCTTCCGATTAAACTAATTTTTGAGAACAGTTAATTACTCCCCCTCTAATTTTTTCACATTGTCTGCCCACAAGCCTAGCCATTACACAGAGGCTGAGGAGTCTAGATGGTGATGGAAGTGGCGGTGACGGAGGGTTGGTGCTAGGGGTTGAGAGTAAGGAGGTGTTAAGTGTGTAAAGGTTTTGGTGTTTTGGAGGATAACAAATAAGAGTGAAAGAAAAAACTAGAAAAGTACACTAAGGGTTATAGAATACGGTTTAAGGGAGCAATACACTCTTACGGCATACGTATTCTCCTGGGTTGGCTGTAAAACGAAAAAGTTTATTTTCATATAATTTTTTAATGTTTGATTAACAAAATTAAAAAATATTTAAAATATTATTTTTTAACATTTTTCATCAATAATTTTATCTATATAATTAAAAATAGTTATAACAATTGTAATAAATACTATATGTGTAATTACATCAACAAAAAATTGATTTTGTTTAAAATTAATTTATAATATAATGTAATAAAAAAATATGCATAATATTAATTTTATTATTATTTGACCCACAAAATAAAAATAAAATGAATTGACAAGAATTAAAGAAAAAGTATAGTAATTAAAGCTAGAAGAAGTAGGTATTTGAATATGAATGTCATTCTTGAACTAATAGCAAAATAACTTACGCTTAATAATTGCGTAAGTTATTTTAACTAAAAAAAAGAAAATTAAAAAATAATATATATAGAAAGATATTTTATGGTATTTCACATTGACAAAATATTTTATTAGAAAATATTTTAAGCCAGACTAACTAACAGACCATAGTCTATTTAGTTGGCTGTAAAATGTTTTCTTTGAAAAAATATTTTCGTAGAAAAAATTTTCTAACAAAATAATTGTAATTGTTTTTCCTTCATGTGTTTGGTTTGACACAATGAAAATATCACCAAGATTTTTTCCTTTGTGTCTATGCTCAAATCTGGGTTACTACCACCCATAATCCGGGTACAACACCCACACCATCGTCCTTGCCACCGCAACACCAACAGCACCACAAACAGCAACAACAACAACCACAACTACAACGATCCCCCATTCCAAATTAGTTTCTACACGAATTCATATTTAAAAATTTGCTTACTAAACCATGCTTTCTCCACTCTTACCTCCATCCCTATTTTTTTTTCTTGCTGCTAGTCCTATTTTTCTCTCTTCCGCTATCAAACTCCATTCCTTGTATCTTTAGATCCACCTTATTTCTAAAGATTTTTATGTATTTTTCCCAAGGACCCAGGAAGATTTACCTAGTGCAAATGATGAGAGGAGAACACTGAGGATAGAGAGGGACTATTGGTGAAGTCGGTCGCCAGTAGATTTGCCGATGCAAATTTAGAATGCCAGTCGCTTGATTAGGCTTTGATTTTGTCACATTTCTCTATCAAAAATAGCCAAGGAAAAAGGCAGCGAATGCCTAAAATTTGTTAACATGATTCCAAAATACATGCCTTTTGTAGATCTGAAGAAAAAAATTGGTAAAAAAAGAAAAATAGAAGAACATCAAAATTTTAAGAGGTAAGGAGAAAGAATAAGAAAGAATTCTGGTAGATGATATGGCCTTTTCTAGATGTGAAAAAGAGACAAAAAAACAGAGAGAGAGAGAGAGGACCGATGAGATGTTTGAAGTAGAGGCAAATGGAAGAGGGTAAGGTAGAAGAAATGAGGGAGAAGGCATGTAGACGGTAATGAGGGAATGACTGGAATGTTTATTGTAAGTTCTAATCTAATTCTATACATATATATATATACATATAACTTATTTATAGGTGATTTACTTTATTTTTAATCGGATTCAGATCTTAAACGGGTCGGACCTAATAAATTTATATTAGGTCCATTTATAAAGTAGTCTAATCATATCCGGATAAACGGATCTATCTCTAAATTTATACCCAAATAAATGAGTCAGAATGGGATTGAATCTAGGTCCAGACCCGGTCCGTTGATAGACCTCCTTGTGACTGAATTTGTTCGTTATATCCCACTATCAAAACCCACATACTCCTCACATGCCCCATGAAACAACCTTTCCTCTCTGTCCTTCTTCCGATTAAACTAATTTTTGAGAACTATTAATTACTCCCCCCACTAATTTTTTCACCTTGTCTATCCACAAGCCTAGCCATTACACAAAGGCTGAGGAGACTAGATGGTGATGGTAGTGGCGGTGATGGAGGGTCGGTGCTAGGGGGTTGAGAGTTAAGAGGTTTTAAGTGTGTAAAGGTTTTGGTGTTTCGGAGGATAACAAATAAGAGTGAAAGAAAAAACTCGAAAAGCTACACTAAGGATTATAGAATATGGGGGTAAGGGAGAAATACACTTTTAAGGTGTCCGCTAGGTTGGCTGTAAAACAAAAAATGTCTATTTTCATATAATTTTTAATGTTTGATTAGCAACATAAAAAAATATTTTAAAATATAATTTTTTAACATTTTTCATCTTTAATTTTATCTATATAATTAAAAATGTTTATAACAATTGTAATAAATACAATACATGTAATTATATCAACAAAAAACTGATTTTGTTTAAAATTAAATTATAATATAATGTAATAAAAAAATATGCATATGAATAATTTTATTATTATTTGACCCACAAAATAATATGAATTGACAAGAATTAAAGAAAAAGTGTAGTAATTAAAGTTAGAAGAAGTAGGTATTTGAATATGAATGTCATTCTTGAACTAATAGCAAAATAACTTACGCTCAATAATTGCGTAAGTTATTTTAACTAAAAAAAGAAAATTAAAAAATATTTTATACGGAAAGATATTTTGTGGTTATTTGACATTGTGAAAATATTTTGAACCAGACTGAATAGACCTTAGTCTATTTACTTGGCTGTAAAATGTGTTCAGCGAAAAAATATTTTCGTAGAAAAAAACTTCTAACATATTAATTGTAATTGTTTTTCCTTCATGTGTTTGGTTTGACACTATGAAAATATCACCAAGATTTTTTCCTATGTGTCTATGATCAAATCTTGGTTACTACCACCCATAATCTGGCTACAACACCCACACCATCGTACTTGCCACCGCAACACCAACACCACCACAAACAACAAAAACAACAACAACTACAACGATCCTCCATTCCAAAATAGTTTCTACAGAAATTTATATTTAAAAAATTGCTTACTAAACCTTCTTTCTCCTCTCTTACCTCCATCCCCATTTTTTTTTCTTGCTGCTGGTCTATTTTCTCTCTCTTCCGCTGTCAAACTCCATTCCTTGTATCTTTAGATCTGCCATATTTCTAAGGATTTTAATGTATTTTTCCCAAGGACCCAATGATGAAGATTTACCTAGTGGAAATGATGATAAGAGAACACTGATAACTCTAGTAAACTAGAGTTATTTTCCTCTAAATTATAGCATTTTGATAGTTTGAATTCCGAAATTGGATAAGTAATTTAGGATTTTAGTTAATTTCTTTCACATGTATTTGTATTTTCGTTCTTGAATTAATTATGATAAGTTTGTATTAAATTTTTAGTTTCATTAAGTGCTTAATGGTGTTAATATATGTGGGTTAAAAAGTAAAGGTTGGAAGCTGGAAGGAACAAAGCTCAACAGACCAAATTGCAAAATGGATGAAATGAAGAATGCTGGAAGGAGAGTCGCGATCGCGGTCTCGGCTGTTCCAGACCGCGATCTCAACTCACTGAGTGTTAAGTTGTAAGGGCAATTTTGTAAACTTTCAACCAAAAAAATTCTATTTTTGTCTTGTGTAATGCTGCACTATTTAAGCTAAGTAGAACTAGTAAGTAGAGAGTGGTAAATAGTTTTAGTTAGTACTTTTAGATAGATTAGGATAGCTTGAACAACAAGTTTACTTTTTCTAATAGAAATTTCTCTTTACTTTCAAAAAAATATATATATATATATATCACTTCAACCATGAATTTATTTTATTTTTAGTCTTTTAATTTGGAAGTAATTTGATTTTCCTTTTTAGTAATCTGGCTAATGGCCTTAAGCTGACGCCAAGTAGCTAATTAATTTGATGCTTCATGGATTGAATCTTTGTGAAATTTCTTGCCAGATACTTGGTGTAGCTTTAGTTATGATTATTGCCAAATAAAGTAGCATGGTTAAGGGCTCTAAGCTGATGCCATCTTTGCATTAGTTGATGATTATTGCCAAATAAGAGTAGCATGGCTAAGGGCTCTAAGTTGATGCCATCTTTGCATTAGTTGATGAGTTGAATTGAATGCAGATTTTGTTTGAAGCTTGAATGGTGAGATGCATGGCACGGTTGCTCTTGACATTTTTACTCAATTTTAATTCTAGGCTTAAAAGTGGCTATAGGACATAGTTTAAGTAGTTTTGTTATTTGTGGTTATGTCTTGATGTTTAATTTTGGGTGAGTGGAAGGATGATTTATTCATCAATTAGAATAAAAGAGACAAGTTTGGGGATGTTTATCTTTTTGTGCTGGAAATGGTCATTTTATACATTCTGTTGTCACTTGATGATTAATGGATGGAAAGTTGATCAATTAGGTACTCAATGATGGTAAATTTTGATGTTCAATGCTTTGTGATTGAAGTATACGATTGATTCATTTCAAAAAAATTTGTGTGAGTGAGTAGTTCGTTTGCAACATAAAGAACTCATAAACTTAGCATTACTATTTTTTCAAAAAGAAGTGCTGAAATTTTAGGAAAATTTATTTGAAATGTTGTTTCTAATCAAATTACTTATATTATGTGGTTGATGAACAATATTTTGGAAAGAAATGAGTTAAATGAAGTAGAAGGAATTTTGGGACATTTCGTGTGTTTGCATAGGGAATGTTCTTTTAATTTGACCCTGAATAATTGATATTTGAGATTAATTTTTGGTACATTTCACTCCTTTTCCTTGGTTTAGGGCCGAAAAAAAAATTAAGAATAAGGCGAGTACGGGATTCCGACATGTACCCATGTTGTTTCTCCGAAATAAGCTTTTAGAGTAGTAATAAGACGAGTACGGGACTCCGACATGTACAAATGTTGTTTCTCTGAATTAAGCCATTACGAATTGCATTTTTAGTATACCAATAAGTTAATGAGTAAATGTTTGTAATACTTATCATTAATCTCATATTACTTATTCCTTGTTAGAGGTTTATTCCCGAAATGTGTGACAATTGCATTTAAGTTGATTCCTAATTGAACTTCTATTTTCATGATGCCTAGTCGAAAGAGTTGATTAACTTTATGATATTTGTGATTTGAGAAGTAATGATGTTTCAAATGAAAAGAACTAAAACTTTTGGTAACTCTTTTCGAGAATGGTAATGCTTGGTGATGTGAAATCTTGTGCAGTGAATGAAAATGTGTGTTTCTATGTAAAACAAAATTTCAATTTTGGATTGATTCACTCATATACTTCACATATCACGTAGTGTTGAACATTTCTTGAGAGATCGCTGAATTGTTCTAAGTGCATCCATGATTCATCAAGTGTCACGTCAACTTTGGAGGTGTTTAAATGTTTGAATGTTAGTAGGTTTCATTTAATGTTAATCTTTGTTTTGCTCGGGACTAGCAAAACGCTAAGTTTGGGGGTGTGATAACTCTAGTAAACTAGAGTTATTTTCCTCTAAATTATAGCATTTTGGTAGTTTAAATTCCGAAATTGGATAAGTAATTGAGGATTTTAGTTAATTTCTTTCACATGTATTTGTATTTTCGTTCTTGAATTAATTATGATATGTTTGTATTAAATTTTTAGTTTAATTAAGTGCTTGATGGTGTTAATATTATGCTGGTTAAAAATTAAAGGTTGGAAGCTAGAAGGAACAAAGCTCAAGGGACCAAATTGCAAAATGGATGAAATGAAGAATGTTGGAAGGAGAGTCGAGATCGCGGTCTAGATTGTTCCAGACCTCGATCTTGACTCGGGAATTTGTTTTGCTGTATTTGAGTTGAGATCGCAGTCTCAAATGTTCCAGACCAATATCTCAACTCGCTAATTGTTAAGTTGTAAGGGCAATTTTGTAAACTTCCAGCCAACAAACCCCCAATTTTGCCTTGTGTAATGCTGCACTATTTAAGCTAAGTAGAATTAGTAAGTAGATAGTTTTAGTTAGTTTTTAGATAGAATAGGATAGCTTGAACTACAAGTTTACTTTTTCTAATAGAAATTTCTCTTTGCTTACATCTTAGATCTTCTTTTAATTTCTGGTCAAGTTCAAATTTTGATTAGATAATTGTAGTGGGTTAATCGCAAGTTTTGCATAGATATAATTTTTATTTGCTTTCTTGTCCAATTTAGTAAAAATTTCTTCGCTTTCAAATTAGGGTTTCCTAGGAAAATTAGGGTTCTTGTTAATTGGAGCTTACATCTTGCTTTCTATTTAAGAACTCTCAATTTCTAGCTTTAATTTCTAGTTAATTCTTAGTGGGCTTTCTTAATTTCAATCGAAAATCCAAAAATATTTAGATTTCTAGTTTAACTCTTTCTAATTTATAGTTTAGAAATTAATGCTTTTAATATTCAAAGTTTCTCTTTTGTAGTCTTTTTAGTTGAGTGATTTACTTGTTTTAAATTTTAGTCTTAATCTGATTAAATTAGGTTAGAATTAAAATTATAGTTTTCATTAGAATAGTTTTATCATCTACCAATTGATTTTGCTTAACTACACAAGCACCCTTAAACCTTGGTAATTGCAATCGACAATCCTCGTGGGAACGATCCCGACTTCCCTTTACTACTAGTTGACAACTGTATACTTGCGGGATGCCATCTAGTTAGTAGTAAGATTTAGGTGTTTCATTGATTTATAACTAGGTGTGTTAAAAGGCATCAAACACTGAGGATAGAGACGGACTATTGGTGAAGTCGAGCAATAAAAGGTCGCCAGTAGATTTGCCGATGCAAATTTAGAACGCCAGTCGGTTGATTAGGCTTTGATTTTGTCACATTTCTCTATCAAAAACAGCCAAGGAAAAAGGCAACGAATGCCTAAAAAATGACTTCAGGAGTTCTTTTTTTGAACTAGTTTTACACCAACTAGAGAAAATATTTTACATGGGAAATTATTTTCCATGGCTTAAATTAGTCGTCACTATGGTTCCAGAATTGCCGGTTCTAATTTCAGTTTCAGTTTCAGTTCTAGATTTTCAAACCGGTAGTTTCGGACGGTTCCACGGTTCCTTCTAATTTTAGTCACAGTTCTAATTTTGAATTTTTTAAAAAATAATTAAAAAATTAGAAATTATAATACTAAAAAAATTAATACAAGGTAAGATGAGAAATAAAAAATTACGTTTTATTCATATTTCAATTGTAGACTTTCTTTTTGAAAAAAAATGTACACTATTTCATTATTTATTGAAATATTAAAAATTAATGTAAAATACATTTTGGAAAATTACTCATATATTTTTAGAGTATTTGAGAGAATTAGAAAGGATTAGAGATTGAAAGAATTGTGTGTTGAAAATGGTTGAGGGAGGAGGTATTTATAGGTAAAATGGTAGGGGAGAAATAAAATTAATTCTAATTTTTAAAAAAAAATTATTGCCAGTTTCAGTTATGGTTCAGATGCCAGTTTCAATTCTGGTTCAGATCTTAAAAAATAGAGAATTGGAACCGTAACCATGGCCACCTCTAACTTAAATGCAATAAACATTGGAGGTTAGGGTAGTTTTCTAGAAAATGTTTTCAGTTGGATAAAACAGACCCTTAGTCCTCAAAGTTTGACCTATGGATATATTTTGATCTTTGGTCTATAAAATTTTACAAAAATAAATCTAGTCCCTATTTTTATTTATTTTTTCAATTTCAACCAAAATAGGCAGTTGAAAGGAATTGAGGAGTCCTTGATGGAGACGAGTAGTGTATTGACCCCTACTCTACAACTACCATATAACACTGATTACCATTTATTTTCTGTGTAAATGATAAAAATGACAAATTTTGTAGTTTTCAATTATTTTCAAGTTTGGAATCAAATTTATTGTGAAAAATTTGGGTTTGACAATGTCCTTTACATATTTTTTGCTACTGAAAATGGCTGCCCACGATTGTAGCCACCTGCCTCCATTAAGGATTCCCCAATTTCGATCAATTGGCCTATTTTGGACAAAATAGGAAAGAAGAGGGACTAGATCTATTTTTTGTAAAATTTTAGGGACCAAAATATACACCACCTAAGCATTAGAAACTAAAAATCTATTTCTCCCTTTATAATAACTGTCCCTAAGGTTTGCTGATATTGTATGTAGATTATATTTTGTGAAATCCCCAATTCTCCCATCTCTAATGAGTGGCATTATTGTCATGTCAGATATTATATCCTGATAGAACAAATTTGCATAATCAGACAAAAATGCGAAAATCTTCCTAATATACATATCAGGTTCACTACTTTTGATGTCTCTTATTTTCCAGGACGCTAAATTCGTTATTAAATGTGCATCATTTGCACTTTTATCGCAATCAGTATACTCTGTAACTTCTAAAACTTCACAACTTCTATCACTTTAACTTCCACAACTTCACAATTGCTTCAACTTCATCTCGCTCTTCGTCAATGTGATAAGTTAAATTATAACTTTTAATCTCCTGCAACATTGTTTTTTCCCCTGGTAAAATTGGAATTTGACCATTATTTTCCTATTTCCATATTCATTTTATGATGAAATTAATCTTTGTGATTTTCAATTTTTACTTTTTTTTTTTTGGATTGGTAAAAAGTTATTATTTTTTGGATTTCAATATTTTATTCTTTTCTTGATTTTCTCCTTGAAATTCCTTAAAGTTGTGTTTGGATTGATGGATTTAGAAAAGAATTTAAAATCCACTTATTTATTGAAGGAGTTTATAAAGTTAGAATAAATAAATTTCAAGTTTACTCAAATTAGAAGTTATTTGAAATCCTTTCTTCTATACTTTTCAATTTGAGTAAATTTAAATTCATGATTTTAACTCTAAAAATTATCCCAACAAATTAAAGAATTTCATATTATTTGCCAAATTCTTCCATCCAAAACGTAACCTTACGAACAACTATGGTCGGGATGGTTGAATTTTTAATTGTTTGTTTTCTTGGATAATCATGTTAATACATCTGGTAGTCTATTTGGCATTTGCAGAGAGTGTGATTTAGTCAAAGTCAACTTTGGTAAATCACCTGCTTTGGTCACTTATCAATAATTAATTTTAAAATTTCATGTTAAGCCATAATTGTTTTTTATCTAATTTAACTTGTGAGTATTTCAATTGCTTATTGTTGAAAACCTGCTAATTACTTTGTGCAAAATTGAAAGTCTTGTGCTTTATGAAATTATCTTGAATAGAAGGTAGGCATATTTTATCATGGCTCTGAGGATAAGTTATAGTCTTATTTTTTGAATCACCTAACAAGGTTTATTGCATTATTATTGTATTTATGCAAATTTCTCTGAATTATAGTTGATTTAATTTTTTTGTCTTGTATGTTATTATAATGACTTGTTATTCATTGTTATCAATTGTAGTATTATGTATGTCACTTCACAGCCACATACACATACACACACAACACATACACGCACATGTGTGCATATTGTGTGTGTATATATACATATGTGTGTACGTATGTATTTATATATATATATATATATATATATCTGTATATAATTATATAATTAACTCATTAGAAAGAAACTAAGAAAGAGGCTTTCTTTTTTCTTCTCTCATTCTCTTTCATTCGCCTAGAACCCTAGGTTCAATGGTAGTCATGTCTACCCTTTGGTCTCTAACTGAAGGGCAACCTCTCCCCCATGCACCTAAATCTTTTGTTGACGTAGTTTCCGGACAGACAAAAAATTCTTCTGCTCTTAAACAACCCACCCATTATCGTGGTGAACTTGCACTTATTTTCATGGATGAAGAAGTGGATCAACTCTCTATTCCATTCAAACATGTAACCCTTATTGGGAAATTTTTGAAGGGCAAACCAAGCATGGCGTTGTATCGCATGAACTTCTTCACGGTGGGTTTCAAGGGTACTTTCACTCTTGGGTTCCTAGACCACCGCCATATTTAGATGTGTATGAGAGACAGGAGGATTATCTAAGATGCTAGATACACAAGTTATAGAGTTTTTAAGGCTTTCCCATGAAGGTTTTGAAATGGACTCTAGAGTTTCATGTTGATGTGGAATCCTCTGTGGTTCTTATTTGGGTTTCATTGGAAAAATTGCTTGTCCAATACTATGAAAGCGAACCCTATATTCGATTGCAAAGATGCTTGGAAAGCTACTCAAGGTGGATTCAACTACGGCATCACTTTTCCGTCCAAATATGGCAAGATTTCGTGTGGAGGTGGACGTTCAAAAGCCCTTCTCAAATGTTTTTGGATCGGGAAGTGGTGTGCGGAAAATGATGCTGTTGTCGAGTTGCAATGCCGTCGTAAACACCCAAAATTACAACAACTCTAATGTAGTAGTGGTGAGTCGAGTTCGTCCCACAGCGAACTGGGATTGTTTTCGTGCTAAATTGGAAAAAGGAGGTTTTGAATTCCTTTAAACTAAAACTAAAACAATAAAATAATTGGCGAGAATTTGATTAAGAACAATCTTGGTTTCGGTCATATCCACCATGGCCATTTCACTAGTCGATCATTGACACACAAAATACTTCAATTCTATATCAAGCACTAATTGAAGAATTAACTCGAACGAATATCAATTCAAAGTTGATTCTTATTTCTTTCTAAAGTTGGTTAATTTTCAACATGCGATAACCCTAACTATTAAATTAACCTAGACACGGGGCAAAGATCAATTAATTGAAGCATTAAGATCAACAAGAACAATTAGACTAATTAAACATAAACACACACGGTTATGCCAATAAGATGATTAATTTCCCTAAATTCAATAACACAAATCCAGTAATTATCAAATTCAGTTGCTTCATAGATTGAATTAAGCACACGCAGTTAAAACAATCTAGCGGTAGATTAATTCCAATAACTTAATATTCTGCAGCAATAATAAGTTAAAAAGAACAACCATAAATTTAATTGCAGAAAAATAATCAATACTTGAGATAAAAGTGAATAATTTAAGCACAAGAAGTCTCACAACTTTGTAGAATTGACCATGGCTTCAATTCCCTCTACCAAGAAAAGGGTTTAGGCACAAAGTGCCATGAAAGAATAAAGAGGAATTTCTATACTAAAAACCCTAGCCAACAAGAAAATAAAAGTGTGGATCCCTTTTTCTCACCCTATTTGGGGTATTTATAATGAGTACTTAGGGTTACAATTGATGCCTATAGATAAGAACGTGAAATTGGGTGAAAAAGAGTCCAACCGGGAGAAGAAATCCCTCAAAGACTCAAAAACACGTTTATGCTACTGGCCTCCGTGCACATGCGCAGGCTCCTTTGCGCGCATGTGCGCGCGAGGTAGTAAGTTCCAGCCGGTTTTATCGCTGTGCTCTGCGCACATGAGCAGAGATCCTAGCGCTCATGTGCACGTGAGCTTCTTCTAGAATTTAAGTTTCTGGACTCAGCGCACATGCGCAGCCCAGCTCCAGCGCATGTGCGCTGACTTCCTCAATTGTGCTCCATATTTGGCTTCGATTGCACCTTGATTCTTGCATTATTTGGAAAAACTCAAAACATGAAAGTTTTAGTTCTATGTCTTAGCTTTCCAATTCTTCTTAAATCACCTCAATTTGAGCTTGCGATCAAAAGTTATGCTTGAAATACAAAATAGTGTCTGGAATGACTTCGTATTCGTGCATGTTCCGTTCTTAGCATTTCCTTTCATCGTTTTACATCCTTTTCAACTCTTTTTCACTGTAACCCTACAAAAATTGAGAATAACCAAATTAAGCTCAATAATAACTCAAATCTTGCATACAACACATAAAAACCGTGGTAATTGACACATAAAATATAGTACAATTGTGAACTTATCAAATTACCCCACACTTAGACCTTTGAACGTCCTCGATCAAATATAAAATTAAAACATTTAAGCTGAACAAAATTCTACTCAACATATTCCTTCAAATATCCACATAAATAATCAATAACCAATCCAGCAATCAGAGTAGTCCATGAACCCAAGACCTCAAATGCTAATAAAAACCAAAACATGAAATTCGTGTGTATGTGTGTATAGCCATTCAAAAACTTAGATTTGAAAATATCTAGATTAAATCATGAAGACCCTCAACATTTTTCTAAACACCCCATAGCTCACTCTTCTTACACCCATCCACTAATCTAGACAACCGATTCAATCTAAATTTAGATAGGACTTTTAGTTCGAAATATAGGTTAGGGTATTTGTTAGCCAAAGAAGGGAAAGGATTTAGCAAATAAGAACAAGAGCTTTATAGTAATGACGGTCGTACATTAAAATAAAACTTCTCTTCACATGCGGAATATCAAACATCCACAACCCCACACTTGAGTAACAAACACCCCAAAAAAATTAGAACCGAAACAACCAAACATGACAACCTCCCTCGGACATATATACATCACATCATCATTTTTTTTTTATGTCCGCTCACAGTACGGGTACCAGTGGTAGACACTACCCGCAACATATAAACACGCAGGTACCAGTGATAGGCACTACCTGTAAATATCAAAACATGCAGGTACCAGTGATGGGCACTACCTGAATATTTCAAAAAACTCCCATATTCATTTTTTTTTTCAACAATTTTTTTTCCAATACCCCATTTTGCAACAAAAATGTACATCACTTACTTCTCACAAACTTCCAGCTTTTTATCCCCTTAACAAATAATGTGCACCATAAAGCTCTTAAAGGGTATAATTTAGGATAAAACAATGAAAAGAACATTAAACTCAATAAGGGTAGGTAAATTGAGTTTATGTGCAAGAAGGTGAATGATATTTCTTTTCACAAGAATAAGGCTCAAATAAGGTACTTAGAAATAAATTGTCAAAATGGTTGGCTAGAAAGGCTTATCAAACAAAAAACCATTGACTACCCTAATTTTAAAACTAAATCAAGTTGTCTAAGAATTAGCTTTGAAACTGTAATAAAGCAAGTTTTTGGGATGCAACATAATTGAATCTGCATAAATTTCTCTAAATATCCCAAATCAAAAATTAAAGTATGGCTTAGTGCTAAAAAATCTTGAACATCATGAATGGACAAATATTAACACTGACTACTCATTCATGCATGGTTGAATTAATGATTATTCTGCAGATGAATGGGAAAATTACGTTAAGCAAAAACTTTTGAAAATTTCTAAAAATGGTCAATTTATCCCCAAAATTTTCAAAATTTTGACAAGCTCTCAGATCAAAGGAAAAGTTAAAATATTGCAGCAAAATTGAGCAAAATACACCAAACAACTTTAAAAAAATCCAAATAACTCCCACCCCACACTGAAAAATAAGCATTGTCCTCAATGCAAAAATAAAAGCATAAAATGGGAATAAGAAAAGCTTCTCTGGATTTAATTCGCGTTTGGAACAGTATTGCTCCGTTATAACTAACCCCTTGTCGTGAAAGAAAGCTGGATAACACTAAACAAAACAAAACAAAACAAATAAATAATTCCCTTGAGATAATAAGAAAAACAAGAATATGGTAGAAAATAATCCTACAATAATCAAGAGACTTACTCCCTTAAGGGAATACAGAACCAGAATAACGAAAAGAAACCTTACAAAAAGTAAGTTAACTGATTAAAATAAAACCTGACCAACGAAAATAAATGCCGAATAAAATAACTAAGCAAATTGTCTAGGAAATCAATTCAATAACTAGCAACGAAAATGGCCCAACAGATAGGGCATAAGAACTCAATGAGCATGGGGCCCCAAATCCTGCGGAAAAGGTGAAAAGGGTGGAAATGTTGAAGGGTCCTCGCCCCGCTCTCTGGCCATCTAATGAGCCTCCATTATCTGTTGCCACGTAAACTGATAGTGCATAAATGAATCAAAACGGTGGCTCATCAGTTGTTGTTCAGCCAAGATCTAATGTAGCAATGTCCTCCTAAGACTGTGGAGGAGTAGGTACTGTCTCGTCATCAGAATCATCGGCTTCCTCCACTTGTGATGTAGAAGCTTGGGCTCTAGTACGTTTAGCCAGAGCTCGTAGACCTTCCATTGCAATCATCTGGCCTGGCCTCAATTTTTTTTCAGAAGGCTCAATCAGCACCCCACTTTCCAAGCATAGTGTCGTAATCAGATGAGGAAACCACAATCTCGGTTGCCGACTGGTAGCGGAGTAGCAAATTTGTTGATATATGAGCTGACCCACATCAATGGCTTTCCCAGTAGCAATGCAATATAGCAATTTAGCCCGTTCCATAGTGACATGGGTAAGATGGTTTACCGGTAGAAGGCAGCAACAAATGAATTTAAACCAAACAAACCATGCTGGCTTAAGTTTATTCACGTGAAAATGCCGAGCCGCCCTGCCATCTGCCGTAAAGGTCCAATCCACATCCCCGTCACAAAGAACACTGGCAATTTGCTGAAGCTATACATTCTGGCATTACGGGTATTAGGCCATTCATCATTGCAAAATGATTGACCTTCAAATTTCTATTGATTTCGATGGCAGAGATATCCACTTCCTTCCCCCGTACATAGACCCTGGTAGAGCTATAATAAGCAAAGTTAGAATAGAACTCTCGTACCACCGGAAGGACGGCATCAATGGGAGTTGAAGTGAGAAGCTCCCATCCACGATTGTGAATAGTTATCTTTATTTCCTGCACTCCTACCAACAGAACTTGAATGCCCCTTTCCTTTATTATAGTTCGCTTAGAGATGTCATCATCATACTTTTGTTTTGCAGCCGACGTTAAGAAACGTAAACCGCCACCAACCCTTGATTGTGTAGCCCCGGATGATGAAGATTCTCCGGTACCCTTGACTATGGCTGTTTTCTTGGCTGCTCTTCCCATTCCTATAAACATAAACAAGCATCATAACTCCCAAACAAACAAACAACACCCCACACTTACATAAAGGCCATTCCCCCAAATCATATGATTATTCATGATTGTCTTAGATTACACATGAAAATTCAAACAAAATATTGCCTAAAACTAAGACTTATATATAATGCATGAACATTCCTATGCATGAAAACCAATTAGACAGAATTCACATGGCATAATCAGTGGCCTAGGGATTAAATTCATGCATCACTGCCTTGTGTTTGAACATTTTTATTCATTGGGGCATATTATCGAACACATGGCATGCATAAGGAAAAAGGAAATTTATGGGTATATTATGAACATGCAATCCGTCCTCAATCAAAATCCCAACAAAAATCACACCAAATTTATGTTTTAAAATCAATCCCTACAAAATTTCATCAATTCAAAGCATAACAATACTCTAGATATTCTAGAAAATTAATTGAAACCCATAAAAGAAATTTGTAGAAAGAAAGAGAAATTCATACCTTGATTTGATTGTTCTTGAAAAAAGAAGAAATTTGGGAGTAAAATTGATGGAATTGGGGTGGTTTTTAAAGATCTAAAAGTGAGGGATTTTGGGGTTTTGAGAAAAAGTTGAATTAGAAAAGGATTGTGAAGAATGAGGGAATAAGGAACGGTTCTTCTCTTTTATCTCCTCACGTGCACGTGCACAGCTTCATTAGCGCGAATGTGCGCGCGAGGCAGAAACTCTGATGGTTTATCGACTCTGCGCACATGCGCAGAGCTAGGCGTATATGCGTGCGAGGCAGAATAGAAATCACTTTTTTTTTTTTTTTGTAAGACCCTCATAAAACATAAACCCATCAAAGATCTCTTTTATCATTTAAGCCTCTTAATGCAATTGATTTTCCAATTAACAACAAAACTAAAAATCTGAATCCTTAAAATGAAAATAAGTAAAAATAAATAAAGTTGCAAAAATTAAATAACAGAATAAAATTGATATGGACATGGGTTGCCTCCCATGCAGCTCCTTTGTTTACTGTCATTGGCACGACTTGATGCTCGCCACTTAATCAAAATGCGGTTCTTCCAAATTCTCTTCGCACACATTTCCCGACGCAATAGACCCCTTTATAATAGAGCTTGAGGTGCTGTCCATTAACTGTAAACACCTTGGATGTTTGTAAACTCTGAATTTCAACTGCACCATGGGGAAATACATTAGTTATTAAATACGGACCAACCCAACGAGATCTCAACTTACCTGGAAATAGACGAAGACAGGTTTGATAAAGAAGGACTCTTTGCCCGACATGGAAATCTTTCCTTATGATCATTTGATCATGAAAAGCCTTTGCCTTCACCTTATATATGCGAGTATTCTCGTAAGCGTCGTTGCGGATTTCCTCCAACTCTTGCAGTTGTAATTTCCTATGTTCTCCACTAGCATCCAATCTCATATTGAAACTTTTAATTACCCAATAAGCTTTATGCTCCAATTCTACGGGGAGGTGACATGCTTTACCAAATATTAGCCGAAATGGGGACATCCCTATAGGCGTCCTATAAGCAGTACGATATGCCCACAATGCATCATCCAACCGTAAACTCCAATCCCTACGACTGGAGTTTCGGATTGTTTTTTGGAGAATACATTTGATTTTTAGTTAGATACCTCGGCTTGTCCATTGGTTTGTGGGTGATAAGCGGTGGAAATCTTGTGTATCACATGGTACTTCTTTAATATAGCTTCCACTGTCCGATTACAAAAATGAGTACCTCTATCGATGATTATAGCTCGCGGAATCCCAAATCTAGAAAAGATATTGCTCTTAAGAAAAGTCTGAAACAATCTTGGAATCATTAGTACGAGTGGCTTTAGCTTTTACCGATTTTGACACATAATCAACAGCCAAAAGGATATATGAATAACCAAATGAAATAGGGAAAGGTCCCATGAAATCAATGCCCCAAACATCAAATATTTCGCAGAATTGTATCGGGTTTTGAGGCATTTCATTCTTTCGGGAAATGTTACCTGTCCTTTGGCAATTATCACATGAACAACAAAATAGCTACGAGTCGCGAAATATGTGGGGCCAATAAAAGCCACACTCTATTACCTTCATTGCTGTTCTTCTTTGACTCCAAAATGTCCTCCACAAGTATAAGTATGGCAAAATGCTAAGATTGAATTAATCTCATCATCATTGACACACCTTCTGATTACTTGATCAATGCAATGTTTCCATAAATAAGGCTCATCCCACACAAAGTATTTGGCATCACTTTTGATTTTCAAGATGCTGCCTTAGACAAATCTTGCGGTAATTTGTTAGTAACTAAGAAATTAACAATATTTGCATACCAGGGTAACACCGCCTTTACTGAGCATAATTGTTCATCCAAAAATCTTTCTTGTATCCCTAATTCATCCTGCACATGTGGTAGTCGACTGTCTGCCACTTTGTTTTCCATACCACTTTTGTCTCTGATTTCTAAATTGAATTCGCTCAAGAGGAGAATCCATCTTATCAACCTTGGTTTTGATTCCTTTTTCGTCAATAAATAACGTAACGCTACATGATCAGAATATACAATCACTTTAGAACCAATTAGATAAGAATGAAATTTCTCTAAAGCAAATAAACAACAGCTAAAAGCTCCTTTTCAGTGGTAGTATAATTTTTTTGTGCATCATTTAGGGTTATGGAGGCATAGTAAATCGCATGAGATGCTCTTCCAATGCATTGTCCCAAAACTGCACCCACTGCAACGTCACTTGCATCGCACATTATCTCGAATGGTAGGCTCCAATTGGGTGGTTTGATGATGGGTGTGGATACGAGGAGTTGTTTCAATTTGTCAAATGCCACCTTGCAATCATCGCCAAATTCAAATTCGGCATCTTTTTGCAATAATCTGCATAAGTGTGCTGATACTTTTGAGAAATCCTTGATGAACCGTCGGTAGAATCCTGCATGGCCAAGAAAAGCATGAACTTCCCGCACCTTAGTAGGGTAGAGTAAAGATTGGATTATGTCAATTTTAGCTTTATCGACCTCAATCCCCTTAGACGACACTACATGACCTAACACTATACCTTGTTGAACCATGAAATGACATTTTTCAGAATTTAGAACAAGGTTGTTTGTAACTAAATCAGATATTTCATGGTGCAATGTCACATCATTCTTTAGGTCTATTTATTCAATTATTTTGCTAGTATTTGTTGATATTTGTGTGTTGTTGGTGGTGAAATTATGCCATTGTTTAGTATTTTTTGTGGTGAATTTAATTTTTGCTAAACTTTGATTATCATGGCACATAATAAGAGGTCTAGAACTAATGGAACCTCATCTTCTAAATCTTCTAATCAACTTGATAAATTTAAGTTTATTCACCAAGAGAGATATGCTAAGTACAAAACACAATTGTCTCAGCCACTTATTCACGAGCGTTCTTTTTCGCAGAGTCTCACGTGGACTAAGTCCGCTCTTGTTTGGTTGTCCACTCGAGAGGCGAATGACTAAAAAAAATGGGAGTATTTTGGTAAGCCGCTAAATATGGAGGTTCAGGAGGTAGTTAGAGAACAATGTTCAAGCACAGTTTCATGACAATTACGTGGTTAAGATGAGGGGGGAGTATTAATTTCAATCCTACTACTATTTTTTAATTGATTAATACTCTGTCATATGACAACATGAGTTTTGATGATTTCAAGAATCAGCAGGAGAAAGATTTCAGGGATGTCGAAAAAGTCCTATGTGGGGGGCTGGGGATTTGAAAGTATAATGTTTCAGGCACACCTATTCATTTGGTACGCAATTATTTATCTTTTCTAGCCAAGGTGTAGCTATATTATATGTGTACTGACATTTTTCCCTATTACCCATTATAGTGACATAACTCTAGACAGGGTTTCATCATATATTCGATTATGACTCAGTAGTCTGTGGTTCTTGGCAAGGCTATTGACAAAGAGGTTGTAGCCATAGCTGGTAGATCTTTCGGAGGTTTGGAATATCCACTTCTTATTACCAGTTTAGAGGCAGGTGTCCCAGTAGAGCAACAAAGAGGTTAATTTGTATGCCATGCAGCCCGATGCTGATATAAATGAGAGGTTTGTGGATACTTGATAACTCCAGTAAACTAGAGTTATTTTCCTCTACTAATTATAGCATTTTGATAGTTTAAATTCCGAAATTAGATAAGTAATTGAAGATTTTAGTTAATTTCTTTCATATGTATTTGTATTCTCATTTTTGAATTAATTATGATAATTTTGTGTTAAATTTTTAGTTTAATTAAGTGCTTAATGGTGTTAATATTATGCAGGTTAAAAATTAAAGGTTAGAAGCTGGAAGGAACAAAGCTCAAGGGACCAAATTGCAAAATGGATGAAATGAAAATTGCTGGAAGGAGAGTCGAGATCGGGGTCTCGACTATTCCAGACTGCGATCTCGACTCGGGAATTATTTCTACTATTTTAGAGTTGAGATCGCGGTCTCAAATGTTCTAGACCGCGATCTCAACTCGCTGAATGCTAAATTGTAAAGCAATTTTGTAAACTTCCAGCCAGAAAACCCCTAATTTTGCTTTGTGTAATGCTGCACTATTTAAGCTAAGTAGAATTAGTTTTTGAGAAGAGAGAGAGAGAGAGAGTTAGAGTTTAGATAGCTTTTTAGAGTAGATAGTTTAGATAGTTCTAAATAGATTAGGATAGCTTAAACTACAAGTTACTTTTTCTAATATAAATTCTCTTAACTTTCATCTTAGATCTTCTTTAAAATTCTTGTCAAGTTTAAATTTTTATTAGATAATCGTAGTGGGTTCTTCGCAAGTTTCAAGTAGATATAATTTTTATTTGCTTTCTTATCCATTTTAGTGAAAATTTCTTTACTTTTAAATTAGGGTTTGTAGGAAAATTAGGGTTCTTATCAATTTCTTGCTTTCTATTTAAGAATTTTCAATTTCTAACTTTAATTTCTAGTTAATTTTTAGTGGGTTTCCTTAATTCCAATCGAAAAATCCAAAAAAAATATTTAATTTCCTAGTTTATCTTTATCTAATTTATACTTTAGAAATGAATGCTTTTAGTATTCAATTTTTCTTTCTTTTTTAGTCTTGTTAGTTGATTGATTCACTTGTTCTAAATTTTAGTCTTAATTATATTAAATTAGGTCTTAGAATTAAAATTATAGCTTTCATTAGAATAGTTCTATCATTTACCAATTGATTTAGCTTAACTACACAAATACCTTTAAACCTTGGTAATTGCAATCGACAATCCTTGTGGGAACGATCCCTACTTCCCTTTGCTACTAGTTGACAACCGTATACTTGCGGGATGCCATCTAGTTAGTAGTAGGATTTAGGTGTTCATTGAATTATAACTAGATGTGTTAAAGAGGCATCGATACTATTGTAGGAGCACAACCATAATAGAGTTTGGTAGAGAAAGTCATAGCTCTTGGAGCATGCCCACAGATGTGACCGTTGACCCTAAGCCATAGAGTGGAGTGATTGGAGAGAGGCATGGATAATCTCCAAGCTTTTAGCAAATGGCAAGCCTAGTGCATGCACTTGATATATCATATGCAAAGAACACTAAAGTGGAATGAAGTAGATGGTTCGTTATTCCGCTTATGCAACTTATGCCTGATTGGATGGAGGATGGTATTGCTCAAAACAATGATGTTGGTGCTAGTCAATTAGGAGCAAGAGGTGTTACTACACACAAGAGGGCAAATGGTTCTTCTGTTACAACTTGAGGGAGCTCCTTCTTTCTGATTATTTTTTGAATAATTTTTAAATTTTTTTACCATTTTCTTATTTTGTGGCTTGGAAGTTGTAGTTATTGTTTGGGATAGTATTTTTTTTTTGGGTTTTGGTTGTGTATTGATGTTATTTTTGTGTTATTTAGGTTTTTAGACTTTAGTGTTTATGTTAGTTACTTCAATTATATTATTAATTTTTTTTGAAAAAAAATAATTTTTGAAACTTTGTTTGCTAAGATTTATCAATTTTTTATAGAGATAATTAATCTAATTCTTCTCAAAGTTTAGCTTGTAACACGAAACTTAGAGTTGTGTGGTAGTTCTTTTCTACGTTAGTTTGGCTAGAGAAATGATCCAGGCCTTCTGTTGATCATTTGAGGCTAAATGCCTACATTTTTATTTCCCTAGTGTCACCTTTTGAGCCCTTAGAACCCTTATTTTTTTTTTTTGATAGCCATTATTGTTTTGCATTGTATCCATGTTTATTTCTATATCTTGTTTCTATTGTCCTATCACCTGTTGACATATTCAAGTTTTCTCATGTGTGTGCTTGTGTTATTTTGAATTGGGGGAGTATCAACATGTGGTGGTGCTATTGAAAAATATGTGCAAAAAAAAAAAGAAAAAAAAAAAGATGTGTATTTGTTGTTATTTGTAATAAAGATGCGAGGGGAAGAGTTTTATGTTCATTGTTGCTCATTTATTCAAAAAGTGATAAATGAGGTGTGACCTAAATTTGTTTAGCGTTGAAGTAAAAATTGTAAATTACACTCTGTGGTCATGCTTTATTTTGGGGTATTAGTTGATCTTCCATGTCTTTTTAGTAGTAGTGGTGTCAATATGTGAAGGGCTTATTTGTGGGATGATTTTTGAATCAGCATTTTTCCTATATTATCCTACCTAATCACCGAAACCTACATTACAAGTTTATTAAGTAGACAGTTCTAAATAATCTTTAGTCCAAGTCTAGTTTTTGGTAGCAATGGGAAAGTATGGCATACAAGTGGAATATTCTTTTTTAAGTTCTGATGTTGGTATAAACTGATCTATATGAACTTAATATTGCCTTAGTGAATTATTTTCATAATAAAAACTTATTTTTCCTATTCTCTTGTTTCTCGATTTCTTCTATTTATCATGATTCATGTGATGGTTGATTAAGACATTTTCACCTTACATTTCCTACCTCTTGTTGGATTTTCAATTTATATGCTTTGGATTATTATCTTTTATTTCTATGTTCGAATAATTAGCTAGGCGAAAGTAGTTTACTTTATGTTGAGGACAAGTAGATTTCATTTTCTTGGAGTTTATATGATGCTACTTGGATTTAGTTAATTTATCCTTAGTTGTTTTTATATTGGATTATTTTGAATTATCTTGTGTCTGAAATATCCTTTGGGCCATTTCGGCAAGGTTATCTCTTATGTATATGTGTTTGTGATCGATTGGGTTTCTTGTGGAACATTTGGGCTGATTTGGCAAGATTTCATTTTGGTGGTATTTTATTTACGTTATATCTTATGGTAATGGTAATGTTTTGTGAATTTTTGGTAGTTGGATAGAAAAAGGATTAATTTGGCACTCGATGATGATATGTTGATCTAAGAATGGTATATAACTTGTGGTATTTACTTGGTCATTTCAATCGGTTTTAGTGGTAAAATAGATAGTTTTTATTGTGAGTACTTATTGCAAAAATCAATTATTCCTGATTTTGAAAAGAGAGTAATGTGCTAATCGATTTTAAAAATGGTTTATTTAAAATATCTTTTGCTGAATTCTCAAAAGGCTAATTGTTGCCAATCTATTCTTTTGGAAAAATATTTTAAATGGTTGAAGATTAGTTAGACCATTTGTATGTTTTTTCATTTTGGAAGAATTAGATCTATTTTATGGGTGATTAATTCTAGATATGATCTTGGGTGTGTTTGAATCCTTTTCCTACAATTTGGTTTAGTTTGCTTGCAATTCAAAAGAAAAAAAAAACAGCAAAAAACAAAAAAATTAAAAAATATTTGTTTGCTTTTAAGAATAAGGCTAGTAGAGAAATTAGCATCACAAATGTCATGCCTTAGGAGCGGCCATTAGAATAGTTTGATAAAGCTAGTAGAAGCAATGTCAAAATAAGCCAATAGGTGCTAGTATTGCCAAAAAAGTTAGGGATGTTACGTTGTGTACTATACATCATTAAAGTCGGATTAATTGCTCCTATGTACATTAACTCTTTCTTGTATGACATGTGCATCTTCGCTAGAGTTTTAACGATCCTTCCATTGCTAAAGTAGCTAATTGAGAATACTTGACTAACTTTTGGTTCTTTTAAGTGGAGTAAAATATGTTCTGCATAAACAGGATTATTTTTGTGAAAACATTCTTGATTGAGGAAAATGTTTGGTAGTTTGAAACTTTTATTGGTAATTGAATTAGTTTATGAGAAAACAAATCATTAGAGTGACCATACCATTTGAATGTTTCAAATCCATACGTTATTTGTGATTTTTGAGATGTTGTCAATTGATCAAAGTACATCCGATTGTCTTTTCATGTTTGGTTTGAAATTTGATGGTGTATTTTGGAGTCTTGTTATAGTTTTTTTTCTTTCCTTGTTTTGCTCGAGACTAGCAAAACACTAGATTTAGGGTGTGAAAACTCGAGTACATAGAGTTATTTCACTCACAAAATCCATAGTATTTTGCTAATATTTTCCCAATTTAGGTGTTTTTATATGTGTTTTTCTTTGATTTAGTCTTAATTAGTCTTTTCATATGGATTAGAGTAAAAGTCTAGTAATTGTTTTATGCTATTTTTATGTGTTTTAGTACTTTTGTATTTTTGGCAGTCTATTGTGGCAAATTGGACAATCGAACACAAATTAGGATAACCATAAGTTGAAGGACTATACTGTAAAGTTGAAGATTCTAGGATTCCAGAAGGAAAGACAGACCGCGATCAATGAATCCAAAAGAAGAAAAAAAACTAATCGTTGTCCGTAAAGCCATGGTACACGGGTTTAGAAGAACACTGATTGCAGTCAAGAATTATGCAACTACAAAAGTCTAATTGCGATCCTCATGGCTGTTCGAGAAGTATAATTTGGGTGAATTGTAATAGCTTGTGTATTAAGGTTGTACTGTCTATAATAGAACACATAGCACTAGTGTAGTGAATAATTTAGAATAGCTTAGATAACAAGTTTTCCTAGTTTATCTTTGTTCTTGGTTTACTTTAAATTTTTATCACTTATTTTATCTAAATTTTAATTTAATTTCTTTGCAAATTAAAGATTTCTTAGATTAATTTGTTGGGATTTAGATTAGCTTTCTTTATATATAAAAATCTTTCATTTCTACTTTGAATTGCTAAGTTTTCAACTATGATTTGCATGAGTTTTTCATTTTTACCCTTTCTTCTTATATTGATTATGGATAGCTAGATCTCAGATTGGGCTAAAGATATGTGAACTCAGATAACAGGTTTTGGTTATTTTGATGGGATATTTGCTGAAGCGGTAGAAAATTGTGTAGTTTGTGCACTTTGTTGGTAGGGTTTGGAGAGGTGGACACTTTTTGAATCTCCTTTGTGGATTTAACACGAAATTATGATCATTGAGTGTTAAATCTAGACCATTCACTAGTTAGAGTGGAATTGGAGGTAGTCGGACCAAAATATCACCATTTTTACTTGATTCTATAACTTCATATGGAAAGAGTGTGTTGGAACTAGTTGTCGGGCTCAGGAATTGGTTCGCATTTGGGAATGAATCCTCAATTGGGCCTACTAGGTAAATAACTAATCTAAGTGACCGAAACTATAGATGGTCATCTCTAGTGCCAAATCTGTCCTTTAAATTTGATAGTTCTTTGTTATTTACTTGTTTGTTACTTGTTGCTCTGTGCTTTCATTTTATTTGCATTTTAATTACTTGTTTAGTTTGCAGTTAAAATCTCATTTCACTTATTCATCATCTAGCAGCTCCTAGGTCCAGTACTTGTTGTTTGACAAATTTCTATAGGACGATCCATCTCATCACTAACTAGTATTACAACCTGTACACTTGTGGGAGAGTAAATAGTGAATTAGCTTTAAGAAGAAAAAACATTGTAACTTGTTGAGTTTAGCGTATAATTGTCCACACATCAATGAGGATCGGGCATTCATATGCTCCAACCCTCTTTTAGTGGTATCCGAAGACATGAGAGGAATTAAGGTCAAAAAATTACATACCCGCAAAGTGCGGAGTGGGTACCCACTTCGTTCCCAACCCTAGAAAGTGCATGAGATTGGTTCAAATAATATAGATGAAGTAGGGTTGTCTTACATATGAGAATTGTGTATCAAGTATTGAAATCATTGGTGTTAGTACAATTTGAGCAAATAAAATCAAAAGAGATAATGATTAAAATCTAAATAATAAACTTTGGAAAGTGAATAAACAATATAAATCAAGATTAAAAAACATTAAGGTATTTTGAAATTTCACCAGTTGTTCAACATAAATTCATTTCAAGTTATTATACATTGATTTTGATGATTGTTGGTTGAATTTTATATTTAATACCTAATGGTTAGACATTAATAGCTCTTTGCATATCTATATTATATAAAAAGAGCAATTTTGGTTAAGTATTTTAGTTTTTTTTTTCAAAATTACCTTTACTATATAATTTAATGACTACATCAATTATTTAACTTGAATATCTTTTTTGTAATTGATAAAGCTATTTATGTAAAATGCACCTAAAGAAAGAAAAAGGAATATAACTAAATTTTAAGGTTCATAATAGGAATTAAGTTTGATTGAAATAAATTTTCTTTGACAATAGAATTACTTAGACGGAAAAGATTCTTTGTTGGATAGGCTAATGTACCCTTGTTTTAGATTCGCCAAACACGATATAATCCATTTCTCTCTTTTACTTATTATTTTTACAATTAAAATAAAATAGACATTTTATATTAAAAATGTAGTCCAATCATTTTTCAAAAAATTAAATATATGCTCATGATTGTCATATAAATCAAATAGTCGATGCACATAACAATTACTACACTAAATACAGTGAAATAGTCCGGCAAAATCTTCCAATGATTTCGACAACATGGCCTCAAACAACATTAATTTTCAATAGAAATAAAGTAGTTAACAAATGATCTATTATACCTAGAAAGAAAGCGCCCATTATTAAGATAAGAAATAAAAATTGTTGTCTAAAATTTCACTTATAAAAAAATTTTGAAAAAAATATTCACAATTATAAAATAAAAGAGGTGGTGTCAGTACAAGGCAAAACAAATATAAGTCTCATAAAGTATGTTTGTTAAATTAGAATTCAAAAACAAAAACAATATACATTGCATCTAATACTTTTCTGCTCTTTTTAAGACTGTAAGATTCGTATAAAAAATAATAATGATAAGTTGATCATATAATTTTTCAATTTTTGAGAAGGAATAGTGTAAAGAGAAAATATTTGAAAACTTAAAAGATGTAATGGGTGTAGTGGGATATGAAATAAGGGTAAGTTATGCATAGAAAAATATGATAGTGTAAATAATAGTCTTCTAGTATTTTTGGTTATTAAAAACGGATTGGGGTGTGTAAGAAGTTTTTAATGGTATAGATATATCATTTGCCTTTTAATAACAATAGGAAAGAATATTTTTTAGATGAATTTAACAATTAGATAACAATTGTTCCACTATGATTCTTCCCAATAAAAGAGACAAATCGCTTAATACTTTGATTCCCAATGAACTATTTAGGAAAATAGTTTGGACATCTACAATA
This sequence comes from Cinchona pubescens, assembly GCA_025175665.1. Lineage (NCBI taxonomy): Eukaryota > Viridiplantae > Streptophyta > Magnoliopsida > Gentianales > Rubiaceae > Cinchona > Cinchona pubescens. The sequence goes on from JANKKI010000016.1 coordinate 3,735,130, forward strand.
AAATAAAATAAAAAAGTATTTGAGAAAGAATTCTTATGTTGAAACTTTTTGGACTACATGGTATAAAATAATAGAATGAAAGAGAGGCCACGGAGAAAAATCAAAAAAAAAAAAAAAAAAAAAAAAGAGGAAAAAACAGTTAGCATTCTTACAAAACTTAAAGAAAATTCAAAGAAAAAGAAGAATAGATTTAGATACTGACTACTAGATTGAAAGGATTTGAAATAATTTTAATGAGTTGAGGTAATTTCATGCACTCTAACCTTTCAAATTTGGTCAAGTTAGTGTTCAATTGCTATACATGATAGTTTGGCTTTCCATTTATGATGTTAAAATTGATTTATTTGAAAAAAAATAGCAATAAAGTACGTAAAGTTAATTTAATCTAATTTTTAGTTATTGGACTAATTATTATTATCATTGTCAAGAAGATTTTGAATTATTATCAAACTAATTATCATTATCATTGTTATTAGATTTCTATGGAAAGACATGCAGATTTAATATTGGAATTGAATTTAATTTTTGTGTTCAATAGAGATTACTCTTACACAAGTTTCAACTTATTGTTTAAAGCTATTACAATATATTCCCCTAGATGATATTGGAATATCTAACATTTTTCTCAAAACTACATGAGATAATCAATTAAGCTATTTATGGGGATCCGTTGAACTATGAATTTACAAATTCATGATTTCTAGTTTTCATAATGTATATATAGTTTAGTTCGTTAAGGAATTAGTATTTTTCTTATTTAGATTTGGACCTCATAAATTATATCATTTTGTGGAAAAAAATGCTTCCTATCAGAGAAATATTGTTTGACGATAATATAATTGTGTGAAAAGATAACTATGGTATATGACTAACATATAATATCTCAAATTTTTAAGACATAGTTATTTAAAAAAAACCAATTCAATAGTTATTTGTCCAATTTTAATGTATACTTGGTTGTATCTCAACTTTACATGGAACAAATATCTCTTCCTTGAATTAATTATTATAGTGGTCACAATTAGTTGATTTAAATGAAAACAGAGGCAAATAGATGAAGGAAAAAGGGAAAATCAAATCAGGATATGCAATTAGGGAAAACTTAGAGTAGTTAAAAAAAATTTAATTGATATTAGTCACCAAAAAATGCCTTAACAATATTTGAGCAAACACAAGTGGTTATAAATGTGGAAAATTTTGGAGAGAAATACAAGGAAAAATTGTATTTATATTTTGGTCCCAAACTTTGGGGAGTGCTCAAAATTGGTCATCTATCTATGCCAAATTGTAATTTTAGTCCCCACACTTTCAATTATGTACGAAAATAAGACAAATGACGAAAAATTCCAAAACTCTAATGGTTTTGGTCATGTGTTGTGCACATGCCGTTAAACACTAAAAGGTTTTGTGAAAATTCATGCAATTGGTCCGCAATTTTTATGGATTTTAGTTAAATAGGTTCCCATTTTGGGATGATTTGCCAGATTATAAATGACTTAAACAAGTGCCATTTAATCGATATATTAAACAATACAATAAAATCATCTTAATACAAATGCCTTCTGGTTCATTTTTTAGGATTATTAATGTTAAACGTGTAAAAAAAAATAAAAAGAGAAGGGAAATAAAAAAAAAAAGGTCCATAACTATATAATAGATTAATACAGTGGATATCAACAAAGCAAAATAAGAGCTGCTTCCCAATAGGAAATTGGTGCGCAAACTTTGTTAACTTAGTGTGCTTTAAATTTACAATTCTCATTCATAATCAATATAGGCAATTTGTATCAAAAAAAGATAATTACTACCATCCCAAAATCACATGAATTATAATTGCAGGATTATATGAAGGTCAAAATTAAAATTCTTCTATAAATGCTTAAAATAAAGGAGAATAAATCAATTTATCATCAAAAAAAGTATAAAACAAAGAAATTGGAACTTATGGCAAATAGAACATGTAAAAAAATAAGAGATGCAAGAGTTGTAATGATGGATGGATTCTTTGAGAGGTTTTCAGGAATCCTTGATATCAAGGCAAACGGATCAAAAAATGTGACTATTACTATAAAATTAGTCTTGGATGGCCGATTATGGTACAAATGCCTTTTGGTTTGTTTCATAGGTATTATTAATTGCTAAATTCTATTAAGATATTGTCGTAACATTTAATAAATGGATTGAAAGGTATTTGTTTAAATTATTTATAATCTAGCAAACAATCCTAGAATAAGGACCTGTTCAGCTAAAATAGCCATAAAGATCCCACACAAGTGATGGAATTTGACAAAACCTATTTAGAGTTAACGGCCATGTACACCACAAATGACCAAAACTGCTAGGTATTTGAAATTTTCCATTATTTGTCCTATTTTCACGCATAATTGATAGTTTGGGGACGAAAACCGGAATTTAGCTAGAATGGGGACAAATTTTGTGCATTACCCATAGTTTGGGGACCAAAAATGTAATTCTCCCAAAATACAAACTCATATTGCACACTATTTTTAAAGTAATACTTGATGTTATTAGAAAAAAAAAAAAAAGCACATTGGAGGTACTACTTGAGATAGCTACAAATTATACAACCTTTAGAAATAGATTTTTATAGTGCTTCAAAAATGAAATCCTTGTTAAATTAAATATGATTATTCTTGAAATAAAATTTATAGTACCTCCATTATCCCTATGTTGCTAATTTAGTTGTTAAAACAAAACTTTTTCTTTGATTAATCTTAACAAAAATATGCAAATAATTATCTACAGTTCTAGCGTCTGAAATAACCTACTAACATGCAACGCATGAACTCTTAGACTAGTCTATGCAAAGGGGCAATGATATTGCCACAACAAATATCTTATTGCCAGAGCAATATTTTTGTTAACTGACAAAACTACCCCCGAAATGATTTCTATTTTTGGTCTGAATCCCACCACCATATGCCTTCTTGACTCATAGCCACCTCGGTCTTCTTCCCTTAACACCACCCATACCATTCCTGTTGAACCCCAGTTATATTAATCATGTTTTGATGATGACCAAATCATACTAATGGTTTGATAACAAGTGTGCAGAAAAACAGGTAGGTTCGGACGCATATGATCGTCCGAACAAAATAACCACAAGACTTCACGGACGCAAATGACTGTCCGAATGATAGAGCTTCGGACGATGGTAATCTTCCGACACAAAGAATTTGAAGCAAGCCTCGGACGAAGAACAGCGTCCGAGCATTTTCCAGAAGACTTCGTTTCGATCGGACGCATCCTCGGACGTCTTCGAACGAATTCCCTCAAAGAACGGACGCAGTGTCAGACGCAGGATTTAGCAGCGGCCGTCCGAACGGTCCAACGGCTAGTTTGTTCGGATGCACCCTTGCTGCATCGGCCGTCCGAAAGGTCCAACGGCTAGTTTTCCAGTAAATAGAAAATAGCCGTTGTGAAGTTGTTGGAAGCAGATATTTGGCAACTATAAATACCCCTAGGTCTGATTTAATGAAAAAGAGACTTCTACATTGATTACAAATCATTCTTGAGCTATTTGGAAGAAATAGTTGGTACAAGTGTTGTAATAGTGTAGGTAGTGAGAAAAGAGCTTAGAAGTGTAAGAGTTCTTCAAGTGTAAGAGTGGAGAGATAACAATTGTAACAAAGAGAGGTTGTGAGTGTAAAACTCTTGGCTCAACTAAAGGAAATTAGTGTGAGCAAGAGTGATCCTCATTTGTGTACAAGAGGTTATTGTCTCACCTACTTTGAAGAGACTTTTAGGGGCTGAACTTCAAGTTGTGAACTTGGTAGTTGCCTTGTAAGAAGCTCTTTGTAGTTGCAAGCTCCAAGCTTGAGAAGCTAGGGAGTTTGGTTTGATTCTCTTAATCTCAATATTCTTATTTGTTCTTTAAGCTTAAATTGTTGAATATCTATTGTATTCATTTGTGCTTAAGTTTTCATTTGGTGCATAAAGTTTGAATTTCTATTAAGCACATAAAAAGGTTTGTTTTTAGAGACAACCTAATTCACCCCCCCTCTTAGGTTGCTTTTGGGGCCAACAATTGGTATCAGAGCCTGGTCTCATATATTGAGCTTAACCGCTTTTGAGTAAAAATCATTATGGCAACCAATAATGCTTTATTTTTAGAGGGGCATTCTATCATTAGACCTCCCATGTTTAATGGCATTAATTTTGTTTTTTGGAGGGATAGAATGAAAATTTTTGTTCAATCTAATGATATTGATTTATGGTATATTATTTGTGAAGTTTCTTTAGAAGCTAATATTTTTGATGAAAATACTCATAAAAGATTAAGGCCTAAGACTAGATATGAGTTAAATGCACAAGATAAAATAAATTTATCTTTAAATGCTAAAGCCATTAATATTTTGTATAATGCTTTGGATGCAGATGAGTTTTCTAAAGTAAAAGGTTGCATATCGGCCAAGGAGATATGGGACAAATTGAAAGAAATCCATGAAGGAAGTGAAGATATTAGAGAGCAAAAGAAGTCACTTCTTGTGGCTAAATATGAATCCTTCAAATGGAACCTCATGAGAACATTGACAAGATGTATTGTAGGTTCAATGATATGGTAAAGGATTTGGAAGGTTTGGGTAAAGAATATTCCTTGGGTGAAAAGAATAGAAAATTTTTGAATGCTTTACCTAAGGAATGGGAACCTAAATCCATTGCCATAGAAGAGTCTAAAAATTTAAATTCTATGCCTATTGATTCTTTGATCAATTTCTCTAACCTCATTTGAATTGAAGTTGAAATACAAGTTACAAGATGAGGAGGCAAAGGGTAAAAAGAAGCATAGCATTTAAAGCTTCATCAAAAAGGAGAAAAGACTCAAGGAAGCCTCACTTCAACAACTTCCAAATCACTTGGGATGATTGCAATTCGGATGGAGAGGTTGAAGAAGAATATGAGGAGGCTCAAATGGCTTTTATGGCACTTGGCAATAATGAGGTATCCTCTATCTGTGATTCTTGTGATGATTCATGTAATAATGATGATGATGATGTTGAATCATTTATTTTTAAAATGCATGAATGTTTGAAAGAATCATATGCTAAGAACAAAGAGTTAAAAATTAAAGTTAATACTTTATTGAGTGCCAACTCAAAACTTGTGCATGAAAATAATTCTTTGACAAAAGAAAATGATGTTTTGAAAGAAAAATTTGTTGGAAAAACCAAGATCATGAAAGAACAAGCTTCATTGAAGAAGAGATTAGATGATCTTGATGTTACTTTGAAAACAAAGAAAGAAAATGTTTTTGAAAAGAAAAGAACTAGAAACATAGTGTTTTTGAACAAAAATTTTATTACCTTTAGAAAAATGATTTGTGCTTTGTTAAATCCAAATCTTCTTTTTATGGCAATAAGAACATTATTTGTAATTATTGTCATCAACACGGCCATATAAAGAAAAACTGTTATGTTAAAAGAAATGAAAAATTAGGAATAAATTCTATTTGGGTGATTAAGCATGTTACTAATCCAATTGGACCCAAGAAAGTTTGGGTACCAAAAGTTGTTGCTTAACTTTGTTTGTAGGTATGCTTGGAGGGCACCAAGGAATTCAAGATAGATTATCTATGAAGGGTGCTCAAGGCATATGAGCTAAGATCATATTGAAATGGGTAACATCTAAAGTTTTGTGTGCTTTCATTTATCAAGTTGAACTATGTTCTCTTGAATATTACTCATCCATATGTTCGAATTTGTTTAGAATGCTATGATATTTGTATCCCCAAATTTTGTCTATCATAAGTCACTACTTGCAAAAGAAAGGGGGAGCATTCTCTCTTTTTTAATGGATTTGTTTTTACAAGAAATTGCATCACACATGCTTCTTTGTTTTGATGATGCTTTTTAGTAAGGAATGAGCAAAAATTGTTTTGATCATAATTGCAATTGATCATAATTCTTTGCATGAATTCTTGGGGGAAAATAAACTTAGGGGGAGCTTTAACTGCATTATTCTTCTTATGTTTTGATAATGCCAAAGGGGGAGAAATAATGGACAAATTCTCTTGTGTAGTACTTCATATTTTATGGTTGTTTTTTGAATTGTCCAATTGATTTGTCATCATCAAAAAGGGGGAGATTGTTGAACACCAGTTATGCTAATCATGTTTTGATGATGACCAAATCATACTAATGGTTTGATAACAAGTGTGCAGAAAAACAGGTAGGCTCGGACGCATATGATCGTCCGAACAAAATAACCACAAGACTTCACGGACGCAAATGACTGTCCGAATGATAGAGTTTCGGACGATGGTAATCGTCCGACACAAAGAATTTGAAGCAAAGCACTTTGTACCATGCTTAAAAAGGTCCAACGGCTAGTTTTCCAGTAAACAGAAAATAGCCGTTGTGAAGTTGTTGGAAGCAGATATTTGGCAACTATAAATACCCCTAGGTCTGATTTAATGAAAAAGAGACTTCTATATTGATTACAAATCATTCTTGAGCTATTTGGAAGAAATAGTTGGTACAAGTGTTGTAATAGTGTAGGTAGTGAGAAAAGAGCTTAGAAGTGTAAGAGTTCTTCAAGTGTAAGAGTGGAGAGATAACAATTGTAACAAAGAGAGGTTGTGAGTGTAAAACTCTTGGCTCAACTAAAGGAAATTAGTGTGAGCAAGAGTGATCCTCATTTGTGTACAAGAGGTTATTGTCTCACCTACTTTGAAGAGACTTTTAGGGGCTGAACTTCAAGTTGTGAACTTGGTAGTTGCCTTGTAAGAAGCTCTTTGTAGTTGCAAGCTCCAAGCTTGAGAAGCTAGGGAGTTTGGTTTGATTCTCTTAATCTCAATATTCTTATTTGTTCTTTAAGCTTAAATTGTTGAATATCTATTGTATTCATTTGTGCTTAAGTTTTCATTTGGTGCATAAAGTTTGAATTTCTATTAAGCACATAAAAAGGTTTGTTTTTAGAGACAACCTAATTCACCCCCCCTCTTAGGTTGCTTTTGGGGCCAACAATTCCCTCCCTTCATACATCTTCACACCACAAGCCTTCTTTCCACGCATTCTCTTCTCAGTACCATCACCCTATTCCAAACCTACATGGCTTTGAATCTCGCAGCTGGATCAGGTAGGATACTATTGGAATCGGAAAGGTGGAACCAAAAATTGATCAAACACTTGCGTGCATTTCATTTGTTCTTGGATAAGAAATCATCAAATATCAAAGTCAAATTGATAGATACCTTTCTTTTGTTCAAGTGTAATCATTTACTGGTGGCAGTTGTTGTAGTAGTGGCAACAATGGCATAGGTGGTAGAGGTTTTGGGAGGGATGGAGGGACTGGTCCAGGTAGTAGATTAGACATGGTCCTGGTGGTGGGAATAGTGGCAGTTGGAATTGTGGTAGCTATGGTCTTGGTGGAGGTAGTGGGCAAGGGAAAAGAGACAGTATCTATGGCTACGGTAGGGGCAAATGCAGGGGCTACAGCCTCAACTTAGGATATGGTAGCGGAAGTAATAGTCATGGCGGCAAAGGTGATGGAGAAATGCAATATAGGGGTGATGGTTGGTGTTTAGACGAGGGCAAGCAGCAGCACCCATGCAAGCAATTGTGGGTGTTTAGACAAAGGACAAGCAAGAAATTTTCTAAATGATAGAGATGAAGGGTAGTTTTGTCATTCTAACAAAGATTTTCTATGAGCAATAAGATATTTGTTGTGGCAATATCATTGCCTGGAAGCCTCTTAAGTATAATGGGATTTTTGTTTCATTGATACAACTAGGTTGGCAAAGAATTTGACACATTGGAGATTGTAAAATAAAGGGACACATGAGTGGACCATATTAACTTGCTACATGTTGCTACCTGTTCATTCATTTACAACTTTAGTGCCTTAATTTTTATTTGTTTTCTATCTTGGCCTTTTCCTAATTTTTAATTGTCTTCTTAATTGACCCCAGTACTTTATTTGAAAAAGAAAAAATGTAAATATTTTTTTTTTAAATGGAAAAATATATATATATATTACAGAATTTTATTAGAAAAATTCTGGAAAAAAAAATTGTGAAAGAGAGGCTAGGTACAGGAATAGGTAGGGAAGGAAGAGGGGAGATTAGGGGCTTGGGGTAAGGGAGATCAGGGTTAGGGGTGGTGTGGGGAACAGATCAAGGGTTGGCGATGGCGAGGGTAGCAAAATTGAGTGATTTGGGTTTGTGTCTAGGAGATGGGTGATTGGGATTGGGAAGAGGAAATTGGGGAAAGGGATGTAGGGTGGCGACGGTAGCAGACGGAGTCTTGGCATGAGGGTGGCAAGGCTGGAGATGGTTAATGGTAGGGTCAAGGGGCAAGATTGGGTGGGGGAAGAAGGCTTTGCGTGGCAATATTAGGGTAGAGGGTTGGTGATGACGGGGATTGGATGAGGATGCAAATCGGGTAAGAGGGTAGGGAGTAAAGCTAGTAGAAATAGAGGTGGGATGGAGCTGGGTGAGGTGTTGGCCTAGCGGGAAAGGTGTGAAAATGAGCTGGAGTTGGTGCTTAAGGGTGGTGGCTTGGTGACAGGTAGTGGTGGAAGAGGCTTGTTGGGAAAGGGGAATAAGATGATTATATATTTTATTTTTGCCTCAAAATTTTGTTTAATTATATTTTGACTCAAAGTAATTCAATGAACCTCCATCCCATTTATTTTGTCATAATTTGTGTTTCAAGGTCAAACAAATTTTATATAAATGAAGAATTCATCTGGATTTATTTGGTTTTTATTAAAAGTTTTCAATAAAAGTGAAATTTATATCAAAATATTAACACATATAAACTAAGTATTATAATTTTCAGATCTAATATTGGTTGGTATCTATGTCATAATAATAAATGTACAAATAATTATTTGAAATAATCATTTGGATAAGTAATAGTATGAATTTGCTCGTATTATTTATGAACCCATTACTTTATGGCCTCGTTTGGTTGGCAGGAAAGTGAAGTTAGCAAGTAATGTGATTTCTCAGAATGTTATTTTTGAAAAAAAAAAATTCTTTTTTTTTATGTTTAGATACTCTCAAGAATCTTGACAGAAAAATTGCATAAATTCCTATACGTGTGTTTGGTTAGTAAAGAATGCATTTCACAGTTTCATTACATTGCCGAAAATATCCCTATAAATATGATGTGGATATATATATATATATATATATATATATATATATATATATTGCATCATAATGCAATCAAAACTAACAGACTAAATTAATAACGTTATGACATTTTTTCTGAGTTTCATTTACTTTCAAATTTTTTGTATTTATAGTAGTAGTAATAGTAGTAGTAGTAGTAGTAGTAATAATAATAATAATAATAATAATCATCATCATCATAAAGATAATCATAATAATCATAATCATAATAATAATAATCATAATGATAAGTCAGATTGGTGTTTATCATTAACCTGTTATTTCTTTTATGTTTTAAGCACATTACCTTTCAAAGATAGGAAAAAGATTAATTTGGTTCCTTATCTTTAGGGTATCGACCAGTTTTATCCCTTATCGATTAAAATGACTATTTTAGTCCTTCATCCTTAAAAAAATTAAGTAATTTAAAGATTTTGATTGGACATACTAATGGAGTGCTGATAACACATCTACTACAGATTGACGGCCACCTAATTATGTATCATACATTAAAAAAAAAATTCATTAAAACTAGTTTTTTTGTAACATTTACCAACCATAACTTTACATTTAACAACTCATCCTGACCGTGAATATATTAGCTATTATTGTCTCGCTTTTTCTAACATTATACATATATTCCCACACACGACTTATAAAAAATCTTTTGACATGTGTCGTCCTGTTACCATTCATCTTACAAATGTATAAACAAGAAAAAAACATTAAAAAGGCCAGAAAATCTATTTAAATTACCTTGACATATCACTATACACACTCAATCAAAAGTTTTTGAGTTATATTTTTATCCGTCAGAAGAAAACTACCATTTTGTATTCCGATCTATTATCTCATGTGATATCAGCCTAATATAGGTCTTTTACTCCGGTAAAATATAAACCATGTGGTTATTACATTCCATTCTATTCATACATTTATAATGCTCAACAATATCTGGTGCAGCACCGTTTCTGTCCACTATATGTGATACTTACTTTTCAATTAAAAAAAAAAAAAAAAAAAAAAAGAATCTAAAGTTTTGATTAATGATTCTGTCAATATCACACTACTTTCTCATATTATTTCACAACTAAATTATAAAAAAAATCAAACTCACATAATTACTAATTAGTCACTATTAAATAAAAAATACTTGTTACTTTTTATTTCTTTAATACACAAAACCATTCAGTTTCACGCAACATTCATCACGATCGAGAGAATAATTTTGCCTTTGTCTGAATTTAGTATACTCCAAATACAAATTTTTACACATAAATCTTCAAATATAGTTTTCAGCTGACAATCCAACAATATATAAACTTAAATATCTTCGTAACTATAATTATGTCTTCACATCGTTATTAATTATGTCTTTTCTTAAATTTTCTCACATTTATTTCAAAATATCTACACTTCTTTCATTTTGAATGATTTAAATTTTTTAAAATAACTCTTATCTCAATAAACTACCAATTCAAAAGCATGTAAACTCTTTTAACTTATTTAGCTAATCCTTATCTTTGCCAAATTTTAAAAATTCAAGCATGAGATAATTACATTATAAATATTAAGAGATCAAAAAGTTTACTTTCACTTTTTTTTTTTTTTAAAAAAGTGTCTAGATGATTTCAATTCTAAATTAAATATATTTTATAATACAAGCAACATATATTAAATTATACTGTATGTTACAAATTCTATTAGTTGTGGATGTCTACACATGTATTTTAGTTTTGATAAGTTATAGTAGAAGTCTATCTATATCTAAGTATCTGATAACTGTAGATACAAGTTACGTTATTTACATTATGTAACTTATGGATCATTGTACTCTTATAAATAGATGCACTACATGAGAAATAAAAGTACAGACTGTCAAATCTTTCCTTTTTTTATTTTCTCTCTTTCTCTATTAGTTTCATATATTTTTATATATTTTGTTTAACTTTTATAACACGTTATCAGCAAGATCAATCCATCAAAACTTGAAGATATTTAGGTATTTTCTTATCCCAATACCTATTTATTCTTTATTTTGATTATTACTCTGAATCATGTCAAATCTTACTAACTCGAATTTACGGCCCTTGATATGACGGGCAAGAGAATTATCTCTTATGGATTTTGGATGCTGAAATTCATTTAAATTCTATGGGTCTTGGAGACACCATTAAAAAAGAAAATACTGCATCCAATCAGGACAAGGCAAAATCAATGATTTTTCTTCGTCATCACATCCATGAAGGATTAAAAAGTGAGTATCTCACTGTAAAAGATCTTGCAGATCTATGGGGAAGTTTGAAAGATCGATTTGACCACCAGAAAACAATAATTCTTCCCAAAGCTCGTTATGAGTGGATGCATTTAAGATTGCAAGATTTTAAATCTGTAAGTGATTATAACTCAGTAATGTTTAGAATCAGTTCCCAATTAAAATTATTTGGGAAAAATATTACTGATGAAGATATGATGGAAAAAATAATTTCTTCTTTTCACGCTTTGAATGTGCTCCTATAGCAGCAATATCGTGAAAAAGGTTTTACGAGATATTCTCAACTAATTTCATGTCTTCTTGTGGCTGAGTTAAATAATGAATTATTGATGAAAAATCATATAACATATCTCGTCCCACTGGAACGGCTCCTTTCCCTGACGTGAATGCAAATATGTCTGGAAGTGTTTCATTCCCTGAAGTGAATGCAGCTATGCATAATAATTCTAAAAATAATTATGATTATGGCCGTGGACTTGGACGTGGACGTGGACGTGGACACGGATGTGGAAAAGGTCGTAATAATTATCCATACCACCAGAAGTGGATTAATTCTAAAGACAATGAGAAAGGGAAAGAAAAGGTTGGTCAAAATAATCTTACCAAAAATACTGAAGATTTGTGTTATCGATATGGTATAAAAGGACATTGGTCACGTACTTGTCGTACGGCTGAACATCTTGTTAAACTTTATCAAGCATCCATCAAAGGAAAAGAGAAAATTGTGGAAGCAAATATGACTTGTCAAGGTGATATTGTTATGACAAATTTTACTGATAAAGTTGATGACTCAAACTATAATGCTGATGACTTCAATGACCTCACCGATATAACACATTTGGACGCATTAGACTTCTTTGAGTTTGAGAGTTATGAGTAAATTGTTGGGAAGAAATAAAATTGTGGATTTTTTTTTTAGTTTAGTTTAAATTGCAATATTTATTTTAATGTAATTTGTTTCTTTATTTATTTATTTTTTTGCAATATAAATTTTAATTAAGTCATTTTTTTTAATGAAGAATATGAGTATTTCTCATTGAATGATTGGATTCAAGAACAATAAAGACTAATGTCTTGCTGATAGTGCAACAACACATACGATACTTAAAAATAAGAAATCTTTTTCTCATTTAATAAAGGGTAATGCCAATGTTAATACAATATTGGGTAGCACTGATTAATTGATGATTCCGGAAGAGTCACTATATTATTACCCGGAGGAACAAAAATCATTATAAATAATACATTATTTTATGCTAAATTTCAAAGAAATTTATTAAGTTTTAAACATATCTGCCGAAATGGATATCATATTGAGACTGTAAATGAGAAAAAATATTGAGTATTTATATATCACAAAAATAATATCTTTTAGAAAGAAATGTGTTTTAGAAAAGTTGTCTACTTCTTCTTCTGGTTTGTACTATACGTATATTAGTACAATTGAATCACATGTTACAGTAAACCAGAAGTTTACTGATCCAAATACTTTTATTATTTGGCATGACCGATTAGGCCATCCCGGGAACAATATGATGCGTAGAATAATTACAAATTTACATGGACATTTATTGAAGAACCTGAAGATTCCTCAATTTAGTGAATTTTCTTGTGGTGCTTGTTCTCAAGGAAAATTAATTATTAAACCATCACCCATTAAAATCAGGAATGAATCCCCAGCATTTCTGAAACGAATTCAGGGTGATATTTGTGGGCCCATTCACCCGTCATATGGACCATTTAGATATTTCATGGTTTTGATAGATGCATCTACTAGATGGTCTCATGTGTGTTTATCATCTTCTCGCAACCTGGCGTTTGCGAAATTACTTGCTCAAATAATTCGATTAAGAGCACAATTTTCAGATTATGCAATTAAAAAAATCCGTACTTGATAATGCTGGCGAATTTACATCTCAAACATTTAATAATTTTTGTATGTCAATTAATATAACTATTGAACATCCTGTAGCACATGTTCCTACTCAAAATAGTCTAGCAGAATCATTCATAAAACGCCTCCAATTAATAGTTAGACCATTACTTATGAGAACAAAATTGCCTACTTCTGTGTGGGGACATGCTATTTGCATGCAGCAGCACTTGTACGTATTAGGCCAACAAGTTATTTGAAATTCTCTCCATTACAATTGACTTTTGGTTAGGAGCCTAATATATCCCATCTAAGAATTTTTGGTTGTGCGGTATATGTTCCAATTGCTCCACCACAATGCACAAAGATGGGTCCTCAAAGAAGGTTGGGAATATATGTTAGATATGAATCCCCCTTTATAATTAAATATCTTGAACCATTAACAGGAGATTTATTTACGGCACGTTTTGCTGATTGTCATTTTGATGAGAATATTTTCCCCACATTAGGGAGAGAAGATAACAACAGTTGGATAGAAAAATTGAATGGAATGAATTATCGTTATCACACTTTGATTATTGTACAAAAAAATGTGAATTAGAAGTTCAAAAAATAATTTATTTGCAAATATTGCGAATCAACTGCCTGATTCATTTACTGACCTAAAATGAGTTACTAAATCTCATATACCAGCTGAAAATGATCCAATTAGAATTGACCTTCGAGTAGAACAACCTATCATTGGAAATGATAAGCGTGGTAGACCAAAGAAAATTAATTACTCATAAATGCCACATAAAAAGATTTACATCAATATTTAAAAAAAATAATTATTGGGTCCGCATAAACAAAACCGGCAATCAAGGTTAACATATGTTCGCCCTCTTAAATGAAAAAATTCTAATATTGTACATTTTGTAATCTATATCTATATCTAGTAAATAAAATTTTATAATTTTTTATTTTAAAAAAATTAAAAAATATGAATAAATATGAATTATATTGTAATCCATACGAAAATTTTTTCCACTCACAATGACAAATCTTAATTCATTTAGATAGAAAATATTTAGGTAGATTTGATTTTTTATTCCACTTGTAGACCCTTGGTGTAGATTAAATTTTATAAAATCTATGACATTAGTTGATGTAAAAAAAAATTTATAAAATTTAATTTTGACAGTAAAGTCTATCGATGGGGTTAAAGATCGGGTCTATGTAGGTATTTTCCCATTTAGATATGGCAATACATCATTGCGTCAGATTTGCTATGTTTTAACCTCTGCAGCCTATGTATCATTTATCCAGCTATTTTTTATCCTTTTGTGGCCCACTTCTAACCTTTTCTGCAAGCTTTTAATGAATTGCTTGCATTGGACAGAGATTTGGCTGTTGTATTGTATAATTTTCCATCATTGCCCTGTGCAAAGTGGTTAAATGTGATTTCAAATCCCAAAGCTTCATTTCATCTTACAAACTCCCGCCCAAATCCCAATCACCCAAACCCTTTATCCCCGCTCTCTCACACTCAAGCACACACCATCTCAGGTAAAACACCGGCGGCTCATTTCTACTGTGATTAAAGGAAATTTAGTCTACATTTACTTGTTTATTTGCCGTGGTGAGTTCAAAATTTGAAATTCTAGGGCTTCCTTGTCTAATTTACACCGTTTCTAGCTTATTTTCCAGTTAGAAATTAAATTGAATGTGCAATTGATAGCTCTTTTTTATTTTGGTTTCCAAAAGTACTTTTTTTATTTGTTGCGGATTATGCAGTTTGAGATGGAGACACTTTACTCGAAGCTATACAACAAGTACAGTAAGCTCAAGGTAATTGTCCAATTTATTCAATTTTTTCGAATTTGAAGCTAATTTTTTGAATTTATCCTTTATTTTTTTTGGGTGTGTAATTGTAGAAAGAAAAGGATATGGAAATGGAGAACTTGAACCGTGATCAAGAAAAGAAGTTTATGAATTTTGTTGAAGGTATATTTCTGTTTATCTCATACTATTTTGGGCAATTAATTATTTTAGGTTTCCTACTTTCCTATTGGAAGAGAATTTCTAGTGCAGTGTTTGGAACGTGGAATTTTAATAAGAAAAAGGGGATAAATTTTTAAGAAAGTTTTTCTGTGGTTTTAGAGTTGGAGGAAAGGTAGAATGAGGGATTTTTTTTAAAAAAAAAAATTGGATAGCATTTGGCTTTAATTTCTGATTGCCTGCTATAATAGAAGAACGAAGAATATGGGGAAATAAGTTTGTCAAGGCTCTGGTGTGATACATACTTAAATGTATGTTGGCCTTGAGATTTTGTCTATATCATATGCAGAAGTATGTATATGGAAATGGAGAGAGAGAGTGAGAGAGAGTCTTTGTTTGCAGCTAAGAAAAAGGTTTACTGATGAACAGCAATGCAATTGTATGAGATTCCATTTGCACAATGTGTGATTGGAAGAATAAGATCTGACTTCTTGAAGGTTTTAAGGTTGTTGAAATTGCTGATAATTGAATTTTGAAACTTAAAATTGACACTTACAGCATTCAAAATCTGTTTTCAGGTTGTGTTTAGATCGATGGATTTGGGGAAGGATTTGAAATCCACCTATTTCTTGAAGGGATTTATAAGGTTGAAATGGATCAATTTCAAATCCACCCAAATTATAAAGTGTGAAATGAAAGATTTCAAATAACTTTCTAATTTGGGTGGATTTGAAATTCATCCATTTTGGCTTTAAAAATCCTTCCAACAAATACGTAGATTTCAAATCCTTTCCCAAACCCATCAATCCAAGCACAACATTAAATTATTCTCAAATTTAGAAGCACGTACCATGCTAGTTGAAACTATATATGGACTTTTACCCAACACAATTCGCTCCTCAGTCCTGTTTCAACAAATGGGATAACTGGGTAAAACCTCCAAGATAAGCTAAATAGTTGTTCAAATGATAAAATTTATAGCCTGATAACATTCTGTTACATGTCATTCTTATACCATTGATAATTTGATATTAATGACAATGTACTGTTATGTGCATTTATTGAGCAATTATCTCATCATTTAATTCTTTCTTTCAGCTATTGTAATATCTGATCTCTTTCTGATGGGTTCCTGTGGCCTTATAATCTGAGTGTTTGATTTCAGTGCTTTTCTTCATGCAGCTTCAGATGAAATGATAGAGTTCTTAAGAAGTGAAAATGAAAGACTACACAACCAAGTCAATGAGTTAAGAAGTGAAATCGCTTTGGTCAGGCACGTATTTTGAGCACAACCTCTTTTATTTTGTAATATCTTCAAAAAACACTGTATCATGAAGTTGTTATTACACTTGGCTGCAGATCTACCAAAGATGAAGAATGCATTCAGTACAACAGATTGTTGATGGAAGAAAACCAAAATAGTAAGAACTTAGTTGATATATTAGCCATGTGATCTAATTCCTCTTGAGCATTCCTGACCCTGAGCTTAATGCTTCAACATGTCCGTTTTATGTCAAAGTTGGATGGTGGTGTTGGCTGTGTGATTTCAGATTTCAGACTTGAAAGCTTGGTTTATGCTTTTACCTTCCTTCTTGTACTTCAAGAAAAACTAGGGCCCGGCCATCATGACAATCTGTCCATGTTAGGCATATCTTTTGTAGTAATTATAGTCCATAAGCAGACAGTCGCTGCTTTTTTATGTGGAGAGCTGGAGAAGTTCGAAGTGTTAACTTTGATTACTTATTCAGACATCTTAAAAATATGATGGATGACTTGCCAGGTTGATATTGGAAAAATGAGTAAAGGAGATTCAGCAGAGTTTCAACTTATATTGTATTTATTTTCATAACTTGAGGTACTTCCTGAGCCCCAGGATAAAATCTTGTAAAAAAGGGAACTTGAATATTATCTAAACCCATTCTGGGTACTGAGTAAGGTATAGAAACCAGGAATTCTTACTGTTGATGTTAAATCTTTGAAGCACATCATCTTTGTCAGTAATTCAATGTTAAGGAAGAGAAATTCTTTTTTTTTTTTACTCTTTTTTCTTTGGAGTAGAGAGTCAGCCCAACTATGGTATGATTCCTGTACAAGTAGTTCAGTACGCTGTCTTCTGCCTACAAGCAATTACTAGATACATTTTTCTTGCTTTCTAGATTGTGTATTAAGTATATATTGTGATGGTTAATTATACTTTTTGAATATTCCTTCTTGTAGTTGAATGATATACCTGAAATAATTAAACTCATGCTGCGATTACTGATGAAGATTTAGATTTAGAAACCAGGAATTCTGACCGTTGATGTTTCATATTTGAGGCTCGTTTCAGTAATTCAATTTTATCGAAGGGAAACTCTAATTTTTACTCTATTTTCTTTGGAATAGACAGTAGAGAGTCAACCCAACTATGGTATGATTCTTGTAGTTCAGTATGGTGTCTTCTGCCTACAAGCAACAACTAGATGTATTTTTCTAGCTTTCTGGATTGTGTATTAAGTATATCTTTGTGAAGGTTAATTATACTTTTTGAATATTTGTTCTTGTAGTTGAATAATATGCCTGAAATAATTGAACTCAATAAGTTCAATCATCATACTGGACAGTGCTTTGTCTTCTATTGTGCAACTTTTATTGTGCCCTTTTCATCCTGTCAAAGATGATAAGTTTGTTGGAAATGATAAAGTTGAGCTCCATCTCTCTGGAGATACCTATAGGGAAAAAAATGTTACAGTTCGTATTTAACTAAATTACAGTTATCAATTCAAGAAATTTCATTTTGGTGAATCATATCCTTCAGTTACCATCAGGTATTGGTTACATCCGACGTAATTGTACCGTTCTATTTGTTTAGGAAGCTTTGCCTAACAGTATCTTGTCAGTCGATTCTGTAACTTGGTCGTGCACTACTTCCTCCCAAAGATATTGAGTTTACTGAAAAATTTATTTCTTTTCATCTCTGAGGATTGGATTGGGTACAGGGAAAGGTGATAAGATTTTTTCCTTTTGGCTGCAACTTGGCACTAGAAAAGATCTTAAACTGCAATGGTTAGGGTTTTCAACTTGTTCCCGTGACTTTTGATTTGCAGAGAAGAAATGGCAAATCACAGAAAGAAAGAAAACTACACCAATGTCCTTGTAAGAATTGAAGAAAGTCAGAAAATCACCCAATTATAATGAACACTCCCAAGATTGAAAAATTATGGAAATGACATACATATGTACATACGTACATACGTATATATATATATATATACATATATATATATACATATATATATATTAAATTTTCAAACAAGGACTGTGTAATTTAAATAATGCACATGATTATTGACTCCAAGCTTCTAAAGTATAAACCCTCATTTGTGGTACCATTTTTTAACATGAGTGAAGAAAATATTAGTGACTTATTCTAAGACTATGGACCAAAATCCAATTTTTGGACTCACAAAATAAGTCTCCACTCTTAATGCACCACCAAACATATTCAAATACAATCAACAGCTTACAAAATAACAGGTGTTGTTGTCTTGTGCTTGCAGAATTTTATCACCAAAATAAATGGCATGGAAGATTACATTTCCCTTTTCTTGTATGCATTTGACCTTCTTAGCATATATTACACTTGGAGGCAGAGACATAGTGTTAGGTTCTCAATGCAAACACTACTTAGTTAGCGGGTATGCTTTTGAAATGACTTTTAGAGAGGTTTTGTGTTTATATGTTATGCTTTTATCACTTAGCGGCTGGAATTATTGCAGATAAAAAACTTTCAGAAGAAATTGAGAGGCTTCACAACCTTCAACGAGAAGGACGCTGCTGCCAAGCTAGTGATGAAAAAGTTGGTGAAGGACCTGTTGACATGCCTGAAAGTTCTCAAGTGGAGTCCTATTCTTCAGATGTCATTTGTACAAAAAAAATGAGGAAAAGTAGTAGACGATCTCTAAATGGTAGTGAAGATAGACTTACACCATCTGCCACTAAGGAACATGAGCATGTGCAGTTGAATAGGTCAGCAGATGAATCATGCAGGGAAACTGAGGCCAATGCTGCTCCGCCAACCTACTATCAGGTAAGTCATTGTGAAAAGTAGATGTTCGAACCATATATTGGTTCTCCATTTCATGGTTTGCCATGTTGATTATGAACGTGTCTTTGCAGCCTGCAAGCTATAAAAGGAAGATGAACAGTTCAGGTAAATCTGGAAAATATCTACACGTCATCTCAAGATTGGTTTTCATCATATGTTTTACAGCATTCTGAATATGATCTTTTAGGCATTGATGTGGCTGCCAACTGCATGTTTCAAGATCTTGTTGAATGGGTTATTGGCTTGAAGTTGTCCATTATTGCTCAAAATGAAGAATTTTGTGTTTCAGCTCTTCATCCATCAAGTGGTAAGTTTTACATTAAAGTTTGCTAGTACTTGAGATCTCTATGACTGACTTATAGTCTCTCGGATATTTCTGTCTGCTGTTTGTATATAACTTGCTTTGTTGGGAGTTGATTACAATTAACGTTTTACTGCATCTTTGGATATTTGTTTGTTAAGAATTTGAAGCCATGAGATTCTGCCCCTTCTTTGCTTCTGTTGTTGACTGTTGTTTCGTGTACTGAAAATGCTGTTTTACAGCTCAAAATATACTATTTTCTTTAACATATGCTGTTTCTGAATTGAGCAGCCTTGCCTTGATGGATTATTCTTTAAAAATTCTGATTTGAGCTCTTGGTGTTGATGTGACTGTTCGATAAATCTGATCTGTAGTTAAATGAATCATTCTTAGGTGCTATTGAATGATTACTATAGACGATGGTGGATCGAATATAAACTACACCTCTTGAAGGTCCTCAAGTAATTACTAGTTGGTTGCTTTTAATTTCTAGACTAATAGGATGGCTGGCACTACAGATTTTAATTGTTATCTACTACTATGTAGATGGTTCAAATTGAAGAAACCCCGTAGACTATTCGCATATTTAACAATTATCAGCAAATATTTGTTCCGTGAACAAATAATCTGAGATTATAGATAAAACTTCATGGTTCTGTTTAAGCAATTTGTCCGTAATTAAACAGATATCCACATTGACTTTAAATTACATTCCTTTACTGTCCGTTCATTCAGGTTACTCTTTCAGTCTGACACGGGTAAACAACTCAAATGGTGAACCAGAGTTACTGTATCGTGCTTTGTCACTGGGGACCTTTGAAAGAGTGGCGCCGGAGTGGATGAGGGATGTCTTGATATTCAGCACGAGCATGTGCCCTACGTTCTTTCAAAGAGTGTCCCGCATTATCAAGCTCAACCACTGACATCTTCAGCTCTCTCTCTCTCTCGTGCTCGTGTGCACGCCGAACTGACTACTAGGTCTGGTCATCCTTGTGTCCTGGGAAGATTTCTGACCAATGCATGATGATTTTGATCAGCTTTTGTCATTTAGATCAATGGCTGAATCTCTCCCCCCACCGAATGCATCTATGCATTTCTATGTGAAGCAGTGTTGTCTTCAGATGAAGAGAGATTTACAGGCTACTTGCTTTTACGTTGTATATTGAACTGTTTGTAATTGGTGGCTTTGAAATGAAAATGAGTTCTCGAGCGTAGCATCGGGAGCGCTACTGCAGATGGTGAGCATATTATTTTGTTCAGTTTGTGATATGATTTTTTTTTTTTTGGAAGGATGATATGATTGTTACTATTAATGAATCTTCTAGTTATAGATGGGTATAAGCCACCTCCTGTACAGAAAATTTTATTTTGGTTAGGAGCAACTACTTAACATGCCTTGTAGTTGCTCCGCAACTAATGAGAATCCTTTCATTTGGAATGGAGGACTCATTTTTCTAAATAGGATGGCCTCTTTATTTTTCAGAAATATGGCCTCTCTATTGGTTGTTGAGAGTTGCTGCTGGCCGAAATAAAATTTCCCTTCTGTACATGTTATATTGCATCCTATGATTAGTTGTCAGATCTCCAATCCCTGACCGACCTCCCCCCCTGTTTCCATCTCTGAGGTTTATCGTTTTTTTTACTACTTGGAAATTGTGTGGTGCATGATTTACTGGAAAGCCGATCCTAGTGGGTACAAAGCTTCTTGTTGCACGATTTAATAGTAGCAATCTCAGCTTCAAAGCTAGGTTGGAATTCAGTTACCGGCTTAAACCCTCAAAATACGGGCTCCTTTATGTAATGTTCAGGGTTAGCAGTTTCTGGACAACCTGTCAAGTTATGGGGGGTTTAAACCCTCAAACTACTAGATCCTTTATGTAATGTTCAGGGTTGGCATTCTGGATAGCCTGTCAAGTTATGGTAGGGATGAAATGCTATAGCTTTCTCCTTGGTGGAAATGTATACATCTTGCCAGTCATTTGAACTGGAAAGATATCGTCATGCAAACCAGGATTTTCAAGTTAGCAACATAAGAATTGGTGTTTGCATTTGACCAAGTAGAGGCAAAAACTCGGCTCGATAATTACTGTAGCAAGTTTGACTTGTTTCGATTTTTTTTTTCAGCCTCAATGTTCAGTCCATTTCGACTTGTGGGATGCGGACAGTTTTTCAAACTGCATGGAAACCTTTTCTCTTATTTTTTTTAAAAAAAAATAAGAAAAAGAAAGGAATAAATTTAAGTATTCTCTAGATGTGTATTAAACTTGATGATTTAATCCCACCAAACTAAGCAAATTTCTGGTTTTTGTTGGTTACGAAGGAGATGATGTGCAATTATTTTCACTATATATATGTATGTGCTTTGTTATCCACCAGTTGCACTCTGGTAACGGTTTATTTTCGGTCGTTTTTAACATTGACCAAACAAAATACAATAGTAGTTCTTTTCTTTTACTTTCCTCTTCTAATTTCAAAATTCATAAAAAATTTACCAGTTCAGTCGGACAGGGCAAAAACACAATTCGAAGAAATATTTAAATGAGTAAAGGGCAAACATAATAAATTTTTTTTTTTAAATTTCTGTTTTTTGTCACTTCATTGATGAAAACGAGTATTCCTTGTCATTCTGTCCATCTCACACATTAAGGAGGAAATTTAATTGTTCAAGGGTAAGATCATAAACGCATTAAAACTCTGTTCACCGTCTTCTTAAAAAAATTTCAATTTTTTTTGAATTTTTTATTTTCTCAAATCACGGCCAAATTAATGAGATGAGTTTAAAATTTACACCTTATATATATATATATATTTGGCGTAGAACGTAATTCTTGATCCAATTTGGTAAAATACGACTAAAGAATTTACTAACAGTCACAAACTCCTATCTCTTCTACCGCTCAAACGTAACCAAATTTTACAAAATTTACAACGAAACGATTTATAAGGTTAGGCACTTTGCTAAAAGATATTATGAACTTAACAAAAGTGTTTGAATTGTGTCTTTTGATTTTTTGGGAAAGAAGACATTAAAGATAGTTTTATGGCATCTAATCAACTTTAAACTTAGATCATGATGAATTTTGGAAGTTTTAACTTCCAGTTTGAGTCTTAGAACTTTGTAAAGGAAGGGGGACTTTTCTTTGTTTTTCAAAAGTTTCAATCCATTGGGATAACAATGAATTACTGACGACGTTCTTGGTAAAAAAAAAAAAAATTTACTATACATATAAGAATTACTCCAAAACTTAATTAACGACGTTAATGTTTTTATTTGATGGAGTGCTGATCTTACGCCCCGAAACTGAGATGATGGCATACCGTGTCTTTTGATTTTATTGGGAAAGAAGACATTAAAGACAGTTTTTTATCAGCTAATCGGCTTTTTAGGTTAGACCATGATGAAGTTCGGAAGTTTTAAGGTCCACTTTGAATCTTAAAACTTTTTAAAGGAAGGGGCCTTTGCCCTATTATTCTAAAGTTCTAATCCATTGGGACAACAATAAATTATTGTTGACGTTTTTTGAATTACAAAGAAATTATTGTACATATACAAATTACTCCAGTTGTAAGGCCTTATATAATTGCAAAAGTGAAGAATAAATCAAGAAATATAAGTTTGTTAGAAAAGAGGCAAAAAAGATGCAAGTGAAGTGTGGGATAGATTTTGAACAATTTTATCAAAAATTAAAATCTAAAGAGGGGGAGCAAGACAATTGTAAAATTGCTAAAGAAAGAGCACATAGGATGAGGATTTAATCCAAATCAAGTGAATTGGGAAGAAAATATCATTGTTGAAGATATAAGGTATTTATAGGAGATGAGAAAATTAGAGAAAGGTGAGAGAATTACTACTATCAACCATTCAATGAAGGCAATGAAGATGTTATTGTTTGGTAAGATGTTGATTAGATCTTTAAAAACAATGAACAAGTAATAATACAAGAAAACCTTAATTATCCTAATCAACTCCCACACTCTCACAAGTATATGGGTGAGTTTGTATATAGGATGAGTAAGGATGGTTCCCACGAAAACTATTGGAACAATTACTAAGTTTACAAGCCTATTTACTAGTTAGACAAAATAATCAGGGATTTTTGACCAAAATTATACTAACTTTAATCACAAGAAATTCAAATAAAGACAAGAATGCAAAAATTCAAATCCTACGGAAGCAATTGAATATAATTGACTATAACCCTAATTTAATCTATCCTATTTACGAGAATTTAAATTAATCTACCCCTACAAAAGCAATTAAAAACGATCCAAAATCCAATAAAACCTTAACTATTCAAGTCTTACGGATGCAATTAAGAATTTTAGATGCAATAAGACAAGAACAATGACTAAAGAACAAGAACGCAATGAAAACAAGAATTAAATTGCATGAAATAAATCAAACTCAGTAATCGCAGAGGAAATCAATGTTGATGATTTTTGAGTCTTGAATCCTTGACGAGAGAACAAAAATCTAGCTTGAACAATTGAGAAAATCTACCTTACGGCTAAATTATTATTCTAACTATGGAAAACTAAGAAACTAATAATGGCTGACGATGATTCTTTTTTTTCTGACACTTCTTTTGGTATATTTATAAGTGTTTTTAGGATTTTGGGGCTTCGAAAAGATAAGCTTACGATTTCCAATGCAAACAGGTCTACGGGAGGACTTTTCTTGCAAAATAAGCAACTTGTAAAACCTATTCATTGATCGGCTCATGTGCGCTGCAATTTTGTCACGCATGGGCGCGCTGGGAAGAACCAAAAGTCGTGCTTCTAGAGCTGGCGCACATGTGCTGCAATTCGATTGTACGCATGTGTTCGCTAGGCAGAATTAGTTTCAATTTTCCCTCAATTTTGACCTTGATGCAGGCCAAATTTGAAAAAAATTCAAACACAAAAGTTGTATCTCTATATCTTAACTTTCTAAAATATCTTGAATCACCCTAATTGGAGATTGGATAAGAAAGTTATGCTCAATCTACCAAACTATGTCCAAATTCGCTCCTTGCCGGTATACGTTTTGCGTCCTTTCGATTTTTCTCCAACTTTTTGGTTCTTTAGACTCCTTTTTTGTCCAAAACATTCACAAACTCAAAACAAAACAATTAGGCTCATATTTAACTCAATTGTTGCTCAAATTATACGAAAACAGAGGTAAACGATATTTGAAATATACTACATTTATGAGTTTATCAAATATGTGTACTTAACTTTTGATTGTTCTTGAGCAAAAAACATGAAAATAAGTCACAAACATAATCAACACATTTCATCAATTATCTACATAAATTACCAAGGACTAAACCATCATATAAGGAAAATAACCAAATGATAATAAACCTCTATACATGAATTTTAGTGTAAATGTATGTATAGCCATACAAAAATAGCTTTTAAGCACTCAGATCAAATCGTCCAAACCCTTTGAATTTTTCTAAACACTTCATAGCTTACTCTTCTTACACTTATCCACTAATGTTAGACAACTGACTCAACTTAAATTAGGTAGGACTTTTAGCTTGTATCATAAGGTTAGGGTTTTGGCTAACAAAGAAGGGAAAAAAGATAAACAAATAAGAAAAAGGGCTATAAATTAATGTGAGTTTCATTAACATAAAACTTCTTTTTGAATATTAAAACAACCATCCTTCAAAAAATAAAATAAAATAACCCCACACTTAATTCCCCATATATACAAAAATTTTGTGCAACAAGCAAAATAAACTCCTTTTGTCAATTTCAACCTTTCTTGCCAACACTTTGGAAAAATATCTCCTTTTTTTTATTCTTCTTTTTTCCTTCCCCAATATGGGTACCACCTTGTATTGTGATAGGCACTACCCGCAAAAAATATCCACGCAAGTACTAGTGATAGACAATACCTTCTAACACTCCAATGTAGGTGCCAGTGATGGGTACGACTTGCAATACTCCAACGTAGATGCCAGTTATGAGCCCCACCTGTAATGGTCAAAATATTTTTTTTTCTTCTTTCTTTTTTTTTTTTTTTTTTTAAATACCCCTATACCTTAATTGTACACCATTCATTCTAACACCCTCATAGAACTACCTTCCACCCTTATATCCCCTTAACAATTAATGTAACATTAAAGCTCTTAAGGGACATTTGGAATAGCTCTCAACGGTAGATAAAAAATGAGTTAAAAAAAAAAAACAAATGGAGCTTCTGCCTATTCAAAACAAATTAAGGCTCAAGTAGGGTTCTAGGGATAAATTTTACAGTAATAGTGGACCTGAAAGGCTCAAACATCCAAAGAAATGCCTACCTTCATCTTTAAATCAAATGAAATGATCTAAAATTTTGCCTCGAAAATGTAATGCAAAATAAGTGTTTGGAGTGCAATATAAGTGAATCTACACAATTATCTCTTAGTGTCAAATAGCCCCAACATTATAGGGCTATTAGTGCTCAAAAATTAGAAATCATGCTAGAAAAATATTAACACCGACTACCCTACTCATGACAACTTATCTCAAAAATTATCGAGTAGAAAATCAAAGAAACGTGCTAAGCAATATATGAACAAAATTTTCAAAAATTTTGGAAAGCTCTCAAATCAAAAGGTAAGCTACAAATATGAAAGCAAAAATTGAACAAAATGAACAAACAAACCACCAAACAAATAGAAATTAAGAAAACTCCCCAATACCCCACACTTAACTTTTGATCATTTTCGAATAAAACATAAAAATAAATCACAAACATACTCAACACATTTCATCAATTATCTACATAAATAACCAAGGACCAAGCTATGATAAGGAAAATAGTCAAATGATAATAAACCCCTATACATAAATTCCAGTGTAAGTGTGTGTACATAACTATACAAAAATTGCTTTTAAGATACTCAGATCAAATCATCAAAACCCTTTGAATTTTTCTAAACACTATATAGCTTAATCTTCTTACACTTTTCCATTGATGTTAGACAATTGACTCGACTTAAATTTGGTAGGACTTTTAACTTATAACGTAAGGTTAGGGTTTTGGCTAACAAAGAAGTGAAAAACGATAAACAAATAAGGAAAGAAGCTTTAAATTAATGTGAGCCTCATTAACAGAGTTGTGTTTTTTTTGAACATTAAAACACCCATCCTTCAAAAAATAAATAAATAAATAAATAACCCCACACTTAATTCTCCAAATACACCTAAAAATTTTGCGCTACAAGCAAAATAAACTCCTTCTTTTGTCAATTTCAACCCTTCTCGCCTACACTTTAGAAAAATGTCTCCTTTTTCTTTTCTCCTTTTTTTTTCCACAAAATGGGTACCATTGATAGGCATTACCCACAAAAAATGTCTACATAGGTACCAGTGATAGGCACTGCCCCTGCTAACACTCCAATGCTGGTGTCAGTGATGGGCACCACCTGCAATAATCCAATGTAGATGCTAGTGATGGGCACCACTTGTAATGGTCAACATATTTTTTTTCTTCTTCTTTTTTTTTAATACGCTTACACCTTAACTATACACCATTCATTCTGACATCCTCATAGAACTGCCTTTCATCCTTATATCCCCTTAACAATTAATGTAGCATTAAATCTCTTAAGGGACATTTGGATTAGCTCTCAAAGGTAGATAAAATGAGTTAGAAAAAAAAAAAAAAAACGAACGGCGCTTCTGTCCATTCAAAACAAATTAAGGTTCAAGTAGGGTTCTAGGGATAAATTTTACAGTAACAATCGGCTTGAAAGGCTCAAACGTCCAAAGAAATGCCTACCCTCATCTTTAAATCGAATCAAATGATCTAAAATTTTGCCTCGAAAATGTAATAAAGCAAGTGTTTGGAGTGCAATATAAGTGAATCTAAACAATTATCTTTTAGTGCCAAAAAGCCCCAACATTGTAGGGCTATTAGTTCTAAAAATTAGAAATCATGCTAGGAAAATATTAACACCAACTACCATAAGCATAACGACTTAGCTCAAAAATTATCGAGTAGAAAATCAAAGAAACATGCTAAGCAATTTATGAACAAAATTTTCTAAAATTTTGAAAAACTCTCAAATCAAAAGTTAAGCTACAAATAGAAAGAAAAAATTAAACAAATGAACAAACAAACCACCAAACAAATAGAAATTAAGAAAACTCCCTAATACCCCACACTTAACTTTTGATCATCCTCGAACAAAACATAAAAATAAATCACAAACATACTCAATACATTTCATGAATTATCTACATAAATAACCAAGGACCAAACTATCATATGGAAAATCGTCAAATGATTATAAACCCCTATACATGAATTCCAGTGTAAGTGTGTGTACAACCATACAAAAATTGCTTTTAAGACACTCAGATCAAATTATCCAAACCTTTTGAATTTTTCTATTAACACTCCATAGCTTAATCTTCTTACACTTCTCCACTAAAGTTAGATAATTGACTCGACTTAAATTAGGTAGGACTTTTAGCTTGTAACGTAAGGCTAGGGTTTTGGCTATCAAAGAAGTGAAATATGATAAACAAATAAGGAAAGGAGCTTTAAATTAATGTGTGCCTCATTAACATAAAACTTCTTTTTGAACATTCAAACACCCATCCTTCAAAAAAAAAAAAAAAAAAACCCACACTTAATTCTCCGAACACCCATAAAAATTTTGTGCGACAAGCAAAATAAACTCCTTCTTTTGTCAATTTCAACCCTTCTAACCAACACTTTGGAAACATATCTCATTTTTTTCTTCTTTTTTCTTCCCCTAAATGGGTACCAATGATAGGCACTACCTGCAAAAAATATCTACGCAGGTACTAGGGATAGGCATTACATGCTAATACTCCAATACAGGTGCCAGTGATGGGCACTACCTATAATACTCCAACGCAGATGCCAGTGATGGGCACCAGAGTATTTTCCTACAATGGTTAACATATTTTTTTCTTCTACTTTTCTTCTTTTTTTATTTTTTTAACACGCCTATACCTTAATTGTATACCGTTCATTCTAACACCCTCATAGAATTACCTTTCATCCTTATATCCTGTTAACAATTAATGTGGCATTAAAGCTCTTAAGGGAAATTTGGAATAGCTCTCTAAGGTAGATAACAATGAGTTAGAAAAAAATGAATGGCGCTTCTATCCATTCAAAACAATTTAAGGCTCAAGTAGGATTTTAGGGATAAATTTTACAGTAACAGTGGACCTGAAAGGCTCAAATATCCAAAGAAATGCCTATTTTCATCTTTAAATCAAATCAAATGATCTAAATTTTAGCATAAAAAATGTAATAAATCAAGTGTTTGGAGTGCCATATAAGTGAATATACACAATTATCTCTTAGTGCCAAAAAGCCCCAACATTGTAGGGCTATTAGTGCTCAAAAATTAGAAATCATGCTAGGAAAATATTAACACCGATTCTACCCTACTCATGACAACTTAGCTAAAAAATTATTGAGTAGAAAATCAAAGAAATGTGCTAAGCAATTTGTGAACAAAATTTTCAAAAATTTTGAAAAGCTCTAAAATCAAAAGATAAGCTACAAATATGAAAGCAAAAATTGAACAAAATGAACAAACAAACCACCAAACAAATAGAAACTAAGAAAACTCCCTACCCCACACTTAGAGTATAGTATTATCCCCAATGCAAAAATAAAGAGTGAAAAAGGAAAAAGGTAAGCTTTTCTGTCAATGAAGAATGTTTGGTGCTGTGTTGAACCAAATACACTGGACTCGAGGTGGAAAACGTCAATCACTAAAACAAAAAACAAAACATAAAAACCCTCAAAACATTAAGAAACAATAATACCAAGAAACTAAACAAAAACATAAGAAATAAAATTAAGATAAAATCATGGGTTGCCTCCCATATAGCACCCTTGTTTATAGTTTTAGTCTCGACTTTGGCTTGTTTGATCAATTGTGTTGACAAGGTGGACGGTTTCCCACCCCTCATTAATAATCCCACCATAGTAGCGCTTAACCCGTTGGCCATTAACCTTGAAATTTCCTTGACTTCTTTTAAGTTCCACGCACTATATGGGAATACCTTCACTATTTCAAACGACCCACTCCATCTTGACTTCAACTTCCAGGGAAACAACTAATAAAACCATGTCCCCGGCCTTCAAATTCTTTTCTAAAATATGTACGCTATGCCACATCTTGGTTCTCTCTTTGTACAGTCATGTATTCTCACTAGCTTCTTTTCGGAGCTCATCTAATTCATTTAAATCGCGAAGTCTCTTCTCACCGGCCTCCTTCATGTCATAATTGAGAGTTTTGATTGCCCAATATGCCTTGTGCTCAATTTCAACTGAAAGATGACAAGCTTTACCACAAACCAGTCGGTAAAGAGACACCCAATTGGGGCCTTGAAGGCGGTCCTATATGCCTAAAGTGCATCATCTAGCTTCTTGGACCAGTGGATCCTTCCTCGATGAGCTTATGGTCTTTTCAAATATACGCTTCAACTCCCAATTTGAAACCTCCACTTGCCCAGAAGTTTGCGGGTGGTATGGTAGGGCAATTTTGTGAGTAAACTCCATATTTAGCTAAGACTAATTCAAATAAATAATTTCTAAAATGTGATCGTCTGTCACTTATAATAGCCCGATGGAACACCAAATCGTGAGAGAATATTTTTCCTCACAAAGTTTGCCACTACCCTTGCATCGTTGGTTGGTAGTGCCTCGGCTTCAACCCACTTGGACACATAATCCACCACCACGAGAATATATTTATTATTGTGTGATGATGGAAAAGGGCCCATAAAATCAATACCCCACACATAAAAAATCTCACAAACTAATATGTTTTGCTATGGCATTTCATCTTTTCTGGACAAATGCCCTACACGTTGACAATGATTGCATTGGGTCACAAAATCTCTTGCATCACAAAATAATGTTATCCAAAACAATCCGCTTTGCATATTAAATACCTTTAGAGTCGTCCTTTGTGAGCCATGATGTCCCTTTGCTTGTGAAGAGTGGCAATGAAATAAGACACTTGGTACCTCACTCTGCAGAATGCACTTCTGGATTACTAGATCTTTATAGCGACAATAGAGGTAAAGGTCATCCCAAATGTAATATTTCATTTTTGAAAGAAATTATTTTCTTTGATTTACATCTATAGTGGATGGAATGATCTTGGTGGCTAAAAAGTTGTCAATATCCACGTACCAAGGTGCTCCATCCTCCATTCTCATCAAACGTTCTTCCAAAAATGTCTCATTTATGGGCATTTCATACCCCTTCCTTGCCAATCTAAACTAGGGTTTATTTTCTTTTTAAATTTTGATGTATTTTTTGTGTCCCGGCGCACCAACACACCGGGTGGCGACTCCAGTCTTGTTTTCCCTAGTTTAGTTGTTTTTATACAATTCATAGTCGCATTAAAAGCCCCGTTATATAATAGTAAATAGGTGATTCATTTAAATGGAAGGGGGGGCGCGACAAAAGGCTAGTAAAAACCGGCATGACCAAGAAAACTCCTTACTCCCTTCACATTCGTGGGGGTGGTAATTTTTTAATGATTTAATCTTAATTTTATCAACCTCTATGCCCTTAGATGAAATACGATGACCTAAACCAATGCCCTCCTGAACCATAAAATGACACTTTTCCTAGTTAACTGTCAAGTTTGGAGACTCACATCTTTCGAATACACATGCAAGATTATTTAAACATGAATCAAGAGAGTCACCAAACACACTAAAATCATCAATAAAAACTTCAATGAACTTTCCAATCATATCATGAAAGATAACAAACATACATCTCTGAAAAGTACTACGAGCATTACATATCTAAAGCCAAAAGGCATGCGTCGATATGAAAATATGCCATACGGACAAGTAAAAGTGGTTTTCTCTTGATTTTCAAGAGCTATGGAAATTTGAAAATGCCCTAAATAATCGTCGAGAAAACAATAAAATGCATGTCCAGATAATCTTTCAAACATTTGATCAATGAAGTGTAGAAGAAAATGATCTTTCCTAGTGGCTTCATTAAGTTTTCTATAGTCTATACACATCCGCCACTCCGTCACTAATCTAGAGGGAATTAATTCATTTTTTTTCATTTACGATTATAGTCACCACTCCTTTATTTGGCACTACTTTTGTTGGGCTAACCTACTTACTATCACTGATGGGATATATGATCCTGGCATGTAGCAATTTTAAAACCTCCTTCTTAACTACCTCTTTTAAAGTTGGATTTAACCGCCTTTGAGATTGTTTGATAGGCTTATAGGTGTCGTTAAGGAGTATTTTGTGCATGCACACAGTGGGACTTATGGCTTTTATATGCTAAGAGAATAACCAATGCTTCATGCAATTGCTCTACAATATTTTTTCAACACAAATATTAATTTCCCCAATTCAATATCAAAAAGAGAAGAATTGGAAATGACTTCATATGTATCATTCTTTCCTAGAACAACATATTTAAAATGTGAAGGAAGTGGTTTTGAGCTCAACCTTAGGGGGTTCGTTGGTCGGATACCCCCTTTTACGTTTACTTCTCATCTTGCTCTCCTCAATTGCCCTTTCCATCTCGTCATCTATCATACTCTTCTTGTTGCTAGCTTCCATACACATCTTCATGTGATGTTGTTCATGCCATCCTTGGTCTCCTATTTCATGGATTCCCTGCAAAAATCATTAACCAAATCATCAATAATATCTATACTTATAACATCATCATATTTAGCTAGAAATTTAAATGAATAAAAAACATTAAAGGAAACAACATTATCATTGACTCTAAATTGCAAGTTTCCAACTTGAACATCAATGCTGGCTCACCTGGTGGCCAAGAAAAGTCTTTCTAATTATATGGCAGGGTCACCACGTCTTTTTCCAGTCCAGCATGATAAAATTTGCTGGTGGAAATACCTTACCAACTTTGACAATAAGATCTTCTACTACTCCTACCGGTTGCCTTACACTTCTATCGGCTAATTGGAGACTGAAGTTTGTTGGCTTCAATCCTCCTCCATTTAACCTCTTAAAGGTAGAATGAGGCATGAGGTTGATGGAAGCTCCAAATCACATAGACCTCGGTGGAATGTCACCCCTCCAATTTCACATGGAATTGAGAGCGAGCCGGGGTCTTTGAGCTTAAGGGAAGATTTTTCTGAATGATGGCATTACACCCCACGTTTAAGCATAAAATTTCATCCCCAATCAATCTCTATCCCCAATCAAACTCCTCTTACTAGATAATATCTGCTTCATGAAATTAGCTTAACTGGGCATATTTTCTATTACTTCAAAAAAAGGAAGATTAATTTCAATTTTCTTAAAAATTTCCTGAACTTGTTCCTTTTTTCATCATTTGCTTCAATCTTTAGGTAAAAGGGATACTTACTTGCTTACTTGTAGGTACTGAATGATCCTCAAGCTTACCTTGTCGATTAAGATCTTTAGATGGTTCCTCATTATCATCCTTGCTCTTTGATATGTCTTCCTTTTCCTTTGCACCATTTTCCATTTTGCTTGACTCATTATCCTTCACTTTCTTTGGATCCAATGTTTTCCCATCCTCAATGTGACCGGTTAAACATGCTCTGCTCTCTTCCTTGGTTATTATCTTGTGGGTTAGGAATTGTATCGCTCGGTAATGTTCCCACTGGTCGCTCATTGTTTGGCAAGCTATCTGCCCTAATTACATTTCAAGGTTTCTTGTGGTAGCTCGCAAATTCTCATTCTTCCTTTGCAACCTCTCAAAATCCCTTCTCAAATTATCATCACTCGGTGTATCATGATTAACATGTGCAGGATAATTTAGATTTTGAGATAGTGGTCTTGGTGGTGGAGGTTGGTATGAGTTGTGTTGATAAGAGGTGAAAATTTTTGGGTATTCCTTTGATGTGGTGGTTGATATGGTCTAGATGATGATGGTTGGTTGGACAATTTTTGATGAGGTGTGTTTGACTGAAATGATGGATTTTGGACATTTGCTTGATTTGTCCAGGAAAAGTTGGGATGGTTTCTCCAAGATGGGTTATATGTATTTCTATAGTTAGTGGGTTGATTTTTTGTGGTGGGATTTTGACTGGAAATAAATTGAATTTGCTCACCTTGTATCACTGAAGCATCACAGAAACCATTTTGGTGATTTCCTCCATAGAAATCACACATCAAGATCCCTTAGGATGTCGAACCAATGGAGTTCACCGAGCTTTTTTCCATATTCTCCACAGCCTTCTGTCAAGTTTGTAATGGAACTCATCATCATGTTCTACTGAGATATGAAAGTTTCATAGTTAGGCATCACTTGTTGTCCAACTAGAGAGTTATTTCTCTTCCTCCGAAGTCTTATATGGAAAAGAACCTCCTGCACTTGCATCTTAACTATCAATCTATTCTTTAGAAATATTCCATTATGGAAGGTTTGGACTTCTAGCTATAGAGGTATAGCATGGTGAGGACACTTCCTCAACAACTCCTTGAAACGATTCCATGCTTCACCTAAACTCTCTCCTGTGTTTTGTTTGAAAGATGTGATCTCGTTTTGGACCTTAGCAGTCCTAGCCAGTAGAAAGTGCTTGGCTAGGAACTCTTGAGCGATTTCGTCCCATGTTGTCAAGGTACCTTGTCTATATGACTGCAACCAAGACCTTGCTGTATCACATAAACAAAAAGGGAATACTCTCATTCGGACATAATCGGGGTGGATTCCATTGTACTGAAATGTATCAATGACCTCCTTAAATCTAATTAAGTGCTCATAGGGATCTTCATTGGGTTCTCCTCCAAACATCGCATGTGTTGGAGCATTTGTTTTAGTGCAGGCTTAGTTTTGAAGTTGTTCGCTTGCACGGGCAGCCGAACAATGCTAGAACTCGCCCCATCTAGAAATTAGGTATGGCATAATCTCTAAGATGTCAGGGGTTAGCATTAGCAATAATCCGGTTGCCGTTGTTGCCTACAACCTCTTCTTGTTCATTCACGTTGCGGTTTGGATTCTCCATTAGATTGTCACCTTGGGTTGAGTCTTGTCGTCTGCGGTTTCTACTTATGTTTCGTTCAATTTCCAAGTTAGTAGGATGAAGTGGTTGATTGGATAAACGAGTATCTACCATAAATTACAAGAAATGAAAACCAAAAATCTACTATCAAAGCTAAAATCCAATCAACAGTGAGAGAATAAGAAATAATTGTAAATAAATAACAAAAGAAATAAAAAATCTAATGTAGTAAGAATCACTATACCTAATATTGTTACCAAATAAAAATAGTCCCTAGCAACGGTACCAAAAACTTGTTAGGTAATATGTTGATTAGGTCTTAAAAAATAATGAACAAGTAATAATAAAAGAAACCTTAATTATACTAATCAACTCTCATATTCTTTATCTGGCAAGTATACGAGATGAGTTTGTATATAAAATTAGTAAGGATCATTTTCACAAGGACCATTGGAACAATTACTAGGTTCACAGGCCTATTTACTAGTAGACAAAATAATCAGGGATTTTTGACTAAATTTAATCACAAGAAATTAAAATAAAGACAAGAATGTAAAATTCTAATTCTACGGAAAGCAATTGAATATAATTGATTACAACCCTAATTTAATCTACCATAATTGCAAGAATTTAATCAAGAATGATAATTAAATTAATCTATCCCTACAAAAGAAATTAAAAACGATCCAAAATCTAATAAAATCCTAACTGCTCAAGCATGGAAGCAATTAAGAATTTTAGATGCAACAAGACAAGAACGATAATTAAAGAATAAGAATGCAATGAAAACAAGAATTCAATTGCATAAAATAAATCAAACTCAGTAATCGCAGCAGAAATCAATGTTGATGATTGTTGAGTCTTGAATCCTTGACAAGTGAACAAAAATCTAACTTGAAAGAACAATTGAGAAAATCTGCCCTACGGCTAAATTATTATTCTAACTATTAAAAACTAAGAAACTACTGATGGCTGATGATGATTCTTTTTATTCCTCACCTACTCTTGGTGTATTTGTAGGTGTTTTTAGGGTTTTGGGGCTCTGGGATTATAAGCTGACGATTTCCCATAAAACAGGCTCACGGGAGGACTTTTCTTGCAAAATAAACAAACTTGTAAGACCTATCCATTGATCGGTGCATGTACGCTGCAATTTTGTCGCACATGGGTGCACTAGGCAGAACCAAAAGTTGAGCTTCTAGAGCTGGCGCCAATGCATTGCAATGCTATCGTGCATGTATGCGCATAGTAGAATCAGCATCAATTTCCTCCTCAATTTTGGCCATGATGCAGGCCGAATTTGGGAAAAATGAGATCATAAAAATTGTAGCTCTATGTCTTAGCTTTCAAAAACATCTTGATTCACTCCAATTGGAGATTGGATGAGAAAGTTATCCACAATGGTGCCAAAACAAAAGCTACCAAACTATGTCCAAATTCACTCCCACCGGTACACGTTTTGCATCCTTTTGACTTTTCTCTAACTTTTGGTCATTTTGGCTCCTTTAAACCTTCACAAACTCAAAATAAAACAATTAGGCTCATACTTAACTTAATTGTTGCTCAAATTACATAAAATTCGAGGTAAACGATATTTGAAATATACATTTATGAGCTTATCTATTGAGTATAGAAATGTGATGTATTATTGAATGATTCGGGAATTAGAGGTGGATAAGGCTTTTAAATGATGAAGAATGGAAAAGCAGTTGGCTCCGAATTGATGTTCCAATTGAGTATAGAAATGCATAGGAAAGAAAGACATAAGTTGGCTTATCAATCTTTTTGATAAAATATTGAAGAGTAGAAAGATGCCCAACCAATGGAGAAGAGTACTTTGATACCCATATTTAAAAATGAATAGGATATACAAAATTGTACGAATTACAAAGGTATTAAGTTAATGAGCCATATGATGAAGATTTTGGGAGAAAGTGGTAGAAATAAGGTTAAAAAATGAGACTAAGGTGTCAGATAACTAGTTTGATTCATGTTAGGAAGATTGACTACTGAAGTCATACATCTTTTAAGGAGACTTACTGAGAGATACTGTGATAAGGAAAAGGATTTACACATGATTTTTATTGATCTTGAAATGGTATATAATAGAATCCCTAAATAAGTTATGTGGAGAGTTTAGAAAAAAGAAGAGTCAAAGTAGTATATATATAATCAATAAAGAAGATATATAAAAATGTGGTTACAAGTGTGAGGAGGACACTAGGAAGGTTGACGTGAGAGTTTATAAAAATATAGGTTTACATCAAGGTTCAGTTTTAATTCTTTATCTTTTTGCATTAGTAATAGATGAACTTACTAGGCACATACAGGAGGAAATTCCGTAGTGTATGTTATTTTTAGATGACATTATTTTAGTAGAGGAGACAAAAGAAGGGGTTAAAACTAAACTCGAGATCTGGAGACTAAGAGATACTTGAGTAAAAAGGTTTTAGAGTCAGTGGATGAAAAATAGAATATATGTGATTTAAATTTAGCAAGAATACACATAAGAATAAAACATGGGATTAGAATTAGAGATTAAGAAATACCCATAAATGAAAATTTTAAATACTCAGGCTCAGTTCTTCAAAGTGATGGTGGTATAGATAAAGATGTTACACATAGGATATAAGTGGGTTGGACGAAATGGAAAATAGCATCAGGAATAGTATGTGACCGTAAAATTCCTTTAAAACTTAAGGGTAAATTTTATGGAAAGGCCACTAGACCAGCGGTACTTTATAGATTTGAATGTTGGGTAGTACATTACAGACATAAGCAAAAAATGATAATTAGCAGAAATGCGAATATTAAGATGGATATATGGGTATACTAGAATGGAAAAGATACGAGATGAGCATATTCGAAATAAGATTAGAGTAGCACTTGTCATGAGAAAATGAGAGAAACATGCTTAAGGTAGTTAATATCTATGTCAAGTGCTAAGACGGCCAGTAGAGGCACTTATCAAATGATCAGTAGATTTTAGAAAGAGTAGTCGAAGTAAGAGAGGTAAGAGAAGATCGAAAAAGACTGGGTAGATAATTTTTAAAGAAGATATAACTCATATAGGAATTAATGTGGCTATGGTTCGTGACAAACTGTAATGGCGTAGCAGCATGCATGCAGCCCAAATAAGATTGGTTTGTTTGTTTGTTATACAAATTACTCCAAAACTTAATTGATGATGTTAATGTTTTGATTCAATGGAGTGATGATGTCAACTCCTAAAACCAGAACCATGACATGCTATACCTCGTGATTAAACCCCAAAAGTGCCAGGCATGGTACATTGAGCAGCTAAAAACCACATAACCACAAACAATCCATTTAAAAGGAAGATAATTTAATCCATTTTATAGATAATATTTCCCTTTGTATTACAAGAATTATATTTACAGACTGAAAGTAATAGGGCCAACTCTAAACTCTAGCTAAATTCACATGATAAGCTCCAAGAACACTCATGACAGGATCACACTTTCCACTATACTTTCGCTGCTCCACTTTGATCATACTAAGCCTACAAAATAGTTATAGATAATGGCATGAGCAAAAATATGCTCAATAAGTAGAACAAATCCCTTTCTATTTAGTTTGACCAAGTTAATACATAGTACATGGCAAAAGTTTGAAACTATAACGAACAGCATGCAATTAAGATATATACACTATAATGTTTTAGAAATTCCTTCATAAAGACTCAATATGCAAATTTGGATGTTATGCATGAAGCATGACATTACTATGGTAAGTAGGTATTTAAAAATTTAAATGCAATGAAAAAAATCAAATAAATAATCTAAAATCTCTCGTCCATGGATCAATTTACAAAACTTTATTATTAGGAAGTGACTCAAAGGGTCAAGAAGAAATCTTTACCTCAAAAATTGAATTTTTTTTGTAAACTGATAAAGTCCTGAGCTGAAGAATAAAAATCCAAAAATGTATGATGTCTCTAGCAGCCCACACGAGCACTTGATAAACAAACTCCTCTTTGATAGTTGTTAATAACCCATGCTAGCAAAAATCCCACACAAATAAATTAGCAAGTAAAAGAATTCACTTTTTAGCCAAAATTCCAATCTTAGATGCTCTAGGAAAGAGAGATAGAGAGACACGATTTAGAGGGAGATAGGGAGAACGAATTTACTCCTTATTTTTAGGTTGAGCCTGCTACTCTTACTGACTTAGGGAGCTTAGGTGAGTATTTATAGACTACTTGTGGGACGGTTAAACTGAAAATCTTAAATTTTCTCTCCGTGTTAATTTCATATCTTTGGGTTATCTAAAATTAATTAAATCAAACCATTTATGTTATTCATTCCACACGCAATCATATTTTAAGTTCAAGTCTCCACTTAGCTTAAATACAATAAGTCGTATACAAAACATTTTTGAATGTACTATTAAACTTCAAATTATTTTAAATCACCCTAAAATCGGCCTAAGATTTTCTTAAGACACTTTTAACGCTCAGTGCATCCCATGCATCACCATACAATACGATACACATTGTTTAATTCTTGCTCCTTCATCTGGTAGTTTAAAGTTAATTGATCATCATGCCCTTGTGTGTGCGACCAACTACGTTTACGATCCTAATAAAAACGGGATGATTATCAAATAAATTGATAATGACTAACTATGTCAAGGGTATTTTCCATTATCTCATAACCAACATCAAAATTCTAAAGGCATCTTTTGGAGATATTAACTCTTAACTTTCAAATTGCTCCCGAAACCCATGAGTGACGTTTAGCAACATGTCATGGCTATCAATAGGATATGTGATGAAACTAAAATTTAGATAGATAAGAAAAAGGAAAGTAAAGATGATTCAAGAGAGATGATGTATAATGTAATGGGGAATTTTTATCATTTGTGACTTGTATTAGTTGATTTTTCCACATGATTTAGAAATGAGGGGTTACCCCTATTTATAGTGGTTCCTTATACAGTATATTTGCCGATCTCTTGCTCGGCTTATTCAATTAAGTTACCCAGTCATCCGAGTAATAGAAAATAATTTATTTACATAGTTGGTCTATCTGACCTACTTGCTATCCGAGCTATTATCTGTACTGTAGATTGATTATCCAAGCTACTTGTCTATCTATTAACCTCATAGTGTTAAGAAGATCAGTTAGACTGACACGTGTCAGCTCTGTGTTCCTGGTCAGTTTTGGTATCATCAAAAGCCCCCTCGATGGAGTCTGTATCACAGATCGGTGTTCATTGATTAAACAAAAAGATTTGTACCTTTTGGACATTTATTTTCCTTATTTAATGTCATCTCTTTTGAGAATCCCCATTAAATATTGGTAACCCTTTTACTCATGGGTCGCTTTGATCCATGTCTATTAATCTTCTTTTATAAATACTTGAAATCATATTTTTTTCTTCCTTCTGGTGAATTTATTTGAAAAGAAAAAATAGATAACTTTCTGAAAATTGCCTTTCAAAAATCTTACCTTCAAGAAACTCTTTCTATTTCATCCTTTATCTCTTCAAAAAATACCCATGGCATTTGATTCAAGACAAGGCTCCAATGATAATGTTCCGGTTCGTGAAGATTTCTATTTGGGAGATTTTATGTTGACTGAAAGTACTGATTCCATGCAAACCAACTTGAAGGAGAAACAGTAGTTTCAGGCAGTTCTAGATCTACAATTCCAGAACTTTAGATTACAGCCGAACCCAGGTTATGTCCCTAGAGGGAGGAGAAAAAGGCACAAACAAGCAGCAAGAAAAGAAAAGCTTCCCATTCTCCTGATCAGGAGGATAGGACTATCCCTGAAGCTAAAGTTCCAAAATTCCTGAATCCACTGGGATAGAGGAGATTCAGACTCCTATTGTTTTAGTAGAATCCCCAAAGAATGATGACGAAGTAATAGAGATTCCAAGTTTTTCCAGAAAGGAAAAGAAACCATGGAATCTACTAGTTTCTCTGCAAACCACTTTATTCCAGATTGGCCGAGTCTTTCAATTGAAGACTAGGTTGGAGACTTGAACAAATCATTGGACTACTTATTTGCATCATTTCCGCTAAAAAATACTATCTATGTTGAGAATTTCTCAGCTATGTAGAAAGCTATCCGAGTTGCTACATATTGGTTCCTGTCAGGTAGCCATCTTCGTAGTGTCTTGTTACGTTGGGAGGAGAAATGGCAAAAAATTACTGCCATAGAGGAAGTAGTTGCAAAGGCCAATGAGGGCATGGTCAAGAAGATAGAAGAATTCATGCAGGTCGAGCAAGAAAGATACGCTCAAGAGAAGGCCGAACTTGAAGAGAAGTTGAATGAAAAATACAGGGAGTTACAATTATCCCATTCAACCGAGGTGGCTATAATGAGAGAGAAGATGCAACAGATTTCCCAAAATCTTTCTTCCAAATCTACCAAACTAGAAGCTACTCAGAAAGAATTACAGGAGATCAAATCCGAATTTTCTCAAAGTCAAGCTTCAGTTCAAGAGTTGAAAGAAGAATCCTTCCTCTGTAGAGCGTCAATGGTTTTCTAGCATCTAAGTCCCTGAGCAATGACTTGGGTGAGTTTTGTAAAATCGGTGCCAAGGCTGGATTCAGCAAAGCTTTAACTGATATCCTAGATCGATTTCCTTCGTTAGAATTTGATAATGGCAGCTTCTATTACTTTAGCGAGACTGCTACTTTTAATTGGATGAATGACCTAGGTATCGAGTTTAGAAATCCCAGGTCTATCTTTTCCATGGGACAGAGTGTTCTACTTGAAGATGTAATTGAAGTAATTGAAGAGATAGAGGTAGAGGAGGAAGTTGGGTAGGATGCTAGCACTGGAGCTTTGGAGCAAGAGGTAAATATCTTAGAGCTATTTGAAAGCCAACCTTGTTTTTCTTTTGACCAGGTCTTCTTGGTATAGATAAGAATCCTTTGACTATTTTTGATTTTGATAATCAAGATGTAACAAGAACTCCTTCTTCGGTTGAAATTCGTTCTGTAGAATAGGTTGAAGGAGATCAGCAACAAGAATATAAAAGAGAATAGCAATAGGCTCTTTTGTATACCTCTTGCAATTGTTATAATAATATGAACTTATTGTTTGCTCTTTTTTTTAAATATTTTTCATCCATTTGATTAGTTTAATTTCTTGAATAAATACTTGTACTGTTATGTTGTACTTTTCTATTCAATGCTTCTTCTCTAGAGAAACTATTATGAGATAGATCATCCAATGTAACCAAATGCTTGTTGAATAAGATCTTTGAACTTTGTTGACTTTTTTTGTGCAATAACCCAGCTTTAGATTAATAACATAATCCTATTCTGGACAATCATCCAACCTGTTATGCTTCCAAATAATAGATCATCCAACGTGATCTTTTTTCAAGCAATAGGTCATCTTATCACATTCTTCTTTTGAATGACTTCTTTTTAGATCATCTATCATGATCTGCTTTTGAACAATAGATTAGTCAATTTGATCTTCTTCTAAATAATTCTTTTTAGATCATTCAACGTGACCTACTTATGAACAATAGATTAGTTAATGTGATCTTCTCCAGAATAATT
The DNA here is from genome assembly GCA_025175665.1 of Cinchona pubescens. Classification (NCBI taxonomy): domain Eukaryota; kingdom Viridiplantae; phylum Streptophyta; class Magnoliopsida; order Gentianales; family Rubiaceae; genus Cinchona; species Cinchona pubescens. The sequence goes on from JANKKI010000016.1 coordinate 3,777,303, forward strand.
CTTTTTAGATCATCTAACATGACCGAGCATTTTCTTGTAAAATATTGATCACTTAGAGCATTTTGGCAGGCCTAGCACTTAAGATGTTCCATCAATTTAAGGACTTAGAGCCACTTAATGTACTTAGGCAAACTTGCCCATATTTGGTTGAACCATTTAATGCTCTTCGGCAGGTTGACCTTTACTCTTTTCATCACAAGGAGCCCACCAATAAAGATTTGTGATTCAGACATTGGTTTATATAAACCGTTGTCAATTTATAAAAGTTGTAAACCCTAGTTTGCGAAAAAATGTGCCTATTTTTTAGGCACATTTATTACCTAGATAAAAAATTTCAGGTCGTGTCTTTTTAGTTATTTGAAAAAATTAAAAAGCCATCCCAATTTCAAATTTCTTATAAATGCTCCTATATTGAGAATTCAAAAACTTCCCTCTTTTTACATCTTTTCAAATTCCTTGAGCATTTGCAGGATCATAGTACCTTCTTGTCTTTTTAGGGTTTTTTTTCTGCTAAGAACTTCCAACCTTCAAGTTTCCTCTTGAAATGGATTCCTTTGTAGAAGAACTTGAAACTATTGATGCTACTCCAATTAGTGTCGTACCAATGATTGAGGGAGGATTTGGTTAGATTTCATCATCTTTGCTTCGGCCAAAACACCCACTGGCCATAGTTGATATCAAATCCACGCTTTAGGTGAACGAAATCACTAGATTAAAGACCTCATATAATATTCTAGATGCCATTGTTATACAAATTCCTGATGAAGGTGATCATGACCATAACCCTTCTGAGGAATTTGTTACTGTATTCGAAGACTAGTTGAGGGAGGGTCTTTGATTTCCTGTATGCGAGATCTTGCTATCCCTCTACTCTTTCTTTGGGATTTTATTTTCTTAACTGATGCCGAATTCTATTAAAATTGTCATTGCATACTATTTGATCTGCAAGTGTGCAAATCTGAAGACGTCTGCACACGATTTTAGGTGAGTTTTTACAAGCTAATATATTGCAAGGAATAAGCTTTTATTATTTCACTAGCCAATCAAAAAGAGCTGGTATTGCTACTGATATACCGAGTTCTATTAAGAATTGAAAATTAACCTTTTTCTTTGCTGTTCAAGCTGATATGACCAAGATGAAATTAAAATGGTCATCCTCCGAGCGAGATCCAATTCCCAATTTTGACTCTATGGTAGAGTTGGACTAAGAATCACTTGCAGGGGTAAATAAATTGAATCAAGCAGGATTAGCCATCCATTTTAGTGGAAGAAATTCCATTACTAATCCTATTTGTTGGTATGGGCCGATCTCATTAAGGGTACTATTCTTCCAGAAGGATTTAATGGAAATAAGTATTTTCTATTCAGAGCATTAAGTTTTTTGATCTATATTTTATCTAACCGACCACTTTTACTTATAAACAGAGGCCTTGCTAAATCCAATGATATTTGGTTCTTTGGTCGAGAATGCTGGCTCAACCTTCCAATTCTGGTTGTACAGATCATAGACCAATTTCTATCAAGCAATGAAGCAATAGAAGAACCTTCTAGTTCGGTAACAGTGGCTCAGAAGGGAAAGACATCTACTATCAAAGCTCCAAAGAGGAAGAAATCAGTTCTCATAGCAACTATAGAGTCTGAGGAGCTTGATCCTACAATTCCTTCCCTGGCAACTTGACAATGTAAGAAAGAGAGTTCCTTTTTCTTTCATTCACGCTACAATTCCACTAATATGAACTGCATCTTCTATTCTTTCAGTTCCAGGTGGGTCTTTTTGTCCTAAGTCTTATAAGCCTAGAGCTTTTGCTTCCAGGAAATAATGAAGTTATTGCTTAGCATGTAGCTCCAAGAGCTCGGGAATAGACTCATAAAGAGAAATGGGTTGCCACTAGATATCAAGCTCTTCCTTGGATAGTAAAATCAGTCTAACCGATTAGGGATGGAGAAGGAAAGCTTGATAGAACTCCTTTGAAGCCTTTATGGTCTTTGGCCATAAATGATATTCTCATCTATCATCTAGGACTGCACGATTGAGAAACGAACAACTGACTCAACAATGCTTTTATTTGTCAGGATGAAGCATATACAGCTGACCTACCTATTACTCAACTTCAGACCGAAATAGCTTAATCATTTTATGCTGAAATTTTTTTTAGCTGTCCTGCGCTATGTAATTATTTCTTCTATTCTCATATTTCACTTACGTAATGCTATGAGAGAAGAACATCAACATTGCCTAAAGGCTGAGAAGGAAGCTGCTTAGCTTAGAGAGTAACTTCAAGCTTTTGAGAAGATCAAGGCTTTTGATGAGGCAGTTAGCAGTTAGAAGAAAAAGAAGCTGTTTGGGTTGAGGCTCAGAAAAAGCTTGAAGAAATCCTTCCACGCTCGTCGAGACAGAGAGAAAATATACAGAGGAAGTCAATCAACCAAAGAATCAAGTGCAATAAATGGCCGAGAATCTTAGCTCGAAGCAAGAAGAGTTGAACAAGTATAAAGTCAAGGTTGATCAGATAAATTCCAACCATGTATAGTCTCTTCCTCATATTCTTTAAACCTTTGTCAATAGTATAAATTAGTTCCATAGGTCTCCTACTCTGAGAGGATACTTGAAAACATTCTGTCAGTAGGCTAGTGCCCTAGGGTTCAGAGAAGTTTTGGAAGAAGTTAAGAAAAGTTATACAAATCATCCGCTCATTCTACTTCCTTCTCAAGTTATGACGGGTTGGTGGATAAGGAACTCATAATTGAGCTAGGCAGGATCTTTCTTGAACATGACACAGAAGAGAATGCACTTAAAGAAGTATTAATAGACAAAGGTGATGAGAAAGATGAGGACGACATACATAGTTCTGCTAGTTAACAAAATTGTTGTACATTGAAAAATTTCCCAAGAGATAGATCCTTTTATTTCAAATTCCTTTATAGTATTTCTTTAAATTAACTTCATTCCACATTCGAGGTATTGTTCGGACATATTGATCAGCTAACCTATAATAACCTATGGAATGGGCTTCGATTATTTGCTAAGGACCTGTTCCAATTGGCATCTAACTTATGATTCACATCTGCATGACTAACTTCATTTTTTCATAGAACAAGATCTCTAAGACGAAAATATATGAGTCGGATAGTAGAATCATAGTAATTTTTTATGCGCTGTTTGTAAGTTACTTCTTGGAATGTACCAGCCAATATTTGTTCTTCTAGTAGGTCCAAATCAATCTTTCTAACGTCATTGTTATCAATCTGAACAGAGTTTGTAGTTCATCCTGATCGGACTCCTATTTTAGGAGAAATAATGGCTTCTGCTCCATACAACAGACTGAAAGGAGTTTCACCATTTAGTGTTCAAGAAGTTGTTCGCCAAGACCACAAAACACTCAGAAGTTTCTCTACCCAAGATCCTTTTGCTCGGTCAAGGCATGTTTTCAATCCAACTAAAAGAGTTCAGTGATAATTCTGCTGGATCATTAGCTTGAGAGTGAACAACCAAGGTGGTATGCGTTTGAATTCCAAGCTCTTCGCTGAATGTCCTGAATAGTTTCTTCCCACAAATTCAGTTCCATTATCCGAATTGATGTCTCGAGGAATCCCATATTGGTAAACAATATTCCTCCAAAAGAATTTCTTTACACTTGAACTTGAAATTGATTAGAGAGGTTCTATGCCGATCTATTTTGAGAAGTAGTCAACAGCTACAATTAAAATCTTTTAATTTCTTGATCCTCTGAGGAATGGACCCAGTACATTAAGATCCCACTATTGAAACGACCATGATCCAAGTATAAAAGTCATTTCTGTAGCCGACTGTGAATAGTAAGAGCATGTACTTGGCATTTATGACATTGCTTTACCAATTGATAAGTATCTTTGTACATAGTAGGCCAGTAATAACCCATAAGTATTTCTTTTTGATCAAGACTCCAAGCTCCTATATGATTTTCACAAATCCTTTCATGTATTTCTTGGAGCACATGGGTTGCTTTCTCTGGTGATAAGCAACGTAATAGTGGAGATAAGTATGAGCGACGATATAATATTCCGTGGCCTTTATAGTTCATATTGCATTGCTCGAATACACAGTCTCCTTGCCTGAACTCGATCTCTCAAAAGCTTTCCTTGAGCTAAATACTCAATAATGGGTGTAATCTAGTTTGGTTTATCATCAATTTTAGTCATTTCGAGCTCATCAATAGCTCGTTGTTTCTTTATCTCCACAAGCACTTCTTTAGTTAGGTGATCATAAATAGTGGAAACAAGCTTTGATAAGGCATCAGCATAGATATTCTTAGCTTGTGGTATTTTGATGAATTCTACCTCTTCAAATTGTTGCTTGAACTATCTGATCTTTTTAAGATATTTCTGTAGAATTATTCTCCAAGCTTCAAAATTTCCAAGAATTTGATTCATAATTAATGATGAATCACTGTTGATCCGAAGTACTTGTGCTACTTCGTTATTAGTTGCTCGGAACTCAAATTGAATAGCATAAGTTAGCTGATTTCCTTCGGATGTCTAAATAACAATTCTAGCTCCCAAGCCTATTTCATAGTGATGATCCATCCACATGCAATTCCCAAATAGATATTCTTCCTCGATTTTTTCTTCTATACATAAGAATCCTTCTGTGTTTTCAAATCAAGTGCTTTCAAAAAGGAAATTAGCCGAAGCTTGAGCTTTTCTTGTTGAACGTCGCTAAAATTTAAGGTCATATTCGAGTAGCTCGACAGACCACTTAAGTAAGTGTCCAGACACATCTAGTTTGGCCAAAACTGTTTTGAGAGAAAAATTCGTGTTGACTAGAATTGCATGACTTTGAAAATAACGCTTCAATTTCTAAGATGCAACAACAAGGGAGAAGGACACTTTCTGTAAGCTTGAATAATTTAGCTTAGAACTTTGCTGACGAAGTAGATCAAATGTTGTATCTTGTCACGTTCAGATACTAAAACAGCACTTACAACAGTATGGATGGCTGACAAATATAATGATAGAACTCTATTTTCTATTGGTGGTACAAAATGAGGAATGTTAGCCAAATACTGCTTTAATTCTTTGAAGCAGGCTTGTTGACACAGCTCAGTCCATTTGAAGTTTTTGGCCTTCTTAATTGTTTGAAAGAAAAGAAGTCCTCATTCTACTAATTTGAATAGAAATTGATTAAGTGAAGCTATTCATCCAGTCAAACATTGTACTTCTTTTGTAGAATTAGGAGGTTTCATGTCTATTATGACTTGAATTTTCTTTGGATTTGCTTCAATTCGTTGTTGAGAAATGATAAATCCAAGAAACTTTCCAAAAGGTACTGCAAAAGTGTACTTCAATGGATTTAGTGAGGATTTACAGATCTCATAATCAGAAAGATTCTTTGAGATTAGAAAGATTTTCTTCATATGTTTGGCTCTTTACTATCGTATGATCTACATAAACCTCTATGTTCTGTCTGATCTATTGCTTGAATAATTTGTTGACCAGATGTTGATAAGTTGCTCCTACATTATTTAGGCCAAAGGGCATAATTTGTTAACAATAAGCACCTTTATTAGTGTTGAATGAAGTTTTTTCGTCATCATAGTATTTACTGAGGAAGATTTGATGATACCCTTTATATGCATCTAAGAAGTGTCTGACCTTAAATCCTACAAGTGAATCTACTATTATATCGATCCAAGACAAAGGATAGACTTTATTTGGATTAGTATAATCGATACACATACGCCAGTTTGTATCTGGATTAGGTACAAGAATAGAATTTGAAAGCTAGGTCAGATAGAGAACTTCTCGGATAATCTAAGCTACAAGTAGTTTATCGACCTTTGTCTCTGTGACCTGATTATGTTCTGGCCCAAAAAGTATTTTCTTTTGTTTAAGGGGCTTATGAGATGGGTTAATTCCTAACTTGCGCTCGATGATTTCTTGGGGTATACCAGCATATTCTCTGGCGACCAAGCAAAAATATCTCCTAACTCAAAGAGAAGTTTCGGCAAATCAACCTTTAAAGTAGATGGAAAAGTAGAATAGAGTCTTAGCTTTCTGTCAAGATGGTCAAGATCAAAAGAGATTTCTTCTATTGGCAACTCTACAATTACATCATCTGCTTCTTGATGTTCAGTTGCTTGCTCATTGAAAATCTTGCTTGGACATTCTTTTTCTTCAATAGGAATCTAATCAGATGATTCTTCCAAAGTCTTTTTTCTAAGTGACATCATGTAGCACTCCCGAGGTTCTTGTTGGTCTCCCCATATTCATTCTTCGATTCCATCACTGAGGACAAATTCATCCCTAAATGATAGACAGATGGAAGAACTACAAACATATACAGGGAAGGTCAGCCTAAGATCATATTGTAGGCTGGAGCTTTTCGGACCAGCATGAAATTTATCATTTCAGTTTGGGAATAAGGTGTTTCTCAGAAGTTAAGGCTAATGCCACTAATCTCTCAATATTTATGAAATCACCTATGAATCCAACCAAAAAGGTTTTGACTAGTCGAATATGTTTCTCATTGATCCCTATTTTTTTCCAAGCATGTCAGTAGATTATACCTATCGAGCTACCATTGTCCTTGAAAATCTTGTGTAATCCAATAATCCTCTACTTTGACATGAATAACAGTTGAATCTGCTTGGGGATATCGATCTGGAACTGGATCTCGATCGGTGAAGCTGATATTCAGATGTTAATGTGTCTTTTTGGACACAATTCCTCTAGGAGGATTTTGCCAAGCATGTCTTTTACTGGCATTAGAAGAATCTCTATTGCTACTTTCTCCAGCAATGGTTTCAATAACTCTAGCTACATCATTATGATCTCCTGGAGGGCCTTGCTAATCATTTGGCAGACTGTTTGGTGTTCGGTAGTTTGGTCAATGAGGCAATCGATCATCTTTAGCAGGTTGTTTTTCGTTGCGCCGACATTGTTCAACATTACAAAGAATATATTCCTGAAACTGCCCATTCTTTATAGCGCTTTCAATTTTAATTTTGAGATTATTGCATTCTTTGGTGTCATGCTCGTGATCTCCATGATGAGCACAATATTTAGATCGATCTCTTTGATGATGCTCTGATCGAATTGGAGATGGTTATTGAAGAAGTCCAATTCTAGTATGTTGAACTTGATATAAGATTTCCTTTTGAAGCATGGAACTTCTACGACAGCCCAATTCACCAAAGCTGGAAGTCGAGCATTCTGGGAACTAGATTCCTCATGACATTTTTTCTTATTTTGCTCAATAGGACGATTAGACGGGCGTCAATTCTTATCTCGATTTTCAATTAGTTCCTTTTTTTACTCGGTTTGATTTCTCTCCTCTTATGTAATCATCTGCTTGTTGTAAGAGCTCACCAGAAGTCTTTAGAACTGTTGAGGAGAGATCAACATTAAATACTCCTGGTCGGATTCCACTCGTAAAGGTAGCAATAAGCAGTGTTTCATCAGTGTTTCGGATGTGAACAATTTCATTATTAAAATGACAATGTACTGCTTGAGTGTCTCATCTGGTCACTGTTGAATGTTCATTAGATGTCATGCTTCTCTTTGGATTGTTTTTCTATTCATAAAATGGCATAAGAACTTGTTTGCTAGATTAGTGAATGAATCCACTAGTACTCAGAGTAAGGATGGAGTTCTTTAATCCATTCTGAGCAGATTCTCTCAGCATAGTTGCAAACAATTTGCAAGTTATTGCATCAGAGTAGCCAAAGTGTCTAGTGATAGATGAGACATGTGCAATATAATCTATTGGATCGATGGTGGCTTTATAAGTATCTAGATCGGACTATTGAAAGTAAGGAGATATCTGCTCGACTTGAATGGCTGGAATGAATGAATCTTTATCTGCAGTAAGCATTTCAAATATGGGAGTTTCCTTCTTTCCTAAGTGTTCATGTACTCTTTGGTCAACTGTTGCTATCAAATTAGTATATTTTTCATTTAAATTATCAACTGGTTGTAGGATAGGCCCAATTTTTCTCTTTAGTTAAGGACTTATTCTATCAAAAATAGATCCTTTATGTCGTGGGATAGGAGACAAGGATGAAACATGATGATGATGATGGGAACTACTTGTTGTTTCTTCACATGTAAGCCTTTGATTATGTTGATTCTCAAAAAAAAATATGTTCAAGGCTTGTAATTTATTGGTAAAGAAGTCAAGATTTCTTCCCTACGGGGTATTAAATTTTGTTGATGATTTTCTGTTTCTGGATTAAAAGTATCATGTGGGATTGATTTGCCTTCTTGATTTTCATTTTTGTTATGATTTCATTTTTTGAGAGAATGTTTCTTCATGATTTTTGAGCTTAAAGGTGAGAGAATCAATGGATGTTTTCTATCCGTTCTCATAGATGGCACCAATTGATGAAACTAAAATTTGGACACATAAGAGAAGGGAAGTTAAAGATGATTCAAGAGAGATGATGTATAATGTAATGGGGAATTCTTTATTATTTGTAACTTGTTTTGTAGATTTTTCCACTTGAGTTTACAATTGAGGGGTTACCCTTATTTATAGTGGTTCCTTATACATGTTTGTCGATCTCTTGGTCGGTTTATTCAATTAAGTTACTCGGTCATCCGAGCAATAGAAAAAATAATTTATTAGATAGTTGGTCTATCTGACCTACCTCTTGTGTCTCTGAGCTATTATCTAAACTGTAGAGTGATTATCTGAATTATTCGAGCTATTAACCTCACAGTATTGAGAAGATCAGTTTGATTGACACGTGTCAGCTCTGTTTACCTAGTCAGTTTTGGTGTCATCAATATGAATAAGAGAAATTTATCATAAACCTTTATATCATGATTACTATATGGTAAAATCTTTCTATTTGGTATCTAGTCTAAATCCTAACCATGATTTCCTTGTCAAGCCGATCTATGATCTCTTATATGACTTGTGTGTATCCTAGCATGCATACTTAATTAGGAAACTCTTTCCTTCATAAGTCAACTACCTTGGCCAATTGTTTCCATGCTAAGATTAACCATCATCATAACATTGACACCTCTTTATTTTTCACTTTAGAGTAATGGATTTTTACGTAATATAAAACCTCTCTATGTATGAACTATATGATACCAATTAGTGCCATATTATACCCTAAAAGAGCATAATATTATACACAATGAATTTTCTTTGCATATTCAAACATGAGGCATTCATAACAAATTAAGTCAAAGGATCAATCCACACAATCATGACATTATTGGATCATTGACAAGTAAGTGAAAACCCCATGTGATCCAATTATGTCATGGTCTATTTCAACGCATTGTTTCAGAAATTGTCTATCATGTCAATCCTCACAACTCATGTGAAATGATATGAGACTTGATCATCTTCACTTGTGAATAACTCATGTCACATTGAGAGAAAGTCACGATACTAGCTTCTAAGCGTAGTCATGCCCAATTGAGTACTGTTCACTAGGAACTATAAATATTTATGAATGATGTAATTAAAGATTTAGCATCTCATATTTACAACTCTTGTGAAAAAATCCTTAACATCACTCAATGGACTCATTCAAAATAAGTCTATTACTAGAAATACATGAATGAAACATAAACTTGTCATTGATTGAAATGAGAGATAAGTTTAAACATAAAGATGTTCTATTACATATATGATGACCAACTTGCAATTGGGTTTAGTGCACTACCTTAACAATCTCCTACTTGTACTAAAGCCAATTGCTTTGGTATGCCATACCTATCTTCTCAATATGTCGATCAAGTTGTTGTATTGTTAGTGCCTTGGTAAATGGATTTGCCACATTGTCAAGTGTCCTAATTGAAGGTTTGTTGTCTCATGATAGCCTGCTCCAGTCCCCTTACGAAACTTTCGTTTGCGCCATTATGTATTTTCTTTTAATGGTTTCTTTGATTAGGTGATAACATCTGTTAATATGTTTGGATTTCTTGTGAGATCTTGGCTCTTTGGCCTATACAATGGTTCTATTAGCATCACGATACAAAGATATTGGATAATCAATTGTAGGAACAAAACTAAGTTCAGTGATGAACTTCTTAATCCAAATGGCCTTATTTGCAGCATTAGATGCAGCAATGTATTTAGCCTCGGTGGATGAGTCTGTAGTCATATTTTGTTTGGAACTCTTCTAACTAACTGCTCCACCATTTGAGAGTAAACACAAAGCTCGATGTAGATTTTCTATCATCCACACCAAACTAAAAATTTGAAATCATATACACAACTAATTTTAGCTTTTCATTTCCATAAATCAAGAAAAGATCCTTAGTCCTTCTCAAGGACTTAAGGATGTTCTTAACAATAAACCAATGTTTTTCTCTTGGATTAGACTGATATTTGCTAGTAACACTTTCAACATGACTAATATCACGTCTTGTGCATAGCATGGCATACAATGGACTACCTATAGCAGTCACATAAGGTATCTTTGCCATTCCATCCCTTTCTTCAGGTGATTTTGGGATCATCTCTTTAGAAAAGTGAATTCCATGTCTAAAAATTTTAGTAAACCTCTCTTGGAAATCTCGATGCTGAACCTCTTCGACACAATGTCTATGTAAAGATTTTGAGAAAGACCTATTATCCTTTTAGCTTTATCTCTATAGATTCGAATTCCAAGGATATAGGTTGCTTCATCAAAATCTTTAATTGGAAAAAGTCTTTGACAACTATACTTTGGTTGATGTTAATATCCCTATATTATTACCGATCAATAGTTTGTCATCAACATACAACACTAGGAAGGTAATTGCACTCCTACTAGACTTCTTGCAAACACAGGGTTCGTCCTCATTTTAACTCCTATTTTTAGAAAAGGTAAATAGGTTTTTTGGAGAAAATTGTTTTATTTGTTTTATTCTTTGGAAGATTTGAATCCATCTAGTAATTTGAGGATTCTATTTATGTAAATTTAAAAGTTTTAGTTTTTTGAGCCCTGGGGAGGACCGAGAAAGCGGACCATTTGGTCCTTTTTCGGGAGGGTCAAGTTGGATCGTTACATGATCAACTAATGTTCAAGATATTCATTACAAGCAAGGCAACATTTTATTCAATTATTGCATTTACAATTTGGTCACTGAGTCTATGATTGTAAAGCTTTTGAGTTGAGCAATATGGTATGGATAATGACGATGCAATCATATTATCAATGATGCATTTACTCGATTCAATTTAGTCATTCAAAAATACAGAAACATACTCTCAAGAAAAAATATGTTGAAGAAATTACACTTTTAAGGATAATTAAAAAATTAGAAATTAAGGGGTCCAATACTGCTTACCCTAAGGACGATTCAAGTTGAACCTTAAATTTCACTCAGCCCAAAACTCTTCTCCTAAACCAAAAGCAGCGAAAATACTACCATAATTCACCCCACATACTAAGATAATTCTAACACTAAAGATAACAAGATCTAAGCCTATTTTGATCCCTAAAAGTGCATAACATACAACAACCCAAATCGCACCTTAAAATTATGCAATGACAAAGCTAGCAAAACTGATCATAACTCAACCTATACATGTTGAAAAATGACAAGGTTGGTATCACCAAAAACTAGACTCAAAAAGCTAAAAGTTCCAAGAAGATAACATTTTGCGATTCACAACATAACCTACAATAAATTGACTCTCAAATCAGAACAGAGCTTGCTGTCAGCAACTATAATTTTAGTTCACTTGTTTGAATAACTGGTACCTATAGAGTAGGAAATACAGAGGCATCTATGCCATTTTGAAATGATATGAATCTAATTACACAATAAATGGTGCTCAATTCCAATCTTTCCATGCAAAGATACAACAAATTTCTCCAAATTGCACAGTGTTGTCAACTATAATTAAGCTACGATTTTATGATAAATTTTACTCCTCTTAGCTAAGAAAAATTCCTCAACACAAAAGCGAACCAAGAAATTAAACAAACATGAATCCAAATTATTAAGAGTCAAGTTGTGATAAGTTCATAATTGTGCTATATTTTATGTATCAATTACCACGCTTTTATGTGTTGTAAGAAAGATTTGAGTAATATTGAGCTTAATTTGGTTAATCTCAGTTTTTTTAGGGTTAAAGTGAAAAAGAGCTGAAAAATATGGAAAAAGATGAAAGAAAATGCTAAGGGCGGAACATGCGTGAGTATGAAGACATTTTGATGCTGTTTCGTAGCATTTTAAGCATAAATTTTGAGTCCAACCTCTAATTGAGATGATTTTGGATGATTTAGAAATATTTTGAAGAGTTCTACAACTTTCGTGTTTTGTATTTTACATGATTCTATAGTCTTCTTGTTTAAAATTGCAAAGTTGGAAAATGTGTACCGGCGAGAAGCGATTCTGACACAGTTTGATAGATTTAGAATAACTTGCTTATAAGAGATCCAATTAAGGTGATTCAAGATATTTTGGAAAGCTAAGACATAGGGATACAACTTTCATGTTCTGACTTTTACCAAATTCGGTTTGAATCAAGGTCAAAATCGAAGTCGAAAGTGAAGCCCAGTGCACATGCGCTGGGGTTGTGCAGCGCATATGCACTGGCAACTATTCAGGACTACCTAATGCGCACATGCGCTCAAAATAGGCAGCGCATGTGCGCCTGAAGCAGCATAATTGCGTATTTTTAAGTTTTTGATAGATTTCTTTTTCACTCGATTTCACATTCTTATCTGTAGGCCGATTAACTGTAACCCTACGTACTCATTATAAATACCCCATTTAGGGTGAGAAAATGGGATCGACATTTTGTTTTCTTGTAGCTAGGGTTTTCAGTAGAAAATTCTTCTTTATTCTTTCATGGCCTTTTCTTGGTTGAGGGAATTGAAGCCATGGTCAATTTTACAAAGTTGTGAGACTTCTTGTGATTGAATTATTCAATTTTATCTCAAGTATTGATTATTTTTTTGCAATTAATTTTATGATTGTTCTTTTTAACTTATTATTACTACAGAATATTAAGTTATTGGAATTTATCTACAGCTAGATTGTTTTAACCGCGTGTGCTTAATTCAATCTGTGAAGCAACTGAATTTGATAATTACTGGATTTATGTTATTGAATTTAGGAAAATTAATCATCTAATTTGCATAACCGCGTGTGTTTATGTATAATTAGTCTAATTGTTCTTGTTGAGTTTAATGGTTCTATTAATTGATCTTTGGTGCGTGTCTGGGTTAAATTAATAGCTTAGGGTTAATTGGATCGCGTGTTGAAAATTAACAAACTTTAGAAAGAAAAAAAGAATCAACTTTGAATTGGTATTCGTTCGGGTTAATTTTTCAATTAGTGCTTGATTTAAATTGAATTATCTTGTGTGTCGAGAATCGACTAGTAAAATTGTCATGGGGGATATGACGAAAATCAAAACTTTTCTTACATCGAATTTTCTTCAGTTATTTTATTGTTGTAATTTTAGTTAAAAGCATTCAAAACCCCTTTTTCCATGTAGCATGAAAATAAACTCCATTATCTGTGGGACGACCTGTACTCACCGCCACTACATATTGAGAGTTGTTAATTTTGGGTACTTACAACAGCATTTAACTCGACAACTTTGTTTAGCATCCTTACAAATAGTTTCGGTGGGAATAGTAACTCTTACTTAGAGGATCATTCTACTATTAATTGACTAATCCATTGACTAATATAATTAACACGTATTAAGAACTCTTGATGATTTTCCTAACCAGGAGAGACATATCTTTGGGTTTCTAGCCCCGTAGTGCACGGGGTTAGATTTTCTAACTAAAAATATAGTCCCAGGAACGGGTTGAGTTAGCAACGATTCATGTTGCAAGGGAGTTGCATTTTTGGGTAACAAAGAGAGTAGCCTTTCTAATTTAAGGGGTCGATTTTCATATAGATGGGTTTGAATTGGTTGTTAAGAACTGACAAAGTTTCTGGTTTGAAATGTTTGTTTGTGAACTGACGAAGTTTCTGTTTTAATAGTTTAACATGTATTAACCATTATTATCTGTGTAATAGGATAAAGAGCGAAGATTTTAGTGGTTATGCCTGAAACACTTTGACTTTTTGTTAATTTTTTACAGACAACATCAAAATGTTTCTATTAATTTTTTTCTCAGTCTTGGTTATCTGTTGTCAATTCATAAAATTCCCATAAGAGAAGGTAGGGGACTGCCCCAAAGATACTCCGATAAGTGGGTAAAAGTTATAACAGGGATTCACATCCTGTAATTGACAACGTAAAAAGATTATTTGTTTACGTGATTTCTTGTGTGGAAATTATGATAACATTTCATTTCGTTTATATGGGAGATTTATCAAATGAAAAATTATTTACAAAAATATAAATTCTTTATCACTTGTCAAATTCACCCAACGTAACAAAATTATAATATATCACCAATTTCTTAATTTTACATATTTGATTAACAGTGATACATTAAAAACTTTTATCATTTTGTCATTTTATCATTTTGTATTAATACAATATTACCAAATTTACCAGACCTGTGTTGATAGAGGGTCGTGCAATGGCTTAATAAAATTTAGGAGCCTGGGATCGTATGTTTCTTGGTACTTGTGAACCGAATCACGTGACAAGATATTATTGGTTGTCACATTATATCCTAGGGGAAACTGGGCCATCGAAAATGGGCTGCCTTGTGGGTTGCCTGTGAACGGCCTGGCACGCCTGATAGTGAGCCTAGGTTAGAGGCTGGATGGGTTTAATATGTTTCTTTCTCGACCAGGCCAAACATCACTATTGTGGCCGAGCCCGGCAATCCACAACTGGTAACAGTGCGGACCCCGTAGGTCTTAGCCCTGCACAGGCCAGTTGCTTTGTCTTGGTAGGCCAGAGAAAGGCAAATGAACCAATTTCAATGAATTATAAAATTAGGCAGTGAAGTGGGCTTTGTGATAGCCATTATTGTAATATGTTATACGACATTTTAGTAACCTTTCTAAATAAGTAAATACTTAGGTAGACGGGATTTTTAATTTTACTTATAAATCCTGTATGTAGATTATATTTTAGAAAATCTATGACATCGTTGATGTAAGCAAGATTTTTTAAAATTTAATTCTGACTATAGGGTTTACAGATAATGTCAAAAATCGGGTCTACCTAAATATTTTCCTTTCAAATAAGATTGTTTGGCATTAGCTAGCCATTGCAAATCCAACACACTTTAGCATCCAAAGTTTAAGGAGGTGTTTGGTTCACATTCAGGAATCGGAATCGGAATGGGAATCATAAACCCCATTATCTTCAAATGAATATTGGTATGGGTTTATATCATTCCCCCTTACTTGTTTGGTTTAACATAGGAATGGGTTTCATTATGTTAATAAGTTACTCAACTTGAAACCCATGTCACAAGTGGGGAATGAAAGTAGGTATTTTCTAACACTTTCATTCCCATAGAATGATTCCCATAGTGTTCAACCAAACACCATCTATGGGTATCATTAACTTTGATTCCCATTGCCCCCTCTCATACCCATAAATCAAACACCTCCTAACTCTTGACGCTCGTATTACCTTCCACAGCAAACGCTCTGACGTAAACCCAGACAGTTCAATCTGGATTATGTCTACTGTGTATGTATTTATTGGTCAATTGAGAGATCCATATTAATTATTTCGTATAGAAAGCTTAGCCAGATGTTGGCAACTGTTCAAGTGATGTCGAAACATAAGGATTGTATAGCGTATAGACTGCATGATTTTATGAACTGCCCCCCCACATCTAGATGTCATGTATTTTAAAGCTAATTATTACGCATAAGTTATTATTTTTGGGAAAAAAATTAATTTAATGCTTTATTTTTGGGATATTGACTAAATTACTACCTTATCTATCACAACAGACCCATCTAATTTTTTATCTTTGTAAAAAATTAATCAACCTAATACCTATGACAAAAATTATGGACAAATTAATGAAGCAAAGAATGTGATAATTATGTGGCTGTTAATTTGCAATAGATGTGTTATCAAGGACTCTATTAGATTGTTCACAATTTTCATCAAAAGTTCTAAACTGATTAATTTTTTTTTTTAATGCTGAAGGATCAAATTAATTTTTCTGATAAAAAAAAAAAAACAAATTAGTCAATATTCTAAAAATAAGGATTCAAATTGGTATTTTCCCCTATTATTATTACAGAGAGCAGGCTTTTGGTTGTAGCACTATGAAAACGGATCTCTTTTAGCTACTACTTTCATAACTTTTCTTCTGCTTGATGTCCACGATTACTTAAGCAAGAAAAGAACCCGCATATTCGATTAAGAATAATTATATACGCTTTTAACGCTTAACACGGAAGTTAACACGAATACAACTCAATGTTTATGTTAAAATGTGTAAAAATAGTCGAACTTACTAGTAGTTTGAGAAGTACAAGGTAGACGTAGAATTATGATTTCAAGTAAATAAAACTGATCCTCGACATTGCCCTATAATTTAACTCCTTTGATTTCAACAACTATGAGATGGTACATTCTTTATTCCCGGTCAGAAAGGAGGATCAAAGACCTTAGGAAGCTACATTTCTACTAGTGGAAGCACTCATTAAATCAGCTCAAAGAGTCAAATAAGGCAAATTCTTCCATACACAAAAGTCTACAGTGTACTGAGACACAGAGTTTATGAGCCCCATTGTAGGACACACAATTGAGACATATATTCTCTATGTCTTGGTGTATACAAAAATATATTGTCCAACAAAGTTCGGAGTGTCAGGAAAGAGAGTAACCCCTACTTGCTTTAACCAAAGCATCTGTGCATTGCGTTCCCCTCGCGCCAAAAATAACGTAGCATACACACCAATTACGGCTAAGAAGATCTCTAATGAGCCAAATTAATCAGGTTATAATGCGCATGGTTTTGTGTCGCTTGGAATCAGATTGTACTTGAACATGTTTCATTCCTAGATCCAAGGTGAGTTGAAGTAAATTCTAAAATAGAGAGGGCGCTCAAGTATATTAGGGCTAAATGGATGACTAAAATAAGCTACGGCAGTATAATAAAAGTTTTGTCTGATCTATGTTTTCTAATTAATGAGCCCGAAAATGTTTAACATATTGGACAAACATGCATGAAAGAGTAGCACGGAGATGTTTCTATTCTGTTACGGAAAGCGACTTATAACAGAAGTGTCTTAATTGGCACCAATAAATCAGGATTTCAATCTGGCAATTGACGAATGACGACATCATAAACATAGTGGAAGCTGATTCTAACTGTTGATTAGATCCATATTTAGTGTCTCCAGGCAATAGGACAAGGTTATCTTTCAAGAGTACTGCTTAGCAACAATACAAGGACAAATATCGAACAGCAAAGTTATACTTAGAATCGGTGCTTTATAATCATACCCACCTGTTCTAAGTAGTGACTTCCATGCAGATTAACCATTTCAAAGTGGCATTTTGTGTACACATTATCCATTATAGAGAACTGTCGCCAATTGAGAAATAGGATTTGCTTTCTATTGCAGCGAAAAGTTAAACAAGCCCACTAGCTACTTGGTCTATACATCTATACAAAGTGAGACTCATAAGGCAATAAATTCACATAGGAAGGAAATAAATCTAACGAAATATCTAAAATTAGCAATTCATAATTCAATATAATTTGAGAAAATTTTGATACTGTGTTTATTGGAGAAAAGATTCTTTACTAGTTTGGA
Organism: Cinchona pubescens; assembly: GCA_025175665.1. Lineage (NCBI taxonomy): Eukaryota > Viridiplantae > Streptophyta > Magnoliopsida > Gentianales > Rubiaceae > Cinchona > Cinchona pubescens. Next base: position 3,794,958 of record JANKKI010000016.1, read on the forward strand.
TTTTGAACTATATTTCAGCCATGGTATTTTTTTCATTCTTTCAATGCGAGCTCACTAAATTCACATTCAACGAATGCGAACGTACTACAAAATAAAATATAAGACACAATATATTTTTTGTTAAAAAAAAAAAATTTACTTAACCTAGCACGCAATGAAACTAGTCTTTCAATTGAACGCCATTGAAAATAGGTATTTAACTGAAACATTCAATTAATACCTAATTTGAATGAACTCTCATTCACCGAATAGAAGATCAAGGCAAACTTAAAAATAAATAAATGTCGAGTATGAGCTTGCATTCAGCAAATGCACATAACACTACGAAACTACGACTGAAGCTTAAAATCGTCACTAGTTAAGGATCATTTTCCCATTAAGTACTATGGAAGAATTCTCTCATATGATTTTGCCACTTAAATTTGTTTTGATAAGTGATTTTTAATTTATGACTTTGAAAATCATTTTCTGTTCAACTAATGATATATATCTTAGAAAAGAAATTCGGTGTAGTTACTGCATTTCCTTTCATTTCCTTCTTTTTTTTTTTTGCAGGAAAATAACCATTTTCAGAAAATAAAAAAGGTCCACTTTGGCAGCCGTTAGGTTTTAGACACACTGAACGAAAATTTAAATAAAAATTACGATTCATTCCATTAAGAAAAACTATGATTATGCTCTAATTGGTATGATGCAGAACAAGCTCTAAGAAAGTAATCATTGTCTTGAGACACTGACGCGTTTGATGCTAAAAGAAATGAACTCATGCATTGGTACCAAACCTGATATTTCCATATCATCCCAATATATATTATGTTTCATGTACAAATATGTTATAATATTTCCATTTGCTGAACAAGACACGCACTAATTTATTTGGTTCACAGTTCCGGTTTTGAGCCATAAAGGGGTTTGATATGGTTATATATTCTAAGTTTTTCTTGCGAAATGTTGTAATGATTGATAACAGAGAAAATGGAATATGGATGGGTTTATAACTTCTTATGCGATTGTTGACGATCAAATAATAGACTTGATCGTCCAAATGCTGTAGAGATTTAGCGATGAAGAAAAGTATGAGTAGTAGAGTATCACATGTATACGTTACTTATAGCTAAATCTATTAGGAAAGGTTTTATTTTAACAGTTGAATATTGAAAAATTAGGGTTGGGATCACTGTCATCATCCTGTATTAACAGACAGAAAGTGACAATACATAATGCAATGGGTGGCAATACAATCATAACGCAATGAGTGGCAAGTTTTGAGCGACGTGTCATCAATTTTAGAACTACAATAGGTTTTCATTAATTTATGTTATTCTCTAATACTCTTTTCTAATTGGTGAAAGGAAACACTATGTACCCCTTCCGTCTCCTAATTCTCGTCGATTTTTGGGAAGCTAACTTATTAAGAGTAGTATGTTGATAGTGATAATTGTTTAATTTTTTTTATATTTGACATTCCAAAATTCAAATTTTAAATAGTGTAGCATTTGATTTCACAAAAAAAAAAAAAAAAAAAAAACAATATAAAAGTAAAAAAAAAAAAATGATTATACTTTAACCTTTTAAATATAACATGCATTTTGGGACAAGAAAAATTGTGAAACATGACACAGAGTTTGTTACGCCTCAAGATCAAATTCAACTAAACATATAATAATAAACCTCACTAATACCTGTAACTCTACCCTCACTCCAACAAGCATACAGGGTAAGTAATAGTATATGGCAAGTGGGTATCGTTCCCACAAAAATTACTGGTTAAGCAATTACTAAGATTCAAGGGTATTTATACAATTAGGCTAAGCAATAATAGAAGGATTAGTAGCCCTAAACATGTTCAATAAGCAAGTAAAGAATAAGTAAAGAGCAATCTAAACTAATCTAATGAAACTAAGTAAATCTATCACAAAACTATTTAAAACAACTAAAGTAAGATGATTATTAGAAACCAAGTAAACATAATTTGACTAAAGGAAAAATAAAGAAGGCATGAAAGTAAATAGATTTGTATTTTCTACTAATTAAAGTTATAGAAATTTATAAATAGAACTAAATTAATGCTAAATATTATTAGATTTTTTTATTACGTAAAAAAAAACCCTACTAAAAACTACTAATAAGAAATTAATACAAGAAAATGAAGATTTTTAATAAAAAAAATACTAATTTAGAAAGAACCCTAAGAACTTCAAAGAAAACTTGAGATTTAAGAAATTTGGATTGTAAGAAAATTAAAAAGAAGTACTCTAAAATTTATATCTCCTTATAGCAAATGAAAGATTAACTAATCAATATTTAAACTTGCTAGCATTTAAAGACAAGATCTAAAGGAAATTAAAAGAGAACTTTTATATTAAAAAGAAACTTGAGTCTTAAACTAAAACTAAACTATTGTAATATACTAAATAACCAACTACATTACTACTATGTACTTGAATAGGTTATAAGATAAAATTTAAAGATCTGCACCGCAAAAATAGAAATATCCCCTAAATACTTAACTTGATGCACTTTGATATTGCAAGCTAGAGCAGTTGATGTCACAACATCAAGTTGCAAATTATATTTTGAATTCCAGTCTCGATGTCATGACATCAAATTATCCCATGTCACGACATCGAGCTTTTTTACAACTCAAGTCTTTAATCTTTGTTATTTACAATTTGCTCCTTGGACTCTTGTGATTTGAACTTTTACTCTTTAATTCTTATCCTGCAAAATACTTAATTAAATAAATGATCTAATTAAACTAAAATTAAATAAAAACCATACTAATGTTTTAATCTTTAGAGGCAACAAAAATGCAATTATCTAATGGAAGTAATTAAACTAAAACACTTATTTAAACACCAAAAATGGAAGTAAACTATCCAAAAATCTATAGTCTAAAAGTAGAATTATTCTAGTTTACTACAGTTATCATACTCCCGAACTTAGCGTTTTGCTAGTCCCAATCAAAATAAGGAAAAAAAAAAAGACTCTTACTAAACAAGTAGACATCGATACACCAACAAATTGACGACACAAGAAATGAATAATGGATGTACTTATGAACAATTAGAAAATCTCTCAAGTGATCTCAAATATTATATGACAATTGAATCATTTCATCAAATCACTCCAAGTTCCACATTTCAAATTACCTAAGAATAACAAGTTCAAATACTACACAAGACTTCAAATCACCAAGTATTCACCATTCTCAAAAAGGTTTAGAAAAGAAAGTTTCATTCATAAAAACATAATTTTTTTTTCAATTTAAAAGGATTACCAAGTTGTTCAATCATCCCGACAAAGCCACATAGAAATAGAAGTTCATTAGGAGTATACCTACATGCACAAGTCACACAAAGTTGGGAATATCAATCGATCGAGGAGTGTGTAGCATGATACCAATGATAATTATTATAGACATTTTCTCCTCGACTTGTTGGTATTCTAAAACATAACTCCTAACGGCTTATTTCGTTGAAACAATACAGGTACATACCAGAATCCTGTAAACCTTATTCATAAAAGTTTGTGTGCGTGTGTGTGAATACACAAGCATACTTATATACACGTACACATACATACGTGTGTGTATATATATATATATGTATGTATATTCGTATGTGTGCGTGCGCGCTTATATATATCATATATGTATATATGTACACACACACGGAGATATATACATATCCATATATATATTTATAATACATACATACATATATATATATATGTGTGTGTGTGTGTGTATATATATATATGCATATATGTGTGTGTGTGCGTATATATATTCACACACACATATATGTATATATGTATACACACACACAAATATATATATATATATATATATGCATTTTTAGTTTTCATTAAGTAATGTGTCTAATAAAATTTGGGTGTTATGAAGGAACCTTTTCCATCTTCATATATCGCAGAGCTCGGATCAGTTCTTACATTTTGGAATAAATCATGATGATTGGTCTCAATCCTTGAAGGTTATGTTTGTTTATGCGAAGATTACACCTGTGGCATGCCAATCACTTTGGGACTCCCTGGTTGGGATTGGTACTAATTTGTCTTCTCTACCGTGGGCAGTTGGAAGGGATTTTAATGTTATAGAATTACTGTTGGAATACGCGAGAAGAGCTAAATCTCAAGAATACACAAGCCATGGCTGATTTTTCAAATATGATAAGCAATTGTGGGTTCAAAAATATCCCTTACTCGAGCTGTAATTTCACCTGGTTAGGTTTAAGGCATGAAAAACCAGTCTAGAAGTGCCTAGATCGAGTTCTTGTTAATCAAGCTTGGCAATCACTGTTTCTAGATTCGACGATTACCTACCTTAATTGCACCTCGTCGGACCATTTTCCTTTGTTATGGTTTTTTAATGCTTTGCAAGTAGGAGGACCAAATGCCTTTAGGTTCCAGCACATGTGGGTATGTTAGTACTTTTTCTTGTCCACTGTTAAGCATAGCTGGTGTCAATCGGCTATGGGGTCAGGCATGCTCGCTTTCAGTTTGAAACTTCGTCGACTTAAAGCATGCCTAAAGGACTGGAAGAAAAAGTATTCGGGAACATATTTGATACGATTCTCTTGGCATAGAAAAAGGTTGATTTAAATGAAAGGCATTATGAGAATGAGCAAAAGGAGGAGGCCTGAAGGGTGCACTTATATGTTGCTCAGGCCAAACTCTTATCTCAGTTGAAGAATGAAGAGATTTTTGTCCAGCAAAAGGCTCGCATCAAATGGTTGCGTGAAGGTGACTCTAATTCTAAGTTTTTTATGCTTCTCTATTAGACAAGGAGGTACATTTTTCAATCAAAAGAATTCAGAATGCAAATGGAGCATGGCTATCGGCTCTGGAGGACATAAAGTCCAAAAGAGTTGATTTCTTCCATTCACTGCTCACGGATGAGGGGATTGATTTCCAAGCAATGGATCTATTGCTATAGAATATTTCTTATCTCATTTTGGAGGCTCACAATGTTGATCTGGTTAAGACGGCTTCCATGGAAGAGGTTCGGCAGGTGGTCTTTCAAATGGACAAGGAGAGAGCTCTGGCTTGGACGGTTTCTCTAGGACATTCTTCCCGACTTGTTGGGATATTATTTTGGCGGATCTCCTGCAGGCAGTCTAGGAATTCTTGCATGGTGTTCCCATTCTTCTCCAGAAATATAGCTAGCACTTTGATAGTCTTAATTCCCAAGAAGGATAACCCAGTCAGTTTCGCTGATTTCCAGCCAATATCGCTGTGCAGCTTTGTAAATAAATTTTTTTCAAGAATGTTAGCGAATTGGCTATCAGTTCTGCTTCCTCAAATCATTTTACCAGAAAATTAGGGCTTTGTTAAGGGGCGTACCATGCCAGATAACATTCTTCTGGCTTAGGAAATGGTGCATTCACTTGATAGAAAGACTCTGGGCAAAAATGTTATCCTTAAATTGGATATGATGAAGGCATTTGATTGGGTTTCCTGGGGTTTTCTAAAGAAATTATTACTCAAATTTGGCTTTCACTTTACACATCTTTTTGTAACTTGATTTTGCTATCTCTTACTACACATGAGCAGTAGTTGGTTTACACTATTGATAAATGGTGAGTCAGCCGGTTTTTTTAAAGCTTCTAGGGGTATTAAATAGGCAATCCCTTATCTCTAATGCTATTCATTTTATGCTCAGAAGTTCTTTCTCGTGTCTTAAATGAATGATTTGATCAACGTGCAGAAGATCGCTCCTTTTGCTCTACTTAGAGGAGGTATGGTGGTTTCCCATCTTTGCTTTGCAGATGATGTAATTAATTTCTCAAGAGGAGATCCTAAGTCTGTTAGGTAGCTTTGGGAGTTTTTGCATAGCTATGAGCAGGGGATCGAGCAATGGATAAATTTAAACAAAAGCTCATTTTTCGTTTCCAAACATGTAGGCTCAAGATAGTTAGACATGCTGGAGAGGCTATTGGTTATCAAACACACGAAGTTTCCCATACATTTCCTCGGCTGCTTTCTGCATAAAGGGCAAAACTCGGCTCGACATTTTCAATATTTAATAGAAAAAATCCACAGCGAGTTGGTCGGTTAAAAGCAAAAGATACTTTCTCTTGGTGGATGGCTAATTCTTATTAAATATGTTCTTACATCCATTCCTATACATATTCTAGCTATCCAAGATCCCCCAAAAGGAGTTCTTTCACAAATTGAGAAGCTATTGCGCTAATTTGTTTTGGGGAGAATCGGAGTTTGGTTCTAAGCGGCATTGGAGGAGTTGGAAGAATCTTTGTTTTTTAGAACATGATAATGCGCTTCGCATACACAGCCTAGAAGACGTTGTCAAGACATTTTCACTGAAACTATGGTGAAATTATGTTAATTCCAAGTCAGTATGGTCCATCTTTGTACGACAAAGATATGATAAGGGACATATGGGCCCTGTCTCGCAAGTTTGGAGCCGCATAGAAATGGTGGTGGATATTTTTCTTGAATCCACTCAAACATTAATATACAATGGTGATTCTTCATTCTGGTTTTGTAATTTGATGGGATATGGGCCAATTTTGGAAGAAAGGGTCTCCAAGTTGGTGGATGATCCTCGCATTAAAGATATTTATTCAAATAAACATGGGTGGGATCAAAGATTTCTGCATGCACATGTTTCGGCTGAAGTAAAACAAAAAGGTTTTTCTTGGAAGCTGTATTTGATCGAGAAGGATGACAATAGAGCAGCAATTCAGAAATTTACGGCCTTGAGTTGCTCACCACCAAGGACGCTTATCAAAACATACTACAGCATCGGGATAGTACCTTATCTCGGAAGCAAATTTGTAGTGCAAGAATTCCCATAAGAATGTATGTTTTCATGTGGAAGCTACTTAAGGAGTTTCTTCCCTTTCTAGATGTTCTTGCAACGTTTGGCCATCATGGCTCTTCCAAATGTCCGGCTTGCGACAATCTAGATGAGATGGAGCATTGGTTTTCATCATGCCCATTGGCAGCATTGGTTGGGAGTTTTGATGTGTTAATCTCAACATATTTCCAGTAAATAATTCCCGTTTAATGTATTGGCCATATAATTGGTGGATTGCCGCTAAAACAAATAAGTGAGCTTTTAGGCTTGATTCTGATAAACTCGTAAATATAGTATATTTTATGTGTCGTTTACCTTGTTTTTAATGTTGGATAAGCAATAATTAAGTAATTATGAGCTAAAATATTTTATTTTGAGTATTTGGAGGGTTTGAGTGAAGAAGGAGTCGAAAAAGATCACAAAATTGGAGGGAATTGCAAAAGTTGAATTTACGTGCACGAGAAGGAAGGATTTTCACATAGTTTGGTAGATGAAGCATAACTTTCTTGTCAAAACTCCAATTAGAGTGATCAAGATATTTTGGAAAGCTAAGACGTAGAGCTACAACTTTCTTGTTTTGAATTTTTTCAAATTCGGCTTTCATCGTGGGATGAATCAAAGAGGAAATATGAAGCAGCTTCTGGAAATCGTGGTACCCAGGTGCCAACTCCTGAAGGTCAATGCCAGCATTCTACCCATCGCACCCAAGTGCTGCATTTGTGCAGCACCCAAGCGCCGATCAACGTATACGTCACACAAAGTTGGTTATTTTGCAAGAAAAGTCCTCCTGTGGGCTCGGTTACGTGGAAGAGCATGTACTTATCATCCTGGAGCCCCAAAACCCTAAAAACATCTATAAATACACCGAAATAAGGGGAGGAAATCATCATAACTTATAATCATCGGCCATTGTTAGTTTCTTAGGGTAGAACAATGATTTAGCCGTAGAGTAGCTTTTCTCAATTGTTCGAATTAGGATTTCATTCTCTTGTCAAGAAATTGAGACTTGATGAACATCAACATTTGTTTTTGCTGCAATTACTGAGTTTGATTTATTTAAATTTTTAATTGCTTATGTAGTTGAGTAGTTAGGGTTTTAGGTCATCATTTTTAATTTCTCTCATAGAGTAGATTAATTTAAATTCTCGATCTTAATTAAATTTTTGCATGTATAGTACAATGATTTATGACAGAGTACAATGGCGTAGCAGGATTCATGCAGCCGACCCTACTTAGTGGGATTAAGGCTTAGTTTGTTGTCATTGTTGTTGTAGTGTAGAATGATTTAGGGTTTTATTTAATTATATTCAATTGCTTGCCGTAGGATTTGAATTCTACATTCCTGTCTTTATTTTATTTTCTTGTGATTAAATTTAGTTTCAGTTTATTAGAAAACCCCTGATTTTTGCATTATTTCGTATAACTAGTAAATGGACTTGTGAACCTAGTAATTGTTCCAATACTCCTTGTGGGATCGATCCTTACTCATCTATATACAAACTCACCTCATATACTTGCGAGTGTGTGGGAGTTGATTAGGATAATTAACATTTTTACTACTTGTTCATTGTTTTCAAAAACTAAATCAATATTCTAGTGAACAAGTTTTTGGCAACGTTGACGTGACTATTTTTGTTTGCTAACAAAATTAGGTGTAGTAAGTCTTACTAGACTAGACTTTTTATTTTTTGTTATTTATTTACAATTATTTCTTGCTCTCTCAAGTTTGTTTGGATTTTATCTTTGAGATTTGATCTTTGGTTTTCTTTTCTTATAGTTTATGGTAGATATTCGTTCATCCAATTAGCCATTCATTCAATTGACTTGGAGATTGAACAGACTACAAGTAGAAACCGCAGATGACAAGACTCAAAGCAAGGCGACCATCTAATAGAGAATCCAAACCGCGACCGTGAATGAATAAGAAAAGGTAGTAGGAAACAATGGAAACATGGTTAATGCTAATGCTAACCCCTCGCCATCTTAGAGATTATGCCATACCTAATTTCGAAGGAGCGAGTTCTAGCATTGCTCGGCTTTCCGTGCAATCAAACAACTTTGAAATCAAGTTTGCACTAATAAAAATGCTCCAAACACATGTCATGTTTGAAGGAGGACCCAATGAAGATCCCGATGAGCACTTAATCAGATTTGAGGAGGTCATTAATACATTCTAGTACAATGGAGTCCACCCAGATTCTATCTGGAAGAGAACATTCCCTTTTTCTTTACATGATAGAGAAAGGTTGTGGTTACAGTCATATAGGCAAGGTACTTTCACAACCTAGGACCAACTAGTTCAAAAATTTCTAGCCAAACACTTTCCACCAGATAGGACGGCTAAGCTCCGAAATGAGATCTCATCATTCAGAAAAATCACTGGAGAAAACTTAAGTGAAGTATGGGACCACTTCTACTAGACAAGGAGCTGTTAAGGAAGTGTCCACACCATACTATACCTCTGATGCCTTACACACCTAATTACAAATTTATAAAACACTTAAATCCTACTACTAACTAGGTGGCATCCCGCAAGTAAATGGTTGTCAACTAGTAGCAAAAAGAACTAGGGATCGTACCAACACGGATTGGTCGATAATTACTAGTTATTTGGTTAGATTACAAGTTGAAGCGATGGATTAAGAGAAGAGACTTAACTAAAACTAGAACTAATGGAGCTAAAGAAGCAATTTAAAGTAAAGATTAATCACTAAGAAAGCAATTAAAAAGGAAGTATCTTTAGAAAGAAAATAAAGGGAACAATTAAAATGAAAAGCATATTAAGCAAGCAATTAGTTAACCTAAACTATTCATTATCCCTAAGCATGTAAAATTTTAGAAAGCCCATAATCTATTCTAAGAAAGCATGTAAAAAGAAAGTATATTTAAAAAGCAATTAACTAACCTAAACTACAAATTAATACTAAATTATAAGAGAAAGCACAATTAAGGAAAACCCATTAACTAATCTACAATTAAACGAAGAAAGCAAGTTAAGAAAACAATTAAACAAAAACCCATAAACTAATATATCATAATTAACCAATCTAAACTTTGAATTACCATTAAGGAAGCATGACTGAAGGAAACCCATTAACTAATCTAACAATTACACTAACAAATCACACAAAGAGAGCAAATATATGAAAGTAATTAGACTAATTAAACAAAGGAAATATGAAATTAAAGTTTAACCAAAAGAGTTTTAACATAAAAAAGGAACTTACCAAGAAAAAACTTCAATCTTTAGCAGGGAAATCGTGATTATAAGAAAGTGAAATCCTACTCTAATCTAATCTAAGAAAACCCTCCCCAAATGGGGTGAAAAAAAGAAGAAAATTACTTTCTAATCTAGCCCACTTCTACTAACTAAGTTCTTCCTCAAATGAGGTTTAAAAGGGGTAGTTATAGTGATAGGGTAGTGGGACAATTGTGGAGCACGTAAAATCAGCCCGGAACAAAACCATTTTTTGCTCTAGCTGCCTCCAAATCGCGATTTGGACTGAAACATCTGAAATCCAGCACTTCACAGTTTTGCTTCGAAAATCTTCATCCGACATCCGGTTAATGCGTTGTTTTTTTTCATGCTACCCTAACATTTAGGAGAACAATATTAACTATAATAAACACTTAAAATAACACCTAAATATATAAATAAAATTCTGACAAACTAGGCCAAAAAATGAAGGACAAACAAAGACGAACGAAAACTTAACTCCAAACGAAATTTAGTCTAAGACACGACACAAATCTATACAAAAGAACCTAATAAAGTATGATAATTAAGACCTAATAAGTCTAAAACACTTAATAAACACATATCACCACATTCTAACACATAAATGCAAAATAGACAAAAACATACACGAAAACACTAAAAATGCTCGAAACTAGTAGCCAAACGTTCAAGTTTAGGGTACATATAACTCTGGTTTCCTAGAGTTATCATGAACACTTCCAAACTTAAGCTTTTGCTCGTCCTGAGCAAAATAAAAGACAAGAAAAAGAACAACAAAAACGAACAATGCAAAACATATGACACAAGACACAACATATTAGACACCACCAAGATGACAACAACAAAAGGTGAATAATGGATGTACTTTGGATAATTAGGAGACCTCTCAAGGGGCCTCAAATACCATATGACAATTGAACAATTTTAACCAGCCATTCCAAGTTTTTCAACTTTACTAAAGGAAACAAGGTCAAATGCCAGCCAAACGTTTCAAATAACTAAGTATTAACCATTATCAAAAAGATTTTGAAAAACAAGTTCCATTCATCTAAAATATAGTTTTTGTCAATTCAAAAGGATTACGACATTTTTCAACCATCTTGACAAGGCTAGATGGAAATAGAACATCATTAGGAGTCTATGTCACGCCCCAAAAACGGGACCGTAACACGCCGCGCTAATGGTACACCGGACCAAAGCGCAAGGCACAAACGAACTAGAGCAACAAACTTAACCGCAATGTAATAGAACCATCAAGCCATTTCTTAACTATAAAACCAAATATTTCATTTTACACAAGAATACGAATTACAAAATTTCTTCTTAGTATAAAAGATGCTACAACAAAAATAAAGTTCATCAATACAAAACTTATCTAATACACTACCCCTCTCCAAACAAAAGAGAAGCTTGGAAGATTATCCGCAGAGTCCTACCAGTAATGTGGAGTCTGGAGAAAATCTAAAAGCTGCTAACGAGGTGGAGAGTCCAAAAACGAGCACCTAATCTGAAAAATTATAAATCACGTGGGGTGAGCATAAACTAGCTCAGTGGATATCATAAAAGCTCTTCAAATGGGGCCAAGCATTTCGATAAAAAGAAAACATAAAGATAATAACATTTGCGAAAACCATAGTCATGAAGCAGTTTCTAAAATGTCTCATGCCATTTAAACGTCAGGCATGTCCAAAACATAGCCAAAAGATCCATTCATTTCAAAACATTTATAGCTAAAATGTCTCATGCCATTTAAACGTCAATAAACCATAATCATAAGTAGTTTCTAAAATGTATCATGCCATTTAAACGTCAGGCATGTCCAAAACATAGTCAAAAAGATCCAATCATTTCAAAACATAGTATGCTAAAGCATAGCGAATAAATCCAAGTACAGTTTCAAATCCAGATTATAATAAAATAGCATGAGTATCTTTTAGGCTCAACAGTATGACCTACAGTACTAGCCAGATCTAGTAATCTACCACACTACTAGTCTGACTGGGAGGTCAAGTTATCCCATCACAAGACCCCGTATCAGAGAGTTCATAACATTCACAGAAGTCACCATGGCGTCCCATGGATGACTATAGAACCGGTGCACCCCAAATCAAACATTTCCAAACACATCCAAAATTATATACCTAGGTCACCTATGAGCCAAAACAGTCATAAAATGCTTTCATACCAAAAGAGTTTGCAAACATATCAATTGATTAACATAAAATAGCTTGGTCCCGATTTCATATGTAATAATTCCAAAACTTGGTAAAAGTGCAGTTCCAAACATCATACACATTTTAAAATCCATCCAAACATATTTCGAAAGTCGTTAAACAAAATACAAGTGGAAGAGAATCTATGTTACCCACCTATCAAAGCAAAAACTGCACAATGATCTAGAACGCGATCGCCGGCGGTAGGTGGCGTGGTACCTAAAACAGATATAAGAGGACTCTTAGAAGAGATGTAGAAGTTAAAGAATGACTAGGGCTAGGTGTTATTTTACTGTCTCGATAGAAAACGACACCAAAAGCTCTTTGGTCAAAAATGACCTTTTCACAATTTCTGACCAACTTCGACAAGCTAAAATCCCAGTCAAAACACGTAGTTAATCCCTCAAATTCGTATTACAGCTAGATTAGGAGATAATAAGCTCAGTTTTCAGAAAAAACCGAAAAACTTCGCCTCCCTAGGCTATAAGTAGGTTATCCTCCCCGCCAAGAGAGCTCATAGCCAAGGTCGAGAGACTATATTAATAGCATCCCACTACCAAGGAAAACACCTAAAACCATCAAAAGATCATTAAAGACCCTTCAAACATAACCAATTATCCAAATTATCCTAGTTGCGCCAAACTTCCGCTTACTTACAAAATGAAGGGAAATCAATTCCACTTGGTTTCAAGTCTAAATTCCTATCCAAACTAACCTTAAAACACTCTTAAAACATCATTACAAGCATAGACATAAGCATTCATAGCATAACATTCTAGGCTCATATGGAAGACAAAACCCTAACTCATAATCTTAAAATTTGTAATCTAACCATGGAAAGTTGTTAAAAATCAACCCCAATCACTTCCCAACTGCTCCAAAACACTAAAAACAACCCATAACATACATAAATCACAACTTATAAGGCTGCAAAGAGGGTTTTCTCAGCCATAAATAATCCTACAAAACTTGAAATTAAAGCTTAAATCATAAAGCCCATAAGCCATAAATGCTAAAATACATAAAATCTTACCTTCCAAGTGATTCCTACTTGAAAACCAAGAAAATGTATTGGGGAAAATGGAGGAGTCATCGGCTACTGCTGGAAGAAAATGAGGAAGAAAAAAACAAGAAGAAGACTTAAAAATTTATTCCAAGGTTGTCTCTTAGTACCACATTCCAAATGTGTCCAAGTTGACTATTGTGACCCAAAAACTTGTTCTTATACTGATTTAATTGGTTTATAAGAGTCAGTCATATTATCTTTTAGCATACCAACCTGTTGAGGATGAACTGTCTACATTTTGTCACATCTTTTTATATTTTACCCGCCGGTACCGAAATCGCGTAAATCGAAAAATTTGCCGAATTGAAGAACGAATAAGTTGAAGTGTACTTTATGACTAAAAATAATATGAAAAACATTTTAAACCAATTAAAATTAAAGAACAAGGATTTTAAAATACTGGGTTTCACAGTCTACCTCATATATATGCACATGTCACACAATTGGAAATATTTCTCTATCAAGGAGTGAGTAGCATGATATTAATGATTAGTATTACGAACATTTCATCCTCAACTTGTTGGTATGCTAAAACGTAATTCCTAATGGCTTAATTTAGAGAAACAACATGGGTGCATGTCAGAATCCCGTACTCACCTTATTCCTAAAAGCAAAGTTTTTTACTTCTTTTTTTTTGTTTTGTTTTTTTTAAGCGACCCTAAACCAAGGAAGAGGAGTAAAATGTACCCAAGTTCATATTCAAACCTATCACTCACAAGTTAGTAGAAAACTCCCTCTGCAAACACACAAAATGACCTAAATTACTTTTATTCATTTTGAACCAAATATTTTTTTCAAAAGATGAATTGACCAACAAAGCAATACTATTGATTTGGTCAAAAACAATGTTTCAAATGAACTACTATAAAAATGTGAATGCCTTACTTTTTGAACATAGTAATACATGGCTTTTGAATTTTTTTTTGTTGCAAAAGAACCAAACACACCAAAATTCGTGGAATGCCAAGTTTAAATAACTCGATCATATAATATTGCAAGTTATTTGTCATCATCGAGTACCGTAATCAATCAATTTTTCATCCAAAATGCACCACACAAATATTTACATTCACAAAAGGAAACCATTCGAACACAAGTAAATAATACCCCTAAACTTGTCATTTTATTCAAGTGGTGAGTACAACTCATCCTATCACTCACCCAAAATAGAACAAAGGCATAATAATACTACTAAAAAACATAAAAACAAAAGACTAGGAAATGATTTTGAATTACACTTGGACAATCAAAAAGTTAAAATAGAAGATGAACGATATATTAACCAAGTGAATATGAATGCTATCAAGTAAGCTCAAATTGAACATAACAACAAAAGTAAATGTGTCATCTTCTACCCTTTAATTATGGACTTCACTAACATTGAGCACAACATTTATCAAGGCTAAGCAATGAGCAAATGTCAAGTAAATCATATAAATGCAATTTTCAATTAAACATGAGTCCTAAAAAAAGATTTTTCTTCAACAACCAATCACGATCTTACTAAGGAAGGTCCTTGGGGCTTCATGTGATTCATACAATTTAAAGAAAAAGAAAAGCACATATAAGGGTAACAAGGTTTAACACAATGAAAAGGTTATCTAAATGCCCAACTCATCCCCCCAAACTTAGTTTCACACATAATCGGCTTCAAAAAGACATTCAATCACAAAGACAACTCTTAATCCAAATCAAGCATTCATATAATTTTTGCAACATAAACCCAACTATTTAGCACATGAAGTGTATCAACAACTAGAATATCCATAATCAAAAGATAAAACCAAGTCCAAGTTCAACCAATAAATCATGTACATCATTCACATATCACAACAAGTATATATTGTCATCACTGCCATTCTCATTAACAACCATATTTGTCCAAGAGATTCCGATAAATCATTTGCCATTAACACAATAAAACTAAATTTAGCACAAGACTACAAGCCTTTATTACCACCGAGGTATTTAAACTAAAGCAAGTAAAGTAAAGATAGCATAATAAAGAAAAAAGAAAGAACTACTCCCTCAATACCAAGGAGGCTTCCTAAGGATATTGTGATCTTTGGTTAACTTGCACCAATGCTTATGTCCTCTGAAGTTCCCAAGGAATTGAACTTTGGTATATGTAGTCCGCACCTCCCTGGCCCCTTCTAGAATGTACCATTTTTCTTTCACTCTTCCTAGAACCGGCTCTTTCTCCACGAATGCCCCAAATAGAACCTCTTTTGTTGTAATCAGGACAAATGCACACTCATGCAAAGGGAAAGGTGGTGATTCCTCTACATAAGCGTTGAGTGTCTCGGTTGTTGTAACTTCAACTTATGAGGGTCTTGAGAACCGGTTTCTTTCAAGACAGTAGGATTTTCAATTTGTTTTTCTTGGACCGGTTCTTCACCCATTGGTAGGGGGATTGGAGTTTGATGTTCTTTACCATTTACCATTCTTTGAACTTGGGCAAGGTGGTCTTGTAATCTAGCTTGTTCTTCTTGAAGTATAGCCATCACTTTTTTTTCTTCTCGAAGTTGGGCTAGTTCTTCTCGAAGTTTTTGAACATCCATCCACATGTCCTTTCTTCTTGCCTCTTCACTTTCTTGAGTTGTTTGGTAGAAGAAATATGACTCCATTTGATCATATGAAGGCTCTTGTGGTGGAGGGAAAGAGTAGAAATTTTCTTGATAGCTCTCATACGGATATGCATGGCTAGATCATCCCATTTGATAATTTTGGTGGCTCTCATAAGCGTATTGATGGATAGATCATCCCACTTGATAATTTAAGGGGTAAGGAGAGTAACCATAACAAGAATCATGCTCATTAAGCATACCTCCATTACCATAAAAATGGTAATCTCCTTGGTATGAATCATTCCAATTGGGTTCTTGCATATTCTTGAACAATCAACAACACAAATAAAAACAAGAAAATGATCTAAACCAACGCAAACAAGAAAATTAGGAAAGCTTAGACTACTAGGTAGTCTAAACCATTCAGCATAAAGAAAATATTTTTCGATTGTTGAAAATAACACAACTACAAAATAAAATTCTTTTCTGATTTTTCGAATGGGTGAAACAACTATACAAGAAAACAAAAGGCTTCAATCTAATCTTCCAACCAAATTAAATCAATATTACTGGAAACCAATACCCGGGAACAGTGCCAAAAACTTGTCAAGCCCTACACACCTAGTTACAAATTTATAAAATACCTAAATCCTACTACTAACTAGGTGGCATCCCGCAAGTATACGGTTGTCAACTAGTAGTAAAAAGAAGTAGGGTTCGTACCCACAAGGATTGGTCGATAATTACCGGTTATTTGGTTAGATTAAAAGTTGAAGCGATCGATTTAGAGCAGAGATTTAACTCCATAAAATTAGAACTAATGGAACTAAAGAAGCAATTTAAAGTAAAGATTAATCACTAAGAAAGCATTTAAAAAGGAAGTATCTTTAGAAAGTAAATAAATAGAACAATTAAAATGAAAAGCATATTAAGCAAGCAATTAGTTAATCTAAATTATTCATTATCCCCAAGAAAGTGCAATTAGAGAAAACCCATAATCTATAATAAGAAAGCATGTAAAAAGAAAGCACTTTTAAAATCAATTAACTAACCTAAACTACAAATTAACACTAAGAAAGCACAATTAAGGAAACCCATTAACTAATCTAACAATTAAACTAACGAAGCAAGTAAAGGAAGCCATTAAATGATAAACCATCTATATTGTAAATCTAAACTCGTAATTAAACTAATATAGGAAACCCATTAACTAATCTATCAGTTACACTAAGAAATCACGCAAAGAGAACAAATATATGAAAGTAATTAGACTAATTAAACTAAGAAAATATGAAATTAGAGTTTAACATAAAAGAGTTTTAACATAAACAAGGAACTTACCACTAAAAAACTTCAATATTTAACTAGGAAATTTTAATTACAAGATAGAGAAATCCTACTCTAATCTAATCTAAAAAACTCTCGCCAAATGGAGAGAAAAAAGGAAGAAAATTACTCTATAATCTAACCCAATTCTACAAGCTAAGTTCTCCCGAAATGAGGTTTAAAAAGGGTATATATAGTGCTAGGGTAATGGGATAATTGTGCAGCAAAATCAGCCCCGAACAAAGCCATTTTTTGCTCCAGCTGCTACCAAATCGTGATTTGGAAAATCTAGATTGCGATTTGGACTGAAACTTCTGAAATGCAGAACTTCACAGTTTTGCTTTGAAAATCTTCATCCGACGTCAGATTAATGCGCGGTTTTTTTTCATGCGACCCTAACACATAGGAGAAAATTATTAGATATAATAAACACTTAAAATAACACCTAAATATATAAATAAAATTCTCACAAAATAGGCCAAAAAATGAAGGACAATCTGTGACAAAGACGAACGAAAACTTAACTCCCAACGAAATTAAGTCAAAGGCACAAAAAAAGTCTATTCACAAGAACCTAATAAAGTATGCTAATTAAGACCTAAATATGTAATAAAACACTTAATAAACACATATTACCACATGCTAACACATAAATGCAAAATAGACAAAAACACATACGAAAACGCTAAAAATGCTCGAAACTAGCAGCCAAACCTTCAAGTTTAGGGTACATATAACTCTAGTTTATAACCTCTATGGCTGCAAGTCCAAACCTTCTATAATGGACTACTTTCGAAGACAAGATTGGTAGTTGATGCTAGTGCGGGAAGGTTTTTTCCTTACAAGACTCTAGAAGAAGCGCAAGAATTGCTAGAGAGAATGGCATCTACTCATTACTATCATGGAGTAATGACTCTTGAAGTTGGGCAACAACAACAAGGATTGAATCAATCTAACGTCCAACAAGAGGTATGCCTACCTATGATACTTTCTTATCTTAGACCAGTCTTGTAGAACATGATGATGAGTGCCATTATAGACTTGACCAAGGCCGTAGAGAATATGGGATGAAACTCAGTGAACTCCATTGGTTTGTATCTCAAGGGATCTAGAGTTGGAGAAATCACCAAAATGACTTTTGTGAAACATCAGTAATACAAGGTGAATAGATTCAATTTATTTCTAATTACAATTCCACCTAAAGAAATTAGCCCACAAATTATGGAAACACATATAACCCGTCTTGGCAAACCATCCAAATTTTTTCTGGTCAAACCAGGCAAATGTCCAAAATCTGTTATTTCGGTCAAATGCACCTCAACAAAATTTGTCCAATCAACCATCGTCATCTAGAACATATCAATCAACACATCAAAGGAATCCCAAAAATTTTCCACCCTATCAAAATAACTCATACCAGCCTCTACCACCTTAGACTGCCATTTCAAAATCTAAATTATCCCACACATGTGAATCATGATACATCCAATAAAGATAATTTGAGAAGGGATTTTGACTACAGAGGTTGCGAAGGGAGTATGAGAATTTATGAGCTACTACAAGAAACCTTGAAATACAATTGCGGCAGATAGCTTGCCAAAACAATGAGTGACCAGCAAAAACATTATCGAGTGATACAATTTGTAACCCACGGGATAATAACCTAGGGAGAGAACATGTTTAATCAGTCATGTTGAGGAGTGGAAAAACACTGGAGCCAAAGAAAGTGGAGGATAGTGAGTTGAGCAAGATGGAGAATGATGCAAAGGGAAAAGAAGACATATCAAAGATCAAGGAAAATAATGAGCAACCATCAAAAGCTCTTGACCAACAAGGTAAGCCCGAGGATCATTCGATACGTACATGTAAGCAGGTAAGTATTCCTTTTCCGCAAAGACAAACAGAAGATGAAAAGATGAAAAAGTTCAGGAAATTTTTGAAATTTTTTAAGAAAATTGAGATTAACCTTCTTTTTATTGATGCAATAGAAAATATGACTAGTTTGCTAAGTTCATGAAGTAGATAATCTTATATAGCAAGAGGAGATCGATGGGGGTCAAAATTTTATGCTTGAACGAAGGGTGTAGTACCATCACTTAGAAGAATCTTTCCCTTAAGCTCAAGGACCCTGGCTCATTCTCGATTCCATGTGAAATTGGAGGGTTGACATTCTATCGAGGTTTATGTGACTTGGGAGCTTCGATCAACTTCATGCCTCATTCCACCTTTAAGAGATTGAATGGAAGAGGATTGAAGCAGACAAACATTACCCTCCAATTAGTCGATATAAGTATGAAGCAACCGGTAGGAGTAGTGGAAGATCTTATTGTCAAACTTGGTAAGGTATTTCTACCGGCAGATTTCATTATGGTCGATATAGAAGAAGACATGGTGATCCTACTCATATTAAGAAGACCTTTCTTGGCCACCAGGCGAGCCATCATTGATGTACAAGCTAGAAACCTAAAATTTGGAGTCAATGATGATATTGCTTCTTTTAATATTTTTTATTCTTTTAAATTTCTGACTGACTATCACGATGATGTTATAATATAGACATTATTGATGATTTCGTTTACGATTTTTGTAGGAAATCCATGAAAAAGGAGACTAAAGACATGAATAACATCCTTAAGAGGAAATGGAAGCTAGCAACAAAGAGAACACAATGGATGACGATATGGAATGGGCAATTGAGGAGAGCAAGCTGAGGACTAAAAGTAATGAGGGATTCTGATCAACGAACCCACCAAGGTTGAGCTCAAGCCATTGCTTTCTCATCTTAAATATGTTTTTCTAGGAGAGAATGATACGTATCCAGTGATTGTCAATGCTTTTCTTTCTGATATTGAATTGGGTTAATTAATGTTTATGTTAAAAATACATCGTGGAGCCATTGTATGGAGCATTGAGTATATAAAAGGCTTAACATCTACTATTTTCATGCAATAAATACTCGTTAAGGACACCTATAAGCCTATTAGACATCCTTAAAGGTGGTTGAATCCAACTTCAAAAGAGGTAGTCAAGAAAGATGTTTTACAGTCTAAATTGCTAAATGTTGGGATCATATATCCCATCAGTGATTGTGAGTGGGTTAGCCTATCGCAAGTTGTGCCGAAGAAAGGGGGGATGACTGTGGTCGTAAATGAAAAAAATGAATTAATTCCCTTTAGATTAGTGATGGGGTGACGAATGTGTTGGTCCCAAAGCAACCTAAGAGGGGGGTGAATTAGGATTCTTAAAAATTACTTTAAGAGATATTGATATTTTCAAGATGAAATCAGTTATAACAAAATCAGTTATAATAATATCAATAGAACAGTAAATTAAAGAGAGATTAAATTGAACAAAAAGCTGTACTTATACACTATTTACAATGTTTAAGTATCAAATTTGAATCTTATACACATCTGGTGAGCCAACAATCTTTACAAGATGTGGGAAGTTCTTGCTCACACTAAAACTCTTTTAGTTGAGCCAAGAATCTTACTTACAACCACACTTTTATACAAGATTATCACTCCACTCAATGTTGAATTACACTCACAATTTCACTAACTAATACAACAAGGCTCTAAAGTCAATTTGCACTTCAAATTACTTTCTTCTAGACTTGTATTCAATGTATTAGATGATTTTTTCAGATACTTAAAGCACCTATTTATAATAGCAATAAATAGAGCTTTCAACTACTTCCTAACGGCTAAGTAATAAATGCACAAAAAATAGCCGTTGGGGGTTCGGACGTCCGAGGAGGATTGTATGCGTCCGAGGAAGTGTCCGATCTACTTTCAGTTTGTTGAGATGTGTATAAGAGACAGATCCTGTTTTGCACTCTAGAACTAAACACATTGATGTTAAGCATCTGAGCGTCCGAAGAAAAGGCAGAGAATTCCATTATTTTCTGCCAGTTTGTTCGGACGATGCAATGCGTCCGAGGTGTTTTTGACCCGATTCGGACCTCTGTCTCTTATACAGATCCAGATGTGCATAAAGACAGTTTTACACGTTAAGTGTTTATCTATTCATCGAAAATAAGCTTTGGAACGCATGTCGCTGTATGTCTCACACATCTAGATCAAAGCATAGCCATATGACATTAATCAAAAGAAAGGACTCCCCCTCAGATTATGCAGGTAATTTGATAGAATTTGAAATAATTCATAAAAAAATTCAATATTGCAAAAGTCAAATACATAACCAAGCTACAGAGTAGCTGAAAGCAACTACAAAGGTAAATGAACTAATTAGAGTCATGGCGTTTTTTGGAGCGCTTTTCGGTTTTTCGGCGCTTGGATGGAATGTCTTCTGCAGTGCCTTCACTGTCATCCTCTCCTCCGGTGCGACGTTGCATTATGAAATCAAATGTAGCATCAATATCTTCATCCTCATCGTCATCGTCATCATTATCATTATCTTAGTCATTTGCAGCTCCTTGAGCAGCTTCTGCACTGTCTTCGCGTGTAGGTTCATCTTCAGTTTCATCACTGTCAGAGGATGACTCAAGTGGGTGCTGGGACTGAAGTTCAGCGAACTGGACTTGAGCCGAAGCAGACATACCAAGACTGAGTGCCTCTTGGAGAATGATTTGACGAGTTTCAAGTCGTTTGAGCTTGCGATTCGTACGACGTTGAAAGGAACCGACTTGAGTGCTCAAAGATGTGAGAAGTTCACAAATATGTGAAAGAGATGGTTCAGAGGAAGATGGTGCAGATGTAGATGGTGCAGATGTGATTGGAGGTGGTTGAGGGGTAGAAGGATAAGGGATAGCAAAATCAGACGTGGAGGCATGGGATTGTGATTTGGCAATATCAAAGGCTGCTTTAGTAAGCCATTGATCATTAAAAAACCGGAGACCTTTTCTTTCAATGTATGATTTATTAAAATATGGAGGAAACTGTTTATTTCCTGTAAAGGGAACGTTGAGGACTGTCAAAAATTTTTGTGAGAAATTTCCCAAAAGGAATATTTCTTCGAGTATCGGTTAGAAAAAGTTCCCATAGGGAACAAAAAAGATACCCAAAGTCTAGAGAAATACCCTTGAACGTTCAGAAAAATAAGTACAGTGTCATTTATCCACATCTAGATGTGTATTGGCAACAAAAGATTTGTTACAAGGGTATACATAATGTTAAGTTCAGGGCTGAGCAGAGTAGTCTTGGCTTCTAAAGCCTGTTTAAAATGGACATTGAAAATGGCTCGAACTTCGTCGATATCAAACTGAGTATCCTCAGCGGGCCATTTATCCAAGGAAAAGAAGTAGGAAAAATCAGAGGGGTCGGAGATTTCACATTCAAAAATGGTGTTAATTATATTAGATGAAATCTCAATATCAGTGTTATTAACATGAGAAATTAGGGTGCGAATAGTAGGACCTTTCCGAAGATTGGCCGTGAATTGAAGCACCATATCGTGACAAACAGGTAAATCGAGGTAATGGACTAAATGACCCCAATTTTGTTTTTCAAAATAGGATTTTATAATAGGAAGATTATACTCATCGAAAAGACTACTCGAAGCAGGACGTTGAACTATAATGGATTTACTAAGAAGAGAAGTGTACCGCTCCGATGCCTTGGCATCGATGAATTTGGACAGAGTCGGAGTGGTGGAAACTTGAGGAGTTGCGGATGATTCTCCTCGAACAGGAGCTTTTCCTTTGGTTTTTCTACCGCGAATCGCCGAAGAGGAACCGCCACGTGATTTCACCATTGTTTATGGAAGAAAAGAAAGTTAAAAAAAATTTGAAGATTTGTGAGATTTTGGGGAATTTGGATGGTGAAAGGGAGAAATAAGATGTGATTTTGGGGCTAAGGATTATGGGTAGGATGATTCTTTAATCAATTTTGGAAGTGAGAGTGTGAATTTTGATTTGGTAGGGAAGGGGAAAAAAATTCGCCAGAGGGTTTTCGGTGGGGGAGGTAAGTCCGAAAGGGGGAATTTCTTCGACTCTAGTCCGGATTTTCTGAGTCGGGGGTACCGTTCGGACGGCCGAACGTTTGGCCTGCGTCCGACAGAGCGTCCGAAAGCTGAAGAACGGACGGCCGAAAATGAGCTAGTGCGTCCGAAGTTTCTTTCGGACGAGCTAGTGCGTCCGGAAAATTTCCAGAGAGTTTAAGGAAAAATAGAATATTGTTCGGACGAATATGAGCGTCCGAGAAAGAACACATGCTTTCGGACGAATATTGTTGATTATGAATTTATGCACAATTTATCTGTAAAATCCCCAAGCATTTTCTGAGTGATTCAAAACGATCTAGAGCTAAGGGTTTTGTAAAAATATCAGCCAATTGGTCTGAAGTAGGCACATAATCAACACGAATTTCCTTTTTACAAACGAGATCTCTAATGAAATGATGCTTAACATCAATGTGTTTAGTTCTAGAGTGCAAAACAGGATTTTTTGTGAGATTAATTGCACTAGTGTTGTCACATAATATTGGAACACAATCAATCTAAGAAATGACACCAAAATCTTTTAAAGTATGTTTCATCCAAAGAAGTTGATGACAACATGTTTGTAAAAAGGAAATTCGGCTTCAGCCGTAGAAAGAGAAATGGAATTTTGTTTTTTGCTAAACCAAGACACAAGACAATTTCCCAGAAAATAACACATTCCACTGGTACTTTTTCTATCAATTTTACATCCAGCAAAGTCAGCATCAGAATAGCTAATTAGATCAAATGTAGAGGACTTTGGATACCACAGACCAAAATCCGTTGTTCCTTTTAGATATCTAAAAATTCTTTTAACTGCAATCAAATGTGATTCTTTAGGACAAGATTGAAATCTAGCACATAGACAAACAGCAAACATGATATCCTGTCTACTCGCTTGCTTTCAGCTACTCTGTAGCTGTCTCTTATACCAATCTATAAAGTGTTTTTCATCAACACTATTACCTTCTTCGTCTTTATCAAGTTTGGTTGAAGTACACATTTGATGTACCAACTTGTTTGCAATCTTCCATGCCAAAAATATCGTTTGAGCAGCTCTTTTGTGTACTTGATTTGTGTAATAAATGTTCCTTCCTTGGTTTGATGAATTTGTAGTCCGAGGAAAAATTGCAACTTTCCCATCATGCTCATCTCAAACTCTTCTTGCATTAGTTGTGAAAACTCCTTGCACAAACTCTCATTAGTTGCTCCAAAAATAATATCATCAACATAAATTTGAACAATTAACAATCCTTTTAAATCTATTTTTGTAAATCCTACATGTCAACGTACCTCTTTTGAAACCATTTTCTAACAAGAATCCACTTAATCTTTCATACCAAGCTCTTGGAGCTTGTTTCAAACCATATAAAGCTTTGGAAAGTTTGAAAACATAATTTGGAAGATTCTTATTTTCAAATCCCGGAGGTTGTTCGACAAAAACTTCTTGGTCAATAAAACCATTTAAAAAAGCACTTTTGACATCCATTTGAAATAATTTTAAATTATTGAAACATGCAAATGCAAGAAACATGCGGATGGATCTCTCTAATCTAGCCACGGGTGCAAAGGTTTCATCAAAGTCAATGCCTTCTTCTTGAGCGTAACCTTTTGCAACAAGTCTAGCTTTGTTTCTTATGATCTCACCTTTGTCATTTAATTTGTTTCTAAACACCCATTTAGTACCAATAACGGGATGAGAAGAAGGTCTTTCAACTAAGGTCCATACATTATTTTTCTCAAATTGACTAAGTTCATCTTTCATAGCAATAACCCATGATTCATCACTCAAGGCAACATCTATATGTTTGGGTTCAATGTGAGAAAGTAATGCACAATTATTATTCAAAGGTTTATGAGAGCGAGTAGTTACCCCCTCGGATAGATCACCTATAATTAAATCTTGAGGATGATTAGAGACGAATCTCCAAGCTTTCGGAAGATCGTTTTGAGCATCCTCATTCTTTTCATCATCAACTTGATGGTTGTAGATATCAACGCTTGATGTAACCTCTTGATGATCTTTATGAATATCGAGCTTTTCGAGCTGTAGTCCTTTAGAATACCTGTGTCTTCATCTTCACACAAATTCTTTGAGATAACACCATTAGATTCATCAAATGTAACATGCACAACTTCTTCAATTAAAAGCGATCTTCTATTGTAAATTCGGTATGCTTTCTTGTCATTAGAATATCCTAAATGCTTTGAGTGCGGTCAACTGGGCATTTTTCAAATGAAGTCCAAGACAAGCTTTATATTCTTAAAGCATTTGCAACCAAAAACTTTGAAATAGCTCACAATGGGTTTTTTACAAAAAATGAGTTCATAAGGAGTTTTATTTAAAGAAGATCTTAATAAAACTCGATTCATGACATAACAAGCCGTGTTAACCGCTTCGGCCCAAAAGTATTGTGGTAGGTCACACTCACTAATCATAGTTCTAGCCGTTTCTTGAAGAGTCCTATTTTTCCTTTCAACAACACCATTTTGTTGAGGAACTCTAACAACCGAAAAGATACACATCAGATGTGTATAAGAGACAGAAAACCCCAAATTTAAATTCGCCACCATTGTCACTTCTTAAACGAACAATTTTTGTATCCAATAAATTTTGAATTTTGGAAAACAATTTTACAAATTTTTCAAATGCTTCGTTTTTGTGAACAAGAAATAATACCCAAGTAAACCTCGAATAGTCATCTACGATAACAAATGCATATTTGCAACCACCTAGACTAGCATATTGAGTGGGTCCAAATAAGTCTAAATGCAACAATTCTAAAGGTTTATGAGTAGACACAAAATTCTTAGGTTTAAAAGAAATTTTGACTTGTTTACCAAATTGACAAGCATCACAAATTTTATTTTTCAGAAATTTCAGTTTTGGCAAGCCTCTTACCAAATCTTTCTTGGCTAATTTTTCAATCAAATCCATATTAAAATGACAAAGTCTTCTTTGCCAAAGCCAAGGATCATCTATAGAAGCGGTAAGACATTTTACATTGCTATTGCTAATTTTATCAAGATAAATCACATAAACGTCATTGTGCCTAAGTGCCTTTGAACAAAACAACATGATTTTTGTCAAGTATAAGACATTCATGCTTGGTAAAGAAAACATATAAATTTTTGTCACAAAGTTGACTAACACTTAATAAATTATAGTTCAAATTATCAACAAGAAGTACATTCTTAATCAAGGTTTCACCATTTTTACCTACATCACCAATGCCGATTGATTTTGCTTTGTTGTTATCACCAAAGGTGACTTTTCCACTGTTTTTGGATGTAAGGTTTGTGAAGAGAGAGGCATCACCCGTCATGTGCCTTGAACATCCACTATCTATGAACCACTTAGCATTGTTGGCGATATTAAGTACCTACACAATAAATCAATTGATAACTTTTGGTACCCATGTCTTTTTGGGTCCATGAGTGTTAGTGAGATTGCTTACTATCCATGCAACTTTCATTCCAAGTTTTTCATTTTTCTTGACATAACACATATTCTTAGTATGTCCATGTTGTTGGCAATATCTACAAACAATGCTTTGTGTTTATGTTTCCATATAAAGAAGATTTTGGTTTTACAATACATAAGTCATCTCTTCTATATATGACAAAATTTTTGTTGATTGCTACATTTCTATTTCTTTTCATATCAACAACATTTTCTTTCTTTCTAGCTAAGAGAGTATTTAAATCATCCATTCTTTTCTTCAAGGAGGCTTGTTCTTCCTTGACCTTTGATCTCTCATGCATTCTTTTCTTCAAATCACAATTTTCTTGTGATAGCCTATTGTTTTCATTCACAAGTTTAGAGTTAGCATTCAATAAAGCATTTGACTTTTTTACTAACTCCTTATTTCTAGCAAATGATTCTTTTAAGCTATCATGCAATTTCAAAATGAAAGCTTCAAGATCATCTTCATCATTTTCATCATTGGAGTCATAGTTAGAATTTACCTCATTGTCTCCAATAGCCATAAAGGCCATTTGTGCCGACTCCATTTCTTCTTCAACTTCTCCTTCGGAGTTGCAATCGTCCCAAGTGATTTGAAAGTTGTTGAATCTTGGTTTTCTTCCTTCCTTCTTTTTCTTGGAGGGACATTCATTTGCAAAATGCCCGAGTTGACCGCACTCAAAGCATTTATCATTTTGCTTCCTTAGCTCAAGTCTTGACTTCCCTTTGAAATTATTTGTGTTTGCAGCTCCTCCTCTTCTCATCCTTCGTTTGTTGATGTAATGTTTGAGAAATCCTTTGGTGATGAGTGCAAGATCTCCTTCATCAAGATCTTCATCTTCTAGATTGATGGAGCTGTTTTCATCTTCCTCTTGAGAGGTCTTTAGAGCAATGCCCCTTTTGAGGATGCTCAAAAGTGATCATCCACAACCTTGGCCTTTAGCTTAAGTTCATAAGATGTAAGAGAATTGATTAGTGATTCAATAGGCATTAAATTTAAATTCTTAGCTTCCTCTATGGCAATTGTTTTGGCATCCCATTCTTTGGATAGAGCATTCAAGATTTTTCTATTTTTCTCACCCAAAGAGTACTCCTTACTCACTATAGGCTTCAAGATCTTTTATAATGTCATTGAACCTGCAATACATTTTGTCTATGTTCTCATGTGGTTCCATCTTGAAGGATAAATACTTGGTAACAAGTAGAGATTTATTTGCTCACGAACATCATCGCTCCCTTCAATGAATTTCCTTCAGCTTATCCCTAATTTCCTTAGCAGAATTGCACACATCTGCAAAGTTGATTCATTTGCATCCAAGGCATTGTATACACACATTCATGGCTTTTGCGTTTAACGTCAAATTTGCCTTGTCTTGTGGAGTGAGCTCAATCCTCGTCTTTTCTCTTCTTCTGTTTGTGTGATCATCAATGATATAAGCTTCAAATGGACCTTTATTGACAACATACCACAATTCAATGTCAATAGATTGCAGAAATATTTTCATTCTATCTCTCCAACTAATAAAATTTGTCCCATTAAACATGGGAGGCCTAGTACATTGATTGGCATTGAAAAATAGAATTGTTGGTTGCCATAGTTCTTTTCTGCTACAAAAGCAGTTTCTGTCAATAAAACAGACCAAGCTCTGATACCAATTGTTGGTCCCAAAGCAATCTAAGAGGGTGGGTGAATTAGGATTCTTAAAAATTACTTTAAGAGATATTGATATTTTCAAGATGAAATCAGTTATAACAAAATCAGTTATAATAATTTAAACGCAAAAGCCATGAATGTGCTATACAAATCGTGTATAATAGACTCTTAAGAGCTAGCAAGCTTGAAGTATCAAATTTGAATGCTTCACACACTTGGTGAGCCAACAATCTTTACAAAGTTGGGAAGTTCTTGCTCACACTAAAACTCTTTTAGTTGAGCCAAGAATCTTACTTACAACCACACTTTTATACAAGATTATCACTCCACTCAATGTTGAATTACACTCACAATTTCACACTAATACAACAAGGCTCTAAAGTCAATTTGCACTTCAAATTACTTTCTTCTAGACTTGTATTCAATGTATTAGATGATTTTTTCAGATACTTAAAGCACCCTATTTATAATAGCAATAAATAGAGCTTTCAACTACTTCCTAACGGCTAAGTAATAAATGCACAAAAAATAGCCGTTGGGGGTTCGGACGTCCGAGGAGGATTGTATGCGTCCGAGGAAGCGTCTGATCTACTTTCAGTTTGTTGAGATGCTTCGTTCGGACGTCCGTGCCTGCGTCCGGTCCTTCGTCCGACATAGGTTTCGGACGGTCCTGAGCGTCCGAAGAAAAGGCAGAGAATTCCATTCTTTTCTGCCAGTTTGTTCGGACGATGCAATGCGTCCGAGGTGTTTTTGACCCAGTTCGGACGGTCCTGTGCGTCCGAAAGATCTGTTCCTGCAAAAGCTTGTTTTACACAGTTAAGTGTTTATGTCATCATCAAAATAAGGTTTGGAAAATATCAGAATGTGTATTGACTATGGAAAACTTAATGAAGCCACTAGGAAAGACCATTTTCCTTTACCCTTCATTGATCAAATGTTTGAAAGATTATCTAGACATGCATTTCATTACTTTCTCGATGGTTATTCAGGGTATTTTCAAATTGCCATAGCCCCTGAAGATTAAGAGAAAACCACTTTTACTTGTCCTATTGCACATTTCCATATAGGCGCATGCCTTTTGGCTTATGTAATGCTCCTAGTACTTTTCAGAGATGTATTTTTGCTATCTTTCATGATATGATTGAGAAGTTTATTGAAGTTTTTATGGATGATTTTAGTGTGTTCGGTGACTCTTTGGATTCATGTTTAAATAATCTTGCACATTTCAAACTTGGTACTTAACTAGGAAAAGTGTCATTTTATGGTTCGAGAGGGAATGGTTTTAGACCATTGTATTTCATCTAAGGGCATAGAGGTAGATAAAAGCAAGGTAGAAATCATTGAAAGATTACCACTTCCCATGAATGTGAAGGGAGTGAGGAGTTTTCTGGTCACGCCAGTTTTTATTGGCATTTCATAAAGAATTTTTCTTTGAATTCTCGACCTTTATGTGCTTTATTATAAAAAGATGTGCCGGTTTTGTTGTTGATGATAAATGTTTGTCCACATTTAATAAGTTAAAAGAAGTTTTGATTACCGCACATGTGATAGTAGCGCCAAATTGGAATTTACCTTTTGAATTGATGTGTGATGCATACGACTATGTCGTGGGTGTGGCATTGTGTCAAAAGATAGAAAGGTCTTGCATGTTGAGTGTTATGCCAATCGAATACTTAATGCAGCACAAATGAATTACTCTACCATCGAAAAGGAATTATTGGCAGCAGTTTTTGCATTTGATAAGTTTACATTATATTTGATACGTAATAAGGTAATAATTCATACTGATCATTCTGTCCTTAAATAACTATTGACCAAAAATGATGCTAAGACTAGACTTATTTGATGGATTTACTATTGCTGAAAATTGACTTGGAGGTGGTGGACAAGAAAGAAGCCGAGAATATTGTGGCAGATCATCTTTCGCGACTCAAGGGACCATAGCAAAAAAGGATGATGAAGTGCCCATAAATGAGACACATTTTCTAGAAGAACATTTGATGAGAATGGAGGACGGGGCACCTTGGTACACGGATATTGTCAACTTCTTAGCCGCCAAGATTTTTCTGCCCACTATGGATGTAAATCAAAGAAAGAAATTTCTTTCAGAAATGAAGTACTATATTTGGGATGACCCTTACCTCTATCGTTAGTGTAAGGATCAAGTAACCCGGCGGTGCATGCCGAAGAGTGAGGTACAATGTGTCTTATTTCATTGCCAATTTTCACAAGTAGAGGGACATCACGGCTCACAAAGGACAGCAGCAAAGGTGTTGCAAAGCGGATTGTTTTGGCCAACATTGTTTCATGATGTAAGAGATTTTGTAACCTAATGTAATCAATGTCAACGTGCAAGAAATTTGTCCAGAAAAGATGAAATGCTATTGCAAAACATACTAGGTTGCCAGATTTTTGATGTATGGGATATTGATTCTGTGTGCCCTTTGCCATCGTCACACAATAATAAATACATTCTTTTGGCACTGGATTGTGATGTTCTAAGTGAGTTGAAACTGCAGCACTACCAACACTAATGCAAGAATGGTGGCAAACTTTGTGAGGAGAAATATTTTTTCACGATTTTGTGTTCTGCGAGCTATATAAGTGATGGGGGATCATATCTTAGAAATTACTTGTTTGAAACCATCTTAGCTAAATATGGAGTCACCCACAAAATTGCCCTATCATACCACCCGCAAACTTCTGGGCAAGTAGAGGTTTCAAATCGGGAGTTGAAGTGCATACTTGAAAAGAACATAAACTCGTCGAGGAAAGATTGGTCCAAGAAGCTAGATGATGCACTTTGGGCATATAGGACTGCCTTCAAGACCACAATTGGGATGTCTTCTTACTAACTGGTTTACGGTAAAGCTTGTCATCTTTTGGTTGAAATTGAGCACAAGGCATATTGGGCAATCAAAACTATCAATTATGACCTGAAGGAGGCCGGTGAGAAGAGGCTGCTCAATTTAAATGAGTTAGATGAACTCCGAGATAATGTGCCAATGAAAATACATGACTGTACAAGGAGAGAACTAAGATGTGGCATGACAAATATATTCTAGAGAAGAATTTGAAGGCCGGGGACGTGGTTTTATTATACAATTCGAGGCTCAAGTTGTATCCCTATATGAAGATGGAGCGGGCCGTTTGAAGTAGTGCAAATATTCCTATGTGGTGCGGTGTAACTCGAAGGAAGTCAAGGCAATTTCAAGGTTAATGGCCAGTGGGTGAAGCGCCTCTATAGTGGGATAATTCACGAGGAGTAGGAAGCTGTTCACTGTGTCAACAATTGATCAAACGAGCTAAAGTCGAGCCTGAGACTATAAACAGGGCGCTACATGAGAGGCAACCCATGTTCCTCTTTGATTTTTTTTGTTCTTATGTTTTTGTTTCATTTTTCTAGCTTTTGTGTTGTTCACGTGTGCATTAAATTAATTTGTGGGAAAATAGAGAAGAATAGTGAGTTTTAGGATCAAGGGAGGAGTGAATTAAATTTATGGTATTGAAAA
Organism: Cinchona pubescens; assembly: GCA_025175665.1. NCBI lineage: Eukaryota > Viridiplantae > Streptophyta > Magnoliopsida > Gentianales > Rubiaceae > Cinchona > Cinchona pubescens. The sequence continues at coordinate 3,826,781 of JANKKI010000016.1, forward strand.
ATTGACCACTTGGACGAGTTTGACCATTCTATTCATCGCACCGAGGCACTGCAAGGTGCCACAACTAGAACGATTAAACAACCCTTCGAGTGGCAGCCTTAGGATTAGTTTACTTTCCAATTCTCTTCAAGCCTTCTTCCTCACAACTTCTTCTACCCCTAAATTCCACACTTCCCAATTAATTTTATCATCCTATATTCATCAAAATCTCACACTCACACAACTTTTACATCATCAAATGTATGATTTTTCTTTCTTTCTTAATTTTATAGGTTTTTCTTGCATATCATTAAAGGTCCAATTTTTCATGCTTAATTGGTTCTAAGTTGTCTAATTTTTATACATTATGCATGAATTTGAGTCTTTATGTTATGTGGGATAATTTTTTATTTGAATTGTTGTCCAATAAGTTGAATTGTTTTTATGCACACCAACGTGTTCGATAAAAAGTTTGGATTGATTTTATGTGGGAATTTTTATTCCTATTATTAGAGCCCACATTACTTCAATTATGTGATAATATAATCATGAGGATGGTTTGTGATGCTTTTCATATATTTTACCTTGTGATTTTGTTATTCTCTAATTGTAAGTGTTTATGTGCTTGAGTTTATATTCAAACATACAATACATGGTTTTGTGGTATAATTATGATTATGAATTGCATTTTGGATGTTCATTGTTGTATATGATGGTTAATACTAAGTAATTGGATCGTATTTTTTTCAAATTATGTAGTTACTAGATTATGCACGCCAAGTGTTTGTTAAAATGGCTCAATGTGTAAATGTGTTAAAACACTAGGCCTGATTGCATAAATTTTCATCCAAGGACGTCTTTCATAATTAGAGAGTGGGATGGTTCATATTTTAACTGTTCGGCCATGGGATAACTCCATTATTTATGTGTTAGTTAGAATGACCACTAATCTTATGATTCAATTTTGAGTGTGTAGAATGGGTTATTAATTGTAAATGTAGAATTGCATAACTGTGGGGTTGTCTTTGGTTATTCTAACAAGTAAATCTTGTAGGTATGAGGCGTACACGTGACCTAGTGAAGGCAAGGCTCCCGCATCATCGTCTTTAGAACCACAGCTAGAACCCCAGCAACTTGCAGTACCGGGCCAATTTCTAAATGTGGCTTTCCATAGGAAATTGAATGACATATCAAAGCCGGCAGCAATTAGAGAAAAAGGCATATGTATATCACCACGTGGGGCACCGGAGTGATAACTCTAGTAAACTAGAGTTATTTTCCTCTAAATTATAGCATTTTGATAGTTTAAATTCTGAAATTAGATAAGTAATTGAAGACTTTAGTTAATTTCTTTCATATGTATTTATATTTTCATTTTTGAATTAATTATGATAATTTTGTGTTAAAGTTTTAGTTTGATTAAGTGCTTAATGGTGTTAATATTATGCAGGTTAAAACTTAAAGGTTAGAAGCTGGAAGGAACAAAGCTCAAGGGACTAAATTGCAAAATGGAGGAAATGAAGATTGTTGGAAACCGCATAAGGAAAGTCGAGATCGCGGTCTCGACTGTTCCAGACTGCGATCTCGACTCGGGAATTAGTGTTACTATTTTGGAGTCGAGATTGCAATCTCAAAACTTCCAGACCGCGATCTCGACTCGCTAAATGCTAAGTTGTAAGGGCAATTTTGTAAACTACCAGCCCAAAAACCCTGATTTTTGCCTTGTATAATGCTGCACTATTTAAGCTAAGTAGAATTAGTTTTTGAGAGAGTAGAGAAGTAGAAAGTAGAGTAAGAGTAGATAGTTTAGAGTAGAGAGTTTTAGTTAATTCTAGATAGATTAGGATAGCTTAAACTACAAGTTACCCTTTCTAAATAGAAATTTCTCTTTATCTTCATCTTAGATCTTCTTTAAATTTATTGTCAAGTTTACATTTTTATTAGATAATCGTAGTGGGTTTTTTTGTAAGCTTCAAGTAGATATAATTTTTAATTGCTTTCTTACCCATTTTAGTAAAAATTTCTTTGCTTTCAAATTAGGGTTTTTTTAGGAAAATTAGGGTTCTTATCAATTTCTTACTTTCTATTTAAGAATTTTTAATTTCTAGCTTTAATTTCTAGTCAATTCTTCGTGGGTTTCTTTAATTCCAATCCAAAAATCCAAAAATATTTAATTCCTAGTTTATGTTTATCAAAATTTTACTTTAGAAATGAATGCTTGTAGTGTTCAATGTTTCTTTCTTCTTTAGTCTTTTTAATTGATTGATTCACTTGTTCTAAGTTTTAGTCTTAATTACGTTAAATTAGGTTAGGATTCAAATTATAGTTTTCATTAGAATAGTTCTATCATCTACCAATTGATTTAGCCTAACTACACACATACCTTTAAACCTTGGTAATTGCATCCGACAATTCTTGTGGGAACGATCCCTACTTCCCTAGCTACTAGTTGACAATCGTATACTTGAGGGATGCCATCTAGTTAGTTGTAGGATTTAGGTGTTTAATTGAATTATAACTAGATGTGTTAAAAAGAGGCATCAACAAACATTGTTTTTGGCGCCGTTGCCGGGGATTGTCTTCGATTTTTAAGCAATATCAAGCGCTTTATGGGTCGTGTAGATTAAGCACTTTAGATTAGTTTCATTTAGTTTTTAATTTTGTTGATTTTTATGTTTGATTTGGTTGTCTTGTGGAATTGACTTGGAATTTCAATTGACTATTTGCCTTGGTTGTGTAGTGCATGGTAAGAGGTGCTCAAGAACCATTCATTTTCTTAGACAAGGAAAGGGAGAAAGAGCTAAGACAAATTCGAAGGTTGAGAAGGGTGCAACAAGAGCAAGAAAGGATAGAAATAGCACGTGCGAATGCTTATCAAGGGAATGTGAACATGGAGAACGAAGAAGAAGAGGTAGGTGGAAATAATGTAATGGGTGGCTATAGGAATAGGAAAGACATGAATGGGAATGGAAGGCCATTGAGGGAGTATGCTTTACCTAATTTGATGGGGCAAACTCAAGTATTGCACGAATGCCCGTGCAAGCCAACAATTTTTGAAATCAAGCCCGGCCTAATCCAAATGTTCCAAGCCCATGCCATGTTCGGAGGTGGACCAAATGAGGATCCTTACACCCACCTCATGAATTTTGAAGAAGTATTGGACACATTCAAATTTAATGGAGTACACCCGGATTGTGTTCGCATGAGGGTGTTTCTTTTTCTCTTCGTGATAGGGCAAAGTCGTGGTTGCAATCCCATGCCCAAGGAACATTCACCACTTGGAACCAACTTGCTCATGAGTTCTTGGCAAACTACTTTCCTCCCGCAAGAACCGCTAAATTAAGGAATGAGATTACATTATTCAAACAAGATGTTGGTGAAAGCCTAGGGGAAGCTTGGGAAAGATTTAAAGAGTTGCTAAGAAAATACCCGCATCACGCCATTCCTTTGTGGCTTCAAGTTCAAACTTTTTATAATGGTTTACGTCAAGAGACAAAATCCATCGTAGATGCCTCCGCCGATGGTTCTATCTCATATAAGACCCCGGAAGAAGCTCAACGAGTTGTTAAATAGGATGGCATACAACCACTACCATCATGGAGCGATAACTCCACCGGTGGTTCAACGTCAAACTAATCAAGCCCATGCAAGTAGTGGAGCATTGAATCTAAACATGCAAGATGCCTTTTTAGCTCAACAAAGCATGTTCATGAATGTGATGAATAACATGGCAAAGGCGTTGGAGAGTCTAGGGAAACCTAGTAGTGTGAATGCGATGACTTCTTCTCCAACTCAACCAAGCATGACATCTGATTTTTGTGGACGTGGCCATGCCAATGGGAATTGTGAGATGCCGTATGAAACCAATGAGCAAATCAATTATGTGGCTAATCAATCTTCATTTCCAAGGAACCAATCCGGAGCTTATGGGAACACTTACAATCCGTCTTGGAGGAATCACCCAAATTTCTCATGGAGTAATACCAACAACCAATCCAACCCTCCATACCAACCAAATCCTCCACCTCAAAATGCCCAACACACTCAAGCCCTGAATTCGGCTCATCCAGACCTTATCAACCGCCACATCAAAGAAATGTCCAACCCAACTCATATCAAAATTTCCCCTATCCTTCTTTTCAAAACCAACAACAAAGACCTCCTTTCTATTATGCAAATTCTTCCCAACCCATGTACCATGATCAATATGCTCCTAGAGATAATTTGGGTGAAGAAGGTTGGAAAAGAGAAGCCTAATATTTGAGAAGGGAATTGGATAGGAAAGCGAAAGAGCATAAAAGAGATTATGAGAATTTGAAGGCTTCGACAAGAAATTTGGAGATTCAATTGGGGCAATGGGAGGTTGAAAAATGACAAACCTATTGGGGCATTTCTGAGTGATACTATTCCAAACCCCAAGGAGCAATGCAATGCCATAATCCTAAGGAGTGGAAAAGAATTGGTTGAATCTAAGGAGAAGAAAAAGGTGAAGGAAGGAAGCAAAGAGCAAAAGTCCGAGGCAGTTGAAATTGAAAAAGAAGTAGTTGATGATGAAGCCAAGAATTTCCATCAGGAGCAAAAGAATGAGATCAAGGTATCCAAGAAGAAGCATGTGGAGGAACCTTTGAAGATAGATCCATCAATAAAAGTGTCATACGCTCAAAGACTCATTGATCCAAGAAAGGAGGAAAAAAAGAAGCAATTCACCCATTTCTTGGATATGTTGAAAAAGATTAATGTCAACATTCCTTTGATTGATGTCCTCACCAAGATGCCCAACTATGCTCCTTTCAGGAAGGATCTTTTGGCAAGGAAGTGAAAGTGGGATGATGATGAGAAAGTATGCCTAGATGCCCAATGTAGTGCCATTGTTCAAATGCGGTTGCCCCTAAACTCAAGGATCCCGGTAGTTTTATGATACCGGTTAATGTTGGAGGAAAAACGTGGCATCGACAACTTTGTGATTTGGGGGCAAGCATAAATATCATGCCAAAGGCCATCTATCACAAGTTAGGGATCAACAATGTCAAGCCAACTAATATCACACTCCAATTGGTGGATTTATCTGGGAGGAAACCATATGGCTTGTTGGAAGATGTGCTTGTACAAGTTGAAAAGTTGGTATTTCCCGTTGATTTCTTTGTACTAGATACAGGTAAAGAGAGTGAGATTCCATTAATTCTAGGGAGGCCTTTCTTGTCGACCGCTCATGCATTAATTGATGTGCACAAAGGGAAGTTGATCTTACGAGTTGAAAATGAATCAATTGAATTTGATGTGTTTGAATATAATGACAATTTCTCATTGTTGAAGAGAAATGTGCTAATCAATCTCTTAATTCTATCCTTGCTAGGTCAAATGGAGAGCAAAATGAAGTGAGCCAAGTCAATTCGCTCAAGCAAGTGTTGGAAATAAAGGAAAATTTGAGAAATGAATTGAAAGAGAAACCACCCGATAAGGGATGTGTGTTGATGAAGGATGAAGAGAGTTTTACGAAGAATAAGCACAATGGTGATGTCAAGGAATTGAGAAGGCACAAGAAGAAAAGAAAATGGTTTCAGAAACAATTGGAGATGTATGCATCATTATCAATTGGGGCACTAGCAATGGCTAAGGCTAGAAAGAAAGGACTTGTGCATGGAAAACCCGAAAATCAAGCTTTAATCATGAAGAAAAAGGGGATCAAACTTTTTCCGTGGAAACCAAAAGGGAATGGAGGATCAATCATCCTCAATTACTTAGAATAAAGGTCATGCCATAGTCAAGCTAGTGACTATAAAACAACACTTCTTGGGAGGCAACCCAAGTCTTTAATTTAGTTTTTATTGCTTTCTTTTGGTGTGATTTTTAATTGTCTTGATTTTGAGTAAATTGGTTTGAATTAGGTTAGAATTTTTGTTTTTAAAAAAAAAAATTTTATTTTGTGTTTTTGAGTTGAATTAATGGTGCTAAAGAATTAGTGAAAATTGTCATCCTAACTTGTGAATCTTTTGTTTGTAGGTTACCCTTGCAAATGGAGAAAAGTGGTCAAGAGTGAAGCAATTTCGGCTAAGTGTAAAAATTCACTTTGCAGAAACTGAGCTTGAGACCGCGATTAGTCAGTCTGAACCTCAAACTTCTGGAGGGTAGAATGGTAATTTGGTTTGAGACTGCGATCACAACTCCAAAGTTCTGCAAAGGCATTTTTCATGCCGAGTTCAGACCGCGATCTCAACCTAAAAAAAAAAAATATTTTAACCGTGAATTTATTTTATTTTTAATCTTTTAATTTGGAAGTAAGTTGATTTTCCTTTTTAGTAATCTGGCTAATGGCCTTAAGCTGACACCAAGTGGCTATTATTTTGATGCTTCATGGATTGAATCTTTATGAAATTTATTGCTAGACACTTGGCGTAGCTTTGGTTATGATTATTGCCTAATAAGAGTTATATGGCTAAGGGCCCCAAGCCGATGCCATCTTTGCATTCGTTGATGAGTTGAATGGAATATTGATTTTGTTTGAAGCTTACTTGGTGAGATGCATGGCATGGTTGCTCTTGACATTTTTACTCAATTTTAATTCTGGGCTTAAAAGTAGGGCATAGTTTAAGTAGTTTTCGTTAATTTTGGGTAAGGGTTTGTCGTGTGTTTGAGACCGTGGTCTCAACCTCAAACTTCTGGAGGGTAGAATGGTCATTTGGTTCGAGACGGCGGTCTCAACTCCAAAGTTTTGCAAAAGCATTTTTCATGCCGAGTTGAGACTGCGATCTCAACCTAAAAAAAAAAAAAAAAATTTCAACCATGAATTTATTTTATTTTATTTTTAGTCTTTTAATTTGGAAGTAAGTTGATTTTTCTTTTTAGTAATCTGGCTAATGGCCTTAAGCTGACGCCAAGTGGCTAATTATTTTGATGCTTCATGGATTGAATCTTTATGAAATTTATTGCTAGACACTTGGCCTAGCTTTGGTTATGATTGTTGCCTAATAAGAGTAATATGGCTAGGGGCCCTAAGCCGATGCCATCTTTGCATTCATTGATTAGTTGAATGGAATATTGACTTTGTTTGAAGCTTACTTGGTGAGATGCATGGCATGGTTGCTCTTGACATTTTTACTCAATTTTAATTCTAGGCTTAAAATTAGTAGGGCATAGTTTAAGCAGTTTTCGTTAATTTTGGGTTTGTTATGATGTTTAATTTTGGGTGAGTGGAAGGATGATTTATTCATCAACTTGAATAAAAGAGACAAGTTTGGGGGTGTTTATCTTTTTGTGTTGGAAATGGTCATTCTATATATTTTGTTGCCACTTGATTATTAATGGATGGATAGTTGATCAATTAGGTACTCAATGATGATAATTTTAATGTTCAATGCCTTGTAAGTAAAGTATATGATGGATTCTTTTCAAAAAAATTTGTGTGAGTGAGTAGTTCATTTGCAATATGAAGAATTCATAAACTTGGCATTGCTATTTTTCGAAAAGAAGTGCTAAAATTTTAAGAAATTTTATTTGAAATATTATTTCTTATCAAATCACTTTTTATAAGGTTGATGAACTTTCTTTTGGAAAGAAATGAGTTAAATGAAGTAGAAGGAATTTTGGGACATTTCGTGTGTTTGCATAGGGAATGTTCTTCTAACTTCGTGAATAATTGAATAATTGATATTCGAGATTAATTTTTGGTACATTTCACTCCTTTTCCTTGGTTTAGGGCTGAAAAAAAAAAGAATTTTTAGGAATAAGGCGAGTACGGGATTCCGACATGTACCCATGTTGTTTCTCCGAATTAAGCCATAAGAATAGTAATAAGGCGAGTACGGGATTCCGACATGTACCCATGTTGTTTCTCTGAATTAAGCCATTAGGAATTACATTTTTCGTATACCAATAAGTTAAGGAGTAAATGTTTGTAATACTGATCATTAATCTTATATTACTTATTCCTTGTTAGAGGTTTATTCTCGAAAAGTGTGACAATTGCATTTAAGTTGATTCCTAATTGAACTTCTACTTTAATGATGCTTAGTCGAGAGAGTTGATTAACTTTATAATATTTATGATTTGAGAAGTAGTGATGTTTCGAATAAAAAGAACTAAAACTTTTGGTGACTCTTTTTGAGAATGGTAATGCTTGGTGATGTGAAATTTTGTGTAGGGTGAAAGAATGTGTGCTTCTTTGTAAAACAGAACTTCAATTTTTGATTGATTTGCTCATATTCTTCGTATGTCACGTTGCGTTGAACATTTCTTGAGAGATCGCTTAATTGTTCTACGTACATCCATGATTCATCAAGTGTCACGTCAACTTTGGGGGTGTCTAAATGTTTGAATGTTTGTAGGTTTCATTTATTGTTAATCTTTGTTTTGCTCGGGACTAGCAAAACGCTAAGTTTGGGGGTGTGATAACTCTAGTAAACTAGAGTTATTTTCTTTTAAATTATAGCATTTGATAGTTTAAATTCTGAAATTAGATAAGTAATTGAAGACTTTAGTTAATTTCTTTCAAATGTATTTATATTTTCGTTTTAGAATTAATTATGATAATTTTGTGTTAAATTTTTAGTTTAATTAAGTGCTTAATGGTGTTAATATTATGCAGGTTAAAAATTAAAGGATAGAAGCTAGATGGAACAAAGCTCATGGGACTAAATTGCAAAATTGGAGGAAATGAAGATTGCTGGAAGGAGAGTCGAGATCGCCGTCTCGACTGTTCCAGGCCACGATCTCGACTCGGGAATTAGTGTTACTATTTTGGACTCGAGATTGCAATCTCAAAACTTCCAGACCACGATCTCGACTCGCTAAATGCTAAGTTGTAAGGGCAATTTTGTAAACTTCCAGCCCTTGTATAATGCTGCACTATTTATGCTAAGTAGAATTAGTTTTTGAGAGAGTAGAGAAGTAGAAAGTAGAGTAAGAGTAGATAGTTTAGAGTAGAGAGTTTTAGATAATTCTAGATAGATTAGGATAGCTTAAACTACAAGTTACCTTTTCTAAATAGAAATTTCTCTTTATCTTCATCTTAGATCTTCTTTAAATTTATTGTCAAGTTTACATTTTTATTAGATAATCGTAGTGGGTTTTTTCGTAAGCTTCAAGTAGATATAATTTTTAATTGCTTTCTTACCCATTTTAGTAAAAATTTCTTTGCTTTCAAAGTGAATTAGGGTTTTTAGGAAAATTAGGGTTCTTATCAATTTCTTACTTTCTATTTAAGAATTTTTAATTTCTAGTCAATTCTTCGTGGGTTTCTTTAATTCCAATCGAAAAATCCAAAAATATTTAATTTCCTAGTTTATCTTTATCAAATTTTTACTTTAGAAATGAATGCTTTTAGTATTCAATTTTTCTTTCTTCTTTAGTCTTTTTAATTGATTGATTCACTTGTTCTAAGTTTTAGTCTTAATTAGATTAAATTAGGTTAGGATTCAAATTATAGTTTTCATTAGAATAGTTCTATCATCTACCAATTGATTTAGCTTAACTACACACATACCTTTAAACCTTGGTAATTGCATATGACAATCCTTGTGGGAACGATCCCTACTTCCCTAGCTACTAGTTGACAACCGTATACTTGAGGGATGCCATCTAGTTAGTTGTAGGATTTAGCTGTTTAATTGAATTATAACTAGATGTGTTAAAAAGAGGCATCATGGAGCTATTCAATTACATTTCCAAGTGATAAAACAACATGGATGGAACGACTTTGTTGTTACCCCTATTGATGCCATATTACATGTGGTAAGAGAATTCTACTATGATTTGGCTAATTATAGTGACCAATGGGTGTACGTGACAGGGCTAAAACAGGTGGATATCTAGGTAGATGTGATTAATCGACTTTTGAAGCTAAATCGGGTTCGAAGAAATGAGTGGCCTCAGATTCGAGATGCCGACATGGAGCTTAATACAATTACCAGTGTCCTATGTGATGGAGGGTAGAATGGACCTTTATGACTATTGGGGACGTGGCTCAACGTTTTGCTTTTACAGGCTTAAACCTGAAGGGCAAATTTGGTTTAAAATTGTTTGTGCCAACTTCTTGTAAGTCATCTTTCAGATGTTAACATGGAACGTGCTAAATTATTGTATTGTCTCGCCATTGATGTCGGCCAGTTAATTCATAATGAAACCTGTCATTCAACGACTACCAAGCAATCTAGGCTATGGTATCCGCATTTTGATAACAGCTTTATGCTTAGGGATAGGGGTACCTATGAATCTGATTGTGGAACGATTGAAGGCTAGGAAACCACTTGTGATGGAGGGTGTTGTCAAGCCACCTACGAGTAGGAAGCGTTCGCATCGTTCTATTTCTGAACCACCAGCCAGTGAAGACGAGTCGAGGACTCAAAAGGAGCTCTTCCAATATATTTTACAGGAGCAATAACGTATACGGAAACGATTTGATGTATATATTATGTACCAGTATACGCGGCAGCAAAAAATGGAGGCTCAGCAATTGGCTAGGAAGCGAGGAAAGAGTCTATCGATGTTTTCGCCTTTTCCTCATTTTCCTCAAGAGTTGGCCCTGGACGATGAAGATTGATCATAATTTTGATGTTTTCTATTTTCTAGAAATTTAATTTAATCATACTCTTTTATATTTTCTTTCATTACTTTAGTTTGTATACCGTAAGGGGTTAGGATATCTTTCTTGGCTAGAGAATAGTTTGGTTTCTTGTACCTGTTTATTTGTTTCTTTCTATTTTAAGTATTTTTATGTTTTGTTTTTTGTTCTAGTGATTGATGTTTTCCACTTCGACTCTGGTGTTTTTAGTTTGACATAAGCAGCACCAAATGTTCCTGCTTGACAGAGAATTTTTTTTTTCTTTTTTTACTCTTTATTTTTGCATTGGGGATAATGCTATACTCTAAGTGTGGGGTGGAGAGTTTTCTTTATTTTTGTTTGTTTGGTGTTTTGTTTGTTCATTTTTCTCAATTTTTGTTTTTATATTTGTAGCTTAGTTTTTTATTTGAGAGCTTTCCAAATTTTTGAAATTTTTTTTCACAAATTGCTCAGCATGTTTCTTTGAATTTTTACTTGATAATTTTTTAACTAAGTTGTCATGAGTAGGGTAATCGGTGTTAATATTTTTGTAGCATGATTTCTAAATTTTGAGCACAATTTGCCCTACAATGTTGGAGCTTTTTGGCACTAAGAGATAATTGGTTGGATTCACTTATATTGTACTCCAGACAGTAACTTGCTTTATTACATTTTCAAGACGAAATTTTAGATAATTTGATTTGATTTAGAGATGAGGTAGGAATTTCTTCGGATGTTTGAGACTATCAAGCCAACCATTACTGTAAAATTTATCCCTAGAACCTTACTTGAGCCTTAATTTGTTTTGAATGGACAGAAGCACCATTCATTTAGTTTTCTAATTCTAACTCATTTTTTTATCTACCTTTGTGAGCTATTATAAATGTCCCTTAAGAGCTTTAATGCCACATTAATTGTTAAGGGGATATAAGGATGGAAGTCAGTTGTAAGAGAATGTAAGAATGAATGGTATACAATTTAAGGTGGTGCCCATCACTGGCACCTACATTGGAATATTGTAGTTGGTTCCCATCACTAGTACTTACATTAGAGTACTATTAGGAAGTGTCTATCAATAGTACCTGCGTATATATTTTTTGTAGGTAGTGCCTATCATTGGTACTCGTTTTGGAGAGGAAGAAGGGAAAAAAAAAAAAGAAGAGTACTTTATGGAGAGATATGTTTTCAAAGTGTTGGTGAGTAAGGTTGAAATTGGAAAAGTAGGATTTTATTTTGCTTGTTGCATAAAATTTTTATGGCTGTTTGGTGAATTAAGTGTGGGGTTACTTCTTTGAAGGATGGGTGTTTTAGTATTCAAAAAGAAGTTTTATGTTAATGAGGCACACATTAATTTATAGCTCTTTTTCTTATTTGTTTATTCTTTTTCCCTTCTTTGTTAGCGAAGATCCTAGCCTTATTACAAGCCAAAAATCCTACCTAATTTAAGTTGAGTCAGTTGTCTACATGAGTGAAAAAATGTAAGAAGAGTAAGCCATGGAATGTTTAGAAAAATTCAAAGGGGTTTGGACGATTTGATCTGAGTATATTAAAAGTTATTTTTGTATGGCTATGCACATACTTACACTGGAATTCATGTATGGGGATTTATTTTCATTTGAATATTTTTCCTTATGATGGTTTGGTTCTTGATTATTCATGTGATAGTTGATGAGATGTGTTCAGTATGTTTGTGATTTGTTTCTATGTTTTGCTCGAGTACGATCAAAAACTAGTTTCGGGGTAGTTGATAAACTCGTAAATATCTTATATTTTATGTGTCGTTTACCTCATTTTTAATGATGTATAAGCTATAATTGAGTAATTATGAGCTAAAATGGTTTATTTTAAGTTTTGTAGGGTTTGAGTGAAGGAGTCGAAAAGATCACAAAACTGGAGGGAATTGGAAAAGTGGAATTTACGTGCACTGGCGAGAAGCGATTCTGACACAATTTGGTAGATTAAGCATAACTTTCTTGTTTGACTCCAATTGGGGTGATTCAAGATGTTTTGGAAAGCTAAGACGTAGAGCTACAACTTTCGTGTTTTGAGTTTTTCCAAATTTTGCCTGCATCATGGGGAGAATCGAAGAGGAAGTGGGAAGCAACTTCTAGAAATCGCGCCCAGGCTCTAAAATTTTGGAGTACTCAGGTGCCAACTCCAGAAGGTAAATGCCAGCATGAGTCTACCCAACGTGCCCAAGCCTTGCATTTGTGCAGAGCCCAGGCGCTGATTGACGGACAAGTCACACAAAATTGCTTATTTTGCAGGAAAAGTCCTCCAGTGGGCCTGATTATGTGGTACTTATCCTTCCAGAGCCCCAAAACCGTAAAAACATCTATAAAATACCCCAAAACAATGGGAGAAAATCATAATAATCATCGGCCATTGTTAGTTTCGTAGGATTTCAATAGTTAGAATGACAATTTAGCCAGAGTAGCTTTTCTCAGTTGTTCGAGCTAGGATTTTATTCTCTTGTCAAGAATTCGAGACTCGATGATCATCTGCGATTACTAAGTTTGATTTATTTTTATGCAATTTGATTTTTGTTCTTATTTCTTTCTTCTTCCTTAATTATTGTTCTTGTCCTATTGGGTTTAAATATTTTTTTGTCTTTTGTAGGTGAGTAGTTAGGATTTAGTTCATCATTTTTATTTTTTTGTATAGAGTAGATTAATTTAAATGCTCGATGGCTTAATTAAAGTTTTGCAAGTAGAGTAGATTGATTTAGGGTTTTAGTTAATTATATTCAAATGGTTTCCGTAGGGTTAGAATTCTACATTCTTGTCCTTATTTTATTTTCTTGTGATTAAATTTAGTTTCAGTTTAGTCAAAAACCTCTAATTATTTCGTCTAACTAGTAAATAGACTTGTGAACCTAGTAATTGTTCCAATAGTCCTCATGGGACGATCCTTACTTATCATATATAGAAACTCATCTCGTATACTTGCTAGTGCACGGAAGTTGAGTAGGATAATTAATATTTTTACTGTTTGTTCATTGTTTTCAAAACCTAATCAATATTCTACCGAACAGATTCCAGTCCTTATTTGTTTGAATTTGTGGACAACCCGTGCCAAGTATCTAAATGCTGACTCCTTGCCTTCTAAGATGCTTATCATTAATCAGATTATGGCTGGTATAATGGATGCTAGTTTAGTTAAGCCATTATGGGTGCAATGTGCCATACCAATAACTGTGGCACAATTTTGCGAAGTCAGTTGCCACAGTTCATTTCCATTGGTTGGCATCTGCCTTGTTCAGGTATGTTTAAGCTGAATGTTGACAGCTCAACCCTAGGAAATCCAGGTCAGTCATGTTGTGGTGGTGTTATTCACGACTCTCATGGCCGACTTATTGCTGGTTTTGCTACAGCATTGGGGCATGCGTCAATTTTATTTGCTGAAGTGATGGGACTCATCTTAGGGCTTAAATTGATGTTGTCTCGCGGAAATATTACAGGAGTATTAGAGACTGACTCGTTGTTGCTTTATGAGATGGTTACTGGGCGTTACTCGGTTGCATGGACGATTGATGCAATAGTTTGGCATCTTCAGTATTTACTCAACTGCGAATAGTTCTTGATTTAGCATACACACTGAGAAGCTAATGTTGTAGCAGGTGAGCTTGCACACATGGGATTTAACTCACTCTCTATGGATTTGACCTTTGATGCTACACATATAGCTATAAGTTTTCATGGTCTGCATATATCCATTAGACTAGATGCAATAGGTTTCCCTTCACTTAGAAAAGTTCAAAATCATTGCATATTTTCAAATTCCTTTAGCATTGTAATTGCTTGGGGTTAGATTTTATTCCTCTCTTTGAATACACAATTTTTTGAAATTAATAAAATATTTGGAGTTTCGCCTCCCACTCAGGTGGTTAGTAAAGAAAAAAAATACACAAACACATATACATATATAAAAACATAAATATATATATCGACATATATGTACACATACATGCATACATATATATATATATATATATACACATACATAAATATTATATATATATATATATTTATGTATGAATGCATATATGTATATACATATTTACATATGTATGAATGTATATACGTATATACATACTTACATACATTCAAACATATCTATACACACACACACACACACATATATATCTCTCTCTGTGTGTGTGTGTGTGTATATATATATGTATATGTATGTATGTATATATGTACGGGTATATGTATATATGTGATATATATACACGTATATACGTAAATATACATATGTATGTATATATATATACATATATACATACATACATACATACATACAAATATATATATATATATATATACAACAAAGCTAACAAACCAAACCTTAATCCCACTAAGTGGGGTCGGCTGGATGAATCCTACTACGCCATTGCACTCTGTCATGGACCATATCCTCCTCAATTCCTAGATGGGCTATATCTTTCTTATGAGTTAACCACCAAGACTTTTTGGTCTTTCCCAACACTTCTTATATTGACTACTCTCTAAAATCTACTCGTCTAATAGGCGTTTCTACTGGACGTCTTAACACATGAGCTAACAACCTTAAGCGTGTTTCTCTCATCTTCTCATCCATAGGTGCTACTCCAATCTTCTCACGAATATGCTCATTGTGTATCTTGTCCATCTTAGTATACCCACACTTCCATCTTAACATTTGCATTTATGTTACTCTCATTTTTTTCTCATAAGTGTAATTTACTGCCTAACATGGCTGTCTCAGACCTATAAAGCATCACTGGCATAATTGCCGTTCTATAAAATTTACCCTCAAGTATTAAAGGAATTTTACGGCCAAATAATATTCCCTATGCCTTTCTCCATTAAGTCCAGTCCGCTTGTATTCGATGTGTAACATCTTGATCTATACTACCATTACTCTGAATAACTGATCCTAAATACTTAAAATTGTCAGCTATGGACATCTCCTGATCTCCGATACTAACCCCTATTCTATTCCTACGTGCACTCTTTCTAAGTTTAAATTTCATGTATTCTGTTATTGATCTACTAATTCTAAACCCTTTTGCCTCAAATATCTCTCTCCAAACCTGAAGTTTAGCATTAACCCCGTCTTTTGTTTCATCTACTAACACAATTTCATCTACGAATAACATACACTATGGTTTTCCTCTTGTGTGTGCCTTGTAAGTTCTTCTATGACCAATGTAAATAGATAAAGAATTAGAGATGAACCTTGGTGTAAACCTATGTTTATAGGAGAACTCTCGCGCCAGCCCTCCTGGTGTTCTTACACTTGTAACCACATTCTTATACATCTCCTTTATTGATTCTATATATGCTACTGTAACTCTTCTATTTTTTCTCATACTCTCCATATAACTTCTCTAGGAACTCTATCGTATGCCTTTTCAAGATCAATAAAAATCATATGTACATCGTTTTCCTTATCACGGTATCTCTCGGTAAGTCTCCTTAAGAGATGTATGGCTTTGAGTAGTCGATCTCCCTGGCATGAAACCAAACTAATTATTTGACACCTTAGTCTCGTTTCTTAACCTTATTTCTTTCACTCTTGCCTAAAGTTTCATTATATGGCTCATTAGTTTAATAGCTCTATAATTCGCACAATTTTGTATATCCCCTTTGTCCTCGGATATGAGTATGAGAGTACTCTTCTTTCATTGGATAGGCATCTTTTTACTCTTTAATATTTTATTAAAAATATGTGTAAGCCAACTTTTGCCATTCTTTCCTAAGCCTTTCCATACCTCAATTGGAATATCATCGGGGCCAACTGCTTTTCCTTTCTTCTTCTTCTCCATCTAGATGTGTCTACCTCTGATTCCTATAATCCTCCGATAATACCTTACGTTTCTATACTCCTCAGACTTATATAACTCTCTTAAAATGATATCGTCTCCATTCCCTTCATTGAATAGTTGATGGAAGTATCTTCCCAACCTTTCCTTAATTTCTTCATCTTTTACTAGCACCTTATTATTTTCATCCTTAATGCACTTGACTTGGGTTAAGTCCTTGGTCCAATGAACTCTTATTTTAGCAATTTTATAAATATCTCACTCCCTTTCCTTAGATTCTATTTTTTGGTAAAAATCTTTAATATCCCAATCCCTCGCTTCACTTATAGCCCTTTTTGCCTCTGTTTTAGCAAGTTTATATTTCTGAATACTTTCATCACTTCTACAACTACATAGAACCTTATATTTAGCCGTCTTAACTTTGATTTTATCTTGCACACCTTCATCCCAGCCACTAACATTCGTTGTTCATGGGTGCTTAACCTCTTGACTCTCCATGTATCTTCTTAGCCACTGTTGTCACTCTAGTTGTCATGTCATTCCATAAAGTGTCAAATTCCCCTTTAAGTCCTAGATACTTTGCCCTAATAACTCTTTCCCAAAAATTTATTCTTTTTCCCTCTTTAAATTCCTCCACTTAATTCTAGGTGTTATAGGTAGGTTCCTTCATCTAATATGATGTTTATGCCTCAAGTCCACCGCCAAAAGCTTATGATGTGAGGTTAAACTTTCTCTAGGTATGATTTTACAATCTCTAGAAATCCTTCTATCTCTCTTTCTTGTGAGGAGAAAGTCAATATATGATTTTGTAGAACCACTTTTGAAGGTAACTAAATGTTCCTCCCACTTCTTTGAAAAAGTATTGATAATGCAAAAGTTGAATGCCATTTTAAACTCCAAGATTGATTTGCCTTCTTCATTTTCCCCCCATAACCATATCCCCAATTCACTTCTATTCATAATCCTCATTATCTCTTCCCACATGTCCATTTAGATCTCCTCGTATAAAAATTTGGTCACCTTGGGGGACATTACGTATCATGTCATCTAAATCCTTCCAAAATTCAGCCTTAATGGACTCATCTAGCCCTACTTGAGGCCCATAAACACTTAAAATATTAATAGTTTCACGTTTTACATTTAGTTTGAGAGACATTATCCTATCTCCTTTCCTAGTCACCTGTACTACTTCGTCCATCAATGATCCATCTATAATAATACCTACCCCATTTCTAATCTTGTTTACTTCTGTGTAGCAAAATTTAAATCCTAAATTATTTAATAGTTTAGCCTTTTCTCCTACCCATTTTGTCTCTTATAAACATAAAATAATAATTCTTCTCCAAATTATTGTATCTATCACCTTCAGTGTATATAAATATGTACATATATACATATACACACACACACACATACATATATGCATATATATATATATATATATTTGTGTGTCTGTCTGTGTAGATATATACAAATATATACATGAATATTTATATATTTGTATGTACATATATATGTATGTATACACACACACACACACACATATATATGTATGCGTATATATCAAAAAATATATATATACACACATGGAGATATATATATATATATATATATATACATACATACAAATATAAATATATATATTTGTATTTATATATATGTACGTATGTATGTGTATACATATATATATATGTATGTATATATTTATTTATACATATATATGTATATATATGTGTGTGTACGTGTGTGCGCGTGTGTATATATGTGTACATATATATACAGATGCATATACATATGTATATGTATGTATGTATGCATATATATATATCTATGTATGTATGTATATATTTATGTGTATATATTTGTGTGTGTGAGTATATGTGTATATATATATATATGCATGTATGTATGTATGCATATATATATATGTACTTACATATGTACATACGTATACATATATATATACGAGATACATACGTAAATACATACATATACATATGTGTATGTTTATATATGTGTGTGCGCGTACATACATATACATATATGTATGTTTATATATGTGTGTGCGCGTTTGTGTATATATATATATATACATACACATATGTAGACGCATATATATATATATATGTATATATATAAACACATACTTATATGTGTGTGTGTGTGTATATATGTATATATATATATATACTCGAGCTGCTTCTTTGTCCACTTGATGCCTTCTGGATAAACACCTACTTGTGAATTTTATAAAATGCCTAAATGCATATATTTTTCAGGCGGCATTCCACAAGTATACGGTTATCAACTAGTAATATAGGTAAGCTAGAATCGAACCCACAAGGATTGTTTGGTGATTACAGATTATTTCATTAGATTATTAGTTGAAGTGATTAATTTTAAAGTGATTAAATTAAACAAGAATTTATAAGATTAAGAAAGCAATTTAAAGACTAACTAATGCAACAAATTAGCAGCCATAACATTGCACTGATTTAAACATTTTAAAGGGAGCACTGATAGT
The DNA here is from genome assembly GCA_025175665.1 of Cinchona pubescens. Classification (NCBI taxonomy): domain Eukaryota; kingdom Viridiplantae; phylum Streptophyta; class Magnoliopsida; order Gentianales; family Rubiaceae; genus Cinchona; species Cinchona pubescens. The sequence continues at coordinate 3,845,627 of JANKKI010000016.1, forward strand.
AGACATGTAAAAATAGAGCATTTTATGCAAACATTTGACGAAAGCATGTAAAATGGGAAGCATTTTTAAGGAAGAGATTAACTTATCTAAACAACTAATTAATACTAAGAAAGCCCATTAACTAATCTACCCTAGTTAGCCAATCTAGCTACAAATTACTATTAAGGAATCAATTTTAAGAGAAGCCAATAAACTAAATTATATAATTAACTAATCCAAGCTACACATTACTACTATCTAAGCAATTCTATTGAAAGATGCAATAAAGCATGTAAAAGTGAGTAATTTAAGAAAACATTTAAATTCACTACCAACAAATTACTGTAAGAAAGCATGTTTAAGAGAGAGCAAACAAACTAATCTACAATTTACTCTTGAAAAATTCATAAAAGAAAACATTTAAACTAATTTACTCTAAATTACTACAAAGCAAATGAAATTAGACATAAATTAAAGAGAACTTATAGCAGTCTCTAATCTACAACTAGAAGTTTTGAAACTATACTAATCTACTCCTAATCTATGAAAATCCTCCCCAAATGGGAAGGAGAAATGAAGAATTAATCTAACCTAAAACTACTATATTTTTATCCCTACTTAGCCTCGAAAGAGGCTTTAAGAATGTATTGATAGTCTAGGGTTGAATAGGGAAACTTGTAGCCATAATTTGCCGTGTTCGAGATCAATTTGCCTCTCCAAATTCTTAAATTGCACCCAAAATACGTATACTGCCAGGAGTTGACAACCCAGTTTTGTATTTTCCTTCTTCAAATTGAAAACTGTAGTTGTCAATATTTACAAAAAATTTCAAGTTTCTGATAGTCCAAAACCATGGTTTTCAAGTGCTGTTAAAATTATAATAGCTTCATGGGCTTGGTAACTGCGGTTTTGAAGTGAGGTAACTGGGATTACGGGTGTATTTTGGCTCGTTTCTCGTCCGATTATCGCGCCGTTTACTCACCAATAAACACCCATACAAAAATACAGTCTATCAATTATATAAAAACACTAAAATAACATTAAAAACACTAAATTAACATAGATAACACCATCTAGAACATGAAAGCAAAAATATGCAAAAACAACACCTAAACCATAAAAATACTTGAAACTAAAGCAAAAACACACAAGTTTAGGGTACATATAATTTGGTTTCCTCGAGTTATCAGTCACAAAGGAACTACTCAACACACACTTAAATTCATGTAATGTCCAATCAAAATAAGTCAATCACATGATATTCCAAGTCAAGTGCCATCATTGAGTACTAAATTAATTAATTTTCTATCAAAATATCATCAAACACAAAAAGAACACCATTTCCAGCACAAGAAAAACTTGACACTTTTATTCTAATGGTGAGTAAAACTCATCCATCCACTTAACCAAAATTCATTAGTCAAATATACATATGAATAAGTTTGAATAATAACATAACCTAAAACAAAATTTAATCAACAATTTGTCCAACAAAACAAGTCACTAAGAGCACATTAAGCCAGAACCAAGTAACCACCCAAAGAAGTTCAACATATTCAATTTAATCATTCAAGCACCAATAAATATTGTACTTGATATCGCTTAAGGCCCTTAGCCAATTACCAACAGCTCAATCAAACTAATCATTAAGAGCAACAATAAACCAATATCCAAGCATTCATCAATAAAAGTTCAAAATAATTAATCCACAATCAAGATTAATAATAAATCAACTTGGCATCTGTTTAAGATCCTTAACCAATATATTCTAAAAGAAAGTATCTAAATCGAAATGTCTAAAAAACCATAAAATAAACAAAATAAAATACTAAAGATGCTAAAGAAATGAAAAGTAGAAATGTTTTTCAAATCCCTCTAAGTGCATAAAAGAAAGAAAGGGTAGAGTGAATTAGGAATGAAGTGGTTTTCTCCATGTCCAATGAGCCATCACTCTTCATTGTCAGCCTAATTAATATCTCACTCCATTGATATGCATACATATCTTCTTGGTCATCTTCTGCACCACTGTGCTAGCTCTCTTCAAAATCCTCATCCTGGACCTCAGCAATGCCACCAACCTGTTATGGTCCTCTTTGATGTGCTAGTCCCTCGAGTGGCCTATGAAATGAAAGCCATTGAGGGGGATTGTAATGCCACTTTGGATGTGGTTTTGGTTGGATCAATGTACTCAATGTTGTGGCCCTAAGAGCTTCACCAACAAGTGTCAAATTGTTATGGAGGACTAGCTGGCTATAGGCCCAATATCCCTGAAGTTCATTGCACTCCTCGTCGGTACTTGATGCATTGAACACGTATTCTGCTGGCATGGGAATGTGCGATACTCATAGTGGTGCTAGTGATGGAGTAATAGGGGCTTCTCTATGTTACTGATGCCTATAGAACTCTGAACCATCTTGTACGCATATTCTTAGTTAGTTCGGTCTCTTGGATGAGTTTGAGACTCTCCAGGAGTAATAGCGCATCATGAAACAATTCGTAAATGACAGTTATCAAGCTTGGAGCATAGAATATGGTCCTCCTGATTCTCCCACTGTCAAGGAATCCTTGCCAAATCAACCTACCAACATAGAGAGACATGCTCTAATGATAGCATAAATGTGGCGCTTTATCCCTTAAAATATAACTCATTGAATTTGAACCCCAAATCCTACAACTAATGAAATAAAACCACAATTTAGCCAATAAGGATAGATCCTTGCGAGAAAATTGCAAGTCCTTATCATTAGTTGCATTCATGACCCAATTCACGTTAGTAGAACATAGAGCATTTTTTATGACATCCATGTCCTTGTTTTTGCTATTTATAAACTCTCGATATTCCTCAAGATCAACGGAAGGTATACTGAAATAACAATTGATCTTTTTAGAATTGAAATCAACCAATACCACTCACACTCTCACCTTGCCTGCTTCTAAATCACACATATTGCAATGAAACTCTTTAACCAAGTTTTTGTAACGTGGCTCAACTACTCTATCGAAGTCTGAATTCCCATTGCCTTGCCTTAAGTTGTGCTTCCAATTCCATTCTTACTTGCTCATAATCACCCTAATGCATTGATACATCAAATCCTTTTTCTTTATTGACCTCTTTCTTTTTATTTTCTTTCGATAAATCACAAGCACAGTCACTAGAAAGTTGAGGTTCCACAATGGGTTCATTTGGTTCACAACTAGTCCCCTCTTCAACTTTACTCTTCTTTGAAGTTTCCCTTCCTTCTCTACCTCTACATTTCCTACAACTACCACAAACTCTCCTTGTCATTGTTTCAATCAAAATTGGCAACAACCAACACAAATGATCAAAAACAAAATCTATTTGCAAAGAAGTCTTCAATCAAACCCAATTCCACAATAAAATGGAATCAAACAAGCCACCAAATTTTCACCAAGATTTTACATAAACCAAAATTTTCTAGACAATTAAACAATTAATCAACCATAACAAAAAAACCCACAATAATTCTCAGCAAATTTGTCCAAAAAATTTCACACAAAAAAATATTTCCACAAAAACAAGGATTCAACCACTAGAATATTGTAATTCTAGGTACCCAAACTCTAGAAAATATCGCGTTGAAATCAACCAAAAAGCACTTCAAATCAAGAAATTCACACGCTTTTTAGCACATAAAATTGAAAATTTTTACCAGTTTGGTTGAAGAAGAAGAACCCTAGGATTGCTTGAAAACTCTCTTGAAATTTTGAATTTCTTCTTAAAAAGCCCAACTTGTGGATGAATAGTGACGAAGGGAATTTGTTTAGGTAGATTTGTAGTGGGTTTGTAGAGGATTTATAAAGCAAGAAGAAAAATTGGAGAAGAGGAAGAGAGATGGTACGGGTAGGGTTTGACAAGAAGAAGGTTTGATTTGACAAAGAGGCTAAAAAATGTTTTTAAAGGCCTTCTGCACAATTCTAGTGTCGTGACATCAACTATAAGATATTGCGACACTGGCTAAAATGTGCATGTCAGGCACATTTCCTTGTCACGATATTGTAGTTTTGGTGTCGTGACATCAAATGTCCTATGTTCCCATGTGATTAATGATGGTTCTTGGTAGTCCAAACTAGGAGAAGATGTTCTTTCTAAGAAGCTTGGTCACAACTCCTGCATTATTGGTTGGGATGGCAATTTCTTCCACCCATTTTGATATATAGTCTATCGCAACCAAAATAAATTTGTTGGCATATGATATTGGGAAGGGTCCCATAAAATAGATGCCCCATGCATCGAAGACTTCTAACTCCAAAATTCCATTGAGGGGCATCTCTTGCCTCCTTGAAATATTTCCGACCCTTGTGCATTCATCATATTCAAGTACAAAATTTCCTGAATCTTTGAAGATACTCGGCCAATACAACCACTTCATAGAACCGTAAATGCATTCTTTGTGCTCCATGGTGGCCTCTGATAGGGAATGAATGACAATGTTTCAAGATATCCTTCACTTCTCCTTCCAGAACACATCTTCTTAAGATTTAGTCAATACTTCTTCGGAAAAGATAAGGTTTATCCCAAAAATAATGCTTGATTTCTGTAAAGAACTTTCTTCTTTCATTTATATTCAACATGCTTGGCATCACTCTTGCTACTAGGTGATTTGCAATGTTTGCATAACTAGGATTTACCTCCCTTACTTCAAACAACTTCTCAATTGATGCCTCTACCACAATAGCCTTCCTCTCTTGAATCACAAGCCTTGATTCTTCAATCCTTGATAAATGGTCCGCTACAACATTCTCAACTCCTTTTTCATCCACAACTACCTAATTGAACTTCTGCAAAAGAAGTATCTATCATAATAAACGTGGTTTTTCATCTTTTTAGAGAATAAATACTTTGATGTAGAGTGATCCGTGTGTGCAATGGTTTTGGAACCAATGACGTAAAATCTAAACTTGTCAAATGTGAACACTATAGTAAGTAGTTCCTTTTCTGTGGTAGAATAATTCATTTATGCATCATTAAAGGTGCTACTTGCATTCTTAGATGACATGCAAAAGTCTTTATCAATTTTTTGACACAAAATAGCACCTATTACATAATCACTTGCATCACACATAAGCTCAAATAGAAGAGACCAATTTGGTGCAACAATGATCGGTGCATTAACAAGAGTATATTTCAACTCATTAAAAGCATGCAAAAAAGAATCATTAAAATTGAAACACAATCTTTTTGAAGTAAAGAACACGAGGGTCTAGCAATTTGTGAAAAGTTTCTAATAAATCTTCTATAAATCCCATGTGACCAAGAAAACTTTTGATCCCTCTAATATTAATAAGTGGAGGCAACTTCTCAATCACCTCTACCTTGGCTCTATCAACTGCTATGCCTTTAGATGAGACTTTATGTCCTAAAACAATTCTACCTTGAACATTAAAATGACATTTCTCCCAATTAAGGGCCAAATTTTTTTCTACACATCTTTTTAACACATTAGACAAGTTCAATAAACAATCATCAAAAGATACACCAAAACTAAAATCATCATAAAAATCTCTATGATCACTTCTCCACAATATCATGAAAAATGGCAAACAGGCAACGTTGAAATGTACTAGGAGCATTACAAACCCAAAGGGCATTCTCCTATATGCAAAAGTTCTATATGTGCATATGAAGGTTGTTTTCTCTTGATCCTTCAGGCCAATGGAATTTTAAGATACACGGAGTATCTGTTGGCCCAAAAAGCAACCTAAGAGGGGGGGTGAATTAGGTTGTATCTAAAACAAACCTTTTTATGTGCTTAATAAAAATGCAAACTTTATGCACCAAATAAAAACTTAAGCACAAATGAATACAATAGATATTCAACAATTTAAGCTTAAAGAAAAAATAAGAATATTGAGATTAAAATAATCAAACCAAACTCCCAAGGTTCTCAAGCTTGGAGCTTACAAATACAAATAGCTTCTTACAAGGCAACTACCAAGTTCTCAACTTGAAGTTTAGCCACTAAAAGTCTCTTCAAAGTAGGTGAGACAATATCCTCTTGTACACAAATGAGGATCACCATTGTTCAAATCCTCTTGCTCACACTAATTTCCTTTAGTTGAGCCAAGAGTTTTACACTCACAACCTCCCTTTGTTACAATTGTTATCTCTCCACTCTTACACTTGAAGAACTCTTACACTTCTAAGCTCTTTTCACAAAACTACCTACACTATTATAACACTTGTACCCACTGTTTCTCTCAAATAGCTCAAGACTTACTTGTAATCAATGTATAAGTCTCTTCTTCTTTAATTCAGGCTTAGGGGTATTTATAGTTGCCCAAAATCTGCTTTCAACAACTTTCCAACGACTATTTTCTGTTTACTGGAAAACTAGCCGCTGGACATTTCGGATGGCCACTGATAACTTCTGCGTCCGACGCTGCGTTCGTTCTCTGAGGGTATTCGTTTGGACGTCTGAGGATGCGTCCGAACGTGCATCCGATCGAAGCAAAGTCTTCTAGAAATATGATCGGATGCTGTTCTTCGTCTGAGACTGCTTCAAATTCTTTGTGTCGAACGATTACCATCGTTTGAAACATCTGTCTTTCAGATAGTCATTTGCATCTGTGGAGTCTTCTGGTTGTTTTGTTCGGACGATCATTTGCGTCCGAACCTATCTATTTTTTGACACACTTGTTTTCAAACTATTAGTGCGATTTGGTCATCATCAAATCCTGATTATCATAACTGGGGTTGAATAGTATCCATCAGGGATGCAATAATATGAAAAATTGGCCAACATTTCAAGCCTTTGATCTATGAAAGGTAGGGAAAATGGTCTTTACAAGTGGCTTAATTCAACTTTCAAAAATTAATACACATACACCATCCCGTGACCAATCAAGAAGGGATGAGCTAATTAGTGTCACTAATTATAATAGTGATACCACATTTTTTAGGAATAAGTCGAGTAGGACTAACTCACTCACTATCACAAACAGGGTAGATTATACCAGCGTGAAAAGTTTCATTACCTCTTTCCTTAATACCTCTATCAAAGTGGAATTCAACCTCATTTGAGGTTGCCTTGCTGGTTTATGCCTTCTTATGTCATTCAACAAAATCTTATGCATGCACACGGAAGGGCTAATTCCATTAGTATCATCAATAGAGCAAGCAATGACATTTTTATACATTCTAAGCAGCATAATCAACTTATTAAGTTGTTCTTTAGTCAATGAAGAATTCACAATCACCGAATATGTCTCATTGTCACCGAGACAGACATACATCAAGTAAGTAGAAAGAGGTTTAAGTTCCACCTTAGGGGGTCCGCTGTTTGGAGACCCCTATTTACCTTTACCATTATTTTCATCTTCGCTTTCTTGCAATGGGGCATTGTTCTCCAATTGGTTCAAATACTCTACTACTTTTCCATCCTCTTGAGATACATCACTTGCATTCAACATAGCAACTTGCTCCCTACCATTTTGCTCTCTTGGATTGGGAATTGTATCAATTGGTAAACTCTCAAAGGTCTCTAATTTTGTTGTCTAGTCGTTTGACCCAATTGAATATCTAAATTTCTTGTTGTGGCTCTTAAATTCTCTCTTACTTCCTTCTTTGAATTTCCATTTTTCTCCTTTGATTTTCATTTTCTTTCCTTTAAAATTCATAATCTCTCCTCAATTTTTCAAATTGCTTTTGGAGTAAATCATTCTCTCTATGGAAGTTTTGATTATAGTTCAAGGGTGGTGGACGGTTATGTTGCTGATATTGAGGCCTTGGTTGGTTGTTAGGGTAAGGAGAATTTGATTGGGATTGATAAGAGTTGGTTTGGAAATTTCTTTGTAAATGATGGTTGATTTGAGATATAATTCAATTGTTCATTTGACCCCATAGAAATTTCACATTGTCCATTTAGACGTCCACTACCACAAAAATCACAAACAAGAGGCGATTGAGATCAAGAAGCCATGGCATTTACGGTATTTCCTCTTCCCAAATTCTTCAAAACTCTTGTTAAGTTACTCATGACATTCATCAATAATTCTTATTTATCATTTGATTTCATGTTCAAGACACCTCCATGTTGAACTTGTTGAACAACCAGATTGAGCAATAAGACCATGATAGTAGTAAATATTTAAATTTGGTTTCTTGAGTCATGCCATTATAAATTATTTAAATTTGAAGCCAAAGAGGGGATAGCATGTTTTGGGCATTTTCTCAACAATTCTTTGAAACTTTCTCATGCCTCACTAAGACCTTTACCTATGTCTGCTTGAACGATGTGATTTCATTCTGAGGTTTGGTGATTCTTGAATGAGGGAAATATTTCACTAAAAACTTGGGCTAATTGATTCGAAGTAGTGAATATCCCTTGTGCATGTGATTGAAACCAAGCTTTTTCTCTATACCTCAGTGAAAAAGGACAGACTCTCATGCACATGTTACCGGGATGGACTCTATTGAATTTGAAAGAGTTCAACACTTCTTCAAAGTTCATCAAGTGTATATAAAGATCCTGATTAGGACTTCCACCGAACATCACATGGGCTTTCAGTATTTGTATAAAAGCGGGCTTGATTTCAAATTTATTCGCTTGCAGTGGCAGAAAACAAGATATGTGCAATACTGGAATTAGCTCCATCGAAGTTGAGCATAGTATAATCCCTTAGAGGAAGACCATTTCTATTAACGCCATAGTTATTGATATTAGCACCCATGCCATTGTTTACCATTCCTTCGACTTGCTCATCATCACCATTGTTGCCAATATTCTCATTCAAGATCCTTTGATTATGCTAAGGATTTGCAATGTTTAGTTTTTCTAATTCTTGTTCTACCCTTTTCTCTTTTTGAATTCTTCTCAATTCTCTCTCTCTTGTCATCAAGGCAAATAAATTTCTCATTTTCTTCTCTCACCATGCACTACAAGAACAAATTCAACCAATTAATCACAAGTGCCACATCAAAATTAAAAGTAAGAATTAAACATAAACAAGTGAAAGCAACTAATTAAAAACTAATATTAGCTACTAAAACAAGCCAAAATACCTAACCTATGCGACCCTTAATGCCCTCAATATTGCTAAAATACCAAAGACAATCCTCGGCTACGGCACAATGAAAACTTATTACACCTCAAGTAGAGATCAAATTCAACCAAACAAGTAAAAATAAACCTCACTAATACCTTTAACTCTACACTCACTACCATAATTATACGTGATAGGTAGTAGTACACGACAAGCGGGTATAGTTCTCACAAGGATTGTTAGATAAGCAATTATCAAGATTCAAGGGTCTTTGTCCAGTTTGGCTAAGCAATAATAGAAGGATTACTAGCCCTATACATGTTCAATTAAGCAAGTAATTAACAAGTGAAGAGCTATCTAAACTTATCTAATGAAAGCAAGTAAATCTATCACTAAACTATTTTAAACAAATAAATTAAGACGATTCCTAGAAAGAAGTAGACCTAATTTGACTAAAGGAAACAGAAAGAAAGCATGAAAGCAAAGAGATTTTCATTTTCTAGCAATTAAATTTATAAAAATTTATAAATAGAACTAAATTAAAACTAAATATTTTTTATTTTTTATTAAGTAAATGAAAGCCCTCTAAAAACTTATTGGAAATTTGCAAGGAAATGTAGATTTTTAATTAAAAAAATACAAATTTAGAAAGAACCCCAAGAACTTCAAAGAAAACTTGAGATTTAAGAAACTTGGATTGCAAGAAAATTAAAGAATGCATATAAAATTTATATCTATTTGTGGCAAATAAAAAACCCACTAGAATTAACTAATCAAAATTTAAACTTGTAAAGAATTAAAGACAAGATCTAAAGAAATAAAGGTTGACTTTTGTATTAAAAAGAAACTTGAGTCTTAATCTAAAACTAAACTATTCTAATCTACTTAAGCTGATGCACTTTGATGTCGTGACATGGAGTAATTAATATCGTGACATCGAGTTGAAAATTAATCTTCAATTCCCACCTCAACCTCATGACATCAACATTCCCTGTCACGACATCGAGCTTCTTCTAGCTCAAGTCTTCAATTTTCATTATTTGCTATTTGCTTCTTGGACTCTTCTAATCTTGAACTTTCACACTTTTAATTCTTATCTACTACAAAACACTTAATTAAACAAGTGATATAATGAAACTAAAATTAAACAAAAGCCCATACTAATGTCTTTATATTTACAAGCAAAACAAATGCAATTACCTAATGCTAGTATTTAAACTAAAACACTTAATTAAATACAAAAATAGGAATTAAAGTAACCAAAAAGCTATAGTTCAGAAGTACAATAACTCTAGTTTCTTACAATTATTACACTTTGAATAGGACGGAAGAAGTAATTTATTAATCATAGAATAATCGTTAATTAGTAGTCTTTTCGATGCACGTGTTAGAGCAATTTTATTTTTGGTTGTTCATTATCAGCAATTCAGGATAGCCCTCAAAGCGTTCTACTACCATTCACAAATACTCATACCATTTGTATTTGATATGCACAAAATATCTACCAATAAAATAGTGATAGTGGCCTAAACCGAAAGCAGTTGATGCATACGAATAAAAACTAATTGGATTAGCCCTTGCACCACCCAATAGACCCACTACACTAGTCTCGCCTATTAATGCCCAGTGGTACTTTATAAATAATTTCCAAGTTTATGAAGAGAGATTCTTGTTAAAAAAAGGAACACTAACAATGATGGCATGGTAATGTTGACTCAATAGTGGAGTACTGCGTTCCAGGAATCTCTTCCTCCAAAGTTTAAGGATCCAGTTGTTTCTTCATACATTGCATAGTTAGTTATTTTTATTTTAATAGGACATTAAGTAATTCAAGAGAAATATTAATTTAATATCTTTTTCTGTTTACAGAAAACTGGGATGAAGGATATTAAGCCAACATTTATTTATTTACAACTAAGTGATAAATACACATGAAATCTTGTGGAGGATCTCCTTGTACAAGTGTATAAGCTTATTGGCCATGGACAATGATGATGATATGTTACTGATCCTAGGGAGACCCCGTTTTGCTATTAGTAGTGCAGTAATTGATGTTCCAAATGGCAAAGTGGAGCTGCGTGACAAAGAGAAGTTTGTCATTTTGCAGGAACCGCGGTCTAAGTATTTTCAACTAAATAAAGGTTAGAGGAGCTGTATGACGAGTCGAAGGTGAATGAATTTTTGAAAGGCATTCTATTTGATATGGAGAGTGCTCCAATACGTGTGAACGAGATGGTAAGGTGTTGAATGGAATGGCAAATGATTTAAATTACAGGAAATTCAATGCGGTAGTCTTATGTGAAATTTAATAACTTTCATTGGAATTTGTCTAGTAGTGGAGTAGATTTATCTCCTTCCACTAACTTATTTAATATTTGATAAGTGATAATAAAAGTCAATATAATGACTTAAATTATAACTATTTCTATCCCTACTCTTTTTAGTTGTGTGTAATTTGTGATAGTAGTTAATATATAGGTTAGTTGTGTGAAGTATTGTGTTTAGTAAGTGTACGTTTTTTGAGCGGTCAGAAGTGTTCATGAGTGAAAATTAAAGATTGAAAATTTTTACGGTGTTAAAATGTCATAGCATTTATGTTAGGAAGAAATAGAAGGTGGTGACAAAAATTTTTATTCATTTAAACTTCTAGAATTGTCACAGCGTTGCACTTTATGCTTATTCAGAGTGTCGCAGTGTTACATAAACCGTAATTTTTAGTTAAGAGTGCCACAACGTTCTGTTTTCTTTCCTAAAAACACCGCGGTATTTCCTAGTATTACAATTAAAAAGCGGTAGTAGACCACTTCATTTTCAAAACCATTAATTTCTGCTTTCATTTTTAGTATATTTTTATAGAATTGTGACTTCTAACATCTCTTTCGGAGACAGGAGAACAACAATTAGAGGTCTAAAGCAACATCAAGCTACGGACTGGCGAATTCATTCAAGACAAATTTCGGGATTTTTTTTATTTCTTTGATTTTTGGGTGTTTTTTTTTTTTTTATTGGAATTGACTTCCAATAATCCTAGTGACTTCTTGGTGGTGCATTTCATCTATTTATAAGAACCTTTGGGGTGAATTGTGAAGATTAATTTGGAACGTTTTGGGATTTTGATTTAGGTGAATAAATATGCACCTTATTTTGCTTATAATTTGTTGTATTACTGGAATTATATTGTTGATTGTTATTGATTTTTGATATTTGTGGGTTCGATTGCAAGTTTTTCCTGAAGTTTAAATTTTTGGTGGTCATTATTGTATTCTCAAAATTTTTTGGAGCTATTGTGTGATTATTCAATTCTGGGTATTGTTTGGTTATTACTTTTTGCTGCATTTTTGTTTGTTTGCATCTGTTATGGCAAAGAAGAAGACTAGAGCAGCTATGATAAAGGAGACTTGATACTCTGAGGTTTATTTCTCAAGATAATTTGATAGGTAAAAGAAGTTGGTCGGGAATACGTCTATTCCGGTGTATGTTTTCGATTTTGTTGATAGTTGGTCAGGATTTATCCTGATAGAGATTATTTTAAAGTAAACTTTACCAGGCATGGCTTGGTCAGGTTTGGTACCGAGATTTAGCCTGGTGTATTATCGTTGGTTCATGACTTCTACGGGTATAGACATATCTGTTAATTGGTTTGCAGTAGCGCTGTTTCTTATTCTCATGCTCGGATTCGTGGAGTATTACGCACCCGTATTATTGAGCCGGATGAGTATGGTCAGTATTTACTACTATTACCCATTGACCATCCTACTATTACCCAGTTTTTGTGTCTTGAGCTTGCTGAGTGGGAGATGACTAATGGAGCGAATGAATACTAGTTTCGTAGGAGAGCATTATTGCTTCAGTTGAGGGTTTGGTTGTAATTTGTGTCTGCATATTTCTTTCTTGTCCAGTATACAAGCCATGCGACCGCAGCTTGAGCTTATTTGATTTGTTTTTTAATATGAGGTTTGTCGGTTCGTGCTTCTAGGGTAATAAGCGATGAGATATATCATCAGTACCCGAAAAATACTCCTAGTCCTCTTTCCCTTGCCTAATATCTGAGTAATGTGAAGAGCTGGTTTGCAGTATGTTAGACACATTGAGGTTACTGTTGCAGCTCTGGCTCCCTTCAATTGGAAGCAATTGAGGACTGTGGAGTAGGAGCATGGGAAATATCATGGACCTGACCATGCAGCTTTGAGGAGGCATGAGGAGAGTTCATCTTCTTAGCGGTCAGACTAGCTGATACTTCCTGTCGAGCTAAAAGAGATGATAAGCTATTTTTCTAGAAGCAAGTTGCAGTTGGAGGTGGTGCAGAGAGACATTATGGCGCATTTAGTTGTTGATCTGATGCAATTTCCACGGATGATGCCGCCTACTGGACTTGTTCCTGTAGGCGGTGCAGAGAGATATTATGGCGCATTTAGGTGTTGATCAAGATACCATTTCCACGGATGATGCCGCCTACTGGACTTGTTCCTAGACTGTGTTGTCATAGACACTCAAAATTAAACAAATCTCAATATTAATGTAGCAGTGGTGAGTTCAAGTTGTTCCACAGAGAACGGAGTTTATTATTGTGCAAAACGAAAAGAGGGGTTTTGGAATACTTTTAATCTAAAAACATGGAAAGAAAGTAAACTGAAGAGAGATGAATTCAATTCAAGAAAAACCTTGGTTTCAGTCATATCTACCATGACAATTTTACTAGTTGATCCTTGACACCAAATACAATTCAATTTCTATACCAAACACTAATTGAAAAATTAACTCGAATTCTAATTCAAAGTTGATTCTTATTTTTTTCAAAAGTTGGTTAATTTTCAACATGCGACCCAATTAACCCTAACCATTAATTTAACCCAGACACATTAAAATCAACAAGAATAATTAGGCTAATAATACATAAACACCCGCGGTTATACCAATTAGTTGATTATTTCCCCTAAATTCAATAATACTAATTGAGCAATTATCAAACTTAGTTACTTCATAGATTGAATTAAGCACCGCGGTTAAAACAATCTAACTGTAGATTAATTCCAATCACTTATTATCCTGCAGTAATAGCAAGTTAAAAGGAACAATCATAAAATTAATCGTATAAAATAATCAATACTTGATATAAAAGTGAATAAATTCAAGAGCAAAAAGTCTCACCGACGTATTCCCTCTTCCTAATCACCCTATATGGGGTATTTATAATGAATTCTAGGGTTACAATCATTATCTAAGGAAAAGAACGTGAAATCGTATGAAAAAGAGTTCAGCAGGACGAAAAAATCTTCCGAAAATCAAAAATCACAAAACTTCACTATATCGGGCACACAAGCTTTGCCTGATCTGCACGCATGTGTGCTCTGGGCAATCCTGGAAATTTGCTTTTTGGATACGGCGCACATGCTCTACTTTACCCCAGTGCATGCGTTCCGGACCTTCTTTTACATTTCACTTTTGGCATCGATTTTGACGACCTTGATACTATTGGAATTTGTAAAAGTGTAAAACACAAAAGTTGTAATTCTCCTACTTAACTTTCCAACGCATTTTGAATCAAATCAATCAGAGGTTGGATTTGAATGTGGCGCTTGAAATACAAAGCAGCATCTAGAATGGTTCCATACTCGTGAACATTGCGTCCTTAGAATTTCCTTTTGCCTTTTTCATCTTCGATCTTCAACTCTTTTTCACTTTAACTCTACAAAAACTAAGAATAACCAAATTAAACTCAATAATAACTCAAATCTTGCTTACAACACATAAAATTGTGGTAAATGACACATAAAATATAGTACAATTATGAACTTATCAAATTACCCCATACTTAGCCTTTGATCGTCCTCGAGCAAATATAAGATTAAACATGTAAACGTAAAATTTCACTAACATATTCCCTCTAATGTCCACATAAATAATCAATAATCTATCCATCAATTAGAGTAGTCTAAGAATCTAAGAGCTGAAATGCTATTAAAAACTGAAACATGAAATTCGTGTGTATGTGTGCGTAGCCATTCAAAAATTTAAATTTGAAAAGATTTAGATTAAATCATCAAGACCCTCAAAATTTGTCTAAACATCCCATAGCTCACTCTTCTTACACCCTCAAGTAATCTAGACAACTGATTCTACTTAAATTAGGTAGGCCTTTTAGCTAGAATTATAGGTTAGGATACCTAATATCCTTAGTTAGCCAAAGAAGGGAAATCATATAACAAATAAGAACAAGAGCTTTATAGTAATGGTGGCCATACATTAAAATAAAATTTCTCTTCACACACAAAACATCATACATCCACAATCCCACACTTGAGTTACTAACACCCATGAAAAATTTCAAACAACCAATAATCATATAAGTTCCCCTTCCTCGAATTAGCCAAACATGCCAACCTCCCTAGCACATATATACATCACATCATTATTTCATTTTTTTATGTTCACTCAAAGTACGGGTACTAGTTGTAGGCACTACCTGCAACATATAAATACACAAGTACTAGTGATGGGCACTACCTACAATTACAGGTACCAGTGTTAGGCACTACTTGTAAATATCGAAAACTCCCATTATTGCTATTTTTATTCAACAATTTTTTCCAGTACCCCATTTACTGCCATAATTGTACACCACCCACTTCTTACATACTTCCACTCTTATATCCCCTAAATATATAATTTTCACCATAAAGCCTAGAGCCTCTTAAAGGAAAAATTTAGGATAAAACAATTAAAAGAAATATTAAGCTCAATAAGGGCAGGTAAATTGAGTATATGAAAGAAGGTGAATGATGTTTCTCTTCATCAAAATAAGGCTCAAACAAGGTACATAGAAATAAATTGTTAAAATGGTTGGCTAGAAAGGCTCAACAAGCAAAGAAAGCACTACCCTTAATTTTAAACTAAATCTAGTCGTCCAAGAATTCACTTCAGAAATGTAATAAAGTAAGTTTTTGAGATTGAACATAATTGAGTCCACATAAATTTCTCTAAATATCTCAAATCAACATATGGCTTAGTTCTCAAAAGTCTGAAAAATCATGAATGGCTAATATTAACACCGACTACTCATTCATGCATGGTTCAATTGAAGATATATTATGCAGAAAAATGGGAACATTATGTTAAGCAAAAAATTTTGGAATTTTTTTTAAAAAAAATTGTTAAATAATTCACAAAAATTTTCAAAATTTTTGACAAACTCTCAACTTATCAAAGGAAAAGTCAAAATAATGCAGCAAAATCAAGAAAATACACCAAACAACTTAAAAATCCAAATAACTCCCCCACCCCACACTTAAAAATAAGCATTGTCCTCAATGCAAAAATAAAAGCATAAAGAAAAGTTTCTCTGGATTTAATTTGCATATGGAATAGTGTCCGCTATAAATACCCCTTGTCGCGAATGAAAGCCAGAGTAACACTAAAAAAATAGAACAAAACAAATAATTCTCTTGAGAAAATAATAAAAATGAGAATATTGTAGAAAATAATCCTACAATAATTAAGAAAAAAAACTTACTCCTTTAAGGGAATGCACGACAAAAATAAACGAAAACACCATGACAAAAATTAAAACCTAGATAAAAAGAAAGTAACTAACTAAAATGTCGAATAAAATAAAATAGTAACTAAAATTGTCTGAGAAATCAACTGCCAAAATTAAAATATAAAGAAAATGGCCCAAAACATAGGGCATTAAACCCATAAAAGATGCAAACAAGGAGAATTCGGCCCCAAATCTTGCGGGAAAGGAGGAAAATGTAGAAATGTCGATGGGTCCTCTCCCTACTCCCATTCAAAGGACCATTTTATTAGTTTAACTTACCAATTAAGTTGATTTCTAGCACTAACAACACAATAAAACTATGCTAGCCCTAAAAATAAAATAAACAAAAATAAGACTTCAAGAATAAATAAATGGAATAAAATTTAAATGGACATGGGTTGCCTCCCATGCAGTGCTCCTTCATAGTCAATAGCTTGACTGTGAACAAGATGGTCGGAATAACCATCTCCATACCAGAGGAAAGAGAGCTCAATAATTGTTAGCAGTCGTGCATGGGCTCTCTCCTTGTAATTGCTCACCATACATTTATCCTTATTCTCCTTCTTGACTTCATCAGTAAGAAACTCAACTCTGAACTGCCTATCTCCCCTAGTGCAGTTAACCTTGACCCCATTGTCATCTATGTAAACCAACTTAACCTCTTCCTCATGACCCTTTTAAGAGATTCGAAGATATCAAATTCTTGATTTTCTGCTCTTAAGGTCGAACTATAACAGATGTGGGGTACACTGGCATCACAATACAATCTCTATTAACAGCCAAGTAGTGATCCTTCACAGTAGTTAGAATCTCTTGTTCTTCCTCCATAGCTAAGTCTAAAACCTTAATTGGCTCTTGCTCTGGAAGATCTTGAGGAATTGAAATCGAAGGCAATGAACTAGGTTGTGGTGGCTAAACTGGCTATATAAATTGAAGATCTTGTGATGGATAACCAAACTCAGGATAATCTATCCATCCTTGATTACACTTATACATGTAGGGGTCATACTAAGGTTGTGGTAGATTTGTAAACCATTCATAGCTTTGAGAGGTAAGGCACATGTTAGTTAAATGATTGTCACCACAAATTTCACAAGTCCTTGCTCGTTGCATATCTTCTAATTGCTCGGTAATGAAATCGGAACAATAAACCTAATGTGAATTGGTAACCATGATGGAAATCTATCTGTAAATGAGATCAAGTAATAAGTATGCATAGTTAAATAGAAAAATTTAAAGCAGAAAAATAAATCAAACTGTCCCCGGCAACGGTGCCAAAATTTTGGTCTATGCTGTCGTAGGCACTCAAAATTAAACAAATATCAATATAAAAGTAGTAGTGGTGAGTCCAAGTCATCCCACAGAGAGCATAATTTATTCTTGTGCTAAACAAAAAGGGGGTTTTTTTTGAATACTTTTAATCAAAAACTACGAAAAGAAAGTAAACTGAAGAGAATTCAATCCAAGAAGAACCTTGGTTTCGGTCATATCCACCATGACAATTTTACTAGTCGATCCTTAACACCAAAGTGAATTCAATTTTTATACCAAGCACTAATTGAACATTAACCCAAATTCCAATTCAAAGTTGATTCTTATTTCTTTCTAAAGTTGGTTAATTTTCAACATGCGATCCAATTAAACCTAACCATTAATTTACCCAGACACGTGCCAAAGATTAATTAATAGAAGCATAATAAAATCAACAAGAATAATTAGGCTAATTAAACATAAACACACGCAGTTATGCCAATTAGTTGATTATTTTTCCTAAATTCAACAACGTTAATCGAGCAATTATCTAACTTAGTTGTTTCATAGATTGAATTAAGCACACGCTCTTAAAACAATCTAGCTGCAAATTAATTTCAATAACGTGTTAACCTGCAACAATTGCAAGTTAAAAAAAAAAATCATAATATTAATCGCAGAAAAATATACTTGATAAAAAAGTGAATAAATTCAAGAATAAAAATTCTCACAACATAATAAATTAACCATGGCTTCAAATTTCTCGACCAAGAAAAAGGGTTTAGGCACTAAGTATCATAGAAAAATAAACAAGAATTTCTCTGCTGAAAACCCTAGATAAAATGAAGAATAGAAGTGTTCTCTCCTCCTAATCATCCTACATGGGGTATTTATAATGAATTCTAGGGTTACAATCATTATCTAAGGATAAGAACGTGAAATCGTATGAATACTTCCAAAAAGAGTTTAATTGGATGAACAAATCTGTCAAAAATTAAAAATCATGTAACTTCACTCAATCCTGCGCACACACTATGCTTGATCTGCATGCATGTACGCTCTAGGAATTCATAGAAATTTGTTTTCTGGATATGGCACACATGCTCTTCTTTACCCCAGCGCATGTGCTTTGGACCTTCATTCTGCACTTTACTTTTGGCTTGATTTTGTCCTTGGTGCTCTTGGAATTTGAAAAAGTGTAAAACACAAAAGTTGTTACTCTCCTTCTTAGGTTTCTAACGCATTTTGAATCAATCAATCAGAGCTTGGACTTGAAAGTTACGCTTGAAATACAAAACAGCATCCAGAATGGCTCCATACTCGTGAACATTTCGTCCTTAGAATTTCCTTTCATCTTTTTCAACTATTTTTCACTTTAACCCTACAAAAATTGAGAATAACCAAATTAAGCTCAACAATAACTCAAATATTGCTTATAACACATTAAAATGTGGTAAATGACACCAGTCCAGAATATATAGCATAATTATGAACTTAACAGTTCCCAATGCTGGTGCTGTTGAACGATACTAATGATGAGGCCATGAATGTGAATATTTGGTGGCTATTGGTGCATATAGTTTTCTTAATTTTTTTATTTTTAGTTTTGTCTTTTGTGTTATTTTTATTTTCTAGTTTTTTTCCTTTAGGAAGTTAGTATTTCTTTTGATGTATAAATGACTTAATGTTTGTTAGTATTTTATTTAAGTTATTATTATTATTATGTGAGTATGGTATATATTTAAATTCTTTATGTGTTTATATGCTATTTATTCTTGACGATCTGATTTATAAAAGATTTCCGAGCTATTGCATAGAAGACTTCATGATTTCTATACTCTCTTTATCCGAAGTGTTGTAGATGCTTACTTCTCAATTGGTAGTTATATTTTCTTTAGAATATGTTTTTGTGTTGTTATTTGTTGTAATTAAGTGTTCAAAAATTTTTCAGTGTAATGGACATGTTTTTAGTTCAGGAATGATTTCTTATTCATGTTGACCATAGGGCCTATCTTCAACACAGGTTGGGGGTGGAAGTTTTTCCTATTGTTGAAGTTTTGAA
Source organism: Cinchona pubescens (assembly GCA_025175665.1). Taxonomy (NCBI): domain Eukaryota; kingdom Viridiplantae; phylum Streptophyta; class Magnoliopsida; order Gentianales; family Rubiaceae; genus Cinchona; species Cinchona pubescens. The sequence continues at coordinate 3,865,459 of JANKKI010000016.1, forward strand.
TATTTTTATTCTATGTTATTTGAAATGATTTAAATATGTTTAAGTTGATGATTGGTTTTGGAATTTTTAGAATTGCAAGGGTGTATGAATTGATTATTGATCCCTTCCATATGTGATTTTCTAATTTTTCATTGTTGAGAGTTTCTATAAGTTTTGATAGTGTTTTGGTAGGTTGTGTGTTAGTCATTGTGAGTGTTGAGTATTTATTGACATTGACTTCAGATTTGCTTTAACTTGGGACATAAGTTACGAAGATGTGGAATTTTCAATTTTGTGACTTAAATATGTAAGTTGGATCATGGAAATGATTTAGACTTTCTTTGCACCGTTTGTGTCTAAATTGCCTATCTTGAATTTATTTGTCCGTAGTGTCCCATTGACCTTATTTTGCCTATTTTCTTTGTTTAGCCATGATAATTATCAACCGATTCCTTTTTTTTTTATTATTCTCTTTTTTTGCCTATCACCATTAGATATTTGTGATCTGTTGCAGTTTTGCAATGCTAACAGAGAATGGTATGTTTTTAAGGGGACATTTTGCAAATGTAGGAAGTAATGTTTTTCCCTTATGTAATAGAAAGGAACAAAACATTTTCAAAGGGAGGGAAAGTAAAAGGAAACAAATAAAAATAAGGTAGAAAATATATGTCAAGAAAAAAAGGACATTCTTGATATTTTGTGTGCATTTAATTAGCCCAATGATTATGAAGCTTTTATGTGTGTGCCATGTTCTTCTATTAAAGGGATGTTCCCTTATTTATGATGGTGGTGATATGTTGTGATAACACTAGGTTTGATTATTTTTTGACCATATTATTAATTTTTGTCCATGATAATGTTAATTTTTATCTTTATGTCTAACGTGAATTTAGTCAGTTTGTCCATATTTATCCTATCTGTTTTTTCCTTAACCCAGGTAAAAAGCTTATTAATTAAGTCTTTGTTTATCTTTCGTTTGAGCTAGTATGTACTAGTGAAGTTAGGGGTGATGTACTTGTACTGACTATATTGCCCCTTGTTAAACATTATCAATATGATTAGCCAAATAAATTTGTTGCGTGAATTTTGTGTGAGCTTCAGCATCCTTTTACTTTATTGAGTGACTTGAGTGTTGACACTTTTGTATTGATAGGGGATCATTTTTCAAATTGTTTTATGGATTTGAATGGTTCTTATATCCGTTACATTACTATAGGTTACTACTACAATCGATAATTGGTATAGAATATTGGTTGTTTGTATTTTGTTTTGCTTAGGCCTATTAAAAGTTGTGGTTGCGCATTTCATAAGTATACCAATTAGAGTTATTCGATGTTCATTAAAATTTATAAGTTGGCTGGATTTTTAGAGTTTTTCGTGTGTTTTAGTTGATATTTTCTTTGTTTTACTAATTGATCAATTATTTGTGTTTAGTTGTTCTTTGTGGTCTTTATGTATCACCCTGGTTTTGTGTTTTGTAGGTTGAAGGGGTAAATTGATAAGTGAAGTATAAAGGATGCGTGAAATAGAACTGATTGCTGCATTATTCTATAATTGTTTTGTAGTGTCGCGAAATTCATCCATATTTTCTAAGAATCCGACAACAAAACGATGTGGCATTTTTTTAAGGCAAACATCGGTGCCACAGCGATTTGACTTTGATCAAAATAGGAAGTATGTGATTTCTTCCCTTTATAAGTGAGAGTTTAGAACCAATTAGGGCTCTTTCAAGCGAGGACTTACTCCAAACCCTAGGGCTACCTTGTACTTATAAATACAACACTACTTAGTAGTTAAATGGATATATACTACATAATGCAACAAGTCAAGAATTGGTATAGATTATTGGTTGTTTGTATTTTGTTTTTCTTAGGCCTATTAAAAGTTATGGTTGGGCATTTTATAAGTATACCAATTAGAGTTATTCGATGTTCATTACAATTTATAAGTTGGCTGGATTTTTAGAGTCTAGTTTTTCGTGTGTTTTAGTTGATATTTTCTTTGTTTTACTAATTGATCAATTATTTGTGTTTAGTTGTGCTTTGTGGTTTTTATGTATGGTTTTGTGCTTTGTTGGTTGAAGGGGTAAATTGATAAGTGAAGTATAAAGGATCCGTGAAATAGAACTGATTGCTGCATTATTCTATAATTGTTTTGTAGTGTCGCGAAATTCATCCATATTTTCTAAGAATCCGACAACAAAACGATGTGGCATTTTTTTAAGGCAAACATCGGTGCCACAGCGATTTGACTTTGATCAAAATAGGAAGTACGTGATTTCTTCCCTTTATAAGTGAGAGTTTAGAACCAATTAGGGCTCTTTCAAGCGAGGACTTACTCCAAACCCTAGGGCTACCTTGTACTTATAAATACAACACTACTTAGTAGTTAAATGGATATATACTACATAATGCAACAAGTCGAGAATTGGTATAGAATATTGGTTGTTTGTATTTTGTTTTGCTTAGGCCTCATTAAAAGTTATGGTTGGGCATTTTATAAGTATACCAATTAGAGTTATTCGATGTTCATTACAATTTATAAGTTGGCTGGATTTTTAGAGTTTTTCGTGTGTTTTAGTTGATATTTTCTTTGTTTTACTAATTGATCAATTATTTGTGTTTAGTTGTGCTTTGTGGTTTTTATGTATGGTTTTGTGTTTTGTATGTTGAAGGGGTAAATTGATAAGTGAAGTATGAAGGATGCGTGAAATAGAACTGATTGCTGCATTATTCTATAATTGTTTTGTAGTGTCGCAAAATTCATCCATATTTTCTAAGAATCCGACAACAAAACGATGTGGCATTTTTTTAAGGCAAACACCGGTGCCACAGCGATTTGACTTTGATCAAAATAGGAAGTACGTGATTTCTTCCCTTTATAAGTGAGAGTTTAGAACCAATTAGGGCTCTTTCAAGTGAGGACTTACTCCAAACCCTAGGGCTACCTTGTAGTTATAAATACAACACTACTTCGGTAAGTAGTTAAATGGATATATACTACATAATGCAACAAGTCGAGAATTGGTATAGAATATTGGTTGTTTGTATTTTGTTTTGCTTAGGCCTATTAAAAGTTATGGTTGGGCATTTCATAAGTATACCAATTAGAGTTATTCGATGTTCATTACAATTTATAAGTTGGCTGGATTTTTAGAGTTTTTCGTTTGTTTTAGTTGATATTTTCTTTGTTTTACTAATTGATCAATTATTTGTGTTTAGTTGTTCTTTGTGGTTTTTTTGTATGGTTTTGTGTTTTGTAGGTTGAAGGGGTAAATTGATAAGTAAAGTATAAAGGATGCGTGAAATAGAACTGATTGCTGCATTATTCTATAATTGTTTTGTAGTGTCGCGAAATTCATCCATATTTTCTAAGAATCCAACAACAATATGATGTGGCAATTTTTTAAGGCAAACATCGGTGCCACAGCGATTTGACTTTGATCAAAATAGGAAGTACGCAATTTCTTCCCTTTTCAAGTGAGAGTTTAGAACCAATTAGGGCTCTTTCAAGTGAGGACTTACTCCAAACCCGAGGGCTACCTTGTACTTATAAATACAACACTACTTAGTAGTTAAATGGATATATACTACATAATGCAACAAGTCGAGAATTGGTATAGAATATTGGTTGTTTGTATTTTGTATTGCTTAGGCCTATTAAAAGTTATGGTTGGGCATGTCATAAGTATACCAATTAGTGTTATTCGATGTTCATTACAATTTTTAAGTTGGCTGGATTTTTAGAGTTTTTCGTGTGTTTTAGTTGATATTTTCTTTGTTTTACTAATTGATCAATTATTTGTGTTTAGTTGTTCTTTGTGGTTTTTATGTATGGTTTTGTGTTTTGTAAGTTGAAGGGGTAAATTGATAAGTGAAGTATAAAGGATGCGTGAAATAGAACTGATTGCTGCATTATTCTATAATTGTTTTGTAGTGTCGCGAAATTCATCCATATTTTCTAAGAATCCGACAACAAAATGATGATGTGGCATTTTTTTAAGGCAAACATCGGTGCCACAGCGATTTCACTTTGATCAAAATAGGAAGTATGCGGTTTCTTCCCTTTTCAAGTGAGAGTTTAGAACCAATTAGGGCTCTTTCAAGCGAGGACTTACTCCAAACCCTAGGGCTACCTTGTACTTATAAATACAACACTACTTAGTAGCTAAATGGATATATACTACATAATGCAACAAGTCGAGATATGCAAACTATTCAAGTTTTCTTTAGATTAGTTATGGATCTTAATTCATTTTACAACTTTAGTATATTAGTTTGTCGCTTTCTTAGTAGTTAGAAGAGCACTTTAAAGAGTATTGAAGTCATGTTTAGAGGTTTGATCTACGTTTGAAATGAGTCAATCGTCAACTTTTCTTTGCAACCTTTAGTCTTCTAATTGTTTGACCTTTCTATTGCTTTATTTAATTCAATAAAGATGTTCTATCTTGGTTTTTATCTTGGTTGTCTGATAGAACAACCAAGAATAAAAGTAAACTTGATCATTAAAACCATACATTTTTTGCTCCATTGGTTGAGGAGGTGAAAAATAAGCTTGATGGCTAGAAACAAAACTATTATCCTTAAGGGGTTGTTTTATTCTCAGCAAGCGTGTCCTCTCCTCTATTTTGATTCATACTTTGTCAGTTTTAGATCCTTCAAAAGGTGTCATTCGAGCCCTAGAATGTTGCATGGCTTCTTTCTTCTGGGGTAAATCTAAATAGGGAGATAGACGTCATTAGAAGAATTAGGGAGACCTTCGCTTGCTGACTTTGGAAAAAAGTTTAGGGTTTCCAAATTTTTCAACAACTATTCCTTTTAGCTAAAGATATGGCATAATTTTTGGGTAGATTTCATGAGACAAAGATATAAAGATGACTCCTCTTGTAATCCTTCTCATATGTTGTAGCATGCTTTTGTGGAGGAACCAAAGACATGTGTGAGTAATGGTCTTCTAGAGGTTTACATCAAATCAGACTCGCAAGCTCTTTGTCAAGATGGTTCTTGGTCGCTTCTAGTTCCCTAGAGCATTGATGCGACTATTGAAGAGATCCAATCTTTGATGACCCAAGGTCTATTCCTGTGCAACACGTTCATGGAGAAATAAACCGGGCAGTTGATTTTTTAGCTCGTTTAGCATCTAGTTCTTGTCTATTTCCTGTTTTACTTGATCTCATTATATGATCACACTCAAGGGCATTCTTAAGTTAGATGTGTGAGGTATACCCTCAGTGAGGTGGAAAAGGAGATGACATTTTCTCTAGCTCTTATGTATTGATCTCCTTTAATTTATTATTGATTAATAAATGGGCTCCTAGCCTACCAACTGGACTAGTGGTATTACAAAATAAAATTGAAGATATTCTATTTCACTTTCTTGCCCTTTAATGGATGGATGTACCCTTAATGCAATTATGAGTTTCTATCATAAAAGGTTCAATCTTTTATTTCTTTTGTGTGTATATGAGAGGTTCCTAATCCTTTTATATATTTGACTGATCTTTATATTTGTTCTAAAACTCATATAAGAAGAAGTTCTAGTTCATTGAATTGATTAAGTGTGTGATTGATCCATGATTTACCAAATGCATTCTTCAATTGATTATGATTAATTCGAGAGATTATTCATAAACAATTGTGTAGTTGTTTAACTAATTTAGAATAATTAACTAGACTATTTTGGGAGTAGCATTGAATTGATTTGATCAAATATGTCATAAATTAGTCAGTTGGATGAATCAATTTATCTAGCATTGCTTTTATTTGTATTTATATAAGTTGTTTAAGTGTAATCATTTAATTTCCTTGTAGTTAGTTTAAATTAAATTAACCTTTTAATTCTTTTTTCCTTTTGTTAAACTACCGGTACTAGTGGCGAAGTCAGGACCCTAAGGTTAGTTGGGGCGAAACAGTTTTAAGTTGGAGTAAGGGCAACAATTATGTTAGTAATTAAATAAAAATATAAGTGGATAAATTCGATGTCTTAGAATTACGATAAAGTAAGTTCTTCTTATAATAAATATTGATTACAGTAACTATGTATTACAAACATATATTTCATGATCAATTAACATCTTTTGTACATAAAATATTTATAATTATTTTGTGATAAAGGGGAAATTAAACATATCTTAACTTTTGAGGGGTCAATGCTCAGAAAAAAAAATTCAATTTTAAAAAATTTTAAGGGGTGCAATTGAAAGACAACTGTAAAAATTCTTAAATTTTCTAGGCTATTATGTAATTTTTCTAAAGTTGAGGGGGAGAATTGCCCACCCTTAAAGCCATGTAGCTTCACCCTTGACCGATACCTTGGTAGGGGATCAGTCACTCATATTATTAAATGGGAAACAATTACATGGAAAGGAAACACACCAAAACCTCCAAAAAATTCAAACAAATGAAACCAAAATCATAAGGCTAAATTTAGATCTTAAGATGTCCCGTACACCACTTGGAATTTCGCAAATTAACCTTTTTATTCTAATATCTCAAATCTCAATCCTCTTTAATAGGAATGTAACTTGTGAGTCTCAATTCAAGTTTAATCTCTACATAATTAATCTCTATGCGAACGATAACTTTTGCTCATAAAATCAGTTTATTAGTTGTTGACTAGTGCACTTGTTAGTTTAGTCAATGTGCATTACTATTCATGATCGTTTTAAGAGCATTGCCTGTATTAATTACTGAGCAAATAATTCAACCAAAATATGCAAAATAATCATACAAAATTCAAAAGAGCCCCTTAAATCTTGTATGCCAATTTCAAAAGAATTATAATAGCCATATAAGGTCTAACTTTCGTAACAAAAATACCTTTTCAAAAATATATATATATACTTTTTCGATGAAGAAAATTTTTCCAAAAAGCAATTTTCCCGTAAAATAATAATTTTCATAAAAATAATTTTCAATCAATTGTTTGCAAAAAATACAAAGGAGGTGGTAATCATTTACCTTGACATAGCGTTCTCAAAACCCATAGCAAAAGTCATTCCCAAATTCCATATAAAGAATTAACATTCATTGCATGACTTATTCAAAAATTCTACCATTTGGTATATATAGAGAATCTTTTCAGAAAGCAATTTTTGTAATTTTTTAATATATACGAGAAAGTAGAATTATTCAAAAAGTAATTTTTTCTGTAAAAAATTACTTTTAAGAAAAGTCATTTTCAATAAATTGTTTTCAATAAATACAAAGAACTGGTAACCACTGTCCTTGACAAGGAGTGCACAAAGACTATAACAAAAGTTGTCACCCAAATTCTTATACATAAATTACTTAACTTATTCAAAAATTCTACCCTATTGTATATATATAAAATAATGCCAACTAAATTTATACAAAATTTACGTAACTTATTTTACAAAAAGTATTAATTTTACTTTTTCCAAAACTAGTTGTCCAGAAAAAACATGCTATCAAATACACATTTAATAACTTTGGGATGCTCTATCCTCTCTCGTGAAACTCTCTTCTCCATAGTCGAGCTTTGTTTGAAACCCTACTAATGGCTGCCCTTAACTAGTCCTTGACTGAATGGCATCCCCAACCTCCTTTGCTTGTTCGATCCTTTGCCACTTTGGTACTGGATAAATGGATCCCTCTTTCTCCTCTTCACTCTTTTCCTTTGACAATTTCTTCTACGGATGTCAAGATTCCTTTAGCTCCTCCATCATCCTACAAAGGTGAACCGATTGTCTTTTACTCTATTGAGCAAGTTTAGAAACTTGCTAAACCTTTGTGTTTTGGCCTTGTTGGCAAATTTTCAAGCGGAAGACCATCTATGGCGGCTTTGAGAAGTGAATTTCTCAAATTTGAGTTTGTTGGATCTGTCAATTTGGGTTTATTTGACAACTGACATGTCAATTTCGGTCAAAGCCATTTTTTAAAAAAAAAACAATTGATTGAATGCAAGGCCAAAATAATTTTTTTTTTTTAAAAATTGACTGACCTTGCATTCAGCAGTCGGCAATTTATTCTGCCAGAACACGGCAGAATCGATAAGAGCCCTTATTTTCTTCTTCCTCCTTCTCGAAAAGCATGGTTTGCGATTGCAATCACAACCACCACTATCTCATTTCCCTCCTCCTCTACAACCACCACCATTTCCTTTTCCTCCTCTTCTACAACCACCACCATATCCTTTTCCTCCTATTCTACAACAACCACCACCTCTATTCCTCCTTCTCTACAACCACCACCACCTCCACTACTACTCTTCTTGTACAATAACTATCGCCAACACCTATCGTATGAGCAGCATCACCACCACCACCATATTCCCCCTCCTAAACAAACTCCACCACCTGTAAAGGTAGATTATTTTTTTGAATTTCAATTATTAAAAATAATTTATTTTTTTGATTTTCTTTTTTTGTTGAGTTAAATAATTTTTTTAATGTAAATATGTAGAAAATTATTTCTGATGGTAGCTTATCTTTTTGCTCTTTTTGTGATTATGAATATAAATGAGTTGGTATATAGGGTGAGGGCTGTGAATAATTACTGTTCGTAAACGAAGATGTTGAAATTTCTTATTATTTGGGACTTTTTGTTGCAAAAATAATGATGTATTATTGGGTCGGCAATTCTCTAAATTGGATATTGTGATGTAATTGGATTTGGTTATATTTAAGTTGTATATGTGAAAGTGGTTATGAAAGTGGTTATATTTGGTTATATTTTGATTAATTTTGTTTATATCCCTTGTCTGGCATGTATTACTTGTAAACCTTGCTAGGCTATTGCGTTGTTTGTAACCCTTGTCGGGCATGTATTACTTGTAACTGTTGCCTAGTTATTGCGTTGTTTGTAACCCTTATCGGGCATGACTGGCGTAAGAGAGAATTCTCAAGAAATAGAGGAAATTCTGGCAAATTTATTTAAAAACAAAACATATTTCATATCCAAAATTGGGGTCTAAACATGTTACATCCTTACAAGGAAATGACATGTGATAAACTCCGTCACATCCTCCTTTATTGGGGAGGGGAAAATACTTATGAAGGCGGTACTATGTCTTACCGACCAATGGATGCAAGAAACTATTCCGAATAAAGCAACGGATTAGGTTTCTTGAGCATTGGTTGACAAGATATACGAGTTCATGGAGGTTGATAAGAAACAGTTCAAATTGAATATTTTGTACAGGCATATAGTTAGTCGTGGTGTGTACTCTGGCATTCCATTGACAGATGATGATGGTATGGATGGTATTTTTGATTTGTTTGATGCCGATCCAACTTTTTGTGCTAAGTTGTTTATCAAGATAGAGGAAATTCCTCAGGTACCTAAAACCAACAACAATCTAGGGCTGTATGGTATGGGGACAATAATGTCTCTTATGCATTCGACCATAGACAACGAGCCGCTGCAATCCAATGCGTAGAATCTGTTTGATCATTCTTGGTCGTTTGAGTATTACAACCCAACGTGTTCGTTTTCAATATCAAACTCAATGCCATCTGATCAAACTATTGACGTACAGTGTAATAGAGACACCACGGCAGGTGAAGGCCCAAGTTCCATGCAATATTATAATCAACATATGGAGAAGGGTCTCATAGATGAGGGCTTGACAGGTGATATGCTATGATAATAGTGACTCGTCGTGTCATGAATTAGACGGGGATTACAAGTCAGGGTCAGAAGATATATCAGAGGATGAATCTGACGATGACTTGGGGACAAATAACGGTGAATGTCAGATGCAAGAGGATGTTCCTATTTATCAACCTAGAGAAATGGCTTTTTTCAGTGATATTGGTAACTACGGTGATTACGATCCTATGGACCGTAGTGATAAAGATGAGCTAGTTTATTAGAATGGAGAAAAAAATGATATTCGGCTGCACATGTGTTTTGATAGTAAGGAGCAAGTTAGTAAGGCAGTTAGAATATGGTCTATCACTCAAAAACGAGAATTCAAAGTGAAAGAAAGCCGAGAGAGGACATGGGCGACTAAATGCAAGACTGCGTCCTCTGGCAGATTAGCTCTCGGAGAGTGTGATTGGAGTATTCGGGTACGTGGAAATGAATCTCTTAATGTGTGGAAGGTCACGAAATGGGTAAAAGATCACGTATGATTTGTCTTTTCTTTTGTAACAGATTGTTTATGTACTTGTTGTATTCTATGAATGTAGTTGTTTGCTTTTTACTTATTCATTTATCAAAAAACTTTGTATTATTAGTGATTACAGAGACATGACCTTTAATGATTGAATGTAACTTTTAAAACTTATGACATTAAATGCCTACTATCTATGGGGTTAATTTTTCACTCTTTCCATATCACTTTGTTAGGTATGGATGATCAGTCGCGAAAGCTTGTTCATCCTGGACCATATATAAATGATATTATATCACCTACGACGCCGCATAGGGCTAGATCTATTTTTGGCGGTCTTATCGATGATTACACACTACAGGTTAACCATTGTGATGGGGCTTTTTGGGATCATAGGCACATATCAGATCGGGTATGGCATTATACTTGTTTGGCATGTTTCGAGAGTATCGCATCTTTAGGACGTATTTCAGTGGACCATGCTTTGATCACTAGTCTTGTGGAGCGATCGAGACCTGAGACACATTCCTTTCATTTGCCTGTTGGAGAGGCAACCATCACATTATAGGATGTAGAGATACTTTGGGGTTTACATATTGATGGACCGTCCGTGACGGGTAGAGACACTACTCATTCTGCAGATACTTGGAGCCAGTTATGCATTGAGTTATTGGGCTTTATGCCTACCAGATCAGATATTACGGTGGTCATTTGAAAGTTGGACAAATATAGACCCGGCATTAGATCGTCCCCTCCCCGATGATGCGACTGATGACATGTGTCGCCAGATGCCACGTATATATTTACTTTAACTTATTGGAGGCCTTTTATTTTCTGACAATTCAGGCAACAAAGTGCCATTATTGTATCTATCCTTGCTTCGAGACTTAGAGACTGTGGGATGTTATAGTTGGGGATCAGCAGTTTTATGCACACTTTATCGCAGCATGTGTGATGCTACCTGACCCAAAATTAGAAACATCTGCGGACCAGTGCTATTACTACATATATATTTGAATACTTTACATTCATTTATTTTATACTTCCTTCACAATTTATCTACACAATCTAGAATGCATACTAATTAAGAATTATAGTTACGGGCTTGGCAGGGCATGCCGACACTACATTCTAATTGGTTAGAGCCTGCACACCAGTGTCACGGAGCATACAGATCTCGGTATATATTTTGTTAAAATGTTTAATTAAACATGTTTACATTGGACTTGATTTTTTTTTAATTTTTATTGAATGTGGGATGTTGCATTTGATTTGCGCAATGCTCCTTGTCATGTCTTATCTGTTTTTCGAATTCAGCTACATAGTTTGCGACCCAATGATGTACATCCGTCCATTACATTTCTTTTACACTTTGACTTCATCATATTTTGTTAATTTACTTACTTTTTGTCGAATTGTTTGGAATTAGTTCATATGGCTGCCATTCCCTGATGAGGTACTTGATATGCTTCCCCATTATTGCACTGCTGGTCGTGACATATGGCGTGCAATTACTTATTTGATATGTTGGGAAATGGTCGAATGTTACCTACCTCATCGGGTTATGCGACAGTTCGGGCTTTGCACCAACCCATACCAGATTAGAGATTGATTGAGAATCAAGTTACATTCCATTTGATAGACCGCCGTGGTCGGGCAAACAATGTATGGGAATTGACCCACCGGACTTATATAGATATTTGGGGGGCAAGAAGGGATGCATTTGAGGTTGGTCTCCCATGTGTTGATACTACACATGCATCACATGATTATATGCAATGGTACCGATCGAGGACGGTGGTCTATGTATCCAATCTGAGTCATCGCCCTACTTTTCCAGAGGGGCACCACGGCGATAGTGCTCGTGCAAATTATCTAGTAAGTAATTATTCATTTTTTGTTACTCTTTTTCTTCTTCAAATAACTTTAGTAATACTAATTTTAACTTTTATGGTAGATGGACTCCATGGCTAGATTATACTAATGTCGTTGGACCACCTGACTGAGGACGATGATCCAGATACCAGTACTTGGGCACAAATCAAACACTTTGCTTCTGAGTCACTACATGTAGTAGGCGAATTAAGTACATCTTGATCTTCAGCCTCTGTCAATTCCTGGTTACGTTCAACATCCACACCAGACACAGGATGCACATAGAGTAGATCGAGCTCCATGGCGAGAGGGGGACAACACGGTGGTAGTCATCACCGACGTCGAGTTCCATCTCCTTGGCCCCATGTAGATGTTGGATCCTCTCATGTCAATATGCAATTCGAGGGTGACACTTCACACATACTGTTGCCAACGCACACTCCAGTGGGATCAACATCTTTTGGACCATCGTCCAGTATTCCAAATCCGGCTCATACTGGTACTAGTGTTTCAAATGAAGAACATGAATATGAACAAAACATAGCTTCGCAGTTGCAAATTACTCACCCTACTCAAGAGTAAGCCACATTACAATTTTATGTCCATCAGTCAAAAAGGGTTCCTAAACCAAGAGAGTGTGGTATGGGGGAGAGATTTGGAGATCATGGACATTGACATATTTTATTACTTTTGGCAGTCATGTGTGATTGATATCTGTTATTTCTGTATCATTGTTTGCCCTTGTCGGGTGTTTTTATATTATTGCTAGGTTTTTATTTCTATTTTTTAGCCCTTTCAGGCTTTTATGGTTGTTTGTTGCCCTTGTTGGGTATGGTTGTTGGCAGGGAGAATGTTCGTAAAATAGGGGAGGTTATGTCAAATTTTTTATAAAAAAATATGATAAATTAATAAATTTGCTTTCTTACAAGATTTCATTCGTGTAATATTTCCTTAATGTTAGATTTTATGGTTCAAAAATAACGGTTTAGTTTTCCTATATATCGTATTAAAATAAATGTTCACAATTTAGCGTTTAAGCTATTTTTGTCTTAGGGCCAAATCCTTTTTTAACTAACAAAAACATCAAACATTTTTTGGTAATAATGCAAAAGAAAATTTCTGCATGAATTCACATTTGTTAAATACAAAGTTACATGCAAATATTTTTTATAAAAATAAAATTTAAAAAAAAATCGTCTAACCTCACAATGAAATAAAATATATATTTTTTAAATGTAAAAATTACTTGGACCTCGCACTCAGTGAATGCGAGATCAGTCGATTTTTTTTTATAAACAAAATGGCTTTTACCTGGCATTCACTGAATGCGAGGTCAAATATGTATATATTTTAAATTTTCACAATTTTATTTTAATAAAGCTCGTATTCAACAAATGCGATCTCACCGAACTCGCATTTCCTGAATGCGAGTTCCTCTCTGATGGATATATAGTTTCAAATCAGCATCGAAAAAGAATGATTTTCAAAACAAGTACAATTTCAAAAACTTCTCTTAACTTGTTGGCTTTTTTTAGACATTGACAATTAGATATCTAGTCAGCTAGTCAACAAGGATAAAAGTAGTTTTATGTTTCTACAAAATTATCATGTGCAAGGGTAAGACTAATCTCTAGAATATCAAAATTTTGAAAGAAATATTTTCCTTTTATCTACTTCGGTTGTCCTATTCACAAGGCGACGAGAAAGACCAAGCTTTTTAATCACTTATTTTAAAGATTACAAAGAAGCTGTATACACATGAAATAAGTTGCTAGTTGGAAACTCAAGTTGTTGTCACCATGACGGAGATTGTTGCTTATCAAACATGTTTTACGTTCTATACCATCATATATCATGGTTGTTTTGGCACCTCCAAAAGCTGTATCAAGACAAATTGAAAAATGTTATGCAAATATCTTTTGAAGGAATTCCGAGCATTGAAAGAAATTGTAATGGATTTCTTGGGAGAGAATCACTAATCCTATCAATGAAAATGGGTTAGGGTTGCACAAGCTCTTTCACATTGTTCAATCTTTATCTATAAAGTTTTGGTGGACATTCAGAACCTCTAATTCACTTTGGAGGAATTTCATGGCTGCTAGATATCTTTCAAAAGTCCCTCATCCTTCATGTGGAGCGATTGCTGCTAATGCATCACCTAATTGGAGAAGGATGGTAGCTGTTAAATATCTAGTAGAGCCTCAGATTCTCATGCTAGGAAGGAAAAGTAATTCCTCTTTATGGTTTGATTATATGGGTAATGGTTCCATTAATGATCAAATAGTGGATGTTCAGCAAGTCAATGATCTTCAACTATGTGAAGTTTGGAAGAATGGTTTCTGGGATAGAGATGCAATACTTGAAAGCAAAGTTACTAGAAACGCGGTACGGGTACGGGAATGTAATTCATCACTTTTAAAGTATCGGATACGTAAGGGTAGTTTTAGTCGATAAGCCATGATACCCACTTTTTTGAAAAAGTTGCTACATTATAGAGATAAGAAGGTAGTTGGTAGTATATAGTATTAAATTTATAATAAATGTTGAACTTTTATTGACTAGAGAAAAGAAAATGTTCAACTTTCATGAACTATTATTCTCAATCCAATATTAAATATTCTAATTAGATAAATTTGGAAAATATTTTCTCATTTTCTCAATAAATAAGGATTCACTACCTTTTACGTTCCAAAACATGAATCGGCACGTTTCGAGATGCAAATGAATCATATTTGATACACATGATTCAGTATGCAGTTCCTAGTGATGGAGAGAGTTTTCGGTAACTATTGCTTGAAAGTTGTCTACTGTTTAATGAATCCTTGCTATGTCAATACGATTTGTTTCGTACACAACGTACTGACCAGGTAGCTTGGAAGCTGACTTCTTCTGGAAGATTCACTCTCATTTCAGCTGTTCAATACATCAGAGAATGAAGGGCTACTTTATTCTCAAGACAAATGATTTTGGAATGTTAGAATGCCACTTAAAATTTCAATTTTCTCGAGGAGAATACTCGATGTAGCATTGCTACTGGATGATGCTTTAAAGAAAAAATAATTTCATATTGTTTCTAGAATGAAGAAGAAACTTTGGATCATCTGTTTTTTCACATGTTAGCTAGCTTCTTTGGCTTGGAGTTTCTCCAATCTATCTTCAATGTAGATCTTACAATGTTCAATTTGAAGCAAACTTTGAACAACTGGAGGAAAAATTCATTGTCTTCTTCATTTTCAGGTATCTTGTACAAACTGATTCCTTTCTTGATTGGCCGGGAGCTATAGAAGAAAAGGAATAACATGCAGAAGAAGGAGTTGGTTTGATGGTATTAGAGGTTCTGCAACACAGGTTTGTTAGGTTATTGATTGCTTCTACATCATTAGCTTTTCTTTGTCGTCCTTCAAAGCGGATGGAAGAATATCTATTAGCTTTTCTTTTTGGTCCTTCAAAGCAGATGGAAGAATATCTATCTCAAACAAGCCTTGTATTAATGAACTCTCTTCCAAAGTAGATTAGATTCACCGTGGTCAAATGCCAGCCTCCACCAGTTGGATATTACATGCTCAATACAGATGGTGTTTCTACAGGCAACTCTGGACTTGCTGCTGGTAAAGGAGTTGTAAGGAATTTTGATGGTTTGTTGGTTGATGGTTTATCAATGTTTTTCACTAGTTATGAGACCAATATGATCGCTGAAACTATGACATTATTGGAAGGATTGAAATTGTGCATAATGAAGGGCTTCTTTAATATATATAATGGAGTTGGATTCATTGGTTCTAATTTATATCCTGAAGGACAGATCTAAGGCTGAGTCTTGGCGAATAGACAACTTTGTGCAGCATAGCTTCTCTTCCAGTTGATACTTGAATGTTTCATTGTAATATTTATTTAGGAAGGGAAATCAGGTGGCAGATTATTTAGCAAACTTAGATTATGATTCACTTGTTCTCTATTTTTTGATGATTCTAATTGGCCTAGATTAGCTAAAGGACTAGCAAGATTGGATAGGATGGATTGTTCCCATCTTAGGGTTAGGTTTTAATGTATCTTCTAGAGGTATTAAGCCCTATGTACTCCTCTGTGTATTTTTTTAACATTCTTAATAAACGGAAACCGACCCACCACCAAAGTACTGGTCAATTTTATAAGACAAAAAATAATTCCATCTAGTCTTAGCAATCCTTTAGCTAATCTAATAAAATTGGAACAAGTATAAAAGTTGGAAAATTTGCTATCAAATGCCTCATTAGCAAGATAATTAATTAGGGAATTGACCTCCCTATAAGCATGTGTAATGATAAACGTGAACCTTTGATGACTCAAGAATATATGCGACATACATCCTGAGCAATCTTGCATGCAGGTTTTGTCTTCCTAGTAAATTCATGAACAAGAATGAGTGAATCAATTTCTACATGAACATGAGTAATTTTTTGATCCGAATCCAACTGAAGACCATCATGAAGATCTCTAACCTCTACTTCCATTGATGATAAAGTGCAATAAAAATGTAAATCTACTAGAATAATTTCTCAAAGCTCTACTTCCAGTTGCTAGTTCGGGGATTCCTCTTGAAGCTTCACCTATGTTTAATTTACAAAATGGTAACTGAGGAGCACACCAATTAAGCGCAATAGGAAAATGTGCCTTCTGCCAAAGAACATGCCCTAGCAATCCTCTAGCCATGTACTCCAACACATTACGCTTGGTAATGTAAGTAGGTAATACAGTTGTAACTGGAAGAATGCAAGCTAGAATTGAGGACACCGCATTGTTTGGACAGAAGATAGCTTTATCAATGTAAAAAAGTAAATAAACAGATAACATAACAAAACATGTAATTTAAAATTTTTACTTTCCTATCACGGGTCAATTTGATTAATTTATGCGTAGTATATAAAAAGTATGAAGATCATACCTTAAATCGCAGTAAAATCTCCACTATTTTTGGGATCTACAAGCCGCACAAATGCTTAGCCTCTAATTGTATCCACACAGATAATTAATTCATAAATATTCACAAGATTGAATAGCCCAAACCACAGAGTACTAGCTCCTAAATTATCAAACATACTTTCAGGTTTTCAAAAAATTTTGCCACGGCTTTTTTTTCAATTCTTTATGCTGCTAGTACTAGTACGATTCTTATACATATATATATATACAGATATATAGTAATTGTGGTATCACAATCAATTTGGATTTAAAAAATTACAATAATTTTAATTAGTTTGAATTGAGGGCATATGAATAAGTATAAAATCATTAGAATTTGTAATATATATTAGACATAAGCTCCTATAAATTGTTACAATTAAACCCAAAAAAGTTAATTTATCTCATAAATTAACCCGTAAGTATCTCATGCTAATCAAAATCAATTTAATCACCAATTAATTATCCTCAAGTATGTGACCTTTTAGGCTCCCAATCACATTGGCAATAAATATAAATTATAATCCTAAATTAATTAGGATTAGATAAATTAAACACATTTAATTTATCATTAATTCTCCAATTAATTAATTACATTTATAGATCAAGAGTGGCTTCTAGCAAAGCGTCATCATCACCCAAATATTGAGATATGTCAAGTGGTTTGATATCACCCAACTATGATTAGTTCCCGTGTAATTATCATACTTTCACGAACTTATATCCTGATTAATTCAAGAGTACAGATATATTGCCAACTCTTATTGAATTAATCAATTTACTTCTTTCCAAAATGCAACTCACTTGAAATAGAATTTGAGATACCCTTAATTCTATTTCCCCTTTGCGCAAAGATTTCTGAAACGTATTTCAAGAAGTGGTCATACTGGAATATACTCTAAGTGTCTTATTATATGGAATGATGAATCATCTATTAGTCATATCTTGTCTTATCATGATCCATATTATATCTGAACTTTACAGTATGTGCGAATCATTAAAGATAACGACTAATAAAGGTAAAGTATAATAATCCACAGTCAAGATAAACTCATAACCTCAAGTCAAAAGACCATTACACAACTATCACAATGAGATTAATCCACTAGCATCCGATTAATAATCCATGTGGAATACTTTTAGTGGGTCAATCCAATGTACTTATTCCCAATAAGTATCTATATATACTTATGTACTAATCTACGAGTGACAAACACTATCATTTGGGATATTCACGAATAAAATACAACTACATCATAACTATTTATGATTTCATATATATATATATATATATATATATACATTTTATTCAAAAAATTCCATATTACTAAATATACATAAATATAAAAGTGTAATTTATCCCTAAAATAAATTGGTTTTAGGGCATGCACTAACAAACTCCCACTTGCTAACCACTAAAGCCAATCATTCATGAGTTTAAGACCGAATAAATTAACTTGACGCTCATATTTCTTCTAGTACAAGACTTTAGTGAACGGATCAATAATGTTGTCATCAATGGGGATATTTTCTATCCTTACTTCATTTCTATCAATGATTTCTCTAATCAAATGATAGCATAGTAACACATGTTCGGATCGTTGATGAGACCTGGGTTCCTTTACTTGTGCAATAGCTCCATTGTTATCATAATATAAAAGTATAGGATCAGTAATGGAAGAAACCACTCCAAGTTCAGCCACGAACATCTTGATCCAAACTGCCTCTTTTGTTGTTTCTAAAGCTATAGTGTATTTGGTTTCTGTTGTAGAATCAACCATTGTGTCTTGTTTGAAACTTTTCCAACTAACTGCACCACTATTTCGAGTAAATACATATCCATGTTGCGACTTGCTATCATCCTTGTCAAATTGAAGCTAGCATATGTGTATCTGCGAATTGTCAATTCTTGCCCATGTCTCTTATACCATAGATCAACAAAAATCTTTATTCCTTCTTAAGCACTTAAACATATGCTTGACTGCTATTCAATGACCCCTCCCTAGATTAGATTGAAACCTGCTCGTAACACATAGAGCATACGAGACATTAAGTCTAGTACATAGAATAGCATACATTATAGAACCTATAGCCGAAGCATATGGTATCTTTTATATGCTATCTCTTTCGACATCTGTCTTAGGACAAGTGTCTTTAGAAAGGTATATACTAGGAGGCATTAGTAAGTAACCCTTCTTTGATTGATCTATGCTAAACCTCTTTAGCATCTTGTCTATGTGCATTGATTCAGTAAGCCCAAGCAACGTCTTAGATTTATCTCTATGGATCCTGATTCCTAGAATATAAGTTGTCTATTTTAAATCTTTCATAGAAAAATTTCAGGACAACCATACCTTTACACTTTGAAGCATAGGTATGTTGTTTCCTATCAACAATATGTCATCCACATAAAGTATCAAGAAAACATGATTATGAAGCTCCCACTAACCTTCTTGTCTACACAAGGTTCATCGTTTGATAACTTTTTAATTGTTTCATCAAAATGGATATTCCAACTCCTAGAAGCTTATTTTAGTCTATAAATATACCTTTGTAGCTTGCATACTTTGTTAGGATCTGTGGACATAAACCCTTCAAGTTGTATCATATACATCTCTTCCTACAAATTTCCATTAAGAAATGCAGTTTTGACATCCATTTGCCAAATCTTATAATCATAATATGCAGTTATAGTAAGTAAAATCCAAATGAATATTAGCATTGCAACTAATGAGAAAGTTTCATCAATGTCAACTCCTTGTCTTTGTGCATAACCCTTTGCCACTAATCTTGCCTTATGGGTAATCACATTACCATCCATTTCAGTCTTTCTCTTAAAGACTCATTTTCACCCTATGGTTTTAATCCCTTCAGGTGGATTGACTAAAGTTCAAACCTTGTTGTCATACATGGAATCTCTTTCAGATTTCATGAATCTTGTAGCCACTTTGGAGAGTCTTTCTCAGATAATGCTTCTTCGCAAGATATAGGTTCATCATTTGTAATGACTAATATATCATTGAGCCCACTTATAAGAAACTCATATATCTTTGTAGGAAGATGTATCCTATTAGTCCTACAAAGAGTTTGAGTATCATTAGCTTCATCCTTTATCACATCATCATGTGATTGAAGATCTTGTTCCACTTGTTGATCAATACCATATTGTGTTTCTTGAACTTCTTCAAAATCTATTTTTCTCCCACTTGCCCTTTCAAGAATAAACCATTTTTTTTCTAGAAAGACGGTATATTTTGAAACAGACACCTTTTGCTCAATGGGATTATAGAAATAGTATCCAAAAGTCTTCTTTGGATACCCCACAAATAGGCATTTATCTGAATTAGGTTCAAATTTGTTAGATTCTACCCTTTTCATATAAGCAGGGCAGCCCCAGACCTTCAAGTATGAAAGTTTAGGTTTCTTTCCAAACCACCTACTATCTTATAAGGAGTGGAATCAATAATTTTTGTTGGGACACAGTTCATTAAATGGGAGGCAGTAATAGCATATCCCCAAAATGACTTTGGGAGGTCTACAAGGCTCATTATTGATCGAACCATATCCAATAGAATTCGATTACGTCTCTCAGATACACCATTTAGTTGTGGTGTATAAGAAGGAGTCCATTCAAGTAGAATCCTATTCTTCTTAGATAATCTTGAAACTCTTGGTTTAAGTAATTCTCACCTCGATCTAATTGAAGTGTTTTAATACTTTCACTAAGTTATTTTTCAACTTCATTCCTGAATTCCTTGAACATTTCAAAAGTTTCAAACATATTCTTCATCAAGTATACATAACCATATCTATGTTGAACCCCAGTTATGATAATCATGTTTTGATGATGACCAAATCGCACTAATGGTTTGAAAAGGGTGCAGAAAAACAAAACAACCAGAAGACTCCACGGACGCAAATGACTGTCCAAAAGACAGAGCTTGGACGATGGTAATCATCCAACACAAAGAAATTGAAGCAAGTCTCAGACGAAGAACAGCGTCCGATCATATTTCCAGAAGACTTTACTTCGATCGGACGCATCCTCGGACGTCCGAACGAATTTGATCAGAGAACGGACGCAGTGTCGGACGAAAGGTTTAGCATCAGCCGTCCGAACGGTCCAACGGCTAGTTTGTTCGGACGCACTCTTGCTGCATCGGCCGTCCGAAAGGTCCAACGGCTAGTTTTCCAGTAAACAGAAAATAGCCGTTGGGAAGTTGTTGGAAGCAGATATTTGGCAACTATAAATACCCCTAGGTCTGAATAAAGCAAAAAGAGACTTCTACATTGATTACAAATAACTCTTGAGCTATTTGGGAGAAATAGTGGGAACAAGTGTTGTAATAGTGTAGGTAGTTTTGAGAAAAGAGCTTAAAAGTGTAAGAGTTCTTCAAGTGTAAAAGTGGAGAGATAACGATTGTAACAAAGGGAGGTTGTGAGTGTAAAAATGTTACTAATCTCTTGACTCAACTAAAGGTAATTAGTGTGAGCAAGAGTGATCCTCATTTGTGTACAAGAGGTTATTGTCTCACCTACTTTGAAGAGACTTTTAGTGGCTAAACTTCAAGTTGTAAACTTGGTAGTTGCCTTGTAAGAAGCTCTTTGTAGTTGAAAGCTCCAAGCTTGAGAAGCTTGGGAGTTTGGTTTGATTCTCTTAATCTCAATATTCTTATTTGTTCTTTAAGCTTAAATTGTTGAATATCTATTGTATTAATTTGTGCTTAAGTTTTCATTTGGTGCATAAAGTCTATATTTTCATTAAGCACTTAAAAAGGATTGTTTTTAGATACAACCTAATTCACCCCCCCTTCTTAGGTTGCTTTTGGGGCCAACAATTGGTATCAGATCATTGGTCTCTTTATTTTGCTGAAATTGCATTAGAGTAAAGATCATGGCAACCAATAATGCTTTGTTTTTAGAGGGGCATTCTATCACTAGACCTCCCATGTTTAATGGCATTAATGATTTGTTTTTTGGAGGGATAGAATGAAAATTTTTGTTCAATCTAATGATATTGATTTATGGTATATTATTTGTGAAGGTCCTTTAGAAGCTAATATTTTTGATAAAAATACCCATAGATTAAGGTCTAAGTCTAGATATGAGTTAAATGCACAAGATAAAATAAATTTATCTTTAAATGCTAAAGCCATTAATATTTTGTATAATGTTTTGGATGCAGATGAGTTCTCTAAAGTAAAAGGTTGCATATCGGCCAAGGAGATATGGGACAAATTGAAAGAAATCCATTTTACAACAGAATAGCCATGAATTGGTATTGAAGTACCCTCTGCCATTTTACAACAGAATAGCTCTTTAGAGATTTCATACCTCTCATTTCTTGACTCTTCATCAAATAACTTCTTGAGATAAAGAATCATGGAATGAGCATCCATGTCATCATGCTGTTTTTGTAATTCAGAACTCATAGCGGCTAACATGATACTAGTGACAGTATCATTGTCCTATATCTATGTGCTTACCATAAGTATTCTAAACTGCTTCATCAATATCATCTACTACGACATCAGAAATAGGTTGATAAAAAACATAACTAATTTTCTCGTGCTTGAGAACAATTCTGAAGTTACGATGCCAGTCAGGAAAATTTGGCCCTGTGAACTTGTTATCATATAAAATGGGACGTAAATTGAAGTTGCTACTCATATTTTACAACATATGAATAAAGATAGTATAAGAATTTTTTATTTATGCATAAACAAAACAAAAATATAATATGGACTTCTTTCAATTTTGGTTTGCTCCCATTATTTTAATTCAAATCACTAACCATCACATATTAATTCGGGAGTTCTCACATACTGCTAGTAGGCTAAGATTACTTCTAGTTATTTTGATCTTGGGTGTGCCCGACGAACCAAAATAATTTTGAAAGATAGGTAACACTTAGAAATTACAACACTTTCTAATTCCTAAATAGTTACGTATCAACTCTTTGATAGCACATCTTATGCATCTGACTCCTAACCTTTGCCTCAAAGACATATAACCTTGAGTGTGCCCAACAAATTATACGCCTCCATTAAATCATACCTATTATTCAGAGATCTCATCTCATAGTTTAAGCACATTCAACGTAGAGTTACCTTGGATTAGGCCAACAAGCTAAATCTAAGAAGAACTCTCGTTTATTGCTATAATAATGGAAGGCTATTTATATATTGATTTAATATTAATTTGTGGGATTTTCTTTTCAATGAATTATTAGGTCTCATCAAATTGCATGCAATATTATCATATTAGCATATAATAATTAAAACATATATAAAATCATGGATTATTATGGAATTTTACTAAACTAGTTTCCTTGAGTCACCAAGGAAATTAGGTTCCTAAGGGTAATGTTCAACTCTTGAAAATTTCTTTCGTGGTTGCATCTTTGCACTGTCTCCACCATCTTGTACATGACAAATGTAATTCTATCTAAACAATTTAGATATTCAATCCTATCCATAATGTATTATCTACTACCTTTATGTATATTACATGATTGGTTAAGAGTCTCAAGTTACATTCGAGGGGATTGGAATGAGAAAAGAATTACATTTAGAATAACAGAAAAGGTTGGACACGCAGGCCATATTAAAAATTTACAACTATTGAATTTGAATCAAGTAAATCAAACATAATTACATTGGTCTTAAGTCCATAATTATCCATCAAGCTATTATATAATTCAATAATTAAATAAAAACATAAATCCATATTTGTATCTAATCATGAATCACTATACATCACGATTCCAATCTCATTGAAATTATCAATTTTTGAATTATTTATGAAAATAATTTATGGAGAAAATTTGTTATTTTTCAATCTCATTAGAAAATGAGCTTTCAAATAATATAATTTCAAAAATTATATTAGAAATAATTTCTAATAATTTTTGGACATTTCTTACATTCCAATCTCTCTAAAACATAATAAATTTCTAAAATTTAAACAGATTATCTAATTCTAATCTTATTAGAATTAAATAAATATTTTCAAAAGTTTTGTACTTTCTAAATTTTAATCAAAGTAAAACAAAAGTTTTTAAATATCAACAATTAATTTTAAAATATAATTGTCAAAAATTAATTGGTGATTTCAAAAAACAAATTTAGAAAAACCTTTTATAGGAAAATATTAAATTAAGTGTCACTAAAAATTATTTAAGTAATTAAATACTATTAGTGACAAACATTAATAATGTCACTAAAAGTGACAATTATTAATCAAGTCCTCATGGCTTGCCATATTTAAAATGGACAAGCCATATTGCCGTGAATCAAATTCATGGCAATATGACTCTTTTTTTTTCATTTCTCCAATATTTTTTATAAATAAAAAAAATCAAAAATTCATGTAGTTTAAAAAATTCAATATCCATAATAATTAAATACATCTACATTATAAATTAATCAAGGGTGACTCTGATACCACTGTAAAAAAGTAAATAAACAAATAATGCAGTGGAATTTAAAATTTTAACTTTCTATCTATTATAGATTATCTTGATTAATTTATGCGTAGTATAAGAAAAGTATAAAGATTATCCTTAAATAGCAATAAAATCTACAATATGTTTGGGATTTCGATCCACAAGCCGCACAAATGCCTAGCCTCTAATGGTATCCACACAGATAATTAAATTAGGAATCTTCACAAGATTGAAATACCCAAACTACGGAGTGCTAGCTCCTAAATTATTCAAACGTGACTTTCACGTTTTTCTAAATTTTTGCCACAACTTTTGATTCAATTCTTTATGCCGCACTACTAGTACTATTCTTGTACATGTATGTGTATATATATACATATATATATATTGCACATTACATCTTAAGATTTATAACTAATTACAATTAAGTCCAAAAAGTTAATTTATCTCATAAATTAACCCCTAAGTATCCCATACTTATCAAAATCAATTTAATCCCGAATTAATTATCCTTAAGTGTGTGATCCTTTAGGTTTCCAATAACATTGGCAATAAATAAAAATTATAATCATAAATTAATTAGGGTTAAATAAATTAAACACCTTTAATTTATTATTAATTCTCCAATTAATTAATTTGTTCTCATAGATGAAGATTGTCTTCTAAAAAAGTATCATAACCACCCAAGTGTTGAGATATGTCAAGTGGTTCGACATCATCTATCTGTGGTTAGTTCCCGTGTAATTATTATCCTTTCACCAACCTATATCCTAATTAATTCAAGAGTACAGATATAATGCCAACTTTTATTGAATTAATCAATTTATTTCTTTCCAAAATACAGCTCACTTGAAATAGAATTTAAGACACTTTTAATTCAATTTCCATTTTGCACAAAGATTTTCGAATCGTATTTCAAGAAGTGACCATACTGGGATGTAATCTCCTATTATATGGAGTGGTGAATCCTCTATTAGTCATATCTTATCTTTCCAAAGTATAATAATCCACAGTTAAGATAAACTCATAACCTCAAATCAACGAACCATTTCACAACTATCACCAAAGAGATTAATTCACTAGCATTCGATTAATAATTCATGTGGAATACTCTTAGCGGGTCAATCTGATGTACTTATTTCCAATAAGCGTCCACATACACTTATGTGCTAATCTACTAGTGTCAAACACTATAATTAGGGATATTCACGAATAAAATACAATTACATCATAATTATTTATGATTTCATATATATATATATATTATTGGAAAAATGCCATATTACAAAATATATATATATATATATATATATATAAATATTGGTGTAAGGGTATACACTAACAATCAAGATGAGCCATGTCTCTTGCCTTCCAGACCTCCTAGCAACTATAGCAATGGTAAGAGATAGAACTCTTCTTTTAAGGACATTTTGGAAGTTAACAGCCACCAAGAACTCAGGAAAGTACTCCTAGTCTACAACCAAATTGAACTTGATAAGTTTGAATCATATGCCAAATTTCAGATGTCCAACCAAATTCAAAGAATAAATGTTTCGGAGATTCTTTAGTAAAGCATTACAAAAACAACAGTTAGAAGCCAAGTACATCCCCTTCTTTTAAATATTTAAATCCAAACGAATAATATCATTTAACATCCTCCATAGAAACACACACATTGTAAAGGTAGTTTGTCATACAAAATAAGCCTCCTAGATTGAAGATTTCCATAAGGATGCCTAACTGCCTCAATGGCTGAAGAAATAGTGAATTCATCATGACTTTTCAAAGTCCAAATAAGCATATCAGACCTTGCAGCCAACTGCACAAAAAAACCCTCGAATAAGGTTAAAATCAAATTGAGGAAAGATATTAAGAATCCGTTCTTCATTCTAACTCTTCCCATTCCAAGCTCGAGCAAGTGAGATGGGCTTCAGATTAGGATGATCTTCAAAGTTAATTAGAGCTCTTGATACCATCCAATCATCAGACTAGAAAGAAACTTCACCACTCCTAGGCAGATACTAAAAATTTTAAAAAGCCTCATCCTATATTCTGAGCAATCTTCTCTAGGCAGCAGAAGTAAAATTAGATATTTTAGGTAGATAGCAAAGAAGACTGTTATGCAAGAGATATTATAAGTGCAAGAAAGTAAATAACTAGTAATGTAGCGAAATATAAAATTTTACTTTCCAATCACGGATCACTTTGATTGATTTATGACAATGTACAAGAAAAGTATAAATATTATACCTTAAAATCGAGGTAAAATAGCCAATATATCTGGGACGTCGATCCACTAGCTGCACAAGCGCCCGACCTCTAATGGTATCTACACAAATAATCAAATCAAGAATCTTCACAAGATTGATTAACCCAAACCGCGGAATTCTAGCTCCTTAATTTTCAAACATGACTCATGTTTTTCTAAAACTTAGAACACAACTTTTCCTCAATTCTTATATGCCATAATAGTACTACTTATATCTTAATATAAATAAGCACTAGTCATATATATGTATCATCTATGTATTTATACATATAGTATATATGCAATAGCATAGAATCCAATCAAATCGGCTTTACAAAATGGTTACAATAATTCTAATCAGTCTGGGTAATTAACATATTAGTAAGTATAAAACCATTAAGAGTTCTAACATATATTAAACATTAGCTCCTAAGATTTATAACTTATTATACTTGAGCCCAAAAATATAATTTACCTCATAAATTAACCTATAAGTATCTCATACTTATCAAAATTAATTAAATCCTGAATTAATTATCCTTATGTGTGTGACCCTTTATGTTCCCAATCACGTTGGCAATAAGTATAATTATATCCTAAATTAATTAGGATTAGATAAATTAAACACCTTTAATTTATCATTAATTCTCTAATTAATTAATTTACACTTATATATCAAGACTGGTTTCTAGGAAAGCATCATGACAACCCAAGTGTTGAGATATGTCAAGTGGTTTGACATCACCTATCCGTAATTTAGTTCCCAAGTGATTATTATCCTTTCACCAACCTATATCCTGATTAATTCAAGAGTACAGATATAATGCCAACCCTTATCGAGCTCATGGCTGTCTATAATCAATTTACTTATTTTCAAAATACAACTCACTTGAAATAGAATTTAAGATACTTTTTTTCTATATCGACTTTGCGCAAAGATTTCCGAATTGTACTTTAAGAAGTGTCCATACTGGGATATACTCTTCTATTATAAGGAGTGGTGAATCTTGTATTGGTCATAACTTATCTTATCATGATTCATACCCAAACTCTATAGTATGTGCAACTCATTAAGAGTAACGACAAATAGAGCCAAAGTATAGTAATCCACAGTCAAGATAAACTCATGACCTGAAGTCAAAGGAACATTACACAACTATCATAAAGAAACTAATCCACTTGCATTCGATTAATAAGCCGTGTGGAATACTCTTAGTGAGTCAATTCGATGCACTTATTCTCAATAAGCATCCACATACACTTATGTGCTAACTACTAGTGTCAAACACTATGATTGTGGATATTTACAAATAAAATATAATTACATCGTAACTATTTGTGATTTCACATATAATTATAGTTATAATTTTTATTAAAAAATTCCATATTACAAAATGTACAAAAATATAAAAGTGTAATTTATCCCTAAAAGAAATTGGGTATGGGTCATATACTAGAAAACTCCCCCTGCACTAAAGTCAATCATTCATGTTCTTAAAACCGAATGAGTTTACATGACTCTCATGTTTCTTGAGGACAAGGCTTTAGTGAGAGGATCAACAACATTATCATCCACAGGGATCTTTTCAATCTTTACTTTGTTTCTATCAATGATTTCTCTAATCAAATGATGTATAATTGGCGCAATACATGTTTAGATCGCTGATGAGACTTGGGTTCCTTTGCTTGTGAAATAACTCCATTGTTATCACCACACAAGAGTATAGGATCACTAATGGAAGGAACTACTCCAAGTTTAGCCACAAACTTCTTGATCCAAACTACCACTTTTGCTGCTTCTGAAGCTGCAATGTATTCGACTTCTGTTGTAGAATCAGCCGTCGTGTTTTGCTAGGAAGTTTTCCCACTGACTGCACCACCATTGGAAGAGCTTTTAAGAGTAAATATATATCCAGATTGCAACTTGCTATCATTCTTTTCATACTGAAAGCTATCATCTATGTATATGCAAACTATCAATTCTTGCCCGCCAAAAATCAAAATAAATCTTTAGTCCTTCTTAAGTACTTAAGAATTCCTGACTGCTATCCAATGACCACTCTCTGGGTTAGATTGAAACCTGTTCGTAATGCTTAGAGCATATGAGACATCGGGTCTAGTACATAGCATAGAATACATTACAGAACCTATAGTCAAAGTATAGGAGGGGATCCTTTTCATGCTATCTCTTTCTTACATCTGTCTTAGGACACATGTCTTTAGAAAAGTACACACCACAAGACATTGTTAAGTAACCCTCCTTTGATTGATTCATGCTAAACTTGTTTAGCATTTTGTCTATATACAATAATTGAGTAAAATCAAGCAACCTATTAGATCAATCTCTATAGATTCTCATTCCTAGAATATAGGTTGACTCTCCTAAATCTTTCATAGAAAAATATTTCTAGACAACCATAACTTTACACTTTGAAGCATAGGTATTTCATTTCCTATAAAAAATATGTTATCCACATACAGTATCAAGAAAACAATGGCGCTTCCACTAACCTTCTTGTATACACAAGGCTCACCCTCATTATTGATAAAATCAAACTCTTTTTTTGTCTCATTAAAACGGATGTTCCAACTCCTAGAAGCTTTCTTTAATCCATAAAGAGACCTTTTTAGTTTGCTTACTTTGTTAGGATCTGTGGATATAAACCCTTCAGGTTGTATCGTACATATCTCTTCCTGCAAATTTCCATTTAGGAATGCAGTTTTTATATATATTTGCCAAATCTTAGAATCATAATATGCAGCTATAGCAAGTAAAATCCGAATAGATTTTAGCATAGCAACTGGTGAGAAATTTCCTCAAAGTCAACTCCTTGTCTTTGTGTATAACGCTTTGCCACCAATCACGCCTTATAGGTAATCAAATTACCATCAATGTCAGTCTTTCTCTCTTAAAGACACATTTCTACCCTATGGGTTTAATCCCTTCAAGTGGATCGAATAAGGTCCAAACCTTTTTGTCATACATAGAATCCATTTCAAATTTCATGGCTTGTAGCCACTTTTGAGAGCCTTTATTAGATAATTCTTCTTCGTAAGATATAAGTTCATCATACGTAATGACTAATAAATCATTGTACCCACTTAAAAGAAACTCATATCTCTTTGGAGCATGACTTATCCTAGAGTCCTTCGAAGAACTTGTGTATCATTAGCTTAATCCTTTATCACATCATCATGTGATTGAAGCTCTTGTTCCATTTGTTGATCAATACCACATTGTGTTTCTTGAACTTTTTCAAGATCTATTTTGCTCCCACTTGCCCTTTCTAGAATAAACTCTTTTTCTAGAAAGATAGCATGTTTTGAGACAAACACCTTTTGCTCAATGTGATTACAGAAATAGTATCCAAAATTCGTCATTGGATATCCCACAAATGGACATTTATTTGAACTTAGTTTTAATTTTTGTCAGATTCTACCCTCTTCCCTTAAGGAGGGCAGCCTCAAACTTTCAAGTATGAAAGTTATAGTTTCTTTCCAAACCATATCTCATACGAAGTAGAATCAATAACTTTTGATGGAACATGGTTTAGTAAATGGTAGGCAGTATTAAGAGCATAGCCCCAAAATAATTTTGGGAGGTCTGAAAAACTTATCATCAACCGAACCATATCCAATAGAGTTCGATTAACTCTCTCATATATACCATTTAGGTGTGGTGTATAAGGACGAGTCCATTGAGGAAGAATCCCATTCTCTTTAAGATAATCTTGAAACTATTGGTTTAAATATTTCCCACCTCAATCAGATCGAAACATTTTAATACTTTTACCAAATTATTTTTCAACTTTATTCTTGAATTCCTTGAACTTTTTAAATGTTTCGGACTTATACTCCTTTAAGTATACATAACTGTATCTGGAATGGTCATTCGTGAAGGCAATGAAGTACGAGATCTTTTTAAACCTCCTCTAGCATGAAGACCACAAACATCAGTATGTATTAGCCCTAGCAATTCACTAGATCTATCACCTTTTCTAGTAAAAGATGATTCGGTCATTTTACCAAGTGTACAAGATTCACAATCAAATGATCCCAAATAACTATTGTTATATATTTTGGTAATGCATTTCTCAATTATACGACTAAGTCGACAATGCCAAAAGAAAGATTATTTCAAATTATCAATTTTAGATTTTTTAGGATTTATGTTGAGAACTGGATTTTTCATGTCTAGAATATAAAGACCATTATTCAAAGATCCAGGTCCATACACAATGCCATCATGTGAAAAAGAACAACATTTACTCTTTTGCATATGACAATACCATCAGTGTCGAAACACAAAATAGAAATAATATTTCTAATAAGAGAATGAACATAATAACAGTTTTTAAGCTCTAAAACAAGACCACTTGGCAAAGAAAGATAATAAGTCCCTACGGCTTGTGTAGCAACATGTGTCTGCATTTCTCACATGCAAGTCCACTTTTCCCTTAGCCAACATTCTATTTCTCTTTAGTCCCTATATATTTTTTACAACTATAAGACACTGATCCGGTATCTAACACCCAAGAATTTGATTTAGAAGTATAAATATTAATCTCAATTATAAACGTACTTGAAGTAAAAGTTTCACTAAGCCTCTTCTACTTTTAAGGTATCTATATAGGCCTTGCAGTTCCATTTACAGCGCCCTTCCTTTCCACAATGGTAGCAAGTACCCTTGACCTTGTCCTTCTTGTTTACCGGCGTTGGTTTCAACCCAAATTTGGCTTTCATAAAACCAACCTTGTAGTTCTTTTTCTTCTTATTAGAAGAATCAACAACCATCACTTGTTTCCTTTCCTTTTTAATAGTTTTCTCAATAGTTTTTAGCGTATTCAACAGTTTAGAAAGAGTTGTGGACAACTTATTCACCTTATAGTTCATCATGAATTGTGAAAAGCTATCAGGCAGAGATTGCAAGCTTGGATCAGGTCAAAATTTAACTCATGAATTTGCTTAAATCCCAACTGTTTTAATTTTTAATTAGTCCGATCATTTTCAGTACATGAATCGCTATTGAAGTACCCTCTGTCATTTTACAAAAGAATAGCTCTTTAGAGGTCTCATACCTCTTATTCCTTGATTCTTCATAAAACAATTCCTTGAGATAAAAAATCATAGAATGAGCATCCATGCAATCATGTTATTTCTACAATTAAGAACTACTAGCGGCCAACATGATACAAGAGGCAGTATCATTGTCCTCTATGTGCTTAATATAAGCATTCAGAACTGCTTCATGAATATCATCTAATGGGATATCAGGAATAGGTTGATCAAGAACATAGCTAATTTTATCGTGCTTGAGAACAATTCTCAAGTTACAATGCCAGTCAGGAAAATTTGGCCCTGTGAGCTTGTTATCATATAAAATGGGACGTAAATTGACGTTACAACTCATATTCTAAACATATCAATAAAGATAGTATAACATTTAGAGAATTTGTTATTTATACATAAACAAAACAAAAATATAATATGGACTTTTTTTAATTTGGTTTTGCTCCCACTATTTTAATTCAAATCAATAATCCTCACATATTAATTCGGGAGCTCTCACAAAATGTCTAGTGGGCTAGGATTCCATCTAGTTATTTTGATCTTGGGTGTACCCAATAAACCAAAATAATTTTGAAAGGTAGGTAACGCTTGCCAATTACAACACATTGTAATTCTTAAATAGCTAGGTATCAACTCTTTGATAGCACATCGTATATGACCCCTAACCTTTGCCTCAAAGACATATAACCTTGAGTGCGCTCAACAAATTATATGCTACCGTTAAGTCATTCCCATTAATCAGAGATCTCATCTCATAGCCTAAACATGTTCAACGTAAGAACTCTCGTTTATTGCTATAATAATGGAAGGCAACTTATTTATTGACTTAATATTAATTTGAGGGATTTTCTTTCAATTATTTATTAGGTCTCATGAAATTGACTCTGATTCATGGAATATTATCATATCAACATATAATAAATAAAACATGCACAAAACCATGGATGATTGTGGACATTTTTACTAGACTAGTTTCCTTGAGTCACAAAGGAAACTAGATGGTTAAATCCCAAGGGTAATCTTCAACTCTTCAAAATTTCCTTCGTGGTTGCATCTTTTCACTGACTCCATCATCTTGTACATTACAAATATAATTCCATCTAAACATTTTAGATATTCACTACTATCCCTAACCTATATCTATGTTTAAACGAGAAAAGAATTACATTCAAAATAATCGAGAAAGACAGAATACGCAAGCCCTATTTAAAATTTTACAATGATTGAATTTAAACCCAGTTAACCAAAGACAATCACATTGGTCTAAAGTCCATAATCACTCAGCATGCTATTATATAATTCAATAATTAAATAAAAGTATAAAATCTGTATATAATATCTAATCATGAATCACTATATATCATAATTCCAATCTCATTGAAATTATTAATTTTTTTGAATTATTTATGAAAATATTTTATGGACAAAAATTATTATTTTTCAATCTCATTAGAAAATAATCCTTCAAATAATATAATTTCAAAAATTATATTAGAAACAATTTCTAAATTTTTTTTGAACATTTGTTAAATTCCAATCTCATTGAAAAATAATAAATTTCTAAAATTTAGACAAATTATCTAATTCTAATCTCATTAGAATTAAATAAATATTTTCAAAGGTTTTGTACTCTCTAAATTTTAATCAAATTAGAATAAAGGAAGTTTCTAAATATTAACAATTAGTTTTAAACAACAATCGTTAAAAATTATTTGGTGATTTCAAAAACCAAATTTAGAAAAAACTTTTATATGAAAATATTAAATTAAGTGTAACTAAAAATTATTTTACTAATTAAATACTTTTAGTGACAAACATTAATAATGTAACTAAAAGTGACAATAATTAATCAAGTCATCATGGCTTGTCCACATTAAATATGGACAAGCCATATAATCTTGCAGCGAATCAAATTAACGGAAACGATGATGATTTTTATTTTTTTATTATTTTTTTTAAATTTCTCCAATATTTTTCGTAAATAAAAATAAAAAATTCATATAGTTTAAACACTTCAATATCCATGACAACTAAATACATCTACATTATAAATTAATCAAGGGTGACTTAGATACCATTGTAAGAAAGTAAATAACCTGTAACGCAGCGGAATTTAAAATTTTACTTTCCTATCACGAATTACCCTGATTGATTTATATGAAATACAAGAAAAGTATAAAGATTATAACTTAAAATCAAGTTAAAATCTTCAATATATCTGGTACATCAATCAACAAGCCGCACAAGTACCCAGTCTCAAATGGTATCCGCACAGATAATTAAATGAGGAATCTTTACAAGATTGATTGACCTAAACCACAAAGTGCTAACTCCTTAATTTTCAAATGTGACTTTCACGTTTTTCTATAACTTTGAAGCTTTTCTCTCAATTCTTATATGCCGTACATACACAGTACTACTTATATCTTTATATAAATAAGTACTAGTCATATATATGCATCATCTATATATATATATATATATAGATATAGATATATAGATATAGATATGGATATATATAGATATGGATATATTATATACATATATATATATATATATATATATATACACAATAGCGTAGAATCCTAATCAAATTGGGTTTAGAGAATTATAATAATTTGAATCAGACTGGGTAATGGAAATATTAATAATTATAAAACCATTAGGAGTTCTAACATATATTACACATTAACTTCTAAGATTTATTACTTATTACAATTGAGCCAAAAAATTTAATTTATATCATAAATTAACCCATAAGTATCTCATACTTATCAAAATCAATTTAGTCTAGAATTAATTACCTTAAGTGTGTGACCTTTTAGGTTGCCAACCACGCTGGCAATAAGTATAAATTAAAATCCTAAATTAATTAGAATTAGACAAATTAAACACTTTCAATTTATCATTAATAACATCTCCAAATAATTAATTTACACTTATAGATCAAGATTGATTTCTAGCAAAGCATCATGGCCACCCAAATATTAAGATATGTCAAGTGGTTTGCCATCACCCATCCGTGATTTAGTTCCCGAGTAATTATTATCCTTTAACCAACGCATATCACGATTAATTCAAGAGTACAGATTTAGTGCCAACTCTTATTGAACTAATCAAGTTACATCTTTCCAAAATACAACTCACTTAAAATAGAATTTATGACACTCTTAATTCTATTTTCACTTTACGCAAAGATTTCCGAATTGTACTTTAAGAAGTGGCCGAACAAAGATATACTCTCCTATTATAAGGAGAGGTGAATCATCGGTCATATCATATCTTATCATGATTTATATTATACCCAAACTCTACATTATGTGTGACTCATTAAGATTAATGACTAATAGAGCCAAGGTATGGTAATCCACAGTCAAGATAAACTCTTGACCTCAAATCAAAGGATCATTACACTAGTATGATACACAAAGAGATTAATCCACTTGCATTCGATTAATAATCTATGTAGAATACTCTTAGAGGGTCAATCCGATGTACTTATTCTCAAAAAGCATCACATACACTTATGTGCCAATCTACTACTGTCAAACACTACGATTAGGGACATTTACAAATAAAATATAATTAAATAATAATTATTTTTGATTTCACATGTAATTATATTTTATTAAAAAATGCCATATTACAAAATATACAAAAATATAAAAGTGTAATTCATCCCTAAAACAAATTGGTTTCAAAACATACATTAATAATAAAAAAGACCAAAAAGAATCTCTAAAAAGATAAGACCACTATAGCTTGATTGAAAAGTCATTCATAACGTCTAAAAGAGCGGTAAGATTTAACCAATTTTTAGCATAAGAACTACAAAGTTTCTCCCAAGCCACTTAATAAAACTTCAGACCCACCAAAGTAGAACCCTAAAAAATCTAGAGATTTTCCTCAATGTCTTTGAGAATAGACTAGTTGGGATCCTAGAACACAAATAGCAAATCTATAGGAATACTACTAAGAACATGCTTGATGAGAAACAACCTACCATCTTTGAGAGAGTTGTTTATATGGGCAACCAGTAATATTTGATATGATCCTCTTCATGACATGGTGAAAGATACTTCTAGTTTTCCTCCTTTTAACCAAAGGACAACCCAAATAATAGATAGGAAACTCCTTCCTTGTTAACTCTATGAGATGTGTGATTAATCTACATTTAGACATAGGAAGATTTGTTGAAACCATGAAAGAGCTTTTTTCTTTGTTAACCTTTTGGCCTGAAACTTCTTCACAAGACTAGATAAATAACATAAACCTCTTAATAGACCTATCACTCCCTTTAGAAAAACAATAACATCATCTTCATATGAGAGGTGGGAAATAGAAATACAGTTTGCTATGGTGGCATAGTAATGAATACTCCACTTTGAAAACAAATTATGCAAACCTCTACTAAAAGCCTCTTGAGCCAACATCAAAAAGGAGAGGGAAGAGTAAATCACCCTGCATCATGCCACTTGATGACTTGAAATAGTGTGAAGGAGTACCATTTATACGAACACAAAACCAAACATTCGATAAGCAGTTCTACATCAAAGAGATCGAAGGTGAACAGAAACCAAACTTCATTAGTAGTGCACAAAGAAAATGTTGTCAACAATATTCCTCTTAGAAACAAAGGCACATTTCTGCTTAGAAACCAATTTGGGCATAAAAAAGACAGCCTATTCATCAACAATTTAATTAAGACTTTGTTAGTGAAGCAATGAAGGCTAATTGGACGAAATTTCCCAACAAAAGAAAGATTGATTGTCTTTGGAATTAGGGCCACCAAAGTACTAGATACTACCTTTGGCAACACTGAACCAAACAAAAGGTCTTTGACAACATCCCACAAATCATCACTAATTATGTTCCAACAAGTTTTGAAGAAATTCCCATTAAATTTATCAATGCTTGATGAGCTTTCTAAGGGCATTAGAAAAGACCACCTCCCTAACTTTCTCTGGTATAGGGTCTTGAAGTAGCTTCATATTATCCTCCTGTGTAATCATGTTTGGTATGACATCTAGAAAAGTATCAGTAAGAGTTTGCTCCACAAAAGTGACCAAAGTTTTAAAGAAATTTATAGCTTCTGTTGGAATGTCCTACTAGTTTTTAGTCCAATCACCATCCCTATTTTTATTTCTCTAAATGAAAGGCTTGTTTCTCTTCACCTGTAAGTAAAAATAGGAAAAGTTAGTATTCTTTTCCCCATCCTTCAACAACTTTAAGCCTGATTTTTGCTTCCAATAGTATTCCTTAATAGATACACATTTAAGCAAATCTACCTTAGTGTTAGAAAGATCTAATTAAGTAGAAATAGAACCGTGTAAATCAAATAATGCCTCTTTTGCAGCACCACATCCTTAGCATTCTTCAAATTTTAAATATATTCCCAAAAGAAATCTTGTTCCAATTTTTAGAATTAGCTTCAACATTTTGATGGATTTTAATTGTACTTATTTGTAAGAGAATATTTGTCACGGAGAACCCAAAGATAAAGCTTCCAACTTGATTAAACCATACTAAAAAAAATCTTGATGGTTAGTCCATATATTTTGGAATGTAAATGGCTTTGGCCAAGTAAAATAAGTCTACACTATGCACAAAGAAGTGGGAATAATCTGAATACACTTTGGTTAAATGAGTACACTTAGTTGGGAAAAGAAGGTAGTGAATGAGAAGAGGGAAGAAC
The DNA here is from genome assembly GCA_025175665.1 of Cinchona pubescens. Classification (NCBI taxonomy): domain Eukaryota; kingdom Viridiplantae; phylum Streptophyta; class Magnoliopsida; order Gentianales; family Rubiaceae; genus Cinchona; species Cinchona pubescens. The sequence continues at coordinate 3,902,788 of JANKKI010000016.1, forward strand.
TATATCCAGTCTCTTCCACACAATTGACACTTCTCTTCTACCATGCTATGTAACCTTTGAAACTATGATGCTTACTTCAATCAATTAACAATCTTGAATCAATTTGTTAAACTCAAGAATGGCTCCAAAATCAGGCTAAGAACTTCCCACATATTCGGATAAAGAGTTGATGGCATTGAAGCCATCTCCCACAAACCATGAATTATAGCTATGCTGAAAATTCGTCAAGGAACTCCATACATTTCTTGTCTCCACCTTAGTACACTTATATGCAAAAACCAAGGAGGCAAAATATTGGAATAAGTTTGAGAGCGTATCAAGGACACATGAATCACTTGATCTTTAGCATACAACAACTCCAACTTGAGAGTGGAGCTCTAAAATAACAAAATAGTGCTACTAAGGGGTTTGGGAAACTCCAATTAAAGCCTAATTTACATCTAAGAGCATCAAGCTTATTGATATTTAACATAAGCTCCAATAAAAACAACAAAAGGGACAGAATGTAAACAAATTATTGACTTCAATCTACGAACCGAACCTTTATTACCAACACCTCTATTGTTCCATATGTGAGCATTCATCATTGAACTACAGATATGGATGGCTAATTGTGAGTTCTCATGGCTGTTTTAGTAACCATAGAATGCCCTATGGAATATGCTTTCCTCTTCCTATGCTTCATGGTGCTATGAACTTGAGCAATAGGCTTCTAAAGATTGTTCAATTTAAAGGATAACCTATCATAGAAAGTTCTCCAGTCCTTCATATCGATAGTAATTCCTTTAAAGATTAGAAGCCCTAGGTTCCTTAGTGTTGGAAGAAAATTTTGATCCTTTAGTAATCAAACGTCTATTAGGAGGAACACAATTATTATTGCATTCCCCAATCATAGCATGTCCAGAAACATAAAATTATTTTATTCTTTTTCTTTCTAGTGTAAACTTCAAGATAATTAAAGAGTAGGTTTCTTTTTCATTTGAACTAACCTTAATTTACATGCAATTTTTGAGATATATGTTGATGTTTATAAAGGCTTCTACACTTAAATATTTGTGTTATTTTGCGCGTAATTGATGATAAGTCTTTGAGTTTTCATACTAAAATATATAAATTATTATTTGAAAAATTATTCCTTGTATTCAAAAATAATTTTCAAATTTCTAACAAATATTAGCCATCAAAACCCATAATTCAACATAATAATTCTAATAAAAATATTTTATGAATGATAATCTAACATACGAGAATCTTAAAATAAAATAAACAAAATAACCAACTTAATCACTAAGGTTCAAGAAATTATACTCAATAAATCGCCCAGTTGTCTATTGGATGGTCTTCTATTTCATGGGTACTCCAAAAAGTTTTAGCAAAATAATATTTTCAGCCTTGAATGGTCTCGTATTTATGCAAACTTAGTTCTAAAAGTTCCCAACTCATATTCCTATAAAATAGCAATTTCCCCATGAAATGTATTACAATTTGGTTACTCTAGTTGGTGTCACAAATAATTATTTATGAAAATTACAAATTAATTAGTAAAATATTTGTATTCCAAGTAGAAAATGTTTGTAGACATTAAATAAGTCAAGATTAGATAGTATAACACCAATTGGAAAACCAAAACCATCAAGGACTTAGTCTTCTCATACAAATGCACTATAACAAACAATTAATATCCAACGAAGACATATTAATATAAATCCAAATGAAACTCCTGATATAATTAATGAGATTATAATATTATGTATTTGGACAAAATATCTATGTTTTCACAAGAAGATCTTATAATCTCTAAGAAAATTTAAATGATAGCTTTTCAAGTTGGACATTTTCCTAAAGAATTCTTATTTGACTTGACTAAAAGACCATCAAAAACCCTAATTGACCTCTATGAATGGGTAGAGCACTATGTAGAAGTGAAAGAGCATGAGAAAAGTAAGAAATGAGCTCTACCTAAACCACAAGACAATAAGAAAAAGGACATATCCCAGGAACCCATGGAAGAAGGCTCATAGAAAAAAAAAAATAAATAGGCAAGGGATAGGTTGTCTGTCGTCTATCTAAGGTGAAGACCATGTTGTCATATCCCAGGAACCCATGGAAGAAGGCTCATAAAAAAATAAAAAAAAATAGGCAAGGGATAGGTTGTCTGTCATCGATCTAAGGTGAAGACCATGTTGTCACTAGACCATACACTCCGGTAACTACCTTACCAACTCAAATATTCTCAGTGATAAAGCACCTGTTGTTTGTCAAGTAACCTGGACCAATCAAGTCCAACCCTGACAATGGATATCTAAGAACAAATGCTGCTAGGTTCATAGTGATCGTGGGCATGATGCTAGCTTTTGTCAAGGACTAAGTAACCTTATTGAAGACCTCATAAGGAAAGGTTATCTTTGTGAATTCATTGCTCAAGAGGATAATCCTTGGGGGAGAAAGATCAGAGGGCAAGTGTGCGTACCCCTGACAAAAGAGAAAAAAGCCCACAAAGGCATAAAAATAATAACCTCCAAGGAGAACAACCAATACAAGTTATCAAGATCATCTTGGAAGGTCTCTCAAGAGGAGATAGTTCTAATGCCCATAAGAAATATGCCTTCTATGTTAACTCAATTCTATCTACCACTAGATAGGAGAATTCAGAAGAGATCATCATTATTGCATTTGAAATGAAAAAACCTCTACTAGAACTTGAAGATCCACTTTTCATCACTCTCCCTATAGTCATCTGTAATGTGACGAGAGTGTTAGTCGATGTTGGGAGCTCTGTGGTTGTGATATTCTACAACACTATCTCAGAAAGATGAATCTCGCTAAGAACATGCTTAAGCCAATTGCTACCACACTAGCAGGATTTTTGAGGGATATTGTTGACCTAATCGGAGCCATTACTTTGCCAATGCAATTTGGTCCAATCCCAAGCACATCAACAGAATGTAGCCAAAATCCAATCACTTCAAAATATGATCACCAGAAGGCCATTATTAGTGCACTCAAAGCTATACTTAATCTTCTAACTAGAAAATGAGTTTTCAACATCCGCTAGGGTAGCAGAAATTAAGGGCAAAATAATAATGCGTCAACGATATGTAGCATCTCTCCATGGAAAGTACAAGTACCATTCTTCTTCTACTCAAAATTCTGATGTTTTTGCTTCTACAATTTAGACAAATTTTTTTCAGTCTCCTAGTCCCAGGAAGTAGCAAGAAATATATCCTTCGCCATGAGATTGACTTTAGCAGTTTTCAAGAAGCCTTCTATGAAGGCTAGCTCACATCACGCGAGTAAAGATTTTGATTACTCAGGTCATCTCCGTTTACTACCCATAATTCCATGAACTTCATTTTATTTCGGTTGTTGTTGCTAGAAAGACTTGAATTATTTTCATTTTTTGTCTGGTTTTGTTTGAGAAAAATAAGAAAATGCCATAGTGTAACTCCACTATTGTAGTTAAGTAATGTATCACCATGCTTATTGTCAAAGAATAAATGTTAAGACATTCTAATGGAAATATTAGTAGAATTTCCTTTAACTTTTATGTTTTTTTCTTCACTTCACTTTCGCTCAACAAGTTTGACAAAAAAGAGCAAATATTCAAGCACCAATCTTGTTGATTGTTAGAGAAGTGCATAAACCCAATCAGGTCATTGTAAGTGTAATAGAATATCTTTATGTTTAAATTTATCTCATATTGTAATTGTTTGAAATTTTGTGTTTCATTCATGTGTTTCTAGTAATGGACTTATTTTGAATAAGTCTATTGGCTGATGTTGAAGATTCATTCACAAGAGTTGTAATATGAGACACTGAAATCCTTAATTACATCATTCATAAATATTTATAGCTCCTAATGGAGGGTACTCAATTGGGCACAACTACCCTTAGAAGCTAGTATCGTGACTTTTTTTCAATGTGACATGAGTTGTTCATAAGTGAGGATGATCGAGTCTCTTACCATTCCACAAGAGTTTTGAGGATTGACATGATAACGATAACTAAAACAATGCATTGGACTAGAAAATTATTCATATTGGACCATATGGGGTATTTCACTTGTCAATGATACAATAATGTTTTGATAGTGTGATTGGTCCTTTGACTTATAGTGCTATGAACATCTCATTCTTGAATATATGATGTTCATTGTTTATAATATTGTACTCTTTTAGGGTATAATAAAATGACAATTGGCATCATATAATTCAAACATGGATAGATTTCATATCATGTAAGAATTCATTACTCCTAAGTGAAAAATAAAGATGGTGTCAATGATATGATGAATCTTAGCAAGAAATCATTGTCCAAGGGAATGTGGATGTATAAAGGAAAAAGTTTCCTAATCAATTATACATGCTAAGGTACATACAAGTCATATAAAAGATCACAGATCGGCTTGACAAGGAAAATATGGCCATGATCTGGATTGGATTCTAGAATGGAAGGATTTTACTACATTTTAATCATGATATAGAGGTTTATGATGAATTTTACTCATTCATATCCTATTGATTGCCATGATACGGTTCTAGACATCATTCATAGATTTTAAGGGCAATTTGGAAGTCAAGAGTTAATATCTACAAAAGATACTATTAGGGTTTCAATGTCGGTTATGAGATAACCTATAATGGACAAAAACCTTTGGCCTAGTTTGTCATTATCGATTTATTTGATAATCCCGATGTCATTAGGATCTTGAACCTAACTACTCACACACACAAGGGCATGATGATCAATTAACTTCAATCTAGCAGACGAAAGTACAAGAGTTGCAGAACATGTGTCGAATTGTATGGAAATACATGGGATACAATCTAATTATGCCTTAAAAGAGGCTTAGCCCATTTTTAAAGATGGGACAACATGAATGTCGATTTAAATAATTAATTTCAAGTTTAATAATTTTTTAAAAAATGTTTTGTATACGAATTATTAAACTTTCGTCTTTAGTAATCGTATTAAAGCCGAATAGAGACTTAGACTTAAAATATTATTATGTGGAAAATATATAACTATATGGATGGTTTAAGTAATTTTAGAAAGTTCATGGTTATTTATTAACCACCCAAAGACATAGAATTAATCTTGAAAAAAAAATTAGGACTTTCAGTTCAACCGTATCAAACCGGGTTCTAATAAATGGTCTACAAATATTCACTTAAACTTGGTCAGAAGTGTAGCTTCTGTAAGCTAAAAATATGGAGAAAATTCATTCTCTTCCTTCTCTTAGCCACTCCTTTCCTTCTCTCCTTTTTCCTAGTGCTTCTAGGATTAGGGTTTTTGGCCAAAAAGTGAATTCTTTCACTTGCTAGTTTTTTTGTTTAGGGTCTTTGCTAGCACGGGGTATTGACAACTATCTGAGAGGATGAGTTGGTTGATCAAACACTCACATGGACTACTAGATACGTCATATATTTAGCATACTTCTTCAACTTGGAACTTCGTCAATTTACCAACAAATTCAAATTTTAAGGTAAATTGATCCATAGCTGAGGGGTTTAGATTATTTATTTGATTATTTCCGCTGCATTTAAAATTTTAAATATATGCTTCTAGTAGTAACCTCGTCCTTCAAGTGATATCAAAGCCATGATTACAAAACTAATTGTTAGATTATTTTAATGCTTTTTTGCTTGGATTAAATTGTTGTTTTTGGTCCATATAATCTGTTCATAACTTTCTTGATGTGATTGAGATATTGTGATCAACTAGAAAAATAAATAAAAGGAAAATCTTACTGAGGGTTTTGGCCAAACAAGGGCTTCATCGAAACCCTAGGATACGGCCAATCCTTGGGCTTTAGCTTTGGGGTGCAACCATGATATGATGGTTGCAAATCCTTATAAACAGAAAATTAAGAAAAAATAGAAATCATAAAATAGGAAAAAATTAGTAAAACTAGTATTTCAACCGTAGGTTGCACCTTAACTTCTTTCTCATTGGGGCTAGTTTTGTAGCCAATTACAACCCTTCTAGGGTTCGTATGGTTGCTGGAATAAGCCTCAATAGACTGCTAGGCAGCCCAAATTTTGCGTGTTTTAGGTTTTAACCATTTTTTGTCTTTAACAGAATTTTTTTCGGCTGTGATTTTTGAGCTATAAGGTTAAGAAGGTGTTTTTATCTTTTTTTAATGGACCATATACATTTATTTAATTAATTAAATTAGATTTAATCCAAAATTTTGATTTTGGGCATAAAGCAGGCTTCCAACCGATCGTTGTTTCTTTACATAATTGTTATGTTTTAATTTTTGTTAATAATGCTTAATGGGCCTTAGGAGACCATTTAATGTTATTTTATGGTTTGATTTAATTTCTCATTGTAAAAATCGAAATTTTATAATGGCCCTGCATGCCTTTTATTCCAGTAAGTGTTGTAATTCTCATAGCATGTGAAAATATTTGTATACTTCAAAATTGTAAATTTAGAAAGCATCACAAGATCAAGGAATGGGAGTGAACCATGGTGAATCCAAGGCATTGGAATGGACCCCAAGCACAATATGGAGCCTAGAAGAGTTCAAGATTACAGTGGGTGTAATAGCCCTAATTTTTTGGGCCATTGTAATTGGTTACTACACTGGAGACTCAATCCAACTTAATGGCTCAAGTTGGATCCCTTAGTGGCCTATTAGCATCATTTTATTTTATATGAATATGTGATATCTGTATGGTTTTAATTATGAGATAATTAAAATGGTTGCATATGTACAGAGAAACCTAACTAATAACCTAAATCTTCCAAACAATAAAATATTGGGTTGTAATGTTAGAAAATTTCTAACGTAGCTCTCCAAATCTGTTGGCCCACAAGGCTCATAAGGCATGATGCAATAATGAATTTTTAACTTTTCCTTTGATCGAAGATCTTGCTAAAATTTTTAAAAATTTATGGATTAATTGACCATTATTTTTTTTTGGAAATTTTCAAAAAATTTTGCTTAACGTATGTTTGTCCATTTTTCTGCATAATAAATCATTAGTTGAACCATGCATGAATAAGTAGTCGGTGTTAATATTTTTTATTCATGATTTTCAAGATTTTTGAGCACTAAGCCATGCTTTAATTTTTGATTTGTGATATTTAGAGAAATTTATGTAGACTCAATTATGTTGCATTCCAAAAACTCACTTTATTACATTTTCGAAACTAATTCTTAGACGACTCGATTTAGTTTAAATATGAGGGTAGTGTCTTTTTTGTTTGTTGAGCCTTTCTAGCCAACCATTTTAACAATTTATTTCTAAGTACCTTATTTGAGCCCTATTCTTGTGAAAGGAAACATCATTCTCCTTCTTTCACATAAACTCAATTTACCTACCCTTATTGAGCTTAATGTTCTTTTCGTTGTANTATTTTTTTATCATAAATTTTCCCTTTAAGTGCTTTATGGTGCACATATATGTTAAGGGGATATAAGGGTGGAAGTTTGTGAAAAGTGAGTAATGTACATTTTTGTAGCAATGGGGTATTGGAAAAAATTGTTGAGAAAAAATAAATATGGAAGTGTTGGTATATGCAGGTAGTGCCCATCACTGGTACCTATGTGTTTATTTGATATTTACAGATAGTGCCTATCACTGGTACCTGTATTTGTAGGTATTGCCCATTCTGGTACCTACGTGTTTATTTGTTGCGGGTAATGCCTTCCACTGGTACCTGTACTAGGAGTGTACATAAAAACTAAAATCACTACGTGATGTATATATGTCCGAGGGAGGTTGGCATGTTTGGTTTCGAATTTTTTTATGGGTGTTTGATACTCAAGTGTGGGGTTGTGGATATTTGATATTTCGCATGTGAAGAAAAGTTTTATTTTAGTGTGTGGCCACTATTATTATAAAGCTCTTGTTCTTATTTGGTATATCCTTCTCCCTTCTTTGGCTAATAAATATCCTAACTTATAGTTCGAATTGAAAGTCCTACCTAAATTTAAATAAAATTGGTTGTCTAGATTAGTAGAGGGGTGTAAGAAGAGTGAGCTATGGGGTGTTTAGAAAAAATTTTAAGGGTCTTCATGATTTAATCTAAATATTTTCAAATCTAAATTTTTGAATGGCTATACACACATACACACAAATTTCATGTTTTGGTTTATATTAGCATTTGAGCTCTTGGGTTCATAGACTACTCTGATTGCTAGATTGATTATTGATTATTTATATGGATATTTGAAGGAATATGTTGAGTGGAATGTGTTAGGCTTAAATGTTCTAATTTTATGTTTTCTCGAGGACGATCAAAGGCTAAGTGTGGGGTAATTAATCATCTCAATCGGAGCTTGGACTCGAATGTTATGCTTGAAATACAAAACAACATCCAAAATGGCTTCATACGAGCATGTTCCGCCCTTAGCATTTTCTTTCATTTTTTCTAAGATCTTTTTCAGTTCTTTTCCACTTTAACCCTACAAAAACTAATAATAACCAAATTAAGCTCAATAATAACTCAAATCTTGCTTACAACACATAAAAACGTGGTAATGACACATAAAATATCGCACAATTATGAACTTATCGCATGAGATGTCAATGTGTTGAGGATATATAATTATCCAAGAAACTATTACATGAGGGTTATGATATTCAAATCTAATCACATCTACGATGGATAGTTCAGACCTAACTAATGAAATGAACCAAGAAACTATTATATGAGGTTTCAAACAATAGGAGTTAAGCTAATTGATACATTATGAGATATATTGAGTAAGAGTTACTCTCTCATTAAACTTAATAAATCAAGTAACTATTATGTGAGGTTTATTAACTTTCATGGGCCATCAATTTATTTACTAGAAATGCTTCCAACAGGCATTTCCATTTTTCATTTGGAAGTATAAAATTCGAAGAAATGAATGGCACTATTTGATTTAAATGACCAAAATCAAAGAAAGGGATAAGTTAAACAAACTAATAATCTCATTTATATTTTTGCGGATGTCTTTTAGAACATTAAGTCCCATTCTTCACATTATTGGTACCCACCACTTTGTTGGCAATAATTACAATGATTGGCTTTGTAATTTGACAATTGTTCTCAACTTGGAAAAAAAAATTTATGTCTTGAATCAGTCATTTCTAGAAGCCATATCTGAGGGTGTAACGCAAGAAGAAGTGGACACCTTTAACAAATAGCAAGATGGCAACAATAGGGCAAGTGTTACATGCTCGCCTCTGTGTCTAATAAATTGTAGAGATAGCACAAAAAGATGCCAAGTGCTCATGTTATTTTGCTATATTTGCAAGAGTTGTATGGTGAGCAAAGTAGGTCTGTCAGATATGAGACATCAAGGGAACTGTTCTGCTGTAGGAGTGAAGGTCTGATCTTAAGCATGTCCTAAAGATGATTAGCTTAAAGATCATCTCGAAAACCATAATTTTCTTTATAGAAACTTATCTTCAAGAAGATTTGATCCTTCAGTCTCTCGCAAGCTCCTCTTTCTCAATTCATAATGAATTATCATATGACTAAGTAAGAACATACATTAGTAGAATTTTTGATGATGCTAACTCTTGCTCAAAAGGAGATGAAGTGGAAAGGCAAGAAGACTGCTCTCATTGCTAGCACTTCTAAGGCTAAAAAGTTTAAGCCCAAGAAGAGCAATAGCAAGAAGAGAAAGGCTCTTGATACTAAGCCTAGTTGGAGTGACTCGAAGAAGGATAAGAAAAATAAGGGAGCCACAAAACACCAAGAAAAGTGCTTCCACCGTCATAAGGAAGTCCACTAAAAGACGAATTGTGTGGAATGCCTGAAGAACTTGAAGGGCAAAGCGACTGACGGTATGCATAATTCATCATTATTAAAACCAGTTTTGCAATTTGTTCTAATATTACTTCTTGGGTTTTAGATTCTATAAAAAGCTTACATGTTTGTTGATCCTTTTAGGATCTAATTAGAAGTAGTAGGTGCACCAAAAGGTGGAAATTTCTTCTAGTCAATAATAGAGCAAATGTTGCTGCTGCAGCCGAAGGAACTACGTGGATCATTCTTCCTTCATGTCACATTTTGATTTTAAAGAACATTACTTTTGTACCTTCATATTTTAGAAATATTATTTCTTTACCATGTTTGGTGAAAGACAATTATGAAATTTTTTTTTCAAGAATAATGTTTGCTATATTTATTTTGGAAATAAATTAGTTGGTACTGGTTCATTATTTCATGATTTTTATTATCTAAATTTGAAAGTTGATGAGTTTAACCAAAGTGTAATTATGAATGACAACTCTAAGAAAAGAACTAGAGAAACTGTTAACCCTAAGAATCTATGGCCATATTGGGGAATCTAGACTCCACAAGATGGTAAAACAAGGACTATTAAGCTCTTTTGCTTTTGAACCATTATCACCTTGTAAGTCTTGCATCCTCAGTGAAATGACCAAATCACCTTTCCGCTGTTGGACAAAATGAAAGAGCCAATGATATTTTAGCCCATATACACACAAATATATGTGGACCACTCAATGTAACTGTGTGAGGTAGTTATAGTTACTTCGTAACCTTCACTAATGATTACTCTAGAATGGTTATGTGTACTTAATAAAGTACAAGTCTAAAGTTTTCAAAAAGTTCAAAGAGTTTAAGGCTAAAGTAGAGAATTAACTCGGCAAAAGTATTCAAGGCTTACAATTAGATTGAGGAGGTGAATACTTGAGTGACGAGTTTGATGAGTTTCTCAAGTCTAGCAGAATAGTTTCACAATTGACTCCACCAGCAATACCACAACTCAATGGTATTTCTGAGAGAATGAATAGAACTTTGATGGACATGGTCTGGTCCATGATAAGTTATACAGATTTACGAAAATCCTTTTGAGGTTATGCACAGCCTATAAATTAAACAACATACCTTCTAAATTTGTCCTTGGAACTACATATGAAATGTAGAAAGGCAAACCTCGACCAAGCCTTAATACATTAAATTTTGGGATTGTACGGCTTTTATTAGAAAGTTTAAGATAGAAAAATTAGAATTTATGTCCATTAAGGGTTTTCATCAACTAGAATATCATTTTTCTTGAAGAAGAGTTTATTAGAGAAGGAGGCTCCAGAAGGACTATAAAACTAGTGGAAACTTCTTCTCAACAAATCAATACGGACACAGTGGAAGAAAATTTAGAAGAAGTACAAGCTGCAATTGTAGCACAAACTCCTCATAGATCTAGTAGGATATCTCATCAAGTAGAGAGATGTGGCTTACTCCTAGAAAGATAGAAGAATTGTTTGCTCTAGGAAGTAATTATAAATATGATTCTTCTATATATGAAGAGGCGATGTCTGACATCAATTCTGGTAAATTTCTAGGAGCAATGAAATCTAAAATGGATTCAATGCATACCAAGTATAGGATCTAGTAGACCTAGTCGAAGAAATAGTTCCAATAGTCAACAAATAGGTCTTCAAAGAGAAGTATTGGAGAGGATGCTAAGGTAGAGACCTATAAAACCATACTTGTAGCTAAAGGATACAGTCAAGTATACGGTATAGACTAGGAGGAAACATTTTCTCCAGTAGCCATGCTCAAATTTATCAGGATTTTATTTGTTATAGTAGCATACCATGATTATGAGGTTTGGCATTTAGATGTCAAGACTACATTTCTGAATGGATATATTCTAGAGGATATGTACATGAAATTGCCTAAGATTGTGTTTGGATGGTGGATTTGAATTGAAGGAAATGTTTGAAATGAATGGATTTGAATTGGGTGGATTTGAAATGATATGAAATTTGGGTGAATTTCAAATTAACTCATTTAACCACTAAAATCATACTCTCACTTGTTGGTGGATTTCAAATCCACAACTAAATCAATTAAATTGTTTGGATAATTTATAATAGATTAGGATTTCAAATCAAATCCACCCAAATCCCTCCACCCAAACACAATGTAAAGGTTATGAATCCACCATTACTGAAACCAATGCCAGCTTAAGAGATCCATTTATGGTCTTAAGGAAGTTTCCAAAAGTTGGAACATCCATTTTGATGAAGTACTCAAAGGATTTGAATTCATTAAAAATAAGGATGAATCATGTGTCAACAAGAAGACTAGTGGGACTGCAATCACCTTCCTGGTTCTATACGTGGATGACATACTATTGATCGGTAATGATATTAGGATGTTAACATCGGTCAAAGTATGGTTGTCAAAGAGTTCTTCTACGAGAGATTTGGGAGAAGCAACTTATATCTTTCGAATTCAAATCTAGATAGAGCTAAAAAGATAATAGGTCTTAAAGTCTATATATAGACACCATATTGAAGATGTTTTGCATGGAGAATTCCAAAAGAGTTTTATTATGTTTTAGACATGGAATTCACCTTTCTAAAGGGATGACCCCTAAATCACCTAAAGAAAGGGATTGAACGGCAAAGATACCTCATGCATTCACTGTAGGTAGTTTAATGTATCCCCAGTGCCATGCTATGTACAAGACATGATATTTGTCATGCTATAACTGCTACTAGCAGATATCAATCTTATCTAGGATAAGAGCACTGGATTTTTGTTAAGAACATCCTTAAGTACTTGAGAAGAACTAAGGATCTTTTCTGGTTTATGGAAACGAAGAGCTAAAAGTAGATGGGTATACAAATTTAGATCTTCAGTTTGACGTAAATGATAGAAAATTACATTGCGCTTTGTGTTTACTCTCAATGGTGGAGAAATTAATTGGAAGAGTTCCAAACAAAATACGACCATGGACTCTAACAACAAGGCTGAATACATTACTATATCTGATGCTGCAAAAGAGGCCGTTTGGATTAAGAAGTTCATTACTAAACTTGGAGTCGTTCCTACCATTAATGATCTAATACCTTTGTATTATGACAATAATAGAGTCATTGCAGAAGCTAAGGAACCAAGATCTCACAAGCATATCAAACATATTGAAAGATGGTGTCACCAGATCATAGAGAAAATTGTTGGAAGAAATACATTTTTGTACAAAAAATTGAGACGCTTGACAAAGTTACAGATCCATTTACCAAGGCACTGAAAATACAATAGATTGATTAGCATAGTGTACTAAACCTAATTGGGTGATCATATTATGTTTAAATTATCTCATTTTTTAATTATTGTCAAGTATATGTTTTATTCATTTATTTCTAGTAATAGACTTATTTTGAATGAGTCCATTAGGTGATGTTGAAGATTCATTCACAAAAATTGTGAATATGAGACACTAAATGCTTAATTACATCATTCATAAATATTTGTACCTCCTAATGGAGGGTACTCAATTAGGCATGGCTACCCTTAGAAGATAGTATCGTGACTTTCGCTCAATTGACATGAGTTGTTCATAAGTGAGGATGATCAAATCTTATATCATTTCACAAGAGTTGTGAGGATTAACAGGACAACGATTGCTAAAACAATGTGATGAACTAGACCATTATTCATATTCGATCATATTTATAATGGTATTTCACTTACTTGTCAATGATATAATGATGTCATGATTGTGTGAATTGATCCTTTGACTCATAGTGTAGTGAACACCTCATACTTGAATATATGATGTTCATGTTCAAATATGAAAAGGCTGCATATCGCATAAGAATCCATTACTCTTAGGTAAAAAATATAGAGGGTGTCAATGATATGATAATAGTGAATCCTAGTAAGGAAATCCTTGACCAAGGTAGTTGACGTATAAAGGAAAATGATTCTTAATTAAGTACACGTGTGAAGATACATACAAGTCATGTAAAAGATTGAAGACCGGCTTGACAAGGAAACCATGACTATGATCCAGATTTGATACTAGAATGGAAGGATTTTATCACATGGCAATCATAATATGAAGGTTTTATGATGAATTCCTCTCATTCATATGCTACAGATAGCCATAATATATTGTTAAACATCACTCCTGGACTTCAAGTGCAATTTGGAAGTTAAGAATTAATAATCTCCAAAAGTATATACCTTGATGCTTTTGGGGTTTTGATGTCAGTTATGAGTTAATGGACAAAAACCCTTGACCTAATTGGTCATTATCAATTTATTTGATAATCCCGATGCCATTAGGATCATGAACCTAATTGGTCACACACATAGGAGCGTGATGATCAATTAACTTCAAACTACCAAACAAAAATGCAAGACTGGCATAGTGTGTGTCAAATTTTATGGTGATGCATGAGGTATACTACTTAATCCTTAAAAGGGGCTTAGGTCAATTTTAAAGACGGAACAATATGAGAGTTGATTTAAAAATTAATTTGCAGTTTAATTATGTGCAAAAATGCTTTGTATACGAATTATTGAACTTGCATCTTTAATTATTATATTTAAGGTGAGTATATACTTGTGCTTAAAATATGATTGTGTGGGAAATAAATAACATATATGGGCTGGTTTAATTAATTTTAGAAAGTCCAAAGTTATTTATTAATAACGCAAAGACTAAAATTAACCCAAAAAAAAATTGAAGGTTTTCGGTTCAACAGTATTAAACCGGGTTCTAATAAGTGGTCTATAAATACTTGCTTAAGCTCCTTAAGTTAGAAGACTAGCAACTATAACCTAAAAAATAAGGAGGAAATTCGTTGTCCCTCCTTCCCTTAGCCACTCCTTTCCTTCTTTTCCTAGTGCTTCTAGATTAGGATTTTTAGACAAAAAGTGAATCCTTTGACTTGCTAGTTTATTAGTTTGGGATTTTCGCTAACACATGGTGTTAACAACTATCCGGGTAAAGGAGTTTCTTGATCAAGTGTTCATGTGGAGCTAGAGATGTCATACATTTGGCGTTCTTCTTCTTTAGCGTAGGACTTCCTTAGTTTACTGATAAAATTTGAATTTTGCAGTAAAGATGTCTTCTTTACCCTTTGGCTCACTTCCTAACAATTAAGTTTCGTTTAAAATTTTAAATATCTACTTACCGCAGTAACCTCATCCTTCAATGATTTTGTATGAACTCCTAGGCATTGAATAGATTTTAGAGATGCACACAAAAAATTCTAACCTCTATTCATGTAAATGGAAAATCTTAAAATCCTATCCCCTAACTCTTGTGAGAGATGGTCTAAAATATCCTAACCTCTACTCATGTAAAAGAACGGTCTCAAAAATCCTATTTTCGACTAATACACAAGGATGACATTAAGAACACCCTAAATTTTGCTCATTGAAAATTAGATACAAAAAAAGAAATCATAACTTCTGCTCATGTAGAAGGACTGTACTACAGAACTCTAACTTTTTCTCATGCGTTAGGTATAAAAAATCCTAACTTCGACTCATATAGAAGGATGATACTAAAAAACCCTATTGCATGTTAGAAGTTCTGCTAATGTAGAAAATCAATACTAAAAAACCCTAACTTTTGCTAAGGTAAAATTTAGGTACTAAAAAATCCTAATATTTTGTCAACAAGCAGCAAGATTTATAATCTTACAACTCACTGGGGAGGGCAAGTGAATATGTAATCCAAAATAAATATAAAATAATTTTTTTGCTATTTATTTCAAATATTATTTCTTCTTGAAAGTTCAACAATCAAAAGGAAATGCAAAAGTACTACATATTTCACCGTACTTCTAGCAAGCTCCTTGAAAGTTTAACAGTTAAAAGGAAAATACAAAAGTACTACTCATTTCGCAGTACTTCTAGATAGGCCAGTGCAAGAAAATGAAATCAACCATGAAATAAGAAAGAGACTATCTAGCTATCTGTCACTACTCTTATGGAGCTTCACCTTCCAACTGCTTTCCTCCTTTATTAGCATAAGAAACTTCATTGGCAGGATGAGACCTTCCCCCGCCTTGCCTTGCTCGAGGTAATTCGAGTAACATCCAAATTCAGGTAGAGCTGCTACATTTGCTTCTTGCTCAAATTGAAACCCTTGCGCAACACAACTGTCCCATCACTGATCAGCTTCTTTTGATTCTCATCTTTTCTATTAGTAGTTCCCACTGGCAAATATCTTGGCCCTCTATGTCATTAACTTTCAAATCCAACTCGCTGATTCTAATTATGCTTGTGAAGTAGTCAATCACTGCAGACAACTTTGCTTGTGATGTAGCCAACTCTTGTGTTAATATGTGAGCATTGTCATCTAATCTCGTGGCAATAGCAATAAGTAACCAAGCTGTTTATAGTGGGTATATGCTTACGAGAGAAAAAATTAGGTTAAAACATCTAGGAAATGTACAAATCATAAAAAGGATTGAAGGAAATGTGGTAAAAATATTTACATTGACTAAGTGGTAATAGCCAATTAATACCATATCAGTGGGTTCTCTCATTTGATAACCATCCAAAACATTGAAAGGGTTTGTAGTCTTCACAAGATGCTCACAAGTCACCTATTCTGAAGAAGAGAGTCCTTCTAGATTGGCTAATTGGGAATATACTTAGCCTTTGAGTTCTCTTTAGTACTCTCAGAAGACGATGGTTGTTTCGGTATGCTAGTGGCCAAAGGAAGAGATACAACTATGGCACGCTTGGTCTCTTTCGATAGATCTTCATCATTAAGAGACTATCTTTCTTGAAAGAATTTTGTTGGGATTTCTTTCCTGTCCTATGCATTGGCAGAGAAGTGCCACTTCCAGAAGGTTAACCCTTGGTGGCATAACCTTTTCACTTGCGAGCCTCCTCTATTTTTTTCTCAACAGCTAACTTTACAGACTTAGTTTGAGCTAACATACCTAGTAGATAGGTTTCCACTACAAAACAAGGGGGGGAAAAAAGAGAAAACATCAACCAAAAAGTTAAAGAAGCCAACATAAGAAAATCATGCCATATATTAAAAATGCATATAAGAAATAAAAATATAAAAATATACCATAGAAAATTATACGAGCTCAACTTCGCTTTGGAATGAATTATCTATGATGTTACTAGACGATCGTTAAAAGGATTGTCTAACAGAAAATCAATTAGCTTCTCCACTTCACTAGGCTGATGCTGTGGCACTTTATTCAATACACATTAGTTAGAAAAGAGTTTCAAATAAGGAACTCTCATTCGGGTCTCCGCTCAAATGAGAAAATACATGGACTTCTCAAAGAAACCTTGTTAGAACCATGCTTTGTTGCTACTTTATTGAGACGTTGAGACAATGCATAGAAACCCCCATCAAACCTAGCATTTTAGCTATCTTGAAAAATGCCTTAAACAATGCAAGTGTAAGTTCTAACCTTTACCTATTAATAGCCTTCCAAGTGTTAGGGGGAATTTGTCCAAGGCTGATTCATAGAAATTTTGTATTTCTATAATATAGGGGTATAAAGAAAATATCAATCCCATGGCTAGATGATCATTGCATATTTGAAGGGACAATCTCTCCACATGATTAGGCCTAAACCCCAGCCCTGACACCAATAAGTGATAGTAGGAGGGAATTCCATATTTTCGCATGAATCTCTTAATATTTGAATGGTGAATGGTATTAGGCACTATATCAACTATTATAGCTTTGTATCTAAACTCTTTCCTATTAGGCAACTTCTTCCCGTCTTCAAAGTACTGAGAAATTAATGTCGTCTCATGAAGAATCTAAATTTTTGAGAGGAACCTTGAAAAGGTAACGTGGTAAAGCATTTTTGGATATGCCTATGGGTCTTATCCGTTGTTCAGGAAGGATGGATTCTACTATTGGATGAATTTTCTTTTCCGCTAAAGGGCTAGAAGAAAAAGTCCCAACAAGGAAATCATGTAGCTATTCAACGGAAATGCCATTTCTGAAAGATCAAAATTTAAGACTTGATTAATGCCCAGAAAAATTGGCTTAGTCACCCTTGAAGAATACTGGTCGAACAGCCCGCCACCAGTATTTGGTTGGCCGTCCCCATAGGTCTTGGCTGGCCGGCCACTACATGGATGTGTGTGGGCTGGCTGAACCCTCTCGTAGGGTTTTTGGCTAGTCGCCAACCCTCCTAAGGTGGTTGACTGATCCTCCCTCTCCTATAATAAATCTATGACGATATTTTTTTGAAAAGCTCTCTTGAACAGATGAGATATTTTTCCATGGCTCCGGTTCACAACCATCCTCATTTTAGTAGAAGGTCTATTTGGAAAAATTAACAAAGGTCTCTCCATGGGTGGAAGAATCTTTTACAATTATATGAAGAAGCATTATGTAAGCAGATAGAAAATATTTAAAAGAAAAGGAGAAATTCTTACTCACAGGAAAAGAAGTGTCTGTGATAGCAAAAAAGATCTGGGATGATGTAACACTCTAGAAGTATGCCAATCACCTTGTATAAGGGGAGTATTCCTTTTACTGACAGCTAAATGATGAAACTGATAGTATCCATTCTAATTAAATAATGATAGAGATTACAATATTTGCAAGGAATGATTGACGACAATGGTTCGTGTTGGATTTTGCTTGGTCTTTTGCTTGCACTTAATTCTTTTCCTAATCAAACCCTACACATAAATATAAATTACTAGATGATAATCATATGAGTGGAGTGGTTCATGAACCTTATTCATTAGTTTAGGATTCATTGAAAAACCAATATGAGACATTTTTTTGTTTGGTAAATCTCTCACAGTTGACTTGGGTTAATTGTTACCTGTCTTAAGAACCCGTGCCTTAAGAGAACCACTAGAAGGGGCTAGAGAGAACTTAAGGAACCGTAGAGTTAAAGGGTTTTGTGCATTTAAACTCAAGGCCCCATCTCTAATTCCATATTAAACAACATCCGCTTCAATTTCAAAATTAATTGGCAATGAATAGAGTAACTCATTAATTTTATTAATTAGGTTAGAATTTTAACTGCTATTATGACTAATGTGGGACACTTTATCTTTGACAAATACTTCCTGTCTTCAATATCTCAGCAGCCAAAGAGTATAATTTTGGGTTAAATGCAGTTTGCAATCCTGAACTATAATTGTTTTGTACTTAACCCTCCAAAGTATCAATTTCAGTAATTTGACCTGTTAAATCTATAATTTTTTGCACTTTGCTTGAGTATCCTGAACAACTGCAAATTTTGAGGACTTGGCCTCAAATGTGGATGGGAAATACTAAAATACCCTTGTATAAAACATACTCCTCGCAATCCTCTTCTTTCCCACTTCTCTTCTTTTTCTTCGTTGCTACCACAATCACTAGCACACATCTCAGCTTCTCACTTTGTTAAACAAGAATATTTTTGGGGATAGGGATTGGGATAATTCTAGAGAGTGAAAGAATTGACAATTGTATTAAATGTGTCTAAATTTGATTAGTGAAACTTAGTTACATTTTTTGAAAATTGAGTCATTACTCATTATTTATAGGCGTGGTCCATGGGTTAGAACCCCTATTTACAAATTTATTTACATTTTTACTTTTAATGAGCTCTCTATTCAAGTACTCGTCATAAGGACCCATCCATGTATCATCACACTTCATTCATAGTCATCATTTAATCTCTCTCTCTAGATTCTCTCACTCAGATAACCCCACAAACACAACATGAAGAAACACAAGTGCACATGGATCTAGTTTGCAAACATCATAGTTCACTCTCACTCTTTTGCTTCTCTAAACAAACATAGCACAATTTGGTCTCTAATGCCCCATGGTACAATGTTGTATTTATTTATCAAATTTTTTTTAGAGTTTGTTTGAAAAAAGATTTGGGCTGAGATGGTGAACAAATCAAGCAAATGAACTGTTTTTATTAATTCCTTCCACGTGTTCGATAAAATGTCCCATTGAAGTTCTTCTTACACCCAAAGGATTTTTTTTCTTTACCGGATAGCCTATGGGTTTCTTTGGACTGCATGGGTGCCGCATGAAAGTTCTTAAACCTAAATACAGTTTGAATTTGGCCATCTCTAAAGCATTAACTACCAAGAAACGAATGGTATTTATGGGGTACTCAATGTGGCAGTCTTTTTCTAGAGTTCAACTGCAGCGGTGAGCAACAGGTTGGATTGGCGGCGAGTGGAGGCATAACCTCTTCTACCACTAAATGCCAGAGAAATCAATGGCGACTGGTTTTTTTCGTAGATGTTCAGACCTACCTTCAAAAGGGTAATTTGGGAAATTGGTAATATAACAAGGTTACAGGCGTCCTTCTCTCGGTTATCCTCACAAGACATTCGTGTTTGTTGTTAATGCAATGTGCGGTAAAAATTTGACATATCAAATTGCTGAAATTTATGCTTTGGGGGTTAACTGTAAAATAGGAATAGTTTACGGGAGCAAACTGCATTTAACTCATAATTTTTTAAATCTCTTCATTCTCCTTGTGTAATAATGTATTATTGGTTGGTAAAAAAAATTTATTACAGGTTGAAATTTTCGATGACAAATGGTAAGAATTCCTTTTATTAAATGCAAATTGAGAGGAATTCTACTACATATTTGATTGTTAGCCTATGAGATAAGTAATGGATAAACTCATTTTTCTTGCGAGAATATTCGCCTGAGATAAATGCTTGGATTGGAATCATTCGATACACTTGCGAGTGAAAGAGAAAAAAATTGTATTCCCGGTGTCATCTCTTGGTGATCCTAGAGGACATGAACATCAGCTCCCATCAGTATTAAATCCGATGGTGACGAAAAGGTTCGGAACTCGTCATCAAGGTGATTTGATTCTCTGTTTTCCTATCTTTCTTTTTCTTTTAATTCTTAGTGAGAATGAACCGAATAGTTATCAGTGGTATTCTCCCTACCAAGTTACCAAAGCAATTTGTCAACTTCGATTGTATTGTCAATGGAAGATAGAATCAGAATATGTTTGTGGAAAAAAGGAGCTAGACACGATAGTAAAATATTTTGTCCAAAATGCTTGGGCTTCGTTTGTTCACGGGATTCCCCCGAACGCTAGCTGCATATTCCCAAACATTGTAGATTCTGGCCGAAACCTGAAAAGATTCCATTTTCATGCAAATGTAATCGGCTTTCGCGAAGTACTTTGCTACTTTCTTGATTGAACTGGAATGAGTAAGCGTGAACTGAACTTGCCACCCTCCAGCTTTTTGATAATTATACACAAGAGAACCCACTTTCACTAACGAGGACTTCTTTAGGTTTAATTTCAAATTACTCTTCTAGAGGTTTACGCTAACCAAAAGTTTCATTTAAATACCAATCTTTAGAAAATTGTTGGTAGTAGAGGTCCAAATGCGCTCCAAAATGCCATCAAGAATGAGACAGACTTTTAGCATCTTTGCTTAGGCTTCATTTCCTTAACTTTTGTGTAAATAAGAGTCAATAAGTGTTATATACCTAAGTTTTAATTAATTAAATTATTTTGCACTTAGATGGCTCTTTAATGAGATGGACCGCTAAACATTAGACATAGGCATAACTGTCTGACCTGTAGTCTCCTACAGGATATGATGTTATAGAGTACATGACAAAATTTTTGTGGAGAATGCATGCATTGAAGTTGTATCATGTACTGGTATACTAGATATAGCGGCCATGATTTCAGTTGCTACAATCTTACATAAATCATTGGCGTTCTGATCATTTTAGTGAAAGAAAGGCCACTTATGTTTTTCAAGTGATTGCAAAGGTCAAATTGGAGTACAAATTTGATTTCCGTACCTTAAATTTAACAAATTATTATATACTAACAAACAATGATAACAAAAAATAATTAATAAATTCTGTAGCAACTAGCTACAAATGCGCGAATCAAAATGGTAACTAATATTCCATGATACCCCTGCCTAATAATTGAGCTCAGAAGGTCGATCAGCCACTTGCTTCACGCCAAAAAAATAAAACAAAAATAATAATAATGACAAAAAAAAAAAAAAAGGGAAAACCATTTGCTCCATGAAGTGGAATCTGAATCAGAATGCAGCACATTGGCTACATGTGCCGAGAGTTGAAAGATGACTGAGTAGTTTTACGCCCTTAGTGGGGGGTTATGCAATATCCATTAGAAATATGACTAAATTAGTTTTACAAGCACAACATATTTAAGGTTAAAAGTTAAAATACAAAATATTCGAATAGTTGCAATTATCTTCTTGTTTTTAAAGCTTTTGCTGGTCTATCTAAACGAGGAAAAGACACAAAGCAATTCAAAAACATAAAGGATTTACTAGAATACTTTTAGAAACATACTGGCGCAATTTTGATGTTTGATCTTTATAGGAAAATTTCTAAATTCCTATATCTTCAACTTTAATTTCTGACAATTTGCTATATTAACTTCTATTTAGTACTAACTAAATTAACCATTTTCCTTTGCAATTGTTTCATTTATTACATCATTTTTTTAAAAAAAATAGGTGAACAGTAGTGTTTGAACATGAATTATGTGACAGCAACACTGTTCCTAAATCATAATAAGGGCTTACCTTAAACAATAGTCTTACTCGTGGTTCAATAACTGGCATTCCAATGCAGAATTTCAGTGGCAAGAATTGAAGTTTAACTACAATTCATGACGATGAACTACAATATCAAGATAATGTATGCTGTAAGTGGCCTAAATTCTAATATACTTTCATGAATGATATAAAATGATATGTTAAGCAATTGTGAAAAAAAAAAGGTTTCAATAAGAATTAATCTTTAAAAGCTTCTTTCAGTTTCATTAATTTTCATATCTTAGCCACATATGTTAATTGCTCATATTCACATCTAGATGTGGATAAGAGACAGTTATTAGAAAATGGAGCCTTCAGTTAAGACTGAAATGACCAATTTTTGGCCTTCTGCAATTATCTTCCACAGCCCAAATTCTTAGCCTCTATTCTTTCTATTTTCATTCACTATCCTTCATTTCTTTTTTTACTTTCTCTTCTCTCTTAAGCTCTCTACTTCATTCTTCTTTACACCTTTGGTGCTTCCAGAGCTATCATGGGAGGCTGTGGCATAGGAGCACTAATGGCTATTGCTGGGGCAGCTGCTAATTTTATTTCTGGTTTCTGCATTGCAACATAGTTTGCTTCAATATCATCTATGGCCATTACACTTTGGTTATTTCCTGAAGCACCTTTAACCGGTTCCGGAATTATAGCTAATTCTTTCTCTTGGTATTCCTTGTATTTTCCCCATAGGACAGAGTAGAGTCCAACAACAATTAAAATTGCCCCGAGAACACTGAAACAAGATAATGAAAAAGATATTAGCGCTTCCTACATTAAAATTTGAATATTTTAACGAACCAAAATGTTTCTGAAATCTGAATTATTAGATTGTTAGTTATTACCCTCCAACGTATATTTTCTCAGTCAAAATGGAAGAGCCCATGATGGCGACGATGATCATCATCAATGGACTGAAAGCAGTCACAAAGACTGGCCCTCTTTTTTGCATCACTAGGCCTTGAACATAGTATGCAATGCTTGATGACACTATTCCCTGCAGTTGTGAGCGAAGAGGATGTAAAGTGAAGACGTTTCTGGGAAGCTTTAAATCAAAGAGACTTGTTGCGTATACTCTCTCAAGATGGTGATTATGGTTAATGACATAATATTTGAAGGATCCGTAAACTAATTAATAAAGTTAATGTGTCAATTTATTAATAATTATATAGTTTTGAGATGGAATGTTATATTCTTTTAACAAGGATGACCAATGATAGAATTACTTGGGAAGTGGAGTGAGAACTTACAGCATAAGCAGCAGCCAGAAGGTTCATGTCCCAACCAATTGTCCAAACAGAGCGGATCTTATGTTCCATGACAAGTGTAACAGCAATAGATTGTAAAGTTCCCAAGAAGCAAACAAGGGATGTGAGGGACAGTGGAGCAGTGTATCTTTTCATTGTAATAGCCTGTTTGATAACAGCCAAAGGCAACAACACTTTCAGAAAAATTATTTGACTTTTATTTCTAGAAACACAAGTAAATCTCATGGTCCAAAGGAAATGGAAAAAAAATAACCCAAAAAATAAAAAATGGAATCTATACACACCTGAAGCTGATGAAGAAAGAAGCCCAAGCAAGGGTAGCATCTGACAGGAGAATGGAACCCTTAAACCAATCTTTGTCAGTGGATCCAGCAGTAGCCTGTACGCCAGAGTTAACTGGATGGATATGCTCTGACCACACCAAATTGATGACGTGACCTTTGTACAATGTCATCAGCATGGCACCAGCAACAGTCACTACAGTTCCTATGATCTTGGCTTGGCATCTGATCCTCTTTATGTCAACTTTCTCCATCCTAATAACACCCCACCACCAACTTAGAATAATTACTCCTTGCCTTAACATGCTTATTCTTGACAACAAACATGAAAAGAAGTAGAATAATGTGAATATTTGACCTGCAGAGGACCGCCATGACGAACGTCATTGCAGGGAGCATGTTACTCATGGCACACGAGAAAGTTGGAGATGTGAATTTAAGCCCAGCATAGTAGAAGTTTTGATCAATGACCGGCCTGAACAGTTGGAAAATATGTTATTTCGAACCCTTTGGCTGATCGTCGCGTTACACTTGAAGATTAGCCAAATGAGGTAGGCAGTAGTTAATTAGCATGTTCTTGAAATCTTACTCACCCAAGAAGTCCTAGCACAAATATCTGCATGAAAATTGGAAAAGTAATCTTTGGCCTCACTTTCCTGCAAGATTCGAAGAAAAATGATCATTTAGCACTGGGAGTCTAATAAGACCTCAAGAACTTATTACCAGTAACATCACAATATTTTATTATTATAGTACCTCTCTCGAAGGAAAATAGCGAAGGGGGCAATTACAGCAGTGGCAAAGGCATGTCTGTAAACCACAAGGACATAATGGCTCATCCCTCTATTTAGGGACACTTTTGTGATAATGTTCATGCCCGCATAACCAAATTGCAAAGAAATCATAGCTATGTAAGGTTTAGCACTTCGGAAAAAATTGCAAAGATATCCTTTTCCCTCCATTTTTCTTGCTTAAAATTAGAAGTCCTAAGAGAGTGTAATAACTAAGAGGAGAAAAAGAGAATTAATTAGTATGAGGAGTAAAATGAGAGGAAAACACTTGAAGAACGCTGTGTTTCTCCTAAGGAATAAGTGTTAGAGAACTTCCATATTTATAAGCGCTAGGGGAGGACCTCTATCCGAACAATTTACGTGTTGAACAGCTAAAATCTCCTAAATTGTCATTCAATTTTTTCATTCAAATCGAAATGGTCCCTTAACTTAAATTTTAACTGATTTAATTTATCAACTAAATATTTGTAATAATTTAGTCCCTATTTAGTAGTGCTGCCCAAAATACTAGTTTTCCGAACTGAGCAGTACATAATAATCACACTAGTGACTACCCTTGGTCACCACTCAAAAAAACACAAAAAAAATGGAAAAAAAAATCATGTTTTGAGTTATGCAACCAAATACGGACCAAATTGGCAACAAATATTTCGTTAAGGGGTTAAATTGACTAAAATTAAAATTAAGGGACCATTTGATTTTAATGAGAAAACTAGAGAACAATTTAAGTGATTTTTCGAGTTCAATAATATCAACTACCATCAACAGTGTGACGCAAACCATCAAGATTGACTCATATGGTAAGCAGACTTACATTATATTTGGATGGAAAGAAAGAAAAGGAAAAGAAAGGAACGTGAGTGAAAGATTTGAAAATTGTTTTTTTGGGAGTTTTTATGGGAAAGAAAAGAATGAAATTATAAGGATTTTGAACCCGTCAAACTTCTATTATTTTTTCCTTTCAAGTAGGATGAAATGGAAGAAAAACCTTTATTACCTCACTACGAATTATGAAATATCTTAATTATCTTTCAGAAATAATGTAAAACTATTAAAGGGAGGGACACTTTGAAAGCATAACATTAATAAAATTTTCTTTTTAAAATTCTCAACAACATAAAAGAAACTTCTGTTGTCTTCTCTTCCCTTGTTTCCCATCCACATTAAAAAATTTCATTCTTTTCTCTTCCTTCCTAAACTCACAAATTAAGGTTTAAAATTTGACTCTCGTTGTGTTAATTCTTTTCTTGCTGGACAACATGTAATTATCAATGTGAACCATTAAAATAAATGAACTCATGATCTGGTTATGCTGCATGAGGGTATTAATTTACCCTTACAAACTTTTCTTACTCACAAAAACTATCAATCGTGTAAGAATCTACACATGAGATGTTATCGCAATGAAAAATTATTTATTATTTAATTTATATTGTGAAGTAAATATTTTATATTATTAGATAATTAACTGCTAAAATACACTGCTTTACTTTTTAATTATGTCAATGATTATTATATTTTGTATGCATTGCAAAATAAATAATTAAAACTTACTACATAGCAATAGTGTGAATCAAATTGAATATTCCTATTTGCTGTGTATATATCCATTAACGGGTACATTTGGTATCTACGTGGCAGCACTCTCTGAATTAATCATGTTAACTGGGGTCCACGTAGTTTTTCTCCCGAGTGGTAAGTGATATGAGCTCCCAAAACTAAATCAAGTTTAGTGATTGCTGATGCTAATCAAAGGTTGGGGTAGTTGGCGCTCAAATTTGGGGCCCACATTTTGTCATTTTCAGATATGGCATTTAGACACCTGAGATTTATCGGAACAGTGGTCATTAGTGCCACGGACTTGGATTAAGTCTCTGAGTTAATGTGATAAACATACAACGTGGTACTCGTATTAAAGGAAATAATGATCATATCATGCTTGTTGAAGTATCACGCAGATGGCAGTATCAATCAATTGTTAGAAGATAATTGATCTTGTTGTGCTGTTAGTGTATATATATATATATATATATATATATGCAAAATTTGTGTAAATATTAGAATTTTTAAAACTAAGGCACGTAACATATCCATAAAAGTATCATAAATATTGAACTGATGCGAAAATAGAGCGTTTCATCAATCATATCACATACTACTTACTGAATTTTTGGTTCAAGTGAATCAACAGTTTTGGGAGAAACAAAACCCTATCCTCTCCATGTGTGCCAATGGGGAGTTCGTATGTTGTAGAAACGTATTCAATCAAGAATAAGAAGAATATTGATTTAAATTTCAATCGTATATGACTTGTAAAGAAGAATAGAGAGAACTCGAGAGTGAAAGTAGGGTGAGAACGAATTTACATTAGTGAGGATCAAATTATTTTAATATTTTGGTAATTACCTATTTTATATATTCTCCAAAGGACAATCGAAGTTTCGATCCCTGATCACCCATGTCTAAACCCAAGCTAGTACATCTGACAAATTTCTAAACTAGACTTGATTTATTTATATATTTTTAATTAATGAGTCACGTGACACTGGTCAATTTTATAAGTATCAGTTATTTTATCACTAATATTTGTGTGTTTCATCTTAAATATGTTAATTAATAATTAGTATAAACCCTTAGGTAATTATAGTATTTATTTCCCGTCAAGAATGATCGATACTGAAACCAATTATATTTTGCCTCATGCGTAACGCGATGCTTAAGCTTTCTAGATAAAGTAGCCTGTTTTGGTAGGCAAGTTCAGTAAGTACACAACACAAGGAAAGATAGGGAATTCGCATCATGTTACTGTTGCTTTTCGGTACCGGATTCGCTTCGTATTTCTGATTATTTCATGGATAGGTTGCCTTTTCAATAGAGTATGTCATAGTGCTTGCTTTTCTTAATTAACGGCAGACTACC
Source organism: Cinchona pubescens (assembly GCA_025175665.1). Lineage (NCBI taxonomy): Eukaryota > Viridiplantae > Streptophyta > Magnoliopsida > Gentianales > Rubiaceae > Cinchona > Cinchona pubescens. Next base: position 3,930,358 of record JANKKI010000016.1, read on the forward strand.
ACTATAAAAAGTTGGGATATAATGCATCTCCTACATGGAAAATGGGGTGAATACTAATTCTTCACATATAACTATACCCATCTACATTGTACAAACATTTACATCTAACCTACTGGAGTCATTTGGGTGTTGGTACACTCATTCTTTCTCCGACACAAGTAATCTTTCCTATGCATGAATGTTGTCACCATAATGTTTTACCAACATCCTCCCCTCGTGGTTTAGGCAACTAGCCCATAACTTCAACGTGATAAAAAAATTTAAACAAAAAATCTCTCTTTTGCCTTTTCGTATTTCAGAATAAAAGTAAGCTCGATAATAAACTTAATACATAATCATTTTTACCTTATCATGTAACACAAGTAACCATGATACAATATTATAAGAAGTTTAATGGCAGTAAGAAAATTAATTTTCAACCTTAAATAATTTATTTTGAGGTGAAAATTTTTTATCTTGAGTACTACTTTCGATTCCTATATTACCATGAACGTTAACATTTTTGTTATTAATTTAATCACCATTAACAGTTCCTAGAGTACTATATAATGCTTATATGGGACGCATAATAAGATATTACCTTACAAGCCAATCCAAAACATGAGACAAAATATATATACTAAGACTTTTGAGGGCCATGGACAGAACGCTTAGTGATGCTGCACGAGGTGCAATGGAGAGAGAGAGTGTGTAGTTAAGGATAGAGAGATGAGTGTATGAATATAACCCATAAATTTGTATTGTATCTTATGTGCATTATTTTTCTTTACTTTTTGTCTCTCTTGTATTTACATATTATTATTTGGTATTTATAGGTTGAGATTCCGGGTCTTATGGTAGGAAACTCTGCCCTTTATGGGGTCGCATTAAGATAGTCAGCCGATTAGATATGTCTAATCATACATAGATGGACTTCTACAGCACTCAAGCTATATTACGGGATTACCCTTAGAGGGGATATAGGACACGTGTCATTATTATATTAGGTGAAGACTTTATATCATCAAGAGTCCCCTCGGCTGGATCTGCACCATGGTTAGATATAACCGAAACCGACCTTTGTCCTTCTCTTTACCGAGTGGTTTGGCTTTTCAGAAGTTAATCTTCCTCAAAGGTAGTTTGTTTCCTTGTCCGAGCATCATTTTCTAAGTTTCCATCACTGGAACTTCTTTAAACTTCCACCGAGAACTTCTTTAAACTTCCACAAGTCTCGAGGCAAGAACAATTTTCTTTGCTTGTATTTTCCCATTGTCTCGACTTTCGTATTTCAAGAGTATTCAATAATGCATTATTGCTTTTAATTGTGTTCTTAATATTTGACCCATTTGTTGGGTTAAACCATACCCAATAACTATATAATCTTAGCAACCTAAGTCGATTATTTTTCACAAATTTTACCTTGCGTCTTTAGCCACAACCTATTTTCCTCTAGAAAAGAGAGAAAATTTCTACATAAAAGAAATTTTTCTTTACTATTCCTAACTCCATAGCATCTACTCCAGAAGGAAATTCCAGTAAAGTTTCTTCTGAAAACCCAGTCCTTCAGAAATTTTCTCTAGGGAGTACCATGTATGGATCTAGAAGAAAAACAATCATTCCTAGGTCTGCTCTTATACACTCTTCTGTAGAGTCCACTTCATCGACTGCTAGATGACAATTTTTCCCTATAAGATAAAGAGTCCTCCTATGATTTTCTGCTTAGATTTTGGGAAGTCAATTGACCCTTCGTCTACAAAAGCTCCCACTACCGTGCTTTTAGATCAGGTTTTCGAGCCTGGCTGATCAATGTATAAGTTTATTCGATCAGCTTGCTGGGGCAAATTCGCTAATCCAGCAGTCGATGATTCTTTTTCGACGAAATATGTTTCCGACTGGACAATAACTACCCACAGTCATCTGGAAAATTCTTATACGATCCACAACTTTCTTCATCACACCTTTCCTCCAAAGGTGATGGAATATTTGAGGAATTGTTTTGACAATGACCTCTATGCTCATGTGACTTTGGGTAGTATTGAGCTATTGTTTAAGATATACCTTTTTTGATTCAGCGCTTGGTTGAAACCCACTTGATTGTTGCCTCAGCTGTGGCATGATTATGATGATGAAGAAGGTTCAAAAGCAGGATTTCGAAGTCCTGGCCACTTTCAAAAAAAAGATGAAGAGAGAAAGGGTTCGCTGTAAAGGCTCTACAAGAGTAGAATGGTCGTCACTCGTCCGAAATAGAAAAGTTGAAACAAGCCTCTATTTATGCTTTATAGGATTTAGAGGCCGCCTGTGTTAAAGTTGAGTCATCTAAGTTTGAAGTCGAAAGGCTGAAGATCGAATTCGAGTTGCTGAGAGTATAGGAGGCTGACTTAGAGGGCAAACTGCCCCTACAAAGTGTGTTTGACTTTCTCTCATATGCTAGCTTGGCGAATGAATTGAAGAACCTCTGACAAGACGTATACAGGCTAGGTTTCAAGAATGCAATAGAATTTGTTAGAGGACAATTTCTGACCAATCCTGTGAACTTTTCAAGCAACAATTGATTGTAACGATCCCATAGTTACTAAGGCCTTTGTGGAGATCTTAGGAGACTTTTTTTGAGCTACCTAAACTAATCAGAATGTTTTCCAGAATGTGCAACCGCATCGCTTAGTCAAAGCTATTGAGCTTCCCGTTGTGGAATAGAGGCAAACTTCTGGGGCAGTCCGAATTTCTAATCTTCTCTTTTTTATAGAATCCATTGATATGGATAAACTAATAGATTATAATTTTGATTTTTTGACCAAGCTTTGGTTGGGATGCCCTTTTCATTCGGTGTTCCTCCTCCAGATGTTGATTAGTCTCTAGCTGATCAAAATCAGGACCAACTCGACGATGATCAGCATCAGGCACCTGCATAGCTTAAGGATTTTTTTATATCAAACCCCCATAATAATAATACATTTTTTATTCATTTTATTTTCCTCCTAAGTGTTCTTTTTTCTACATGTGTATTCAGAATACAACAATCGAGATTACGCTATGTCGTTGATAATAATTATATTTAAAGCTCTCTCATGAAAGAGGGCCTATATTCTTAGGGCTTTGGGTTTGATAGAATAAACATTTGCTGAGCAAAGATTATTCCGATATAGTTACCATAATTTATTGCCTTGTATGATCCCTGAATGTTCGTCCAATGTGAACTTCAGTCCGAACATAAATAATTTTCTTCATTGTTTTATTTGTCCTCTTGATGCTCATCTTTCACGGATTCTGATCATTTTTGTCTAACCTCTTAATGTTGGTCATCTACCGACTTTAGACCAAGTATAAATAATTGGAATTGATATTTTTTCTGACCCCCTAGTGCTCATCTTCCATGAACCTTGGGCCATGTTTGAATTATTTCTAATCATTTAATGTTTTATTTTAACCTCTTGATGTCCGTCCTCTACGAACTACGAACTCTGGGTCGAGTACAAGTGATTTCTAATCAATTGATGTTTTGGTCTGACCTCTTGACGTTCACACTCTAAGAACTCTGGGTCGTGCATGAATGATTTTTGATTGTTTCATGTTCTAATATGAAACGGTTAGACCTCTTGAGGTCCGTCTTTTGCAAACTCTAGGTCGAGTACAAGTGATTTCTAATAACTTGATGTTTTGGACTGACCTAATGATGTTTCTTTTCTACAAACTCTAGGTCGTGCATGAGTGATTTCTAAATATTTGATGTTTTAATCTGACCTCTTGATTCTTCTACGAACTCTAGTTCGAGTGCGAGTGATTTCTAATCACTCGATGTTTTGGTTTGACCACTTGATGTTCGTCCTCTACGAAATCTAGGTCGTGCATGAATGATTTCTGATATTTGGATGTTTTACTCAGATCTCTGATGCGCATCTTTTGCTAACTTTAGGTCTAGTATGAGTGATTTCTAATCATTTAATGTTTTGGTAACTTCTTGACATTCGCCCTCTGCAAACTTTGGGTTGTGTTTGAATGATTTCTGATTATTTGAAAATTTTCTTCTTGAGTTGAATATGAATGAGGAAACCTTAGGGTTGATCCTTTATTGCCAAATGGCTTTTTCATTTCTCGCAGGAGAATTTTCTAGAATACGCACTTTTTATCTTTTATTATCCACCAGATTCTTAGAGCGTGCTTAATGCTAGTAGGCAAATCGTCTAGATAGTGGGATTTATCTGTGACCCTATCGCATCACGACCCATCATTTTATTTCTTTTTGTCTGTAAATAGCCTTGATTTCTATTTTGGAGCCAAAAATCTTGAAGCCCCAAGACTTCCATGGCTTCCTTAGGTTGTAACTGTGACCCTTATTTTCTTATCATGACTATGCTTTCTCTGTTGGAAACAAGGATCTATAGTTTTCTCCTAAGATCCTAGGGTTTTTATTTGGATGTTCCTTTCCAACTAAGATGGCATTCTGCGATGCTTGATTCTAATAAATAATGGAGTACCTCAATGATGATACATAAAGTGTTTGCTTAATAGAATAATGATACGTGTCTTGTATCCCCTGCAAGGGTAATTCCATAATACAGCCTGAGTGCAGATATAGATGTCCATCTATATACGATCAGACATATCAAACCTTCGATCGGCTGACCATATTATTCCAACCCCATAGAGGGTAGAGGTTCCAACTAGGTTCAACTTCAAGACCTAGAACATCAACCTATAAATATTAGATAATAAAATGTAAATACAAGAGAGGCAAGAAGTCAAGAAAAACAACACATATGAGATACAATACAAGCTTACGGGCCATATTCATGCACTCATCTGTCTCTCTCTCTATCCTTAACTGCATACTCTTTCTCTATTGTACCTCGTGCGACATAAAATGGCACTGTCTATGGGAATCGAACAAAAACCCTTCCTCTAAGAACTCTTCATCATTTAGAAGACTTCAAAAAACAAGATCCTTAAAATCTTAACAAAAACTCCTCTCATATATCATCCTAAGAGAAATGATTGGAAAATGAAAGAGAAAATAAAGAAGCAAAACTGCACAATCATCATCTGAGACTATACCCCTCAGAATCATCTCTTGGATATGTACAAAGACTGTGGAACCATCATATGAAGAAATGTTGTCCAGTTTCTTTCTGACAACTTTCAAGCTTTTCAAAAGTTTATGGAGACGTTAAGAAAAAATAGAGATTGTTCCTTTGGTGGTCCAAAACTACCAGATCAAGACGACACTATTAGTAGCATCTGTCATCAATCTGTAAAGCCTTACCAGACATGTAAGCATAACAAACTGAAGAACAAGGATCTGTTTTCAATAGGATGGGTTCTACCAAAATCCATCAAAAAGTCAAATGAAAACACAACAAAGACTCCCTAGCAAGCTAAGGAAGGGCTTTTGGCCAAAATGGAATAAAAAGTTCAAGAGCTCATAGGAAAAAATACTGCTAACCTCACAGAGTTGTTGTTGATAGACAAAGTTCCATTTACTTCTACCATCCATGCAGAGGAAATCCCTTTCAACTTTAAACTGCAAGATTTAGATCCCTATAAAGGGATCACCCATCTAGCTGATCATATAATTCATGTATCATCAGTTACAAAGTTGTGAAATTCCTTTGACATAATCACTTACGCTGTAAGCTCTTCGCTACCACACTAAGGGAATCAGCTCAAAAAATGTTTCAAAGAGTTACCTCCTAACTCTATAAGTTATATATCAGACATTGCTTGAATATATGGCCAACATTTCATGAGTAAACTTACTATCCAAAAGGAAACTTCACACCTCATGAATATTAGAAAATGGACAAATGAATCTTTAAAGCAATACATTGGTTATTTTAACGACAAAGTTATCCTAGCACAAGATAAAAGGTGACCAACAAAGTTATGGTCCTCAAAATCATCAAAGTAATTATCAAGGGCCGCTAACCGGCAGAATCGAATTCCCAAAACCAAACAACTTTTGCCTCCCAAGAATCCCAATTCTTCCAAATACAGACTTCACTCTTTTAATACCACTCGAAAGGAAATATTATTTCAAATTTAGAATGAAGGAATCCTTCAACCACCTCATCCGATACGAACAAAACAACACAAGTGGGATAGATCTCACTACTGTGCACGTCACGGAGAATATGGCTACAACATAGAAGAATATAATGATCTAAAAATTGGTATTGAGTGAGTCATCAAGGATGGATTCTTTCAAAGATACATCCTCAAAACTGCTAGCCAGGTCAGACAACATAGCCACAAAGTGCAAAACGATAATAGGCCTCCTCGACCTTATTAGCAAAATGAACAAAACCATCAAAAGGGACCTCCTGCTAGTAAAAATAATGTGTCATGAGTAATTAACATGATAATTGGAGCTAAAGAGTTTGTGGTGAGAGATTGGGTAAATGAACTAAAGAAATATATCATTGACACAATTGTTTGAGGCAAAATTAGTAGGGATTTGGTCAATGCTGGAAAATATTATATGTCAGGCCCATACCAGTTAGGGAGAAATGGCCGAAGAAGACTTGTGATAATTTAAGGATCAGCTTCATGGATGAAGATCTAGTACTTGATTGGAACCCACAGGCCGATCCAATAATAATTCATGTCAAAGTAGGAGATTTTAGAGTCCATGAAGTATTCATTGATAGAGTGAGGAAGCTCTACCAATAGCATCTAGTGGCATGCATGGTAAAAAATGGGCATCAACAATGATTGTATTAGACCTTTTTATAACCCACGAGTTCATTGGAGATTCGGTTATGCTTGAAGGAACTGTAACTCTAACCTTGACTCTTAGAGAGTCACCCAGATGCCAGAAAAAATGATAAATTTCATATTGGTCAATAAACCTCTCCTTACAACATGATACTAGGGCAGCCATCCCAATATGCCTTTATTATCTTGCCTTTAGTCAATCACCTGGGGATTAAATTCACCACGCGTGATGGGTTAGAGGAAAGTGTATTGGAAAATCAACAGGAGACTCAGGAGTGCTATATGATGTCTCTTTGAAGCCTAACAATTCAGGTTAAGAGTTCGAAAGCAGAGAACCTAACTGAAAAGATAAAGGAAAATTCATTAGATGTCAAAGGAAAAGGCAAAGTTGAAGGGTCAAGTTCAGGCATCCCAACCAAAAATATGGATTTGACGTGTATACGGTGAATAGGAAAAGGCAATTGAGACCGATTCTGGGATCCCTATAGAAGAAATCACCCTTGATTCTTTCTACCCTGATTGAAAGATAAGAATTTGCATTGTCTTACTTGCCAAACTAAAAAAATGATTTGCTCATATTTCTATATAGATACAGAGATTTCTTCTCTTTGTCTGCTAATGATATGCTGAGTATTCCTTAGGAAGTGATTGAACAAATTAGGAATTGTTCGGCCTACAAGCCTATGAAACAGAAGACAAGATTCTTTGGCCCTGAGCGCAACTTGGTCATAGACATTGAAATGGACAAGCTACTAGAAGCTTCGATCATTCGGGAAGTCTTGTACCTGTTTTGTTGTGTAATCCTATATTTGTAAGGAAACCTATGGATTGGAGAATGTGTATTGATTTCACTAATATAAATAAAGCCTGTATCAAAAAATAGTTACGCTTTGCCTTGGATCGATATAATCGTTGATTCACTAGTAGACTTTGTAATAGGACACTTGCTAGATGCATACAAGTGGTATCATCAAATCTTACTTAGTAAGGAAAATGAAGAAAAAACCTCCTTCACCAAAGATGTCTTATTACAAAGCCTACTAAGGAAGATGAAGGAGGTTTTTTGTTTATCTTCCTATTAAGAAAGATTTGATGAAACTCCTTGTATGCATCTAGGAATTGTCCTATTACAAATGAATCAACGGCTATATCAATCCGAGACAAAGGGTAACTATTTTTCGGACATAATTCATTTAAATAAGTGAAATCAATATATATTGGCCAATCCACATCAGGTTTCCTTACAAGTATAGGTTTTAGACAACCAAACTAGGTACAAAGACTTCCCAAATGATTCGAGCTTCCACTAGCCTGCCCACTTCAATATCTACTACTTACTCTTACTAATTTTTAAGTAGCTTAAATAGTCTAATATTACCGCTAGGCAAAAAATCAGGAGTTACTGGCTGAAAGTTTACAAAATTGCCCTTACAACTTAACTCTCAGCGAGTCTTTGGGAATTAGATCATGGTTTGGAACATTTGAGACCTCGATCTCGACTCTAATACTGTTGGTCCCAAAGCAACCTAAGAGGGGGGGGTGAATTAGGTTCCTTAAAAATTATGCTTTCAGAAAATAGTGAGCTTTTTAATTTAAATGCAGATATAATAAATTTACTAGAATAGTAAAGGAAAGAGAGAAAAATTGAACAAACAATACTTCCAAGCTAGCAAGCTTGAAGTATCAAATTTCTTGAATGCTTCACACACTTGGTGAGCCAATAATCTTTACAAAGTTGGGAAGTTCTTGCTCACACTAAAACTCTTTTAGTTGAGCCAAGAATCTTACTTACAACCACACTTTCATACAAGATTATCACTCCACTCAAAGTTGAATTGCACTCACAACTTCACACTAATACAACAAAGCACTATAGTCAATTTGCACTCAAATTACTCTTTTCCTAGGCTTGTATTCAATGTATTAGATGTTCTTTTCAGGTTATTAAAGCCCCTATTTATAAGAGCTAAATAAATAAATAGTGGTTTCAACTACTTCCTAACGGCTAAGTAATAAATGCACAAAAAATAGCCGTTGGGGTTTCGGACGTCCGAGAGGGATTGAATGCGTCCGAGGAAGCGTCCGATCTTCTTTCAGTGTTGTTGAGAGGCTTCGTTCGGACGTCCGAGCATGCGTGCGGTCCTTCGTCCGACAGAGGTTTCGGACGGTCCTGAGCGTCCGAAAGAAAAGCAGTAGGATCCCATTCTTTCTGCCAGTTTGTTCGGACGATGCAATGCGTCCGAGGAGTTTTGTCCTAGTTCGGACGGTCCTGTGCGTCCGAAAGATCTGTTCCTGCAAAAGCTTGTTTTACAGAGTTAAGTGTTTATGTCATCATCAAAATAAGGTTTGGAAAACATCAAAAACAGTAAGACAATTTCCCAAGTCGAGATCGCGGTCTGGAACATTTAAGACCACGATCTCGACTCTAATACAGTTATACAATTTCCCCTAGTCGAGATCGCATAAGAGGAACAGTCGAGTCCTAACACCATGATCTTGACTTTCCTCAAATCATTCTAGAGTTATATCCATTTTTGCAATGTGGTCGCCTATCTCTGTTTCTTCCAGCTTCTAACCTTTAATTATTAACCTGCATAATATTGACACCATTAAGCACTTAATTAAACTAAAAATTTAATACTGTCTCTTATTATCATAATTAATTCAAGAACGAAAATACAAATACATATGGAAGAAATTAACTAAAATCCTCAATTACTTATCCAACTTTGGAATTTAAACTATCAAAATGCTATAATTTAGAGAGAAATAACTCTAGTTTACTAGGGTTATCAGCTAGCGGCCCTTGATAATTTCTTTGATGATTTCGAGGCACGTAACTTTGTTGGTCACCTTTTTTGGATATTTTACTATTTTTTCCATTGGTGTCCTCTTTGGGTCCTATTTTGTCGGCTCCTTGCTCTGATACTCTTTTTCCTTTGCTTTTTAGGTCATAAAGCTCCCTTTGGGTTTGTTTTGATTCCGCACCTCGAATGTATCATTATTTGCCCTCAAAAGGAGTTCATTAAAAGTTTTTGGACCTTCGCAGCAAGTTCTGCATTAAAGGAACTAGGTTTGACTCTAATCATGAAGTTATGTAATTCGATATTTGATGTCAACATATCGAACCAGGATAACTTCACCATTAAAACAACAAATGTATTTCTTCAAAGATTCTTCTGGACGTTGTTTGATATTCATAAAGTGTGAAGGTGGGTTCCTTTGGGATATATTGTTTACTCATGAAATGTTGGCCAAACTTTTGAGCAAAGTCTGAGAAAGAACTTACGGAGTTTGGTGGTAACTCTTTGAACCCTTTTTGAGCTAATTCCCTTAGTGTGATAGCGAAGAGCTTGTAAGTGATTGTGTCAAAGTAACCGTACAACTTTGTAACTGATGATAAGCTATGTGGTCAATTGGATTTCTTGTCCGTTTGTAGGGATCTAGATCTGACTAATTAAAATTTAAATAAATCAAATCTACATGGATGGAAAACGTAAATGGATCTTTAAGTCTGTGAATGCTAACTCTATAAGGTTAGAACTATTTTTTCCTATGAGCTCTTGAACTTTTTATTCCATTTTGTCCATAAGCTCCTCCTCATCTTGCTAGGGAGTCTTTGTTGTGTTTTCTTCTGACTTTTTGATGAGTTTTGGTTTAGGATCCATCCTATCGAAAACAGATACTTGTTTTTAATTTTGCTGTGCTTACATGTCTGGATGAGGCTTTACAGACTGATGACGATTGCTACAAGCAATGTCGTCTGTGTTGGATTGACACGACATATCTAATTAGATTCTAAAGCAACACTCTAAAAAAAGTGGAGATGGGGGAACAAATAGGACCTAGGAAGAAGTGGAAATCGCTTTCCCTTAACCTCATAAGATGTTATAACCTCAACTCAACTAGTGCTTTGGTTCAGAATTCAGAATCTGAACGGTCTGGTAGCTTTGGAACACCAAAGGAAGAATCTCTATTTTTGTTTTAACATCTCCATAAACGTTTGAAATGCTTGAAAGTTGCCAGCAATTTTTTAAAGAAACTGTAATATTTCTTCCTGTGATGGTCCTATAGTCTTTTGTGCAGATCCAAGAGTTGATTTTGGGGCTACAATCTCATGTCATGAGTGTGCAGTCTTGCTGCTTGCTTTTCTTTTGTGTTTTCCCATCGTTTCTCTTAAGATGAGATCTGAGGCGAGTTTTTCTTAAGATTTTAAGGATCTTGGATCTTGTTGTTCCAAGTTTTCTAAATGATTAAAAGTTCATACAGGAAGGCTTTTTGTTCAATTACCACAGACAGTGCCATTTGATCCAGCATGAGGTGCAACAGAGAGAAAAAAAGTATGTCGTTAATGATAGAGATAGAGAGAGATGAGTGTATGATTATAGCCCGTAGGCTTGTATTGTATCTTATGTGTGTTGTTTTCTTGACTTCTTGCCTCTTTTGTGTTTATATATTATTATCTGATATTTATAGGTTGAAGTTCTAGATTTTATGATCTGAACCTCTGCCCTCTATGGGGTCAGATTAAGACGGTTAGTCGACATAAATATGTCTGATTGCACATAGATGGATGTCTACATCAGCATTTTGGCTATATTGCAAGATTACCTTACAGGGGATACAGGATACATGTCATTATTCTATTAGGCGAACACATTATATTTCATCACTTAGCTTATTGGCACTTTATCCTTCTTGTGTCCTACTTTTAAGTTCTAGATTTACTTCACTTTTTCTTATTTGTTGTGTAACACTTTAGAATATTTTAAGTTACCATGCTTTATTTTTTGGCCAAGTGTGAAGGGTGGTAATTTTTTTTTCACTTGATGGAAAATAATTAACTTGTCGGGTAAGAGATAAAGAAGTTGACAGAAAGAGAAAAAGATTCTTTTGTTTCCTAATTTTTTGACTGTGTTCTAATTTTATCCTTTGTATATCGGACCGTACTAACATAGCATTTCATCTTTCAAAATATTATTAAAGGTGAAGGTCAGTGTCGTGGCCATTAGTTGACAATTGGATGTTATTTTGCAGCCTGTCTTCTTACGTGTATTACTTCTTTTCATACAATTTTCTTTTCTACAAGTTTCACCAATCATAATTACATCCCATCATTTTCAAGAAATCTGAGTACAAAATAGTGAAGCAATTCGTCATTTCACGTTTTAATTTAACTTCCAATCATTTGTGTTTTAAAAGCAACGTGATGTTCACGTGGCATTTATTATTAATTTATCCGACTTTCCATCAAACATCCTATACTACATTAGGTGAGATTTTAAAAAATGCAAAACTAAATTTGTTTTTGTAATGATATATAAGGGACAAAATTAGGATATAATATGACAATTAGGAACTAAAATGATCATTTTTCCCTTATAGTGATATGATATCTTCGCAACCAAATTCGTCTTGCGCAAATAGCTTATACAATATCCCTTAAGTGCAAATTTGATTCGAGTCTCAGAGCAAAAGAAAAGAAACAAATTTTTGAGTCGCTAAAAAGTATTTTAAAGAAAAGTAATCTACAACTCAAGTTACTAGAGAAAGTTGAGGTTTAGCCTCTAATGCTCTAATCCAATGTAATTAAATTTGTGTAACTCCCAAAACCACATTAGACCTTTAGAATCTTTACTTTAGAAAGCATATGGAATGAATAACAGCATAATAAAGGAAAAAGACAATCATTCTGACTGTGTACATTTACCTAGGTCTTCTTTGGCCATAGTTCTTATCAATCCTGTTATAATATCGACACTGTGACGTATTTCCCAACTTAAAGACCTTATCAACCTGTTGTGAATAAGAATTTACGATCTTAAAAGCAGATCTTGTATGACATAGCTGAGAATGTGAGATTCCTTGGCACCCAACAAATAGGAGGTGATTTACTAAAAACATTAATAGTGGTACAATGTTTTTTACATCTGGGATAAGAAGGAATTTCAAGCGAGAGATTCGATGAATTATATTCTAGATCCATCATTTCACCAATTTTTTATGATAAAGTATCAGACTATCAGCAATCTGCTATCACACATGCAACAAGTTTTGAAGATTCCCACTTTATGCCATTGATTGATCTGCCCACTTAGCGTTAGACCAATTTTATAGCTTTGATACTTATGTACGATTTATTCAGCTTTTTTTTTTTTTCCTTCGAACTAGTTCTATGAATTATTATCTGCTAGTTATCTTGCTTGAAAGAATTACAATTGGGAAAAAAAGAAACTTTGAATCGGCTCCTTAGGCAATACAGTAGTGAAATAATATCACATGCTTGAATCCAAATTTCACTTTGCACCCCTAATATTATTTTTTGAACAAATGACACCGTGGACATTAAGATTTATTCATTTTAGTCAAATTTTTAACATTATTACCAAAGTTAACCAATGTACCAACCGTGTACACCATGCACCTAAAATGTAATATTCATCAAATTTATTTACACTATTAAAAATTGGATCAAAGTGGGATGAATATAAGAGTTAGAGATGTGATATTTACAAAATTTAGAATTAGGGGTGCAAACTTAGAATTGATAATAAGTTAAGTAGTGCAAAGTGAAATTACGCAGTCTTTCATGACTTGTTCTATTCCTGCAATATGCCCATAATCAAGCGTGGGGTATATACTTACTTAATATCAGTTAACTTCGGTAACAACGTTAAAAATTGCACTAAAATAAGATAAATTCAAAAATTTAAAATGTATTATTTCTAAAAAAATAAGTACATAATTTAAAGTGTGAATCGAATACAAGTCAAGAAGCAAGACCTAATAAAATTGATCAATCGATCAATCATTGCAGAGGATAGGAAAAAGAGAAGTAAAAATGAACCCCGTTTCCTGTCTTTCACATAATCATTGATGATTTGTCTAACGGTACTTAGTTACATATATAAGACGGACCTGCTGCCAGTACCGATCCCACAAAATAACGTATAGACTAAAATAAGTTGAATAAAAACTAAAGCAGTAAATTCAATGACTTTTAAACTCTTACTGGACCGGTGATATGGGAAAAGTTTAATTGTAGTATTTGTAATTTTTTTATTAATTTTTGCAAGTGCATGATATTAATATTTATCATTAACGACATACTTTTTTTCTCTCTGTTGCACCTCATGCTGGATCAAATACCAAATCAAAGAAGTGTTTTTAAATGATTAATAGGCAAGGTAAGTACCAAGTTAGTAAATATCGAAGATCACTGGGAATCATCATTGATTTGGTCTAATTACACCTAATGAATGTCCAATTCCCATAGTTCAACTTAATATCCTGATTCTTCGTGTATTGGGTCATATCAATCTAGCTGATTTAAGAATAGATTCTTCTATGATCTAAATTCAATTAAATCTAATCTTTTTTACATGGAATTCTTACTGAACTAATTAAATAATTTTGCCAATTACAATCTTGAATTAATTCAATCTAACAATTAACACTAATCTATGACGACCATTCAACTTCTGTTTCTCCTCAATCAATCTCAACTTATTCTATCAAATACAAGAGTTAGCACGTTCTTGAATTGTTGATTTGTGTTTATTACAACCCATGATTGTAATCATTCCGATCGCTAATGTTGCAAGTTAATCTATATAAATTTTCATCACTTTTATCTATCCCTAGTTGATTTAGTACATCATTATTGAAATAAGAATGCAAGAATTGAAAAGATTGTAGAAATCATAATTGTCATGAAACTAGGGTTTACTAATACTAATAGCAAGAAAATCAAGATGACAAGTTCAGATTAATGACATTTTGAAAGAAATTACCTAAAAATGATGTGAAGTAAACAACTAAAACCTTGAATTGCAGTACTGTCTCTTATAAAGGACAATGTGTACTAAACTACTATTAAATATGATAAAAATAGATTGCATTGGAAGATATAAAAGTGATGTTTCTTATGCAAGACGAATGTAAAACTAAGGTCCTATGGATTGTAGAAAACCCTAGGTAAATGTTTTGAGTCGAGAATGATTGAATTACATAGACCCAACATGAGTAAAAAAAAACTAAAATCTGCATCCCAAGCATACACGCCTGAATTGACCTATTCGCTAATAGCAAATTATTTGTGCTGAGCTGGTCAAGTTTTGCTCACAGCAAATGAAATGCATTCTTGGCTTTGCTCACAGCAAACGAAATGCACTCTTTTCCATCGCTTTGCTCACAGCGATGGCTGCTCTGTCTAGGCTGTTCGCTGATGACAAACTACCTTTTTCAACTTTGCTTGTCTTTGATCCTCGGATCCTCCTATGCTGCAAAATGACTATTTTACCGTTCATACAATATGCAATTAACACCAAATACAATGAATGGCCATCTCTTCCTTATTTAACTCATCAAATAAACCTTAAAAAATGTAAAACCTATAAAGTAACATATTCACTAACTGATGATGTTGATTAGTAACACATAGCATTTTCCCTAGATTGTTCTAGAAGTGCTTACGTGGCAGCCTCATTAAGGGCAATTATGTAATTTAGCCTCAGTTGATGCTAGTATAGTGATAGCCTCATGCCCCCTCGTGTACATTTACAAATAAAGGACTTGGGTGCTAAGAAAAGGGACACGTTCTCAGAGAATCAGACACACACTTTCTATACTAATTCCAATCTCAAATTCTCCTCGGTTCCTTCTACTTTCTCTCTCTATCTACAATCTAAATTCTAGCCTCGTCAATTGGCGCCGTCTGTGAGAATCGACAGATTTCCATCTCTTTCAATCAATTCTCAATCAGCTGAATTCTCTGTTTTTGCTTTGGGAAGGATGAAGAACTGTGAAACACGCCGAACCGCTAGCAAGGACGCTGAGGCGAGCAACCAACACCTCGTGGTTCATACTGATGATGAGGAAAACATCGATACACCAGCCGAGGCCTAACAAAAGCAGAATGATGTCCAGAAGTACATCGCTGATCATTTCGAGTCTTTCCAAGCGTTTGTGGAGCAGCACGATAGCAAAACTCCATCCGAGCGCTCAAACCGAGCAGCCCCTCCACAAGAGACGAACAACAATGCGCCCCCAGCCGACGGCCTGGGAAACAGCCGGTTGACGCCATGAGTCCAACCGACCTGCGCCACAAATTGAAAAAGCCACTCTCTGATGAGTCACACTCATCGAAGAGCGGATCAAAGAAATTACCAATTGCGCTAAAGACTCGGCAAGCATTCCTCAAAATACTCTGCCTTAAGAGGACCATTCCCGGTTGTTTTAAAATAGCTCGAGAAGCAGAGCCTCAAAAATAAAATTCAAGAGATTTTGAAGAAAAATAATTTAGTTCTGAATACTCCTGCTCCGACAAAGATTGATAGAGATCCATTCACAATCTCTATCAAGATTGAACATCTTCCAATGCAATTCAAGCTACCGGACCTCGACTGCTACAAGGAAGAATTTGATTCGTCCAATCATCTTCAGGACGTGGTAGCGATCACAAGCCTTTCTGCCTATAGTGACGCAACCCGCTGCAAGTTATTTGCCACCACCCTTCGAGGTCCGGCTCAAAAGTGTTTCCTTGAGGTTAAGAGCTGCCGATGAACTCAATTGCCACTTTTAACGACCTGGCGAAGCCTTTCCTTTACCACTTCCGAAGCAAATCAATACTGTAGAAGGACACGTTGACCTCATGAACATTCGACAGAGGTCTGACGAATCGCTTAATAAATTTGTGGATTGCTTCAATGATGAAGTGGTCCAAATAAAAAATGTAGATGAAGGAATTTTGGAGGCTGCTTTCTGCAGCGGCATCCGACCTGGTACCTTCAACGCCAACCTGGCCAAAAGGATGCCAAGCTCCTACTCTGAGCTCCTGGAGAGAGAGTTGGAGTTCATTCGGGGTGAAGAGTCAAACAGGACTAAAAGAGAACTTTATGATACGCAAAAAGAAAAGGTCCTGAAGACTCCGAACCCCTCATCCTCTAAAAAGCTGAGGGTCACAGAAAGGTTGACCTATCCTAGAGCCGGACCGTTGGCGAGTCGGGTGGTTTACCCGGACAATAATATCGGGAACCGACCCCCGCGAACAAGGAGCCATCTGGATGCTAACTTTACAGCACTTAATACATCAAGGAGGGAAATTCTGTACCAAGTGCAACATTTGGGGTTCTTAGAGCACCCCCTCGAATGGTGTCGGCCCCGGATAAAAGAGACAGGGCAAAGTACTGCACCTTTTATGGTCAACACGGTCATGATACCGAGGGCTTCAACCACCTAAAAATTGAAATCGAGAAGGCCATTCAAGAAGGATACTTGTAGCAGTTCATCAGTCGAATCGCTGCAGAGTTCCAAAGAAACGCTACCAATTGAGGAAACCCGGCGCAGCCTCGCCCGCCTCGTCAGCAAAATTGAGACGGTCAGAACAGAAATAATTCCCCGGCAAACCAAGACGAGCAGATCCGAGTAGCGGGGGTGATAAACACAATAGCCGGAGGATCGGCGACCGGGGATTCTAACAATGCTAGGAAAAAATATGCCCAGAATATTCTTTCTGGCGAGGATCGGGAGAAGCGATTGAAGCCATTCATGAGCCTTGGATACACTTCTGAGGACCCTGTTCCATAGCCGAATGCCACACAACGACTGCTTGGTAATTCATGTAAATGTAGCCGGCTATGAAATGCACCGTGTGTTCGTCGACACCGGAAGCTTGGCAACCATTATTTTTTTGGATGCTTGGGTCAAAATGCACATGGATGCCTCCTTGATAAAGCCTTTCAAAACCCTACTGGTTGGTTTCACTGGTGACTCGATCGTGCCTGAGGGATAGATAATGCTCCCGTTGTGCCTCTGAGCTTCCCTGAAGCACAGAATTGAGATGACCAATTTTGTCATTGTCAAAGGGACAGTTCCTACAACATGATCCTAGGTTGACCCGTACAATACACCTACATAATCCTTCCCTCCGTGTTCCATATTGGAATAAAATTCATATTGAGGGACGGATCTGAGGGAACAGTCATTAGAAGCCAGCAGGAGGCCCGAGCCTGCTACATGATGTCCTTGCGGTCCCAGTCGTAAACCATGTCCATCGCTAATAAGGCCTACTTGCAAAATTTTGATGCCTCATCTAGCACCTGAGATGGCCTGGAAGAGCCTTTGACAAGTCAAAGGGAAGGGGAAGAAAATGTGGTGCCTCAGAGAAGCACTACTGAGATCTTCGAGCCTCCCGAACACAAGGAGAAGGGCAAAGAAAAAATTGTGCCCAAGACGAGGTCCCCATTGAGGAGGTACGACTAGATCCTAGCCTCCCCGATCGGAAAATTAAGATCTGTGCTATCCTCCCAGCAGAATTCAAAGCCCTTCTCTTCAGGCTTCTAGCTGAGTACAATGACGTGTTCGCCTAGATCATCGAAGACATGCCGTACGTCCTCGGGAAGTATTCGAGGAAAACCTCGGAGTGGACCCGGCATACAGACCAGTGAAGCAGAAGAATCGCCTCTTCGGTCCAGAGCGCAGTTTAGTAATTGAAGCCGAGGTGGATAAACTCTTAGTGGTAAGACTGATTACAGAAGTATTGTATCCCACTTGACTTTGTAATCCAGTCTTTGTAACTAAGCAAGATTCTTCTTGGCGAATGTGCCAAGATTTTTTTACTGATCTAATAAAGCCTGTCCAAAGGACAGTTACCCTTACCCCCGGATCGATAAGGTAGTAGATTCATTTGTTGGATTTTATATTTTGCACTTTTTAGATGCATTCAAGGGTTATCATCAGATATACATAGCTAGAGAAGATGAAGAGAAAACCTCTTTCATCACCGACCGAGACACTTAGTGCTACACTAAAAGGCCCATTCGGACTCAAAAGTGCCGGAGCTACATATCAACGCCTCGTTAATAAAATATTCATGCCCCAAATAGGATGAAACATGGAGGTATACATTGATGACATGGTGGTCAAGAGTCGAACCTATGAGAAAACCTTGGAAGATCTCAAGGAAACATTTGAGACATTAAGATCGATCCGAATGAGGCGGAACCCTAAAAAATGTACATTTGGGGTCCTCTTGGAAAAATTCTTGGGATTCATTGTCTCTCATCGGAGAATTGAGGCGAACCCTGAAAAGGTGCAAGCCATAATCAATATGAAAACTAGCCCACCTCGGTCAAGGAGGTTCAGAGACTCACTGGTAGAATGGCAGCTTGAATCGATTCCTGTCCAAATCGGTAGAAAAGTGTCACGCCCCAAAAACGGGACCGTAACACGCCGCGCTAATGGCACACCGGTCCAAAGCGCAAGGCACAAACGAACAGAGCAACAAACTTAACCGCAATGTAATAGAACCATCAAACCATTTCTTAACTATAAAAACGAATAAGTTCATTTTTACACAAAAATACGAATTACAAAATTCCTTCTTAGTACAAAAGATGCTACAACAAAAACAAAGTTCATCAATACAAAACCTATCTAATACACTACCCCTCTCCAAACAAAAGAGAAGCTTGGCAGATTATCCGCAGAGTCCTACCAAGTAATGTGGAATCGGAGAAAATCTAAAAGCCGCTAACGTGGTGGAGAGTCAAAAGCGAGCACCTAATCGAAAAATTGTAAATCACGTGGGGTGAGCATAACTAGCTCAGTGGATATCATAAAAGCTCTTCAAATGGGGCCAAGCATTTCGATAAAGGCAAAACATAAAGATAATAACATTTGTGAAAACCATAGTCATGAAGCAGTTTCTAAAATATCTCATGCCATTTAAACATCAGGCATGTCCAAAACATAGCCAAAAAGATCCATTCATTTCAAAACATAGCTAAAATGTCTCATGCCATTTAAATGTGTATAAGAGACAGGACATACTGTAGGTCATACCTTCGATTTCAAAAGATAGTCATGTGTATTAGATAGGTTTTGTATTGATGAACTTTGTTTTTCAAATCCGAATATAATAAAATAGCATGAGTATCTTTTAGGCTCGAAGGTATGACCTACGGTACTAGTCGATCTAGTAATCTACGCACCTACTAGTCGACCGGGAGGTCAAGTTATCCCATCACAAGACCCCGATCAAGATGTGTCTTTGGTTCACAATGATCACCATGGCGTCCCATGGATGATATAGAACCGGTTCTCTCCAAATCAAACATTTCCAAACACATCTGAATCTGTGACAAAATTATATACCTAGGTCACCTATGAGCCAAAACAGTTATAAAATGCTTTCATATCAAAAGAGTTTGCAAACATATCATTTGATTAACATAAAATAGCTTGGTCCCGATTTCATATGTAATAGTTCCAAAACTTGGTAAAAAGTGCAGTTCCAAACATCATACTCATTCTAAAATCCATCCAAACATATTTCAAAAGTCGTTAAACAAAATACAACTGGAAGAGAGTCTATGTTACCCACCTATCAAAGCAAAACCGCATAAATGATCACTGAACGCGATCGCCGGCGGTAGGTGGCGTGGTACCTAAAACAGATATAAGAGGACTCTTAGAAGAGATGTAGAAGTTAAAGAATGACTAGGGAAGCGAAAACGACGCGAAACGATAGAAAACGACACCAACAGCTCTTTGGTCAAAAATGACCTTTTCACAATTTCTGACCAACGTCGACAAGCTAAAACCCCAGTCAAAATACTTAGTTAACCCCTCAAATTCGTATTACAGGCTAGATTAGGAGATAATAAGCTTACCTTGGGTTGTATTGGGAAAATTGGTTATGTTTGAAGGGACTTCCTGCCAACAAAATCCAATTCCAAGGTATTCAAGGGACCTTGGTTACAACCCAACTCAAAACAACATATTCAACCAACCAACAAAATCCAATTCCAAGGTATTCAAGGGACCTTGGTTACAACCCAACTCAAAACAACATATTCAACCAACCAACAAAATCCATAAACGGAAAGATTCACCGGAGCAATAGCCGGGACTATATCAATAGCATTCCACAACAATGGAAAACACCTAAAACCATCAAAAGATCATTAAAGATCCTTCAAACATAACCAATTATCCAAATTATCCTAGTTGCGCCAAACTTCCGCTTACTTACAAAATGAAGGGAAATCAATTCCACTTGGTTTCAAGTCTCAATTCCTATCCAAACTAACCTTAAACCACTCTTAAAACATCATTATGTGCATAGACATAAGCATTTTCTTTTCATAGCATAACATTCTAGGGCACATATGGAAGACAAAACCCTAACTCATAATCTTAAAATTTGTAATCTAACCATGAAAAGTTGTTAAAAATCAACCCCAATCACTTCCCAACCTCCAAAACACTAAAAACAACCCATAACATACATAAATCATAACTTACAAGGCTGTTAAGAGGGTTTATTTCAGCCATAAAGAATCTTACAAAACTTGAAATTAAAGCTTGGATCATAAAGCCCATAAGCCAAAAAGTGCTAAAATACAAAAATCTTACCTGCCAAGTGATTTCTACTTGAAATCCAAGAAAATTTTGGGGGAAAATGGAGGAGAGAATTTCGGCCAGCAGCTGGAGAAAATGAGGAAGAAACAAGCAAGAAGAAGACTAAAAAGAACTTCCAAAGTTGACCCAAATAGTTCCCCATTGACCAAATAGTCTCCAAGTTGACTATTTAACCCAAAAACTAATTTTTTTGCTACTAAATAACATTTTTTTTCTGAATAATTCAACCATCATACAACACTCACACACCACAATGCACTAATTACACTTAGTCCAACTTTTGACCCGTTTACCCGCCGGTACCGAAATCGCGTATACCGAAAAATTTGCCGAATTGAAAAACGAATAAGTTGAAGTACTTTATGACGAAAAATAATATGAAAAATATTTTAAACCAATTAAAATCAAAGAACAAGGCTATTAAAATACTGGGTTTCACAAAAAGGCTTACCATTCTTCTGACTTATAAAGAAGACCGAGGGTTTTCAATGGATCGAAGAAGCTCAAGAAGCCTTTGAAGAGCTTAAAACATACTTGGGCAACTTGTCGAAGCTCTTGTCTCCACAAAAAGGAGAACCGCTATACCTATATCTCAATCACCGAATTGGCAGTCAGCTCGGTTCTATTGAGACAAGATGAGCGCGTCAAACAATGCCCCATCTATTTCGTGCAAAGTGTTTCAAGGTCCGGAAAGAAACTACACCCCTATCGAGAAGGCAGCTTTCTCAGGTTATTTGGTGGTTTCAGCGCGGAAGTTAAGACCTTATTTTCATGGCCACAAGATAATTATTTTGACTAATCTTCCTTTGAAGAATATATTAAGCAAGCCAGACGCTTCAAGCAGAATGCTAAAGTGGTCTGTGGAGCTGTTCGAGTTTGACATAGAATTCAAGCCTCAAACAGCAATCAAAGCACAAGCTTTCGCATATTTCATTGCAAAAAGCTGTGACATCGAGAAGGTTGACCTCATCATGGCGATTGATCAAGCAAAAGAATAGAAAATGAGAGAGGATCTCACATGGGAGCTTCATGTTGAACGAGCTTCGTGTGAATTTGGAGCCGGGGCAGAGATAATAATTAGATCCCCAGAAGGGGACTATCTCACTTATGCCCTAAGGTTCGGATTTCCAGCAACAAACAACGAAGCTGAGTACGAGGCCCTCATATGTGGGATGGAGATGGCCCACCAGATGGGAGCCCGAACCTTAAAAATACATTCTGATTCTCAGCTAGTTGTGAATCATATAAAGCCTGGGAAATTACGAGGTTCAAGGCGTGATCTTGAAAAGGTACCTAATCGAGGTCAAAAGCTGGATTGAGAAATTTAAAAAGGTGGACATCATTAAGATTGCCCGAACAAGAAACACGCATGCTGATGCTCTGTCAAAACTAGCCTCGGCAATATACCCACATTTAACGAAAGAGATTTTAGTAGAACTGCGAGAGCGCAGGTCTATTGACTTTTCTGAAAGAATCTCTTGTGTCCAACCAAACATCGGTTGGATGGAACCCATAATAAGTTACTAAATAACGAGAAGCTCCCCGAGGACCCGGTCGAAGCTAGAAGGATCAAGTACAGAGCTGCCAAGTATACACTTATCGACGGAATCTTGTATAAAAAAGCATACTCGTGCCCCCTATTGATTAGTAACACATAGCATTTTCCCTAGATTGTTCTAGAAGTGCTTACGTGGCAGCCTCATTAAGGGCAATTATGTAATTTAGCCTCAGTTGAGCTAGTATAGTGATAGCCTCATGCCCCCTCGTGTACATTTAGAAATAAGGGATTTGGATGCTAAGAAAAGGGACACGTTCACAGAGAATCAGACACACACTTTCTATA
Source organism: Cinchona pubescens (assembly GCA_025175665.1). Lineage (NCBI taxonomy): Eukaryota > Viridiplantae > Streptophyta > Magnoliopsida > Gentianales > Rubiaceae > Cinchona > Cinchona pubescens. The sequence goes on from JANKKI010000016.1 coordinate 3,953,312, forward strand.
CTAATTCTAATCTCAAATTCTCCTCGGTTCCTTCTACTTTCTATCTACAAGCTAAATTCTAGCTTCGTCACTAACATAAGTCACTTAACATGAAAATCGAGACTAGAACCACATAGTTTAAGCACAAATGGACTAGAAAATAGCTATAATTGTAGAGTTATCAACTCTTCTCAACCTAGTCTTTTGCAATCTTAAGTAAAAAAGAAATAAATAAATAAAATAATAATTAAAAAAATAAAAATAAAAACAAATCACAAAACAAGAAATAACAGGTTTAAAATAGACTCGACGTAGGAGTGGCACAATATTGGGTATCGGGTTAAAGTAGTTGTCTCATAAACCTAATCCGATAACCTAGACCACACGATTTCTATACCACACAATTACAGACAAAAAACATCCATTAGGAACTGCGAATATCAACAAGGATTTGTAAAACTACAACTTCAAGAAAACAACTTCATTAATATGGGCTACATTTTGTAAAGTAATCTGGCTTCCTAGAACCAACTTAAAAACCCCAAAATTAATATTTTTAACCATCAATATGATAGAGAAAGATCAATAGGACTTAAATATAACAAAAATGCAAATGATACAGAGACAATGCATTAAGAATAGTTAAAATTAAATAATTGAAAACTAGTAGATAAAACTATTCAACCAATCTTATATGACTATCTATTAGTGCAGACCTTATCCACTTATTGAGCATTTTACTCTCTTTTTTTCTTCTTTTATTTCAAAGAGTATCACCAAACTAGCATTTTTTCCTTTGTTTACCATGCCTCATGTAAAACAAGCCTTTATTTTCACAAGTACTAAGATTTAAATGACCCCAAGAAAACCAAATACTTTGCCACGCATCTGACACACATATGAACAAATGAAGGACTACCTCATTTCAAATCCTACGTCTACGTGTCAATGTATCATAAGAAAACAATCCCAATGAGTTTCAAAATGATAGTATCAGTCAAAATTCTTCACAAAATTCCTTGATAATATCATTAGTTCCAAAATTTTGTATAAAAGGAATTCACAGATTGATATTGAAAGGAACTAGAAGAAAGGGCAGTATCAAATTAAATTAAAATGTTTTCAGTCCTATGGATCTACTCGAAAGTTTTTAAGGCTAGCAAAGAAGATAATGGGAGATGATTACTTCATGGAGAAACACTTTCTTCGTAAGATTATTGTTGCTATAAGATGTAAATCACCATTATGAATGTAACCACCACTAAGCCACTCAAATGTTTCGTGTCTATAGAAGTCCACAGTACCACTATGCCAAAGGAAACCGTCTAAGATTTTAAAGTCATTGTGTAGAATGAGTGCTTGCTTAGGAGTTAACCTTCTAGTGTCTTAGTGAGATAAAAATTCTCATTTTCCTTGTTGATGGTTTTCAGCCAAGGAAGAGAGAAAAAGTATTGTCTGATTTTCTCTCTTTCTCTCAAGACAAGAGAAGTGTCTCTCTTTTCTCAGAAGTGGATAATAAGAAATATTCATAATGAACTACCTAAACTCTAATAGGTTTAGGTAATGACACTATTTCCCCATGAGGTTTATTTTATCTCTACAAATTGGCCTCTTAAGTATCATATGCTTAACTTATTAAATTCTACTTAATATCATTTTAATCCTACAACAAGTGGTATAAATGTGTATGATCCAATAGGTTCTCATAGAACTTGGTAATAAAGATAAAATAAAATCTCATTAATTCAATTGGGTAGATAAACTAAAATTCTTTTAATTTGTCATTAACTCAAGTAAATAATTAATTCATTTTCATAGATTAAGATTGACATCTAGTAGTGTATCATGTGACCACCCAATTCTTGAGAAAAGTCAAGTGGTTAGACTATACCTTTCCATGAACTAGTTTCCATGTAACTAATATCCTTTCACCATTAGTATATTTCATTTAGCATAGTTACAGCAAGAGGTTATTAGATAGTGTCATCCTCTTCGATTCTTATGCTATTTGTTACTTCCTTACTTCCAAAATATTTAACTCCTTGAAGTTGAAATTAAAAACATACTTTTCAATTTCACTTCCACTTTGCCAGAGATTCATTGAGTTATGATTTCGTGCAAAAGGCTATAGAGATATCTCTTCTACAATTATAGATATCTCTTCTATAATTAAGAAATGAAAAGTTTTGATTGAAAAACAAACAGGTAAACAAATCAAGCTGTTTAGAACACATAATGGCAAGGAATTTTGTGAAGGCGAATTTGATGAATTTTGCAAAAATGAAGGAATTGGCACTGTATAGTTAGGAAGATGCCTTAGGAAAATGGTGTGGATGAATGTATGGACAAAACTCTTTTGGGGAGAGAACGTTGTATGATCTCTAATGTTGGGTTAATAAAGGACTTTCGGGCAGAGATGAGCTATATGGCTTGTCACATTATCAAACATACTTCTCCTGTGGCTATATGACTTCAAGATTCCTGAGGAAGTTTGGTCAAATACTCCTCCTGCTAATTACTTTGATTTTGAAGTTTTGATTGTCCAGCATATGTGCATGTGAATGATACTCAAATTAGAGTCTAGAGCTAAAAAGTGTATTTTCCTTGATTATCCTTCTGGGTGAAAGGCTACAAATTATTGTATCTTCATCCCAAATTCCCAAAATTTGTGATTAGTAGAGATGTTACATTTGATGAATTATTTATGTTATCTTCGAAAAAGAAGTCTTCCAGTTCTTGTGGTATCGAAAAATAGATAGTATGCAGAAACAAGTGGAGCTAGAAATCGGTAGTTCTAGACTTCTCAATTAGCCTCTTCTAGTTAGAAAAATTTAGTAGAGGAACCAGAGTCTATTAAAGAAGAACCAGAGGAAGAGCATTCTATTGCCAAGGATAGACTGAGAGAAATTTGACCACTGAAGCGATGTGTAATTTTAGTTCCATATATTTTGTCAGTTGCTGAAGAAACAGATGGTTAGTTGGTGAGCCTTTATACATACTTTGAAGCAGTTTCTTATGATAATTCAGCTCAATGGTTCACCGCTATGAATGAAGAAATTGAGTTTCCCCATAAAAATCAAACTTGGATTATTGTGAAGCTGCGCTTGGGTAGAAAATTATTGATTGCAAACGGGTCTTTAAGAAGAAGAAATGTCATCCAGGGATTGAAGATGCAAGGTATGAAATTCGGTTGGTCGCAAAAAGCCATAGTCAGGTACGCGGTAATGATTTTAGTGTTGTGTTTTCACCTGTTATTAAACACAGCTCTATCTGTGTTTTGATTGCTTTAGTTGCCATGTATGATTTAGAATCGGAGTTGGTTGATGTCAATATAGCTTTTCTACATGGTAAACTTGAAGAACAATTTTATATGAGACAACCTCATAGATTTGAAATTAAAGAAAAAGAAGACCATGTTTGCTTGTTGAAGAAATCCTTGTATGGATTGAAACAGTCTCCAAGACTGTGGCATAAGAGGTTTTCCGATGATGCCTTTATGTGGGGTCATGGGTATTCAAGGAGCATGTATGACAGTTGTGTCTACCTTTGAAAATTTAATGATGGTTCTTTCATTTATTTGTTGCTTTATATTGATGACATCCCCATTGTTAACAAGAGTTTTGTAAAAATTCACACTTTGAAGACATAGATAAGCAATGAATTTGAGATGAAATATTTGGGAGCAACTACGAAGATTCTTGCCATGGAGATCAAAAGAGATTGAAGAGTTATGAAATTGTTCCTGACCTAAAAGCATTACCTTGAGAAATTTTTGTAGAAGTTTTGAAAACCAAACCTAACCGATCAGTTCTATTGGTTAGACCATAGCACTGTCCAATCCAGCTATATATCTAGGCAGAAGGAAAAACCAAAAAGAACCAGATAGAACTGTGAAAATTGGTTAACCAGAACTTGCCGGTTTTTAACTTTCAGAATAAAAAACAAATAAATAAACTAGAAAAAATGAAAAATGTAAAAGTCCTAAAAGCTAATTAATGTGAAGAGAGCAAAACAATAAACATAACCTGGGTTCCTTTTCTTTTCTTCCTACTCTTCTTTCTATCCTCCAGCTGCCAATAATCCAAGACCAAGAACTCCGCTACTCCACTGGCTCCTCTTCCACCATTCATTTATCTAATACCTAAGGTTCCAAATCCATCTTTATTTTCTGAGTTTACACCTATTAATTTATGTACATTTGCTAGTAAAGTCTTGTTCAAGCACAAGCCTAATAGATTAAGCAGGTTTTTACGTCAACTTATTTTTGAAGAGCAAGAGGTGTTTGTTCAAGGAAGGGTGATTTCTGAAAGCATTTTATTGGCCTAGGAAATGGTGATTTACATTTCCAAAGAATTTAGACGTGGGAACACAATTCTCAAGCTACATATGGCTAAAACTTTTTATAGGGTATCTTTGTAATTCCTATATAAAGTTGTATCCAAATTTGGCTCTTTAAAAAGTTGGATTTTGTTGGGGAAACAATGCATTGAGTCTTAGAGCTGATTCTCAGTTTTTTTTAAATGGAATTCCAACTAGTTTCTTTCACTCTACAAAGGGAGCGAGACAAGGTGATCCTTTGTCACATTCTCTCTCCATATTGGAAGTTGAAACTTTTTCAAGATGTCTTAACAAGTTGCTTGAATATGGGATGATGGAGTATTACTACATTCCAAGGGATGCTAATCCAATTCCACATCTCTTATACACATAAGAGAAGGCCATATTTCGTGAACACAAGAAAGAGCCTACTCTTCTGAATACATTTCTAGCATGTGGATAAGTCAATATGAATTAGTATCTGGTTGTCAATTGAGCAAATCAAAGAGCCTTTTTATTGTTTCCTCATAACTACCAGATACAAGGATAAGAGTGGTTGCAAGGGCAAGTCAATTTCTTAAGAAGGCCCTATCTTATATTTATCTTGCTTGTCCTATTTCCAAAGGAAATTGGAAGAAAGAGATTTTCCAACCAATGACTGACACAATCATACAAAGAATTATATGCTGGAAATCAATAATATAATCTCCAAGTGTAGCTTGATTCTTATAAAATATGCTCTCAGCTTAGGAATGTGTTCAAAATAAATTGATGATCCGAAAAATGATGGAACTGGTCCATTCTAAATCATAAAAGACGGGTATCAGGTCCACATACAGACAGGTTCAGGTACCAGTTCACTCTTTGGTGAACTGCTGGTTATCCGAACGAATCTATAATCAGAGGGAATTTTGTAATTTCACATAATATGGCTAAATTTTTCTATTCATTTGTTCATAGATTATTGATTTATTTTGTAACTGTAAATTTGCTTAAAGGAATATTTGGTAATTCAAATTTTTTTGATAATTTTCTTAAGGGGATATTTGATAATTAATTGTGATAGTAAGTTTTTTTTCCCTTTTATGTTCATATGCTTGACTGAGTTATAATTTTTTGTTGGTAAGCTCGTAAATGTCGTATATTTTGTGTGTCGTTTACCTCCGTTTTAATATATTTGAGCAAGAATTGATTAATTATTAGAGCTAATAATGTTTATTTTGAGTTTTTCATGGTTTAAGTTAAGAAAGAGTCAAAATTGATCAAGAAATTGGACGAGAATTGCAAAATTGGAAGTTACGTGCACCGGCCAGGAGTTATCTATTATAGTTTTAGATTGAGCATAAATTTCTTTCCCAAACTCCAATTGAGGTGATTCAAGACGTTTTGGAAAGATAAGACATAGAGTTATAACTTAAATGTTTTGAGTTTGTTCAAATTTGGCCTGTATCATGGTCAAAATAGAGGAGGAACCAAAATTCAGAGCCTAGGCGCCAACTCCTGTAGCATTCTGCCAATCACGCCCATGCATCGATCGATGGGTGGGCTACGAAACTTGACTTATTTTGCAAGAAACATCCTCCCATGAGCCCAGTTGCATGAGAAATCATGTATTTATCATTCTGGAGGCCCAAAACCCTAAAAATATCTATAAATACACCAAGAGAAGGAGGGGAAATGATGATGATCATCAGCCATCATTAGTTTTTAATAGTTTTTTAATATTGTTGAACCCCATTTATTATAATCATGTTTTGATGATGACCAAATCGCACTAATGGTTTGAAAACAAGTGTGCAGAAAAATAGGTAGGTTCGGACTCAAATGACTGTCTGAAAGACAAAGAATTTGAAGCAAGTCTCGAACGAAGAACAGCGTCCGATCATATTTCCAGAAGACTTTGCTTTGATCGGACGCATGTTGGACGCATCCTCGGATTTCCGAACGAATATTCTCAAACAACGGATGCAGGGATTAGCAGCGGCCATCCGAATGGTCCAACGGCTAGTTCGTTCGGACGCATACTTGTTGCATCAGCCGTCCGAAAGGTCCAACGGCTAGTTTTCCAAGAAATGAAAATAGCCGTTAGGCGAACTGTTGGAAGAAGATATTTGGCAACTATAAATACCCCTAAGCCTGAATTAATTATGAAGAGACTTCTACATTGATTACAAATAATACTTGAGCTATTTGGGAGAAATAGTGGGTACAAGTGTTGTAAAATGTATGTAGTGTAGGTAGTTTTGTGAAAAGAGCTTAGAAGTGTAAGAGTTCTTCAAGTGTAATAGTGGAGAGATAACAATTGTAACAAAGGGAGGTTGTGAGTGTAAAACTCTTGGCTCAACTAAAGGAAATTAGTGTGAGCAAGAGTGATCCTCATTTGTGTACAAGATGTTATTGTCTCCCCTACTTTGAAGAGACTTTTAGTGGCTAAACTTCAAGTTGTGAACTTGGTAGTTGCCTTGTAAAAAGCTTTTTGCAGTTGTAAGCTCCAAGCTTGAGAAGCTTGGGAGTTTGGTTTGATTCTCCTAATCTCAATATTCTTATTTGTTCTTTAACCTTAAATAGTTGAATATCTATTGTATTCATTTGTGCTTAAGTTTTTATTTGGTGCATAAAGTTTGAATTTCTATTAAGCACATAAAAAGGTTTTGTTTTAGGTACAACCTAATTCACCCCCCCTCTTAGGTTGCTCTTTGGGGCCAACAAATAGTTAGATTGATAATTTAGCTGTAGGATTAGATTTTCTGAAGCATTCGAGCTAGGATTTCTTTCTCTTGTCAAGAATTCAATAATCGACGATATAAACATTCATTTTGCTACAATTACTGAGTTTGATTCATTTTTATGAAATTTAATTTTGTTCTTATTTCTTTCTTGTTCTTTAATTATCGATCTTGTTTTATTGCTATTAAAATCTTAATTGCTTCCGGAAGTCTAGTAGTTAGAGTTTTATTTTATTACTTTTGATTGCTTTCATAAAGTAGATCAATTTAAATCCTTGCTTTTGATTAAATTCTTGAAAGTATCGTACATTTAAATTAGGGTTTTAGTCAATTATATTCAATTGCTTTCAATAGGATTAGAATTTTATATTCTTGTATTTATTTTAATTTATTACGATTAAATTTAGTTTAAGTTTAGTTAAAAACTCTGAAGTAATCCGTCTAACTAGTAAATGGACTTGTGAACCTAATAATTATTCCAATAGTCCTTGTAGGAACGATCCTCACTCATCCTATTGTATAAAACTCACCTCGTATACTTGCGTGTGTGTGGAAGTTGATTAGGATAATTAAGGTTTTTACTACTTGTTCATTGTTTTCAAAAAAACCTAATCAATATTCTACTGAACAAGTCTTTGGTGTCGTTGCCGGGGACTATTTTTGTTTGGTAACAATATTAGGTATAGTGAGTCTTCCGAGATTAGACTTTTTTATTTCTTTTGTTAATTATTTACAATTATTTCATGTTCCCTCGAGTTTTTTTGGATTTTATCTTCGATATTTGATCTTTGATTTTCTTTTCTTGTAGTTAATGGTCAATACTCGTTCATCCAATCCACCATTTTATTTGATTGACTTGGAGATTGAATGTAGGATAAGTAGAAACCATAGACGACAAGACTCAAACCAAGGAGACCATCTAATGGACAACCCAAACCGTGCTGTATATGAACAAGAGGAGGTTGTAGGCAACAATAGCAACTTGGTATAACTAATGCTAACCCCTGATATCTTAGAGATTAGGCAGTATACATGGATACCTAATTTCGAGAATGCGAAGAAAAGCATTGCTCGATTACCCCCTTAAGCGAACAATTTTCAAAATTAAGCTTGCTCAACAAATGCTCCGAACACATGCAATGTATGGAGGAGGACCACATAAAGATCCCTATGAGCACTTAATCAGATTTGTGGAGGTTATTGATACATTCAGGTACAATGGAGTCCACCCCAATTGTATCTGGATGAGAGCTTTCCCTTTTTTCCTTACATGATAGAGCAAGGTTTCGGCTGCAATCATATTGACAAGGCACTTTTCCCACATGCGACCAGCTTGCTCAAGAATTCCTAGCCAAACACTTTTCATCGGTTAGGACCGCTAAGCTCTGAAACGAAATCACATCATTTTGACAAATTATTGGAAAGAGCTTAGGAAAAGTGTGGGACTGGTTCAAGAACTATTGAGGAAGTGTTCGCACCATGCTATACCACTATGGCGTAAGTCCAAACCTTCTATAATGGACTATTTTCGGAGACGAACAATAGATTGATAGTTGATGCTAGTGCGGGAGGTTTTTTTCCCTAGAAGACTCTTGAGGAAGCACAAGAGTTATTGGAAAGAATGGCATCCACTGATTATTATCATGGATCAATAACTCCCGTAGTTGGACAACAACAACAAGTGAATCAAGCCAATGTCCAATAAGGAGGTATGCCTAATTATGATACTTTCATATCTTAGAAGAACATGATGATGAGTGCCATTAAAAACTTGACCAAGGCTATAGAGAATTTAGGAAGAAGTTCAGTGAATTCCATTAGTTCGACATACCAAGGGATCTTGAGTTGTGATTTTTGCAGAGAAAATCACCAAAATGGCTTCTATGATGCTTTGGTGATGCAAGCTCAATACGTTTCTAATCAAAATTCTAACTCATATAATCTGCCCACATACTATGGCAATAAATACAACCCTTCTTGGCGAAATCAACTGAACCTTTCATAGAATAACCAAAATAATATCCAAAATCCTTCATTTCAGCCAACCAACCATAGCAAAATTTTCCCAACCAAACCTCATTATATAGACCATATCAACCATTGCATCAAAAGTATACCCAAAACTTTTCACTTCAATAAAATAGCTCATACCAGTCTCCACCAAGAAGGCCACCATCTCAAAATCAAAATTATCTTGCACATATGAATTATGATTCATCTAATGATGATAATTTGAGAAGGTATTTGAGAACTTGCAAAGGAAGTGTGAAATTTTTTGACCTACCACGAGGAACCTTAAGCTACAACTGGGACAAATAGCTCAACAAAACAATGAGATACCGGTTGGAATATTGCCGAGTGATACAATCCCAAACCCAAAAGAGCAACACAATGCTATCTCCCTAAGAAGTGGAAAAGAATTGGGTGTGTCGAATGAAAAAGAAGAGGATGGCAAAGAAGGAGAGAAGAAAAAATCCAAGGTGATTGAGGAGAGGAATGAAGTTGGTTGTGATGATGACAAGATGACAATAGTGGATGAAAACGAAGACGTGAGCTGAAAAAGAAGCACATAGTAGAGCCCTTGAATTTGAATCCTTCGATAAAGATTCCATTCCCTCAAAGGCTCAATAATTCTAGAAAAGCGGAAAAAGACAAGCAATTTCAACAATTCATCAACATGTTCAACAAGGATAATGTCAACTTTCCTTTGGTTGATGTTTTCAACAAGATGCCCAATTATGCATGGTTTATGAAGTATTTATTGGCTAAGAAGTTGCGATGGGATGATGATGAGACAGTTTGTTTTGACGCCAAGTGTAGTGTCATTGCTCAATGGAGGTTACCATTCAAGCTCAAGGATCCTAGTATTTTCTCTATCCTGGTGAATATTGGAGGACACACGTTGCATCATTCACTATGTGATTTAGCGGTGAGCGTCAACATTATGCCGAAGCCCATCTATGATAACCTAGGGATCACAATGCAAAACCAACCAAAATTGCACTGCAATTGGTAGATTTGTCCAAGATAAAACCATATGGCTTGTTGGAATTTGGGATGTGCTTGTTCAAAGTGGAAAAGTTGGTGTTTCCTGTGGATTTCTTTGTGTTAGACATAGGCAAGGACAATGAGATTCCGTTGATTCTCGGGGGGCCGTTTTTATCAACCCCTCATACTTAATAAAGGGAAGTTGATTTTGCTAGTTGATAACGAATCTGTTGAAATTAATGTTTTTAATTATGATGATAATGTTCCACTATTTGAGAAAAGATGTGTAATAAGAGACTTGATCTTCATTCATTCATAGACATGAAGATGAGGTACCCAAAGTGGGTCACAGGTAATGCATTCAAAAAAGATGATGAAATAAATGAAGACTCCAAAATTGACTTAGAAAATAAACCACCGGATGATGAAAGTGAGATGGGAAGGATTCATGGATCGGTTTCACAAGTACGGAAAGGTGACGGTTTGGGTAAAAGGACCATGAGCAAGAAGAAGAAAAAGCAGTGTAAAGAGCGACTTGAGGCTACCATTTGTGCACTATCTCTGCTAAATGCTTGGAAAAACGAGGGCAAATTTGAGTTCGTGTTAGAAATCAAGCATCAAGAGTGATGAAAAATGGTGTTCAAATTTTCCCATGGAAGCAGATAAAAAAAAAGGATCGCCAACCATCCTTAAGTTCTTGAACTGATCTCAAGTTTTGAAATCATGCCTAGAACTATAAACAAGAGCACTACACGGGAGGCAACCCATTTTTTTTATTAATTTTATTTATTATGTTTTTTTTTAGTTACTTGGTTTTATTGTTTCTTAATGTCTTAAGGGTTTTTATGTTTTTTTTTTTGTTTTAGTCATTGATGTTTTTCACCTTGACTCGGTGTATTTAGTTCAAGCATACACGGCACCAAACATTCTTCATTGACAGAGAAGCTTCCTTTTATTTTTGGTCTTTATTTTTGCATTGGGACAATGCTATTCTTTAAGTGTGGAGTGAGGAGTTTTCTCAATTTATATTTTTTTTGTGTTTTGTTTGTTTATTTTGTTCAATTTTTTCTTTGATATTTACAGATACTAACTTAGCTATTGATTTGAGAACTTTTCAAATTTCTAAAAATTTTGTTCACAGATTTCTTAGCATGTTTCTTTAATTTTCTATTTGATAATTTTTTAGCTAAATTTTTATGAGCTGGATAGTCGGTGTTATTATTTTCGTAGCATGATTCTAATACACATTAGTCCACTAATAGCCCTAACAAAGTTGTAGCTTTTTGGCACTAACAAATAATTGTGTAGATTCACTTATATTGCACTCCAAACATCTTATTTTATTGGATTTTCAAAGCAAAATTTTAGATAATTTGATTTGATTTAAAAATGAGGGTAGATATTTCCTTGGACATTTGAGGCTTTCAAGCCAACCGTTGCTATAAAATTTATTCGTAGAGCCCTATTTTTACCTTAATTTGTTTTGAATGGACAGAAGAACCATTCTTTTTTTTTTTTCTAACTTAATTTTTATCTACCTTTGTCAGTTATCCTAAATGACCCTTAAGAGTTTTAATGCCACATTAATTGTTAAGGGGACTATATGGATGGAAAGTAGTTGTATGAGAGTATTAGAATGACTTGTGTACGATTTAAGGTGGGGTGCTTAAAAAAAATTTGTTGAATATTGCAGGTGGTTCCTATCACTAGCACCTGCATTGGAGTGTTAGCAGGTAGTGCCTATCTCTGGTACCTGCTTAGATATTTTTTGCGGTTAGTGCCTGCCACTACTGCCCATTTTGGAAAAAAGAAAAAGAAGAAAAAAATAAAGTAAGGAGATATTTTTACAAGGTGTTGGTGAGTAAGTTAGAAATTCAAAAATAATGATTTTATTCTGCTTGTTGCACAAAATTTTTATGGGTGTTTGGAGAATTAATTGTGGGCTTAGTTCTTTGAAGGATGGCAGGTGCTAGTGAATTGAAGGATTTTAATGTGGTGCACATTAATTTAAAACTCTTTTTCTTATTTGTTTATCCTTTTCCTTTTCTTTGTTAGTCAACATCCTAGCCATACGTTACAAGATAAAAGTCCAACCTAATTTAATTGGTGAAAAAATTGTCGACATTAGTGGAGAAAATGAAAGAAAAGTGAGCTATGGAGTGTTTAGAAAAATTCAAAGGGTTTGCATGATTTGATCTGAGTATCTTAAAAGTTATTTTTGTATGGCTATGCACACACCTACACAAGAATTCATGTATGGGGGTTTATTGTCATTTGATTATTTTCCTTCCAATGGTTTGGTTCTTGGTTATTTATGTAGATAATTGATGAGATGTGTTGAGTATGTTTGTGATTTATTTCTATATTTTGCTCGAGAATGATCAAAAACTAAGTGCAAGGCAGTTGATAAGCTCGTAAATGTCGTATGTTTCATGTATCGTTTGCCTTCATTTTTAATGTAATTCGAGTAAGAATTGAGTAATTATTAACTAAAATGGTATATTGTAATTTTCACATATTTGAGTGAAGAAAGTGTCCAAATTGATCTCAAGAGTGGAGGAAAATTGCAAAATTGTAATTTCTTGCACCGTCGAGGAGCGATTCTGCAAACACAATTTGGTACATTGAGCAGAACTTTCTTAACCGATCTCCAATTGTGGTGAATCAAGATATTTTGGAAAGCAAAGACATAGAGCTACCACTTTCACGTTTTGACTGTTCCCAAATTCAGCTTGTATCAGCTTGCAAAATAAGTTGAAGCCGGTGCTGTCAATGGCGCCCAGGCACGACCAAAATACAACGCCTAGGCGCCAACTCAAGTAGCATTCTGCCAATCGCGTCCAGGCACCAATCAATGGGTGGGTTATGAAACTTGACTTATTTTACACGAAACATCCTCTCTTGGGTCCGGTTGCAAAGAAATTCGTGCACTTATCATCCCGAAACCCTAAAACCCTAAAATATATATAAATACACCAAGAGAATGAGAGGATGATGATAATCATCAGCCATTATTAGTTTTTAGGTTTTCAATAGTTAGAACGATAATTTAGCTGTAAGATATATTTTCTCAAGCATTCAAGCTAAGATTTCAATCTCTTATCACGAATTCTTAATTGAGACTCGACGATCATTAACATTCATTTTTGCTGCAATTACTAAGTTTGATTTATTTTTGTGTAATTTAAATTTTGTTCTTATAAATTTGGTTCTCATTTCTTTCTTCTTCCTTAGTTATCAATCTTGTTTTATCACTTTTTCCTTAGTTATCAATCTTGTTTTATCGCTTTTAAAATTCTTAGTTGCTTCTGTAGTTTAGTAGTTAGGGTTTTATTATATCGTTTTTAATTTCTTTCATTGGGAAAATTAGTTTAAATTCTTTTTCTTGATTAAATTCTCATAAATAGGTTAGATTTAAATTAAGATTTTTGTTAATTATATTTAATTGCTTTCCGTAGGGTTAGAATTTTACATTCTTGCCTTTATTTTAATTTCTTGAGATTAAATTTAGTTTTAGTTTAGTCAAAAACTCCTGATTAATTTGTCTAACTAGTAAATAAACTTGTGAATCTTGTTCCAATTGTCCGCATAGGAATGATCCTGACTCATCATATATACAGTAACTCACCTCGTATACTTGCGAGTTGTGGGATCCTACCACATTTTTTATTTACATTTGTTAATTATCCTAAATGTCTCTTAAGAGCTTTAATGCCACCATAATTGTTAAAGGGATATAAGAATAAAAGTTAGTTGTATGAGAGTGTTAGAATGAATTGTGTTCAATTTACGGTGTAGGGGTATTTAAAAAGAATTTGTTGAATATTGCATGTGTTGCCCATCACTGGCACCTATATTGGAGTGTTAGCAGGTGTGCCTATCATTGATACTTGCGTAGATATTTTTTTCGGTTAGTCCCTACCACTGGTACCCATTTTCTTGAAAAGAAAAAGAAAAAAAATAAAGCAAGGAGAAATTTTGACAAGGTGTTGGTGAGTAAGGTTGAAATTGAAAAATAACGATTTTATTCAACTTGGTGCATAAAATTTTTATGGGTGTTTGGGGAATTAAGTGTGGGGTTACTTCTTTGAAGGATGGGTGTTTTAATGTTCAAAAGAAGTTCTATTACACTTATGTGATGCACATTAATTTAATACTTTTTTATTATTTGTTTATCACATTTCCCTCAAATTTGTTAGCCAACATCCTAGCCATACGTTAGAAGCAAAAAGTCCTACCTAATTTAAGTCGAGTCAATTGTCTAAATTTGTGGAGAAATGTAGGAAGAGTGAGCTATGGAGTGTTTCGAAAAATTTGAAGGGTTTGCATGATTTGATCTAAGTGTCTTAAAAGTTAATTTTGTATGGCTATGCACACACCTACAATGAAATTCATTTATGGTGGTTTATTGTTGTTTGACTATTTTTCTTGTTATGGTTTGGTTCTTGGTCTTTTATTTGGATAATTGATGAGATTTGTTGAGTATATTTGTGATTTATTTCCATATTTTACTCAATGACGATCAGAAACTAACTATGGGGTAGTTCATAAACTCATAAATATCGTATGTTTCATGTATCGTTTACCTCCATTTTTAATATAATTTGAGCAAGAATTGAGTAATTTTGAACTAACATGGACTAGATGTTTATTTTGATTTTTGTAGGTTTTGAGTGAAGAAAGAGTCCAAAGATTGACAAAACCCTCAAAAATGCATAATTAGAATTTTGTGCACCGGCGAGAAGCGACTCGGACACAGTTTGCTAGATTGAGCATAACTTTCTTATCAAATCTCCAATTGAGGAGAATGAAGATGTTTTGGTAATCCAAGATATAGATCTACAGCTTTCATGTTTTGACTATTTTAAAATTCGGCCAGTATCACGGTCAAATTTTTGGTGGAAATTGAAGTTAGTGCTTCCAGTGGCGCCCAGGCACGACCAAAATGCAGCAACTATTTTGATCTTAAACATCTACTCGTGGGCCCGGTTGCATGAAAAATTGTGTACTTATCATCACAAAGCACCAAAATCCAAAAAATATCTATAAATACCCCAAGAGATAGAGAGGAAATCACATAATCATCAACCATTGTTAGGATTTAGGTTTTCAGTAGCTAGAACGATAATTTAGCCGTAAGATAAATTTGATCTCAAGCATTCAAGTTAGGATTTCATTCTCTTGTCAAGAATTCGAGACTTGACAATCATTAACATTCATTTTATCTACAGTTACCGAGTTTGATTCATTTTTATGCAATTTAATTTTTGTTTTTATTGCTTTCTTCTTCCTTAGTTATCATTCTTGTTTTATCGCTTTTAAAAGTCTTAATTGCTTCTGTAGTTTAGTAGTTAGGGTTTTAGTAGATTGTTTTTAATTGCTTTCATAGGGCAGATTAATTTAAATTCTTGTTCTCGAATAAATTCTCACAAGTAGGGTAGATTTAAATTAGGATTTTCGATAATTATATTGAATTGCTTTCCGTAGGGTTAGAATTTTGCATTCTTGTAAAATATTTTAAAATCTTTGGATTAAATTTAGTTTTAATTTAGTCAAACACTCTGAATGCTACTTAAGAGACAGGCGCCTAGGACTTTCGAATTTAGTAATTGTTCGAATAGTCCTCGTGATAATGATGTTTATTCATTCGATACATACAAACTCACCTCTAATACTTCCGAGTGTGTAGGATCCTAACTCATTTTTTATCTACCTTTGTGAGTTATCCTAAATGTCCCCTAAGAACTTTAATGCCACATTAATTGTTAAGGGGATATAAGGATGGAAGGTAGTTGTATGAGAATTTTAGAATGAATTGTGTACAATTTAAGGTGTAGGAGTGCTTCAAAAAAAAATTTGTCGAATATTACAAGTGGTGCCCATCACTGGCACCTATATTGTGCCAGAGATTTTGTACCTGCGTAGATATATTTTGCGGTTAGTGCTCACCACTGGTCCCCCCCGTTTGGGAGAAAAGAACCACAAGAAAAAAATAAAGTAAGGAGATATTTTTACAAGGTGTTGGTGAGTAATGTTGAAATAGAAAAAGAATGATCTTATTCAGCTTGTTGCACAAAATTTTTATGGGTGTTTTGGAGAATTAAGTGTGCCATTACTTCTTTGAAGGATGGGTGTTTTGATGTTCAAAAAGAAGTTTTATTTATCATTCTAATGAGACGCACATTAATTTAAAACTCTTTTTCTTATTAGTTTATCCTTTTCACTTTCTTTGTTAGCCAACATCCTAGCCATACTTTAGAAGCTAAAAGTCCTACCTAATTTAAGTCGAGTCAATTGTCTAAATTAGTGGAGAAATGTAAGACGAGTGAGCTATGGTGTGTTTACAAAAATTTTAAGGGTTTACATGATTTGATCTAAGTGTCTTAAAAGTTATTTTTGTATGGCTATGTAAACACGTACACTAGAATTCATGTATAGGGGTTTATTGTCGTTTGACTATTTTCCTTGTGATGGTTTGGTTCTTGATTTTTTATTTTGATAATTGATGAGATTTGTTGAGTATATTTGTGATTTATTTCTATGTTTTACTCGAGGATGATCAAAAACTAACTATGGGGTAGTTAATAAGCTCGTAAATGTAATATGTTTCATGTGTCATTTACCTCCGTTTAATGTAATTTGAGCAAAAATTGAGTAATTATAAGCTAATCTAATAATGTTTATTTTGAGTTCTGTATGGTTTGAGTGAAGATAGAGTCAAATTGATCAAAAAATTAGACGAGAATTTCAAAATTAGATATTACGTGCACCGGTGAGGAGGGATCTGACATGGTTTGGTAGATTGAGTATTACTTTCTTGCCCAAGCTTTAATTGAAGTGATTCAAGAGGTTTTGGGAAAACAATACACAGAGCTACAAATTTTATGTTTTGAATATTTTGAAATTCGTCCTGTATCATGGTAAAAATTGAGGAAGAAGTTGAAACTAATGCTGCCAGTGGCGCCTCGGCACGACCAAAGTGCAACGCCTAGGCGCCAACTCCAATGGCATTCCACCAATCACACCCAGGCACTGTAAAAGTGCAGCGCCCTGGCGCCGATTGACGGGTAGGCTACGAAGTTGACTTATTTTGCTTGAAACATCCTCTCGTGAGCCTGGTTGCATGGAAAATCGTGTACTTATCATCTCGGAGCCCCAAAACCCTAAAAATATCTATAAATGTGTATAAACACCAAGAGAAGGAGTGGAAATGATGATCTTCATCAACCATCATTAGTTTTTTAGTTTTTCAATAGTTAGATCGATAATTTTGTCGTAGGTTAGATTTTCCCAGGCATTCGAGTTAGGATTTCATTTTCTTGTCAAGAATTCAAGAATCGACGATCATCAACATTCGTTTTTGCTACAATTAATGATTTTGATTTGTTTCTATGCTATTTAATTTTGTTCTTATTTCTTTCTTGTCCTTTAATTATCGTTCTTATTTTATTGCTTTTAAATTCTTAATTGCTTCTGGAAGTTTAGTAGTTAGGGTTTTATTTTATTGCTTTTGATCGCTTTCATAGAGTAGATTAATTTAAATCCTTGGGTTAGATTAAGTTCTCTCAAGTAAGGTAGATTTAAATTAGGGTTTTAGTCAGAGATAGACCCTACTTTCGTAGGGTTAGAATTTTATATTCTTGCCTTTATTTTAATTTCTTGCGATTAAATTTAGTTAAAAACTCCTAATTACCTAATCTATCTAACTAGTAAATAGACTTGTGAATTAGTAATTGTTCTAATAGTTCTCGTGGAAACGATCACCTTGCATATTTGCTAATGTATGGGGTTTTATTAGGATAATTAACGTTTCTACCACTTCTTCATTGTTTTAAAAAAAAAACCTAATCAATATTCTACCGAACATTTGTCTAAAGGGATATTTGATAATTTAAGGAAAAAATGATATTTGTCTAAAATTATAATTTTCATTTTGGAAAAGATATTTTATAAAATTGGTAATTTTATTTTAGTTAGTTGTATTTTCCTATGATAACTTGCCTATAATTGGAAGACCTGATTTTATTATACACATAATGTACATAAAATTGACTTCATACGAACCTTTAATTTTTGGAATTTTTGGGAGAGGTATTTTTTTTTTAGGTCAGATCGGATCGGGTATTCACGAGTCATGAATCGCTTCAATTGGGTAATCGATCATCCAGTTAATCAAAATGTGTGGACCAAATATGGTTCAAAAAATTGAAGCGATTAGCGAACCGTTAAGATCAATTTGGATAACTCCAGGGGCTCATGGATTGGGTACCCGGTCCATGAACACCCATAACTCAGCTCAATACTATTATACCTTATAATGGTTCTAGCTCATCCTAAAAGTGTTATCAAGATTGGAAAGAAGAGTTTTGCTGACTTCTTTTGGGTGGAAACTAAATTTGGTAAAAGGATCCATTGGATCTTTGGGAAAGAATTTGTTTTCCTAGGGATGAAAATGGTTTGGGAGTTACAAGCTTGCAGGATAAGGTGGAAGTTTTCTCCATCAAATTGTGGTGAAATTTCAGAACCAGGAAGTCATTGTGGAGTAAATTCATAGTTTCTAGGTTTCTTTATCATGATATTCATCATTCATGTGTTTCAATTTCTTCATTCTCTTCTAATACTTGGAAAATAATGTTATTGGTGTGGGACTTTGTTGAGAGAAGAATGGTGCCTCTAGTTAGGGAAGGAAATATTTCTTTATGTTATTGATACATTAAAATATCTAGTTATAAAATTTATAATATCCTAATCCAACTATTAACTATATAATGTATCACAAGTGTATGGAATCAATATTATATAGCGGAAGTAGAAATTGAATCTACAGGATTGGTATAGCAATTACCGGTTATTTGACTCAAACGCAATTTGAAGAAATCATTATGGAAGAGATTTGACTAAATCAATCTAAAAGCTAAATCTATAATTAATCTATGAAAATAATAAAGTACCCTATCCATTACTCTACGAAAACGACTAAAGAGAACATCAAATTGAAGACATGAAAAAATACTTCTAAACCCTAGAAAGTAATTAAAAGGACAATAAAACTAGAATTAAATGGCACAAAAACTATTTAAAAAGAATTAATAACGGTTATCTAATGAAGAACAGTGAGTTTTCAGTCCAAGGTTGTCAATTTTGAATCTCATCTTCAACTCTTCTAAGAAAAACAATGAAAACCCTAGTCTCTTCTTGCACTTCCCAAAGGGAAACCAGATTTTTTAAACAAAAACCATAATTTTGAGGTCCTAAAGAACCATATTTATAGTTTTGAAATGTGACTATCGTAGAGATTGAATAAACTTTGAAACACAAATTTATGGGCCCAAAATGGACACTGGAGCGCTAGAAAATACCAAAATCGCATAGCAACCCAACATAGGCGAGCACAACGCACACAGATGCTCAAGGAAACTCGCTTCTTTTCATGAGTGGATCATCCTGGAACTTTGACGAATGCACACATATGCACAAGGATTCTGGCACATGTGCACGGTTTCTAGTGCACATGTACCGATTTCCACCTCAATTTTGGCCTGATGCTAGCATAATTTGGGAAACTTTAAAATGTAAAATTTGTAGCTCCTTCTCTTGTGTTTTCAAAGCATCTTGAATCACCTCAATCGGAGATCAAACAAGAAAGTTATTTTCAAAATACTAAAAAGTATCCAAACTGCTCCCTTGCTTATGCACATTTGTTCCTTGCAATTCCTCTTCTTCTTTATTTCACCCTTAAGAAAATAGGTAAACAACCTAAACACAATCCTAAAGGCATAAACACATAAATATAAGTTAAATAACATCAAATAAATAATAAAACACTATACTAAGCTTATATTAACACAAAGAAACAAAAATGCACTAGAATAAACAAATAAAACCTAAAAGCACTGAAACTAGTGCAAAAATCATACGAAAAAGAATAAGATTTAACTCTAATTTCTTAAGGCTATCAATTATGATAAATGGGAGGGTACTTGTGCTTTGGTACATGATGAGGAGGGAACTTTTAAAGATCTACCATTAAATGAAGCATGGAATGGTGTTGGAAGGAATTTGGATGCTAGGCAAGAAAGTTTTCCAAGTTACTCGGGCATGGAATGGTGTTGGATAGAATTTGGATGTTGCACAAGAAAGCTTTCCACATTACTCAACTTCAACTCTTTTGCAAAAATTAGTTTATTTTTCTGAAGAGGAAGATGGAATTATGTTCACCATGGTTAGGGTAGAATATTGATTAGGTTTTTTTTTTAAAACAATGCGAATCTAGTAATCCCATCCAATCCATTATATTTTTATGTAAATTTGAGCCAAGATTAGTGTATAAATATGAACCCTAATTTGATAGGCTAAGATGAATATGTGTATAAGAGACTGTATCATTATTCACGAAATAGTTCATTCTATTAGCGAATGTCCCAAACAAAAGCTATTCGAACCTGTCCTAACTGTAAGCATCCTCTTTACATTCAAATATGGTCTACAAATTACTCAGATACTAGAGGGTGATAACACATTTAAAGGTAATAAGATTAATCAATTAAGAAAAAAATCATGAGAAATCAAAAGAAACAATTAAAAATCTAACAAATAATCTTTACGGCAAAATTGGAATAAAACCATAGATATTGAATTAGTTCATAATAATGGTCAAGAATACATGAAAATAGCATTTTACAATCATTGTAGAGTATAAGAACATAAAGGAAAAGGTGGAGAAGAAAAACAAGTAATGGTTGCGTTCTTCGCTCACGCCCTGATGATCTATCTCCAGAAGATTGACAAATATTGTTATGATGTATTTTGAGGCCAAAAGTGGTCTAGTTATCTTAAAAACGACCAACAACACATATTTATAGTGCTAAGTAGGGTTTTACAAGGCCAAAAATACCGCTAGAAAACACTAAACTCGCAAACTAGGTTTTTTCTTTCTTGTTTTTGCAACAGTATGAGCACGGCTGAGAGCCTTGCAAGTGAAACTACACCTAAAAGGGTGTGGCTGATGGAGGCCTCTAGGTACAGCCACACCTAACATCCTTGTCTGACGTTGTCGTTTTTGCTCCATTTTTCGTAGTTTTCATTTTTTGTGCTTTGTTTTCATCTCGTTTGACCTCTGAATCACTTCAAACCTACAGAACACAATTAAATATATAAATGGGTATGAGTAAACATTAAAAACACATAAAATAACATTTTAGAGGAAAACCCTTTAAATTACCAAAACTGCCCTCTTATACACATCTAGATGTGTATAAGAGACAGTTCCTCTACTTGTTTAGTTATTCTTAATTAACTTTGTTTTGGAGAGTTAAACCCCCTCTCCCCTAACTTGAACTTTTAGTCGTCCTGATTAAACAAATAAAACAAACGCATAAGACATATAACTGATTGACTTTCTACAATATATCAATTGTCGGAACGAAGAAAAACTAAACAAGTAGAGGAATGAACTCAACATGTATAAAATGAACTTTACTAAACAACCTCAAATCATCATTGTGAAAGTGCTAATGCTCTGCAGTCATTAAAACAGATAGCACTCGCTCTCTAATTAATTATAACCTATTGAAAAAAATTTAACAAGTGATGGACATGTTGGAAGAAATTAACACACAAAATACCTACTGATACAAATGAACTCAAACTAAGGATCAAGTGGGTCTTTAAAGCTTGTAACATAGGCTAAGGGATAAAGGTGGGATGTATTTGGATATAAGTAGCTAATATCACCTTACATGAGTTAGTGAATAACTTGAACCATAATAACCCACTAGAACATCCTCCTAACTACCACAAAATTTAACCAACTACTACGTCCAAAGGCAAAAAACATACCTGTGTTGTACTAACTAGAAGGAATTGTCCCTATTTATTCATAACACTTAATACCTATCATTTTTTCTTCTTTCTTTTTCTCTTCACAACTTTTCTTTTTCCTTTTTTTATAAAACCACACATAGGAGAGAATTACAAACATTAAAGTAAAAAATATGACTTCTTTACACACAACACATCCTTAACTCATTCTAAACACTATTTCATCAAATCCATAGCATGATACCTAACAGGAACTAACACTAACTACTAAAGTGATATGTAGAAAGAATGGTAAAATAAAAAGGTAAATTGGCTAAATAATATTGTTATTCATGAAATAAGGTTTAAAAGGTTCAAGAGGGGACACTAGGGATAATACTTCAATTGGCTAAGCACTTGGCAGAAACGGTCCAAAGAAATTGCCTAAATCATTTCATTAACTCAAAATTCGCTTATATTTCCGAAGTATCAAATCATACACAATTCAAATGAATGTCACAAGTGAAACAAATAATACAAGGCAATCATGATTAACACTCATTGAAAATTATCTTACTTTTACTCCCCTACTGAAGGGAATATATATGTGTATAGTGGTAACAATTTCAAGATAAAAAAAGCAAAGAAAAATTATATAAACTCTCAATGAAAACACTCTAACAAGAATAGTCCTCTTTGAAACATTTTTAAACTCATGACACATAGCCAAAGACTAAAGTTAATGAATATACAAAAATTTCTAAAATGGAAAATCTTTTTGTTTGGCCCTTTAAAAACTTCAGACAAAGAGGGTATAGAAATCCTAAAGGTTGCCATCCATTAGCTAGGGATTCTTTTATGTAGTTAGACCCTCAAGACTAATAAAAACTACCTAAAAATAAAAATTTCTTTTATGTTTTTGGAAATTTTTTAAAAAATAACCCCAATTTATGAAACAAATACAACCCCAAACTTACACATGAAGAAAACAACATACTAACCCTTACACATATCACTAATTCACACCACAAAAAATACAAACACCACTCCCAACTTAAAATGAAACATTCTCCCCAATGTTTCATACCACAACAATTTATCATCCTCTAATTCCTCAACCTCGTCAAAGGGTGGTGCAGCTGGTAGAGTAGGTAAAGAAACAGGCCATATCAAAATGTGCAGATACACCAATATATTGGTGTGGCTGTACCTATAGCCTGCATATATTGATATTGGTGCCCCATTTACCTTTCAAGCACCTGTAAATAGCTTTCCATATTATGGTTAGCATTTGGAGGATTGCTTGAAGTTGATGCTTTATCTTTCCACGATTGCTCATAATTTGGATCATCCTTGTTATTTCCCTTTCATCAATGGGTTTCTTTGTACCAATCAACTTATCTTGCTTTCATCTGATCAAATTCTTTAGAAAGACACAACATACTGATTAGGAAAGGCTACCATAACCTCTTACTTTTTGTTCTAGTGGTACAAAAAAATTTGTTCATGAATAACACACCAACATCTATGTATTTCCATTTAAGTAAGCAATAAAGAATAGAAATCCTATCATGAGTGACATTAGTTGCAAGCAAATCCAGCATCAGTTAATATGTCTCATGGTGTATATGAAATTGTACCACACTTTCGTAATTGGGAAAAAGAATTTACGTGGAAATATTACTTAGTTCCCAGTATATTTTTATCCTTCTTCTACGATACATTAATACCATCACTTAAAAATTGAGACATCATTCTTCAATCCGGGCCGAATTGCTTTTGATATTTGGCATAAGCATCTTTATCCACTGATGGTAATCCAAAGAAATCATTCAAAGATTCACGAATGCAAGGTACTTTCTTCTCCCCAACAAAGACATACCCATTCTCATGCTGAAACACATTTGCATAGAATTCCTTAACAATTTATTCAATTGCAAACTCAAGATGCATACAAAATTTCACAAACATTCAAGAAATTTCACCAATAAAAGAACAATTAAAGGTAATAATCAAACATTAAAAGTACTAAAGAGGAAATAAATCACCCAATTGGTGGTTTAGAGTCCATTTTTGAAGTAACCTTGAAGCCTAGGAAGAATCTTCCATGAATATGCATTATGCTGCTTGATGTTCTTGATAGGAATCACCTTGTTAAGAGGTTGGAACATTGAAAAGGGTATTTGGGACAGTTTGTGAGGTTGAGGAGGTAGAATATAAGAAGAATCGGCTGCAAATTTGGAGTCCATCAAAGCCTTTTCCAAGCATCCTAGCACGACTTTCAGGCTATGGGCATGGTTGTGCCTAACCACCAATGGTAGGGTGCATAAGAGTTAGATCTTACCTCTTATAAACATCTAGAAGTACAACAACTTGGATCCTTATTCATTCTTATGTATATTTTGAACCTTAATTCACCTCTGAACTATATTTGATGCCTATATAACTCAAACAAACAAGAATTAGTTAAAAACTAACTACTCTTTAAAAAGACACTAATTATGAAAAATCAAAGAAGTAAAAGGTAAGAAACTTGGCTTGCCACCCAAGAAGCACTTTATTTAATGTCTAAAGCTACACTTGGTTAATGCTTAGGCACTAAAAATTCTCGAAACTGCATCACGGGCTTTGACCATAAACTTTATTAATTACATCAACCATGAAGCAATTAAAATATTTGTGTGGATATTTTCTTGCTTGCACAATGCAAAAGAAGATTGCCTCACCGTGTGCCCTTAAAACTACTTGTCCTTGCTCGACATCAATCAAAGCCCTTGCAATGGCTAGGAATGGTAGTCCTAATGTCTATAAACTTATATCTATATCCTATACACATCTATATCTAATACTATAAAGTCAACTAGGAAAATAAACGTCTCATCTCTAATCAACAAGTTCTTTATCATTTCTTGCATTTCCCTCATGCTTCTATCTGCCAACTAGATGGACTTGTTGGTCTTATGAGTGATCATTAACCCTACATTCTTGCAAAAAGATAGAGGTTTTAGGTTTATACTGGCTCTTAAATTACATAGAGCTCTATTAATTAAAATGACACCTATTCATCAAGTTATAGTAAAACTTGATGGATCTCTCATTTTTTGAGGTAGTTTTCAAAGAATCACCTC
Organism: Cinchona pubescens; assembly: GCA_025175665.1. Classification (NCBI taxonomy): domain Eukaryota; kingdom Viridiplantae; phylum Streptophyta; class Magnoliopsida; order Gentianales; family Rubiaceae; genus Cinchona; species Cinchona pubescens. Next base: position 3,978,249 of record JANKKI010000016.1, read on the forward strand.
ACTTCGCAAATTTTTCACAAGATCTTAAATTTCTTCATTCTCTCAATTCTTACAGGACTTCTTGGAACCCTTGTCTCCCTTATCATTCACCTCAGCACCAGCCTTGGAGTCATCTAGATGTGTATAAGAGACAGGTTGTGAAGTTCAACAACTACTTCTACATCTATCCTCGTCATCACAGCTTCCTTGAATGCACCTTATGAACCTAATTGTGGAGGTACCGCCTTTTGTTATCCTCTACTACTATATTCACTACAAACATTCCTTCGCTTGGACAAACATTTTCGTAGCATTAAGAATATTAAACTTTACCTCCTCATTATGCACTCTCATTGTTAATTCACCTTTTTGAACATCAATGGGAGCTCAACCTGTTGCTAAGAATGATCTACCATGTATTATTGGAATGTTTAAATCTTTCTTAAAATATAATACAATAAAATCTGCAAGAAATATATAGTAATATACTTTAACAAGTACATCTTTACTTTTTCCTCTCAAATGTCCCAGATTGATAATACAGGAACAGTTTGTAAGCTAGAGAGTCACTAATATCGGTTTCACTTTAGCCACATTCAATTTCCTGAAAATAGAAAGAGGTATTAGATTTATGCTAACAAGAACATCACAAAGAGCCTTACGAATGAATTGTGTTCCAATCATGCATGGTATAGTAAAGCTGCCTGCATCCTTCAGCTTTGGTGGTAGTTTCTGCTGTGGACTAGCACTATACTTTCTATAACGGCAATGGTTTTGAAGTCAGCTAACATTCTCTTTCGAGATAGGATATCTTTCATGAATTTCATATAACTAGGCATTTGCTCCAATGCCTCGGCAAACAGAATGTTTATATGAAATTTCTTGAAAACTTCTAGTAATTTCCTGAGTTGGATGTCCAATTTTTATTCTTCAGTCTCTATGGTTATGGTACTTGCAGTAGTATTTCAGTATTTTGCTAGTTTTCTAGTTTACTTCCTTCTGAACTATTGTCTTCTTCCTTACTAATCACTTCAGAATCCTGTTTCTTTACTGCTTTCTATCTTCCTTCCCCAGTTGCTTGCCACTTTGAAAGGCCACAGCCTTGCAATGATCTTTACCTTCTCTGCATTGATTTATTTTTGTGCCACTTGTTAGAGTACCTTGTGGCCTATTATTTACAGAATTAGCCAACTTCCCCATTTGACTCTCTAGGTTTTGAATAGACACTGTATGGCTTTGCAGCAATGATTCATGTTCTGGAGTGTAATCATTTTTATCCAAAGGGTGACTCTTATACACATCTAGATGTGTATAAGAGACAGGGACTAGAGGTGCTATCTCTGATTCTAGAAACCTTGTGGAACTGGCCATCTTATAGATGTCGATAGTCCACCCTACTAATTATTGCTCCATGAGAAGTTCGGGTACTTTCTCTAACCAGGATTGTAAGTATTGGAGTTGGGATTGCCCTGATATTTGTTATAATTGCAAACATAAGTCACCGCTTACTGATTATTCGAGCACTAGTCTATAGAATATCCCTCCTGGCATACGTCACAGGAGTGTACAAATGGACTCTACAGTTATCTGCCTTTGACACCTATACTCTCTATTCTCTTAGTCAAAGTGAATAACTGTGTTTCTACAGTTGCAAAAGTATCAATTTCATAAACCATTGTTGTTGTCTAGGTATAGGTATAGCCCTCTCGTTTCACAACTGATAATTATTTCAAGACATATCCTTCAACATTTTAGCTGGCTCACCATGAGACTTACTCATAATGGCTCTTTTGACTCTACATATGTGAACATTCTTGTTGGTTGTTGTAGCCCATTATAGAATATTTGAATATGCAACTAGTCTGATAAATCGTGATGGGGATATCATCGAAGTAGGTCCTTGAACCATTTCCAAGATTTAAATAATAGTTTATTGTCATTCTACATAAATGAGGGGGTAATATTCCTCAACCTTACAGTGGAAAGAATTAGCTTAGAAACTTCTATGCCAAAGCATTCCAGGTTGTGATGGAATCTAGACATTGTGAAATTAGTTAGGCCTTGGCCTACTTGGCCTTTTCCCATAGAGAGAATGGGAAAAGCCTTAAACTTATAGCATCGTTTGAAACATCATTACGCCGAAAAGTGTCACAAATCTCGAAGAAGTTGAAGATCTGAACATTAGTGTTATCACTTGGCAATCCACCAAACAAAGCTGACAACTTCACCATCTGAATGATCTATGGATTCAACTCAAAGTTATTCGCCTGAATTGGTGACTTCAAGATGCTAGATTGAAGACCATTTGTAGTTGGAACCAGAAAGTCCCTAAGACAACTCAGGTCACCCTGGTTTAGTGGTACTTGAATCAACGTATTTAAAATATTCTAATTGTTTAGCAATTTGTTCCTATTAGGTTGAAATCCTTGACTAGCTTCCCTTTTTAGTCGGTTAGCTATTTTCTCGATGCTGAAGGTCTAAAGAAATCTAGTTGTCCCCGTTACCTCCTTGGCATATAATGGCTAAAATCCTGCAAACAGACAAACAAAAAAAATAAAAACTTTTAAGCTAGAATTTGCAATGCTTCATCTAATATTAACAAAATAAACACTGTAAAAAACAAAATCCCTGATAACGGTACCAAAATTTTTTTGCCGTGATTATTAGCATACACAAGTATACGTATATGTATAAGTATATTTTTCATCGTGATTTGCGTACATAAGTATATGTATCGAACAAGTAATATAGGTTAAGTTGAGATCATTCTACGAGGACTATGCTTGATGAAGTTGTTAACTACCAGAATGAATCATGCAAAACTCTATTCAAATAATGGAATAGAGTTTACTGCAATAATTGAAGTAATTAAGAAAAACAAATAAATAAGTAAAGAATTAAATTAAGCAATTTAAATGGAATAATCAAATTTTGGAAAGCCTTAGGGTTTATTCATTATTGCCAATCTAATTGCATGCTTCAATTTATCATTTCTCCAATTTCTCAATTTGTTTACTAATCTAGGATTTACTGCAATCGCATATTTCCTTTCAAAATCTCATCTAAATCTACTAGTCTCAAACCCAACCAACTACATTTCCATGTGAATTTTAGCCAAAATTAGTGCATAAATATGATCCGTAATTTGATTGCCTAAGGTGGAAAAGTATATTTCAATCCATATTCATGAAAATGTTCGATCGATCAACGAATGTATTAAACAAAGGGTATTTGAACCTTTCCTAACCCTAAGTATCATCTTTTCATTCAAAATAGGGTTTACAAATCATTCTGTTTTGGGTGATCAATCATCTAGAGATATTAAGATTAATTCCATTAGGCAAACAATCATGAGAAATCAAAAGGAATAAAAAAAAATCTAACAAACAATCTTCATGGTCAAATCTTATTAAAACCCTATATATTGAATTAGTTCATAATCCTGGTTGACAATACATCAAAAAGTATTGGACAATCATTTTAGAGTATAAGAATACAGAGGAAATTGAATAGAAGAAAAACTAGTGATGATTGCGTATGTTCTTCGCTCCTCGCCTTGATGATCCGTCTCTAGAAGATTCACCGATATGTTTCTTCTGATGTTTTTCTAGCAAAAGTTATCTATGTTATGCTAAAAAAGACATAAAAAACGTATTTATAGTGGTAAGTAGGGTTTTCCAAATTTGAAGGCCAAAAATGCCCCCCATAAAACCCTAAACTCACAAAAGAGCATTTTTTCCTTTTTTTACAACAACGCTCACATGGCTTAGAACCTTCCATGCATAGCCGCACCTTCAAACAGTGGTAGGGAACAGTGTAGGGGCCTCTGGCCCCTACACTAAATAACACTCTTTTGGGAAGTTAACAAATGGCTTGGGTAGAAACTTGAAATGGTCAGTTTAGTATTATACACTATGAGAAATTATATTCAAATATTTAAATACAATAAACCCCCTTAAGATTTGGGATGATTTGTAGTAAGCCCCCTAACATTATTTTTTCTCACTTTACTCCTTTAACTAACAGTCAAATGTAACTCCTTTATCAGTCTATTCAAAAAGACAAATTCACCCAAAAGGTTAATTGTAGTAAACCCCTTAGTGTTTAAGCAAGATTTCACCTTAGTCCCTCATGTAACTTATGTATTATTTAATGCTTTAGGCTAATAATAAAAGGATAGTGTTAATGGGCATCTTTTTGTTTTTAGTTGTTTTGATAATTTCTTTTTATTGATTAATGACTAAAGTGGATTAATTGATACAAAACTTGAGCCAAGGTCTATAATGACAAATACAATAAACCTTAAGGGGTTAATGCATGTTTTCTCATAGTGTATAAGGGTAAAAATGCTGTTTTTATAATTTTTTAATAGTCAAATTACTGATGTGTAGTCACTGAAACAGCAAAGTGAGACTAAATAACGTTAGGGGATTTACTGTAAAATAGTCTAAATCTTAATGGGGTTTGTTGTATTTAACCCATTATATTACAAAGGTTAAAGCTTCTTAGTTTTCCAGGAAGATGATATCAGACTTGAGAATGCATATTAAAATTTCCACTTTTCTATAGAAACTGCTCAGTAATTCTTGGCCTTTAGATGACACTATACAATGAAAAGTTTTATGCTCGCTTCCAAATGTCACGCCCCAAAAACGGGACCGTAACACGCCGCGCTAATGGTACACCGGACCAAAGCGCAAGGCACAAACGAACAGAGTAATAAACTTAACCGCAATGTAATAGAACCATCAAACCATTTCTTAACTATAAAACCTAATATTTCATTTTACACAAAAAATACGAATTACAAAATTCCTTCTTAGTACAAAAGATGCTACAACAAAAACAAAGGAGTCATCAATACAAAACTTATCTAATACACTACCCCTCTCCGAACAAAAGAGAAGCTTGGAAGATTATCCGCAGAGTCCTACCAGTAATGTGGAATCTGGAGAAAATCTAAAAGCGCTAAAACTTTTCATTGTATAGTGTCATCGTAAAGTGCCAAGCGCTACTGAGCAGTTTCTATACCAAAAGTGGAAATTTTACGGTGCATTTTCAAGTCTGATATCATCCTGTCTCATAGTTAAGAAATGGTTGTATATAATGTTCTATACATGGCGGTTAGGTGTTTACTCCATTCGTTTGTGCCTTGCGCTATTGTCCGGTGTCCATTAGCGCGGCGTGCTACCTGTCTCTTATACACATCTAGATGTGTATAAGAGACAGGTACTGTAGGTCATACTCTTGAGCCTAAAAGATACTCAAACGTCAATAAACCATAATCATAAGTAGTTTCTAAAATGTATCATGCCATTTAAACGTCAGGGCATGTCCAAAACAAGTCAAAAAGATCCAATCATTTCAAAACTTAGTATGACTAAAGCATAGCGTAGCCAAAAAGATCCAATCATTTCAAAACATAGTATGCTAAAGCATAGCGAACAAATCCAAGTTCGTTTCAATCCGAATATAATAAAATAGCATGAGTAGAAAAAAATAACGGAAAAGAAATAATAAAAATAAATGCAGAAAAATCATTTCAAAACATAGTATGCTAAAGCATAACAACATAAATATAGGAAAAATGGACAAGAAAAATGACAAAATAGCTATGTTTTGAAATGAATGGATCTTTTTGGCTATGTTTTGGACATGCCTGATGTTTAAACTGTCTCTTATACACCTCTAGATGTGTATAAGAGACAGAGATAGGGGTTGTGAAGAGCTATTTGGCTTATGTGATGGACTCTGATAAAGTCACCATGGCGTCCCATGGATGACTATAGAACCGTGCACCCCAAATCAGACATTTCCAGATACATTCAAAATTATATACCTCGATCACCTATGAGCCAAAACAGTCATAAAATGCTTTCATACCAAAATGAGTTTGCAAACATATTAATTGATTAACATAAAATAGCTTGGTCCCGATTTCATATATAATAATTCCAAAACTTGGTAAAAGTGCAGTTCCAAACATCATACACATTCTAAAATCCATTCAAACATATTTCGAAAGTCATTAAACAAAATGCAAGTGGAAGAGAATACCTGTTCTTACCTATCAAAGCAAAACTGCATAAATGATCACTGAACGCGATCGCCGGCGGTAGGTGGCGTGGTACCTAAAACAGATATAAGAGGACTCTTAGAAGAGATGTCTCTTTTAAAGAATGACTATAATTTTTCATTTAGATGCGACGTTTTTGTTGAATCTTATTTTTTTTAGATTTGGTCCAAAAATGATTTATCTAGGTTGGACTACTGCGGATAATCTTCCAAGCTTCTCTTTTGTTCGGAGAGGGGTATTACAGACTAGATTAGGAGATAATAAGCTCAGTTTTCCAGAAAAACCGAAAAACTTCGCCTCTCCCTAGGCGGATATAATTAGGCTATCCTCCCTGCCAATAAAATCCAATTCCAAGGTATTCAAGGGACCTTGGTTACAACCCAACTCAAAACAACATATTCAACCAACCAACAAAATCCATTTCCAAGGTATTCAAGGGACCTTGGTTACAACCCAACTCAAAACAACATATTCAACCAACCCACAAAATCCATAAACGGAAAGATTCACCGGAGCAATAACTGGGACTATATCAATAGCATTCCACAACAATGGAAAACACCTAAAACCATCAAAAGATCATTAAAGATCCTTCAAACATAACCAATTATCCAAATTATCCTAGTTGCGTTGTACCTTACCTTGAATACCTTGGAATTGGATTTTATTGGTTTCAAGATAGCTCAATTCCTATCCAAACTAACCTCTAGATGTTTATAAGACATCTAGATGTGTATACGAGGCATAGATATTATGCAATGAATGATGAGATCAACTCAAAATTTAACCTAACTCAGAGACAGATATTTCCACTAGATGTCTTAACCATGAAAAGTTGTTAAAATACAACCCCAATCACATTCCCATTTCCAAACTATTTAAAATTTAACCCTTAACATACATAAATCATAACTTACAAGGCTGCAAAGAGGGTTTATTCAGCCATAAAAAATCCTACAAAACTTGAAATTAAAGCTTGGATCATAAAGCCCATAAGCCATAAATGCAAAAATACATAAAATCTTACCTTCCAAGTGATTTCTACTTGAAATCCAAGAAAATTTTTGGGGAAAAATGGAGAAGAAATTTCGGCCAGCTGCTGGAGAAAAATTTTAATTTGGTAGCAAGTAAGACTTAAAACAAATTCCAAAGTTGACCTAAATACTACCCATTTGACCTAATAGTCTCCAAGTTGACTGGGTACCCAAAAACTAATTTTTGCTACTAAATTAACATTATAAATCAGCCATCAAACAACACTTACACACCACAATGCACTACTTACACTTAGTCCAACTTTTGACCCGTTTACCCGCTTACGGTCCGGTACCAAAATCGCGTAAATCGAAAAATTTGCCGAATTGAAAAACGAATAAGTTGAAGTACTTTATGACTAAAAATAATATGAAAAACATTTTAAACCAGTTAAAAATCAAAGAACAAGGCTAGTAAAATACTGGGTTTCACATTCTACCCCCCTTAAACAAAGTTTCGTCCTCGAAACTAACGAAATCACGAAGCAAACAAAGCTGGATACTTCGATCTCATGAGGCTCTCAAGCTCCCAGGTAGCTTCTCGCTCAGAATGATTAGACCATAAAACCTTCACGTAGGGGATAACTTTATTCCTCAATGTCTTATCTTGTCGATCCAAGATCCTCAATTGAGAATTTCCGGACCGCAAATCAATCTTAGAGAAGTACTCCGCAACCTTAAGACGATCAAACAAGTCATCAATCCGTGGCAAAGGGTATTTATTCTTCACAGTTACCCTATTAAGCTCACGGTAGTCAATGCAAAGTCTCAAACTACCATCTTTCTTCCGAACAGGAATAAGACCGGTGCTCCCCAAGGTGAAATACGTCCGAAAACTCCCTAACCACTAGGATATCCTCAATGCCTGGCTCTACTTTATCAGAGTCCTTACATAAGCCAAATAGCTTTCACAACCCCTATCTAAGGCCTTAATCGCCTTCACTGCTGATATAATCGGAATCCTACTCTTGGGCTTCTTTTCATTCCCACAAAAAATTACCGTATCTGAACCAGGCATCTGAAACATCACATACCTCTCTTTACAATCAATCGTCGCACCAGTAGCCGTCAACCAATCCATACCCAAAATCAAATCAAAGTCGGTCATTGTGAAAGTATCGCCGACTAAAGGGGTAGATGTGTTTAAGAGACAGGAACCGTGGAGTCCAGGTTTGTTATAGGTTCCATTACCTTCCCGTCCAGGTTGGTTGATTTCTATAAGGATCCTCTAACCATCTAGGTTTATCGGACAGACATCTAAGAAAACATCTAGCTGATAAGAGTCAAAGACGGAATCATGAGCAAAGGTGAATTAATAACTCTTTAAGATTCAACAAAAGAGGTACATCAAAGATTACATAAGCAAGGACCTCTCAAAACCCCCCAAAACAAGTCAATCAATAACTCCAGGTCAAAGAATTCCACAGATCCTGTAATGTCGCGAGCAAAACAGAATCTTATATAATTCTAAGCCCGAGCACATCGATTTAAACCTCGAAAGACTCATCGAATACCTATTACTGGACTTAGAATTCAAACCTATGCTCTGATATTCAAACCTATGCTCTGATACCACTAAATGTCATGCCACAAAAACGGGACCGTAACACGCCGCGCTAATGGTACACCGGACCAAAGCGCAAGGCACAAACGAACAGAGCAATAAACTTAACCGCAATGTAATAGAACCATCAAACCATTTCTTAACTATAAAACCGAATATTTCATTTTACACAAAAATACGAATTACAAAATTCCTTCTTAGTACAAAAGATGCTACAACAAAAACAAAGGTCATCAATACAAAACTTATCTAATACTTCAACTTATTCGTTTTTAAAGTCAGAAAGCTAGTGGGGTGAGCATAACTAGCTCAGTGGATATCATAAAAGCTCTTCAAATGGGGCCAAGCATTTCGATAAAAAGAAAACATAAAGATAATAACATTTGCGAAAACCATAGTCATGAAGCAGTTTCTAAAATGTCTCATGCCATTTAAACATCAGGCATGTCCAAAACATAGCCAAAAAGATCCATTCATTTCAAAACATAGCTAAAATGTCTCATGCCATTTAACTGTCAATAAACCATCTAGATGTTTATAAAGACAGTTTCTAAAATGTATCATGCCATTTAAACGTCAGGCATGTCCAAAACATAGTCAAAAAGATCCAATCATTTCAAAACATAGTATGCTAAAGCATAGCGTAGCCAAAAAGATCCATAAGAAGGAATATAATAAAATAGCATGAGTATCTTTTAGGCTCAAAAGTATGTCCAAAACATAGCCAAACAGATCAAATCATTTCAAAACATAGTATGCTAAAGCATAGCTAACAAATCCAAGTATAGTTTCAATCCGGAATTTAATAAAATAGCATGAGTATCTTTTAGGCTCAAGAGTATGACCTACAGTACTAGTCAGATCTAGTAATCTACTACACCTACTAGTCTGACCGGGAGGTCAAGTTATCCCATCACAAGACCCCGCAGTACTGTAGGTCATACTCTTGAGCCTAAAAGATACTCATGCTATTTTATTAAATTCCGGATTGAAACTATAGACATTATCCAGATACATTCAAAATTATATACCTCGATCACCTATGAGCCAAAACAGTCATAAAATGCTTTCATACCAAAAGAGTTTGCAAACATATTAATTGATTAACAGACTTAAAATAGCTTGGTCCCGATTTCATATATAATAATTCCAAAACTTGGTAAAAGTGCAGTTCCAAACATCATACACATTCTAAAATCCATTCAAACATATTTGTCACAGTGATCCTCTACAAAATACAAGTGGAAGAGAATCTATGTTACCCACCTATCAAAGCAAAACTGCATAAATGATCACTGAACGCGATCGCCGGCGGTAGGTGGCGTGGTACCTAAAATAGATATAAGAGGACTCTTAGAAGAGATGTAGAAGTTAAAGAATGACTAGGGAAACAAAAACGACGCGAAACGATAGAAAACGACACCAACAGCTCTTTGGTCAAAAATGACCTTATCACAAATTCTGACCAACTTCGACAAGCTAAATGTGTAGAGTCAAAACACTTCTTTAACCCCTCAAATTCGTATTACAGCTAGATTAGGAGATAATAATCTCAGTTTTCCAGAAAAACCGAAAAACTTAATCTCCCTAGGCTATATTGGGATTCCTATCCTCCCTGCCAATAAAATCCAATTCCAAGGTATTCAAGGGACCTTGGTTACAACCCAACTCAAAACAACATATTCAACCAACCAACAAAATCCATTTCCAAGGTATTCAAGGGACCTTGGTTACAACCCAACTCAAAACAACATATTCAACCAACCCACAAAATCCATAAACGGAAAGATTCACCGGAGCAATAACTGGGACTATATCAATAGCATTCCACAACAATGGAAAACACCTGTTACCATCAAAAGATCATTAAAGATCCTTCAAACATAACCAATTATCCAAATTATCCTAGTTGCGCCAAACTTACGCTTACTTACAAAATGAAGGGAAATCAATTCCACTTGGTTTCAAGTCTCAATTCCTATCCAAACTAACCTTAAAACACTCTTAAAACATCATTATGTGCATAGACATAAGCATTCATAGCATAACACTCTAGGCCACATATGGAAGACAAAACCCTAACTCATAATCTTAAAATTTGTAATCTAACCATGAAAAGTTGTTAAGAAAAAATCAACCCCAATCACTTCCCAACCTCCAAAACACTAAAAACAACCCATAACATACATAAATCATAACTTACAAGGCTGCAAAGAGGGTTTATTCAGCCATAAAAAATCCTACAAAACTTGAAATTAAAGCTTGGATCATACTGTCTCTTATACACATCTAGATGTGTATAAGAGACTTACCTTAGTGATTCCTACTTGAAATCCAAGAAAATTTTTGGGGGAAAATGGAGAAGAAATTTCGGCCAGCTGCTGGAGAAAAATGAGGAAGAAACAAGCAAGAAGAAGACCTAAAACAAATTCCAAAGTTGACCCAAATACTACCCATTTGACCTAATAGTCTCCAAGTTGACTATTTGACCCAAAAACTAATTTTTGCTACTAAATTAACATTATAAATCAGTCTCAATGTGTAGTTAAGAGACAGGTCCAAGTAGTTATGTTGTGTTTAGTAACAATAATTAGTTAAACATGGTACCAAAATCGCGTAAATCGAAAACATATTTGCCGAATTGAAAAACGAATAAGTTGATCTACTTTATGACTAAAAATAATATGAAAAACATTTTAAACCAGTTAAAACTCAAAGAAAAAGGCTAGTAAAATACTGGGTTTCACACCAAATGTCAATTTTGTGACTCAAAAATCAATGGAGCAAATTGTCAAGGATTGCTAGCAATCAGATAGGGTTTTGATGTTTTTGAGATTTTCTTGAATATCAAAGTTGATAAAGGAAGTTTCAGGAGTTACATAAATAACTAATGGATGTTCTTTTATGATTCTTCATATCAAAGGGTAATTTGACAACAAACAACATCAAAGACTGGAGTATTAGTTCTTGCAAAGCTTTGATGTATGCATTTTTCATGGATTTTACTTTCAGCTTAAGCAAGCTAACAAGCATGTTGTTCATGAAGTAGTTCCTACATATTCAGATTTATTTATCACCTTAAGGGCCTCTATTATTGATAAGATGGATTCCAACACAATCTAGTAAAAATAAACTTGTCTCTATGAATGAATATGGATGGAGTGTCTAGAGGTAATTCGGGACAAACAGCAGGAGGAGGAGCAATCAAAGACTTTCAAAGAGACATCGCTGCTGCTTCTGCTAGATTTTATGATCACTATAAAACCAATTTTTATTTTGAAGTTAGAGATCTTCTTCAAGGTCTACAAATCTATATTACATTGTGGTTGTTGAACTTAACTCCAAGGCAATTTTGGACATGGCTGGAGGTAAGACTAAGGCAACATGGAGGGTGGACAGCTGCGTGTAGCAAATCATTAAGCTTCTGAAATAATGTAACAGCTCAACTCAACATGTTCACAGGGAAGGCAATCAATTGGTAGATTACTTAGATAATGTAAGTTTTAATGACAAATGTAATTTCATTTATGATTGTATTAGCTAGATAAACTATGTGGATGGATATTGTGTCTTATGCATATCTTATAATTCCTCAACAAACTTGTTTCTAGATTAAGGTTTCTTGTAACTCTATGTCTTGGGAGGTTTTGGCCTAGTCCTCTTCCTTGTACTCATTATTATGGAACATTAATAAATGTGTGATCAACCCTCTTACCAATAGACAGATGGTTTATCCCAGAAAAAAAAAAAAGAAACTGGACACCTAGAGGATCAATGTGAAATGGTTGAGTTAGGAAGCACATGAAACCAAGAAGAATCAACAACTTTCTCACCTCAACCAACCTACAAAATGTCAATTGAAGTATTTGTTGACAAAGAACCAGCTCAAGAAGAGTACAAGGAAGAACACAATTTAGAAGAAACCAATTATGAAAAACCTCTTAAACTTGGAATCCCAATAACAAAGCCACTCAAAACTTGTTTTGAAACATAACCAACTCAACTTGTGAGTGAGTGTGAGTTTGTCGCAGTAAACACAAAGAGATACCATTTGGAGTATTCATGTAGAAAAAGGCAATCTCAATGAGTGAAAGAAGAAGGATACTTTAGAGGGGACTCGGATGTGGCCAACTATTAATGCCTAAGTTCAACAAGTTCTTGTCCGAGTTCGGAATTTTGAATGTGCTGAGCAATGTAGCGAGTTCACCAAGGACTATCACATTTGTGGCAAGCCTCCTTGGCCACATTAACGGAGTATTTCTTTCCATTTGCTTTATTTATTCTTTATGTTTCTTTAGATTCTTTAGTTTAAGAACCCAGTAGGTAATAAAGGCTCGTAGCCTTGTGCTTACTTTAGTTATATTTTGATGATGGTAAATGATTTTTGATTCACTTGGATAAACTTTGTCGTTGATGATAATATTGATGGCAATCTAGGACTTCTTTTTATTTGTGATTGATATATGCTTTATTTGATGAACTTGAACTTAGTTTTACCATTTGGTTGTGGAAATTCTAGTTGATGAAATGTTTTATTTGCTAAGTGTTTTTGGCTTATTTTGAGGAATTTATACGAATGCTTGATATGTATTCGAAGTAGTTTTTGTAGTTGAACATCTTTTGTAGGCCAATTATGTTTTAAACTAAGTTTGGGGGGATGATCTGGGCATACCTACTATAGTGATTTTTCTTTTTCTTTTAATTGTTCCGATCATCTAAAGTCCCAATGACCCCTTTGGTGTGACCTTGATTGCTTGAATAAGGATAGATAACTCATAGGACTCAAGTGCTTAAATGGAAATTGTATTTATGTGTTGAACTTGATATTGGTCTTTTCTTATTATTATATTGTGTTGAGCATAGTGTTTATGAAATCCATGATTAAAGGTGGAACTATTGCCTTAAGTTCAAATTGCGCTTACCTGATTACTTTCATATTCACTTGTTAATATTGTACATCATCTATATGAGTTTTTTGGTTGTCCAAATGTAGTTGAAAGTCAATTTCTAGCATTATATTATGCTTAGTTATGTTTTTATATGCTTTTAATAGTACTTTCATATCTTTTTATATGGGTGAGTAATAGGATGAGTTTATAACTCATTATTGAATAAATTCACAAGATTGGTGGTGTATTTTTGAGTTTTGTTGGTTTGTTTTGGGAATGGAAATATTTTACGAATAAAAGATTCGCCAGTTGGAAAGATAAAAGGATCGATTTTGTCTCAATCTTGTATTTATACCTACATCTAGCATATAACTTGTGACAGACAACAACATTGTCATAATGGTCTTTTTAGTGGTAAAATGGATGATTCTTTTAGTGAGTACTTGTTTAAAAAGCTGACTATTTTCAATTTTAAAAAGAGAAGAATAATGTTTTAATTGGTTTTGAAAACTATATAATTCAAATATCTTTTGCACAATACTCAAAAGTGCTATTTTTTGTCAAGTTATTCTTTTGAAAAAATGATCTAATTTGTTGGAAATGTGTTAGACTATTAGTGTGTTTTAGCCTTTTTTTAAGTATTATATCTATTTTATATGTCATTAATTCTACATATGATCTTGGGTGAGTTTCATTCCTCTTCTTTAGCTTAGGTTGCTTTCATTTCAAAAGGAAAAAAAAAGGAGAAAAGGAAAGGAAATACAAAAAGATGTGTTTGATTGTGTTAGAAATAAGGCTTGGAAGTAGAAGAATTTCAATCACAAATATCATGCATTCGAAGCAAAGTCTTTGAATGAGGCTTTTAGGTGCTAGTATGCCAATAAGTTGAGGTGTTACGTGGTGCAATTTCCATCACCAATTCCAAAATAATTTCTTTTAATTAGATTAGTACTTTCTTTGCTTGATATGTATCGCAGATAGAATCTGATAACTCTATATTTATAGTTATTTTTATACTTCATTTGGTGTATTTTTGAGTTAGTCCTAATTATTTTTTGTATTTTCTGTTATAAATTGGTGTTTAGTATATGGGCTTTTGTGTTAGTTCAGAAGTTAATTGTGTGTTTAAGATGTTAAATTGTCGATTTATTAAGTCAGTGTTATGTGCAGAATATTGGATGGGCAAGATGGTCTTTTCTATGGATTGGAAGATGAAGCGTGGACTAGAGAACAATATACTGATGTATGGAGAAGTGAAGCACAGACTACGTTTGATCTATCATAGACTACGATAGCCAAGTGCGGTTCTCTGCACTTTCATTAGATCACTATCGCAGACTGTAATAGAACCAGACTGCGCTTGGCTAGGCCAAATCAACCACATTCTGCTATGGATCCAAATAGGTCCTGGGCTTGTTGCGTTACATTGTAAATAGGAATTATAACTCTAGATTTTGATTTTTGGAATTAAAATGCAAAAATTAAATGGATGGAAATTTGAATAATGTAGAAACAATGAGAAGTATTAAAAACAGGTTTTTCAAATAATAGAGAAAATGGGTCAAGTACTAGGCTAGCAATTTCAATAGGTTAATCAAAGTTCTGGTCAATCGGTCTAATTATGTTGTATAGAAGTTCAATTCCCATTTATTAATTCAATCTCAAAATATTCGGCTATTGAACCCTATCAAATCTATTACCCAAGGATAAAGGCCTCTATGTCCTACATTAATAAATATTAGCTCTTTCCATGTGAAATTATTCTGAACTAACAAACTAATCTTGCCGATGTGGTCTAGATTAACCTATTGAAATGGTTCCTAGCCTAGTACCTGACCCACTTTCTCTATTATTTGAAAAACCCTTTTTAATACTTTTTATTGTTTCTACATTATTCAAATTTCCATCCATTTAATTTTTGCATTTTAATTCCAAAAATCAAAATCATCCCATTTCGATTGTCTAGATAGAGATTAGCTTAGAATCTTGGTACTTGGCTACTTAGTCTTAGTGGGAACCATCCTTATTCACTATACTATACTGACATCATGTACTTGCGGGTATTAGTGAAAAGTCATGAAAAAGGTTAACTTGACTTCACACCATATCAAGTTTTTGGCATCGTTGCTGAGGACTATTGATTAGGCAATATTGAGACGCTGAGACAATCCCTAATTTGGACTTTAATTTTTGTTTTTACAATTTTTTCTTGAATTATTTCCCTATCAATTTTTTACTTGGTTTTTTTATCTATAAATTGGTGGACATAATCGTTTTTGTTTGTTTCATATTTTTATCACAGATCTGGTCGAGCTCTCATTGCTAGTTTGATCCAGAGATTGAAAGAATACTTAGGAATTTACATAAACAAACACGACAATAGCAACATCAAGCCGAATCAAGCATGGCTAATGAGAGAGTTCCTAACCAACTGGTAATAGCATTGGAAAATGAAAATGTGAGAAATAATGGCAATGGCGTAATGGTCAGGATGTTCTAGTTCAGAATAGCTGACAATCAAGAGACTACACACAACCAACCTCTGAGGGATCCCAATCAAGCATCGTACCACCTCCCATACAAGCCAATAATTTTAAGATCAAACCTGGTCTAATATCTACGTTGCAGCAACATGGATGTTTTCAAGGTTGCATAGTGAGGATCTGAATCACTACTTGATCAATTCTAAGGAAGTGTTCGACACTTTTATAACAAAATGGTGTATCTTCGGATGCTTTTAAGTTGAGGCTATTTCCCTTCTCATTGAAGGATAAAGCTATATTGTGGTTGCAAAGTTATAAGAAGGCGTCATTTACTACGTGGGAGAGGACTGGCTCAAGCATTCATGACAAAATATTTCTCGAATTCAAAAACAACCTAGCTAAGAAGTGATGTCACTTCTTTCATCTAGCAACTTGGGGACAAACATAGCAAATCTTGGGAAAGGTACAATGATCTTTTAAATAAATTTCCACATCATGGGCTACCATTACCAATGCAAATGGAAATCTTCTACAACAAGTTACCTTAGAGACACTCTAGATGTGTATAAGAGACAGATGCCAATCTAAAATGCTAAAAAGATACCTGAAGAGCCACATGAAACCTGATTTTTATAGACATTATTTTGTAATTGGTGATGGAAATCTGTCATACATCTACAACGAAGATGAGTACTTTAACTAAGCTCCTTGAATGCAATGCTTGTTGTACTGAAGGCTATGGTTGGGCAAATGGCAATCTTAGCAGAACAACTTGAGGGGATAAAAATCAATACTGTGGCTACATCACGGACACTCTTTTTTACTTTTGTTCAGATGATCACTCAAATGGCTTTTAATGTAGTACACTAATACAATCTTTTTCTTCTTCTGCAGGACATGAGCAGGTAAACTACATGGGGAACCAAGGCCAAAATCAAAATCACAAGTTAGATCACTCAAGATGTGTATCCGGACCAATTATTGTAACTACAATATAGGGTGGAGCAATCATCCGAATCTTTCATGGGAAAGTCAACATAATCAACATCATAATTAGCAATCTAATTGAGATGTCTCCTTATAGACATCTAGATAAGCAATCACGGTAGAATCAGACATGTGAGATCCTCAGTATATGCAGGAATAATGGATATCAATTCTCAATTGGAAAAGGCTCTCACTTAGATTATTCAAGTCACTACTGATAGGATGTATAGACATGATTATATGCTAAAAAATTCAAGTGACATGATGAGACATCAGGAAGTTGCAACAAAAAAATCTGTAGAACAAAGTGGATCATATAGCAACTTCCTATGTCTAAACCACTTGCGACATTACCAAGTGATACTAATTCTAACCCAAGGGAATAACCCACTTGAAGAAACGCTATTACTTTGAGGAGTGGCAGAACTGTGGAACATAAACAGATAAAATCAAAGAAGGATGGTTTAGATAGAGTGAAGGATAACACTGATAACACTAAAGCAAGCAAGATGGATGTTGACATGTACAAAGTCCTTGCTTGAAGGGAATATGAAATTCAACCTCTTCATGCATCAATAAAAATTCCATTTTAAAATGGACTCAGAATTGAGGATGATCAAAATAAATTTTAGAGATTTCTCAACATTTTCAAGAAAGTTGAGATCAACATACCTTTCATGGAGACACTTGAGAACATGGTTAAACATGCCAAATTCAGAAGTAGTTGTTGACCAACAAAAGAAAGCCATTGGGGGTTGAAATTTGTGCTTAATAGAAATGTGTAGTGCCATCATCCAGATGAAGTTACCTCTAAAGATGAGAGATCCTAGTTCATTTTTTATTCCATGTATATTAGGCGGAGCAGATTTTGAAAAATTTTTGTGTGATCTTGGAGAATCTATCAATTTGATGCTTTGCCTATCTACAGAATAGTTGAATGGTAGGGAGCTTAATCCAATGAATTTATCTCTTTAGCTGGCTAATAGGTAATTTAATATCCTGAGGAGCTGTCTCTTATATTTTTGTTAAGTGGGGAAATGTCTAAGCCAGCAAACATCATCGTTTTGGACATGCAAGAAAACAAAGAGATGCTTTTAATCCAGGGTTCTCCTATAACCTCAACTGCAAGGCATTGATAGATGTCCAAGGAGGAAGTTACAATTGAGAGTTAATCATCAGACTGACAATTTTTTAGTTTTTAACTCTCTTAAACTTCATGCTAATTATGATGATGTGATGATGATTGACATAGTCGATGATTTTTGTATGTATGAGACTTCATATCTTCCATTGGAGAATAATCCAAAGAAGGAGTGTTTTGGAATAACTATAGTTATGGAAGAGGTTATAGTAGAACCCTGCAAAGAAAAGAAGGATGTTTTAACTCTGGCATGGAAAGAGAAAATAAAAAAAGAGATATTTGGATAGGTTGACAAAATTATTATCAACTGGGTACAGTTAATTGGTTATAAGCAAGCAAAAGGCGAAATATCCTTGGAAGAAAAGATTTGGTACAAGTGAGTGATGGATTTTTTACATCAATGATCAGAAGATTCCTTCTAGAAGAAATGGGAGTTGTGTTCCTTGTCCTCATGTTGTGAGTATTTTGGTTATCTAAAAATAAGGATTGTTTTGATTACTTAGAGGGTACTAGAAGAAAAGAGATGGTGCCTGAAGTAAGATACCATCAAGATGAAACGAAGGAATATAATAAGATGAAATAAATTCTTAAGAATTGGGAAAATAAAGAAATTTTAAGAGTTCCAAAAATTAGTAACAAGCACCTTCTAAGCATTCAAGCTCCAACGAAGAAAGACCTAGGGAGTTGTACCATACCTTGTGTCATTGGTTAAACTTTTGTGGGTAGAGCTGTGTGATTTGGGAGTGACTATGAAATTTAATGCCTTTAAATTCTGCAAAAGTATAGGATTCATGGACTTCAAGGAATGCCACCAAATCTTTCAATTGACAGACAAAGGATAGAAGAGCCAATAGAAGAAATACATAATCTATTGGTCAAAGTAAGGAAACTTTATTTCCTAGTTGATTTCATTGTTTTAGATATAGATAAGGTAAATGAAGATGAGATTTCAATCATTTCTAAAAGACCATTCCTCGCTACAGTAAAAGCTCTAATTGATGTTAATCAAGAACAAGCGACTTTAAGGGCAAGTGATAAATCGCTTGTATTTAACATGATAGAAGCAGGGTATTGCTATATGGACATTTTGAGTGTTGAAGAGTTGATGATCTAGTGAGTGTGAACTGGATCAAAATCTACCATGGAGATGATATTGATGGTAAACTTGAAGAAGTTCAATTTGGCGAATAATGGCCGTAGAACAATGAGTCAAGCTAAGACTCAAATAGCTCTTCTTGGGAGGCAACCTAATCAATTTTTAGTTTACACATACTATCAGAGATGTCAATTATAGACATCTACATCTTATTCAAGTCATCTCCTTATAAGTTTTGCATTTTCATCGCCTTCTCTTTGAAATTCATCCAATTTATTCAAATCTAGAAGCCTTTTCTCCCCAGACTTCTTCAGATCATAGTTAAGACTTTTAATCACTCAATATTCCTTGTGCTCGATTTCAGCCAGGAGATGACAAGCTTTAGTATATCTAACCATTCTATAAGGAGACATCTCAATTAGATTGAAAGTTGCGCTATATGCCCATAGTGCGTCATCAAGCTTTTTGGACCACTCCTTCCTCGAAGAATTCATGGTTTTCTAAAGGATGCGCTTCAACTCCCGATTGGACACTTCCACTTGTCCAGAAGTTTGCAGATGATATGTTAGGGCTATCTTGTGGGTGACACCATATTTGGACAAGATAGATTAAAATAAAGAATTTTTAAAATGTGATCCTTCATCATTTATGATTGCCCAAGGGGCACCAAACCTCGAGAAAATATTCTTTCTCAAAAAATTCACTACCACTCTGATATCATTGGCTGGTAGTGCTGCTACAAAAAACCCGGTGGACACATAATTGACCGCCATTTTGAATTAAAATGTCACTTGTGCGATAGAGGAAAGAAGCCCATAAAATCAATACCCCACACATCAAAAACTTGACAAACTAAGATATTTTTCAATAGCATTTCATCTCTTCTAGACAAGTTACCAGAACATACTGTGACATTCATCACATTGTAGCACAAAGTCTCTTGCATCATGGAATAATATAGGCCAGTAGAGTCCACTCTAAAGAACCTTTGCTGCTACTCTTTGAGAGCCATGGTGCCCTCTTATTGATGAAGAGTGACAATGATATAAAACACCTTTAATTTCACTTTCTGGAATACATCTCGAGTTCACTTGGTCCTTGCATTGGTAGTATAGATAAGGATCATCTTAGATGTAGTATTTTATATCCAAAAAGAACCTTTTTCGCTAATTTGATTCCATAGCGAATAGGAGCACCCTGGCCATGAGAAAATTAACAATGTCTGCTTACCAAGGTACAGTATTATCCACTCGCATCAAGTGCTCTTCTAGAAAGGTTTCATTGATTAGCACCTCCTCATCTAATTCCGCCTTCGTTTGATCTAATCTCAATAGGTGGTCTACCACTATGCTTTCAGCTCCTCTCTTATCATCCACCTTCTAATAAAATTCTTGCAATAGTAAAATCCATCAGCTGCAATAATTAGTCCAGGTTTTACATCATTTTTACTCAATAGGTATTTAAGGGCCGCATGATCTATATGAACAATCACCTTATTACCTATAAATATGATCTAAACTTATCAAATGAAAAAACTATTACAAGCAATTCTTTTTCAGTAGTAGAATAGTTCATTTGAGCTTTATTAGGGATACAGCTTGCATAGTAAATCACATGCAAAACTTTATCTTTCTTTTGACACAAAGTTGTACCCAAGGCATAGTCGCTTGCGTCACACATTAATTCAAAAAGCAAATCCGATTTGGAGTGACTATGACTGGTGCGGTAATTAAATTTTTTTAAAAGTTTTTAAAAGCATGCAAAAATTCATCATTAAAAACAAAAAGCACATATTTTTTCCACAAGATACATAAAGGGCATTAAATCAAAAAAAAAAAAATTATGAAACGTCGGTAGAAACCAGCATGACCAAGGAAGCTTGTCACCTCCTTCCCATTAGTAAGAGGAGACAACTTTGCTCTGACTTCTCCCTTCAACTTATCAATTTCTATGCCCCTTCACCAAAATTTGATGGCCTAACACAATCCCTTCTTTCACCATAAAATGACACATTTCCCAGTTTAGTGCCAGGTTAGTGGACTCTCATCTTTTTAAAACACAAGTAAGATTGTCTAAACATGAATCAAACGAATCACCAAAAACACTAAAATCATCCATGAAAATTTTAATAAATTTCTCAATCATGTCATGAGCTAACATACATCGTTGAAAAATGCTAGGAGTGTTGCACAACCCAAAAGGCATATGCCGGTAAGCAAAAGTTCTATATGGACAAGTAAAAGTAGTGTTCTCTTGATCTTTAGGGGCAATGGCTATTTGCAAATATCTTGAATAACTGTCAAAAAAGGAACAGAAAGCATGTCCGCATTGACTATCTTTTACTGTAGCGAGGAATACACGGTAAAGGAAAATGGTCCTTCCTATTCAGAGACATTAAATTTCCTATAGTCAATGCACATCCGCTATACCATCGTGTCACTAATCTAGAGGGAATTAGTTCATTTTTCTCATTTAAAACTACTGTGATCCACTCTTTCTTGAAAACTACTTGAGTCGGACTTACCCATTCACTATCACTTATAGGATAAATAATCATGATATCTAGCAATTTCAAAACCTCTTTTTTAACTACCTCTCTTAAAGTTGGATTTAACCTTCTTTAAGGTTGTCTAGTTGGCTTGTAGTTATCAGTAAGGAATATTTTGTGCATGCATGTTCTCAATGCTCCATGCAACTGCCCCACAACGCTTTTTAAGAACAAAAATCAATTGGGCTAACTCAATATCTGAAATAGAAGCACTCACAATGATAGGATATATATCATGTTCTCCAAGAAAAACATATTTGAGATGAGAATGAAGTGGTTTAAGTTCAACCTTGGGGGGTTTGTTGGTCGGAGACCCTTCTTTACCTTTACTTTCCAATTTGCTATTTTTCGCAACTTCCTCCAAGTCTTCCTTTTGAGTGCTTTCTTATTCACTAGATTCCATCACATCTTCTTAGAAGTCTTCCATGTCTTTGATGTCATCTCGCCATAGATTTCGTATGAAAATTCATAACTAAGTCATCAATGATATCAACACTCATCACATTGTCATATTCTATAGGAAATTTAAAAGAATCAAAAACATTAAATGACACAATGTTATCATTGACTCTAAATTGTAGATTTCTAGCTTGGACATCTATGATGGCTCGTCTAGTGACCGAGAAAGGTCTTCCTAGAATTAATGGGGTCACAACATCTTCCTCCATATCAAGCACTATGAAGTCGTCGGTAGGAATACGTTGCCTACTTTGATGATGAGTCCTCGACCACTCCTACCAATAGCCTCATGCTTCAATCAACCAATTGAAGAGTGATGTTCATAGGTTTGAGCCCTCCTCCATTGAACTTCTTATAGGTGGAATGTGTCATAAGGCTTATTGGGCTCCCAAATCGCAAAGGGTTCTTTGAAGTGTCACTCCTCTTATCTCGCATGGGATGGAAAACAAGCCATGATCCTTAAGCTTGGGAAGAAGATTCTTTTGAGTAATAGCACTACACCCTTTATTTAAGCACAATATCTCGTCCCCCATTAGCTTCCTCTTGCTAGATAAAATCTATTTCATGAACTTGGCATAGCTAGTCATGTTTCAATGGATTCAATGAAAGGAATGTTAATTTCAATCTTTTTGAAAATTTCCAAATTTTTCTTGAATTTCTTTGTTTTCTCATCCTCCTTCATTCTTTGATGGAAAGAAATACTTATTTGCTTACCTAGTGTAGTCTAAAGGTCATTAGTTTTGCCTTGTTTGTCAAGAGATTTGGTAGGTTTTTCATGATCATCACTGCTCTTGGATACCTCTCATTTTTCCTTTTCTTAGCTCTTCTCCACGGTCCTTGCATCATCCTCATCAACTTTCCTTGCCTTCATAATTCTACCACCCCTCAAGGTAACTGCTTACACTTGCTCCTTCCCATGGGTGTTATCTCTTGGGCTTGGAATGGTATCACTTGGTAATACTCTAGTCAGTCTCTCGTTGTTTGTCAAGCTAGTTGTCCCAATTGTAGTTCTATATTGCTTGTAAAAGCTTGCTAATTCTCATACTCTTTTCACAAAGCTTCAAAATCCCTCTACAAATTATCCTAAATGGAATTGATCATGGTTTAAATATAGAGGATAATTGGGATTTTGAGGTAGGGGTCTAGGTGGTGAAGGTTGGTACGAGTTAGTCGGTTGAGGTGGAAAGTTTTGAAAATTCCTTTGATGAGGTAGTTGATATGTGCGAGGGGATGAAGATTGATTGGAAAAATTAGAGTGTGGTTGGTTGGGTTAGAAGGATAGATTTTGAGCATTATTTTAATTGGTCCAAGAAAAATTAGTACGGTTGCGCCAAGATGGATTGTATGTGCTGCCATAGGAATTAGGCAGATTTCTTTACCTTGAACTCTTATTGGCAATGAATTGGACTTTCTTACCTTGTGGCATAGGTGTTTCTCCTATTGAGTAAAAATGATACACATCTAGATGTGTATATTAGATGGAGATGTGTATAAGTAGACAGACTAATAAGGCTGTCTCTTATACACATCTAGTTTCCTATACTTACATCGATGATCAATCTCGTCTCCAGAAATAAACCATTATAGAACTTTTGTACTTGTAGCAATAAGGGAATGGCATGTGTGGACACTTTCTAAGCAACTCTTGAAATGCTCCCATGCTTCACTTAGGCTTTTCCCTGTGATTTGTCAGAATGATATAATGTCATTGCGGAGCTTTATCCTAGACAATGCTAGAACTTGCCCCCTCAAAATTTGGTACGGCTTAATCTCAGAAGGGTCGGGGATTAGCATTACCTCTATTGCCATGATTACCCGCTACTTCTTCTTGATCCCCAACATTATGATATGGATTCTCCATTATATTCTCCCCTTGCCTTGATTCTTGTGGTTTTCTATGGTTTCTATATATAGTTTGTTCAAATATAAATCTCCAAATCACCAAGATGTACTAGTTGGTTGGAAGAACAAGTATTTATCATAAACTACAAGAAAAAGACTAAAGTTTGAATATTAAAGAAAAATCCAAATTAAAAATTAAAAAGCACAAAATGTAATTGTAAATAAAGAAAATAAAAAGTCTAATCTAGTTACGCTTACTAAATATAATATTGTGCCAAGAAAAGTCCTCGGTAACGGTACCAAAAATTTGTTCGGGTAAATATTAATTAGGTAATCAAATTCACAAAAAACTAATAAATTAAGCCTTAATAACCCTGATCAATACTTATGCTCGCAAAGATATGAGGTATGTTTGTAGATCAGATGAGTAAGGATCGTTCACACGAGGACTATTGGACAGTTACTAGGGTTCACAATCTTTTTCTAGTTAGACAAATTAATTGAAGGGTTTTGTTCCTACCTACTAAAGTAATTCTAATCACTAAGAAAACAAGAACAATCACCAAAATTAATTAAAACTAGAGAAGCTTTCTAGATCTAATAAAATTCACCGAAAGCAAATTTAAATCAATGAACTAGAAAAATAAATGCAAGAAGATTAAATTAAAACTGTAGAATTGAAATGAGAATCGGAATTAAATTGCATTTAAATAAAAAATCAAATTCAATAGCGTAGTCGGAACAAGAGTTGTTGAAGCTCAAAGTCTTGAATAAGAAAAAAAACCCTAACCCTAATCTAAGGAATTTTCTATTCTAATGTCTATTCTAACTGATGGCTACTGCATATGTTCAACGTGCGTCACAATGGACTATTTATAAGGGTTAGATCAGGGTTTTTGACCCCTTGGATGATAAAAATACGCCAAAAAATGAAAAGGAGTCCAACTGGATAGAGAAAACTTCCAAAACAAGTAATGTACATCACTAGCTACTCGTCGTGCGCACATTTGAAGCATTCTCTTTGACATGTACGCAATTTCCAATAGCGAAAGCTTCTTTTTTGAAGCCTACGCACATGCGCACACTTCCACTTGCGCATATGTGCAATTCCAAGTTACGATGCACTAGTCTCAATTTTTACCTCGATTTTGACCTTGATGCTGATCGAATTTGGAAAAATTTAAAACATAAAAGTTGTTGCTCTCTCTATTAGCTTTCTGAAGAATTTTTAATTACTGCAATTGATGCTCAGACAAGAAAGTTATACTCAAAATGCCGAACAGTGTCCAAATTCGCTATCAGTATACGTTTTGCATCCTTTTGATTTTTCTCCGACTTTTTCATCTTTTGGCTCATTTTTCATGCAAAACCTTCACAAACTAAAAATAAAAATTAAGCTCATAATTCATTCAATTACTGGTCAAATTACATGAAAATGGAGGTAAACGACACATAAAATACACAACATTTATGATCTTATCAATTTTGTAGGTGGAATTTTTGGCAAAAGAGCAGTAGATTATGAAGGGAAAGTATATTGGCTCAGCAGCAAGTCAATCACAACTACGATTACTGGTCAGAAATGCTACAACAAACTGCATTGACAACGGTAGTAGCTGTACATGGAATAAAGGTTCTAGACTATCGTAGACTACTCAAGACCATCACAGATTGGGATATGCCAAGGTGCTTAATGATTTTTATAAAACCTTCTTTTCCTAATTCCTTTAACCAAAAAAATTTCCCTCATATTTCCTCTACTCCTTGCGACTAAAACCCTACCATTTATTGCTTTCCTTCCCTCTATTTCCTCTTTATCTTCTTATTATTTCTTCTTCCCCAAAATCTTTGCACATCTAGTCACATACTTTAGATGCCAAATCATTCATATCACTAATATCAACTTTGCTCTATTATTTCAGGGCTCAAGTAGACTGAATTCCAATGGGTACAGGAGCTCGAAGTCTTTTCCCCATTTTTTAACTAATAGGGCAGCATTTCTTTAAAATTGAGTAAGAATGTTCTTATTATTTTTGGTGACTCTTGAAATTTGGTTTAAATTGATAATTTGTGGTTAAGCCGAGGTTGAATTTTGATGGAATTTTGCTATAATTTTATGATTCTTTTTGGCTTGGATTGTTGGTGTTTTATATGATAATTGTTGAATTGGTTTTTGTATTAATTGTTTTACCTTTATATATTTAAAAATGTGGAAGAAAAAAAAACAAGCCAAGGCACCATCTTGAGATGATAATGTTTTTGTTTCTCTAGACGCTAAAGAACTACATGATAAACTCCGAAAAATGCAAAATCCTATTTATGAGTGAGGTTTTGACTTGTCCTCGATTAGAATAGAAGATAATGAAGAAGTAGATGCAATTCACCATAAGATTCTAGAAATTATACAAACTAGAAGGTTTCTTGTAAAATTCCAACTATTACAGGCAATCAAATCATGGTGTGTGAGTTCATTAACTATAACATTAACATGTCGGTCATGCGATTAAAGTATGGAATACCCTTATTAGTTTTAGGAAGGAGGTTATAAATGAGATTTATCACTTACCTACTTTGCCAAACAACTAGTTTAGTACATTCTTGGATGGTGAGATGGACGATGATAGGTTACGAATGTATTAACTGATGTATTAGGGACTTGACAAATGGAGCATGGTCCTAGGAAGTATATTAGATTGAGATACCTTTCTTTGTCTAGAAGCATGTCTATGGATGCAGTTTATTTGTGCTTAGTTTATTCCTAACACACATACCACTAAAGTTACTTCAGACAAGGCTTCAGTAATTTTGCTATTATGGAAGGCCTCATGATTGATGTATCCAGAGGAAATTCAGCAAGCGATCTTAAGGAATAGGTTAATTTTCCTAACCTGATTACTCAGCTATGTTGGTATGCAGGGCCCTGAATCGCAACTTAAAAGAAATTGAATGCTCAAAAGCCAATAGAAAACAAATGCCTATAGTTGATCATGACCTAAAATCGAGCTCCTTTGCTCATCATTCAAGCCAAGGAAAGAGATAAAAGAGTTGGTGATGATGAGAATGCTGAAGAAGCTCAACCACAAACTAACCACAAGGACTATTACTAGCACCACCTGTCGTTCAACAACAAGACTCAGGAGGAGTTCCTTTTTTGTTATACAACCAATGCTTTGCAAAGATAAGACAGAAAATGGACTTCTTGCCTTAGTAGCTTAGTTAGTTGGGGAACTTCAACATGTCATATTGGTCGTAGATGATCCCACCACCTCTATGGCATTATGGTCTGCCATATGAGATTGTGAGAGATAGAACTCGGACAAAGAAAGGAAATCACTGAAGCTGGTCCATCGGGAGCTTAATTAGAATTACTTTAGTAGGTAGTCTTATAAACCCTTAGAATTAATTTGTTAGTAGGTAGGATTTTGAAACCTGTCTCTAATACACATGTACACGACTAAACTATAGCAAGTACACATATACACATCTAGATGTGTATACACATGCTTCATGTGTATAAGAGACAGGTCTAAGTTAATGTCTTTTGTTGTATGTTAGTAAGTTATGTGATGTCAATTTGATATGCTCTTGTTGTGAGTTGGAATGGCATGTTGTTATTTGGATTAATGATTAGTTGTCTACGGCTATAGCAATCCAATATTTTTGAACCATATGATTACATGTTGCACAATTGTCCTTAAAATTGGTGAAAATTTGAAATTGTATCAATTTACACCTTCTAATGTATAAATTTTTGAATTGGATGATATTAGAGAGGAATTACACAAGCTAATTTTGATTGATAATATCAATTAACTAGGTTTTGATTTGGCCATATGGATAGATTTTGATATGAGAGAGGCCTTGCTGTTCATATGTGTGTTATTGCATGGCAAAGGATTAGGTTCTATTACAGTTATTTAATTCCTACAAGTGCATTCAACCCATTTTTTCATGGCTAGTTCCTTGTGCTCCTATGTGGTCAGAGTTATAGAAGAACAAAAAAAAAAGCACTTGCTTTATGTAAAATGCGTGAACATAGTGAAAATGAAAATGGAAAGGCAGCTTACACGAAAATGCATATTCAGTTTGCCAAACAAAAGTAAATATGATTTGAATAAATATGGTCATAAAGGAATTACAAAAAAAACAGTTATGTTGCTGGTTCGACTAAAATGATTTTAATAGCTCTTTAATGCATTGTTGTTGTGACATTTGCTTGCATATCATTATAAGGTTCTATTGATCTTTTTGTTTTATTGATGGTTATAATGTTTTGATCTCAAAAGTTTTCAAATTAGTTGTGGGAAATCAAAATATTTTGCATGATGTGGCTTATATTAGTTAATTTTAGTTCTTAGGTTTATAGTTGAGAAGTTTATAGGTCGATTGGAAGATTGTATTAATTGGGTAGTAATTAACATAACTCAAAAATCTTAAAGAGTAATTAAATCTAGAATTTAGAATGGCCGAGGAAATACGGTCTATTGATCCTCTATCATAGACCCATGTTAATTGTTAATTAATCTAATTCTAGACCAAGCCAATGGGATTAGTTAGTTAGTTCATAATAATTTCATACGGAAAGAACTCAAATTTGTTATTTAGGACATAGAGGCCTTTACAACTAGGTAATAGATTTGATAGAGTGGTTAATTTGACTTGTCAAATGTTTCAGGATGGATTTGACAGATGGGAATTGAACTTCCATGCAACATAATTAGATCAATGGACCAAAACTTTGATAAATCGGTGAAAATTGCTAGCCTAGTACATTGACCTGCTTTCTCTATAATTTAAAGAAGCCTTTTTATTACTTTGCATTATTTCTGCATATTTAAATTTCCAGTCAATTAATTTTTACATTTTGATTCAAAAAATCCAAAAACATCCCATTTTTATCGTCCACATATAAATTAGCTTGGAATCTTGGTATTGGTTACTCAGTCTTCATTGGAACAATCAATATTCATTCTATTACATTGAACCATACACTTGTAGGTATCAATGGAAAGTCATGGAAAAGGTTTACTTGACTTTACACCGCATCAGAATCCTAATGATCCTTTCATTTCAAAGTGGTTTATTCAGGAATGCTTGATGGACTTTTGTTCCTTTTGAGTGGATTAAAACATGTTTTATGTAAGCTAGTTACTTTTTTGAACAACCTTTTTGATTGAGGAAAATGGTTAGTAGTTTGAAGCTTTTAGTGGCAATTGAACTAGTTTTTGAGAAAATGAATCACTAGAGTAACCATTTAATACTTCAAACTTACATGCTATTTGTGATTTTTTGAGATGATGTCAATGACACATCTAGATGTGTATTCCATGACTTGTACTTTGCAAACTTGGTGGTGTTTAATGTTTTGTGTTAGTCATTTTTTTTTTCTTTTTCTTTCCTCATATTTATTTTGCTTGGGACAAGAAAAGGCTTAAGTTTGGGGTGAGATAACTCTAGGAAATAACAGTTATATGTACCCTAAAATTTTCAATTTTGGTACTAGATTATAACATTTTTGGTGTTTAATTATGTGTTTTTGTCAACTTTTCCTTTTATGAGTTCCTAAGTGTTTATTTTATGTTTACATCTGATCTAGGTATTAATTATCCTATTTTACTTTATTCTTATGTTTAGGGTTATATTTAGTCCTTAACCAAATTATGCATGCTGGGAGTTAGGGTTTTTGTGTGTCTTTGTTTGTCTTTAGTTTTAGCAATTTGTTCAAGTGTTTAGAGGTTATTTTCCATGTTTTATTATAGTTATTAATGTATGTTTATGTGTAGGGTTTGATCAAAGAAAATGGCACGGCAATCAAACGAGAAATGGACGAAATCGAGCACGAAAGTGAAGATTTAGTTGGCCAAACCATGATTATGATTGGCTAGGCATAAACTCTAACCGTAGTTTGCAGTTTTTGCGGGAAGTAATTGTAGAGCGGACTGCAATTAGGCATTTTGTGCCTAGAAAACCCTAACCGCAGTATGGGGTAGCCTAAGGCAAAAATGTCCATTTCATGTCTGATTTGAGTTGCACCAATTTTCCCAAACATAGCCCTATACATTCCACATTTGAGTCTCATTTGAAGCTATTAGGAAGTAGTATAGACCAGTAGATAGAGTAGGGAAAGAGTCTTCTCTTTTTCTCCCTATTTGGGGACGGCTTTTTAGCTATCTAGGGTTCCTTTTCTTTAGTTGTAATTTTAATTTCCAATGCAAGGATTTGAAAACTTCTAACATAAGATCTTTTTTTTTTATGTTTATTTTACTTAGCTTAATGTTAATTTAGTTTAGTTTAGTTCAATTGTTTTGTTAATTACTTTCTTTACTTGCTTATTTTGTAGTTTAGCTTATGGGCATTCTTTAATTGTGCTTTCTTAGTTTTAATCTAGTATAGTGTAGTTAATTTCTTTCTTAAAATGATTTCTTTTTACATGCTTTTCTTAATTTCTTTCATATATATGCTGTTTTTGTATTAATGTTGACTTATATGTACTAAATAGTTCTGGGTTAAGGCTAATAATACCAAATTCTCATAGGTATTGATTGATTGGTAGGTTCAATGGTGAAAGTGGTGTAAAATAGTGAAATTGTTGAGGGCTTTTATAGAGGTTTGAGGCTTGATCAACTCTTTAATCCATTTGATAATTTGGGATCAAATACAGCAGTTGAATCCTAACTAATTTAGACCATACAACAACTAGATTAAGTTAGACAGTAGTCAGGCCAAGATATTATCACCTTAGTTTTTTAGAAGCTCCTAAATTTTATTCATGTTTTAGAATCAAGAGCTGGACCAAGGAATTGATTCACCATTGAGGGTAACCTCGGATTGGATCCATTAAACCACTTGACTTAACCCAAAAATTGAATAATTGAACCCAAACCCATTCTAAATTTGCTTTTTATGTCTTTTGTATTTAGTTTTAATCAAATTCTCTTTTCAATCAAACTTTTTGAATAGTGTTCTAACTAATAATTGGTAATTACTGGCCAATCCATGTATGTTCCATCCTTACTTCAATTTCCTACTATCTGACCCCGTTTGCTTGAGGTTTTCCATCTAGTTACTATTAGTATTTAGGTGCGTTTAAAATGTAGAACTAGTTATGATTCACATTATCTACCAGATTCGAGTATGCATTCTCAAACCACTACTTGAAATGTATATTTTTAAAAAATGAAATCATAATTCATCATTCAATTAATTTTTTATAAATCAAATATCAAAAGTGATGGCTAAACCCATCTCTTAATTTGGAACAAAAATTTCTTTGTCGCACATCAATTTATTTTGTTTAAAATGTTGCTTAGTTTTTCATCATATGACTTCATCCGTATTCACCAACAAAAGGTGATTGTCAAAAAAAATATCACTGAGGAGAGTCGCAAAATACATTGCTAAGTTTTTGTCACTAAAGTCATACCAAAAGTTCTTTGGAAAAATCATTTCAAACCTCATGGCCAATTGAGTGTCCATGGCAAAATGGTAATCCCCTTAGCGACAACCTAACAATCGATAAATTTGCTTATAAATTGCTAAGACTTTCAGCAATCCTTTTTGTGGAAAACTTAGCGACGAATCTTGGAAGTTTGTCGCCGAGTTCTTCACGACAAGCAAAAAAAGTTAAGTTTCCCTTTGTCACAAAATTAGTTGCTACAGTTGATTAGCGATGAAAAGAACTTAATTATTTGGTGGCTAAATCCATCACTGAACGCGTATTTTTCTGTAGTAACCCTCCTTTAGGATGCAAAGCAAGTGTCCATTATCCATAGAGTACAACTCAATACCCACACGAGATTCATTATGATACTAACTAAAGACTTAGGATTTAGGCTAGCCCAATACCTTTTGGGCATAAACAACGATATCAAAAAGGAACTTAGACTACAAAAAAAATATGGGTGTTCTGACTTGTAATATTTTGATAGTCATAAAACATAAGTTTTTATTTTTTATGACTTGTAAAAACTATGGTCACAAATAAAAAATAATAGTATGAATTTAGTCTTTTAAGTCACAAATAGGTGTTGTGAGTTTGTACAAGATTACCCCTTGATGCAGCTAAGAATAAATAGTTATAGGATTTTGTATCTTTCCTCAAGTTTCAATTTGACATTCACAAAAAATTAGAACTTGCTATGAAGCTAAAATATGTTTTAGGAGTGATCTTTAGTTTAGGTCTTAGAGGTTATTTTGTTTTTTCATTGTCACAGAAATTGTGTCCTAGTGGGTTATTCGACTAGTTATCTGGCTATGTTAGGAATTTATTTAGAGTTGTTGTTATTATATGAATAGTCATAGAGGTTGTTTGCCTGTCTATTTTTTTCCTACGGCAACCGTCTAACCTACTCCTATCTAACTATATCTACTACTAAGAGAAAGAGGAAGGCCTATTGAGACCAAGAGATAAGAGACCTAACTTCTATCCATAAGAATTCTAGGTCGAGATTCGAACCTCCCAACCTTGAATCCAAACAAATTGTTTGGTGACCAACTCACCCAAAGTGAGTTGGTTATTTTCTTGTCTATTTAGAATAAGAATAAGAAATCTTTATCCCAATAGGATTCTATTTTTAGGTATTTTACAGCCTATTAATTGCTTTGTTACTACATTATTTTAGACAGAAAGAATGATGAATTGAAAACTTTAGTTATTTTTTCTTCTCCCTCAAGAATCTGAGGATTCTTTTCTTCTTCTCTACGTATTTGTATAGAAATTACTATTCGCGGTACTTTTGCAGCCCCAAAATAGTCCCAAATCCCCTCTTTCCTTCTGTTCACACTTATAAAAAAGATATCACAATCTTGTGCTACATTAGTTTGGTATCAGAGCTAAACTTTCCTCTCTTAATCATATTTTGTTCTTCATCTATATATATGGTTATCTACATGCAATTCTAGGAAATCATCGAGTTCTTCCATCTTTTGATGGGTTCGGTCATCATGAAATATTCTGCAGATGGCTCGAATCTCTGGATTATTTTTTTTACCATAATAATCACATAGATGATGTGAAACCCAATATTTTACTAGCCTTGTTCTTTGATGTCTTTTAACTGGTCTAAAATATTTTTAATATTATTTTTAGTCATTAAGTACTTCAACTTATTCGTTTTTCAATTCGGCAAATTTTTCACATCTTGTCCAAAACGGTAGCCTGAAACAACATGGCTGAATGTCTCTTATACACATCTAGATGTGTATAAGAGACAGGCCACTCCGCACCTAGTCAACTTGGAGACTATTTGGTCAAATGGGAACTATTTGGGTCAACCTTGGAATCTTTTTAGTCTTCTTCTTGCTTTGTTTCTTCCTCATTTCTCCTAGCTGCTGGCCGAACTCCTCTTCCCCATTTTCCCCCAAAATTTTCTTGGATATCAAGTATAAATCACTTGGAAGGTAAGATTTTATGTATTTTAGCACTTTATGGCTTATGGGCTTTATGATCCAAGCTTTAATTTCAAGTTTTGTAGGATTCTTTATGGCTGAAAAATAAACCCTCTTTTCAGCCTTATATGTTATGATTTATGTATGTTATGGGTTGTTTTTAGTGTTTTGGAGGTTGGGAAGTGATTGGGGTTGATTTTTAACAACTTTCCACGGTTAGATCACATATTTTAAGATTATGAGTTGGGGTTTTGTCTTCCATATGTGGCCCTAGCACAAGTGTTATGCTATGAATGCTTATGTCTATGCATATAATGATGTTTTAAGAGTGTTTTAAGGTTAGTTTGGATAGGAATTGAGACTTGAAACCAAGTGGAATTGATTTCCCTTCATTTTGTAAGTAAGCGGAAGTTTGGCGCAGCTAGGATAATTTGGATAATTGGTTATGTTTGAAGGGTCTTTAATGATCTTTTGATGGTTTTAGGTGTTTTCCTTGGTAGTGGGATGCTACTGATATAGTCCCGGCTATTGCTCAGGTGAATCTCTCCGTTTATGCATTGGTTGGTTAGAATATGTTGTTTTGAGTTGGGTTGTAACCAAGGTCCCTTGAATACCTTGGAATTGGATTTTGTTGGCAGGGAGGATAACCTACTTATAGCCTAGGGAGAGGCGAAGTTTTTTTCGGTTTTTCGGAAACGAGCTTATTATCTCCTAATCTAGCTGTAATACGAATTTGAGGGGTTAACTAAGTGTTTTGACTGGGGTTTTAGCTTGTCGAAGTTGGTCGGAATTTGTGATAAGGTCATTTTTGACCAAAGAGCTGTTGGTGTCATTTTCTATCGTTTCGCGTCGTTTTCGCTTCCCTAGTCATTCTTTAACTTCTACATATCTTCTAAGAGTCCTCTTATACCTGTTTTAGGTACCACGCCACCTACTACCGGCGATCGCATTCTGTGATCATTTGTGCAGTTTTTGCTTTGATAGGTGGGTAACATAGACCCTCTTCCACTTGTATTTTGTTTAACGACTTTCAAAATATGTTTGGATGGATTTTAGAATGTGTATGATGTTTGGAACTGCACTTTTACCAAGTTTTGGAACTATTACATATGAAATCGGGACCAAGCTATTTTATGTTAATCAATTGATATGTTTGCAAACTCTTTTGATATGAAAGCATTTTATGACTGTTTTGGCTCATAGGTGACCTAGGTATATAATTTTGGATGTGTTTGGAAATGTTTGATTTGGGAGAACCGGTTCTATAGTCATCCATGGGACGCCAAAAAAACAAAATAACCTCTAAGACCATCTACCTGTCTAATATACAGATCTAGATAGAAGAACTCTCCACCGCGTTAGCAGCTTTTACATTTTCTCCAGATTCCACATTACTGGTAGGACTCTGCGGATAATCTGCCAAGCTTGTCTTTTGTTTGGAGAAGGGTAGTGTATTAGATAGGTTTTGTATTGATGAACTTTGTTTTTGTTGTAGCATCTTTTGTACTAAGAAGAAATTTTGTAATTCGTATTTTTTGTGTAAAATGAAATATTCGGTTTTATAGTTAAGTAATGGTTTGATGGTTCTATTACATTACAGTTAAGTTTGTTGCTCTGTTCGTTTGTGCCTTGCGCTTTGGGCCGGTGTACCATTAGCGCGGCGTGTTACGGTCCCGTTTTTGGGGCGTGACTGATGATTATTATAAAATTCTAATAGACAGGATGAAACTAGATGGATGTGCTAATTTATGGTGGCCTACAGTCGAACGTGGTGTATTCCAACACCAAAGATATACATCTACTTGGGCTGAGATGAGAGAACTACTTTTAGAAAAGTTTTTGCCTTGTTATCATCATCAAAAGCCTCGAACAAAGTTTTATCATCTTCAGGTAGGTTTCGTCGAATCACACCAGATCATGGTGCCGAAAAGCACAGAAAGCAAGAGTCCGGTTCATAATTTGCTTATTGAAGCTGAGAATTCTAAAACGTTGGCCACTGATTTTGCATCAGCGGTAGTGGTGGTTCAAAATACAGAATTGGCAACCAAATTTGATGATATTTTTGAGAAACCTAAGGTGGACGCAGAAAATACTTGTCTAGTGGATGAAATTCCAAAAATTTAGCCTATGGAAACCATTATTTTTTTAGCCAATCAGACCAAGGAGATAGCTATTAAAGAGTTTGTGATAGCATGAAAATTGGAGTACGTTGAAAATACAATTGACTTTGTACTTGAAAAGTCACACAGTATTCAGCCCATGAAGTCCCAAAATCATTTGTTACTACCTCAAGTAAAGAAGAGAAATCTGTTAAGCTAGTGATTTATGTGTCTATCTTATGAACAGAAAATGAGACTTTTGAGGTCTTTATCCTATTAGACATTCTTTAAAACTAGAAGTCGAGTTTTTTCAAACTGGGAAGAGTGATGCAACTAAGAATGAAATTAAAGATTATAGATTTTTGTCTTTCCTTGAACTTCAATTCGGCATTCGTAGAAGATTAGAAGTTGTTATAAACCTAAAATATGTTTCAGGAATGTTAGTTTTTGTTTTGGTCTTAGGGGTAATTTGGTTTTTTTATTATCGCCGGAAATTGTGTCCTATTTGGTCATCTAATTAGTTATCTTATTACGTTAGAAGCCTATTTACAGTTGTTGTTATAAGAATAGTCTTAGAGATTGTTTTCTTGTCTATTTTGAATAGGAATTAGAAATCCTTATCCCAATAGGACTCTGTTTTAGGTATTTTATAGCCTATAAATGGCTTTGTTACTATACTATTTTAGGCAGAAATGATGATGAATTGAAAATTTTAGTTATTTATTTGTTGTTTATTTTGTTCGACTCCCTCAAGAATTTTTGAATTCTTTCCTTTTTCTCTAATTTACTCTTGAAAATACTATTCACGGTTACTTTTCACAACTCTGAGACAACCCCAAATCCCCTCTTTCCTTCCACTCGGGCTTGTAGGCAAACATCCCAATCTTGTGCTACATCACCCCTATTTGAGGGTGTTGATTGTATCTTGTATATTTTATTTTATACCACATGGTTTTTAAAAGAGTGTTTTCTCTTCCACCGAAAATATAAATTAAGAGCCTTGTTAATTTGAGTGCTCCATGCCACGGAGCTTTTAGTGGCGCCTTATGTTCATCCGTCCCTTTGTTATATTTAGGGCTCTCTTGTATTTTTGTTATTGTGATGCTTAAAATCGATTTTGTCTTCTTTCTATAACACAATTAATGATTGTCAGATACTAACCAAGAGAGCGACTTAGGTCTTTTAGGTCCTTTTATTTATTAAGGGTCTCATTAGTTTTTAAGGTGTTTTGTTGTAGGCTCTTTAGATTTGTGGACCTTTCTCCAAATTAGTTCTATATTTTGCGGAGGCTCAAATTATCTAAATTTGTATTCTTCTTGTTGAGTTAGTGGATTTCCCAACTTTCATTCGTTAACGTAGGTTGAATTGACTGAACTACGTAAATATTTATGTATCCTTTGTTCCCCTATTTCTCTTTCTCTATCTTTGTTATCATTTTCAATGTTTTTTTAAGTAATTTCTCTCAAATTCTTGGGGTTCCAATCCTAACAAACTTGTATCAAAGTTGGAGACTAGGTTAAGTTTAAGCAACCAATTTGGCTTAGTTCAAGTAGTCAATTTGACAGTAACGAGATTTTGTGTTGAGAAATTTTGATCAAGTTTTGGTATGAATTTTTAGCAAATTATTTGGAAGTAATTTGTTCCTGGTATTAGGCCATTATCTTAATCTCTTTTTTGTGTTGGTTGACCTTCGATCTTGTGAAACCCAGTATTTTAATAGCCTTGTTCTTTGATTTTAATCGGTTTAAAATGTTTTTCATATTATTTTTAGTCATAAAGTACTTCAACTTATTCGTTTTTCAATGTTTCGGCAAATTTTTCGGTTTACGCGATTTCGGTTCCGGCGGGTAAACGGGTCAAAAATTGGACTAAGTGTAATTAGTGCATTGTGGTGTGTGAGTGTTGTTTGATGGCTGATTTATAATGTTAATTTAGTAGCAAAAAATTAGTTTTTGGGTCAAATAGTCAACTTGGAGACTATTAGGTCAAATGGGTACTATTTGGGTCAACTTTGGAATTTGTTTTAAGTCTTCTTCTTGCTTGTTTCTTCCTCATTTTTCTCCAGCAGCTGACCGAAATTTCTTCTCCATTTTTCCCCAAAAATTTTCTTGGATTTCAAGTAGAAATCACTTGGAAGGTAAGATTTTATGTATTTTTGCATTTATGGCTTATGGGCTTTATGATCCAAGCTTTAATTTCAAGTTTTGTAGGATTTTTTATGGCTGAATAAACCCTCTTTGAAGCCTTATAAGTTATGATTTATGTATGTTATGGGTTGTTTTTAGTGTTTTGGAGGTTGGGAAGTGATTCAAGGGGTTGATTTTTAACAACTTTCCATGGTTAGATTACAAATTTTAAGATTATGAGTTAGGGTTTTGTCTTCCATATGTGCCCTAGAATGTTATGCTATGAATGCTTATGTCTATGCACATAATGATGTTTTAAGAGTGGTTAAGGTTAGTTTGGATAGGAATTGAGACTTGAAACCAAGTGGAATTGATTTCCCTTCATTTTGTAAGTAAGCGGAAGTTTGGCGCAACTAGGATAATTTGGATAATTGGTTATGTTTAAAGGGTCTTTAATGATCTTTTGATGGTTTTAGGTGTTTTCCATTGTGGTGGAATGGGCTCTTATACACATCTAGATGTGTATAAATCTTTCCGTTTATGGATTTTGTATCCTGAATATGTTCTTATACAGTTGGGTTGTAACCAAGGTCCCTTGAATACCTTGGAATTGGATTTTGTTGGTTGGTTGAATATGTTGTTTTGAGTTGGGTTGTAACCAAGGTCCCTTGAATACCTTGGAATTCTGGGGTTTTAGCTTGTCGAAGTTGGTCAGAAATTGTGAAAAGGTCATTTTTGACCAAAGAGCTGTTGGTGTCGTTTTCTATCGTTTCGCGTCGTTTTCGCTTCCCTAGTCATTCTTTAACTTCTACATCTCTTCTAATAGTCCTCTTATATCTGTTTTAGGTACCACGCCACCTACCGCCGGCGATCGCGTTCAGTGATCATTGTGCAGGTAGGTTTTGATAGGTGGGTAACATAGACCCTCTTCCACTTGTATTTTGTTTAACGACTTTCGAAATATGTTTGGATGGATTTTAGAATGTGTATGATGTTTGGAACTGCATTTTTACCAAGTTTTGGAACTGTTACATATGAAATCGGGACCAAGCTATTAGAGTGATTATGTTAATCAATTGATATGTTTGCAAACTCTTTTGATATGAAAGCATTTTATGACTGTTTTGGCTCATAGGTGACATAGGTATATAATTATGGATGTGTTTGTACACAGTCAGATCTTATACAAAATCAAATCTATAGTCATCCATGGGACGCCACGGTGACTTCTGTGAATGTGATGAACTAATTGACTGCGGGGTCTTTTGATGGGATAACTTGACCTCCCGGTCAGACTAGTAGGTGTAGTAGATTACTAGATCTGACTAGTACTGTAGGTCATACTTTTGAGCCTAAAAGATACTCATGCTATTTTATTAAATTCCGGATTGAAACTATACTTGGATTTGTTAGCTATGCTTTAGCATACTATGTTTTGAAATGATTTGATCTGTTTGGCTATGTTTTGGACATACTTTTGAGCCTAAAAGATACTCATGCTATTTTATTAAATTCCGGATGAAACGTAATACTTGGATTTGTTCGCTATGCTTTAGCATACTATGTTTTGAACCATGAATGATTGGATCTTTTTGGCTATGTTTTGGACATCTCTGACGTTTAAATGGCATGATACATTTTAGAAACTACTTATGATTATGGTTTATTGACGTTTAAATGGCATGAGACATTTTAGCTATGTTTTGAAATGAATGGATCTTTTTGGCTATGTTTTGGACATGCCTGACGTTTAAATGGCATGAGACATTTTAGAAACTGCTCCATAACTATGGTTTTCGCAAATGTTATTATCTTTATGTTTTCTTTTATCGAAATGCTTGGCCCCATTTGAAGAGCTGTCTCTTATACACATCAGATGTGTATAAGTTATGCACACCCCACGTGACTTATAATTTTTCAGATTAGGTGCTCGTTTTTTTACTCTCCACCGCGTTAGCAGCTTTTAGATTTTCTCCAGATTCCACATTACTGGTAGGACTCTGCGGATAATCTTCCAAGCTTCTCTTTTGTTTGGAGAGGGGTAGTGTATTAGATAGGTTTTGTATTGATGAACTTTGTTTTTGTTGTACTTAATATCAGCATCTTTTGTACTAAGAAGGAATTTTGTAATTCGTATTTTTGTGTAAAATGAAATATTCGGTTTTATAGTTAAGTAATGGTTTGATGGTTCTATTACATTGCGGTTAAGTTTGTTGCTTTGTTCGTTTGTGCCTTGCGCTTTGGTCCGGTGTACCATTAGCGCGGCGTGTTACGGTCCCGTTTTTGGGGCGTGACAGATCTTCTAGGAGGTCTGCTTGGTGTTATCAAAGAGTTTTGTGGGATCTATTTTGTTAATGAAGAGTTCGCTTTCTTCAAGTATAATTCTGAAACTTTTATGAAGAAGGTAAAGTTAGTTATGTTCATCCATATGTGAATTGAGGATCTGGTCCCTTAGGGTTTTGTGGAAAAGGTGGAAAATTTTCTTTTTGTGAATATTTGTTATTTATGAGAATTTGTTATGTGATACAAGATAAGGTAGAGTTTTATTGAGTGTGTCTTGTACTTTTTATTTTTTCCTACTTTGATTTGGAAGAGTGCTGTCTCTACAACTAAAGGTTATAAATTAAGGATTTTAGTTATGCTTTTGAGTGCACTAAGTCAAGGACCTTTAGTAAGCTTTTCGGACCTTTGCGATCATCCAATCTTTTGTTATATTTTTGGCTCTCTTGTACTTTGGCTATTGCAGTGTCTAAAATGTATTTTGCCTTCATTGTATGACACCATTTGTGTTTGCTTAATATTGACCAAGAGAGCGATTTGGGTCTTTTAAGTCTTTTGTCTATTAAGGATCTTGTTGGTTTTTTTGGGTGTTTTGTTAAAGGCTATTTTGGGTTTGTGGAATTTTCTCTAAATTTGTTATGGGCTGTGGAGAGTTCTCCAAATTTGCATTCCTCTTGTTGAGTTAGTAGATTTCTCACCTTTCATCCATAGACGCAAGTCGAATTGACGGAACAAAATACATTTTAGACACTGCAATAGCCAAAGTACAAGAGAGCCAACAACTGTCTAACATACGGATTGGCCAATTTTTGTATAAAAGACAGAATGTAATGTATTATACACAATTTGATTCAACATAGACTCACAAATAGTCTATGTGGAAAAATTTTTACATACATTAAATTGGTGGCATAGTGTCAAGAATCTTAATCCATGTCAAGCTATATCATCTAGTATGGTGATGTTGAAATAATTTTGGATGATGTGATTTAATATAGATCAAAAGACCTATAGTATTATACTATGAATCGGATTCATATAAAAAATTTCTATTTACGACCCTGTTAGATAATTTGTCACCTTAAAATAGGGGTCACAATCCATGCAGTATGACATGCGAAATTCTATTTTTGGCTTAGTTGATTTTGTCCGTGATGTACCAGCGACATGCAGATGTCAGAGACCAGGTATCTCTTAGGCATTAGGTGAACAACGTAGTTATTGTTTGCAACTATAGAGATGCATGCAATGCTTATCAGTTCACTTATACCACCCTCCATGCATATAACTGCACAAGCAAATTGCTCATATAATATAAAAAAGGAAAGCCATCCCAAATTACTCACTCGTGCTCCTTCCTATGAACTTTTTGGGGTCATGCTTAACCATTATCACTCAATTATTATGTCAGCCCTTTACATATTCCATGCAAAATTACAAGCACTGTAATGAACTACAAAAGCAATTTATATAATATTATATAGTACAGCTCTCATTGTTTTGTTTCTTTCTTTCACTAATGTCCATAAAATTAATGGACTTCTTCCACTATTGGACTTCTTTTAATTTTGCACATCTATTTCTTCTTTGACTGGCTGTAGTTTAAAAGGATTTTAACGGACTAGAACTTTACTAGGTATTGCTGCTTGAGAAAAAGGGGTGTTTTTAGATAACATTAAGTTTCATGAATCTGAGAGAACTGTTTTCATCAACCAAAATGGCTGAATCATTCAAATGCAGCAAAAAAATATCATCAAAAGTTTCAGTCAAAGATTGATCATGTCTTGGACAACATTATAGCCAAAAATTCATCTTTAATTCTTTTATGTCCATCATTGCAAAGAATTGATCTGCTTTTGCTTTACAGCTTTTTTCTGTGATCATCCACTAATCAGCTTACTTATACTGCCCTAAGAAGAAAACTTAAAGAAGCTAAAACATACTCATCACTTTAAATCTAAAGTTCTTGATATGGAAAGAGGAACCAATGAGCTTGCTTGTACTCCACAATCATGATAGAAAGCTCATTGACCATACTAAGCGAATTGAAGAAGTGAGATCGAATTTTTTAAGACTTGTAGGGAGAACAAATATACGGACCGAAAAGTTGTAGGCAAAAAGAAATTGATGAAACACAAAGATATTTGCAGTTTTGAATCTTTTAGTATGTTAAGGGAGAGTTGATTAGCTTTCCAGACACCTTAAAGATCTATCATATATCCCATTAAGTTCTAAAAGGCGGGGAATCTTGTAACGTGCACACAATGCCCACGAGTGTATTTTTGTGTATATATCTTTATATATAAAAACTTTATTTGAGGATATTTTTTGCTTTTATGGGATTCTGACCAAAATAGTACAAAGGTTTTGGCATTGGAATTGCCTATTCAAAGGACCAAAACTTTGTGTCAATTTTTTTCTCTTTTGTGGGATTCCTTTTTCTTGTCCGATCAAGATTCAATTATGATATGGTAAGAGTGAAGGGGTTGTGTTTGCGTCATGAGATTGAAAACCATATTGATTGTTGTTTTAGACTCGAAAACCGAAAATATAATTGGCAAATGGCCACTTGAAGATATATAGCCACTCACTCATGTGTAAAAGATCCCGATAGCTTTCTCTGCAAAGTACTTAATTGCTAATCTCGAATCAGGACACCAGCAAGTTGGGCAATATGATTCATTTTATCACATTTGTATGATCAGAACTTGTAGAGCTATATGCTTCAAACACAAATTTGGGGGACAGGAGTGGTGTTCTCGTTTCGTATAGATTAAATTTTCAGTATATGTTATGTTGAAAATTGCATCGAACTAATTGCTTTAAAAGACAGACCAATAATTGTCACCTGTCTAACTGAATATATCAAAAATCAAGAGTATGATGATTTATTATGATTTTGTCACGTGAAGTGATTTTAATAAGTGTGAAAAATTTGTATCTTTATAAATCATTTTTCAATTTATACTTTGTGCACGTCATTATTATTTTGTTAAGTCCAGTGATTAGTATTTACCACCCTAGTTTACAGAAAAGTCACCATTTAACTCGTAAAATTTAATATAAGAAACTGATATTGATGGTGTCACCATTCTTACGCAAACGGCAGGATAATAGTTAAGATCATTTCTTAATTAATTACTTATAGTATTCATGACTCAAAAGGTCCGTGTAATATATTTTAACTATTTCTGACGTTTTGTGACTCGAAGATAAAGCACTGATAAACTAACTTCATCAACTGTTATTATATTGGTTTTACACGCCTTTAATTTTAATTGCATTGTCACGTGCTCTAAAATTGTTACATCAATTATTTGAAAATAATTGAACAGTTAAAGCATGCTGGCTAAGAGTAGCAATAGTTTTTTATTTTATTTGTAAGCAGTACTAGTTGCCTTTAAAGCCAAATACCTAACTGAAAATTTCCTTCACAAAAGCGATATTATGTGAGCTATTTGCTTGATGCAGTCTAGTTTATGTCAAATTATCTGACAAAACTGTATCAAAAAAGAATTTTATATAATGAAAACCATGACACTTTATCCCGACAGCCATGTAAAACAAATGGTAAAGGGATTACGCCTTTCGATTATCACTCATCACCAGAGCTTCACTAACGTTGTGTTTGGGAGTTTAGGAAGGAAGAGAAAAGAAAGGAAAATTTTTAATGAAAATGGAAGGAAAATTTCCTTTAAGTTGTTTGGGAGCTTTGGAAAGAAAATTTCATTAATGTTAGTATTTTACTAAAGTGTCCATTCTTTTGATATTTTATATTATTTTTGGAAGATAAATATGACATTTAATAATTAGTTGTAAGGAAATATAACTTTTCCTTCCATTTCCTCCCACTTATGAAAGGAAAGTTTTTTTTTACTTTTATCCCTCCATTTTCCTCCCTTTTCCCTTCTTTTCCATCCATTAAAACTCTTAAACA
Source organism: Cinchona pubescens (assembly GCA_025175665.1). Taxonomy (NCBI): domain Eukaryota; kingdom Viridiplantae; phylum Streptophyta; class Magnoliopsida; order Gentianales; family Rubiaceae; genus Cinchona; species Cinchona pubescens. The sequence goes on from JANKKI010000016.1 coordinate 4,022,176, forward strand.
AAGGAAATATCAAAACTTTCCCTCCCTTTCTCTTCTTTTCTTTGTATTTCTTTCCATCCAAACTCACCCTAAGGGTTGTTTGGTTCTAGGAAAGAAGTATAGAATATGAAAGAATTTCCATAAAAAAGGATTTTTATGGTGTGGATGTAGGGGAAAATACTAAGGAAAAGCATTCATGGAAAAGAGTAAAGAAATTAATAGTGTAATTTGCTTAAATACTACTTCTTCCTATTTTGCTGCAATGCGCTGACCCTTAAATAGGTCAAAAGCAAAATGGGATTTCACACACACATATACTTACACACATTTGCTCACACTTGCATATATTTTTACACAGACTTTCACACAGTTTCACACGAAGACATACACTTACACACATTTTCACACACACGCACTCTGATGCGAACTCCGCAGATAAACTGACAACATTCAGAATTGATGCGGAATCCAAGAACGCCTAAACAAATCTGACTTGATGGATTCAAACTCATTAATTAAGAAATCAAGAATTTGAATTATCTATTCTCCACTGTATGAGATATCGACCCTTTATCTATAACAGAACAAGAACCGATAGTGTTCAAGATAGGTAGTCGAAAGAATCAATATTGTAAAATACCAAAATCTTTGGAAGACGAGTTCGAAAATTTTCTCACAAAGTATTTTCTAAATATTGATGAATGAATAATCGGTTGGGGTGTTTTAACGTAACAAGGGTCTGGCCAAACTACGAACATTTTGACATTTTACTAATACGAAACAACCTTACCAAATCCTAGTAGACTTAGGATTGGAAAACTATAATAAAATCGGCAAACCTAACATTGATATAGGCTGATAATTTCAACCCAAATAAAACAAAAATTCTATAAATAAATGCTAAAAACTAAATTCTAATTTAATTAGGAATGGATGGCCGAATAAGTCCTTGGAAAAAATTAGAATTTTTCAAAACCTCATACCTGTCTCTTGGGCTTCACTAGAATCTTCTTGGAGATGGACTTCTAAAATTTGTACGAACCTCTTAACTTGAGATTGAATGAATTCTTAGCCCCTATTTACAAATAATAATACTTGTTGGTCCAAAATTTCCTTGACAAAGCCCAACATAGTTTGGTGCAACTTTTTGACCCTCAACACTCGTGATTGGCTTGATTGGAACTTGATTGGATCCATCCTTGAGTTTGTTCCACAACCCCCTCACTTGTTCCTAGGACCACGTATGCATTACACTCTTATACACAATTTACAAACACACACACACACATTTATACATGTATTTTCACACACTTACATTTTTATAAATAAACTTTGTGTATTCAGACACATAGTTATACACACTTTGTACACACAGAGACATATACACATTTCCACTCACTCACACACTCACATTTTCACATAGTTTCAAATATTTTCATACACTTACAAACATTTTCATTCACACAAACACTTATACACATACTTTCGCACATTTTCACACGCACACGCTCTTTCACACATTTTCACACACACGCATACTTTCAAACAACTTTACACATACACTCTTCCATATATTTTCACATGCTCACACACATTTTCACACACTTTCATACAGTTTCAAACACACACACACACACTTACATGTATTTTTACACGCAAAATACTTATACACATACTTTCACATATTTAGCACACACAAAGATTTACACACATTTTCACATATTTTCACACACGCACATGCTTATACACATACTTTCCACGCATTTTCACATGCACCCACACACACATATACATATTCTAATTTACACACATTTTAAAACACAGCACAAACTTGCATATATTTTCACACACACACATACCTACACACATTTTTGCACACTTTCATTCACACACACGCACATACATTTATACACATTTCACACACACATTACCATACCTTTTCATACACTTACACACGCTATTTCATACACACGTGCACACATACTTATACACATTTTCATGCACACACACACACATACACATATTTTTACACACACACATTTTCACACACACACTTGCATATAATTTCGCACACTTACTTATACACATACTTTCACACATGTTCACATACACAGAGACACTTACACATATTTTCTCACATACGCTTACACATATTTTCACACAACTTTCACATATTTTCAAACACATTCACACACATTTTTGCACACAAACAAAAAAAATGCACGCATTTTCACACACTTTCACATACACATTTTTATACACACTTCAAACACACATACAAACTTATACAAATTTTCACACACACATTTTCACATCCTTCCACACGGATATTTATGCACACACACACATATTCTCACACACACACATATTTTCACACATACACTTATACACATTTTCACATACGCACACACTTATATTTTCACACACACACACTTACATAGATTTTCACACATACACATACATACATTTCTCACAGCGTATGTTACACATATTTTCACACTTTCTCTTTCTAATACACACAGGTATATACATTTTTACACATACATTTACATATTTTCACACGCACACTTAAAATACATTTTGGCACACACACTTAGTAATATTTCCGCACACTTGTATACATTTTCACATACACATACATTCATGCATTTTCACACACACACACACTCGTTATATACACATATTTGTTGAACCCCAGTTATGTTAATCATGTTTTGATGATGACCAAATTGCACTAATGGTTTAAAAATAAGTGTGCAGAAAAACATGAAAGTTCGAACGCAAATGATCGTCCGAACAAAAGACCAGCAGACTCCAAGGATGAAAATGACTGTCCGAAAGACAGATGGTAATAGTCCGATACAAAGAATTTGAAGTTGTCTTGGACGAAGAACACCTGTCCAATCATATTTCCAGAAGACTTTGCTTTGATCGGACACATCCTCGGACGTCCAAACGAATACCCTCAGAGAATGGACGTAGCGTCGGACGCAGAAGTTTGCAGCGGCAGTCCGAAAGGTCCAACAACTAGTTTTCTAGTAAATAGAAAATAGCCGTTCAAAAGTTGTTGGAAGCAGTTTTTGGGCAACTATAAATACCCCTAAGCCTGAATTAAATAAAAGGGACTTCTACATTGATTACAAATAATACTTGAGCTATTTGGGAGAAATAGTGGGTACAAGTGTTGTAATAGTGTAGGTAGTTTTGTGAAAAGAGCTAAGAAGTGTAAGAGTTCTTCAAGTGTAAGAGTGGAGAGATAACAATTGTAACAAAGGGAGGTTGTGAGTGTAAAACTCTTGGCTCAACTAAAGGAAATTAGTGTGAGCAAGAGTGATCCTCATTTGTGTACAAGAGGTTATTGTCTCACCTACTTTGAACAGACTTTTAGTGGCTAAACTTCAAGTTGTAAACTTGGTAGTTGCCTTGTAAGAAGCTCTTTGCAGTTGTAAGCTCCAAACTTGAGAAGTTTGGGAGTTTGGTTTGATTCTCTTAATCTCAATAGTCTTATTTGTTCTTTAAGCTTAAATAGTTGAATATCTATTGTATTCATTTGTGCTTAAGTTTTTATTTGGTGCATAAAGTTTGAATTTCTATTAAGCACATAAAAATGTTTGATTTAGATACAACCTAATTCACCCCCCTCTTAGGTTGCTCTTTGGGGCCAACAATATTTTCTTACACTTTAGTTGCACATTTTTGCACACACATATACTTACACATATTTTCACACACACACTCTTGCCATACATTTTCAAATTCTTACACACATTTTCATAGACACACACACTTAAACACACTTTCACACGTGTAAAACTGTGTGAAAATGCATGTGTAAGAGTGTGTGTGTGTATATATTTAAAAATATTTAAGTGCGTGTTTCAGTTTGCAAAAATATGTATAAGTAAGTGTGTGAGAAAATGTGTGAAAGTGTGTGTGTGTGTGTGAAAACGTATGAAAGTACGTAAGTTTGTAAAAATGTATGTATGTGTATGTGTGTTAAATTACGTGTGTGTGCATGAAAATTTATGCAGAAGTGTGTGTGAAAAATGTGTAAGTATTTGTGTATGAAAATATGTGTAAGTTTGTGTGCGCGTGAAAATGTGAAAGTGTATGTGTGAAAATATAAGTGTGAGTGTGTGAAAATATGTGTAAGTGTGTGTATATGTGTAAAATTATGCAAAAATATGTGTGAAAATGTGTGTGTGAAAATATGTAAAAATATGTGTAAGTGCGCATGTGTGTGAAAATATGTGTATTTGTATGTGTGTTTGTGTGTGAAAATGTGTAAAAGTGTATGTGTATGAAACTATGTGACAATGTGTGTGTGTGTATGAAAATGTGTGAAGTGTGTATGTGTGTGAAAGGATATGAAAGTGTGTATTTGTAAGTATGTGAAAATGTGTGTAAGTGTGTGTGTGAAAATGTGTAAGTGTGTGCGACACGCTGTGCGCCTACATACGTTGGCATGTGATAGTTATCGTACCCTCAAAAGTTACCCCTCAAAGATACAAGGCATCCAAACAAGACAGAATTATAAATAACTTAATTAAATTACTAAACAATCCATAAAAATAATGACTTGAATATGCGGCTAAACAAATATAAATTAAACATCCAATAATCCTAAGACAACACGAAACAAAATCAAAAATAATATTAATACATCTCCAATTCTTAATCAACTAATAATACCATTGTAACTTTCCTTGGAAGTCAAAAATCTAATTGTCAACATGCTCCAATTTCTCAAATGCTTGATCATTCTTGTAAAAGTCTAACTCTGCAAAAAATGTGATAATGGGGGTGAGTAATAAGTCACTCAGGAAGTAGATAACACAGCTCTTGCTGGACCAAACAAGTTACATATATACATATTTTACAAAGTTTTATCATACAATCATACAGAAGTATTTTAAAAAGTGTTTATTAAAAGTTTCTCATAACAAATAGAGATTTCTTTTCAAAAGTCATTTCCAAAACCATACTTACATATATTCAGGGAAAGTGGCATTATATCAAGGTTTTATAAAATAGATTTCACAGAGATCAAAAATCCAAAATCGAAATCGAAATCAAAATTTCAGAATCAAAAGTTCATAATCGGAGTTCAGAAGTTCGTAATTAGAGAGTCAGGGTCAAATTCATGATCAGAGTTCAAAGTTTACACATGATTCATTATAGGCTCATAAAATAAATATGCTATCAGATTTCTATCGGTTTACTAAATACTCAACCTAGTGCTAAGAGAGCTCACTAGAAAAGGTTGTTAAGGGGTCTCGTGAAACCCTCTTATACACATTTAGATGGAAATGACTTAAGAGACAGGGGTATCTCTATATGTTATTGAGAAAGTTATTTTTAAACAACTTCTTACCAACTATTCATGATTATTTTATGATGAATATCTGTTATTAATTACTAAGCAAATATTCCAAGCACATACACACGCAAAATAACCATACAAAGTTCAAAATAATGCCACTCATATAAATTCATAATTTAAAACAATTCAAGTATCTGTGTATGGTCCAAATTTATTAACTAAAATAATATATTACCAAAAATAATATTTAGACAATATTTTTGAAATTACAAAGGGGTAGTAACCATTTATCTCGAAATAGAAAAAACGCAAACCATAGCAAACTCCAATTAATTTCCTATACAAAAGTTCATAACCCATTATTTATGTCCAAATAAAAAGCAACCCTGTTCATTAATATAAACTATCATGTCATCTACAAATTATTCAAGACCTAAAATATTTTAACAAAAGTATTATCTTAACATGTATAAATTTTCAAAAATATTTATTTCTCAAAGTAATATTAGACTAATCCTTTATTTTATCATAGAAATATTTATCATATCTATCTTTTGAATAAAATCATACTACTATGATACTATGACCCTTTGCCTCAAAATATTTAAGCATCTTGATGTTACAGAAAATAATTTTCTCAAACATATCTAAGAATATAACATTTCAAAAATATTGTCGTCACTTCTAATATTTCAAAAGTATTTTATTTGGTTACTACAAAAATAGACTTTTAATTTCCTAAAATTTACTTGTGTCAAAAGTATATAAACATTTTAGTTTAAAATCATAATAAAAATAACCTTAGAACTTATCATGTAAATATCTAAAATATCTGAAGAAAATAGTACCTGCTAGCTATTGCACAAACTATGCACATATATTTTTAATTAAATGGTTGAAAATTTCTTTTCATTCTTATTTTTTCTCTTTTTTCTTTTCTTTTCCTTATTTTCCCCTTCTATCTCCTCGTTACTTCTACTGCCTAAGATGCCAAACCATAATCAACTCCGACAGCATTGTCACCAACATCATCATCATTTTTTTTGGGGGGAGGGGGGGGTGCTAGGAATCACCAGCATCATCACCCTAACCAATATTTACGAATTTTTTTTTTTTTTTTTGGAAATAATTTCTTACACCTCACCATAAAATTTCAGATTTTAAAATATATATTAATCAGTCAAAATCCACTAATTAAACATACTAATTCCAATAGAAAACTAAACTTAGGCGTGATCATCAATATATGAGAGTATAAACAATATAAACAGAATTATCAAAAACTTATGTTGTAAAATAATATACCGAATTCAATATACAATGAGTTCCTAATGCGTACGGAAACTCTCTTTCCACAGTTCCAAAATTTCACACAACTAAGTAACGATATAACCCCACAAAGTCCCCTCTGCATTTATACATATTTTAACTCCGAAAAGTTTCTAAATTTTAACTCCTATAAGTTAGCTAATTTTTCCTCAAATCCGTCTATTTTTGGGTTACCTAAATTGGCTTAAAAATTAGCTTAAAATTAATTACAAAAATTAGCAAATAATTAGCAAAAGATTTGTACTTAAAACGAAAAGCATTCTTAGGCACAAGGTTGGTCTAAATTAAATAATACAAGACGAATAGGAAAACTCGAATGGACAATAATTAAGTCTTTCTCATGTTAACATACCACATAATAAATTTTTATCCAACAATGACAAGTAATTCAAGTTTGAAAAATTCGTAATATATTAGATATTTTCAAATACTAATATTAGTATTATATATTTTTTTGTTTTGAAAATTACGGGGGTTTACAATCACTACAGGAAAATGAGGCTTTAGTGACGAAAATCATAGTGACGACACAAAATCTCGTCTATAAAAGGTGTTATTAGTGACGACTTTTGACTTGGTCACTACAATAATGGAAGGATTTCCCTTTTAGTGACGAAATACAAAAAGTCGTCACTAAATAGTCATTACGTCATCAGTAAAGATTAGGCTGAAAATTGCGCGGAAATATCTAGGATTTAGTTACGATATTTTGTTGTCACTAATATTTTCAGTGTTAGTGGCGATGTTTCATCGTCGCTAATATTTTAAGAGTATTCTAGGATTTAGTGACGATTATTCACATCGCGTATTTTTACTATTAATTATTGGTTTTATTTATTAGTGACTGACTTTACATATAGAAAGTAAATGTTTGAAAATTTTTGAAAGTGGGTTTTACTGGATTGTGTTGAAAAAAGTTAGCTAGTTTGTGTAACTATTTTTTGAGATATTAATTTTGGATTACAGGAATTAAAGAATTTAGATGTGTTATTTTAAATGAAAATAATAAAATAAATATTGAGTTAAAGAAAAAAAAATTATATTGTTTATGATATATATTTTTAAGTTATATATTTGTAAAGATTATAAATTTTATTACTGTAAATTCTAATCCAACATTTGTAATTGAAGGGGAAAAAATTGTCTTTTCCCTAATATAATGGCCCCATTAAATAAACTAAATATTAAAGAAATTAATTAATATTTTGTAAAAACTAGTATGACTGTCCCAAATACACATGAAAAAAATTAATTAGACAACCTTATTGGATGCTTACCCATGTCAACTAATTCTAATTCGAAAGTCCAACTATATATAAAAAAAGCCCAAACAATTTGTTGCCACATAACATGCCAATGTATGCATGTATGAGCCAAATAGGCCATTTAGTTGGCTTGTGTTAGTAGGTTGTAGCCCAAGTGGGTAGATGACACATTAAGATATATATATATATATATATCTTAATGTGTTATCATATATATATATATATATATATATATATATATTGACCCATTAAATAACAAATTATGAAACATAATGTAACTAATTGGGCTTGATACTTGGTAGCCCAATTAAAAGTCTATATATATCATTAACCACCTTTTTTTTTTTTGACTCTCTAGTATTCTAATTTTGTCCTAAAAATTTAATTAATGCATGATATTTATTTCTATCACTACAAGAAAATACCCCTATTATAACATATCTATAGAAGCACTGTAACAAGAATGCCTTAAAAAATAATTTATGAGGCACTTATGAGTAAGTGCCACATAAAATTAGAAAATTATAATTTAAACGACAACGTAAAGGAAACTTGTAAAAAAAAAATTCTGAAAAAAATAGAGCTAAACTTAACCTGCTAAAAATATAAGAGCAAACTTTTCATATAAAATATCTTTATGCCAAAAGTTTGCGTCTTATATTTTTTAAGAGACTTATATTCATAGCCTTATACTCTAAGTAGATGTTCTTAAGAGACTTTTTCTCCCAATTTTCAAAAGCCCTTATTTTCTGTCTGCCCCAACTTTACCCTTTCCCCAAATTCCAAATTCTCCACAAGTCTCTTTTTCTCATTAATTTTCGGAAGATCTACGTAAGTCTTCTCTCCCCTCTCCTTCTCTCTTTTCACCTTTCTAATATTTTGTCTTATAATTTTTTTTTTTTGAAACCTCAGATTAATCCTTTGACTCTTGCTCCAGAGGCTGTTTTTTTGTTGATAAGGAATTTTTTTAGCAGTCCACTGGTTTGGCATCTCAATATTGGAGGTACGCTTATACAATTTTACAGAAAATTTAAGGTTTTAAATTTTGGTATAAAATCTTAATGAGTGAAATCAAAGAAAGTTTTTTATTACAATTTCTGAACCTTGAATATAATTGTTTTTCAAGTCTTATATTGTTAATATCCTTGAGAAAACTGTGTGTATTTTGGTGATTAAAAAACAAAAAGGCTTTTTGAGCTTTGCGGCTGAAAGGAAACGGGGGATCTTGATGTACATAAAAGTTGAGATTTTTTTCAATTTTTTGTTTTAATTTTTTTATTTTTATAGCCGTTTGAATGGGAATTTTTAGTTCTGGAATTTGCTAAATATCCTTTGTGGAACATTCACATTGCACAGGAGAAGCATTATGGGCAAGAAAGATGAAATTTTGCTTCTTATTTTATTTTTTTGTAAGTTTAGAATGCTTTTATTACATTAGAGCACATATAAGAGTACAGGTATTCATCACATTCCACATCCCAGACCATCCTCAAAGACTGTTGGAGGAATAAATAAGAAGAAATCAAATACATCAAGAATAAAAGATACTTTGTTCAATGTTGCAGATCAAAATTCGCTTTCTAAAAGTTCAAGAATTTTCTGTATAATCGATTAATAAAATTGTATCCTCCCGAAATTCCGTCGTCCACCCGATTCTTGATTTGATTTGTTTCGGTTATCTGATCAACTTCCCATATTGTTTTTCGTTTCATTCTTTGCGAGTAAAAGCCTTGTTGGTTTAGTTTTTTGTGTTGTAGGCCATTAGCTTTGATTTTTTGGTGCTTTCTTTGTGCTTAAGTAACAGCCTGTTGGTAATACTATATAATTAATTACACATGAATTAGTATTAGACTAATTACAGCAAAGTGGAATGTGATGAATACACTGTCTTTGGTCATTTGTAATATACCACATAGATAGTTTCTTTAAAAAATACAGAGGAATACTCTTAAACATGGAGCAGAGCTTTAGTCCCATACTGTATACACTGTAGTATATATCTAGTTCATGATGATGACTTTATCAATGATGATGACATTAATGGAAATCAATCAATCTCGCACGATGAAAATGAAGACTTGTGGCCTAATGACTAGTGTTTCGCAAATTGGTGCTTTGTAAAATTTTTGACAATTTTCTTGTTGTTTACTAGTTTATGTGCAGCATCTTAATTTGTATACCTAAGTTGTCATCAATTTTATGGACTTTATTTTTACAATATTGTTTCATCTTTTGTTCTTCTATAGTTGTGAAACCCAGTATTTTAATAGCTTTGTTCTTTGATTTTAACTGGTTTAAAATGTTTTTCATATTATTTTTAGTCATAAAGTACTTCAACTTATTCGTTTTTCAATTCGGCAAATTTTTCGGTTTACGCGATTTCGGTTCCGGCGGGTAAACGGGTCAAAAATTGGACTAAGTGTAATTAGTGCATTGTGGTGTGTGAGTGTTGTTTGATGGCTGAATTATTCAGAAACAAATGATAATTTAGTAGCAAAAAATTAGTTTTTGGGTTAATTAGTCAACTTGGAGACTATTTGGTCAATTGGGGAACTATTTGGGTCAACCTTGGAATCCTTTTAAGTCTTCTTCTTGTTGTTTCTTCTTCATTTCTTCCTAGCTGCAGCCGACTTCTCTTCCTCCATTTTCCCCAAAAAATTTTCTTGGATTTCAAGTAGAAATTACTTGGAAGGTAAGATTTTATGTATTTGGATATAGCATTTATGGCTTATGGGCTTTATGATTCAAGCTTTAATTTCAAGTTTTGTAGGATTCTTTATGGCTGAAATAAACCCTCTTTGCAGCCTTGTAAGTTATGATTTATGTATGTTATGGGTTGTTTTTAGTGTTTTGGAGGTTGGGAAGTGATTGGGGTTGATTTTTAACAACTTTCCATGGTTAGATTACAAATTTTAAGATTATGAGTTAGGGTTTTGTCTTCCATATGTGGCCTAGAGTGTTATGCTATGAATGATTATGTCTATACACATAATGATGTTTTAGGAGTGTTTTAAGGTTAGTTTGGATAGGAATTGAGACTTGAAACCAAGTGGAATTGATTTCCCTTCATTTTGTAAGTAAGCGGAAGTTTGGTGCAACTAGGATAATTTGGATAATTGGTTATGTTTGAAGGATCTTTAATGATCTTTTGATGGTTTTAAGTGTTTCCTTGGTAGTGGGTTGGATAGGAAGCATGTTTGAATCATGCGTGTGGCTTAATAATAATCGGTAAAAATTTCAGTTTGGTAGTAAAGAGGAATTCCAACCATAGGTTGTTGCTCTAATGTTGTAATAGAGTTAATTGTAGTGGTTATGGGGTATGGATTGTTGTGGAATGCTATTGATATAGTCCGGCTATTGCTCGAAAAACCTTAAAAAGACATGTTTTAAGTTGGTTTTTTGAATATGTTGTTTTCAGTTACCTTTAACCAAGGTCCCTTGATAGAATTTATCAATGGATTAAGGCTGTCTCTTATGAACATCTTGATGTGATAAGAGACAGTAACCAAGGCTTGAATAATGGAATTGGATTTTATTGGCGGGGAGGATAGCCTAATTATAGCCTAGGGAGGCGAAGTTTTTCAGTTTTTCTAGAAAACTGAGCTTATTATCTCCTAATCTAGGTAATACTGAATTTGAGGGATTAACTAAGAAGAAACAGAAGAACCTGTCGACGGACCCCTCCTACTCCCAGCTGGAGGTGCTAAAGCTGTCTCTTATACACATCTAGATGTGTATAAGATCGTTTCGCGTCGTTTCGCTTCCTAGTCATTCTTTAACTTATACATCTCTTCTAAGAGTCCTATTATATCTGTTTTAGGTACCACGCCACCTACCGGCGATCGCGTTCTGTGATCTTTGTGCAGTTTTTGCTTTAATAGGTGGGTAACATAGACCCTCTTCCACTTGTATTTTGTTTAACGACTTTCGAAATATGTTTGGATGGATTTTAAAATGTGTATGATGTTTGGAACTGCACTTTTACCAAGTTTTGGAACTATTACATATGAAATCGGGACCAAGCTATTTTATGTAATCAAATGATATGTTGCAAACTCTTTTGATATGAAAGCATTGTACTAAACTGTTTTCGGCTCACAGGTGACCATATCATATAATTTTGGATGTGTTTGGAAATGTTTGATTTGTGGAGAACCGGTTCTATAGTCATCCATGGGACGCCATGGTGACTGTTGTGACTGCTATGACTGTTATGAACTATCTTGACTGCGGGGTCTTGATGATGGGATAACTTGACCTCCCGGTCAGACTAGTAGGTGTAGTAGATTACTAGATCTGACTAGTACTGCTGTCTACTTATACACATCTAGATGTGTATAAGAGCTATTTTATTATATTCGGATTGAAACGTACTTGGATTTGTTAGCTATGCTTTAGCATACTATGTTTTGAAATGATTGGATCTTTTTGGCTATGTTTTGGACATGCCTGACGTTTAAATGGCATGATACATTTTAGAAACTACTTATGATTATGGTTTATTGACGTTTAAATGGCATGAGACATTTTAGCTATGTTTTGAAATGAATGGATCTTTTTGGCTATGTTTTGGACATGCCTGACGTTTAAATGGCATGATACATTTTAGAAACTACTTATGATTATGGTTTATTGACGTTTAAATGGCATGAGACATTTTAGCTATGTTTTGAAATGAATGGATCTTTTTTGCTATGTTTTGGACATGCCTGACGTTTAAATGGCATGAGACATTTTAGAAATCGAAGACCTGTCTCTTATACACATCTAGATGTGTATAAGACTCTAGATAAACGAACAAGCTTCACTTTAACTTAAAACGCTGTGTAATAGATAGGTTATGTAAGATGAACTTTGTTTTTGTTGTAGCATCTTTTGTACTAAGAAGGAATTTTGTAATTCGTATTTTTTGTGTAAAAATGAAATATTCGGTTTTATAGTTAAGAAATGGTTTGATGGTTCTATTACATAGCGGTTAAGTTTGTGGCTCTGTTCGTTTGTGCCTTGCGCTTTGGGCCGTGTACCATTAGCACATCTAGATACTGTCCCTTATACATTGGGGCGTGACAATAGCAGTATTTACAACTGAATTCCCAATAATGATGTTTTGACCCTTTGTTACTTATTGCAGATGGTTGGACCTGGAAGAAAAGGACTAAGCAAGAAAGCAACAGTTCCAAATGCCAATCGACCTGCAGGAGTGAATAGTAAGGCAGGTTCAAGTACTGCTTGAGCTCCATTAAGTAAGAGTACAGTTGATCCACGTCCGAAGAAGAGTCCAATTGTGCAATCTTCTCCCAGACGAAGTGCACGCCTTACACCTAACAAGGTCACCACTACTTTTGATCTTACGAATGAATCAGAAAATGAACCTCCTCAGCCAGCTTCACAAAGAAATGTAGGTAAAAGTTCTAGAACAAGGCGGTCTTTAAATTTGACAGCCCAGACACATTGTGCCAAGCAACCTCTCATGCCTACTGTGCAGCACAGGTACCATGAAAATGATGAAGAAGATGGGCACAACCATCATGAGAATGATGAAGAAGATGAGCACAACCACCGTGAGAATAATGAAGAAGACTGTGGAAGAGCAAACATCTCCTCAGGTGATTCGGCTCTTTTGTTTATTGGATAAGCAAACATTTCTTCAGCTATAATCAACTACTTTAATCATTTCTACTTTTTCTTTTCTTCTTTGGGTTGGGTTCAATTTTCCTTTTATCGAGTCAGGGTGAATTTTTTTTTTTGTTTTCTCAGTTTCTATTTTTACTTAAAATAGGGAGCCAAGAATACATCATACTATTATTTCTTGTTTTAGGCCTTGCTTTCTTTCTTTCTTAGGGCAATGAACAGAACAAGAATATTATATGGTTCGGGTACTGACTTCTCAAATTCTTGAATTTTATTTCTATACAATGCAATTATTACATGCATTTGTTAAATGTCAGTCCCCTAAAGTGTTCCAATACTAACTATTTTTGTGTCTTATAATAAATGAATAGTTGTATTGGCAAAGAGGGGTCCTACAAGGAATATCAAATTGGCCAATAGAAGGAGGAAAAGCTCAGCTTTGTCTATTTGTATAGAGAATCAATACCGTGAGTTGAAGGATGACATATACAACAACTGCACGGTATTGATTCTTTGATAATTAGTTCAACTATTATGACATAATGAGATCTTAATAGCCAAAGAAGATTCATTTAATTTTCATGATTTTTGTAAATGTAGCAACAATATGAGGTTGGAAAAAGTTCAGAAGTAAAGAAATGTATTCACCAGCAGCTTGCTTCTCAAATGAAGTCATTTATGTCACGCCCCAAAAATGGGACCGTAACACGCCGCGCTAATGGTACACCGGACCAAAGCGCAAGGCACAAACGAACAGAGCAACAAACTTAACCGTAATGTAATAGAACCATCAAGCCATTTCTCAACTATAAAACCAAATATTTCATTTTACACAAAAATGCGAATTACAAAATTCCTAGTTTACTTCTTAGTACAAAAGATGCTACAACGAAAATAAAGTTCATCAATACAAAACTTATCTAATACACTACCCCTCTCCAAACAAAAGAGAAGCTTGGAAGATTATCCGCAGAGTCCTACCAGTAATGTGGAGTCTGGGGAAAATCTAAAAGCTGCTAACGCGGTGGAGAATCCAAAAACGAGCACCTAATCTGAAAAATTATAAGTCACGTGGGGTGAGCATAACTAGCTCAGTGGATATCATAAAAGCTCTTCAAATGGGGCCAAGCATTGCGATAAAAAGAAAACATAAAGATAATAACATTTGTGAAAACCGTATATGAAGCAGTTTCTAAAATGTCTCATGCCATTTAAAAGTCAATAAACCATAATCATAAGTAGTTTCTAAAATGTATCATGCCATTTAAACGTCAGGCATGTCCAAAACATAGTCAAAAAGATCCAATCATTTCAAAACATAGTATGCTAAAGCATAGCGAACAAATCCAAGTACAGTTTCAATTCAGGGAATATAATAAAATAGCATGAGTATCTTTTAGGCTCAACAGTATGACCTACAGTACTAGCCAGATCTAGTAATCTACCACACCTACTAGTCTGACTGGGAGGTCAAGTTATCCCATCACAAGACCCCGTATCAGAGAGTTCATAACATTCATAGATCACCATGGCGTCCCATGGATGACTATAGAACCGATTTTAAAGTACTCACTAAATTTCCAAACACATCCAAAATTATATACCTAGGTCACCTATGAGCCAAAAACAGTCTTAAAATGCTTTCATATCAAAAGAGTTTGCAACATATCATTTGATTACATAAAATAGCTTGGTCCCGATTTCATATGTAATAGTTCCAAAACTTGGTAAAAGTGCAGTTCCAAACATCATACACATTTTAAAATCCATCCAAACATATTTCGAAAGTCGTTAAACAAAATACAAGTGGAAGAGGGTCTATGTTACCCACCTATTAAAGCAAAAACTGCACAAAGATCACAGAACGCGATCGCCGGCGTCTCCCTAGGCTATAATTAGGCTATCCTCCCTGCCAATAAAATCCAATTCCAAGGTATTCAAGGGACCTTGGTTACAACCCAACTCAAAACAACATATTCAACCAACCAACAAAATCCATTTCCAAGGTATTCAAGGGACCTTGGTTACAACCCAACTCAAAACAACATATTCAACCAACAAAATCCATAAACGGAAAGATTCACCGGAGCAATAGCCGGGACTATATCAATAGCATTGTGTCTCCACAACAATGGAAAACACCTAAAACCATCAAAAGATCATTAAAGACCCTTTAAACATAACCAATTATCCAAATTATCCTAGTTGCGCCAAACTTCCGCTTACTTACAAAATGAAGGGAAATCAATTCCACTTGGTTTCAAGTCTCAATTCCTATCCAAACTAACCTTAAAACACTCTTAAAACATCATTACAAGCATAGACATAAGCATTCATAGCATAACATTCTAGGCTCATATGGAAGACAAAACCCTAACTCATAATCTTAAAATTTGTAATCTAACCATGGAAAGTTGTTAAAAATCAACCCCAATCACTTCCCAACCTCCAAAACACTAAAAACAACCCATAACATACATAAATCACAACTTATAAGGCTGCAAAGAGGGTTTTCTCAGCCATAAATAATCCTACAAAACTTGAAATTAAAGCTTAAATCATAAAGCCCATAAGCCATAAATGCTAAAATACATAAAATCTTACCTTCCAAGTGATTCCTACTCACTTATGACTGTCTCTTATACACATCTAGATGTGTAGTAAATGATTTTAACTAGTTAAAAATAGTATGAAAAACATTTTAAACCAGTTAAAATCAAAGAACAAGGCTATTAAAATACTGGGTTTCACAATTTAAACATAGGCTACATAAGCGCTTTCAGAAGTATCCATCAAAAGAAGAGGCAATGAAGCATGTTCCTGAGGGCTTTGATAAAGAGGTCGTGGATTAAATTATGCGAGGAATTTGACTCTAAAGATTTCAAGGTATGTTGACTAGTTTTAAATTTCTTTTATTTCTATTTTTCTATAAGTTCATACTTTCATAGGATATAAGTATGAAGTTTGAAATTTTGAATGATAGAACATAGATTTGTGAAAGATGGATCTTTTTGTGTAAAGTTATTTAAATTAAGAAAATAGAGTTTTCATCCTAGTCAAGGCATCAACCTTAAATAGATTTTGAAGTGATTCTATTATAAAAAAAGTTCACTGGTTTTAAGTTATGACCATGTTGCTATGTAATGACACAATTCTATTTTTATATGTCCTTTCAAATCTGGTTTTTTTTTAAAACAGGATCAAAGTGCAAGAAAAGTTAACAAATATGTATTGAAATTGCCACAGAGGAAGGTTGAAGGCCAAGATGTTTCTGCCATTGATACTTATAGGATGGCTCATTTCTCGAAAAAGAAGGGCAAGATGGTTAATGATAATGCTAGTGAAATATTGGTGAGTACTTAGAGTTATTATTACATGATCAATTGTTATGGCCGAACATGTCAACACTCATACTAAAGTATTTCCTTCACTATAGGAAAAATTTGAAAGTTTACAGCTTCATACGACAAGATTGACACCAAATGAACTATAAGAGACAAGTATTTATAAGTTCCAACACCTACTAGATTAGAAGCTATCCCTTTGATGCTGACCGACCCCGCACCTGTCTCTTATAGATATCTACATGAAGTACTAAAATCCAATTAAAGGGCAAATGAAGCTGAAGAACGTGCAACAGCTTTGGTCCAGCAAGTCAATACTTGTTGAGTATTGATCAAAGAGCTCAAAGACCAACACATTGCTACTGATGCGAAGATGGATGCACTTCTGTGCACATGAGAAGTTACAATGCAAAGCTGTATCTGAATAAAAATTTAGAGTTACATCCATTTTTCTCGATTTTAGAGTGAACTGTTATAATATGCTGTCTCTTTACACATATGATGTGTTTACCAAAATGAGAAAATATAATTGCTACACATAATTGAGCATATTCTGAGCATATTCTAAAAATATTATGGTACCAGACTATCATTCATTAATGGAAAATTAAAGGAGATAAAAATTTCAGTGGACCACTTCTTTTGGTTATGTAATATGAATTGATTTATTTAGTAAAAAGTGTTTTTATAAGTTTGATTTTCTAGGAGATAGAATAGAAATTATGCTATTTTAAAGGTATATCAAAAGGAATTTTGTGATTTGAAGATTGGTTTGGTTGATATAGGCTGCTAGAAGTTTAGTGAGTACTTTAAAATAGGCAAAATATAGAATAAAAGCTAGAGAAAGGCTGGATTTTGGGGATACTATGTATGGGAGTGAGATGTTAATGGTCTCACTCCCACTCACATAGCTATCTTTTATGGTTGGTAAGAAACTGTATCAAATGTAATGTGAACCTGAGATGTGCTTTCTTTTTGTGTTAAAAAGAGTATAATTTTTTTTAATTACTTGTTGAGATCTTTTCTTAAATGAAATGGGAATATCTACTTCAAATGTTGTGACTTGTGACAAGTTGTGACTTGTTGATTGGTGTTCTAGTTACTTTTTTTTAGCAGTTTTATTTTTCTTTCTGATTGTCGTTTTAAAAGCGCAATGGCATAGAAAGAATCATGCCGCCGACCCCACTTACTGTGAATAAAACTTGGTTTATTGTTGTTGTCATCGTCATTTTAAGAAGTTATGGGCATTCAAGAAATCAATATTCTCGTCATGGTGTTTTGTGAGAAGGCCTTCATAGATAAAGCTATTTGTTCAGTCAAATTGTGTATTATACAAGTGTTCTGTCTTGCATGTTTAGTTCAATTATGGAATAATTAATATAAGTATACAAGAGCTATATATATAGATACCAATATCTTACTTTTGCAATCATATAGACTAGAACTGTAGAATAGAAATAAAATGACTTGGAGTTTGATAAGGTTGATCTCCAACTTTATGAACATATGCCGGAAAGATTGACTTCAAGAGACTGATATTTAATGAAATCCATTTTGGAGTAATAAAACATCAGTAAGGATCAACACTATATAACATATTTATCGTATGTCAATTAAAGAAATTTTGTTCTTGATTAGTGAAAGAACTCTTAGATGACTACATACGATGCAACAAAATGTTCTGTTGACATCAAGTGATACACTCTCTTGATATCCTTGAGACATGTCTGGATGTGTGGGCATATACATTTTTCAGTGTTTTAGGTTCCCTTCCCTAAACTGCTTTTTCATTTGATCTCTCTTACTTTAAGTCCAAAAGTGTTCATTGAGCTTTTAGTTTAGGAAACTTAAATCTTTTGAGGGTGTTTGCTAATTTCCATATTCTTATGACCTACTCTTTTATTTTGCTTGCTTCATAACATGGCTTGTCAAAAGTGATTTTTGGGTGATTTCTTTGTTCTTTTGTGTTGTCAAGAGTCTTGCTTAATTTAGTAGCTAGGATGTGTTTTATTTATGCTATCTCAACTCCTGTATATATTTATGTATGTATGTGTTTGTGTGTGTATATATTAACCTTACCGGAATTCGTGCCTGTTAAGTGGTTGTGATTTTTGGGATTTTTTTGTGCTTTTTATTGTCAGGAATCTTGCTTAATTTAGTGGCTAGGATATGTTTTATTTATGCTCTCAACTCCTGTGTATATGTGTGTGTATATATATTAGCTTTACTAGAATTCTTACTTGTTATTTGGTTTTTGTTTCATCCCTTCATATTTTCTTCCATAGCTAGATAAAGTAACCGTAATGAAGCATATCTTTTCAGCATTATGCGCTTGTCATTATGCTTGTGTATCCTAGACAATTGAAGAAAAATTAGGCTTATTTTTGTCCGTCTCATAAAAAGAAGTTACGTTATCTGTCTTGGTTGCCTATCGTTTTTGTTTTCCTTATGTTTAACATATTCAACAAATGTTTATTGAATTTGGTATTTGTTTAATAAGTCCAGTTGTCATACTTTAATGGACCTAATAAATTTGTTTATTAATGTATTTTATCTTGCAGTGAAGCTCACCGACAAGCAAGCTTATTTGGGAAGAAGTGTAACTTTTTTCTTGCCCATGCTTTTGATGTTGCAGGCCTTGTTTGGCTCTTTTGTACTGCTGAATTTATGTTAGTTATATTTGAAGACATGGATATTGTAATCTAGTAGGTGTTGGAACTTATAAATACTTGACTATTATAGTTATTTGGCACTCTTTTATGCTGTTGGACTGTCATTATGTTGTTGGACTGTCATTATGACAATGAAATCCTATTTTGCAGGTTATAAGTTTAGTTTTATAATTGGATTTCAGTAAAATGTCAATGTGTTTTTGGTTTTGGCATTGTTAGTAATTAAATTTCCAAGGAAAATTGCTTACAGGTCTGAAAAACTTGTGACCAACTTCACTTGTCACAAAAAAGTTTAGAAAGTCGTTACTAAATGTGTTGACCAAACACATATTTAGTGACTACTTTTAGTCGCACTAAATGTATTGACCAAACACATATTTAGTAACTCCACTCCTATCATCACAAATGTCGTAACTAATTATATTAACCGAATGCTTATTTAGTGACACCACCGTCGTCACAAGTTCTCACAAAATATTGTCACTAAATGCGTTGACCGAGTACATACTTATTGACGTCATTTGGTCGACACCAAATGTCGTCATAAAATAAAGCATTTAGTGACGACGTGCCATATTTAGTTACCCTTTTTTAGTACCTTTTGTGGCTATGTATACTCGTCACTATTTTGTGACGAATGTTTGTCGACTCTAAAAACACTCATTCAGTGACGACTTTGCATTGTCGTCACTATATGGCTTATCACATCGAGCCTATAGCCTCGCACAGTGACGAGTTGAATCGTCGTCTCTAAATTATTTTAGTGTTGACTTCTTAACTTTTTGTGACGACTTGTCATGGTGACTAAAACTCTATTTTCTTGTAGTGAATGTGTGTGTGAAAATATGTGTAAGTGTGTGAAAATATGTGAATGCATGTGTTTGAAAATATGTGTGGAAAAATATTTGTGCATGTGAGAAAATCTGAGTGTTTGTGTTTGAGTTAAAATGTGTGTAAATGTGTGAGAAAATGTATGTATGTATGAGTGTGTGAATCTATGTGAAAATATGTGTGTGTGAAAGTGTGTAAATGTATGAAAGTCTTTGAAAATATGTGCAACTGTGTGCGTGTGTGAAAATGTGTGCATGTGTATGTGTGTAAAAATATGTGTAACTTCATATAAGTGTGTGTGTGTAAAATATGTGTAAATGTATATATAAATATGTGTAAGTGTGTTTGTGTGAAAATGTTATCATTTTTAAGTGTGTGAAAATTTGTAAAAGAGTTAATTTTCATTTTCAAATAAAAGGAAAACATATTCCATGTTTATTTCCTTTCCAAAATCCATGAACCAAACACAAGAATCACTTTCCTAACAATCTTTTTCATTTTTACTACTTTCCTTGGTAACCAAACAAAGTAGGAAGTTAAGTATTTTTAAGAAATTTAATTTTCTTTTCCTCCCCTTGCTTTCCTCTATAAATTCCTGAAACCAAACAGGCCCTAAGTCGTCGTGTTTTAAGAAACGTATATCATACTCCAATTTTAATTTTTAAGTAAATACCATTGATGAGAGTTGAGGGTTTGGCTTAGACCGGCCTATTATTATTATTTTATTTCCCTAGGAACGAGAACAGTTGGCTTAGGCCCTATTAGATTTTTCAAAAATTGGAAAGAGTACATGATAGTATGAGCGTTATACCTAACCTCTTTTCATAATTTCAATAAGTTAAAAAAACTTACTAAATCTAAAAATTAATATAATTTAACGATGTTTATTGTTAATTTGGCGTAATCGTTGGATGAACAGTACGACTTTTGCTTTTTTGTGGACAACTTCTGACATGGAGAAAGTCGTGATTGTCCTTATAAATTTCTTCTTCTATATGCGATGAACTAGATATAGTAAGTTTCTCCAGAAATTGATGAGAGTTAGGATGGATATCCTCTTATGGGTAACTATATCTGACGCCTTTGCCTCCGAGATCCAAAAAATGTTTGACATTTCCTTCATTAGAGTTGATGTGCTTCAGGAGTATTTTGTAGAACACCAACTATGACTTCTAAATAGGTCGACTTGTTTGACAACGGCTCATCTAATTGTATGTTTTGTGTCTCACAATTTCTTTCCTCATCCACAGCTTCCATACTAGATTGAATTACTGCTAAATTTTCTACATTTGAAGAAGATAACATATTGCATGGCATATCAAAACCACTATCGTACATTGAGAAACCAAAACGAAATCATCTTGCACCTTCACGCTGTTTGATAGCTGGGGGATCACATTTTAACATTTCGTTTTGAAATATTTGTGTTTGTTGGTAAGAGTTTTTGCATCTCACAATACTACTGTTCGTTAGGCACTTCGGTTGAGTTTATTTCCTTGATCGTACAAAGAATTTGAATTTGATTTTCAAATTTCCTATTTTGTGTTATTTTTAGTAAATTAAGAGAACATATCCCTTGTTTCTAGAATGCAGTTGAATTGAAACCCTGTTTATTTTTGTTGGACCGATTTGCCATTGTCCATTACCTTACCTTGTTCAGTGCATTTTGATCCTCCCGCACCAGAGCTATCGAAGCTGTAGTTGCAAGATAATAACACAAGAATTTGTTACCTTGTGGTCAAACTTGTTGCTAGTACAATATTTTGCCAATTTTTCACGGAAATAGGCTGTCAGAAATCAAAATCTTTCATTCCTATCCAAATTCGATTAGGAAGTGCAAAGAATATATCTACTTATACACGCGCAAAATCCATTTTTAGAGGTCTCCCCATCGATAAAGAAATTTCTAGAAAAGATAGTTGACTTGTTGAAAAAACGAAGTCTCATATTATCAAAAGTAATCAAAATCAGTACTATAGATGATTCGGCATTCAATTTAAATTATGGACTCCACTTGAATACTTCCATGTGAAATTCAATAATATAGTCAACATCTTAAAAGGTCCTCTTCAAGGTGAAAACACAGAGGAATAATGGTCGGTTATGTCCAAAAGAAATACGATCCAATTGTGTGGATATTATTGTCATAAGACTCATAATGTTTTAAATGGCCATTATGATTTCCCACCCAATGCATGTTGAAATGGCTTTCTCTTATACACAATCTCCTCTTTAGAGAAGTGAATTGCCTGCTCACCACTAGTAAACTTGAAGAGGTTTGACAGATGCATTTAATAAGAAATATTTATATGAACTCGGTCTATGATATAATGTTATAAGCTCTTTAGTCTATGTAAGTTTTCATTACCTTAAAAAGAATTCTAATGTAATTTGAACTTACATAAAGATATTATAAATTAAGAATTGCTTAAGAATTCTAATGTAATTTGAACTTACATAAATTAAGAATTGCATGATACTATACTATAGATACGATCTATATAAATATTTTCCCATCTAGGTGACTAGTTTTATGAGAACATTTGCAAAGGATTAGATGGTTATCCCTTGACCAAATGCGGCAGGACAGGTACAGATGTTTTTCTCAGCTAAAGTTGTCAACAAAGAGAAAATAAAAGAAAAGAAAAGGCTCCAATTTTAATTTAAAGCTAACAATCCATTAAGAAAAACATATATGCTCTTCATTTTAAACTTATAATTTAGAAAAGCTACATACGGAAAGAAAGGATACGGCCAAGGCTGGGGCATAGCTGAGTGGCCCTATTATGAGAATAACACACTAAGGAGGTGTTTGGTTTATGATTGTGAGAGAGGGAATAGGAATCAAAATTAATAAAATCTATAAATATTGTTTGGTTGAACATTATAAGAATCATTCTGTGAGAATGAAAGTTGCTGAAAAATGCCTACTTTCATTCTACTTGTGACAAGCGTTTCAAATTGAGTAACTCGTTAATATAATTAAACTCATTCTTATTTCAAACCAAACAAATAAGGGGGAATAATATAAATTCATACCAATAATAGGATTCCGATTCCGATTCCTAAATGCGAGCTAAACACTTCCTAAATTTCATGTTCATTTTTCAAAAATATGTTCCTACCACCCAGATATCTCAGGCTTGCTGCGACAACTGAGAAGGAATCTTCTACTGGTTTTGTTTTTAAGTGCTTATAATAACTCAAAATCAGCCTTTCTTAATTTGAAATTTTTTCAACAACTGTTCATGCATCTGCCGCACAAAAATGAAGGGGATACAGAGCAACGCATTCTAAGATAGTAGTAACAGTACCTGCCAGCAATGATGGCATTACATATACAAATAAATTTAAGGACCAATTCAATAAAGACTTTGGAGGTGTTTGGTTTATTGGGTATGCACAATCACGACTTTCATCACTGTTGGAATGGATTTATATCATTCCCCCTTACTTGTTTGGTTTAACATCGGAATGGATTTCATTATGTTAATAACTTACTCAACTTGAAACCTATGTCACAAGTAGGGAATGAAAGTAGGTATTTTCTAACACTTTCATTCCCATAGAATGATTCCCATAGTGTTCAACTAAATACCATCTATGGGTATCATTAACTTTGATCACATTCTCCCCTCTCATACCCATAAACCAAACACCTCCTTAGTAGGGTAATGAACGTTTTAGTATGAGGTTAACCATTAAACCTGACAACGAATTGTAACTTACCACTTAAGTGGTAAGATGTTTCTTAAAGACCTATTGATTATAAATTCGAATCATAATCGTTACGAGAGAGGGTGGTTTAAAAAAAAAAATTTTATAAAAAGGTTAACCATTAAACCTGCAGCTAACAATTAAAATACCAGACAGCTAAAAATTTTAAAATCTTCGAGTCATGACTTTTAAGTGGCTTTTAATCAGTGTTTTGCTGTTGCTCAAGTAAGATCATCTAAGAATCCATCATGCAAGTTCAAATATCTGCTTGCACAATTAAGAACTTGATAATTCAGTTTGGCATTTCAGAAAATTATATCTTTAGTTCACTGCCAATTGGCACGCAATCAAACATGTTGCTTCCAAATTTTCTCACAAACTACAGTGAAGCATATGAATGTACAAGATCATGATGTTTCATGAAAGTGGAAACCCTTCAGCACAAGAACAGGTGAATCCCATATATTATCAGTCTACTAGGTATTTTTGTCCCAGTTCTTAAATATATTACCTCATACAATCAAATAATAGTACCATTATTATTTTCTTTTGGCTAGGATATAATACCATTACTAGTTTCCATGATTATCTGGCTACACTAGATTCCAAAACCGTGGTGAAAAAGAATAATCATAGTCACACACAGAATATTATGCTATCAAAAAGTAAATCATCGACTTAAAAGCCTTCTCATAAGCATATTCGAGAATGTGCAACCATCCTCTCTGACACTAAAACTATGTGAAAAATCTCTTTTACTTCCAGAAGTTGATGGTTTTGTGCTACCCATACCAATACTTCCTAAAATATGTCAATGTTCAAAATAAATATAATATGTTTATACAACAAATAAATCGGAGTAATAAAAGATGTAATTTTAATAGTTAATATCACATATAATACCTGACATGTACGGTCTGGTTCTTTTAGTGTCTCTTATACATGTCAAGATGTTGCTCTTCAACAAATTGGACATCTGTACTGACTTTCTCATAAAGCTCTTTTAAGCTGTTTTTTTTCCATCACTATCAAATCCTCTTCATTGATTTCACAAATATCATCATCATCCTCAATATTAGACAAATTGCCTGTCGAATAGAATTCAATATTTTTTCTTTTTTCTTTTTTGTTGCAATTCTTTCTGCTTTTCCCATACCCATATGATTTAAATCAAATTTTTCATGAAGATGATATCTTGGACATGCTTCAACTTGCCCCGACACATGTGCCAAATGTTGTTTCATTCGAGTAATTCCACCATTTACTACTTTTCCGCAATAATTACAACTTTACAATTTTTCTATTGCCACCAACGGGTTTACCATGTTCCAAACCAATATCTTTGCTTGCCATTTAACTACAATATTGACAAAAAATATATATATTTAAAAACATATATTATATTTTTCTTTTAAGCATTTCAAATTTGAAATTAAAGCTTGATTGACTTAACTTAGTACCAAAATATTAATATGAAATATAATGCACAATAGAGGTTAAAAAAAACACACATTCAAAACACGTAGAAAAAGAAAATTTTGTAATGTATGTGTGTGTGTATATATGTATGTGTATATAAATATAAGAGATATATTTATATATATACACACGATTCAGGGTAAAGATATTTATATATTTATATATAAATATATATACGTAAATATATATAAATATATTTATATATATTTATATACATATACATATACGTATATATATATAAATATAAATATATGCACACATGTTTATATACACAATATATATATGTACATGTGTGCATATATATATATATATTCATTACGTACAAATATATTATATTATATTATACATGTATATACATACATATAATAAATATATGTATATATGTATATATATAATATATTCATTATATATAAATATATATATTATATTATATAATATATATAAATACATACAGAATATATATATATATGTATATATATATATGTATGTATATATGTATATATATATATATATGTATGTATATATATATATATATATATGTATGTATATATGTATATATATATATGTATGTATATATGTATTATACAAGTTTAGATAGTCTTGTTTTCAACTTCTATTTTTGTTTATTTTTTTATACTGATGTATATAATGTCAGACAGGTATGTTTAACTACTGTAAATTATATTTGGGTAGAAGTATTAATTTACAGATATAAATACTACTTATACAGTATCTAGATACACATCTAGATGTGTATATCTGACAGGAATGGATAGAGTTATTAATACTGTCTTAAATTACGGTTATCTAGCTAGTCTCAAATTAGGTGCCCAACTCCTTGGATAACTCCACTATTTTAGCCACTGCTTCTTCTTCAACTCTACTATTTTAGCCGCTGCTTCTTCTTCAATTCCGAACTGCCATTCTTTTCACGGCAGATTTCTCCTCCAATGTGTCCCCCAATTTTTCTCCAAATTTCCCCCTTAATTCTTCAATATTATTATGAAAAATTAAAACCCTTTTTTTTTTATGTAAAATCACAGACAAATGAGATGAGATGATTCTCTAATCTCCCTTTTCCTCTTTTTATAGATGAAAATCATGAGATGTTGTTGCTTTTTTCTCCAATAATGCAGCTCAATTTTTTTTCCGAAACAATGTGATTTCAGCGGATGAATAATTGTCTGACATTTTTAACTTTACTTTTCTTTATGTCAATCAAATGTTTGGCATTTTATGCTCAATAATTGTCAATCAAATCAATTGAGCTGGCTTCAACCTCCTGCAATCCAAAGGGATTCTTGAACCCACTGCTGGCTTCAACCTCCTGCAATCCAAAGGGGTTCTTGAACCCCTTTGCTGGCTTCAACCGCGGTCAAAAGTCCATGGCTCTACCAGCCAGCAGGCGTCTTCTTCGTTGGCGCAAACGCCAGGGCTGTTTGATGACTTTTGACCGGCCGTGCTTCTCTCCGGCAACTTGTTAAATGTCCGGCCGTGCTGTTTGATGACTTGAAGATGTGCATCGCTCGAATGGTGGTGCTTCCATGGCTTGATGTCTGAGATGACAACCACCACTGCAAAATCGACAGCCCACACCACAGATGTTCAGCCGAGTCTCTTATCACTGCGGTCTCAGCGGATTGTATAAGAGAAGCGTAAAGAATCGGCCGAGTCTTCCCGTTCGATACCGATTCCGTCTCCGAACATCTAGATGTTCCGATACTCGTACCGGTGTGGGTCCGTATCTTTTCCACATCTAGATGTCAATCAGACTCAGCCGAGTCTTTGAACCATGCATATGCATCGGACATTGAGCAGCCTAATGCTACCACAAGCAGGGGAGGGTCAAGGCGTTGAATCGGCATTATCAAAAGTTAAAATATAATCACCTAAACAGTCAAATAGTGAACTGATGTTTTCTTGCATATTTGATTAGAATAGCATAAGGCTTGGTCGGATGGGATCACACTAGAAAGCTTGTAAGATTGCAGGAACTAAGGACAAGGTCATTGGCACGGTTGAGTGCTGGCAAGATTATCTGTCGGTGTGCGCAACGAAGACATTCTTTATCTGGAACTCGACCTACCATACCGTACCTGTCTCTTATACACATCATGGTCAGTCGCATGGGACTGACCTGGTGGCTCAGCACCATGCCCATGACTGTCATGGGCCAAGGCTGACTGATTGGCTACCAGATGGAAGAGACAGCAGCAATCTTGCCATTTACAATTATGGAGCTAGAAGTGTTGTTTTGAGACAAAGGGGCAAGTTGAAGCATGAGATGTGTATAAGAGACAGGTCGACGAATTTGTACGTAATGAATATATATATATAATGCACACATCTGTGGTTATAAGAGCCAGACATGTGCGGGTGGACTCGTTGAATTTAATATGTTGACGATCTTCCAGGGAAAAAGCTGTCCCTGATTGCAGCAATGGAAAAGCTTCGTCTACTTGTGGGACTATACACAAGTGCAAGACATACACGGTGGAATGGTTATTGTGGCACTTGTGCCAACCGTCATAATATTCGTTAATTCATACAGGAGTGGGAAAATTTCTAAAAATATGCCACTTTTCAAATTTCTTCTATTTATGTGCCTATTGCAATGTGGAATGAATGCGAGTTCCAGAAAATTTAAAAAAAAAAAAAAATTTTCTTGACTGACCTCTCATTCGAGGAATGCGTTGTCAATTATACACATTCCATGAACCAGTATCCAAGCAATGCACCACCGTGTTTGTGCTGTCAACAATAGGTGGCGCAGCCTCGCGAAGATAAAGCCCCAAATACCAAAAAAATTGTCAAATCCTCCTCCTATATATATATATACATATATACATACATATATATATACATATATATATATCTGTCTCTTATATTAGTGGTTTACCTCCATTCCACCACCACCATTACAACCAACACAACCACCGCCACCACTACAACCAACACAACCACCGCCACCGCAACCCACCACCAAAATATTTCAGGTAAATTTAATTTTTTTATGGAGTCCAATAATTTTAATTAATATATTTTTTTAATTTTGTTTAAATAATTAATTTTGTTAATGTAAATGTTTTATAAATATATTTTGTGTTGGTAGTTTATATTTTTTATGTTTTTGTATTTTAGTTTAATAATATGCTGCTTTGATTATATCCCATATTTTTTTTAATATTTAGAGAGAATGATCTTTGACTCGGGATAAATGTTGTAGGTTTGATTTCTGTTGATTGCAGTGAAATTTGTGGTTATGTTGTTAGTTATACTGAAATTGTGGGATGTTATTGCATTTTTTGTAGTACTTGTCGGGCATATATTACTTATAACCCTTACGGGTTATTGCATTGGTCGTAGCCCTTGTCGGGCATGTATTAGTTATAAGTGTTGCCGATTTGTTGTGTTGTTTGTAACCCTTATCGGGTATGACCGGCGTTAGAGGGAATCTTAAAGATATAGAGGAAACTCTGTCAATTTTTTTTAAAAAAAAAACATATTCCGTATCCAAAAATGGGGTCTAAACATGTTCCATCCTTACAGAAAAATGGTATTTGATAGACCCCGTCACATTCTCCTTTATTGGGGAGGAGAAATAACCTATGAAGGTGGTACTATGTCCTACCGGCCAATGATGAGCAAGAAACTATTCCGAATAAATCAACGGATTAGTTTTGTTGAGTTAGTTGACAAGATATACGAATTCATGGAGGTTGATAGGGAGCGGATGAAATTGAATATTGTGTACAGGCACATAGTTAGTCGTGGTGTTTACTCTGGCATTACATTGACAGATGATGATGGTATGGAAGGTATTTTTGATTTGTTTGATGCCGATCCAAAATTTTGTGCTGAATTGTTTATCGAGACGGAGGAAATTCTGCACGTACATGTAACCAACAATGTAGGGGTGTATGGTATGGGGCCAATGATGTCTCTCATGCATTCGACCATGGACGACCAGCCATTGCAGTCCAATGCGCAGAGTCTCTTTGAACATCCGTGGTCGTTTGAGTTTTACAACCCAACTTGTTCGTTTTCAATGTCAAACTCAATGCAATCTGATCAAGCTATTGGTACCAGTGTAATAGAGACACTAGAGCAGGTGAAGGCCCAAGTACCATGCAATATCAACATATGGAGAAAGGTCTCGTAGATGAGGGTTTGTTAGCAGATAGTGGTAATAGTGACTCGTCGTGGCATGCATTAGACGAGGATTACGAGTCTGGTTCAGACTCGGAAGACATATCGGATGATTATTCTGACGAGAATTTGGGGACACATAACGATGAATGTCATACACAAGAGGATGTTCCTGCTTATCAACCCAGGGGGATGGCTTTTTTCAATGATCTTGGTAACTACGGTGAGTACAATCCCATGGACCGCAGTGATAAAGATGGGCTGATTTATTGGAATGAAGAAAAAAATGATATTCAGTTGCACATGTACTTTGAAAGCAAGGAGCAAGTTACTAAGGCAGTTACAATGTGGTCTATAGCTCAACAACGAGAATGCAAAGTCATAGAGAACCGGAAGAGACGCATGGTCGGCATCTAACAAAAGTTTTGGATTCTCCAGATTAGCGGCTAGAGATTGTGATTGGAGTATTCGGGTACGTGGAAATGAATCTCTTACTGTGTGGAAGGTCACGAAATGGGTAAAAGATCACGTATGTCCCGGTGAAATATCCGGTAACAACAACAGAAATCTTACATCCACAGTCATTGCTAACCAAATTATACACTTAATTGAAAATGATCCAGGGCACAAGGTCAAACAAATTCAGGCATATGTGAAGAACATACACATCTTGACATCACTTACAAGAAAGCTTGGTATGCTACGCAGGAAAGCGATTGTGCTTGCATACGGAAGTTGAGCATCTAATTTTCAACAATTACCCCAATACGTTGCAGAAGTACTACGCTCCAATCCCTAAACTGTGGTGCAATGGCTACATCATCCCAACAGTAGCGAGGATGTGAAGAATTTTCAAATATATATTTTGGGCATTTCGGCCATCGATTGATGCATTCCATATGTGTAGACCTGTCCTATGCGTTGATGGCACGCATCTACGAGGGGAGTATCGGGGTAAATTACTTATTGCCGTCGCTTTGGATGCTAACAATCAAATTTTACCTGTTGCTTATGCAATTGTTGATGAGGAAACAATACAAAGTTGGGGTTGGTTCATGGAGCAGTTGAGACACCATGTTGTACGTGACTTGGAGACTGTTTGCATAATATCTGACCGGCACCGTGGCATTGTGCATGCTATGAGTGAGTCCCCTTTATGGCAGGAACCATTTGCGTATCATAGATTCTGTCTGCGTCACGTTCGGAGTAATTTGATGACCAAGTTCAAGAATGTAGAAGTGAAGAAGTTGTGTTGGTCTCTTGGTGTCAAGTTACAGAGGCGAAAATGGAATTTGCACCAACAAACGATACAGCTGCAACATCCAGAGGCATGGAGATATCTGGTACATATTGGGCTTGACATGTGTATAAGAGACACGATGGAAATCGAAGGTGGGGAATACATGGTACAAATTCTT
The DNA here is from genome assembly GCA_025175665.1 of Cinchona pubescens. Taxonomy (NCBI): domain Eukaryota; kingdom Viridiplantae; phylum Streptophyta; class Magnoliopsida; order Gentianales; family Rubiaceae; genus Cinchona; species Cinchona pubescens. The sequence continues at coordinate 4,053,313 of JANKKI010000016.1, forward strand.
CTGAGAGCTACAATAACGTGTTGCGCGGAGTTAGACTACTTCCGATAAAGGCTATAATTGATAATACACATCCATCGGTGCGTAAAAGTATTTATTGATAATAGTACACGGGGTGCACACTGTCGCACGTGTATAACACCAAATAACCACAAAGGTTGTTGTCAGCAGACAAAAAAGGTGCAGGACACACAGTCATGGTTTTTGATCAGTCTACTGGTGTGTACCGAATTAAAACACCTCGTCGTGTCACTGGTCGTGGTGGGAATGTACAAACTGTCAATTATGTACAGCAGACATGTACCTGTGGTAAATGGCAAATGTACAGTTACTCCAGTAATTCGCATGCTTTGTCAGTTTGTAATGCATAAGGGTAAACAACCGGACCTGCCTGATACAGGACCATTACACTACTCGCATATATCGAGCGCAGTACAGTGTTAGTAGGTTTCCTGTTCCATAATCTAATTCAGATGAGTTGCCTCCTATTCATTAGCAGTTACGTGGTAATGACAATATGTCTGTTGAACACCAGGCAGGTCGGGTACGTGCGCGGCGCATACGAAACGAGATGGATATTAGGGATCCCCGAGAACCTAGGAGATGTACGAATTGTCATGAACGGGGACATAATCGCAGGAGTTGCCCTTCATGACAATAATGATTTATCTTTGTATTGTGTTGTCTACAGACTCATTGTATTATATGAATGTAGTTTGTTTTTAATGTATTCGTTCATCAAAAAATATTGTATTATCAAAAAATGTTTGTCTGATCATTGATTACTATCAAAACATATCGTACAATCATTCATTCTTTCCATGATTATTTGTTTAGGTATGGATGATCAGTCAGCAGAGCTTGTTCATCCTGGACCATATGTACATGATATTATATCACCTATGACGCCGCATAGGGCTAGATCTATTTTTGACGGTCGTATCGATGATTCCACGTTACGTTGCGTTGTGATGGGACTTTTTGGGATCACATGCCTATACCGGCGCGGTATACACTGCGCGCCAAAAGCTCTGTCTCTTAGGGCATCTAGATCTTTAGGACGCATTTCAGTGGATCATGCTTTGATCACCAGTCTTGTGGAGCGATAGCAACCCGAGGCACATTCTTTTCATCTGCCCATTGGAGAGGCCACTATCACGTTATAGGATGTAGAGGTCCTGTGGGGTTTACACATTGACGGCCCGCCCGTGACGGGTAGAGACACTACTCATTCCGCAGATGCTTGGAGCCAATTATGCATGGAGTTATTGGGTTTCATGCCTGCCAGATCAGACATTGACGGTGGTCGTTTGAAAGTTGGATGTTTGTCCGCCGCATTAGATCGTCCGCTTCCCGATGATGCGACTGATGACATGTGTCGGCAGATGGCACGTACATACTTACTTGTACTTATTGGAGGCATCTTATTTCCGGATAATTCAGGCAATAAAGTGCCACTGCTGTATTGGTTCAGTTGCTTAGGGACTTGGAGACTGTGGGCCGTTATAGTTGGGGATCAGCTGTTTTAGGCACACTGTATCGCAGTTTGTGTAATGCCACTTCACCCACAGCTAGAAATATTTGCGGACCAGTACTATTAGTACAGGTATATTCCAGTACTTTATATGCATATAATTTTTATTTGAGTACTTCATCTTCATTTATTTGTATACAATTATGGGCTTGAGAGCGCATGCCGACACTGCGTCCTATCCGGTTAGAGCCCGCACAGGAGCATCACGGAGCATATGGATCTCGGTACATATGTTTTGTTGAACTGTTTAATTAAATATGTTAACATTGGATTTGATATTTATTAATTTTTATTGCAGGTGGGATGTTGGATTTGATCTGCGCAATGCTCCTCGGCATGTTTTATCTATCTTTCGAGACCAATTACATACTTTGCGACCCAATGAGGTACATCCGTCGATTTCATTTCTTGTGCACATTGTCGTCCTCGAATTTTGTTTATTTACTAACTTTTTTTAGACTTCTTTGGTATTAGTTTATATGGCAGCCATTTTCTGATGAGCTGCTTGATATGCTTCCCCATTACTGCACTACTGGTCGTGACATATGGCGTTCAGTTACTTATTTGATATGCTGGGAAATCGTGGAATGTTATCTCCCTCATCGGGTTATGCGACAGTTCAGTTTGCACCAACCCATACTAGATTCGAGATTGATTGGTAATCAAGCTGCATTGCATTTGACAGACTGCCGTGGTAGGGTGAACACTGATTGGGAGTTGACACACCGACAATATATAGATATTTGGGGCGCAAGAACGGATACAGTTGAGGTTGGTCTCACATGTGTTGATACTACACATGCATCGGGTGATTCCATGCAATGGTACCGAGCGAGGACGGTGATGTACATATCCTCTCCTAGTCAACGCCCTACTTTTGCGAAGGCTACCTCGCGATGGTGCACGTGCATTATCTGTGTATAATTATTGCACGTACCCGACCTCAGATTGCATTGAGTTTCTTTGAAAACTACATGTGCGACAAAAACTCCCCTTGCAAATATTATCAACAAATACTTTTTACGTTAGACATCCACACCAGGCACATGATCCACATAGAGTAGAACGGGAATCCGTGGCGAGGCGGGCAACACGGCGGTGGTCAAGAACAAATTTTTTTTTTTTTTTTTTAAAAAAAAAAAAAAAAATTTCTGGAACTCGCATTCGGAATTGCACATTGCAATAGGCACAAAAATAGAAGAAATTTGAAAAGTGGCATATTTTTAGAAATTTTTCTACAGGAGTAACTTGGTGAATTGTCGTGTTGTGGTTCAACCGGCCGGGTCACCCATTTTTTTTTTTATTTAAAACTTTTTTTCTTTGATATGGATATACTGTGGGATGACACCTAATTAGTAGTAGGATTTATATGTTTTATAAATTTATAACTAGGCGTGTATGGCCATTCCACAAGACAAAAAAACTGCTGACTGATCATCCATACCTAAACAAATAATCATGGAAAGAATGAATGATTGTACGATATGTTTTGATAATGGTAATAAATGGATCAAAATATGAAATTCCCAAACATTTATTAGCATTCATAATCTCTTGGATTCCTAAAAGACTCTTATTGGTGGATTGATTATTAATTATTTATGTTGATATTTGAGAAAATATGTTGAGTGGAATTTTGTTATGCCAAAATGTTTTAATTTTATGTTTACTCAAGAATGATCAAAGGCTAAGTATGAGGTAATTTGATAAGTTCATTATTGTTCTATATTTTATGTTTCAATTACCACGTTTTTATTTGTTGTAAGCAAGATTTGAGTAATTATTGAGTTTAATTTGGTCATTATTAGTTTTTGTAGGGTTAAAGTGAAAAAGATTTCGAAAAAAATGGAAAAGATGAGAGGAAATTCTAAGGGCGAAACATGATCGAGTATGATGCTATTCTAGATACTGTTTCGTATTTTAAGTGTAACATTCAAGTCCGATATCTAATTGAGCTGATTCAAGATGCGTTGGAAAGTCAAAAGAGAGAGATACAACTTTTGTATTTTACATTTTTTCAAATGTCAAAAGCATCAAGGTGAAAACTGAACCCGAATGCAAAACACAGTGTTGAAGCCCAACGCACATGCCCTGGGGAGGTATAGCACATGTGCGCTAAGTCCAGAAGAGAAAATTACACAGGGTATTCATGCAAAGAGGCAGCGCATGTGCTCCTGAAATAGCCGGGTAATGTAATTTTTGGATTTTTGGCAGATTTCTTCAGCCGGTTGTACTATTTTTTATACGATTTCATGTTCTTATCCTTAGACAATTATTGTAACCCTAGTACTCATTATATATACCCCATGTAGGGAAATTAGAAGAGAGTTGACACTTTTATTTTCTTTGTTTTAGCTAGGGTTTTCAGCAGAGAAATTCTTTGTTATTCTTTCATGACACTTAGTGCCTAGACTTTTTATCTTGGTAAAGAGATATGAAGACATGGTCAGTTCTACTATGTCGTGAGACTATTTGTACTTGAATTTATTCAATTTTATATCAAGTATTGATTATTTTTCTGTGATTAATTTTCTGACTGTTCTTTTTAACTTGTTATTGCTGCAAAATAATTAAGTTTCTGGAAGTAATCTATAGTGAGATTGTTTTAACCGCGTGTGTTTAATTCAATCTGTGAAAAAAATTAAATTTGATAATTACTCAATTAGTATTATTGAATTTAGGGAAAATAATGAACTAATTGGTATAACAACATGTGTTTATATTTAATTAGCCAACCATTTTAACAATTTTGTAAAATTCTAGCAACCAATTTATAATTTTGCATTGTGTATTACTCCACTATATAAACTACTTTAAAGATATAATAGAGATTAACTAGGGAAGAGTAAGCGATAGTGTAGTTAATAATTTTAGTTAGTTTAGGGTAGCTTAACTTTCAAGTTATCTTTAAATACAAGTTCCTTTTAATTACTCTTTAGATTTAATTTTAAATTCCTTACATGTCTAAATTTTGATTTCGTAGTTGTAATGGGTTAATATTAGTTTGAAGTGGATATAATTTTTACTTACTTTCTAGTTTAATAAGTGAAAATCTCTTTGCTTTCATTTCAAGCTTTCATATAGAAATTAGGCTTCTTGTTGATTTAATGCTTTTTTAAGAATTTTCAACTCCTTACATTAGTTTCTAGTTAATTTTTAGTGGACATTCTTAATTATTATCAAAACTCCAAAAAAATATTCAGATTTAAGTTTAACTCTTTCAAATTCTAGTTTTGAAATGGTGGTTTCTAGCTTTATAATGTCTTTTATAGTCTTTTTATTGGGTTAATTACTTGCTCTTTAATTCTAGTTCTATTTCAGTTCGTTTAGAGTAGAATTAAGTTCTTTTCTTTACTGATGCTTTTACTAGAATAGATTAATTAGTTTCTCAATTTCTTAGTTGCTTAGTTTCATTTACTTGATTTCATAGATAATTTAGTTTAGATTTAGATTTTAATTGCTTTAGTTTAATTATGGTTCTAATTAGTGTAGTTTCATCTTTTATTATTTGAATTTGCTTAACTATACAAGGATTCGTAAATCTCAGTACTTGCTTCCCAAACAATCTTTGTGGGAACGACACTCACTCATCCTATACTACTACCGACTTCATATACTTGCGGAAGTGAGGTAGAGGGTGAAATGATTTTGTGTGGATTTTTATTACTTGTTTGATTTAATTTGACCTCTACCTAGGGCTAGTCAAGTTTTTACCGCCGTTGCCGGGGATTGTCCTTGGTATTTGGCAATATTGAGCACTTTACGGGTCATGTAGATTAAGCACTTTAGTTTAATTTAGTAGTTAGTTTTTGTTTATTCATTTATGTTGGTTTTTTTGTCTTGTGGAATTGTCTTGGCATTCTTGAATTGATTGCTTGCTTTGGCCTTTGTAGTGCATGGTAAGAAGAGATAAGGGCCGTTTATTTGCTTGGACAAGGAAAAGGAAAAAGAGTTGAGGGAAATCCGGAAGTTTAGAAGGGTACAACAAGAGCAAGAAAGAATTGAAATGGCAAATGCTAATCAAAATCAAAGGAATTTGAACATGGAGAACGATGAAGAAGAGGTGGTCGGAAATAATGGAATAGGTGGTTACAGAAATAGGAATGGCATGACTGGGAATGCAAGACCGTTAAGAGAATACGCCTTACCAAACTTTAATGGGGAAAATTCAAGCATTGCACGAATGCTGTGCATGCTAACAATTTTGAAATTAAGCCCGCTTTGATAAAAATGTTATAAGCTCATGCAATGTTTGGGGGTTGTCCAAAAGATCCATATACACACCTCATAAACTTTGAATATCCATGTCTTTTCTCTCTAAGTGATAGGGCAAAATCAATGCTCTAATCTCACACCCAAGGAAACATTTACCACTTGGAATCAACTTCCTCAAAAATTCTTGGTAAGACATTTTCCACCTTCAAAGACCGCCAAATTGAGAAATGAAATTACCTCCTTTAAGCAAGATGTTGGTGAAAGTATAGGAGAAGCTTGGGAGCGGTTCAAGGATTTGCTAAGGAAATGTCCTCATCATGCGATTCCATTGTGGCTTCAAATCCAAACTTTTACAATGGGTTGAATCAAGAGACAAAATCAATAGTGGATGCTTCATCAGGAGCACATGCGCTGCCTCTTTGCATGAATACCCTGTGGCATTTTCTCTTCTGGACCTGTCTCTTATACACATCAGATGTGTATAAGAGACAGCATTCACACTACGGTGGTACAACACCAAGCCCATAAAGCTCAGGCACATAGTCAGTGTCTGAATTTGAACATGCAAGATGCTCTTTTGGCAAAACAAAGTATGTTCATGAATGTGATGAATAACGTTGCAAAAGTATTGGAGAATTTGGGGAAACCAAGTAGTGTGATGGAATGCGATGTTTTCTTCTCTAACCCAACCAACCATGGTGTGTGATTTTTATGGAGGTGGTCATGCAAATGGACAATGTGAAATGCCTTATGGATCCAATAAGCAACTCAACTATATATCTAATCAATCATCCTTTCCAAGGAACCGATCCGAAATTTTTGAGAACACATATAATTCCTTTTGGAGGAATCATCCTAACTTTTCGTGGACCAACACCAACAATCAATCCAATCCTTATAATCAACCAAATCTCCCACCTCAAAATTTCCAGCACAATCAATCTTCAAGTTCCTCACCTAGACCCTATCAACTGCCACATCAAAAAAAATTTCAAACCAACTCATATCAATCTTTTCAAAACCAACAACCAAGACCCCCCCTTCCAATAAGCAAATTCTTCCCAATCATGTATAATGGCCAATTTCTGCAAGAAAGAATGTATGTGAATATGGTTGGAAAAGAGAAGCTAAGTATTTGAGAAGAGAGTTGGAAATGAAAAAAGAACAATACTTCTTAAGAGAGATTTTGAGAATTTTGAAAGCTTCGACAAGAAATTTGGAAATTTAATTAGGGCAATTGACAAGATTGAATAATGAAAGACCTCTAGGGGAAATTCTGAGTGATACTATTCAAAATCTCAAGGAGCAATACAATGGCACAACCCTAAGGAGTGGAAAGGAGTTGGTACACAACCTAAGGAGAAGAAGAAAGTAAGGAACAAAAGTCTAAGGTAATTGAGAATGGAAAGGAAGTTGTCGGTGATGAAGACAAGGAGGAACAAAAGGATGAAATTAAGGTATCCAAGAAGAAGCATGTGGAAGAACCATTGAAAATGGATTCATCGATAAAAGTGACATTCCCTCAAAGGCTCATTGATCCAAGAAAAGAGAAAAAAGAGAAGTGATTCAACCACTTCTTGGATATGTTGAAAAGGATTAATGTTAACATTCTTTTAATTGATGTCCTCACCAAAATGCCTAACTATGCTAGTTTCATGAAAGATCTTTTGGCAAGAAACAGCGAAAGTGGATTGATGGTGAGAAGACATGCCTTGATGCCAAGTGTAGTACCATTTCTCAAAGGAGGCTATCCCCAAAACTCAAAGATCCCAGTAGTTTTACGATACCGCTGAATATTGGAGGAAAAACGTGGCATTGATCACTTTGTGATTTGGGGGCAAGCATGAATATCATGGAAAAGGCCATCTATGACAAATTAGGGATCAACAATGTCAAGCCAACTAATATCACACTCCAATTGGCAGATTTATCCAAAAGGAAACTATATGGCTTGTTGGAGGATGGACGTGTACAAGTTAAAAAGTTAGTATTTTCCGTTCATTTCTTGGTGCTAGATACGGGAGAAGAGAGTGAGATTCCATTGATTCTAGGAAGGCCTTTCTTGTCGACTGCTCATGCATTAATTGATGTGAACAAAGGGAAGTTGGTGAGTTGAAAATGAATCAATTGAATTTGATGTGTTTGAATATAATATTCCCATTGTTGAAGAAAAATGTGCTAACCAATCTCTTAATTCTTTCCTTCCTAGGTCAAATGAAGAGAAAAATGAAGTTAACCAAGGAAATTTATTCAACCAAGTTTTGGAAATAAAAGAAGATCCGAGAAATGAATTGAAGGAAAAATCACCCGGTAAGGGATGTGATTTGATGAAGGATCAAGAGATATTTGCTAAGGATTGGGAAAATTGTGATGTCAAGAAGTTGAAATGCAGCAAAAAGACAAGAAAATCGTTTGAGAAATAATTGGAGATGTTAGTTGGTGCACTTGCGATGGCTAAGGCTTGGCAGAAAGGACTTGTGCATAGAAGAACTGAATGTTCAAGTTCTACTTTTCGAAGAAAAAGTTTCCATTAAGCTCTTTCCATGGAAACCAAAAGGAAAAGGGTGGCCAACCATTCTCAAGTACTTAGAATAAACGTCCATGCCATAGTCAAGATTGTGACTATGATGAGGGCTTCTTGGGAGGCAACCCAAGTCTTTAATTCAGTTGTTATTTTTTTCTTTTGAGTGTGATTTTTAATTAGTTTTATTTTGAGTGGTTTGAATTAGGTTAGATTTTTAGTCTAAAAGTATATATCTTTGAATTGAATAAATGGTGTTAAAGAAATAGGAAATTTGTCATCTTAACTTGTTAATTTTATGTTTGTAGGTTGCACATGGAATTGGAGAAAAGTGATGAAGAGCAGAGAAATTTTAGCTAAGTGTTGAAAATACACTTTGCAGAAATTTAGCTCCAAATCGCATCTCAAATTCCAAATTGTGATTTGGAACTCAAACTTCTGCAAAGGTAAAAATTTTCATCCGACTCGAGATTGCGATCTCAAATTTGAAATCGTGATCTCAATCCCTCAAAATCGCCATCTCAGAGTTTAAGAGATGTGATCTCGATATCACCAAATCGTGATCTTGACAGCAAGCAGCAACTTATTGGAAGGGGGTCTCTTATGATGAGGACATTTCCTTAATTTTCTAATTTTCGTCTCTTTCAACCGAAGAAACCCTTTCCCAATCCCTCAAATCTAGATGTTAGATGAGCATTTTCTTAGCCACTCTCTCATGATTTAGCACCTTTATTTTCAATTACTCTTATATTTACTATTTTTATTTAAAATATTTTAGTTTTTTAGTAGATTGGCTAATGGCCTTAAGTTGACGCCAAGTAGATATTTTTTCGATGCTTCATGGATTAAATCATTTTGAGAATTGCTTGTTGGATACTTGGGGTGATTTTTGTCATATTTTTTGACTAATAATAGTAGAATGGCTAAGGACCTTAAGCTGATGCCATGGTTGCAATGGTTGATGACTTCGATTTGGATGTTAAATTTTTCATGGAGCTTAATAGATGAGATCCATGGACTAGCTAAGTACCCTTAGTACTTTTACTTAGTGTGAATTGTTAGATTAAAATTTTGTCACAGTTTAGGCAGTTCTTGTTTAATTGTTACGATGGCTTTGTGTTGGATTTTGGGTCAGTGGAAGGATGATTTACTCATCAGTTGAATAAAAGAGACAAGTTTGGGGTTGTTCATTATTCGTGTTGGAAATGGTTATTTTGGGTGTATTGATGTCACTTGATGTCTAGTGGATGGAAAAGCGATCAAATGAGTATTTGATGATAATAAATTTTGACGTACAATATTATATGATTGAAGTATTTGATTGGGTCATTTCATGGATTTAAGTGTGAGTGAATAATCTTTTGCAAATAAAGATTTCAAAAACTTAGCATTACTACTTTTCAAAAAGAAATTATGAAATTTTAGGAAAATTTATTTGAAATATTGTTTTTGATCAAATCACTTATATTAGCAAAATTTTGTGAGTCGATTTATCTTTTGGAAAAGTGGATTAAATGAAATAGAATGAATTTTGAGACATTTTGTGTGTTTGGATAGGAAATGTTCATCTAATTTGTGAATAATTGATATTTGAGATTAATTTTAAGTACATCTCACTCTTTTCCTTGGTTTGGGGTCATAAAAAAAAAATTCTATTAGGAATGAGGCAAGTATGATATTCCGACATTTACCCATGTAACTTCTTGAAATATACATTAAATAATAAGGTAAGTACGGGATTTTGAGATGTACCCAAGTTGTTTCTCCGAATTATGCCATTAGGAATTGCAATTTAGTATACCAATAAGTTAAGGGGTAAATGTTTGTAATATTTATCATTGATCTCGTATTACTTATTCCTTTTTAGAGGTATATTCCCAAATTGTGTGACAATTGCATTTAAGTAGATTCTAATTGAACTTCAATTTTTGTGCAACATAGTCGGGATAAGTAACTAGCTCTAAAATATTTGTGATTTGAGGAAAAATGATGTTTCGAATGAGTAGAACTAAAACATTTGGTAAATCTTTTTGGGCATAGTAATTCTTGGTGATTTGTAATCTTGTGCAGCAAATGAACTTGTGTTTGTTTTTAGAAAATTTGCTAACTTGGATTGACTCCTTTAAATACTTCACTTATAAGTATTGGCAGTTTCTAAATTATTCTAAGTACATCCACAACTCATCAAGTGTTTTGTCAATTTTGGTGGTGTTTTTTGTTTTTAATTGTTAGTAAGTTTCTTTTATTTATTTATTTTTTATTTTTCTTGGGACTAGCAAAACACTAAGTTTGGGGTGTAACAACTCTATTAAACAAGAGTTATTTTACACTAAATTATGGCATTTTCAAAGTTTAAATTCTGAACTTTGGTTTATTAATTGAATATTTTAGTTAATTTCTTTTGTATGTGTTTATATTTTTGTTATTGTTAAATATGATAAGTTTTTATTGAAATTTTAGCTAAATTAATTGCTTATATTGGGTTAATATTATGCAGGTCTAAATTAGAGGTTAGAAGCTAGAATGAGAAAAGTACAAGGACCAAATTGCAATTAAAGAAGAAATGAGGATTTGTTGATTGGAGAGTCCAGATCGCGAACTATTCCAGATCACGATCTGGACTTAGAAATATGCCAATGTATTTTGTAGTCCATGTTGCGATCTTATTTCTTCCAGATTGAGACATTGACTCGCCTTCAGCACAAATTGTAATGGCAATTTTGTAATATTCTAAAAATCAATTTCTAATTTTGCCTTGTTTAATATTCCACTATTCAATCTAACTAGGGAAGAGTGAGTTGTGTAGTTAGTAATTTTAGTTAGTTTAGGATAGCTTAACTTTCAAGTTATCTTTAAATACAAGTTCTCTTTAATTACTCTTTAGATCTAGTTTTAATTTCCTTGCAAGTTTAAATTTTGATTACATAGTTGTAGTAGGTTAATCATTAGCTTCAAGTAGATAAAGTTTTTACTTCCTTTCTAGTAACTAGTTTACATTAATGAAAATCTCATTGCTTTCATTTCAAGCTTTATTATAGAAATTAGGTTTCTTGTTGATTTAATGCTTTTAGTTAAGAATTTTCAATTCATTGCATTAGTTTCTTATTAATTTTTAGTGGGCTTTCTTTATTATTAGCAAAAATCCAAAAAAAATATTTAGATTTTAAATTTAAAATGCTTCAAATTCTAGACATGAAATAGTGGTTTCTAGCTTTATAATGTCTTTTCTAGTCTTTTATTGGGTTAATTACTTGCTCTTTAATTCTAGATCTATTTTAGTTAGTTTAGAGTAGAATTAAGTGCTTTTCTTTACTTGCTTTTACTAGAATTGATTAATTAGTTTCTCAATTTCTTAGTTGCTTAGTTTCATTTACTTGCTTTAGTTTAACTATGGTTCTAATTAGTATAGTTTCATCTCTTATCATATAAATCGAAAGTTTCTTGAGAAGTTTCGTAAATTGTAACCGAGACTTGCCAAACAATCTTCGTGTGAAACAACACTTACTCATCCTATACTACTACCAACTCCGTATACTTTCGGAAGTGAGATAGAGAGTGTAGTGATTTTGTGAGGATTTTAATTACTTATTTGATTTAATTTTACCTCTGCCTAGGGCTAGATACCTGTACTACTACCAACTCCATATACTTGCGAAAGTGAAGTAGAGTGTAGTCATTTTGTGAGGATTTTTATTACTCCTACTTGTTTCATTTAATTTGAGCTCTACCAAGGTCTTGACAAGGTTTTGGCACCATTGTTAGGAAAAACTTGTCAAGCCCTAAGTAGAGGTCAAATTAAATCAAACAAGTAGCAAAATCCTCAAGATCTAACAATTCACACTAAGTCTAAATAGATGTATATAGAGTTGGTAGTAGTGTAGGATAAGTGGGTGGCGTTCCCCACGAAGATTGTTTGCTAAGCAAATACCGAGATTTATGAATCTTTAAATAATTAACCAAATTCAAATAATAAGAGATGAAACTACACTAATTCAGAACTATAATTAAACTCAATAATTGAAATCTAAATTTAAAACTAAATTATCTATGAAAGCAAGTAAATAAAACTAAGCAACTAAGAAATTGAGAAACTAATTAATCTATTTTAGTAAAAACAAGTAAAGAAAAGCACTTCTATTCTAAACTAACTAAAATAGAACTAGAATTAAAGAGCAAGTAACTAATCCAATAAAAAGAATATAAAAGACATTATAAAGTTAGAAACCACCATTTCTAAGCTCGAAATATAAAAAAATATAAAAGAATATAAAAGACATTAAAAAGTTAGAAATCACCATTTCTAAGCTAGAATTTGAAAGAGTTAAACTTAAAAGGGTTCTTTACATTAAACCCCTTAAGGTTTGGGTTGTTTTCTACTAAATCCCCTAACGTTATTTTTTCTCACTTTGCCCCTTTGACTAACAGTCAAATGTAACTCCACCGTTAATTTATTCGAAATGAAAAATTTACCCCTAAAGATCAATTGCGAAATTTGATGTCACTTTACCCCCTTAAGATCAAATGACAAATAAACCCCCTTAAGTTTTGAGCAAAATTTCACTTTACCCCCTCAGGTAAGTTTTGTTTCATTTATTACATTGGGATAAAAATAAAATTCAATAAAGTTATCAATATTGTTAAAAATATAAATATGCTCCAAATTAATTACTAATGCTCTAATTCTAGAATTATACTTTCTCTAAATAAAATTTTTAAGTACCCTGATATAATTAATTTTAAAATTTTTGACGAATTATTAAAGGTATTTCATCTAAATTATTTTAATTTAAGTTTTTATTTATATGATAAATTTCCTTCGTATAATTTAGGTATTAGTTAAATTATATTAACAAAGGAAAAAAGTAAGATGAAAATTATTTTAAATAAACACAAAGAAAAGAAAATTTAAAATAAACTGATATAAATTTAATAGATGGTTATCAGTCTCGTATATTTAAAAATTTATTTTTACATGAAAAAAAATATAATAACAAGACCAAAAAATAGTTTATCATTTTTGACTTTTTAATAGTCAAAATGCTGATAGAAGGGGCAAAGTGAGAAAATAATAACGTTAGGGTGTTTAGTGCAAAACAGCTCAAACCTTAAGGGGGTTTAATGTATTTAACCCAACTTAAAATCTAAATATTTTTGGATTTTTATAATAATAAAGAAAGACCACTAAAAATTAACTAGAAATTAATGTAAGGGATTGAAAATTGTTAACTAGAAAGCATTAAATCAACAAGAACCCTAATTTCTCTATGAAAGCTTAAAATGAATAATAACAAAGAGATTTTCACTAATTTAAACTAGAAAGCAAGTAAAGTTATATCTACTTCAAGCTAATGATTAACCCACTACAACTATGTAATCAAAATTTAAACTTGCATGTGTATAAAATTAAAACTAGACTAAAGGATAATTAAAGAGAACTTTGTATTAAAATGTAACTTGAGAGTTAAGCTATTCCAATCTATCCCAAACTAACTAAAATTACTAACTAGACTACTTACTCTCTTCATACTTACTTCTCTATTACATCTTTAAATTAGCTTAAATAGTGGAGTATTACACAAGGCAAAATCAGAAATTAATTGATAGAATATTACAAAATTGCGCTTACAACTTAAGCTAAAAGCGAGTCCATGTCGCGATCTAGAAGAAATAAGATTGCACATGGGCTGAAAAATGCATTGGCATATTTCCGAATGATTAATCTCTGTCTCTTGGAATAGTCCATGTGTATAAGAGACTCCCCATTCAGCAAATCCTCATTTCTTATGTAATTGCATGTTTGGTTCTTGTACTTTGCTCATTCCAGCTTCCAGCCTCTAATTTAGATCTGCATAATATAAACCCAATTAAGCAATTAATTTAGCTAAAATTTTAATCAAAACTTATCATATTTAACAATAAGAAAAATACAAACACAAATGAAAGAAATTAACTAAAATCTTCAATTAATTAACAAAAGGTTGAAATTTAAACTATCAAAATGACATAATTTAGAGTAAAATAACTCTAGTTTACTAGAGTTATCACACTCCAAACATAGTGTTTTACTATTTGTGAGCAAAACTAAAATTACAAGAAACCTACTAACAATAAAACACAAAAACACCAAAAAAATTGACAAAACACTTGATGAGTTGTGGATGTACTTAGAACAATTAAAAAACTTCTCAAGAAACTTTCGATACTATATGATGAGTGAAAAGGAGCCAATCCAAGTTTGCAAATTTTCTAAAAACAAACACAAGTTCATTTGCTACACATGATTACAAATCACCAAGAATTGCCACTATGCTAAAAAAGAATTACCAAACATTTTAGGTCTATCATTTGAAACATTATTTTTTCTAAAATCACAAATATTATAGAGTTAGTTAATTATCTTGACTAGGTTGCATGAAAATAGAAGTTCAATTAGGAATCTACTTAAATGCAATTGTCACACAATTTGCGAATGGACATCTAAAAAGGATTAAGTAATACGAGATCAATGATAAATATTACAAACATTTACTCCTTAACTTATTGGTATACTAAAACGCAATTCCAATGGCATAATTCGGAGAAACAACATGGGTGCATGTCGAAATCTTGTACTCACCTTATTACTACTCTAGTGGCTTATTTCGGAGAAACAACATGGGTACATGTCGGAATATCATACTTGCCTTATTCCTAAGAGCAAAGTTTTTTTTTTTGACCCTAAACCATGGAAAAGGAGTGAAATGTACTTAAAATTAATTTCAAATATCAATTATTCACAAATTAGAAGAACATTTCCTATGCAAACACACTTTGACAAATGTCCCAAAATTCTTTCTATTTCATTTAATCCACTTTTTTTCAAAAGATAAGTTGACTCACAAAATAATATATGTGATTTGATCAAAAACAAATTTTCAAATAAATTTTCCTAAAATTTCAGTGTTTCTTTTTGAAAAATAGTAATGCTAAATTTATTGACATCTAGATGTGTTGCAAAAGACTAGAACTCACACTTAAAACCATGAATTGACCCAATTGAAATACTGTCTTCAATCATATAGTATTGTACGTTAAAATTCACATCATCGAGCACTCATTTGATCACTTTTCCTTCCACTAGACATCAAGAGACATCAATACACCCAAAATAACCATTCCCAAGACGAAAAATAAACACCCCCGAACTTGTCTATTTTATTCAAGTGATGAGTAAATCATCCTTCCACTCACCCAAAATCCGACATAAAGATATCGCAACAATTAAACCAAAACTCCCTAAACTATGACAAAATTTTAATCTAACAGCTCATACTAAGTAAAAGTACAATTTAAGGGTACTTAGCTAAGCCATGAATCTCATCAATTAAGCTCCATGAAAAATTTAACATCCAAATCAAGTCATCAACCATTGCAAACATGGCATCAGCTTAAGGTCCTTAGCCATTCTACTATTATTAGTCAATAACAATGACCAAAAACTACACCAAGTAGTCAACAAAGCAATTCTCAAAATGATGTACTCCACGAATCACTGAAAGATATCTACTGTTGGCCCCAAAAACAATCTAAGATAAGTGGGGAAGAATTAGGTTGTTTCAAAAACAAACATTTTTAATGTTCTTAATGGAAATGCAACAAATAAATACTTAAGCACAAATGAATATAATAAATATTCAACAATTAAAGCTTAACGAACAAATGTAAATATAGAGATAGAGAGTATCAAACCAAACTCCCAACCTTCTCAAACTTGGAGTATATCCACTAGTAGTGCCTCTTCAAAGAAGGTGATGTGTATAAGAGACAGGTTTAAGTCCTTCTAGTTGAGCCAAAGGGTGTTTACAATACAACCTTACTTTTTTATAACTTGTTATCCCTCATCTCTTACACTTGAAGATCACTCACTAATGTACTCTTGCTCATACTAATTCCCTCTAGTTGAGCCATGAGAACTACACTACTCAAACCAATACAACCCACAGTATTTTAGCCTATTTCTTCCCAAATAGCTCTTACAAGTGTTTGTATTGAATGCAGTAGTTCTATTCTCCATATATTACATTTACATACTTGGGGGTATTTTTGGAAGCCAAAAAATTGCTTCCAACAGCTCTCTAATGGCTATTTTTTGTTTCCTGAGAAACTAGCCGTTTGATCATTCTGACGGCAGATGCTGTGAGTGTGCGTCCGAACGAACTAGCCGTTGTACGTTTTAAACGTCCGATGCATGGCCTCTGCGTCCAATGTCTGAGATTATTCGTTCGGACGTCCGAGAATGCGTCCGAACCTGGGTCTGGTCCATGCAATGTCTTTTGGAAGTCACATGATCGGACGCTATTGTTCGTCCGAGGCTTCAGATCCTTTGTGTCGGACGATTATCATCTTCCGAATTGTCTTCATATCAGACAATCATCAATGTCCGTGGAGTTTTACTAGTTGTTTTCTTGATTGTGTTCGGATAATCATTTACGTCCGAAACTCCCTATTTTTCTGCTCACTTGTTTTCAAACTATTTGTGTGATTTGGTCATCATCAAAACATGATGTTAATCAATTAGAGAATTCAAAAAACAACCATAAATATGAACAACAAGATAGGAGAATTTGTCCATTATTTCTCCCCGTTTTGGCATCATCAAAACATAATAAAATTAATGCAATTTAAGCTGCCCCTGAGTTTATTCAACAACCATAAAAGGTGAATGTAATTTAAGTGAGTACAAAGAGAATGCTTCCCCTTACTTTTGCAAATAGTGACTTATTATAAACAAAAAATTGGGGATACTTGTACCCAAGCATTCTAAGAAAATTTAAACACATACTTGATAAAATCATTTAAGATATCATAGTTCACATTAGCAAGTGAAAGCACAATTTTGATTAAAAATTTTAAATGTTACCCATTTCAATGTCTTCTTAGCTCATATTTATAACACCCTGGTATGATAATCTATCTTGAATTCCTTGGTCCTATCCAAGCAAACCTACATGCAAAGTTAGGTAACAACTTTTGGTACCCAAACTTTCTTGGGTCCAATTGGATTAGTAACATGCTTAATCACCCAAATAGAATTTATTCCCAATTTTTCATTTCTTTTAACATAACAATTTTTCTTTATATGGCCATGTTGATGACAATTATTACGTGTAATATTCTTATTGCCATAAAAAGAAGATTTAGATTTAACAAAGCACAAATCATTTTTTCTAAAGGTGATAAATTTTTTGTTCAAAAACATATTTCTAGTTCTTTTCTTTTCAAAAACATTTTCTTTCTTCTTTTTCAAAATATCATCAAGATCATCTAATGTCTTCTTCAATGAAGCTTTTTCTTCCATGATCTTGGTTTTTCCAACAATTTTTTTGCTTCAAAACATCATTTTCTTTTGTCAAAGAATTATTTTCGCGCACAAGTTTTGAGTTGGCACTCAATAAAGCATTAACTTTAATTTTTAGCTCTTTGTTCTTAGCATACGACTCTTTCAAACATTCATCCATTTTAAAAATAAATGGTATACATCATCTAGTCATCTGTATGTGATGACTCATCTTATAGTCACAACTAGAAATACCAAGATATTGCCAAGTAGGATAAAAGCCATTTGAGCCTCCTTATATTCTTCTTCAACCTCTCCATCCGAATTGCAGTCATCCCAAGTGATTTGGAAGTTGTTGAAGTGAGGCTTCCTTGAGTCTTTTCTCCTTTTTGGTGAAGCTTTAAATGCTATGCTTCTTTTTCCCTTTGCCTCATCATCTTGTACCTTGTATTTCATCTTCAATTCAAAGGAGGTTAGAGAATTGATCACAGAATCAATAGGCATAGAATTCAAATTTTTAGATTCTTCTATAGCAATGAATTTAGATTCCTATTCCTTAGGTAAAGCATTCAAAATCTTTCTATTCTTTTCATCTGAGGAGTATTCTTTACCCAACCCTTCCAAATCCTTTATAATATCATTGAACCTACAATACATCTTGTCAATATTCTCATGGGATTCCATTTTGAAGGATTCATATTTAGCCACAAGAAGTGACTTCTTTTGTTCTCTAATATCTTCATTTCCTGCATGGATTTCTTATACACATTTAGATGTGTATGTAAAGGCAACCTTTTGCTTTAGAAAATTCATTTGCATCCAAAAGCATTATGCAAAATATTTATGGCTTTAGCATTTAAAGATAAATTTACTTTATCTTGTGCACTTAATTCAAATCTAGTCTTAGGCCTTAATCTATGAGTATTTTTGTCAAGAATATTGGCCTCAAAAGGACCTTCATAAATAATATACCACAAATCAATGTCAATAGATTGAACAAAAATTTTTAAACATTCTATCCCTCCAATAACACAACTGTCTCTTATTACACATTAGAGGTGTACAATTGAGAATGCCCTCTAAAAACAAAGCATTATTGGTTGCCATGATCTTTAATCTAATGCAATTTAATCAAAATAAAGAGACCAATACTCGATACCAATTGTTGGCCCCAACAGTTCAAAGAGAGGGGGTGAATTAGGTTGTTTCAAAAACAAACCTTTTTAATGTGTTTAATTGAAATGAACCAAATAAATACATAAGCACAAATAAATATAATAAATATTCAACAATTAAATCTTAACGAACAAATGTAAAGATAGAGATAGAGAGTATCAAACCAAACTCCCAAGCTTCTCAAACTTGGAGCATATCCACTAGTACTGCCTCTTCAAAGAAGGTGAGGCAATAACCTTCTTGTACACAAAGTAGGCTCACCTTTTCACCAACTAAGTCCCTCTAGTTGAGCCAAAGGGTTTTACAATACAACCTTGCTTTTGTACACTTGTTATCCCAAACTTTCGACTCTTACACTTGAAGATCACTCACTAGTGTACTCTTGCTCACACTAATTCTCTCTAGTTGAGCCAAGAGAACTACACTACTTAAACCAATATAACCCACAGTATTTTAGCCTGTTTCTTTCCAAATATCTCTTACAAGTGTTTGTATTGAATGCAGTAGTTCTATTCTCCATATATTACATTTATAGACTTGGGGGTATTTATAGAAGCCGAAAAATTGCTTCCAACAGCTCTCTAACGGCTATTTTCTATTTCCTGAGAAACTAGCCGTTTGGTCTTTCGATCGGCCGATGCTGTGATTGTGCATCCGAACGAACTAGCCGTTGGACCTTTCAGACGTACGATGCATGGCCTTTGCGTTCGGTCTCTGAGGGTATTCTTTTGGATGTCCAAGGATGAGTCCGAACCTGCGTCCGGTCCATGCAATATTTTTTGAAAGTATGATCGGACGCTATTCTTCGTCCGAGGCTTCAAGTTCTTTGTGTCAGACGATTATTATCGTCCGAATTGTCTTCCTTTCGAACATTCATCAACGTCCATTCAGTTTTACTGGTTGTTTTCTTGATTGTGTTCGGATAATCATTTACGTCCGAAACTCCCTATTTTACTGCTCACTTATTTTTGAACTGTTAGTGCTATTTGGTCATCATGAAAACATGATTATCATAACTGGGGTTCAACATCTACTTGGCATCTGTTTAAGGCCATTATCCAACCTACTCAAAGACTAAAATGTCCCAAAATAAAATGCTTAAGATAAGAGTAATTAAAAATAAGGGTGCTAAATCATGAAATTTAAAGAAAATGTTCATCTTCAACAAAATTCTTTAATTGCTCGGGTTGTAAATCCTCAAGGTCCATTGTAGCTGGTTGCATCAATCTTCTTGTTCCAAGCTAGATCTCAGACACTCATCAGCATGACTGGGCTGTGCTTCTTCATAATCATCACACTTAAGCTTCATACACATCTACTTGTGTATAAGAGACCGCCATCATAGTCGGACAAACCCATGTACCCAATGTGGTTGTCTTGAGGGCTTCTCCTATCACTATCAGATTGTTATGCATCACAGCTGACTGTAAATTCAGTACCCTTGCAATTCATTTCTTTCTTTTCCATTGACCGGAGCATTCAACACAAATCCAGGGGGCATAGGATTATAGGAGGCACTCTGAGGTGGTGGCGGCGATGGCGGGATAGGGTTTTCTTTTTTATGATGCTTTTCATATTCTCTCAACATTCTATAAACATGCTCCCAATTAACCTTGCCTCTGGAATATGTCGTTGGCTCTGCAGGATCAATGGGACAACTTGCCAAAGTGCAGAAATGGTGAATTAAACTAGGGGCATAAAAAATAGGTCGCCTGGACCTTCCACTGTCCACAAATCCCCATCTAACAAGGCTACCAATATTTACTAGTATCGCTGTCATAATAGCATACACCAAGAGTACTTTTGTCCCTCTGAATAAAACTCAAAAAATTTTATCCTCAAATTCAGCAACTAATGAATTAGAACCATAATTTTGCCACCAATGAGAGACCACGACGAGCAAATCTCAACTAAGTATTACCTAGACTGCTCCGAATCCAATCAACATTAACATCACAAATGACATTTTTAATCATTTTCAAATCATTCTCTTTATCATTCAAAATTGTCAAATATTGATTGGAAGATACAGGGGGTATGTTAGAATAGGCATTAATCAATTCCGAACTAAAATCCACCAATACACCCCTCTATGAAAACCTTTTCATCACATCAATTGACACGGATTACAATGGAATTTCTTCAATGAAGGCAAGAAGTTAACTACATAAATTGACAAATTTAACCACAAATTAATGACTTTACCTAATTTACACTTCTATCGCCTTCCTAGCTTCTTTACAAATCCCACAATGTGTATAGAGTCAAATTTTCTCTCCGCATCAAATTGTAAAGAAATCCAATAAGGAAATATGATATTAGAGAACAAAAGAACACACTTCTTGTGGCTAGAATATGAATCCTTCAAAATGGAATCCCATGTCCGATCTCTACTCGGCCCCTCTCCTGCTTTTCTTTTTCTCAACCCTGTTCCTCTACCCCTAGCTCTAGCTCTTCTATCTACACTCCCACATACTCCCTTTGTCATTTTTACAGCGATATCCGACCAACAATTCCGACACGTACCAAACAGTTCCAAGTGTGGAACCAAGATGTTGGTTTCATATTTGTCAAGTGACAAATACACAATTTTTCAATAAAAATTAAACAAATGTTCAAAACACATCTGCCAATTGACTGTCAGAAATTAATCAGTTTAGTATCACAATTTTACTCAAAACAATTGCACCAATTTCTTGCCCCAAAAATCAACAAATTGCTACCAATAATTCCACCACAAAGTCTCTCAAAAATATCCAACTATTATCTTCCCTAATTTGAACAATTGGAACCACAAAATTAAGGAAGGATAGTACCCGATTGTTGACTAAAATTTTCCCAAAATTCCTGTGTACAAACCCCTCCTTGATGTTCAAATTTCTCCAAGTAATCTCCAAGCTATCCTTGCTTTGATGCTCCTAGGATGAAGTAGAAAGATGTTAGCGGTGGGTTATGATGTTTGGAGTGATTTTGAATGGAAGAAAATGGAAAATTTGAGGGATCAGCCGAGGTTTTTTTCTCTTGGAAGAGAAGAAGGTTGGAAAATTTTGTGAAAATAAGAAGAAGAGTTGAATAAGTATTTGCCTTTGCTTGTCGAGAGCACGATCTGGGTTTTTCAGATCGTGATCTGAACCTCGGCTGATCCCTAGAACTATTTTGCATTTTACAAACACTTGAAAAGCAATCCAAAGAGACAGCATCCCAGCCTTACCAAGTGTGTGTACCTTTCGCAAGAATAAGTTGGCAGAACATATAAATTCCTGGAATTCTTAAAATTGATTCGTTTTTCATGTCAAAACCATGGTATTTGAAAATCCATGCGATTTAAAATGAGATGTCTCTTAACTGGTGGGATCTTAAAATCACGAGAAAAATTAATGTCATTCTAATATCCAATGATTTTACTTTGATTTTTACTTATTTTTTGAAATCTTTATTTAAAATCTTTTTGACAAGAACAATAACAACTATGTGCATTAAACAAAAATAAAATAAAATAAAATAAAATATTCTCTTCAAATATTAAGGATAAAATTTTAGGAATTCCACAGTCTTTTTAGTTAACTATTCCCTTAATTTTAAAAATTGGAAAGAAACAGGCTAAAATACTGTGGGTTATATCTGTCTCTTATACACATCTAGATGTGTATAAGAGACAGGAATCTGAAAGGAATGTAAAATTTTCCTAAAGTTCAATGCCAGCTAAAATTAAAGACAAACATAAGCAAGAAGAAAAGGGAAAGGAGGAGGAACCTGATTGGAGGAATTGAGAGATTGCCATTGAGGCAATAATTTCAAGCGGGAATTGACCCAAGCATCTCCTAGTGGGGAATTGTTACTTCTACGCTTGATGCTTGATGAAGTAGAGATGATGAAGCTTGGGTGTGTGGACTCTGTATTTTCTTTGGGGTTAGTAACACTATTACACTTTGCCTCTAAACTAAAATAATACACTTTGCCTCATTCGCATTATTCTTCTTTAAAAATATTAAAATATCAAAAAAATTTAATAAAATAATTGAAATACCCTTAATCTAATATTTTTATTTTTATTTATTTATTTTGATGTTCGATAGTTATTAAAAAAAGGAAAAATAGAATATAATAATAAATTAATATCATTGACCTTAGGAAATAAAAATGTGAAAAAATAGAATATAAAATACCAATGTAATTTGCACATGTTACGCCAAATATTAAGTATAAAATACTAAGATATATCAAAAATTTCGCAAAAATTTTATAGAAAATATATTGTCACACGATATCATTAAAGATAATTTTTCAATAGAAAAGAAAAATATTTGGGAATTGTTCTACCACTATAGTTAAAAATTCAAATTTGAAATAATATCAAACGAAATCGAAAAGTTTAAAAAATTTGATCGAGAAATATATTGATATGGATTATAATGAAATATTATATAGTTTGTTTTTCCTTACTTTTAAATACTTATCACATAACTATAAAATTTAAATACATAAAAATGAAAATATAGTCATTTAACTAGATTATCTTAGTGGTTTTAAAATTGTAAATGGATGAATAGTGTCAATAGGGGCAAATTGTATATTATTTTAATTTAGATAGAGGAAAGTGTAATTTATAACTTAATTCAGGAAACAAAGTGTTATTAACCCTTTTGTCTTATTAACTTTACTATATTTTGTGGGATTTTGCTAAGAATTTCTTTGGAAAAGTGTGGGGGAAAAGGGTAAACAATAGATTTGTGGCTGAATTTAGTTTTTGTTTTGAGCAAATCACCTATATTGCCCTTCAACTATTTCACTAAAATTGAAATAGTCTCCCAATTTAAATTTAGCCTAACGAGTCCTTCAATTAAATAGTTGTATCCAAACATGGAATAGTTCTTAAATGGCGGCTATGCCAAACATTAAGTTTTTTGTTTTTTTGAACATTGTTGACTAAGGGTAGAAGTGTCAAACCACATGGACGTGATACTTTAAGTGCAAAATCATTATCCAAATAGTCCTCCAACATTTTTTATTAAAATCAAATTGGTATTTCAACTAAAAATTTAGCCAATTTAGTCCATCTCCTAACAACCTCAACCCTTCTACTTCTATCCTTTCCTAATCGACCCAGCCACCATTACATCCTACCAGACCATCCGTTCTATGAGTCCATGGCTCTATTTTGAAAGTTCATCATATTAGTGGCGAAGAGTATGAGATTAGGAAGAGGGAAGGCGAAGAAAGGGAAATCGAGAGGGTGAAGGCAAGGGAGAGAGAAATCGGGGAAGAGGTAAGACAGGCAAGGAAGATCTGGAAGAGGAAAGATTGAGGAAAGAGGAAAGAGGAAATCGGGAAAGAGAGAGAAAGATTGAAGATCGCGAAGAGGAAAGGCAGGGAAAGAGAGATCAGGGAAGGGGATTTTAGGACTGGGATGGGAGAAAATCAGGGTGAGAAAGGGGTTGGGGTAGGGAGAGGTTGGCGAATGGTGGGGTAGGGGTGGGTTGGTCTAATCTTGGTGGTACAAAGGTGGATCCAATCTGTGGGATTAAGACCGCAGTACAAAAAGGACTAAGGCAATTTTCATACTGGGGTTTATGATGTTTTGAAAGGCTTTGGATAATGGTGCCAATTCTTGAAGTGTATTTTTCATATCTGGTGGTTCTCACAAAACCCTAGTTTCATTCTACTTTTTTCGCACTTACTCCATTCTCAAACTTAAAGTCAATTCTTATTTTTTAGCCCTACCCATGTCAATAATCTTAAATTTTGAACATTCACTTGCATGAGTTGAACAAAATTTTAATTAAAGTTTTTTTGGTTGAAGCAAAATGGAGTACTACTTTTAAATTAAATTCTTATTCAAATTCCTCAAGTAAGTTGTTCCAATTTAATATTTTGACCATAATTGGTTAAATGGAAATTACCCATCATTTCTTTTATGTTTAGCTACCATTTGACATTTGTACTTTTTATTTTTTATTTAGTTTGATTAGTTAGTTTAGTTTTTTAGCTTTTAACATATATGCTTGATTCATTTTGTTTTGTGATTGGGTTAGTGGTAGATTGAGTTTGTAAGTCATCATTTGAAACAATTTGAAAAGTTTGGTGCTGTGAATATGTTTTTCCATTTGGAATTGTGTTTGTTCAAATGTTTGTATATAAGTGTTTTTTAGGATTTGAAAATAGAAGGCTAAACATAGGTTGTGGGCTTCATATTTTGCAATTATAAAAATGAGATTTAACCCTTCAAACTCACTCTTGTTTTCAACATCTTTTTGATGAAATGCTTTCTTGTGTAGTTTTAATCTCAAACAACTAATTTGCTTCAAATATTTTCTCAATACCAGTTTCAAATGAAGAGGTTAATTTAGTCTACACACTTCTAAATTTTGAAACAGCTTCCAAGTTGCGGTTGGAAATGAACTGAGCCATCTTTGGGTCATAATTGTTTGAACTGCATTTTAAAGGAATTTGATCCATCTTATGGTTGTTTAATTCCATATACAGTCTTAGATGCCTTTTATGCCATTGGTTGGTTTAGAGAAGTGTCATTTTTGCTTGAAAACAAAAGAAAAGCAAAGAAAACAGCACAAAATATTTCTCTTAGCTATAAGACAAGTAGAGGACTCGGTATCACCAATATCGTGACTTTGAAAATGTCATTAGAAATTAGAAGTGAATATGGAAACTCGAAGGAATTTCAACGAATCAGCCTGTCTCTTATATGCCATTTAGGACTTAAAGTACCAAACTTGGATATGTATAAACCATTGTGTACTATCCATCATCCCTTTGAATTAAACACTTGCAATTAGAATAATGCTTTTATATGTGTTCACGATAAGTTCATAATTGTGCTATATTTTATGTGTCATTTACCATGTTTTTATGTGTTGTAAGCAAGATTTGAGTTATTATCGAGCTTAATTTGGTAATTCTCAGTTTTTGTAGGGTTAAAGTGAAAAAGATCAGAAAAAGATGGGAAAAGATGAAAGAAAATGCTTAGTACGGGACATGCACGAGTATGAAGCCCTTCTAGACACTGTTTTGTATTTCAAGTATAACTATTGATCCCGAGCTCCGATTAAGATAATTTAAGATGAATTGGAAATATAAGAGATAGAGCTACAACTTTCATGTTTTACACTTTATCAAATTATGCACGCATCAAGGTGAAAATCAAAACCAAAGGCGGAGCAGAGTATAAGAAGCCAGGCTCTGTGCGCGGCACCCAAGCAAAATCCAGAAGTGGCTCATGCGCACATGTGTTCTAGGGTCCCTACACATGTTCGCAGAGGATGAAACCTGCCTGGACCTTACTGCCGCGCGCACATGCAAGCAAAGATCCCAGCGCATGTTCGCCCGAAGCAGCAAGGGTGGCATATTTTTGAGTTTTTGGACGATTCTTCGCCCGGTTGGACTCTACCCAATTTCACGTTCTTATATGTAGAGATAATTCTCTTAGACAAATACTCATGTATCTTATAAGACAACTAGATGAGAAAAAAAGAAATTGGTTTTATTTTCTTTTACACATCTAGATGTGTATAAGAGACATTCATCATTAACTCTTTTATGAAAATTTGTATCCTCAAGAAGTTCTTGGTAGAGGGAATTGAAGCCATGGTCAATTCTACAAATTTGTGAGACTTCTTGAGCTTGAATTATATGTCAAGTATTGATCATTTTTCTGTGATTAAATTTATGGTTGTTCTTTTAACTTGTTATTGCAGCAGAATACTAAGTTATTGAAATTAATCTACTGCTAGATTGTTTAAACACTGTCTTAATTTAATCTGTGAAGGAACTAAGTTTGATAATTGCTGGATTAGTGTTATTGAATTTAGGAAAATTAATCATCTAATTGGCATAACCACGTGTGTTTATGTTTAATTGTTCTTGTTGATCTTAAAGCTTCTATTAAATTAATCTTTGGCGCGTGTCTGGGTTAAATTAATAGTTAGGGTTACTGGATTGCGAGTTGAAATGATGAATAAATACACGTTTTCTATGTATGACTTGTACTCACCACTACTACATATTGAGAGTTATTAATTTTGGGTGCCTACGATAGCATTGCAACTCGAAAGCATATTATTGCAAACCAAAAATTTTGGCTCCGTTGCCGGGGAACAGTTTGAATTATTTTTGTGCTATTTATTTCACCTTTTCTTTTCTTCCTGTTTATCATAATTCTTCCGCTAATTGTGTATGCCTGTGACCAGGTCTGCAGGCAAGTTGAATTCAAATTTGATCCTGAAATACAGAGAACATTACGCAGATTGAGAAAAGAGATAAGAGAACGACAGTTAGGGGAAGAACAATTGTTTAACTGTATCTTTTCAGGTGATCAGGAACACAGGAAGAGACGAACATGGTGCAACGAACTTTGAGGGAATTAGCCGCGCCCACTATGAACCAACAAACCTTATGCATTACATATCTAGAATTAGATGCAAATGTCACATTTGAATTAAAATCTGGACTAATCCATTTACTACCTTCTTTTCATGGATTGCCAGGTGAAGATCCGAACAAGCATCTTAAGGAATTCCATGTGGTTGGCACCAGTAGGAGACCCACCGGGGTATCAGAGAAGCATATCAAGTTAAAAGCATTCCCATTCTCACTCAAGGATGAAGCAAAGGATTGCCTATTCGATTTGCCTTCGGGTAGTATCACAACTTGGGTGTAGATGAATAGACTATACTTGGCTAAATACTTTCCAGCTTCTCGAACTGCCAATATTTGCAAAAAATTTGTGGAATAAGGCAATTCAATGAAGAATCTTTGTATGAGTATTGGGAGCGCTTCAAGAAATTTTGTGTAAGCTGTCCGCATCATCAGATAAGTGACTCCTTGTTAATTCAATATTTTTATAAAGGGTTGTTGCCTAATGAATAGAACATGGTCGATGCCGCAAGCGGAGGGGCGTTAGACAATTTGACCATAGATACTGCTCGTGAGCTTATATCGATTATGACCGCAAGCTCTCAAACATTTTCAAAGACACGACGCGGAGAACCTCTGTCTCTGATAATTATCAAATTGTGTATAAGAACTCAGTCTCAGCACAACAACACATAAAAACATCTTTAAATGACACATAAAATATCTGTCTCTTATACACATCTAGATGTGTATAAGAGACAGCGTGGGGTAAGATGATACGTGTCCTTGTCCTATGAATATAAGAGGGTCAAGAGCACGTAAATGCAGCCGGAGGATTCCCAGGGCAGCCACGACAAAGTTATGATCCCTACTCGAACATGTACAATCCTAGATGGAGGGATCATCCTAACTTGAGATGTAGAACCCAGCCCAAAATCAGCCTCAACAAAGTCTGCAGACCTTCCAACCATACAGGATGCCATTTGCTCAAAGACAACAAGCAAATCCAAATAATCAATCTAGAGAAGTCTTTAGAGGAACGGCTGGATATTTTAACTACAAAATACGATTCAATTCTAGCAGGATACAAATGCAGTTATAGCATCAAATGGGACAAATGGCTCCTACAGCAATTAGCCGGTTGGAAACAGAGAGTTCTGGAAAGTTGTCTTCTCAAACAGTCATTAACCCTAAAGAAAATGCTAGTGCAATTGTGCTGAGAAGCGGCGAGGAGGTTGAAGTGCCAACTAAAGTAGTTCCTAAACAGAAAAAGGCTAAGGAGAGGGAAATCGAAGTAGAGAAAGAAAGTTGTCCCATTCAAAAAGAAGAAAAAATTGGTAAGTCATCTCAGTGTCTAGAATACACACCTGACCCACCATTTCCTGATACCTTTAAGGAATTTACGAAGGAGGACCCGAATAGAGACTTGTATGAAACTTTTTGCAAATGTGAGGTAAATATTCCATTGCTGGATGCTATCAAACAAATTCCTCATTATGCTAAAAATTTTGAAATCCTTATGTACACATAAAAAAAAGCAAAAACAACAAAAGGCTGAGAAGATCATGTTGGGAAACCTGTCTCTTATACACATTTCTCAGAACCAACAGAATTGTCCAATCTAAATGCAAAGATCCAGGTATTTATTGTACAATTCCGTGTTTAATAAACAACACTAGAATTAAGAAGGCCATGTTGGATTTAGGAGCTTTGATAAATGTTATGCCTTATTCAATCCTTAAATCCTTGCACCTAGGGCCTTTACTTGAAACTCGGGTTGTTAGACAGGACTAAAACATCCTCAACTATACCCTTAGGATAAGCCACTGATCTATTTGCCAAGTCAATGAATTAATTTTTTATACACATCTAGATTTATGTACTTGACATGGAGAACAATGATGAGTCTACTCCCATTTTGTTAGGTAGACCATTTTTTATAACATCCAAAACTAAGATAGATGTATATACTAGAATTTTGACGATGGAATTTGATGGCAAAATTTTTCAACAGAATATTTTATGCGGCCATGAAGTATCCACCCGAGGATAATTCTATTTATTTTGTTGATGTTATCAATTTGATAGTACAGGATGTGTTTGAAGAGATTTTGATAGGAAACGGGGTTCAGGCCGCAATTTGGTAAGTTATCTTATGTGACATCGAGGAACCTTAATGACACACTTTTGTTTTCGCTTTACAAAGCTCGAGTCAGAATTGAAACCTCTCCCGAATCACCTCAAATATATGTTTTAAGGTGATGGGAAAACATCATGCCAGAGACAGTGAATCATGATATAATCATTGCCGCGCACAAGAACGTTTGCTAAAAGTCCTAAGGGAGTCATAAAAAGGCGATTGGATGGACCATTGCAGTTATAAAGGGAATTAGCCCATCAACATGCATGCATCACATACTACTCGAAGATGGAGCTAAGCCTACCCATCAACCACAAAGCAGGCTAAACCCGACGCTAATATAAGTGGTTAAAAAGGAAATACTCAAACTTCTTGAAATGGTGATAATTTACCCGATTTCAGATAGCGAATGGGTTAGTCGGTGCAATTAGTCCCTAAGAAGACGGGATCACTGTGATAAAAAATCAAGAAAATGAAATGGTTCCCACCCGTATACAAAACGGGGTGGCGAGTTTGTATAGATTATAGAAAGCTTTATTCTCTTACTCGCAAATATCACTTTCCTTTGACTTTTATTGATCAAATGCTTGAAAGGTAAGCTAGTAGTGCTTATTATTGTTTTCATGATGGCTACTCAGGATATTTCCAAATCACTATTGCTCTCGAAGATCAGGAGAAGACAACATTTACATGCCCATTTGGAACATTTGGTTACCGTCGTAGACCATTTGGGTTGTTGACCTTTGTGCTACTTTTCGAGGTGTATAGTTAGCATATTTTCTAATTTTTTAGAACATTTTATTGAGGTATTCATGGATGATTTCACCATTTATGGAGATTCTTTTGACCAGTGTTTGCACAATCTCACATTAATATTACAAAGGTGAATTGAAACTAACCTTGTTCTAAATTCGGAAAAATGTCATTTCATGGTTCAACAAGGTATAGTGTTAGGTCATGTAGTGTCGTCTAAGGGGATTGAGGTTGATAAAGCTAACATTGTCACAAAATTCAATCCTTATCTTACCCCACGAAGGTGCGGGAAGTACGTGCTTTTCTTGGCCATGCAGGATTTTACCGACGGTTCATCAAAAACTTCTCAAAAGTATTGGTACCTTTATGCAAATTATTGCAGAAAGATGTCAAATTTGAATTTGATGACTGCAAGGCGGCATTTGAAAAATTGAAACAACTTCTCTTGTTCACACCAATCATCCAAACACCCAATTGGAGTCTACCATTTGAGATAATGTGCGACGCAAGTGACTTTACGGTGGGCACAGTTTTTGGACAATGCATTGGAAGGGCACCTCATGCGATTTACTATACCTCCATAACCCTAAATGATGCGTAGAAAAATTATACTACCACTGAAAAAGAGCTTTTAACTGTTGTTTTTGCTTTAGAGAAATTTCGTTCTTATCTAATTGGTACTAAAGTGATTGTATATTTTGACCATGCAGCTTTATGTTATTTATTGACGAAAAAGGAATCAAAACCAAGGTTGATCCAAACTTGTCTAAGATGGATACTCCTCTTGAGCGAATTTGATTTGGAAATCAGAGACAAAAGTGGTATGGAAAACAAAGTGGTAGACCATTTAAATCGACTACCACATGTGGAGGACTAAGGATACAAGAAAGATTTTCGGATGAAAAATTTTGCTCAGTAAAGGTGATGTTACCGTGGCATGCAAATATTGTTAATTTCCAAGTTACTAACAAATTACCCCAAGGTTTGCCTAGGGTAGCAAGGGAGAAAATCAAAAGTGATGCCAAATACTATGTGTGGGATGAGCCATATTTGTGGAAACATTGCGTGGATCAAGTAATTAGAAGGTGTGTCAATGATGGTGAGATTAATTCAATTTTAGCATTTTGCTATACTTATGCTTGTGGAGGACATTTTGGAGCCAAAAAACAGCAATGAAGGTATTAGAGTGTGGATTTTATTGACCCAAAATATTTTGCAACTCGTACCTATTTTGTCGTTGTGATAGCTGTCAAAGGACATGTAATATTTCCAATACAAAAGAATGAAATGCCTCAAAACCCGATACAATTCAGCTTAAATATAGATGTGTATATGACGACCATTATCCCATAATCATCTTTCCTGTTTCATTCGGTTATTTATATATCCTCTTGGCTGTTGATTATGTTTCAAAATGGGTGGAAGCTAAAGCCACTCATACTGATGATTCAAAGATTGTTTCAGATTTTCTTAAGAGCAATATCTTTTCTAGATTTGGGATTCCGTGAGTTATAATAAGTGATCGAGGTACTCATTTTTGTAATCGAACAGTCAGCTTTACTAAAGAAGTACCACATATGACACACAAGATATCCACTGCATATCACCCACAAACCAAGTGGACAAGCCGAGGATCTAATAGAGAAATTAAGTCTATTAAATCCAAAAACTGGTGAACTCAAGCCATAGGGATTGGAGTTTACGGTTGGATGATGCATTATGGGCATATCGCACTACTTATAAGACGCTAATAGGGATGTCCCCATTTCGCTAATATTTGGTAAAGCTTGTCATATCCCCGTAGAATTAGAGCATAAAGCTTATTGGGCAATTAAGAGTTTCAATATGAGATTGGATGCTAGTGGCAAACATAGGAAATTATAACTGCAAGAGTTGGAGGAAATCTGCAATGAAGCTTACGAGAATACTAGCATATATAAAGCGAAGGCAAAGGCTTTTCATGCTCAAATAATCATAAGGAAGGATTTCCAAGTCGGTCAAAGAGTCCTTCTTTATCAAACACGTCTTCGTCTATTTCCTGGTAAGTTGAGATCTCGATGGATTCTAGCGTATTTAATAACTAATATATTTCCCCATGGTGCAGTGGAAATTTAGAGTTTACAAACGTCCAAAGTGTTCACAGTTAATGGACATCGCCTCAAACCCTATTATGAAAGAGTTGCAATGGGAAATGTGTGTGATGAAAATTTGGAAGAACCGCATTATGATTGATTGGAGCTAGAGCATCAAGTTGACCCAACAACAGTAAACAAAGGCGCTGCATGGGGAGGCAACCCATGTCCATTTCAATTTTATTCTATTATTTAATTTTTGGAACTTTATTTTTGCTTATTTTCGTTTTAAAGGACATCATATTTTAATTTCGTAGTTAATTGGGAAATCGATTGCATTAAGAGGCTAAAATGATAAATTAGATCTTTGAGGGGTTTATGAGTTATGTGGGTAATTTAGGAATGTTTTTGTGCTTATATAAAAAATAAAAAATAAAATAAATTTATTTTTCGAAATCGCCTTCAGCTCATATCCCCGCTCAAATAACATTTGAGTATGTGTATAAGAGACAGCTGTCTCTTATTCTTATCTGCGTTGACCATAAATGCGCTCTCAAAGCCCAGTGCATGTGCGCAGTGCCGATAAGAACACAAACAAACAGCCACACGCACGCGTGACGGTTTTAAAGGAACTTCACCGTTCCAATTCTCATTCTTTCTTCACATTCCTCTTCTCTTTCAACTTCCTCTCAAACCCTCAAATCCCCCCACTTCAATTTTTTCCAAAATTCACCCCAATTCCATCAATTTTACACCCAAATTTCTTCTTCTTTAAAGAAAAATCAAATCAAGGTATGAATTTCTCTCTCTTTCTACAATTTTTTCTTATGGGTTTCAATTAATTTTCAAGAATATGTTGAGTTTTTTTATTCTTTGATTGATGAAATCTCATATGGATTGAATTTTAAACGTAAATTTGGTGTGATTATTGTTTGGATTGTTGATTGAGGATGGATTGCATGTTCATAATAAACCCAAAAATTTCCTCTTTCTTTATGCATGCCAAGTGTTCGATAATATGTCTCAATGAATAAAAATGTTCAAACACAAGGCAGCGATGTACGAGTTTAATTACTCGGCCATTGATTATGCCATGTGAATTCTTTCTAATTAGTTTTCATGCATAGGAATGTTCATGCATTGTATATAAGCCTTAGTTTTAGGCATTATTTTGCTTGGATTCTCATGTATAAAGGCTTATGATTTGGGGGAATGGCCTTATATGTAAGTCTGTGCGGTGTTGTTTGTTTGCTTAAGAGTCATGATGCACGTTTATGTTTCATAGGTATGAGAAGAACAACAAAGAAAACAGCTACAGGCAAGGGTTCCGGAGAATCTTCATTATCCGGGGCTCCACAACCATGAGTTGGTGGCGGGTTACGGTTTTTAATTGTGGTAGCCAAGTAGAAATATGACAATGATATCTCAAAAAGGGCTGCAATTAAGGAAAAGGGCATACAAGTTCCATTGGAAGGGGTGCCAAAAATCAAGTTAGCCATTCGTAATCGTGGAAGGGAGCTTTTCACTTCAACTCCTATAGATGCCGTCCTGCCGGTGGTACGTGAGTTTTATTCTAATTTTAATCATTATAGCTCCACCAGGATATATGTACGGGGAAAAGAAGTGGATGTCTCTGCCAATGAAATCAACAGGGTTTTGAAGGTCACTCTTGTTCTCAACGATGAATGGCCCGACACCCGTAATGCCAACGTTGAGCTTTAACAGATCACAAGCGTTCCTTTGTAACGGAGATGTGGACTGGACTTTTACGGAAGATGGCATAATGGTTCGTCATTTCCACGCGAATAAACTTAAGCCAGCATGGTTTGTCTGGTTTAAATTCCTTTGTTCCTACCTTGTACCGGTAAACCATCTCACCCATGTCACTATGGAACTGGCCAAATTGTGTATAAGGGAAAGATATTGATGCAAGAAAAGCTCATACGTCAACAAATTTGCTACTCTGCTACCAGTAGGCAACCAGGATTATGGTTTCCCCATCTAATTATGACTCTATGTTTGGAAAGTCATGTGGTGATTGAGCCTTCTGAAGAAAATTTGAGGCCAAGCCAGATGATTACAATGGAGGGTATATGAGCTTCGATTAAACGCACAAGGTTTCAAGCTTCTACATCCCATGTAGAGGAAGCTGATGATTCAGATGATGAGCCTGTACCTGCTCCGCAGCAATCGTAAGAGGAGCTTCTACATCAAATCTTGGCAGAACAACAGCGGATGGGCCAACATTTTATAAGCTCGTTTATGCAATATCAGTTTACGTGGCAACAGACCATGGAGGCTCGTCAGATGGCCAGAGAGCGGGGAGAGAACCCTTCTACATTTCCTCCCTTCCCGCAAGATTTGGGGCCCCATGCTCCTTGAGTTTTTATGCCCTATGTGTTGGGCTGTTTTCTTTGTTTGATATCTATCATAGTTGATTTCCTAGACAATCTGCATAGTTACAATATTAGTTATTTTCATTAGTTAGGTTTTATTCTAGTTCGTTTATTTCATATTGCTTAGGTTTATTTTCGAATTGTGTGTTTTCGTTTATTTTTAGTTGTGTATTCTCTTAAGGGAGTAAGTTTTTCTTGATTCTTGTAGGATTCTTTTCTACAATTTTCTTGTTTTCTTATTGTCTCAAGGGAATTATTTATTTGTTTTGTTTTGTTTTGTTTAGTGTTAATATAGCTTTCATTCGCAACAAGGGGTTATTTATAGCGGATACTGCTCCAAATGCGAATTTGCTCCAGAGAAGATTTCCTTTTCTTTTTCCCATATTTTATGCTTTAATTTTTTGCATTGAGGACAATGCTTCATTTTAAGTATGGGGTGGAAGTTATTTGGATTTTTAAGTTGTTTGGTGTATTTTGCTCAATTTTGCTGCAATATATTTTAACTTTTTCTTTGATCTGAGATCTTGTTAAATTTGTTGAAAATTTTGTGGATTATTTGACCATTTTTTGAAATTTTCAAAAAATTTTGCTTAAAGTATTTTTTTCATTTTTCTACATATTAATCTTTAATTGAACCATGCATGAATAAGTAGTCGATGTTAATATTTTCCATTCATGATTTTGAAGATTTTTGAGCACTAAGCCATGCTTTAATTTTTAATTTGGGATATTTAGAGAAATTTATGTAGTCTCAATTATGTTGCATACCAAAAACTCACTTCATTACATATTCGAAGATAATTCTTAGACGACCCAATTTAGTTTAAAAATTAGGATAGTGCTTTTTTGTTTGACAGCCTTTCTACCCAACCTGTTTTAACAATTTATTTCTAAGCTCTTATTATTTGAGCCTTATTCAAAAGAAGTGAAAAACACATTCTCCTTCTTTCACTTAAACTCAATTTACCTACCCTTAATGAGATTAACGTTTCTTTTCATTGTTTTTATCCTAACTTTTCCCTGTAAGAGCTTATTGGTGCACATTATTTGTTAAGGGGATATAAGGGTGGAAGTTTGTGAGAAGTGAGTGATGTACATTTTTGTTGCGAAATAGGGTATTGGAAAAAATTGTTGAAAAAAAAAAATATGAAAGTGTTGGTATGTGCAGTAGTGCCCCTGTCTCTTACCACATCTAGATTTGTTACGGGTAGACTTAGCACTAATACCCATCTAGATGTGTATAAGAGACAGCTTCTTACACCCCTCCACTGGGTGTAAAGGAGATTGGCTTGTTTGGTTGTTCGGAATTTTTTGTCTCTCTTGTTTGTCTCTCTAGTGTGGGGACAACAGATGTTTGATATTCTGAATGTGAAGAGAAGTTTTATTTTAATGTATGATCATCATTATTATAAAGCTCTTGTTCTTATTTGTTATATCCTCTCCCTTCTTTGGCTAATAAATATCCTAACCTGTTGTTTGAACTAAAAGTCCTACCTAAATTTAGATTGAATCTGTTGTCTAGATTAGTGGAGGGGTGTAAGAAGAGTGAACTATGGCGTGTTTACAAAAATTTTGAGGGTATTCATGATTTAATCTAGATATTTTCAAATCTAATTTTTTGAATGGCTATACACACATACACACGAATTTCATGTTTTGGATTTTCTTACCATTTGAGCTCTTGGATTCTTTGACTACTCTGATTGCTAGATTCATCATTGATTATTTATGTGGATATTTGAAGGAATATGTTGATTGGAATGTGATAAGCTTAAATTTTCTAATTTTATGTTTGATCGAGGACGATCAAATGCTAAGTGTGGGTAATTTGATAAGTTCATAATTGTGCTATAATTTATGTGTCATTTACCACATTTTTATGTGTATGTAAGCAAGATTTGAGTTATTATTGAGCTTAATTTGGTTATTCTCAGTTTTTGTAGGGTTAAAGTGAAAAAGAGCTGAAAAAGATGGGAAAAGATGGAAGAAAATGCTTAGTGCGGGACATGAACGAGTATGAAACCATTCTAGACACTGTTTTGTATTTCAAACATAACAATTCATCCCCCGTTCCGATTGAGGTGATTTAAAATGCATTGGAAAGATAAGGGATAGAGCTACAAAGAGATTTTTTAAACATTCTCAAATACGCATCTAGATGTGTAAATCGAGACAGAATAATGGAACACAGTTGAGTAAGCCAGCGCACATGCGTTGGAGCTGGGCAGCGCATGTGCGCTGCATCCAGAAGCAAAATCCCAGAAGTGGATCACGCACACGTGCGCACTAGGTTCCCTGCGCATGTGTGTGGATGATGAAACCATCTTGGACCTTACTGCCTTGCGAGCAAGATCCTAGCGCATGTGCACCCGAAGCAGCTGGGGTGGCAAACATTTTGAGTTTTTGGCACGATTCTTCGCCCGGTTGGACTCTTTTTCACCCAATTTCACGGTCTTATTTGTAGGCATTAATTTTAACCCTCATTATAAATATCCCCAAGTAGGGTAAGAAATAAAGATCGACACTTTTGTTTTCTTTTAGCTAGGGTTTTTATCAGTAGAAATTATTCTTTATTCTTTCATGGCACTCTATGCCAGCAAACCTCTGTCTATTATACACAGTTCTAGATGTGTATAAGAGACAGCTTGATTCAATTATATGTTAAGTATTGATTATTTTTCTGTGATTAAATTTATTGTTGTTCTTTTTAACTTGTTATTGGCGTAGAATACTAAATTATTGGACCATTAATCTCGCTAGATTGTTTTAACTGCGTGTGTTTAATTCAATCTATGAAGCAACTAAGTTTGATAATTGCTGGATTAGTGTTATTGAATTTAGGGAAATTAATCATCTAATTGGCTTAACCGCGTGTGTTTATGTTTAATTAGTCTAGTTGTTCTCTTGTTGATCTTAAAACTTCTATTAAATTAATCTTTGGCACGTGTCTGGGTTAAATTACTAGTTAGGGTTAATTGGATTGCTGCTGAAAATTAACCAACTTTAGAAATAAATAAGAATCAACTATGAACACCCTATTTGTTCGGGTTAATTCTTCACTTAGTGCTTGATATAACGAACAATTATCAATGTGTGTCAAGGATCGATTAGTGAATTTTGCCATGGTGGATAAGACCAAAACCAAGACTTTTCTTATAACGAATTTTTCTTCAATTATTTTCTGTTGTAGTTTTTAGTTTAAAAGCATTCAAAACCCCCCCTTTTCCATTAGCACGAGAATAAACTCCATTTTCTGTGGGATGACTTGTACTCACCACTACTACATATTGAGAGTTGTTAATTTTGGGTGCCTACGACAGCATTGCAGCTCAAAAGCATATTATTGCACACCAGTTCACTTGGTACAATATTGAAGAACCTGATTTGTTTTGCCTAAATTAACCGATATTGTTATGATGAATCAGCCATGCAATAATAGTTAGTTGTCAAAAGTTCGGTTTCTAATATAAGCTAGTGTTTACTTTCGTTAAAATGGAATGTAGGAGAAAAGATTGAGTTTCTTGAGTTAAATCATTTTTTGTTACTTTTGAGAAGTGTACTAGTATTCAATATTCCCTATTTCATTTCTTTTATGGAGTTATTTGTTACAGTTATATGTTGTTGTTTTGTGTTGCGTTAGATCACTTTGTTTGACAGTCTTTTTCTTATCTTATTTTTCAATATTGTAAAAATCTATGTTTGGGGGTGTGATAAATCTATGAAATTGATTTATTTTCCATATAAAATACTAGTATTTTGTTAGGGTTTTACTAAATTTTAGCCTATTTTATGGTTTTGCCCATTTTTTCTTCTAACTGCATATTCATGATAATTTAAAGTTTTCAGTATTTTTTTACATGCGTGTTTTTTTTTAATGTTTAGTATTTAAGTTGTTTTGTGCTAGTTCTCATGCTATTTAGTTGCTTTCGTAGTTTTATGTTCAATGCTAGGGTTCGCACGAGAGGCAGCACAACAAGCGGGCAAAGAATGGACAAAATTTAACAAATCTATACTATAAATAAGTTGGGACTGTGATACAAGATTCTCAAAACTAAAAACTTACAACACGGTTCAAGAATTTATAGGGGCAAATGTGTTTAGATTAGGGTAAAAATTGGTTGATTCTTGTTTCCTCAACCCTAGATCTATTTTTCTCCTTATCAGGGTGAGTAGTTTTAGAGATTTCTCCTCCCCAATTGGGGAGGAATCTCTATTCTTCTTATCATGTTCTTTCTATTTGTAGTTTTAAATCGTATGTAAAGATTGAAACAAAGTTGTAAGTGTTCTATTTACCTTCATTTATTTTTTCAATGTTCTATTTTATCTTTAATCATGTTACAAGCTTTCCTTAATTCCTTTTCCTTTACACATTTTTCTTAGTATTTGTGTTTATTTTAGTTAAGTTTATATGTTTTCATCTTTTAATTCCTTAAATCAAATTACTTTTTGATTGAAGGACTTTCATTACTTGAGTTGTTAGTTTGAGAATTAGTTTATTATATTTGTTACTCATGCTTTGTTTGCTTTACTACTTTCTTAAAAATACTTTCTTTCCTTTACTACTTTCTTAAAAATACTTTCTTTATTGTTATTGTTTATTTTCATTAACTAATTAATCATGGTTTACTGTTTGGAAGATATTAATTACCATTTACTGGAAGTTAATTTATTGGTTGAGAGGTGAAATTGGTTGAGCTGAAATTGGCTTATTAGCTATTATTAATGGACTCATTAGTTGACTAAAGAAATTAGCTACTTTCATATTTGGCAAAATCGAGGCTACAAAAGGAAGTTGAACTTCCATGTTATACCATGATTAACAATAAACCATAGCTAGAATTTTTTCTTAACCGGACTAATTTAACTTAGTTGGCCACTTAAAATTCTATGGGGTAGTTTATCGAGTTTAATTATTCTACTTATACACATCTAGATGTGAATAATTGCTCCTTTGCTAGCTACTATTTGATCGCATAAACTTATGGATGTCATCTAGATAAGTTAGTTGATTTAGGTGTATTTTATAACTAGGCTGATATTATATAATAGATAACCCATTAGCTCAACCTCGTAGGGGTTCATCTCTGCTAGACATTCACATATACAGTGAATATTAATTGGATTTACCCAAATAATATGCTAATGCCGACACTTAAAGTGTCAAAGATCCACCCAGAACGATGAGTTGCCTAACAATCTAGTAGGGTGAGTTAACATGGAAGGGCGAGCCACAATGTGATGTTGAATGCATTAAACATGGCGCTTGCAAGAAGAACCCAGTCAATTGTTTTACTTACTTTAGCTTTAGCTGTATTATTTCGTTGTTTTATTCCTTTATTTGAGCAATTTCTTTGATTAAACTTCTTTATCTAGCATTTGGTCTTGGTTTTAAGGTTTTGTTTTGCAGCAAAAAGAACAAGTGCATGGTTGGGATGAAAAGTAGTCAAAAGTTCAATACAAAAACTAGATACTAGAGTTTTTGTCCACGGCAAGGCCATTCTGGCTATGGAAAGCAACCAACAATTCCTTAAACATAACCATTCTTTGCTGCCACCAAAATAAAGTTAGTTGAGGTAATGAAGATTTTGGATACGACAAAAGAGACTTTAGCTGCGGTGTACCAAGAACATTGGAATTTTAAATTTTAAACAGTAATGCTATTTTGGTCATGACCAAAAGGTATTTAGTCGGTGAGATGATAAAGTTTCAACTTCTCCACTTAAACATAATGAAATTTGCTTCGTTGGCCATTCCTCGTTTAGTTGCCAACAACTATCCATATAAATTTTTCGAGGGCTATAATAGCTTTTGGACGTGACCGAACTTTTCTAGTCTTGGCCAACCTCCTACTGTGAATTTGGAAGGGCATGCAACCCTTATTCTTTTGTATTTTTCTTTCAATGAAAATGTTATTTATGTGTTTTAGTGCATTTATTAATGTGTTTTGTATGTTTTAAGAGCTTTGGGTTTCTTCAAGTTGAGAAATGCAAGGTAAAACAAAAACGAAGCAAAACTGCAGGCAATACCTATCCTGGTGCTTAGAGGCTCCAGTGGAACAGCTCGCGGCGTCTAGACACTAATCTTACGCGATACCAAGATAGCCAATTCACTATTCCCGTGCTTCGACAACATAGTAGCGCTTCCCATTTTTTTACTTTTAGGGTTCCAATGTCCATTTTGGGCCTGATTTGGCGTGTTTGTGATAACTCTTAGATTCACTAATGATTTCTAGACACTAATCTTACGCGATACCAAGATAGCCAATTCACTATTCCCAGGCTTCGACAACATAGTAGCGCTTCCCATTTTTTTACTTTTAGGGTTCCAATGTCCATTTTGGGCCTGATTTGGCGTGTTTGTGATAACTCTTAGATTCACTAATGATTTAGATCACTAACCGAACCAGAGAACATTGAGTAGAGCCAGGAAAGAACTACTTCAATACACAAAGGTTGGTATTCTCTTTGTGTCTTTATTGGATCTCTATCATTTAATGAGATACCCGTAGATTGAAACTGGTAACTATGTCAAACTCCTGAAAATGGTTTTATTCTTATCAAGGTTATTCAAGCATTTCTCTTTTGTCCGAGTTGCTGTGGCAATCTAAACTGAGGATGTGTTTTTGGGACTAGTACACCTTTGCGGGATCATGAACAGTAGCAGGACAAATCTGGCTATTGAAATGATTCTCCCTTTCTCTCCGTTACTTTAACTCCCTCATGATTGAGTAACCCTTCCCTCTCTTGCTCCTAGGTAATGGCTCAATCTATAGATAGAAAGCCCTATGATTGGAAAATACCATTTTAGGTTTGGAGAGAGAGGAATGCTACCATATGGTACCAGTTCCTTCTTTCTTGATTTCTTGTTTAGGGATGAGTTACATGGACCAATAACGAGATATTTTGGGCTTATCGGAGGCACGTCTCTTTTCTTTGGAAGTGTAAATCTACAGTTAATATGAATAAGAGAAATTCTGTTGTAGCTTTCTATCTAGTGGTTGTTGCTCACCTCGGTACGATCTTATACACAATTCACTAGATGTGTATAAGAGATGAACATACAGGACACCCATGTTATTTGTTGTAGGGTTCATTTTTTTGTTTAAAATAGGAGGACTCATTGGAATAGTTCTCGAAAATTCTAGACTAGAGATGACATGGCCTTCTTACTTCTCAATGCTCGAGCATCTATCCAGTGCATTTTTTGATCTTGTACTTGTGGAGTGATACATTTAACACAAAGAAAATCTCAAAATGGATTGAGCTGCACGAAAGCCATTATATAGAGTTATTTTATCCACTAAAACCACATTGTTTTGCTCGGTTTTGCATGAGTTTCTAGTAATTTTATGTAATTCAGTGTTAGTTAGTGTTTTTCTAAGTAATTGAGTGAAAAGGTTTTTGTAGGTGTTTTTCTGTTAATTTGTTATAGTCTAGTATTTATGTTTATTTTGTACCTTTTATAGGCTAAAATGGATAAATCAAGGTGTGTAGGGAAGAGACAAGGAACCCGGGATTCCAGAAATGCCAAATTGAAGAATAGAATAAGCAAGTTCCTGAGTTCGGATCGGGGTGGAAGTTTTTGAGCTTCAAGATTTTACACCATAGTCCTAGAAGCAAGTTATGAGAATAATTCAAGAACTCAGACCGCAGTCTGAGAATTATAATAGAGTACTTATACACATCTATTCAGAACTATGGTTCGAGAACAGAAGACTAGTCCTAATTTTATACACATCTGATGTGTATGGGAGACAGATTTAATGTATTTTAGCTGAAAATAACTCTTGCCTGCATTAGTTAGTAGTCTAGTTTTATATGGAGAATTTTCTAGATTAGGTAGAGAGAGAAGTTTCTTTTACTTTTTGTTCTTATTTTCAGCACCTTAATTCCTTTGAATTCTAGTCTTTAATTTGTGCAAGTTTTAAGCTTTATTAGTTCAAGTTGTTGGGATTTTCTCAAGCAATTTTTAATTCGATTTACTTAATTTTTATTATGGATTGTATTTTTAGGACTAAATTGCCTTTATTGTTTTTTGTTGCTTTTATTAGGATTATGAACTAAATTGTATTGGATTGGGAAAGGGTAATGTTGATCCACAAAACTTAACTGTTTTGTTAACTAGTGGCAATTTTGTCAATACTGTCCCTTTGGCAAGGTTTCATAGATGTTTTAAGAACACTGATCACTTATTAGACTTGTTTCGGGAATAAGGGCAACAAATGAAAGTTGAGTTCTAATTTGGACTACTTAACAATTGGACCAGGATAATTTGTACCCCTAATTGGACATATATATATATATATATATATATATACCGAAAGAAGACAAACTTTTATTGATAAGCTAATGAATCAAGTCTAGTACATGTGCGTAAGTATGGGAATGCAATTGCATCCAAAGCTACTAATCCTCTAACATTTGAGGGGAAAGTAGTAAAAGAAATGGTTATCTTTTAGATACTGGGTTGTTTATACTTTCGTGGGCATTTAATTGGGTCTAATTGGCATAGTAAATGAGACATCCTAATCTACGTAAATTAGCTTTCTAGTATCTATATGCCTT
This sequence comes from Cinchona pubescens, assembly GCA_025175665.1. Classification (NCBI taxonomy): domain Eukaryota; kingdom Viridiplantae; phylum Streptophyta; class Magnoliopsida; order Gentianales; family Rubiaceae; genus Cinchona; species Cinchona pubescens. Next base: position 4,096,364 of record JANKKI010000016.1, read on the forward strand.
AGGTATTCCATGTATGAGACTGGGTAAATAAGGAGTACATATTTTGATTCTTTGCTTAGATTATGTAGGGTAACTACTGTGTATCTTTCTTTGAAGTTGTGGCCAGTAGATCTGGGAAGATGTGTATAAGCTACGTTCTTATTTGCAATCTTTAAGTATTACTACTTTAAGTCCTTTCATTGAGTTTTGAGTTTACAACCTTTGATTTAATTGACATTATTTGACTTATTTTAGACTAAATTTTATTTCGATCTCTCAAATAACAACTTTTATTGATGTTTGAAATAGTTTGTGATTATTAATTTGATATTCATATTCCATATGTAGTTTTCTACGGAAACGATAACTCTTACTCATAAAATAACTTTATTACCTACTGACTAGTGAACTTGCTAGTGTAGTTAGTATGCATCAAAAATCAGAAAGGACATACAAGAAAGCATTAAGTCCAACAAGCCAGGGCTGGCTAATAATAGAGTAAAATAAAGACATGAAAACTTTAGCAAACTCTAGATAACTAGAATGTCCACTTCCTAGCCTTGTCTCTCCTCCAAGTTTTCCTTGTAATACTATGAAAAGCTTAAAAAATGGGCAATGCTATGCTATGGTAGAAGATGTTTTTTTGACTTTTAATAAGCCATATTTGTAGTTTCTTGACACTTCATAGGATTAAGGAAAGTTTTAGGTTGAAGCTGCTCCATATGGGCTTGAAATAGAAGCCAACTGTTCAAAACTCGAGAAAATACCGATCAATAATTTAGTCATAGCGTCGCAACACTGGGATTTCTCTTCAATAAAATGCCATGGTGCTCTATTCTAAAATTTATCTAAACTTGAGGGATGAAAGCCGCTCTGTTATCTCACAATGTCAATTGCAACCCTTTGGCCTTAACACCTCAATTCATCTCTTGATATTCTCTTTGCTCCGCGCTCTTCCCATACTTTGCATCTTTTAAACATTCTACAAACATTCAAAATCACAAACCACTTATAAAACTAACAACAAGTCATAATACTAAGATGTAAGAAAACATGCAGTACACACATAACATGACCACAAATTCTAACTTAGACCTAGGTTAAAATAAGTAAAATAAACAACGAGCGATAGAATCTCAAATACGAATACTCAGCTAGGAAAGACCATATTGCCTATAAGGCTTAACAAGTGACAACTTTGCAAGAAATAATATTAAAGGACTCACTGTAATACTTTATTTTAGTTGTAACACAATTATCCTAAAAGTTGCCTGTCTCTTATCTACATCTTATACTGTCTCATATCCTCAAGACTAAATAAATTTAAACATATGACAAAGAAACACAATAAAAACATATAAATTAAACTAGATTCATAATACAGAGAACTAAAACATAACCATTCAAATCTGAACACAAATTCAATCCCAAACCATATCAGAACATAAAATATAAAACAAAACACAAAGTAATAGGATTAAGAAGATATGAAAACTCATGGGGATAGATTAATGATAACTCTGGTAATCTAGAGTTATTTATATCTAAATCATTCCAATTTTTTGGTTTAAATTTCAATTTTTTTTTATTTAAGTGTTTTACTTAATTTTTATATTATGTGTTTGCATTTTTATTATTTAGTGAAGGTTATGAATTTTTATTGAATTTCAATCAATTCAGTTACTTATTTAGTTTAATATTATGCAGGTTAATGCCTAGAAGCTAGAAGTCAAAATGAGCAAAGTTTGAGGGCCAAAAAGAGACTGAAGAAGTATTAAAGACCTTTGCTAAAACAATATTGATGTTGCGACATGGAATTCAATGTGGCGATATCAAAGCGGAACTTGGTTTATGTAACTTCTGTTTGATGTCGCAACGTTGCATTTGATATCCTGATATCGATGCGCATTCAACAATTGTATTAGTGGCATTTTTGTAATTTTAGCTACCAAATTTTAAGTATTAACTTGTGTAGTACTCCAAATATATATAGATATTTATAAGGTGTTAGTACAAACACTAAATTAGAGTAGTTAGTAGATTTACCGATAGTTAGTAGTGTTGTTAGTGTAGCTAAATTACATGTCTTTTCAGTTTAATATTTGTTCTCTTTAATTTTCATTAGATCTTCTCCTTAAAACTTTCTTACAAATTTAAATTTTGATTAGATAGTTTTAGTTGGTTAATCTTTAGCTACAATTAGATGTAAGTTTTACTTGCTTTCCAGTTTAATTTCTTGAAAATCTCTTTGCTCCCATTTCAAGCATTCTTAATAAGTTTTAAGTTCTTCCAATTTTAGTTATCTATAACTAAAATTTTCAATACTTTCTTTAATTGCTAGTGATTTTCATTGGTCTGGATTTTATTAATCTAAAAATCTAAAAATATTTAGTTTAAACTTAGTTTTATTTAATAATTTCATTAGGTCAATAGTTGTAGAAAATGGAGTTTACTTGTTTTCGTGCTTTCTATTTGCTTAACATTAGACAAGTTAGATTTAATTGACTTTCAATTCTAGTTTATTTTTAGTTATTATAGTTAATTTAGGAGTAATTTTACTTGCTTTCATTTAGATTGCTTTCTTCAAATTTATGTTGAGTAATCCTTTAAATTATGTGTCTAATTACTTCTTTTAGTTGCTTTCCACAATAGATGAAATAGTTTTAATCTTAAATTGTTTGTTGAAATCATGGGTTTGAGTAGAATCAGTACTAGTTCTCTTATTGAATTGGTTAACTGTACAATGACTCCTAAAAATCTTGGTTATTGCCGACCATAATCCTTGTAGGAACGATCCCGCTTATCACTATCTACTACCTAGGGTTGTGGGTAAGAGACACATCTAGATGTGTATATCTGGAACCGGATCCGTTTAATATTACTAGTTCCAGATCCGGTTCCAGATCCGGACGGGTCTACAAAAAGTATATCCGGATCTGGATCCGTCGAGTCTTGTCGGATACGGATCCGGGTCCGGGTCTTAATAATTTTTTTAAAAATTATATGTAAAATTATTACAATTTATCAAATTCACTTTTTTTTTTTAATTATACAAAAGTTTTGAGTTCGCAATTAATATTTATGCATGTATTTTATATTAAATATAAATTACATGGGCAATTTACACAACATATATGTATATATACATATAAAATATAAACACTAATATACAATAATTTTATTATATATTAAATTTTTTATCGGTATCCGGGTCAACTAATCAGATCTGAACACCAATCCTTCTGAACATATCCAATTATTGGTTGAATTGCTAAACGGTTTCCTTCTTACTTGGATTAATGAGCCATAGATCCAGACCCGGATAAACGGGTCCGGTCTAGACCACCCATTGACAGCCTACTACTACCTTCCCGTATACTTACGGGAGTATGGGTAGAAATTAGTGAAAAGTGAGGTTTATAACTTGTATGAGTTCTTAATTGATTTTAATTCTACCTAGCACATGGAACAAGTTGAAGGACCAAAATTCAGGGATTGTCCTTTGTAAATTTGCCCAATATTGGGCACTTATATTCCTTTAGTTATTAATTTTGGTCCTTCATTAATAGTTGTTAATGTTGGTAATTTTTTCTTGTGAATGGATTCGGTGCTTGTGACTAATTACTTGGATTTTCTCTTTGTAATCACGGTAAGAAAGGACAAAGAATCTTGGATTTGATTTGTTTTGATTCTAAAAGAGAGAAGCAACTTAGTGAAATCTGGAAGTAAAGAAGAGTTCAACAAGAGCTGGAAAGAGTGGAAATAGCTAACATCAACCAAAATTGAAGGAATTTGAATAATGAAAATGATGAGTAAGAAGAAGTTATGGGTAATCAAGGAATAGGTGGCCTAGGAAATTGAAATAGGATGAACATTAATAGGCCGTCCTTTGAGAGAGTATGCTATGCCTAATTTTGATGGGGCCAATTCAAGTATCACAAGAATGCCCATGCAAGAAAATCATTTCAAGATTAAGCCCGCACTGGTTCAAATGTTGCGATCACACGCTATGTTTGGAGAGAGTCCTTATAAAGATTCTTACACTCATTTGATGAACTTTGAAGAGGTATTGGATACATTCAAATTCAATGGTGTACATCCAGATTGCATGAGGATGTGAGTTTTTTCCTTCTCGTTAAGGGATAAAGCGAAGGCGTGACTTCAATCTTATCCTGCGTTCAAGGCACTTTTACTTCTTGGAATCAACCGACACAAGAGTTCTTGGCAAAGTATTTCCCACCGTCAAGGACCGCCAAGTTGCGTAATGAGATCACTTCTTTCAAACAAAATGTTGGTAAGGGCCTAAGTGAAGCTTGGGAACATTTTAAATAGTTGTTGAGGAAATGTCCCCATCATGCCATCCTACTATGGCTGCAAATGCAAACATTGTACAATAGGTTGGTGTAAGAAACAAAGTCTATAGTGGATGCGTCCGTTGATGGTTCTATTTCATTCAAAACACTGGAAGAAGCCCAAGAGTTGCTTAACCAAATGACTTCAAACTACTATTATCATGGACCCATGAGTTATCCGGTGGTGCAACAACAAGTCAACCTAACCAATGCTCAATAAGATGGCATGATAAATTTGAATCTTAATGATGCTTTCCTTGCCCAATAAAGCATGCTTATGAATAGATTTACAAGAGTATTAGAGAACTTTTAAAAGCCAAGCACTATATACACATCTAGATGTGTATCAACTCCACACTAAAGAAACTTCCAAGCCAACTCATTTCAACCTCCATCTAACCCTCTATTTCAACAACAATCAAGACCTCCATTCCAACCATAAAAATTTTCCCAACCCATGTATAATGACCAATTTACACCAAAGAAAATGCTTATAAAGATGGTTGGAAAAAAGAGGGAAAATACTTTAGAAGAGAATTGGAAAGAGAAAAGAGGGAAAGAGAAGATTAACAAAAGAGAAACTACGAAAATTTGTGAGAATCAAAATGATATTTGGAAATTCAATTGGGACTATTGGCAAGAGTGAACATCCCTTCCAAGTGACACCATTCCAAATCCAAAAGAGTAGTGCCATGCTATAACTCTAAGGAGAGGAAAAGAGTTGATACAGCCTAATGATAAGGAAAAAGTAGATAAAGAACATGAGCAACAAAAATCAAACGTAATTTGAATGAAATGGAAGTTGTTTATGATGAAGACAAAAAGGAACAAAAGGATGAGATCAAGGTATCCAAGAAAAAGCAAGTTCTAGAACCTTTGAAGTTGGGTTCATTAGTAAAAGTGACATTCCCTCAAAGGCTCATTAATCCAAGTAAGAAGGAAAGAGTGAAGCAATTCAACCAATTATTGGATATGTTCAGAAGGATTAATGCCAACATTCTTTTAGTTGATGTCTACTCCAAGATGACCAACTATACTTGTTTCATGATAGATCTTTTGGCTAGAAAATGTCCAAAATGGGACAATGATGAGAAAGTATATCCTGATGCTCGATGTAGTGCCATTTCCAAAGAAGACTACCCCTTAAACTCAAAGATCTTGGTAGTTTTTCTATACCGGTGAACATTGGTTGTAAAACATTGCATTGGTCTCTTTGTGATTTAAGAGTGAGCATTAATATGATGCCTAAAGCTATTTATGACAAATTGGGAATTTCTAATGCTAAACCAATTACCATCATTCTCCAAGTGGCGGATTTGTTTTAGAGGAAATCGTATAGCTTGTTCGAGTACGTGCTTGTTCAATTTGGTAGGTTGGTTTTTCTAGTAGATTTCTTGGTGTCATATACCGATAAAGGAAATGAGGTACCATTGATACTGAGGAGGCCATTCTTGTCAATCGCACATGCATTAATTGACGACCAAGATCTTTGATTTTATAAGTTGATAATGATTTGGTTGAAATTGATATTTTTATTATAATGATAATATCTCCTTTTATTATGAAAATACGTGCTAGTTGTTCTCTTAATTTTCTTTGTGATAGGTCAATTGAAGAGCATTTCAATGTGGATGATAGGAAAGTACTCAAAGTAGTGGATGGGGCAAAAGAATATTCAAAAAGTGAAGTAAAGGAAAAAAACACCCTACAATGGATGGAATATGATGAATGGTCAAGGGATTTGTAAAAAAAGACACAAAATTATTGGTGACAAAAAGCAGAAAAGTCATAAGAAGAAGAAATAGTTCGAAGAATAATTATATGTCTTTATTGGAGCAGTCATTTTTGCAAAGGCATGGAAAGAAGGAAAAATTCAAGCGAACAATAAGAATCAAATTTAACATTTGAGAAGAATGATTTTAAAGTTTTTCTTTGGAAACTAAAGGATAAAGGTGGCCAACCACCTTCAAGGACTCAAACAAGAAAAATCATTGTCGTAGTCAAGCTAATGACTATGAAGAGTGATTCTTTGGTGGCATACCAAGGTTTAATTTCATGTTTTTACTTAATTTCATGGTGTTAATTTGTGTTTAATTTCAATTAAATATGATTGAGTTTAATTTAGGTTAAAATAGGTTTTAGAAGTTTTGCTTTTAATTTCAATAAATGGAGCTTAAAAAAAAAGGATGGAAATTGTCTCTAATATTTGTGTTTTCAATGTTTTTAGGTAATGAGAAGATATAGCTTGAAGTAGGAAAGAAGTTGGAAAAACAGGCTAAGAATTGAAATTGATCTTTGCAGAAGTTTGGTTCCATGTCGTGGCATCAAATTTAATGGCGTGGCATCAACCTCAAACTTCTGTATAGGCAGAAAATTGAACCCCATTTCCTTGTCGAGATATCAGATTTGATGTCGTAACACCGAGGCACGTGTGGTGCACATGACACATAATTTGATGTCGCGACATCAAAGTGCTGATTTGAATTTCAAATTTAATTTGTTGTCGTGACACCAAAAGTGATGTCGCGACATCAACTTGGCGTTTCCCAATTTTAAACCCTAGTTGTATACCTTTTTTCCTAATTCCAAAATTTCTCAAATTCTCTGTAAAATCACCCTCTAACACCTTCAATTCATCTCTTCAATACATTTTCTTCATTAATTGTTCACAAATTGTGGAATTCTCAAGGGATTTACTAAGGTTCAATCGGAGGTTCTTCATCAACAATTCAAGGATTTTTCATCGCAACACGTATAATAACTTCCAATTTTTAAGTGCTTAGACCCATGAAGATTTAAATTGTGAAAATTTGGTTAACTTATTGGTGATTATTTGGATAATTGATATTGTGAATTATTGGCCATTCTTAAGCACATTGTGGAAAATTTGGTGCTAAATTTTTTGTGAAAATTTCTTATTAATTTGATTGTGATTCAATTGAAGATAATTTGAGTTAGGAAATTTTGTAATATTTGTTTGAGATTTTATTGTATTGGGAGTGTTTAATTGGTTGAAAATTAAGCATTTGTGGGTAATTGTTTGACCAACCAGGACTAATAAAAATGACGAGAAGAGTTTAAACTACCCCCACTTGGAGAGCTAGAATGAGAAGTAAGGGTTTTCGTGGTGATGGATCAAGAAATAGAAAGATAGGTGAGGGAACAAGTAGTGAAAGAATGATTCATCAGCCAAGTGGGGGTAGTGAAAGGATTGTAGAACCCCAATTCACCAGCTAGCAGGCCAAGATTTATTTTAAAATAATGAAAAACATGAGATCAAAAGGGAGCGTGCCTTTGATTTGTCTATCCATATGAAGAGGCAAGAAATGAAATAGAAACCCAAATTAGATCAAGGCATTGGGAGAGTTTTGATATGACAGTTGAGGTTGATTATACCCGATCAATTGAATAATTCTATTACAACTTGTGTGATTTAGATTGTATAAGAGTTATGTACATGCTCATGATACTCATCATATGTTGTTAACTCATGGAGTTGCCTGGGCAATGAATACGATAGGAATATTGAATTGAAATTCCTTCCCCATGGTCTATCCTTGTAGCAAAATTGTAGTTTTATTTTATAAGTTGTCAAATTTGGGGATCTAATTCTTTGAGTTACATTCAAAGGGATAAGATGGTATTGGTTTATGCTATTATGATAGGAATACCAGTGGATGTTGGTGGTTTGATTAGAGAAGGATTTCTCGATAGTAGGAGGCCTAGGAGCCCATTTTTTGTGCCCCCTGTCTAATTACTCATTTGTGTATTGTTGCAGGGTGTCTTTATTCTATTGCTGAACCAATAACACTCCAAAGATGCAATATTAATAAGGAGTACGTATACAAGATAGTTCGGGAATAAGAAAAACATCATCCCATGGAAGGTCAAATGCCTCCACCACCGCTCCCAAGAACTTGATTCATTCCTTCGCTGCCAGGATTGCATTGTATGTAATGCACCAGCCTCAGGAAAGGAGCGAAAAGAATTACAAGGATACTAGATGTATAGCCAATTGGTGATGTACAACAATCTAGCAGTAATGTGAGAGGCGCTCTAGACTACCTTACTTGGCACATGGATTCAACCATTTCAGTCTCCATTGCGGTACTATGGACCACTTTGTGGACTGTATTACACTTCACTGGCAGTTCCTGTACGTCAAGGTGAAACATAACCGACTAATGAACCTTCTATAGCCCAGGATGAGGTCCTTGAGGAGAGTTAACAAGGAGATGATGAGGATGATCAAGAGGGCATGGATGACAGCTGGTATGACATCAAGAAGCAAAAGGCATTATTGGACAGAATTTTGAGACATTTTTACTCCTTTTTCTTAGTACTTTAATATTTTATTATATTTATATTTTTAGATATTTTTATTTGGATATTGTTTTTTATTAGATTGGCTAAGGGCCTTAGGCTGATACCAAGTTACTTGTGTTAATATTAGATTTGAGATTTATCCCTTTGAACTTCATAGTTGAATATTTGGTTTAATGCCTATTGTGCTCTCAGTTGATTTATGTGTTTGAGTAGTGATAAAGGCTAAGAGCCTTAAGCTGATGCCATGTAGATTATTATTGATGATTAAAGGTTGGAAATGATGAGTGTGAACTTAATTGTTAGTCGTATGGCATGGTTTGATGTGTTTTTAGTGTTATCACTTAGCGGTGTTCCTTTTGTTAAGAGTGTGTCATGGTTTAGGTTATTTTTGTCTTAAATTTGTTTTTAATTGTTATGTTGGAATGTTGGGTGAGTGGTAGGATGAATTTACTCATCAATTAGAACAAAAGAAGCAAGTTTGGTGGTGTTTACTTTTTGTGTCGGGAATAGTTATTTGATGTTTACTTGGCCTCTTATAACTTTTGGATAGAAAATAATCAAGACTGGTACTTGATACACATCTAGATGTGCCATACTACTGCAATGATTGAACATTTGAATTGTGTTCCCATTTCATGTCTCTTATAACATGAGATGAGTATTTCTTTTATAATGTAATAATTTCAAAACCTTGGTATTACCATTTTCAAGAAGAGGTACTAATATCTTGGGAAAAATTTACTTGAAATATTGTTTTTGATCAAATTATCAATGTTACTTTGTTAGGAAATTTATCTTTTGGAAAAATTAGGTTAAATAGAATAGAAGGAATTTAGGACCTTTTGTATGATTGCATAGGGAATGCTGATCTATTTTGTGAATGACTGGTAGTAGATATTAATTTTAGGTATTTTTTACTCATCTTCCTTGGTTTAGAGCCGTGCGAAAAAAATTACAATTTATTTTGCAATTAATAATAAGGGGAGTACGGGGTTCCGGCATATACCCATGTTGTTTATTTGAAATAAGCAATTAGGGTAGTAATAAGGTAAGTACGGGTTTTCGATATGTACCCATGTTGTTTCTCTAAATTAAGCCACCGGGAATTATGATTTAGAATACCAACAAGTTGAGTGTGAGGAAATATTTGTAATACTTATCATTGATGTCATACTACTCATTCCATAATAGATAATGTTCCCAGCTTAATTGACATGTGTATAAAGATAGAATCCTAATGAACTTCTATTTCCATGCGACCTCATCGAGATAGTTGAACAACTTTGTTATATTTATGCACTCACAAGAAAAAATTGATGTTTTGAACGAATAGAATTCAATTTTGGGAATCTTCATGAGAATGGTTAATCTTTAGTAATTTGAAGTCTTGTGTAGTAACTTTTGATTTCTTCGAAAAAATCCAAAAATTTGTATTGATTTATAAAAATAGTTCAATTGTCACATAATATTTGAGGTCTCTTGTGAGGCTTCCTTATTGATCATAAGTACATCCATTTGTTATCGGTTGTTTTGTTATGTTGGTGTTGTACTTGTTAAGTGGTTAATAAGGTTCTTAATATTTCTTGGTTTTATTAGGACTAGGAAAATACTAAGTCTGGGGGTGTGATAAATCTAGTAAACTAGACAAAGTTATTTACATCTAAATCATAGCATTTTGTGGTTTAAATTATGAATTTTTGTGTTTATTTAAGTGTTTTAGTTAATTTTTACATTATGTGTTTGCATTTTTATTTTTACTGAATGTTATGATTTTTTATTAAATTTCAGTCAATTTAATTACTTATTTAGTTTAATATTATGATGGTTAATAGTTGGAAGGTGGAAGTTAAAATGAGCAAAATTTGAAGGCCAAGAAGAATTGAAGACCTTTGCTAAAACAATGTTGATGTCGCGACATGGAATTCGATATCTCGATATCGAAGTGGAACTTGGCTTATGTAACTTCAGTTTGATGTCGAGACATCAAGGCACGTTCAACAATTTATTAGTGGCATTTTTGTAAATTTTGGCTACCTGATTTGAAGTATTAACTGGTGTAATACTCCAAATATATATAGATTTTTAGTAGGTGATAGTACACACATTAGAGTAGAGTAGGTAGTAGATTTACACATAGTTAGTATTGTAATACACTAGTGTAGCTAAACTACAAGTTTTTTTAGTTTTATATTAGTATTCTTTTAATTTTCATTAGATCTTGTCTTTAATTTCTTGAAAGTTTAAATTTTGATTTGATAGTTTTAGTAGTTAATCTTTAGCTACAAGTAGATATAACTTTTACTTGCTTTCTAATTTAATTTTCTGAAAATCTTTTTACTTTTATTTCAAGCATTCCTAGTAAGTTTTGAGTTCTTCCAATTTTAGTGATCTTTAACTAAAATTTTCAATTACTTGCTTTAATTTCCAGTGATTTTCATTGGGATTTCTTTTATTAATATGAAAATTGGAAAATATTTAGTTTAAACTAGGTTTATTAACTAATTTTTTTAGGTCAATAGTTGTAGAAAATAGAGTTTACTTGTTTTGCATGCTTTCTCTTTGCTTTTCTTAGACAAGTTAGATTTAATTACTTTTCAATTCTAGTTTATTTTTAGTTATTGTAATTAATTTAGGAGTAATTTGACTTAATTTCATTGAAGTGTAACTACAAGTCTCAATCATCATGGGAATGATCCTGCTCACTACTTTCTACTACCTTCCCTGTATACTTGTAGTAGTATGGGTAGAAATTTGTGAAAAATGAGGTTTATAACTTGTTCGAGTTCTTAACTGATTTTAATTCTACCTAGCACACGAAACAATTAATTTCCAAATACTCTTTGCTATCATTATCAACATCAATACCACATATTCCAGACAATGTAATGGAACCCATTTAATACCAGGAGGAGGAACTAATAGTGAAACTTGACTGGAACTGCCAGTGAAGTGTAATACCTGTCTCTTATACACGTATCTAGATGTGTATAAGAGACAGTATATGAAATGTACTGTCTCGCATTTGCATTAAAGCTTTGAGTGGCATAAACTAATATGAATTGTAAATACTCAATATCATTTCCTAGTTGGTTATAAGACAATAGAATCATGCCTTTAATAAGACAAGTAACACAACAGATGACATTCAAATTGAATGTTGTTATGGTTGTCTTGTGTCCTTCTAGATATTGAGTAAATAGTGTATGTGGTATAGTTATTGGTGGTTGTATTTATCTTAATTTTGAGACAGGTTTATGACTAGGAGCAAAGTACTGGAACACGAAAAGTTTAATTGGAATAATTGAGAAATCAAGTAGTCGGATTAGAGTATCTCGCATGATGATAGGTTTTGTCTCTTACTACAGTTATATGTGCTCCAAATTTAAGTGTTTTTGCTTTAGTTTCGAGCATCTTTAGTATTTAAATTGTTTTTGCTAACTTTTAATTTTATTTATTAGAATGTGTTAGTTTTTGTTAATTTTTTAGAAAATTAATATTGGTATTGACACTGTGGTGCCAAAACCAATACAAAATTCTAGGATTGTGGTCTAGAACTCTCACTAGGCTGAGCAATTCGAAGTGCGGATTGCAGTGAGGAGCACTGCAATCCGCACGATTAAGGACCGTGGTCGAAAATACACCAGGGGCAAAAAATTTCAATTTGGCGTAGATTGTTGATCTACAAATTCTTCTCAATGCTAGAACTATATAAACACTCTTTAAGCCTAATTTGAAGTTAAGTTAGAAGTTAGTACTAGTGTAGGCTATGGTTAGTTCTTCTTCCTCATTCCCATTTGGGGAGGGTTTTCTTAGTTTAGATGTAGTTTATTTCCGGTATGAAATCGCGGAAATGTTAAAAATTATTCCGAATTTAGTTTGGATTAAGGTTTCTAGATGCTGTATTCCCAATGGTTATTAATCGATTATAGGGTTGGATAGTAAAAGTGGTGGATAATTGGGTTGTAGTAAATGCTTTAGTAGCTTGGTGAGAGAATAAAGCCTTCCTTAAACCAACTTAGTAGGTTTTACCACAACATCGAGTGTTGAGTGTTAATTCCTAGACTAGTTTATTACTTGATTGGGAAGGTCAGTAGTTTGTCCAAGATGCTAGCTTTTCAAGTTGATTCCTTGTACTCTATGTTGAAAATTGGACCTAGAGTCATGAGCCTTATTAAGGGATTAATTCTTAGCTGGTAGGGAATCTCTAGTTAGACCTATTAAGCTACTTAACTTGATCAATTGATTAAATCCCAAAAATTGGCTATTTGAACCCTAACCAGTTTTAAATCACTTTTTTAGGTTCTTAAGTTTTAGATTTAATTAAATATTTTCTTAAATCAATCTCTTTGAATAGTAATCGAACCAAATAATATGTAATTACTGACTAATTCTTGCGAGTTCGATCCCTACTTCACCTTGCTACTATTTGAACCCATATACTCGTAGTGTGGCAACTAGTTAGCTTTAGAATTTAGGTTCTTTATAAATGATATAAATAGATGTGAGTATTTATCACACATCACACAAAAAGGAGAAGTAATTGTAGAAATTTTGCATAGTGAAGCAGGTGAGGATAAAGTTGAATGAGTGGGCAACGAGGAGCATAAGACTTCTAAAGAGTTCACTGCAGTAAAAATGAAAGGAATAGGACCGAGTACTCATAGGCTAGAAATGCAAGCAAATACTTTTCAGATCAAGCCTATTATCAATACTATGACACAGTCTTGGTAGTTCAGTAGATTACCTCTAGGAGATCCTAATAACCACTTGACTGATTTCTTGCACATCTGCTATACATTCTGTTGGGGATAACCCTAATTTCTTAGGTATATCATTAACCAATTGACCAAAAACCCTTTCATATTTGCTTATAAAGCCATGAAACCACTCAAGGATTTTTCAGAGCTTGTCATGAAAATTATTATGTCATCTGCATGAGAGAGATGAGTAATAAGGAAACAATGTCTTGGAGTAGAATAATACATAATCTGTCTTTCTTGAAAATGCATCTTCAAACCCCTACTGAAAAAATCAGTAGTGAAAATAAACAAGGAAGGGGAGCATGGATTACCTTGTTTGGCATGTCTAGAAGATTAGAAAAAGCCAGCAGGACTTCCATTGAAAAGAATTGAAAACCATTTGTGTTCAATACAATTGATGCAATCAAATCAATGAAATTGTGAAGAAAAATCAAACTTATGCAAGACTTTATTTAGAAAACTCCAAGAGACTTAACTATATCCAATTTGAAAATCATGTTTTTATCCCTTGTCTTCTTATCAGGATTTCTTGAGCTTGGAAGATATTATTAGAAATATTTCTCCCATGAACAAATGAACTTTGCTCCTTAGAAATAAGCTTTGGAGGCAAATGTTTCAATCTATTTGGCATTGTCTTAATGAATACCATATTAGCCAAAGAACATAAGCAAATTGGATTGAATTCACTAGAAGAAGGACTTTCAATGTTTGGAATCAAGCAAATTATATGTTTACGGCCTTGAATTAACTCCATAGCTACTTGTGAAAAATCTTCTATCTATAATTTCGCAACAATGTTTATAGAAAGAACCATTGAAGCCATCCACACTAGCAGCACTATCTAAACTAAATGGAAAGACAACCTCTTCGAGCTGTTCCAAAGTAGGCAAAGCTGCCAAGCATTTTATTGTCACACACAGTTAAGAGTTGAGGTATAGGTAAACAATCTAAGAACTTGTTTGATTGTTGAGTTTCTTTAGCCAAAAACAAATTCTGGAAAAAACCAATAGCTTCTTATAATAGGGTTGTCTTTTCTTCAATCCAAGTGACAGAAGAATCCTTAATCCTTCTTATAGAAAGCCTTATTCTCTTAATCTGGACCTGAAATTAAAAAATGTAGAGTTATTATCACCCTTCTTAATCAACTTAACTCATGTTTTTTGTCATCTAATGTGGATCCTTTCCAAGCTTTAAACAGCTGCTAAAGCTTCGGTGGAGTATTCAAAAGTTCTTCAAATCTATCATGCTCATGTGAAACCCAGTATTTTAATAGCCTTGTTCTTTGATTTTAACTGGTTTAAAATGTTTTTCATACTATTTTTAGTCATAAAGTACTTCAACTTATTCGTTCTTCAATTCGGCAAATTTTTCGATTTACGCGATTTCGATACCGGCAGGTAAACGGGTCAAAAATTAGACAAAATGTAATTAGTGCATTGTGGTGTGTGAGTGTTGTTTGATGACTGATTTATAATGTTAATTTAGTAGCAAAAATTAGTTTTTGGGTCAAATAGTCAACTTGGAGACTATTTGGTCAATGGGGTACTATTTGGTCAACCTTGGAATTTCTTTTTAAGTCTTCTTCTTTTTTAACAGGCCTCATTTTCTTCCAGCAGCAGCCGAACTCCTCTCCTCCATTTTCCCCCAAAAATTTTCTTGGTTTTCAAGTAGGAATCACTTGGAAGGTAAGATTTTATGTATTTTAGCATTTATGGCTTATGGGCTTTATGATTTAAGCTTTAATTTCAAGTTTTGTAGGATTATTTATGGCTGAGAAAACCCTCTTTGCAGCCTTATAAGTTGTGATTTATGTATGTTATGGGTTGTTTTTAGTGTTTTGGAGGTTGGGAAGTGATTGGGGTTGATTTTTAACAACTTCCCATGGTTAGATTACAAATTTTAAGATCATTATGAGTTAGGGTTTTGTCTTCCATATGAGCCTAGAATGTTATGCTATGAATGCTTATGTCTATGCTTGTAATGATGTTTTAAGAGTGTTTTAAGGTTAGTTTGGATAGGAATTGAGACTTGAAACCAAGTGGAATTGATTTCCCATCATTTTGTAAGTAAGCGGAAGTTTGGCGCAACTAGGATAATTTGGATAATTGGTTATGTTTAAAGGGTCTTTAATGATCTTTTGATGGTTTTAGGTGTTTTCCATTGTTGTGGAATGCTATTGATATAGTCCGGCTATTGCTCCGGTGAATCTTTCCGTTTATGGATTTTGTTGGTTGAATATGTTGTTTTGAGTTGGGTTGTAACCAAGGTCCCTTGAATACCTTGGAAATGGATTTTGTTGGTTGGTTGAATATGTTGTTTTGAGTTGGGTTGTAACCAAGGTCCCTTGAATACCTTGGAATTGGATTTTATTGGCAGGGAGGATAGCCTAATTATAGCCTAGGGAGGCGCTATCCTCTTCAGTTTTTTTCTGGAAAACTGAGCTTATTATCTCCTAATCTAGCTGTAATACGAATTCGAGGGATTAACTAAGTGTTTTGACTGGGGTTTTAGCTTGTCGAAGTTGGTCAGAATTTGTGAAAAGGTCATTTTTGACCAAAGAGCTTTTGGTGTCGTTTTCTATCGTTTCGCGTCGTTTTCGCTTCCCTAGTCATTCTTTAACTTCTACATCTCTTCTAAGAGTCCTCTTATATCTGTTTTAGGTACCACTCCACCTACCGCCGGCGATCGCGTTCTGTGATCTTTGTGCAGTTTTTGCTTTAATAGGTGGGTAACATAGACCCTCTTCCACTTGTATTTTGTTTAAAACCTGTGGAGTATTGTTTGGATGGATTTTAAAATGTGTATGATGTTTGGAACTGCACTTTTACCAAGTTTTGGAATTATTATATATGAAATCGGGACCAAGCTATTTTATGTTAATCAATTGATATATTTGCAAACTATTTTGATATGAATAAAGAATTCTGGTACGGTACTGTACACATCTTGTTGAATATAACCTAATGTTCAAGATACTCATGCTATTTTATTATATTCTGGATTGAAACTGTACTTGGATTTGTTCGCTATGCTTTAGCATACTATGTTTTGAAATGATTGGATCTTTTTGACTATGTTTTGGACATGCCTGACGTTTAAATGGCATGATACATTTTAGAAACTACTTATGATTACGGTTTATTGACTTTTAAATGGCATGAGACATTTTAGAAACTGCTTCATAACTATGGTTTTCACAAATGTTATTATCTTTATGTTTTCTTTTGGGGCAATGCTTGGCCACATTTGAAGAGCATTATGACTTATACCTATGTTGATTATCTTCAATATATGGGCTGTGATTCAAACTAGAATAAAATCCTTGGATCAACTAAAAATAATTAGTCTGAGCAAGCAGATAAGCATAGATTTTCCCCAGACTCCACATTACTGGTAGGACTCTGCGGATAATCTTCCAAGCTTCTCTTTTGTTTGGAGAGGGGTAGTGTATTAGATAAGTTTTGTATTGATGAACTTTATTTTCGTTGTAGCATCTTTTGTACTAAGAAGGAATTTTGTAATTCGTATTTTTGTGTAAAATGAAATATTTGGTTTTATAGTTGAGAAATGGCTTGATGGTTCTATTACATTACGGTTAAGTTTGTTGCTCTGTTCGTTAGTGCCTTGCGCTTTGGTACGGTGTACCCCAAAAACGCGGCGTGTTACGGTCCCGTTTTTGGGGCGTGACAGCTCTGCATCAATTATTCCTCGTTAGCAACTGATTATACAATAATTAGAGTTATTTTGATGTATATCAAGAGCTGGAATGAGGAATTGCCAAGTTGTGTAGAGCTAGAAAAAGGTCACTTGCAGAGTGCGAGTGAACCAAGGCATATCATTCCCAAAATTTGGGCTTAGCAAGTGGGTACTCACAGACTGCGAGATAAGCAACACAAAACACTCGCTGATTGCAAGACCACTCGTGTATAAGGGTGGCCAGGCAAAATCACTCGCGGACTATGAGTGTGCAATATAGGCCTGGGCTTTCTCGGCTTCTTAACAAACAGAGTTTAATTATAACGATGAGAGAACAATTATCTTAGCTTTGCACCTAGGGTTTTAGTATTATTTTCTAGACTTTTAAACTTCATAATAACTTGAATTTTTTTCTCAATTACAACTACTGATTCAAGTGTTCATCAATTCATGTTTAGTTTTAGTCATGTATTAATCTTGTTCTTTTAGATTATTCTTTATTTAATTGCAATTGAGTTAGTTTCAATCTTCTGTTTAGTAACGAATTCTTATTCATCACCTACTAAATTGACCATTATTTTTCCACTCAAACCACGAAAAACCACGTTGGCTAGAGTTTGGGTGTGGGTGATGTAACTGCTCGTGGGTTAATTAAATCGAAGTTTAATTGGGAAGTTATATTAATTGGGTAATATTTAGCATAGGAAGATAATTTTAGAAAGTAATTAACTCTAGATTCAGTTAGGTTGATCGAGGTGATATGGTCCATTGACCCTCCATCATAGACCTGTGATAATTATTTCATTAATAAGAATCTGAAAAATTAAAGATGGTCCTATGCTAAACCCCAACCCAATTAATATAATAGTTTCATATAGAAATCACTCAAATTACTTTAATTAGGATATAAAGAAATCAACCCCTAGTTAGTTAATTTGATAGAATCCAATTGTGTGAGGAATTGGGGTTGGATTGACATCTAGGAACTGATCTTCCAAAAGATATAATTGGACCAGTTAAAATTTGATTAACTCGTGAATATTGCTAGTCTAGCACTCAATCCATCTTTTTCATGAGATCTCTCTTCTTTAATAATTTTCATTGCTTTCTTTTACCCTTTACAATTCTAATATCCAAAAAATTAAGAGATTGCTCAAAATTTTCAAGAATGTTGAAATCAACATACCCTTCATGAAAGCCACTAAAAAATGCCTAAATATGCCAAGTTCATGACGCAAGAGTTGACTAACAAAAGGAAGTTATTAGGGGATGAAATTTTGGGCCATATTGAAGGGTATTGTGCTATTATTCAGAAAAAAATAAGTTCCGATGGTAAACTGAAAGTGAAGCATTTGAGATAACTGAACAAGTTATTGTATCCTTCACTATTGGTTAATATGTGGATAAGGGAGTTTTTGAAATATGACCTTTGGACACGTCATTTACAAGTTGGTCAGCTATGAAAATTATTTGAAAATGGTTTTTCCGATGGCTATACTAAGGGGTATCGCTTGTATGAAAATTGTAAAAATTTTAAATTTATTCCTTTGCCACAAAATAAAATAAATGAAGAAAGATTAGAAATTAAAAACCGAAAAAAATTCTTGAATGGCAAAAAGGTAAAAAGCAAAGTGGGAAAAGCCAAATAGTGGCTAAAAATCAAGATAGAAAGACTATAAAGGTATCGGCCATAAGCCAAGAAAAAGAAAGAAAAGGGAAAGAGATAAAGAGAATTTATTTTGTCATGCTTAACCTTGATTTACCTTTGTCTAGTTTTCTTTCTTATTTGCAACCCTTCAAAGGTATAAGTCATGATGCACTAACCTCCCAATTGAGTACCTCATCATTCCAACCAATGTGAGGTAAGGAAGATATGACATTCAATATCCTATTGCAAAGGTATGAACTTATTTCCGCTTTTTGTGCTAAAATTCTTAGATTTGAGCATCTAAAAAATACATTTTTAGTGTACATTTTGTTTATTTCTTGTGTAAAATTAATTCCTTTCACTTGGTTTTTGACTTGGTTGTTGTTTTGAACAAAAAAAGCATCCAAATTCTTGGACTTCAATTCCAATTTGTGGAGTATTTTTTGGATGTAAAATCCATCCAAATTTAGTAGATAATCATTTACGTGCCATCAAATCTAATTTGAATTGTTATGTTAGCATGCTGCATGATTTTCCACATTTCACTTTTGTTCAAAATAACTTGGATAACTTTTTTAGAGTGGTTAACTTCTTTTATGAATTTCGAATTTCAAGTAAATTTAACTTCAAAATATTCAAATTTTGTCCAAATGAAGTTCAGTTTTTGTTATGGCACGATAACTTGTTCGATGTTATTTTACTTGGACACGCCACCCAAATTTTTATTTCTTACTTAGTTTTTGAGCAACCTAAGTTGTGTGATTTATGTCAAATACTTTGTCAGAATGAATTTGTATCAAATTTGACTAAAAAACTTTGACTAAAATTTTTGTTTTTGGACAAATATCTTTCAATTTGTGTCAAAATCAGTGTTTTCCAGCAATTGCTCAAATTGTGCTTAACTTGTCAAGACTGAATGATTTTCTACTTTGGCATGGACATTTGTTTAACTGTTTCTATTTATTGGATTATTATTTTGCAAAACTTTGTTGTGTGCACAATAGTGCTCTGCTTCAAGGCCTATCTTTTGTTAGTCTTGTGTCCCATTTGACTAATCCGTATTTTTCTTATCCAGGTTCGAATTCGAGGATGAATCCTTTCGAGGAAGAAGGGAATGATGTGAATCTAGAGAGGCTAAAAATGTGTTAAGATGAGGAGATGAAAGATAGAGCAGGCATGGACTTGAACTTGCTAAGATTGAAGCACATTCGTGGTGTTTGGATCAAATTGGATTGGACTTTTCTCAATTCATTCCAATTATTTTCAATATATTTTTTCTAGTCTTTTTATTTGTTTAAGTCAATTATTGTGTAAAGCACAAGAATTAATTAAAGTGCTATGTAAATTGGGCTAGATTAAGTGTTGGTTTAATTACTAGCCTTTTTTTTAAGCCAACACCAGAAGGGTGGAAATTTTATTAAAACAACTTTAAGATTTACAATGCTAGATATATGGGTAGTTTTTAGTGTATCCAAGCTTATCCTTGTATAGATGAAGGAATTGTATCTTGGGAATAGTCTATATAGAATTTCTAATGCCCTCATTTGGAAAGAAATCTGCTATTTGATTCAAGGAGTAAAGGCAAAGTTTTTTCCTATAAAAAAATGCTTGATGAATTGAAGGTGCGGGTCAATGCTCCAAGGTGTGGTAGCTTATCCATGCAAAATGTTTACAGGGTCAATGAATTGATCTCCACATCTACTAATGAGAATTGTAATTTCCCGCACAGTCTAAGACCATCAACAAGTGCCATTGGCTTAGCTTGTAGGTTAGATTGCTGGTTATAATAAATCAAAAACCTCGGATTAGATGGCTACTATTTTCTCTTAGAACCCCTCCACTCCTCCTGTAGGGTTTCCTTTAGCTAATGTCATTGACATTTAGCTTAACAATTACACATCTGGCCGGAGGAGTCCAATGAACTGCTATTGCATGTCTGGGATTGGTATTGATCAATTTTTGACATATGCCTCGAGAGACGGTGAAGGAGATCATTAGCAGCTCCAAACCTGGTGAGGGGATGCAAGGAAGAGATAATTTTCAAAAAAGAGCAAATATCCATAATAATCTGTTGTGCATGAACCATCTGCCCTTCGAAGATCACCTTGTTCTGTGCTTTCCACACAAAACAATATATTATGGAAGGCATAATTTTATGTATAGCTGCTAGTGTGGCTATTGGAGTATCATGCCACCACCAAGAATGAAGTTTGTCATTAAGTGTCATCGAAGGAGGTCATATCAATTCCAGCCAAGACTCAAAGAAGAACCAAACTTGTTTTGTTATTGCACATTCCTCAAAAAAGATGATGAATGGTTTCTTGGTTATGACAAAAGTAGCATTTGGAAGGCAACTCAAAACCCATGTTGGTGAGAATGTTATCAAGTGGAAGACGTTAATTTAGCATTCTCCACATAAAATAGATATCTTGAACTGCAGCCTATTATCCCAAATCATCTTCATTGAGAACATTGTTGTATATGAGACGCTTGATAGTGGAAGATATTGAGAAGTTACCATTGGTCGTAGCTATCGATACTAATTTGTCTGGTTCAGTCACCATGATAATTGATCTCTCATTCAGAATTTGGTCAATTCTTGGCAGCTGTTCTGACGAATTTCTCTATCCAAGGAAGAGAATGTCCAGCCATTTGAGCTCTACACCTGTGCTACCTTAAGGTCTTTGCCAAACACTTTCTCCACTTGATGAAATAGAGGTCCTTTCTCCAATCATGGGTCAAACTAAAGGAACATTGCATGTCTCTAATAAGAAACAAGACACGTGAAAGAATTTCCAGGAGATTCATTAACTAGACAATGGTGAATGTTGCCTTTCAGGTATATGCCTTGAAGAAATGATCCCCAAAGTAAGTTCCTTTTACGAAGCTTCTACAACAATTTTTTACCGAAGCCCTTAGTTATCTCATAGAAGAAGGATACACCAAGTCCAATTAAGGCTGTAGGCTTGCAGATTGTATGCCAATATCCAATGGTGATTGTGTTCCTGGACTCTGATACTCCCCAGAAAAGTTAGTAAAATGCCTCTCTAGCTCTTTGGGTATAGATTTTGGTGGATATAGCACTGCTAAGAGATAGATTGGTATACTACTAAGGACTTGTTCAATGAGAATTAGTCTACAGCCCTAAGGGGATAGGAATCTTGATTGCAATCCATTAATCCTTCAAGTATCATTTTCAATCATTGGCTGGAATAGTGTCTTCCCCTTCTTGGCTTTTTGGATAGGGCAATTCAGGCAAATGAAAGGGAGGGTTTTCTTCGCAAAACCTGTTTTGCTTTGTATCATCGTAATTCGAGATAAAGGTGCCCTTTTAGATATATAAAATGAACTCTTCGATTTGTTGATAAGTTGTCCTGAGGGTGGCACAAATTTTGAGAGGAAAGCCATTAGGTTTGTGATAGACCAACCTTCCCTCTTAGCAAAATTCACTATATCATCAGCAAAAGCAAGATGTGAGACAATTGAACATTGCCTAGGAAGACCATAATCCATCAGACCTTTCTTGCTCAGACTTGTTTTCTCAACCCTCTAGAAAAGGTCTCCAACGTGATGATAAAGAGAAAAGAGCACAAAGAATCCCCTTGGCAAACCTTTTGGAGCTCCATTAATTAGGATAGAGAACTAGCAATCATTCAAGACATTCCTTAATAAAGAAATCCATTTTCTTATAAAACCAAACTTCCTCATGGAAACATAGAGAAAAGGCCAAGAAAGCCTATAAAATGCCTTTGCTGGGTTCAACTTGAGGATCGGATTGCCTTCATACATTTTCCTATATATAGAGTCAATCAACTCTTGGACAAGCAAGATGTTGTCAAAAATCTTTCTTCCTTGCACATATGGTATCTGTTCAGCAGAGATGAATTTTGGAAAATAGAAGACAATCTATTAGCCAAAATTTTTAGTCATATTTTATTAAAACTGTACAGAAGCCAATGGGTCTGAATTCATTAAAAGATGAGGGTTTAGCAGATTTAGGAATCAGTTCTATGAGGATTTCCGTACTTTTAAAAGTCCTTGGCAGCCTTTTTGCCTTCAAGAATTTCTTTACTACATGCAAGAGGTCATGACGGATGATGTCCCAACAAGTTTTATAGAAGACGCCATTGTAACCATCAATGCCCATAGCTCCTTTTGGATTTAGACAGAATGTAGCTTCCTTTAATTCCTTTAAGGATGGTTCAACAAAGCTTATGGTTGTCTTTTGTTGTGATCACTTCAATAAAGTTGTCAAGAAGGGAATGATCAACGACTATAGAATCATCCCTTGTTAAGAGATTCTAGAAAAAATAAACACCTTTAGTCTTCTTAGTTGCATGTCAGCTATCCAGGACCCATTCAGCTTGAATCTTGAGATAAGAGACATTTTCTTTTGACCATAAGTGAAGAATGAAAGAATTTTGAGTTTTGGTCATCTTTCTTCAACTATTTAATCCTAGCCTTTTGTTTCCAATGGCTTTCTTCCTCTGCATGACATTTGGTATAAAGAGCATGTGCATGCGAACCAAAGCAATTGCTTTAGTTCGACTGGAGCATGAAGATATCCTCTTGAGTCTTGACTTGTCATTTAGCCTCTTTTACTTTGTGAAACACATTTCCAAAGATTGTATGACTCCAATTTCGTAACTCAGCTTTCAACCTTTTGAGCTTGGATGCAAAGATAAAGAGGAGAGATCCTGTACATTGCATCTTCCAGTTATTCTCTACAACCTGCAAAAAAATTGAATGCTTAATCCACAGATTCAAGAATTTAAATTGTTTGGGACCTAAAGAAGTTATGTTGGAAAGCTTAATTAGTAATGGAGAATGGTTAGAGCATGTCTTGAGAAGATGATCTACTAGAACTTGCTAGAAAGCCATAAGAAATTCATTATTTCACCATATCAATTAAGCTATTTCCACAGTTGATTTTCAAACCTGTTGCCCAACTATGTGTATTTACAGCCTTGAAAAGCCAAGTCTAGTAAGCCACAATCATGGAGACAATCATTAAAGTTCCTCATAGTCTCTTCAAGGTCTAAAGAGGCTAGCCTTTGTATTCATTCGAGTAGCAATAATTGTTGGCTCAAAAGAGACAGATTATAAAGAATTAGGTTGTTTAAAAAAACAATCCTTTTAATGTGCTTTATACAACAAATAAACACTTAAGCACAAATGAATACAAAAGATATTCAATAATTGAAGCTCAAAGAAAAAATATAAAGATGACTGAGATAGAGACTATCAAACCAAACTCCCAAGCTTCTCAAGCTTGGAGTATAACCACTAGTAGAGACCTTAAGCTGTCAAGGTGAGGCAATAACCTTCTTGTACACAAATTAGGCTCACCTTTGCACCAACTAAGTCCCTCTAGTTGAGCCAAAGGGTTTTACAATACAACCTCACTTTTGTACACTTGTTATCCCTCCACTCTTACAATTGAAGAACACTCACTTGTCTACTCTTGCTCACACTAATTCTTCCTAGTTGAGCCAAGAGAACTACACTACTTAAACCAATACAACCCATAAGCTTATTTTAGCCTATTTCTGCCCAAATATCTCCTAAAAATGTTTGTATTGAATGCAGTAATTCTACACTCTATGTTTTGCATTTACAGACTTGGGGGTATTTATAGATGCCCAAAAATTGCCTCCAACAATTCTCTAACGGCTATTTTCTGTTTACTGGAAAACTAGCCATTAGATCTTTCGGACGGCCGATACAGTAAGTGTGCATCCGAACGAACTAGCCGTTGGACCTTTCAGACGGCCGTTGCTAAGCTCTGCGTCAGACGTTGCATCCGTTCTCTGAGGGTATTCGTTCGGACGACCGTGGATGCGTCCGTACCTGCGTCCGGTCGATGCAATGTCTTCTGGAAATATGATCGGAAGCTATTTTTTGTCCGAGACTAGTTCAGATTCTTTCTGTCAGAGGATGGTGTCTTTTGGACAGTCACTTGTATCAAAGCTCCTTTCTCTCAGATGGTCTGCATCGATCTTCTTGTTCTACTGCACACTTGTATACAAGCCGTTAGTATGATTTGGTTGATGATCATCAAAATATGATTATCATAATGGGGGTCCAACAATAATATTGAAGTCTCCTTTACGAACCATGGAAGTTGAGGCACCTAAACCAGACACAATTCCTCCCACAAGTTCCTCATTTCTAGCTTGGTATACTTGGCATATATGAAAGAGGCTAACACATCCGTGTGAAAGCTATTAGACGAGATGGAAACATGAATAAGCTGATCAAAAATTAAAACATCTGTTAATACAAACACTTCATTCCAAATTAACCAAATTTTCCTATTAAGGTTTGACTTAAAGCAATAAAACCCTAATTTCTGGGCAAAAGAACCATTCCTTTCATTATCTACCATTGGCACCATTAAAGCAAGGATTTTTATTTTGTGGTTATGCATCAGTAATTTTAATCTCTGAATGGAGGGTTTATTACCAATTCCAAAATGTTCCATGCTAGTATACTATCCATTTAATGGTCAAGGAAAGGAATGAACCACTCAAAGCGTTAGATATACAGGTTCTAGTGGTTGATCAATCTGTCTCTTATACACAGTCTAGATGTGTCCATCTGGCTGTACAAGATATACACAACTACCTCCTGATATAAGATGCTAGATCTTTCATGTCATAGATTGGAGAGAGGATATCCATAGCTTGAGGAGTGGATTTTGTCTCTTGAAGAAACTAGATTATTTTCCTCTATATTATAGCATTTTGATAGTTTAAATTTCAAATTTGGATAAGTAATTGAGAATTTTAGTTAATTTTTTTCATATGTATTTGTATTTTCATTCTTGAATTAATTATGATAAATTTGTGTTAAATTTTTAGTTTATTTAAGTGCTTAATGGTGTTAATATTATGCAGGTTAAGTATTAAAGGTTAGAAGCTGAAAGGAACAAAGCTCAAGGGATCACATTGCAAAAATGAATGAAATGAAGAATGTTGGGAGGAGAGTCGAGATCGCGGTCTCAACTGTTCCAGACCGCGATCTCGACTCGGGAAATTGTTCTACTATATTAGAGTCGAGATCGTGGTCTCAAATGTTCCAGACCGCGATCTCTACTCGCTGAGAGTTAAGTTGTAAGGGCAATTTTGTAAACTTTCAGCCAGTAACTCCTGATTTTTTGCCTAGTGTAATATTAGACTATTTAAGCTACTTAAAAATTAGTAAGAGGAAGCAGTAGATAGTTTTAGTTAGTTTTTAGATAGTTTAGGATAGCTTGATCTCCAAATTTACTTCTTAAATAGAAATTTCTCTTTAATTTTCTCTTAGATCTTCTTTTAATTTATTGTCAAGTTCCAATTTTGATTAGATAATCGTAGTTGGTTAATCGCAAGCTTCGCATAGATATAATTTTTATTCGCTCTCTTGTCCAATTTAGTAAGAATTTCTTTACTTGCAATTTAGGGTTCTTAGGTAAATTAGGGTTTTTGATAATTTCTTGCATTTCTAGTCAGAATTTTCAATTTGTTCATTAATTTCTAGTTAATTCTTAGTGGACTTTCTTTATTTCTATCAAAAATCCAAAAATATTTAGATAGATCTTGTTTAACTCTTTCCATTTTATAGTTCAGAAGTGATTGCTTTTAATATTCAAGGTTTCTCATTTGTAGTCCTTTTAGTTGGTTGATTTGCTTGCTTTTAATTTCAGTCTTAATTTGGTTAATTTAGGTTAGAATTAAGATTATGGTTTTTATTAGAATAGTTCTATCGCCCATCATTTGAATTTTCTTGACTACACAAGCACCCATAAATCTTGGTAATTGCTTTCGACCAATCCTTGTGGGAACGATCCCTACTTCCCTTTACCACTAGTTGACAACCGTATAATTGAGGGATGCCACCTAGTTAGTAGTAGGATTTAGGTGTTTTATAAATTTATAACTAGGTGTGCTAAGGCATCATGTTTTTGGCACCGTTGCCAAGGATTGTCTTCGGTTTTTGGCAATATCAAGCGCTTTATGGGTCGTTTAGATTAAGCACTTTAGTTTAGTTTAATTTAGTTGTTAATTTTGTTTATTTCTCTGGTTTGATTGGTTGTCAATTGCAGAATTGACTTGGCACTTCAATTGACTATTTTGGTTTTGTGTTGTGCATGGTAAGGGGAGCTCAAGAGCCATTCATTTGCTTAGACAAGGAAAGGAAGAAAGGGCTAATAGAACTTAGAAGACTGAGAAGGGTACAACAAGAGCAAGAAAGGATAGAAATGGCAAATGCTAATGCTCATCAAGGGAATGTGAACATGGAAAACGAAGAAGAAGAGGTAGGTGGAATAATGGAATTGGTGGCTATAGGAATGGAAATGGAATGAATGGGAATGGAAGACCATTGAGGGAGTATGCTTTACCGAATTTTGATGGGGCAAACTCAAGCATTGCACGAATGCCCGTGCAAGCCAACAATTTCAAAATCAAGCCCGCCCTAATCCAAATGTTTCAAGCCCATGCCATGTTCGGAGGTGGACCAAATGAGGACCCCTACATACACCTCATGAATTTTGAAGAAGTCTTGGACACATTTAAGTTTAATGGAGTACACCCGGATTGTCTTGACAAAAAATAATGTATGAATGAGGGTGTTTCCTTTTTCTCTTCGTGATACGGCAAAGTCATGGTTGCAATCCCATGTCCAAGGAATATTCACCACTTGGAACCAACTTGCTCAAGAGTTCTTGGCGAAGTACTTCCCACCTACAAGAACCGCTAAATTAAGGAATGAGATTACATCGTTCAAACAAGATGTTGGTGAAAGCCTAGGGGAAGCTTGGGAAAGATTCAAAGAGTTGCTAAGAAAATGTCTGCATCACGCCATTCCGTTGTGGCTTCAAGTCCAAACCTTTTATAATGGTTTACTTCAAGAGACAAAATCCATCGTAGATGCTTCCGCCGATGGCTCTATCTCATATAAGACTCTGGAAGCAGCTCAAGAGTTGTTGAATAGGATGGCAAACAACAACTACCACCATGGACCGATAACTCCACCAGTGGTTCAACACCAAGCTAATCAAGCCAATGCAAGTAGTGGAGCGTTGAATCTAAACATGCAAGATGCCCTTTTGGCTCAACACTGTTAAGCATGTTCATGAGTGTGATGAACATCATGGCAAAAGCGTTGAAGAATCTAGGGAAACCTAGTAGTGTAAATGCTATGACTTCTTCTCCAACTCAACCAAGCATGACGCGTGATTTTTATGGAGGCGGCCATGCCAATGGGAATTGTGAGATGCCATATAGAGCTAATGAGCAAATCAATTATGTGGCTAATGAATCTTCATTTCCAAGGAACCAATCCGGAGCTCATGAATAATGACAAAACTATTGGAGAATTTTCGAGTGATACTATTTCAAACCCCAAGGAGCAACACAATGCCACAACCCTAATAGTAGAAAAGAATTGGTTGAATTTAAGGAGAAGAAAAAGGTAGAGCAAGGAACAAAAGTCCAAGGCAGTTGAGAATGAAAAGGAAGTGGTTGATGATTGAGTCAAGAAGGAACAAAAGAGTGAGATCAAGGTATCCAAGAAGAAGGATGTGGAGGAACCTTTGAAGACAGATCCATCAATAAAAGTTCCATGGACCCTCAAAGACTCATTGATCCAAGAAAGGAGGAAAAAGACAAGCAATTCACCCATTTCTTGGATATGTTGAAAAAGATTAATGTCAACATTTTTTTGATAATATCTTCACCAAGATACACAACTATGCTCGTTCCATGAAGGAGCTTTTGGCAAGGAGGCAAAAATGGGAAGATGATGAGAAAATATGCTTTGATGCCCAATGTAGTGCCATTGTTCAAAGGCGTTTGCCCCCTAAACTTAAAGATCCCGGTTGTTTTATGATACCGGTGAATGTTGGAGGAAAAAATTGGCATCGATCACTTTGTGATTTAGAGGCAAGCATAAATATCATGCCAAAGAGCCATCTATGACAAGTTAGGGATCAAAAATTTCCTTCTATTAAATAGAAGATCTAAGAGCTAGAGAGTAAGATTCCATTGATTCTAGGGAGGACTTTCTTATCGACCGCTCATGCATTAAGTGAACAAAGGGAAGTTGATCTTACGAGTTGAAAATGAACCAATTGAATTTGATGTGTTTGAATATAATGGCAATATTCCCATTGTTGAAGAGAAATGTGCTAACCAATCTATTAATTCTATCCTTGCTAGGTCAAATGAAGAACAAAATGAAGTGAGCCAAGGCAGTTCGCTCAAGCAAGTGTTGGAAATAAAGGAAAATCCAAGAAATGAATTGAAAGAAAAACCACCCGATAAGGGATGTGTCTTGACGAAGGATGAAGAGAGTTTTGCAAAGAATAAGCAAAATGGTGATGTCAAGAAATTGAGAAGGCACAAAAAGAAAAGAAAATGGTTTGAGAAACAATTGGAGATGTTAATTAGGGCACTAGTGATGGCTAAGGCTAGGAAGAAAGGACTTGTGTATGGAAAACCCAAAAATCAAGCTTTAATCATGAAGAAAAATTTAAGGGGATCAAACTTTTTCCGTGGAAACCAAGAGGGAAAGGAAGATACCATCCTCAATTAGGATGGAATGAAGTCCATGCCATGGTCAAGCTAGTGACTATAAAGAGCGCTTCTTGGGAGGCAACCCAAGTAAATCTTTAATTTAGTTGTTATTGCTTTCTCTTATGTGATTTTTAATTGGTATTTTGAGTAAATTGGTTTGAATTAGGTTAGAATTTTTGTTAAAAAAAAAAAAAAGAGTTGAATTTTTGAGTTGAATAAATGGTGCTAAAGAATGAGTGAAAATTGTCATCCTAACTTGTGAATTTTTTGTTTGTAAGTTACCCTTGAAAAAGGAGAAAAGTTGTCAAGAGTGAAGCAATTTCAGCTAAGTGTCAAAATTCACTTTGCAGAAATTGAGCTTGAGACCGCGATCTTAAATTTGAGATCGTGGTCTCAAACTCAAACTTCTGGAGGATAGAGTGGTCATTTGGGTTGAGATTGCAGTCTCAGTTTTGAGACGCGGTCTCAACTCCAATCTTCCGCAAAGGCTATTTTTGCACCGAGTTGAGATCGTGGTCTGAAAACTGAGACTACGTTCTCAACTGCTAGAAAATTTTTAAAAGATTTGATCTTTTCTTTTCTTCTCATAAATTTTCCCTATTCTCCTTCTCTCATCCGAAAGCCCTAACCCCAACTCTTCAAATTCGTCCCTCATCTTCACCAAAAATCACTTAAAACTCCACACCCACCACTAATAGCATTTTGTTTTTCTCTACGAACATCAAAGCAAGCATCTTTTTGAGGATTTTTTTGAAGAAATTTGAAAATTTTCAATCCGAAAAAGAACGGGTAATATCCTTCCTTGGAATATTAGTTGTAATTGGAAATATTTTAAGGCAATTGTGGAGTTTTGTGGATTAAATTGTGGCAAATTTGTGGTATTTAATTATTAAATTGTGGACAAGTAATTGTTTCTAATTTGTTTTAGAAGAATTGTGATTTTAAATTGTCCAATTGTTGGAATTATTGGTTTGATTTGTGAATTGAGTTGAATTGAAATATTCAGAAATTTTTTGAGAATTTGTGATTGTGTTTTTGTGGTGTTGATTCTTGATTGAAGGTTGGATTTTTGAAATTGGTGTTTGAATTCCATTGCATAAAGAAAATGACAAGAGAGGTATATGGCAGTGCTGAGACAAGAGTTAGAATGAGAGAGAGAGGGACAAGTTCTAGAAAAAGGAAATCCGGAAAGGGTACGAGTGGAGAAGGGGGCTCAAAACAACCATTCGAGGGTGGTGAGCAAATTCAACCTCAATTCTCGAGTGATAGGGCTCAACAATTATTCAAGAATAACGAGAAGCGTGAGGTGATTAGAGAAAGGAATTTTGACCTATCCATGCATTGGGGATTATATGAAGATGCTAGCAGAGCGATAGAAAAACAAATTAGATCAAGGCATTGGGAGGGTTTTAACACTCAGGTTGACCCCGGGGCTACCCAATTAGTCAAAAAGTTTCATTGTAATCTATGTGCTACAGTTAGAAGATGGCAAGGTGCTCATATGGGGGGTGTTTTGGTAGATTTTAGTGCTAATGTGATTAATGCGTATTAAAACTTACCCCTCGTACCTTCTAGTCAGTATTTGCCAATTTTGAACAATAAAAATAAGGATATGAATGCAATCAAATATGCCATTTGTGATAGAAGGGTAGAGTGGATTAAGAGTACTTCGTCTGCCACTAAATTAAAATTTGCTCGTCAAGGACTCTCGCTAGTGGCTAAGTTATGGTTTTATTTTATCAGTAGCCATATTTGAGGGTCCAATGCTGTGAGCTTTATCCAAAGGGTAGACGAAGTACTCTTTCTCGGCCACAGCCGATAACAATTAGAAAGGAAGTTCTAGAGACAGAGCAAAGTTTAGAGAGAAGGAAGAGAATTTGTTTTTAGAGTTATGTTTTGCAATTATTAATCTTTAATCAGGTCCGTAAGGCCTATTAATGGGGTTGCTTATGGCCAAACCCTAGTAGTACTTTTCGGGATTTTTTTAGCCAGCTTTTAGGACTTTATTAACCCATAAATAGGCCTAACATGCCCGAATTTTCAGCATATTATTATCAATAGAAGTGTGATTTTTTCGTGTGGAGCAGTTCTCTCTTTTAGTCTTAGGATTAAGACTTTGTTGGGATCATCACTTGAGCAACGGTGATTGTTCGAACCAACTTAAGGTATTGGTTCCCGGTTGATCAATATAAATAGTGGGTCAATTCTTACTTCTCTTTCTTCGTTCTTTGTGTTTGGGGTTTCGGTGCTGTACTTGATTGTTGGGTTTCGTGGCATCAAACTTGATTGTACATGCATTAGCTTGGTATCAAAGCTAGTTCTATTTGTTTTCTTTTAATTTTTTTTTCAGATTTTCTTTCCAAGAAAATCATATATTAGATATTAAAAAAAATCATTACTGCTTATCGTTACTGTTCACCATTAAAGTTAATCATTATTGTTCACTATTAATATTCATCATTACTGTGCACCATTGTTGTTCATCTGTGGCAAAAAAATTTATAGCTTTGATCTTTATCGTTCTTGATCTTGTTCCTTGCTCTGCTTGTGTCGTACCTTTGTTTCTTGATTATTTGTTAATCTTCATAATTTTGCTTCCGTCTCATGCTGTAAAAAAATTTCTATCCGCATAGTTGTTTTGCGCTTCTTCATTGGTTTCTTCATTATTATTGCTGCCACAAAAAAAAAAAGAAAAAATTTTTTTTAGCTGCATTGAATTGGAGGAAAAAAAATATTTTTTGTTGACTGAGGGTAAAAAAAAAGGGAGATAAAAAATAGCATCGTTGAAAAAAATAAGAAAAGAGGTAGGAAAAAAAGAAGAAAGAAGAGGAAGAGTTGGCCATTAAGAGAGAAGGAAGGAGACTTTTTTTGTCTCTTATACACATCTAAATTGTTTAATAGGCAATTATTTGATTGTTGTCCTAATCCAAGAAGTTTTGGTTTCCCAGTTGTGTTTGAAAACTTTCCCCAAGTCCAAGTTGATTTCTTTTAGTTTTGGAAACTTTTCCTAAATTCCCTCTTTTGGGAACTTTGGAACTTTCAAGTTTGGAAACTTACCAAATACATCTAAGGAAACTTTTCAATTTCCGAATAATACATTTTTGGAAACTTTCTGAATTCCAATTTTGGAAACTTACCAAATTTATTTTTGGAAACTTTCCAATTTTTAGATTTGGAAACTTACCAATTCATTTATTGGAAACTTTCCAATTTCCAGGTTTGGAAACTTTCTAATTTTGGAAAGTTTCTAAATCAAAGTCCACTTTCCAAATTTTTAACTCTTTTCAAAAAGCAACTAAGATTTGTTGGTTGTTTTAATTTCTTTGTTAGTGTTAAGTGCTTCTTGTTTGTTCTTGTGTGCTTAGTCTCAGATATTTTGTTGTCTCTTGTTCTTTGAACTTAACTCCGAAAGTTTGGTGTCTCTTATTTGTCATTGGCCCGTGATTATTTATTTTCCTTGTCTTCCAACCAATTAAGTAGTTAAGACATAATTAGAGCTCACTTTGGTCCACAATCGTAGTCTTTCAAAGACTTTGAGAGTGAACTAGAGAGAAGAAAATGGTAGTGTAGTGCGATCATTTGAGTGATAAAACCATTCAATTGAGGGTATACACAAGGGATTGAGTGATACAATTTGAGTGCATATACTCCCAAAAAGTGAGTCGAGTGATGAGGAAAAATTATGATTATTCTTTTTTCTAACCCTAACCACTTTAGTTTGTTAGTTTTATTTGTGTTGTCTCGTAGAGGGAAAGAAACTTTCTTCACTAAAGTTCTTGTAAATGAAAGGGTTTGCGGTATTGTAATTGATAGTAACATATGGTTTAATATGACAAGTACATATCTTGTTGAAAAGTTAAATTTAGTAGCATATGGTTTAATATGACAAGTACATATCTTGTTGAAAAGTTAAATTTGCCTAATTTGCCACATCCAAAATCTTATACGTTTCGATGGTCAACTGAAAGTGAAGCGTTTGAGGTAACTGAGCAAGTTATTGTATCCTTCACTATTGGACTTTATAAGTGTGCTAATAAGGTAGTTTGTGATGTAGCACCTTTGCACACATATTATTTACAACTTGGTCAGCTATGGGAATTATTTGAAAATGATTTTTATGATAGATGTACTAAGGGGTATCGCTTGTGTAAAATTGTTAAAAAGTCTAAATTTATTCTTTTACCATAACATTGAATAAATAAAGAAAGATAAGAAATTCAAAGAAAAATTCTTAAATAGAGTAAAGGTGAAAAGAAAAGTGGGAGAAGCCAAATAATGACCAAAAATCAAGATAAAATGATTGTAAATGTTTTGTCTATAGGCCAAGAAAAAGAGAGAATAGACGAAGATATCAAGAGAATTTATTTTGTCATGTCTAACCTTGATTTATCTTTGTCTACTTTTCTTTCTTACGTGCAACCTTTCAAAGATGTAAGTTGTGATGCACCAACCGCCCAATTGAGTGCCTCGACATTCTAACAAGAGCGAGGTAAGGAAGATATGGTAGTCAATAACATATCTCATAAGGTATGAATTTTTTTTTTGCTTTTTGTGCTAAAATTCTTAGTTTTCAGCATCTTAAGAAATACATTTTTAGTCTACATTTGTTTATTTCTTGTTTAAAATTAATTCCTTTGACTTGGTTGTTGTTTGGACAAGAAAAGGCATCCAAATTTTTGGACTTCAATTCCAATTTGTGGAGCATTGTTTGGATAAATCCATCCAAATCTTAGTTGATAATCATTTACATGCCATCAAATCTAATTTGAATTGTTGTGTTAGCATGCTACACGATTTTCAACATTTCACTTTTGCCTCAAAACACTTTGACTACAATTTTTTTTGGTCAAAAAATATCCACTTTGTGTCAAAGTTAGTGTTTTCTGGCAATTGCTCAAATTGTGTTTAACTTGTCAAAACAAAATGATTTTATACTTTGGCGTGCACATTTGTTTAATTCTTTGGATCATTATTTTGCAAAACATTGTTGTGTTCACAATAATGCACCACTTCAAGGCCTATCTTTTGCCAGCTTCTCGTGTTCTATTTGACTAATCTATGTTTTTCTTATGCAAGTTCGGATTCAAGGACGAATCCTTTTGAGGAAGGAGGGAATGATACAAACAGGAGAGGCAAAAAATGTGTCGAGATGAGGAGATGAAAGCTAGAGCAAGCGTGGACTCAAGCTAGGCAAGATTGTAGCACATTCGTGGTGTTTGGATCAAGTTGGATTGGACTTTTCTTAATTCATTCAAAATTTTCAAAGTGAAGCCCAGGTAGAGATTCTTTAAGTCCAAGGGCCGAATATTATGTTTTATTTTTACTAGACTTTTTATTTGTTTAAGTCTATTATTGTATAAAGCCTAATAGTAATTTAAAGTGTTGTGTAAATTGTGCTAATTTAAGTCTTGGTTTAATTATTAGTCTTTAATACGGTACATAGGGCCCATTAATTGGGTGGTTTATACAAACCCTAGCACTACTTTTTATAAGTGTTTTAGCCAGTTTTTAGGAGTTTATTAAGATTACAAATAGGCCTAACATGCACGAATTTTTCTGCGTATTATTATCAATAGAATTTTGAGTTTTTCCTGGGAACACTTTTTCTCTTGTGGTCTTAGAATAGACCTGACTTTGTTGGGATCATCGCTTGAGCAACAGTGATTGTTCTAATCAACTTAAGATATTGGTTCCTGCGTGATCAATATAAGCAATGGGTCAATTATTGCTTATCTTTCTTGTTCTTCGTGTTTCTTTGTTTGTTCTTACAGTACAAATTTGCATGACCAACTTTAGATTTGATCCTTGGGGTTTTGGTGCCATACTTGATCGTTGGGTTTCGTGGCCTCAATCTTTATTGCGCACGGGGTTCGTATCAATTGCCTATTCTTCAATTGCAGTATTGCACCATGGCTTAAACAAATATATCCTAGAAGCATAAGTGAGATTGATACCAACATCACATGTTTTAAAAATAGCAAGTATGATCACAGTCACTAAAGTGCTAGAACCTCTTTGATAGTTTTTCCCATTTTTTATTGAGCCATACAAATTGCAATTTCTCAATCATTTTGCATTTTGTGGCTTCAAGAATATGTGAAATTTTCCATAATTGTGAAAGATCAATGATTTTGTTGTTGGGTTCTGATCTGTGGATGTAGGAAAATGTTGTTACAAAAAAAGCAACTTTGGATGAAAAACTGGATGACCATCAAATATTCCCTATATCAGGAAGTTTTGGAAGGGCTGGGGAAATATTAGAATGTGGCAATGGATGCGGTGGTGTGGATGTTATGGTTTTGAGTGATTCATTTCATCAATTTGCCTAAATAAAGAGATTACTTAGTTATCGCAAAAAATAACTTCTGTTTTAGACTGTTCTGGTAGAGGACCAAATTTATATCATGGGTAAAATTATTACCTTGATTAATGATCTTCGATGATATGGCATATACAGTTTTGGATGATACATTTGTTTTGACTAGGAAAAAAATACATGATTTGCATGTGAACAAATTTAAATAAATTATACTTTATTTCTTAATATTCTATAAATGGAACTATATTTATGTGGCATTAAAGAGTTTTTTTTCTTTAAATATCATCATATGTATTTTGTGTGAATATAATTGTTTTTGGCAAAAATTTGGAAGATTTAAAATTTTTGTGGTGGAATGTGATTTTATGAATTAATAGATGACAAGATATATACTTTTATATCACACATTACAATGGATTATAACCTTTTTCCACACATCAAATTCTATTCCATCAGTTTAGACAAAATATCATTTAAAAAATTAATTTGAAAGGATGGTTCGGTGTGCAAAATTCATGCTGTGCGCAGTATCCAAGAAACGATGTTGCATACATGATCTATAGTACATGAAACTCTTATAATGAATACATTAGCATCTTATAATGAAAATTTGGTCAACAGGATAGGTCAATTTCTTGATACTCGTAAGTGCACGAGGTCATATCAAATAATATAGAAGTAAGTGGTATCATTCCCGCGTACAATGAAGAATAAGCACGGAAATTAATTACTTTACTATTTGGATCTAGACAATCAATTTTAATATATTGCAAATTATCAACAATGACAAAAAATTAAACTAGGGTACAAAGTAAACAAGATAGAAATCAAGAATTAACAAGCGTTAGGATTTCTTGACTTCATCGATTGACTTGCATAAACTCAATTTCTAGTTATTCAAAATTGTATTCCAAGATTGCTGGTCAAATTACCAATTGAAGTTATTACCCAATTTTTTTTGGAAAAATTACGAATTTATTTTCATGAAATTATTCGCCCGTTACCGATTGCAAATAATTTGAAGAAAAAAGAACAGTGATTTAGATTATGGAATTCCTATGGTTAGGAAACGTTAGATATCTAGTTATAAAATTTATAAACATCTAACTCTACTATTAATTAGATAACGCACCACAAGTGTATGAGATCAAATGTGTATATAGAGGAAGTAGGGGTCGAACCCACAAGGATTGGTTTAGCAAGTACCGGTTATTTGGTTCAAAGGGTATTTGAAGAATCGAAAAAGGAAGAGAGGGAATTGAATGAACTAGACTTAAAGACATTAAATAATGGAAACAATAGATTAGGGTTAAGACTAGCCAATTCGTGCTTTGGAATAATTAGTTCAATTAATTGGACCAATTAATAGAGATTCTATTCCCAAACTTCAGCCCAATCCTGAAACCTTCAGTTAATGAATCCTATCAAATTAATTTACTAGGGTTCATGAATCCTTTTGCTAACCTACCTAATGAACTTGAGTTATTGACCTTTTGGATCTAGTTTCCTTCACTGGTCTATGGCTGAGGTTCAAAAACCTTATTCCTTTGGCCAATCTAACCAAACCTATGGTTAGCTACACCTTTGAATTGTCTAGTTATGTAAATTATTAGCCTATTATTATGATTATTCCAATTGATGATCAAATTAATTGTATCCTAACAAAATCGGCATCATCCAACCTTAATCCGCACTTTTTAGAGCATGAATGAAAGAAATAACACAAAAGAAAAAATTGAAACAAACAAACTTGGCAAAACATTAATCTAAGGAAGTGATTAAAGAAACCGTTTATTGAAAGAAAAATGATAAAAGAGTAATAAAAGTGAAATTAAATAACATATTAAAGGCTTTAGTATATTTCTCTAATAAAGAATCGCAAGATTTAGGTCCAAGGTTGTCAATCTTGAACCTTCTCTTCAACCCTTTGTGGAAAAGTAAGATATCCTTTGTCTAATTTGCAGCCCCAAGCGACAGACTGAATCTAGAGAAAACATCATGAGATCCTGATGTCTCCGAACTTATAGTCTCTAAAAATTACAAAACCAGGGGTCTGAATAAATTTCAAAACACATATTTATGGGCCTAAAATGGACATTTGGAACTCTAAATATCGTCAAAATCACAAGGGGCTTGTCCCGGTCAATTTGCCTTCAATCACCTGATGACAACAAGTATCATTATGTTTTAACTATGTCGACGACTGATTAAACCTTGGACCCTAGCAATTAGTGTGTGATCCTTCATAGTTTCATAGTGGTTTTGCTGTTTTGCCTCTAAAATCTCCGTCTGATGTTCGATTGATGCACTGTTACAACTGTAGAACAATAACACACATTAATATCTATAATTTAACTCAAAAATAAAACTTAAACACTGACCAAAACTATAAACAATAGATATACAAGAACACACGAATAACACTAACTTCAGTAGGAATTAGGTAAACTACATAAACACAACCCTAAACACATAAACAAATAACCAGAAGTTAAATAACCTTAAATAAACACTAAAACACTAAATTAAACATATATTAACCCTTATTAATACATATAAATAGAAATGTAGGAAAGCGAACACATATAACCTAAAAAGGGCAAAACTAGTGCAAAAACCATATAAAAAAAGAATAGGAATAACAGTAATTTTTTAGGGTTGTCCTCCCCCCAACTTGAGGTTTTTCTAGTTCTGAGCAAAACAAAACTAACAAAGGTACAAAGCACATTAACGTTATTAAATGTACCAAGAATCATGAAAAGGAAAACTATACTAGTAGAGTAAATGTACCAAATATGTATATAATAGTACTTTAATAATTAACCCCAAATCATGTTTAAAAGTGCTAATCTCTCCACTCATGAAAGCAAGAATCACTCAACACAATAATTGATACAAAACCCATTGAACAAAAGTTTAGCAAGTGACAAACATGTTGGAAGAAATCTGCACAAACAGTACTCACTAGTACAAATGAACTCAAACCAAGGATTAAATAGGTCATTAAAGAATATTCTTTTCTTTTCTTTTTTCCTTTTTCAGCTATTTTATCTTCTTTTTTTTCTCTTTTTTTTTTTTGCTACAAAACATTTCATAACATAGGGGATTATTACAATTGTTGAAGCCATAGAATAGGCTTTTCCCCAACAAACACAATACATATTTTTCCCAACCATCCTTAAGATTATACACAAAGTATTGATGTCGCGCACCACCAAGACTAACTTGTAAGGTAATGGATAGAAAGAAGGATAAAACAAAAAGGATAATTCTGGCTAAATAACATGGTTAAATGAAGAAATATAGCGTATAAGGCTCAAAAGGTGATACTAAGGATAAAATGACATTTAGCTAAGTTTTTTGGATCAAATAGTCTAATGAACTTGCGTAAATCAATTGTTTGGTCTAAAATTCACCCACACTTCGAAAGTATAAAAGTCACTCACAATTTCAATGAATGTCACAAGTAAAACAAATATCGCAAGGTAATCATTATTAGCACTCATAAACATTATCTCAGACTTTCACACCCTCACTCAAAGTCATAACACTTTCACAATTCAAAGGGTCCAAAAGTAAAGAAACTTATATACACTTTCAATCCATAACGTCCTAACACATAGTCTCCTTGAAACATTTATAAATTATTGAAACATATCACAAAAATCAATGAATACAAAAATACTAAAAAATAAAAAAAAATTTGGCTAACCGTGTACAATATTTTAGGCAAATAGGTTATACAAATCCTGATATCTGCCGTCCAGAAGCTAGGGAGTCTTTTAAATAGTCGAATCGTCAATACTGAAACTCTGTACTATTAGAGGACACTGAAACAAATTTTTTTTGTTTGAATTTTCAGAAATTTTTCAGTTTTTTTTTTCTTCGAAACACAAATGCATAAACATAGGTAAACATAACACTAGTGAACCACTTTAACATATTTGGAAAATCAAAACTCTATGAGAAGTGAATGTGAATGCCACTTTTTTTTAGCAACACTCCAAGTAGGGAGGTATTTTATTGAATGGTGAAAAATTATGAGTTACATAGCCTTATGTACGGGTATCTCATTTTATCCAGCCTAAGAATCCCTAAATTTCTTTTGGGATTGTACTTAGACTGAAATCAACAACATAGCCTAACTT
Organism: Cinchona pubescens; assembly: GCA_025175665.1. Classification (NCBI taxonomy): domain Eukaryota; kingdom Viridiplantae; phylum Streptophyta; class Magnoliopsida; order Gentianales; family Rubiaceae; genus Cinchona; species Cinchona pubescens. Next base: position 4,136,151 of record JANKKI010000016.1, read on the forward strand.
AAGCCCTTATTAGCCAAAAAATTAGCAATTTGATTAGCCTCCCTAAATACATGTGTAGCACAATATTGTTTTCAATGGAGGATCAACTTGATGTCTTGAATAAAGTGGTCAATGCTCCAAGGGGATATTGCTTTGCCGTTGAGGATGTTAACCAAAACTAGAGAATCCAATTCCAAGTGTAAAGAGCCGAGGCATAGTTTATCACAAAGCTTCAAGCCATCCAACAAAGCCCTTGTTTCTGCATACATATTGGCTTTCTGCCCATTAGCAATTACAAAATGATTGGACAAAGTTGCCCATGTAGGCCCTTATAATTTCGCTTCCCATAGATAGGCTCGGATTTCTTTTCGAGGCTCCATCCACATTTAGCTTGTAATAACCTTGTCGAGGATTTTGGAACCCAACAAATAGTTTGAACTCTGTTTGGTTTAGTGATTAAGAGCTCCTTGCACAGATTTTATGATAAATTCATAATTGTGCTATATTTTATGTGTTATAAGCAAGATTTGAGTTATTATTGAGCTGAATTTGGTTATTCTTAGTTTTTGTGAGGTTAAACTAAAAAAGAGCTGAAAAAGATGGAAAAGGTGAAAGGAAATTTTAAGGACGAAATGTGCACAAGTATGGAGCCATTCTGGATGTTGTTTTGTATTTCAAGTGCAGCTTTCAAGTTCGAGGTCCAATAGAGTTGATTTAAGATGCGTTGGAAATCTAAGAGAGAGATCTACAACTTTTGCTTTTTCTACTTTTTTGACTTCCAAGAGCATCGCAGTCAAAATCGAAGCCGAAGGTGTATTGCTGGAGGAGGACATAGCGCACATGCACTAGGGTTGAGCAGTGCACATGCGCTGTGTCCAGAGAGCAGAGTTCCATCTTTGGTGTGCAACACACATGCGCGCTAATGTGTAGCCTGTGTATGTGCGCCTGATACAGTGGAATTAAGTGATTTTTTATTTTTGACATAATTCTTCGTCCAATGGGACTTTTTTTCATGCGATTCCATGTTCTTTTCTGAGGATAGGAATTCTAACCAGTGTATTCATTATAAATACTCCATGTAGGGTGATTTACTAAGGGAGAACACGTCTATTCCTCATTTTAGCTAGGGTTTTTAGCAGAAAATTCTTTTTCATTCTTCCACGGCACTTAGTACCTAAATCCTTTTTCTTGGTCAAGGGAATTGAAGTCATTATTAATTCTACTATGTTGTGAGACTTTTTGTTCTTGAATTTATTCACTTTTATATCAAGTATTGATTATTTTTCTGCGATTAATTTTATGATTGTTCTTTTTAACTTGCTATTGCTACAGAATAATAAGTTATTGGAATTAATCTACAGCTATATTCTTTTAACCGTGTGTTGCTTAATTCAATCTATGAAGCAACTAAGTTTGATAATTGCTCGATTAGATCATTATTGATTTAGGGAAAAAAATTAACTAATTGGCATAACCAAGTTGAATAAATTAGTGGTTAGGATTAATAGGATTGCTTGTTGAAAATTAGCCAACTTTAGAAAGAAATAAGAATCAACTTTTAATTGGAGATGTGGTTAATTCTTCAATTAGTGCTTGATATAAAAATTGAATTATCCTTGGTAATCAGGATTGACTAGTAAATTTGTCATGGTGGATATGACCGGAACCAAGATTCTTCTTAAATTTGATTTTTGTTCAGTTACTTTATTGCCTTAGTATTTAGATTAAAAGCATTCAAAACCCTCCCTTCTCTTTTGAGCACAAGAATAAACTCCATTCTCTGTAGGATGACTTGGACTTACCACTTCTATATTAATATTGAGAGTTTGTTTAATTGTGGGTGCTATTGTAGGCACCCACAATTAAAAAGCTGAAATTTTTGCATCGTTTTTGGGTATAGTTTGATTTAGCTTGGTGCAATTATTTCAGCTTTTCTTTCTTTTATTCGATTGTTATTGTTTCTTCTGCTAATTGTGTATGCCAGTGACAGATCTGTTGGACAAGTTCAATTCCAATCTGATCAAAAAATACAGAAAATGTTACGCAAATAAGGGAAAGAATTAAGGGAAAGCCAGTTAGGGGAGGACCAATTATTCAATTTCATCTTTGATGATGATAAAGAACACCAAGGGGAGACAAGCATGGCACAAAGAACTTTGAGAGAACTAGCAATGCCCACCCTAAATCAACAACCTTGTGTATTACATATCATGAATTAGATGCAAATGTTACATTTGAATTAAAATCTTGAGCAATCTATCTATTACCTTTCTTTCATAGATTTCTAGGTAAAGATCCGAATAAGCATCTTAAGGAGTTCCTCATAGTTTGCTTGAGTGTGAGACCCATTGGAGTTCTAGAGAAGCATATTAAATTGAAAGCATTTCCATTCTCGCTCAAGGATGAGGCAAAGGATTGGATGTTCGATTTACCTTCGGGCAACATTACAACCGGTGGGAGTAGATGAACATATTATTTTTAGCAAAATATTTTCGAGCTTTCCAGACTGCAAATATCCAAAAGGACATTTATGGCATAAGGCATTTCAATGATGAATCCTTGTATGACTGTTGGGAGCGCTTCAAAAAATTGTGTGCAAGCTGTCCACATCATTAGTAAGTGACTCCTTATTAATTCAATATTTTTATGATGGTTTGTAGCCAAATAAGAGGAACATGGTCGATGCTGCTAGTAGAGGGGTGTTAGATAATTTGACTATTGACGCTGCTCATGAGCTCATATCAAACATGTGGCCAAAGAACGGGAAAAACTTGCTCAACTACAAAAAGAAATAGATAGAATCCGTGAAGAGCAAGCCACATCCAACAATCGGTTACAAGACCAACTTGCCGAGATTCAAGGAATAACAAATAGTGAAGAACAATGTATTCCAACACCTCCACCACTGGGTGAAGAACTGGTTCAAGAAGAACAAATTGAAAATGTCTTGCAAGAAACCGGTTCTCAAGAGCCTCATGAAGTTGAAGTTACAACAACCGAGACACTCAACGCTTATGTAGAGGAGTCACCAACTTTTTCTTTGCATGAGTGTGCGTTTGTCACGGTTATAACAAAAGAGGTTCTATTTCGGATGTTCATGGAGAAGGAACCAGTTCTTGGAGGAGTAGAAATAGAAGGATACATTCTAGATGAAAGGGCTCAAGTTTGAGAAATTCTTGAATTTGCATCCACTTGTCCATCCTTCTTACGTCTTCAATTTCTTGAGTTGTTTGGGGAAAGAAATATGACTCCATTTGATCATATGAAGGCTCTTGTGGTGGAGAGAAAGAGTAGGAATTTTCTTGATAGCTCTCATAAGGATATGGATGGCTGGACCATCCCATATGATAATTTTGGTGGCACTCATAAGCGTATTGATGGCTAAACCATCCCACTTGATAATCTAAGGGGTAAGGAGAGTAACCATAACAAGAATCATGCTCATTGGGTCCTTGCTTATTATATTTTCTTGAACAACAAAAAAAAAAAAAACAAATAAAAGCAAGAAAAAGAACTAAAACAACACAAACAAGAAAATTAGGAAAGCTTAGACTACTAGCTAGTCCAAACCATCCATCACCAAGAAAATCTTTTTGTATTTTTCAAAATAAGAACACAACTACAAAAGGAAAATCTTTTTGGTTTTTCAAATAGGTGAAACAACTATACAAGAAAACAAAAGACTTCAATGTAGTCTTCCAACCAAATTATATCGATATTACTGATAACCAATCCCCAAGCAATGGCGCCAAAAACTTGATGCCTTTTGCACACCTAGTTATAAATTAATGAAACACCAAAATCCTATTACTAACTAGATGGCATCCAGCAAGTATACAGTTGTCAACTAGTAGTAAAGGGAAGTAGGGATAGTTCCCACGACGATTGTCGATAGCAATTACCAAGATTTATGGGTGCTTGTGTAGTTAAGCAAAATCAAGCGATGAGTGATAGAATTATTCTAATAAACAAGCATAATCTTAATTCTAACCTAAATTAACCAAAATTAAGACTAAAATTAAAAACAAGCAAATCACCCAACTAAAAGGACTACAAAAGAAAAGCCTTGAGTATTAAAAACAACCATTTCTAAACTATAATTTGGAAAGAGTTAAACTAGAAATCTAAACATTTTTGGATTTTTGATTGAAATTAAGAAAGACCACTAAGAATTAACTAGGAATTAAGGCAAGAAATTGAAATGTCTCTTAGAAATGCTAGAAATTATAAGAACTTAAATTTTCCTAAGAGACAGGGTAATTTGCAAGCTGAAATTTATACACATCTAGATGTGTATAAGAAAGCAAATAGGATAGCTTATATCTACGCGAAGCTTGCAATTAATCCAGTACATTTATCTAATTCATCTTAGAATTTGAACTTAACAAGAAATTAAAAGAAGATCTAAGATGAATGTAAAGAGAAATTTCTATTAGAGAAGTAAACCTGGAATTCAAGCTATCCTAAACTATCTAAAAACTAACTCTAATAAAACTATCTACTACTTTTCTCTTACTAATTCTACTTATCTTAAATAGATAGCTGATAGACTCGAGGCAAAATAGAGGGGTTTTTGGCTGGAAGTTTACAAAATTGCCCTTACAACTTAAATCTCAGGGAGTTGAGATTGCGGTCTGGAACATTTGAGACCGCGATCTCAAATCTAATATAGTAAAAAAAATTCCCGAGTTGAGATTGCGGTCTGGAACAGTCGAGATCGCGATCTTGACTCTCCTCCCAGCATTCTTCATTTCATCCATTTTTGCAATCTGGTCCCTTGAGCTTTGTTTCTTCCAGCTTCTAACCTTTGATTTTGAACCTGCATAATATTAACACCATTAAGCACTTAATTAAAGTAAAAATTTAACACAACCAATCATAATTAATTCAAGAGCGAAAATGCAAATACATATGAAAGAAATTAACTAAAATCCTCAATTACTTATCCAATTTTGGAATTTAAACTATCAAAATGCTATGATTTGGTGGAAAATAACTCATTATTTACTAGAGTTAGATTAGGGTCATTATCAAGAGTTTGGGACACGATGTGAACAACTTCTCAAATGTGTCTACGAGATAAATGTTTCATCTTCAGAACAACAAAAGGCCAGTTTAACTTCTTTTGTACAACAACTAGCTTCAGGAACACGCGAACGGCACAACCCCACAGGATTTTTTCAAACGAGGGACACTCAACAGATATGTGTCTCGCATTACAAGAGGACTCTCCAGTGCAAGTAAATGCTGTAGGAGGATTTTCAGGGCAATCTTGACTAAATCATGATCCCTATTTTGACACGTATAGAGGGATGACCCTAATCTAAGATATAGGAATATGATAGAACCCCAACCTCAATAGAGTCGGCAGAATTTCCAACCATATAGGTCCCCATTTGCTCAAAAAAAAAATCTAATCTGACCAATTAGTCTGGTAAGTCTGTAAAGGAAATTTTAAATGCTTTAAATGCTAATACTAAGCAATTTCAACAGGACACCAAGGCCAGTATTCTCAATTGCATTACCAAATGGGATAAATGGCAACTGTAATCAGATGGTCGAAAGCATAGAGTTCTAGAATGTTACCCTCTCAAACAATTAAATATCCAAAGGAAAAAATTAGTGTAATTGTGTAGAGTAGTGGCAAGGAAGTTGAGGTGTGGCACAAAATGGTTCTTGAACACGTTGAGGTCCAAAGCTGAAAATCAGGTTGTTCCAAGTGACACTGGTAGTGAAGAAAAAGGTAGTCCTGTGTGGACAGAATATAAGCCCAAACCTCCATTTCCCGAAGCATTGAAGGAGTTTTCAAAAGAGGATCCCGATTGAGAGTTGTATGATACTTTTTGTAAGTGCGAGGTAAATATCCCTGTATTAGATTCTATTAAATAAATACCTTGCTATGCTAAGTTATTGAAGAAATTGTGTTCCCACAAAAGAATGCAAAAAGAGAAGGAATTTAGAAAGTTAGAGGTTCGGAGAAATGTATCATCCATCATTCAAAAATCCCTATATAGAAAAGCGTAAGGACCCAGGTATGTTCTCTGTTCCTTGTAAGATAGCAAGTACACAATTCGAAAGAGCCATGTTGGACTTAGGTGTATTTATTAACGTAATGCCATATTTTGTTTATGATGCATTGAAAATTGGACCATTGAATAAGACTGGTATGGTAATTCAGTTGGCTGATAGATCTTTAGCCTATCCTAAGGGAATTGTAGAGGATATGTTAGTTCAAGTGGAAAGTTTAGTTTTTCCTACTGATTTTTATGCACTAGAAATAGAACAAGGTGATTCTAGTGCAGTGGATTAATTTAGTAGGATATTCAAAATAAACACTCTCTCTCTCTAGAAATTCTCTCAACCTTCTCTCTACCCTATCTCTCCTAACTTGAGGTGCTCAGACTACCTTCCCATGGCAGCCCCAGCTGCCCTTCAGCCACAAGCTGAAGGGGACAAAATGTGTTCTTTTGCGGATGTTCTTCAAGGCACACAATTTGGAGCTGCTCAAGGTTTTGTCACAACTGCTGTGCAACATGATAGAAGAACCAGCCATATACTTTTCCAAAGAAAAAGTTTAACAACACTCTAAGCCATTTTAGCTTGCTCTTGCTGGAAAGTTCTCTCTTGGACGGCAAAATATGGCTACGCTCAGAATGGCTTTCTTATCAATAGGCATTGTGGGTACTTTCTCTATTGGCCTCATTGATGCTAGGCTTGTTCTTATCAGGATTCAATTAGAAAAGGACTATCTTAAGTTTGGATGAAAGGGTTTTGGTATGTTGTAGACTTTCCCATGAGAATCTTCAAATGGAGACAGGATCATAAGGAGGCACCGAATCATCTTCTCATGGGAAAGTCTGCAACATTTGAAAATCTTTCACTTTGTTTCTTTAAGAAGGAATCATTATTTTTGCTAGCCCAAGCTATTGGGAAGCCTCTAAAGATGCATGTGATGACGACATCATTAACTAGACCGAGTCATGCAAAGGTTTGTGTTGAAATGGAGCTCTTGGTAACTCAGTGCCCTAATAGGGTTCGGCTAGGACTTGATGAAGAAGGCCAATGGCAGCACATAACCTACAAACATGTTCCACCCAACTACCAAAAATGTAAAAAGCAAGGACACAAGAAGGACGCTTGTATGATGGGCAAAGCACCAGCTGCAAGACCCAAGAAACAATCCAACGTGGAGATAGACAAAAGCACGATGAAGGATGCTAACAAAGCCAAGAAAGTCAAGCAAATATATCAAAGGAAGTTGGTGCAATCTTTACACGTTAACGATCAATCCAGCAAGAATACAAGCAACATTGACATTAATGCAGAAGAGCAAGTTAGAAGGAATGATGCTCACAAGAAGGATGTTAATGGTAGCTCTCAGCATGGCCGAAAACCGGTGTTGGCTGATCGAAATGATGCGGCAACAACCATATGTGATCAGCCAGAAAATCAAGGAATTTCAAATTCAAATCTTTCCTTGCATGGTCTATTGGTTGAGATATTGTAGGATATTGTGGAGACTATATTCAAAAACAAATAAGTCTCCTAATTCAAAATGTCAAACAGCAACATTTGAGGAGGAGGTTACTGATTCAAATTTGCACAAGGGTAAGGCTATTTTGATTAATGATGTTGGTCCCAGAGCTACCTAAGAAGGGGGTGAATTAGGTTTCTTAAAATTAATTTACAAATAATGCTCAATTCAAATTTATTGCACTTGACAAATAAGATGATAAAAATATAATCAATTAAGTAAAAAATGAATGGAATCAATTAAGAGAGTGATTAAACAAACAACACATCCAAGCTAACTAGATTGGAGTAGTAATCCACTAAGATGCTCTTTGAAATTTGGTGAGCCAATAATCTTCAACTGTACAAAAAGTAGGATAATCCTTGCTCACACTACTTCTCTTTAGTTGAGCTAAAAATTTTACACCAAACCTCACCTTTGTACAAGATTATCACTCCACTCAACATTTTGAATAGCATTCTTAAGTACACACTAATATAATATCACTAAGGAGATAATTTGCACTCAAATTGCCTTTTTTTTTGCTTGTATTCAATGTGTAAGATGATTAAACATTATTTAGAAGGGTTGGTATTTATAGGTGCAATAAATTAGCCCCCAACCACCTCCTAATAGCTAGATAATAAATGATGAAAAAAATAGCAGTTATGGGTTTCGGATGTCCGAAGTTATTATTGAGCGTCTGAACAATCGTCCAATCTGAAATATTAGAAAGCTGAGGATGCCGTTCAGACGGCCGAGCATCCGTCTGTGTTTCGTCCGAATCAGGTATGTTGAAGAGTTCAATCACTATCCGGTGTAGTGTGTCCGAAAGGTTTGGTGCTTAACTGGGGATGCTTTTCTTTCGGATAGTTAACCTCATCTGCTACATTTTTCTTCAAACAGTTAGAAGCATTCATTGCAAGTGCCTCAAAATCTTGCCTCTGCCTTGACCTTTCGTACGGTGAATTGCATCAGAGATAAATTCGTTCGGACAAGCTTATGCGTCCGTTGTAGGTTCAGTCCAAATTCTAGCTTCTTCCTGATCGTTCAGACGGTGCATTGCGTCTGTGATAATCTCGTTCGGACGAGCTTGTGCGTCCAAGAGACATAATGTTGTTCAAATGGCGTTTTTTGTCCAAAAACTCTACTAAGAACAAATAAACTAGCAATCCTGCATAGTTCAAGTTAAGATAGTAAAATTACATTTCTCATCATCAAAACCAAGGTTGTAGGTCATCAATTTCCCCCTATTTGATGGTGACAAATCTCGAGAAAAATTAACTTACAATAACCATGATCACACAATCAGTTCAAATAGCTATCTTATCATATTGTATCATTGTGGTATTACTCCTCCTTTTGGCATCATTAAAGCAAAATAAGCTCCCCCTAAGAGGATGCTCCCCCCTTACGCAGGCAACAACAACAAAAAAAATCAAGCAGTCATAAACAAAAACCAAAACAGTGAATAATCATAACCAAGTGCATAACCAAGTAAATAATTACAACCAAGTCAATAATCATAACTAAAGAATAGTCAACTGCAACAAATGTCTAAGTACATTAATCACAAGGAATTAAAGAGAAACTAAGGGATGGAAGTTGAGTCATTCTTCTTCTTGGAGCGTTCCTCGCTTTCATGTTTTTTGGCTGATACATCATCCTTCGTAGCCTCGCTGTCTTGTTCACTTAAGTCTTGAGGATCACTATGTTGCATGATGTAGATGAATGTGTCATCAACATCTTTTTGTCATCATCATCAGCGCTAGAAGCAGTGGATTTGTCAGGATTAGTGTTACCAATTGGATCCTTATGATCTTCGGGCTCACGTTTAGAATGATCACTATCTATTTTGTCATTCTCATCACTGTTGGATGAGGACTTGAGAATGTATTAGGACCAAAAATTGCCTAGACTTAGTGCTTCTTGAAGGATGGTTTGTCTTGTCTCAAGCATCTTTAGCTTCCAAAGAGTGCGGCGTTGGAATGAGCTCATTTGATTGCTCTGAGAGGTAACAAGTGTGTACTTGATGGGAGAGTGAGGGTTCTAAAGATGAAATGTGGGGGTTATGGGATAGTAGAGGTGTTAAAGAGGAGGGTTGAGGAGGAGGAGAGTGACGGAGTGCAAGGCCAGAGGTGGAGGCATGTGATTTGCACTTTTCAAATTCATAAGTAGCCTTTGTAAACCATTGATTGTTAAAAAAGTGCAAACCCTTTTGTTCAATATAGGCTTTGTTGAAATAAGGAGGATATTTTTTATGCCAGAAAATGGGATGCCAAAGTGATCAAAACTTTTGGTTAGGAATTTTTCAAAAGGAATGTTCCTAAGGGTATTTGCGAAACCCAGTATTTTAATAGCCTTGTTCTTTGATTTTAACTGGTTTAAAATATTTTTCATATTACACACACAATAAAGTAATTATAAAATTTCTTCAACAAGACCTATATTGAACAAAAGGGTTTGCACCGGGTAAACGGGTCAAAAGTTGGACTAAGTGTAATTCTTCATTGTGGTGTGTGAGTGTTGTATGATGGCTGAATTATTCAGAAACAAATGATAATTTAGTAGCAAAAATTAGTTTTTGGGTTAATTAGTCAACTTGGAGACTATTTGGTCAATTGGGGAACTATTTGGGTCAACCTTGGAATCCTTTTAAGTCTTCTTCTTGTTGTTTCTTCTTCATTTCTTCCTAGCAGCAGCCGACTCCTCTTCCTCCATTTTCCCCCAAAAATTTTCTTGGATTTCAAGTAGAAATCACTTGGAAGGTAAGATTTTTGTATTTTAGCACTTTTTGGCTTACGGGCTTTATGATCCAAGCTTTAATTTCAAGTTTTGTAGGATTCTTTATGGCTGAGAAAACCCTCTTTGCAGCCTTATATGTGTTGATTTATGTATGTTATGGGTTGTTTTTAGTGTTTTGGAGGTTCGGAAGTGATTGGGATTGATTTTTAACAACTTTCCATGGTTAGATTACAAAATTTAAGATTATGAGTTAGGGTTTTGTCTTCCATATGTGGCCTAGAGTGTACTATGCTATGAATTCTTATGTCTATGCTTATAATGATGTTTTAAGAGTGTTTTAAGGTTAGTTTGGATAGGAATTGAGACTTGAAACCAAGTGGAATTGATTTCCCTTCATTTTGTAAGTAAGCGGAAGTTTGGCGCAACTAGGATAATTTGGATAATTGGTTATGTTTGAAGGATCTTTAATGATCTTTTGATGATTTTAAGTGTTTCCTTGGTAGTGGGATGGATAGGAAGCATGTTTGAATCATGCGTGTGGCTAATCGGTAAAAATTTCAGTTTGGTAGTAAAGAAGAATTCCACCCATAGGTTGTTGCTCTAATGTTGTAATAGAGTTAATTGTAGTGGTTATGGGGTATGGATTGTTGTGGAATGCTATTGATATAGTCCCGGCTATTGCTCCGGTGAATCTTTCCATTTATGGATTTTGTTGGTTGATTGAATATGTTGTTTTGAGTTGGGTTGTAACCAAGGTCCCTTGAATACCTTGGAATTGGATTTTGTTTGGTTGGTTGAATATGTTGTTTTGAGTTGGGTTGTAACCAAGGTCCCTTGAATACCTTAGAATTGGATTTTGTTGGCAGGGAGGATAGCCTACTTATAGCCTAGGGAGGGGCGAAGTTTTTCAGTTTTTCTGGAAAACTGAGCATATTATCTCCTAATCTAGCTATAATACGAATTTGAGGGGTTAACTAAGTGTTTTGACTGGGGTTTTAACTTGTCGAAGTTGGTCAGAAATTGTGAAAAGATCATTTTTGACCAAAGAGCTGTTGGTGTCGTTTTCTATCGTTTCGCGTCGTTTCGCTTCCTAGTCATTCTTTAACTTCTACATCTCTTCTAAGAGTCCTCTTATATCTGTTTTAGGTACCACGCCACCCACCGCCGGCGATGGCGTTCAGTGATCATTTGGGCAGTTTTTGCTTTGATAGGTGGGTAACATAGACCCTCTTCCACTTGTATTTTGTTTAACGACTTTCGAAATATGTTTGGATGGATTTTAGAATGTGTATGATGTTTGGAAGTGCACTTTTACCAAGTTTTGGAACTATTACATATGAAATCGGGACCAAGCTATTTTATGTTAATCAATTGATATGTTTGCAAACTCTTTTGATATGAAAGCATTTTATAACTGTTTTGGCTCATAGGTGACCACATATATAATTTTGGATGTGTTTGGAAATGTTTGATTTGTTGAGAACCGCACCTATAGTCATGATTGGAAACATGGTGACTGCAAATGACTGTTATAAACTATTTGACTGCGGGGTCTTGTGATGGGATAACTTGACCTCTCGGTCAGACTAGTAGGTGTGGTAGATTACTAGATCTGACTAGTACTGTAGGTCATACCTTGAGCCTAAAAGATACTCATGTTATTTTATTATATTCCGGATTGAAACTGTACTTGGATTTGTTCGCTATGCTTTAGCATACTATGTTTTGAAATGATTGGATCTTTTTGGCTATGTTTTGGACATGCCTGACGTTTAAATGGTATGATACATTTTAGAAATTCCTCGTTAGCAGCTTTTAGATTCAACCAAGAAATCCATTAATGGAAGGATCAAACCGGAGGAAACTAGCCGGCTGCTATATCTTTCAGTTTACAGAAGAAATAGTGTATTAGATAGGTTTTGTTTTGATGAACTTTGTTTTTGTTGTAGCATCTAGATGTGTAAGAAGAAATTTTATAATTCGTATTTTTTGTGTAAAATGAAATATTCGGTTTTATAGTTAAGTAATGGTTTGATGGTTCTATTACATTGCGGTTAAGTTTGTTGCTCTGTTCGTTTGTGCCTTGCTCTTTGGGCCGGTGTCCCATTAGCGCGGCGTGTTACGGTCCCGTTTTTGGGGCGTGACATTTAGTGGTATCAGAGCATAGGACACCGTCCCAAAGAGCAAGAATAGGTATTCGATGAGTCTTTCGAGGTTTAAATCGATGTGCTCGGGCTTAGAATTATATAAGATTCTGTTTTGTTCGCGACATTACAGGATCTGTGGAATTCTTTGACCTGGAGTTATTGATTGACTTGTTTTGGGGGGTTTTGAGAGGTCCTTGCTTATGTAATCTTTGTTGTACCTCTTTTGTTGAATCTTGAAGAGTTATTCTTTGCTCATGATTCCGTCTTTGACTCTTATCAGCTAGTATGCCGCCTAGGACGCGTTTTGGTTCTAGATGTCACGGTAGAGGCTCGGCACAGCAGGACCCTCAGGCTGGGGAGCGTCCGGCTGGTGGGAATCCGCTGCAGGAGATCCCTGTAGTCGAGTCAGCTTCAGAGAGTGTTACTAGGCCTGCGGTCTATCCTAGGGACGAGGCAGGGCCGTCAAAGCACCTCCTCCTCCGACTGGACCGCCAGTGGTTGATTATGGCGCCATTGCGGCGGTTGTGGCACAGGTTATTCGACAGTTGGACGTTGAGCGACATCCCGTTGCTCCACCACATCCACCACCGCGTACCGACATTCTATCCCTGTTTTAGACGCTCAAGAAGGCGGGGCTACCTACGTTTGATGGGGCTCCGGATCCGCTTAAGGCGGAGTCATGGATGGGCGAGATAGAGAGGGATTTTGAGTTATTTTAGATTCCGGTGGAGTCACGGACATCTTTGGCTATTCCTTTCTTGGTTACCCAAACCAAGTGGTGGCAGACCGTTGAGGCTACGTTGCCCATACCGAGACAGCCTGTGACTTATACATATTCGGGAGCAGTTTCTAGCTCATTACTTTCTCCCGTCCATCAGAGCTCAGAAGATGGACGAGTTTTATCGACTGGAGCAGCGAGATCAGTCCGTGGTACAGTATGCATTCCAGCTTCAGAGGCTTGGGGAGTATGCTATAGTAAAGATGTCTCTTATAGAGACATCTCCACCAGCTGTGTCCTAGGCGGTCCCGACCTTCTGACACTTCTTGAGTTTGGAGCCAGCCTCAGAGATCTCAGTCGGTGACAGTTCAGCAGCCGTCGCCGCCATGCCGGTCTTGTGGTTGACTACACTCTGGGGAGTGTTATTGGAGGACTGGAGCTTGCTTTAAGTGCGGCGAGTGCTGCCATTTGATCAGAGATTGTCCTAAGGTCGCACCAAATCAAGGGCAGACTAGTGGATTATACATCACTAGGGTGGTCCGCCTGAGGACAAGAGGTGGAGGACTCAGGCGAGGGTGCATGCGTTGAGTCAGCAGCAGGCCGATCAGACCGATTCAGTAGTTGCAGGCACGATCTTAGTGAATTCCATACCTGCTTATGCTTTATTTGATTGTGGGGCATCACATTCATTTGTAGCTAGATGTTTTCTTAGATGTCTGTCCGAGAAACCTAGATGGTTAGAGGATCCTTATAGAGTGGGGACCCGGACGGGAAGGTTATGGAGTCTAGGTTTGTTTTGGAAGGTTGTCGGTTAGAGTTTTGTGATAGGAAGTTTGAGGCTGACCTTATTCAGTTACCGATAACCGACTTTGATTTAATTTTGGGTATGGATTGGTTGGCGGCTAATGGTGCGACGATTGATTGTAAAGAGAGGAACTTGGATCGACAAGATAAGACATTGAGGAATAAAGTTATCCCCTACGTGAAGGTTTTATGGTCTAATCATTCTGAATCTTACCACCGGTAGCTTGGCAGAGCCTCATGAGATCGAAGTATCTAGCTTTGTTTGCTTCGTGATTTCGTAAGTTTCGAGGACGAAACTTTGTTTAAGGGGGGTAGAATGTGAAACCCAGTATTTTAATAGCCTTGTTCTTTGATTTTAACTGGTTTAAAATATTTTTCATATTATTTTTAGTCATAAAGTACTTCAACTTATTCGTTTTTCAATTCGGCAAATTTTTCGATTTATGCGATTTCGGTACCGGCGGGTAAACGGGTCAAAAGTTGGACTAAGTGTAATTAGTGCATTGTGGTGTGTGAGTGTTGTATGATGGCTGAATTATTCAGAAACAAATGATAATTTAGTAGCAAAAATTAGTTTTTGGATTAATTAGTCAACTTGGAGACTATTTGGTCAATTGGGGAACTATTTGGGTCAACCTTGGAATCCTTTTAAGTCTTCTTCTTGTTGTTTCTTCTTCATTTCTTCCTAGCAGCAGCCGACTCCTCTTCCTCCATTTTCCCCAAAAATTTTCTCTGAATGGATTTCAAGTAGAAATCACTTGGAAGGTAAGATTTTTGTATTTTAGCACTTTTTGGCTTATGGGCTTTATGATCCAAGCTTTAATTTCAAGTTTTGTAGGATTCTTTATGGCTGAAAAATAAACCCTCTTTTCAGCCTTATATGTTATGATTTATGTATGTTATGGGTTGTTTTTAGTGTTTTTAAGGTTGGGAAGTGATTGGTACTAACCTTAAAACACGTCTCTTGAACACCATGGTTAGATTACATATTTTAAGATTATGAGTTGGGGTTTTGTCTTCCATATGTGGCCTAGAGTGTTATGCTATGAATGCTTATGTCTATGCATATAATGATGTTTTAAGAGTGTTTTAAGGTTAGTTTGGATAGGAATTGAGACTTGAAACCAAGTGGAATTGATTTCCCTTCATTTTGTAAGTAAGCGGAAGTTTGGCGCAACTAGGATAATTTGGATAATTGGTTATGTTTGAAGGATCTTTAATGATCTTTTGATGATTTTAAGTGTTTCCTAAACTTACTGAATCTTTCCGTTTATGGATTTTGTTGGTTGGTTGAATATGTTGTTTTGAGTTGGGTTGTAACCAAGGTCCCTTGAATACCTTGGAATTGGATTTTGTTGGTTGGTTGAATATGTTGTTTTGAGTTGAGTTGTAACCAAGGTCCCTTGAATACCTTGGAATTGGATTTTGTTGGCAGGGAGGATAGCCTACTTATAGCCTAGGGAGTTATCGATGTGTATAAGAGACAGCGTATCAAGGGATCTTGGTTATAACTCGGCCTAGTGTACAACACTATCACTCTCTCCGAACTAAGTCTCTAACATCTTTTAGCTGTGTATAAGAGTTGATACAAATGTGAAAAGCTCGTTTGACCAAACGACCTATGGTGTCGTTTTCTATCGTTTCGCGTCGTTTTCGCTTCCCTAGTCATTCTTTAACTTCTACATCTCTTCTAAGAGTCCTCTTATATCTGTTTTAGGTACCACGCCACCCACCGCCGGCGATGGCGTTCAGTGATCATTTGGGCAGTTTTTGCTTTGATAGGTGGGTAACATAGACCCTCTTCCACTTGTATTTTGTTTAACGACTTTCGAAATATGTTTGGATGGATTTTAGAATGTGTATGATGTTTGGAAGTGCACTTTTACCAAGTTTTGGAACTATTACATATGAAATCGGGACCAAGCTATTTTATGTTAATCAATTGATATGTTTGCAAACTCTTTTGATATGAAAGCATTTTATAACTGTTTTGGCTCATAGGTGACCTTGGTATATAATTTTGGATGTGTTTGGAAATGTTTGATTTGGGGAGAACCGGTTCTATAGTCATCCCAAATGGGACGCCATGGTGACTGCTATGACCCCTACTCCTAGCTGGATACACATCTAGATGTGTATAAGAGACAGCCACAAGACGACTAGTAGGTGTGGTAGATTACTAGATCGACTAGTACCGTAGGTCATACCTTTGAGCCTAAAAGATACTCATGCTATTTTATTATATTCGGATTGAAAGCTGACACAAGACCGGCACTTGTTCGCTATGCTTTAGCATACTATGTTTTGAAAAGATTGGATCTTTTTGGCTATGTTTTGGACATGCCTGACGTTTAAATGGTATGATACATTTTAGAAACTACTTATGATTATGGTTTATTGACGTTTAAACGGCATGTGACATAACTAGCTCAGTGGATATCTAATGGTTTTCACAAATGTTATTATCTTTATGTTTTCTTTTTATCGAAATGCTTGGCCCCATTTGAAGAGCTTTTATGATATCCACTGAGCTAGTTATGCTCACCCCACGTGATTTATAATTTTTCAAATTAGGTGCTCGTTTTCTTGACTCTCCACCGCGTTAGCAGCTTTTAGATTTTCTCCAGATTCCACATTACTGGTAGGACTCTGCGGATAATCTTCCAAGCTTCTCTTTTGTTTGGAGAGGGGTAGTGTATTAGATAGGTTTTGTATTGATGAACTTTGTTTTTGTTGTAGCATCTTTTGTACTAAGAAGAAATTTTATAATTCGTATTTTTTTTGTGTAAAATGAAATATTCGGTTTTATAGTTAAGTAATGGTTTGATGGTTCTATTACATTGCGGTTAAGTTTGTTGCTCTGTTCGTTTGTGCCTTGCGCTTTGGGCCGGTGTCCCATTAGCGCGGCGTGTTACTGGTCCCGTTCTCTGAATAATCAGTATTGGTCAAAAAGAGCTCTCATAGAGAACAAAAAAGATAACCAAAGTCAAGTTTGATGGCTTTAAAAACACAATAAAATAAGTACAATTGCATTTTGCTTGGCTTAGTGCGATGCATGTCTGTAGGCAAAAGCAAATTAGTGACTAATGAGCAGCCTATAAAATGTTGAGCTCAAGACTAGGTAGTGTAGTTTTGGCTTCTGAAACCTGTTTAAAATTGACATTAAAAATATGTTTGACCTATTCTATATGAAAATGAGTATCTATAGCAAGTCATTTATGTTAGGAGAAAAATTCGAAAATTTCATTAGGAGAAACAGCTTCACACTCAAAAATGGAATTAATGACATTGGAGGAAATCTCAAGATTCACGTTATTGACACGAGAACTAAGGTTCGAATAGTTGAACCCTTCCTAAGATTAGCGGTAAATTGCAACACCATATCATGATAGACAGGCAAATCCAAATGAACTAAATTACCCCAGGTTTGTTTTTCAAAGCGTGCTTTAATAAGAGGTAAATTCAATTCATCAAAAAGGCTATGTGAAACAAGTCATTGAATGATAATGGATTTGCTAAGAAAATAGGTGTACCTATTGGATGCCTTGACATCAATGAATTTTGGCAGAGATGGATTGGGGTGGATTGAGGATTTGAAGATAAAGTTTGACCTTGTATCGGAGATTTGTCTTTTGATTTTTTTCCCTCTAGTGGCCATTGAAGATCCTATACGTGATCGTACCAGTGTGAATTTGAAGAGAAAGATGAAGAGGAGAAAATGTGAGAGTGAGTGATTTTTGAAGAAATTCTAAGGAATGTGATGTTAAAATGGTGAAAAGAGGTTTAATAGAGGTGGGTGAGAAGTTGGGAAGAGAGATTCCTAGAGTAATTTCAGAGGAAAGGAGACAAATTGATGGAATTTGGAAGTGGGTCTCTTGAGTTGGTAGAGCTGGGGTTCAGTGGGAGGAAAGTTTCCAATAAGGGGAAAATGAAGGGATTTAAATGAGTTGAACAATCGCTCGGACGTCCAAACGATTGGTATACAGCTGTTCATGCTCCCGGTCACAAATGAACGGATGGTCGATACGCTATGTTGTGCGTCCGAAGTAATGTCGGATGGTGATGATCATCTGTAAGAATTTCCAGAGAGTTTGAAGAGTGAGAGAGGAAATTTTGGACGATTGTAAGCATCTGAGACAAAAGAGAAGAGTTCAGATGTTCATGTTCGTTTGAGAGAACAGATAGTTCGGACGTTCATGTTAGTCTGAAAGATCAGATACCATAGGACGCATATTTTCGTCCCAAAGCATAACTAATATAGTTTTGAAATCATTAATGCGTAAACGAGTTCTGAGAAATTAAAAACGATCTAAAGGCAACGGTTTAATAAAAATATTAGCTAGTTGATCCTTTTTACATACAAATTCAACACAAATTTACTTTTCGAACACAAGATCTCAAATAAAGTAATGATTGACATCAATGTGTTTGGTTCTAGAATGCAAGACAAGATTGCACTAGTATTGTCGTATCTTATAGGCACACAATAAAAAATAGCATCAAAATCTATTAAGGTATGCTTCATCCAAAGAAGTTGAGCACAACAATTTTCACCAGCACATGAACATCCAACTTCCAACGTTTCTGTCTCTTATAATAGAACATTACTTCTTGGCTAAATCTGACACTCATCTCTTTTGTCTAGAGATACATACAACTGTCTCTTATACACATCTAGATGTGTATAAGAGACAGTCATATGACACGTGAAATAACTAATTAGATCAAAATTAGTGGATTTAGGATACCAAAGGCCAAAATCTATAGTCCCTTTCAAGTACCTAAAAATTCATTTTACCACAATTAAATGTGATTCTTTAGGACAAGACCGAAATCTAGCACACAGAAAAACATCACACATAATATCCGGTCTACTGGCTATCAAATAAATTAGACTTCCGATCATACCTCTATAGTGTTTTTCATCAACACTATTACCTTCTTCATCTTTGTCAAGTTTAGTTGAAGTACACATTGGTGTTTCGAGTTTTTACAATCTTCCATGCCAAAGCACTTGAGTGGCTCCTTTGTGTACTTGATTTGTATAATGAACGTTCCTTTTTTTGTTTGGTGAACTTGAAGTCTAAGGAAGAATTGTAATTCTCCCATCATACACATTTCAACATCAAATTCGTTTTGCTTTAAGCACGAGAATTCCTTGCACAAGCTTTCATTAGTTGCTCTAAAAATATTATCATCAACATAAATTTGAACAATCAACAAACCATTACGATTAGTTTTGGTGAAAAGAGTGGTATCAACAACACCTCTTTTGAAACCATTTTCAACCAAAAAACCACTTAGCCATTCATACCAAGCTTTGGGAACTTGTTTCAAACCATATAAAGCTTTTGAATGTTTGAAAACATGATTTAGAAAATTTTTATTTCAAAACCAAGGGGTCGTTCAACAAAAACTTCTTGATCTAAAGCCATTTAAAAATGCACTTTTGACATTCATTTGAAATAAGGTTGAAATTATTAAAGCTCTAATGTGTTTAAGAAACATGCGAATAGATTCTAAACGACCAAAGGGTGCAAAGGTTTTATCAAAGTGCATACCTTCTTCTTGAGCATATCCCTTTGCAACGAGTGTAGTTTTATTTCTAATAATCTCACCTTCATCATTTAACTTTGTTTCTAAAAACCCATTTTGTTCCTATTACGGGATGAGTTGATGGTCTTTCAACTAAGGTCCAGACATTGTTTTTCTCGACTCGACTAAGTTCCTCTTGCATACAAAAAATGCAAGATTCGTCATTTAATGCATCATCCACACGTTTAGGTTCAATATGAGAAAGTAAAGTACAATTATTAGTCAAAGGTTTATGAGAACAAGTTTATACCCCATCGGACGGTTCACCAATGATCAACTCTTGAGGGTGACTTGAGACAAATCTCCATGCTCTTGGAATATCTTTTGGAGAATCTTGGTTCTTTTCTCCTTCTTCATCCAAGTGATAAGTGTTGTACTCATTGCTTGTCTAGGTCTGTTGATGTTCTTCAAGTATGCTGAGCTTCTCAAGTTCCTTTTGTATACCTATATTTTCATCTTCATAAATATTCTTTGAAATAATATCATTAACCTCATAAAATGTAACATGCACAACTTCTTCAATTAAAAGAATTCTTCTGGCATACTTGTATACACAGTATGCTTTCTTGTCACCAGAATATCCTAAGAAAATTCCTTTATCCGATTTCTTGTCAAATTTTCCAAGATTTTTTCTTTTGATTTTTTAAAATGAAGCATTTACAACCAAAGATTTTGAAATAATTCACAACCGATTTTTGTAAAATAAGAGTTCATAAGATGTTTTGTTTAAAATAGGTTTCAAAAGAACTCGATTTATAACATAACAAGCCGTATTAATGGATTTGTGTAAAAATAATTTGGTAAATCACAGTCACTAATCATGTTATAAGAGACTCTTGAAGTGTTCTATTTTTTTTTCAACAACACCATTTTGTTGAGAAACTCTAACAACCGAAAATTCATGTGAAATACCGTAGTGATCACAAATTTCAGGAAAACCTCCAAATTTAATTTTGGCCCCATTATCACTTCTCAAACGAATAATTTTCAAATTCAACAAATTTTGTATTTTGGAAAATAATTTTACAAAATTTTCGAAGGTTTCATATTTTTGTAAGTATGAAATAGTATCCAAGTATACCTAGAATAGTCATCAACAATTACAAAAGTATATTTACTATCACCAAGACTAGCATGTTGTGTTGGACCGAATAAATCCATTTGCAATTTTGACAAGCAATGAGTACAACACAAATTTTTTTGACTTGTTTTCCAAATTTGCGTGCATCACAAATTTTGTTTTTAAGACACTTTAGTTCTGGCAAACCTCTTACCAAATCCTTTTGAGCAAGATTTTTGATTAAATCCATGTTGAAGTGACAAACCCTTCTATGCCAAAGCCAAGGATCATCTATGGAGGCCGTTAGACATTTTACATTGCTATCACCAAGGTTGTCAAGATAAATCACACAAACATCATTGTGTCTAAAGCCTTTAAATAAAACAGAAAAATTCTTGCCAAGAATTAGGCATTCATGCTTGGCAAAGAATACATATACATGTTTATCATAAAGTTTGCTCAAACTTAAGAGATTGTAATTTAAATTTTCTCGGACGCATTAACTAGGAGAACATTTTTATTTAAAATCTCACCATTTTAACCTACCTCACCAATGCCGATTGATTTTGCCTTCATGTTATCCCCAAAAGTCACTTTTCCACTATTTTTGGGTATGAGTTTTGTGAAGAGAGATGCATCACCTGTCATATGCCTTGAGGACCTATTATCTATGAACCATTTTGCATTCTTAGTGATATTCATTACATACACAAGATATTAAGTGATAACTTTGGGTACACACATTTTCTTGGCTCCATAAGAGTTAGTAAATTGACCACAAATCCATATAGTATTCATTCCAAGTTTTTTATTTCTCTTCACATAGAAATTATTTTTCACATGTCCATGTTGTTGGCAATAGATGCAAATAATATTCTTATTTCCATACAGAGAAGATTTTGATTTTACAAAGCATAAATCATCCCTTCTAAAAGTGACAAAATTCTTGTTGATCAATACATTTCTATTCTTTTTCATATCAACAATATTTTCCTCTTTTCTTATATGCAAGAGAACAGCTAAGTCATCCAATCTTTTTTTGAAGGAGGCTTGTTCTTCCTTGATCCTTGTTTTCACATGCATTTTTTTCTTCAAATTAGTGTTTTCTTGTGATAGCCTATTGTTTTCATTCACAAGTTTAGAGTTAGCATTCCATAAAGCATTTAATTTTTTTACTAACTCGTTATTTCTAGCATATGATTCTTTTTAAGCTATCATGCAATTTTAAAAATAAGGCTTCAAGATCATTATCATCATTAGAATCATAAGTTGAAGTTACCTCATCATCACCAATGGCCATAAAGGCCATTTGTGCCGATTCCATCTCTTCTTCAACTTTTCCTTCCGAGTTGCAATCATCCCAAGTGATTTGAAAGTTATTGAAGCAAGGTTTCTTCCCTTACTTATTCTTTTTGGAGGGACACTCATTTGCAAACTATTTGGGTTGACCACATTCAAAATATTTTTCATTTTGCTTCTTAATTTCCAGCTTGGTCTTCCTTTTTAAGCCTTTATTTGAGTTGCTTGCTCCTCCTTTTCTCATTCTCTGTTTGTTGATGTAGTGTTTGAAGAATCTTTTGGTGATGAGTGCAAGGTCACCTTCATCAAGATTGATAGAGCAACTTTCATTTTCTTCTTGAGAGGTCTTGAAGGCTATGCTTCTTTTTGGTCTTGCTTCTTTATCATCTACCACTTTGGCTTTGAGCTTCAATTCATATCAAGTGAGAGAATTTATTAATAACTCAATGGGTATGGAATCAAGTTCTTTGCTTCCTCTATAGCAATAGTCTTTGCTTCCCATTCTTTGGAGATAGCATTCAAGATTTTTCTATGCTTCTCACCCAAATAAAACCCTTGCCCCAAGGCTTCTCTTATTATTTTGTCCTAGATTTCTTTGGTGGAAACGCATCATTTGACACGAGTTGATTCGTTTGCATTATAGGCATTGTATAGTACATTTATAGCCTTGGCATTTAAGGTCAAATTTTCCTTGTCTTGTGGAGTGAGCTCATCCCTTATTTTTTTCTCTTCTTCTATTTGTATGATCATCAACAATGGTGGCTTCGAATGGTCCTTCATTATCGCATACCACATGTCAATATCAATAGATTGCAAAAAAAATTTCATTCTATCTTTCCAACTAATAAAATTTACCCCATTAAATATAGGGGGTCTAGTGATAGACTGACCCTCAAAGAATAATGCATTATTGGTTGCCATAAGGGATCTTTACTCAAATGCAATTTAAGCAAAATAAAGAAACCAATGCTTTGATACCAATTGTTGGTCCCAAAGCAACCTAAGATGGGGAGGGGGGAATTAGACTTTTCAAAATTAATTTGCAAATAATTCTCAATTCAAATTTCTTGCACTTGACAAATAAGTGTCATGATAAAAATATGAAGAATTAAATATAAAATGAACAGAATGAATTAAGAGAGTGATTAAACAAACAGCACATCCAAACTAGCTAGCTTGGAGTAGTAATCCACTAATATGCTCCTTCAAATTTGGTGAGCCAATAATCATCAATTGTACAGAAAGTCGGTTCACCCTTGCTCACACTACTTCTCTTTAGTTGAGCCAAGGATTTTACAACAAACCTCACCTTCGTACAAGATTATAACTTAACTCAATATTTTGAATAGCACTCTTAAGTACAAATGTATACAATATCACTAAGGAGCTAATTTGCACTCAAATTGCCTTTTTATTTTGCTTGTATTCAATGTGTAAGATGATTAAGCATAATACAGAAGGTTTGGTAGTTATAGGTACAAAAATCAGCTCCCGACCACCTGTACAGAGGCAGATAATAAATGCTGAAAAACTAGCCGTTGTGGGTTTCGGACATCCGAGGTTATTATTGAGTGTCCGAGCAATGGTCCGATGATCTCAAATATTTAGGAGTTGAGGGTGCCATTCAGATGGACAAACTTGCATCCGTTCCTTCATCCGAATCAGGTATGTTGAAGAGTTCAGTCATCGGATGGTGTAGTGTGTCCGAAAGGTTTGGTGCTTAACTGGGGATGCTTTTATTTTAGACAGTTAGCCTCATTCGATATAGTTTTCTTCGGACAGTTACATGCGTCCGTTGCTGGTGCCTCAAAATCTTGCCTTTGCCTTGACCTTTCGAACGGTGAATTGCGTCTGACATAAATTCGTTCGGACAAGCTTGTGCGTCTGTTGTTGGTGCTCCAAATTCTTGCTTTATTCCTAGTCGCTTGGACGGTGCATTGGGTCCATAGTGATCTCGTTCGGACGAGCTTGTGCGTTTG
The DNA here is from genome assembly GCA_025175665.1 of Cinchona pubescens. Lineage (NCBI taxonomy): Eukaryota > Viridiplantae > Streptophyta > Magnoliopsida > Gentianales > Rubiaceae > Cinchona > Cinchona pubescens. Next base: position 4,159,990 of record JANKKI010000016.1, read on the forward strand.
AGAGACGAAGTGCTGTTTGGACGGTGTACTTCATAGATCAATAAGCTGTCTCTTATAAATAAACTAGCAATCCTGCACAACTGAAGTTAATTTAGTTAAATTACATTTGTCATCATTAAAACCAAGAATGGTTGTAGGTCATCAATTAATGATACCAAGGAGGCACAACCAAATGAGGATATCCTCTCCATGCACACGGATTCTCTAGACATATCAGAAGGATAAGAAGCAAAATCTAAGGATGAACTAGACCTTGTAATGGGAAAATTTAAGGAGGAGCTACTGTCTTATTTCTCAGAGCTTGACTACCCGGATGGGGACAGCAAGGAACAACTCTCTTTACAAGAATGGAAGACGTTTAGCTGGCTGTTGGCTAAAAAGCTGCAACAAGTGGAAGGATTGTCAACTAAACATTGTTGGCCCGAAAAGCAACCTAAGAGGGGAGTGAATTAGGTTGTTTCTAAAACAAACCTTTTGATGTGCTTAATTAGAAATGCAAACTTTATGCACCAAATAAAGATTTAAGCACAAATGAATACAATAGATATTCAACAATTTAAGCTTAAAGAACAAATAAGAAGATTGAGATTAAAAGTACCATAACAAACTCTCAAACTTCTCAAGCTTGGAGCTTACAACGCTACACAAAGAGCTTCTTACAAGGAAACTACCAAGTTCTCAACTTGAAGTTTAGCCACTAAAAGTCTCTTCAAAGTAGGTGATCTAGATAACCTCTTGTACACAAATGAGGATCACTCATGCTCACACTAATTTCCTATAGTTGAGCCTGTTCTGAGTTTTACACTCAGACCTCTCTTTGTTACAATTATTATCTCCCCACTCTTACACTTGAAGAACTCTTACACTTCTAAGCTCTTTTCACAAAACTACCTACACTATTACAACACTTGTACCCACTATTTCTCCCAAATAGCTCAAGAATTACTTGTAATCAATATAGAAGTCTCTTTTGGTATTTAATTCAGGCTTAGGGGTACACATAGTTTCCCATAATCTACTTCCAACAACTTTTCCAATGGCTATCACTGTTTACTGGAAATTATAGCTGACAATTGGACCTTTCGGACGGCCATTGATAACCTCTGCGTCCGACGCATGCGTCCGTTCTCTCAGGGAATTCGTTCATATGTCCGAGGCAGATGTGTCTGAACCTACGTCCGATCGAAGCAATATCTTCTAGAAATATGATCAGACGCTGTTCTTCGTCTGAGACTACTTCAGCTCTCTGTCTTTCGGACAGTTATTTACATCCGTGGAGTCTTCTGGTTGTTTTCTTCTGATGATCATTTGCATCCGAGCCTTCCTATTTTTCTGCACACTTTTTTCAAACCATTAGTGTCACGCCCCAAAAACGGGACCGTAACACGCCGCGCTAATGGCACACCGGTCCAAAGCGCAAGGCACAAACGAACAGAGCAACAAACTTAACCGCAATGTAATAGAACCATCAAACCATTTCTTAACTATAAAACCGAATAAGTTCGTTTTTACACAAAAATACGAATTACAAAATTCCTTCTTAGTACAAAAGATGCTACAACAAAAACAAAGTTCATCAATACAAAACCTATCTAATACACTACCCCTCTCCAAACAAGAGAGAAGCTTGGAAGATTATCCGCAGAGTCCTACCAGTAATGTGGAATATATGGAGAAAATCTAAAGCTGCTATTTATGTAGAGAGTCAAAAACGAGCACCTAATCTGAAAAATTGTAAATCACGTGGGGTGAGCATAACTAGCTCAGTGGATATCATAAATGTTGGTTTATGTACTAAAGGCAACAGTGTTGGAATTAGAAATTATACTTATTGCCAACGTTAAATGAACCTAAAGGGTCACACACTAAGAGTAAGCATTGGGTTAAGTTAATTGTTGACTAAGTTCGTTGAATAAGAATTTGTGTCTAGATTCAATGAACGAGAATTATTTACTAATTACATTGGATTTACTGGATTGTCCAATTAAATAGTAATTATAATAATTCGTAAGGAACTATATCTGGTTACTATCATACGCGTTTATATACCTAATACGTGTGATAGAAGAATTCTAATCAAAGAAGAGTTCTTTGAATTTAGGTTAACCGCTATATATAGAATATGATTCTTTAGGGTTTGAGGGTCTGACATGCGACTCATTAGTAACACACAGTCGGACGAAAAACCCTACGAAATAGTTCCGAAACACTGCTCTAGCAAGCAACACCCTAAAATCGGAAAAGCTACTCGTGTGTATACCTGTAGAGGGCGTTCGGAACAATCCAGAGCAGCGCCTAAGGTCTGACGTGTTCTACGAATAGTTTATGGTTGTCAGAACACCTGTCTCTTATTCTTGATCTAGATGTGTATCGTGAGACAGTTCAGATCGCAACCAGGGTTTTGCTATCGAGCATCAAAGGTATATATATCTAAACTCTAGACGATTTAATCGGAACGCATGGATCCTCTTATAGGGATTTCCGGTGTTTTTCCACTGCGTTAATTTTATATTAGTGCTAGGAAATCCCAACAGTGGTATCAGAGCCGCTTGCGTTTTCAATTAAACCGTTTCTGGATTGATGAAATTAGTTAAAAACATATTATGTTGGACATAATCGAAGTACATGAACCGTAGTTACTTGAATGTATCTTGTTTTCAAGCTGTTTGATATCTTGATCTCAATGGACATACATACATATGATGTATGCAAAGATTCTATTCGATAGAAACCTGTTCTGTTCGATGATTCTATTTGATAGATTCTGTTGTTGAACTATATGTATATGTGATATGTGTATGTTCTGTCATAGTGGCTTAAAATCGTTTTGGTTATAACATCGGATAAATAATAGTATGTTTTTCTGTTTTATGATGTGTTCATATGCATGGTGCATAGCATGGCCCTTTTGACCTACTAGAATAGTAATTTATTTCTATTTTGGGGTGTAATTATATAAATACGGCCTGCGTGTCAGAGATTGAGATTTTTTTGTAATTTTAAAGTTTTGTATTATTGTATTACAAAGCTTGTAAAGAAGGCAAGAGGAGCAACTTGGCGTCAATCAACAACAAGGTGTATTCCATGAAGATGGAAGAAATTTTGAAGTTGTAATTTGACCCTAGGATTGACCTTGATCTTCATATTGGCTTATGAAGATCACCATAGTTTAAGGGCCATGCTATGACACGTTTATATTCATGCACCACATATATTTAACGGTTTTGGGCCCACAAACATAAGATGAGATTAAACATGCCGGTACATGTGATGTATTGATCTCATAATTGTTTTAAGAGTTACATATGATGTAATTGGTAAAGAGTTACCTACCTAAATAACTTAATTTTAATTGTCATGCCAAAGCTGAGTTAAAGTTAAGTGAAATATGGATCTTAACCCACTAAATACAAACTGTTGTGTATTCATTTATGAGGGTAATTGATTTAGTGGGTAAATAGTTTTATATTAATATCGAAATTTTGTACTTTGCATAATTGTTGTAGATCAATGGCCGCTAATAACACTTCAACACTATCTTTGCGATCTATCCTTGAGAAGGACAAGCTGAATGGGACCATCTTCTTTGAAGGTTCGAGGTTTGAGAATTGTTCTCAAACAAGAAAGGAAGTTGTATGTTCGGACAATCCTATCCTGAACACTGCACCAATTCTCCAAGAGCGAGAGAGATGCTTATAGTAAGCATTCTAATGACTCTGTTGATGTTGGATGCCTTATGCTTGCTACCATGAGCCCAGACCTTGAAGGACTTGGAGCACTTGGAAGCTTTCGAGATGGTCAATCATCTCAAGGAAATGTTCCAACAAGCACGGCAGAAAGGTTTGATACGACCAAAGCTTTACATTCTGCAAAATGGCTCATGGTAGCAAGCATAATCATCATGTCATCAAGAGAAGTCATTAGAATGCACTATAAGCATCTTTATCAACCTGTAAACTTGGATCATATAATTCTCAGAACTTCGGATTTGATCCTGAATTCTCTTCCTGAGAGTTATAGTTTGTTTGTTATGAACTTCAACATGAACAACATGGAGAAATCTGTTTCTGAGCTGCATTCGATGCTTAAAACTGCTGAGCATAATATCAAAAAATTGCCTGGCCAAGTTTTAATGGTTCATAAAGGTAAGGGGATAAAAACGAAAGGAAGGTCAAATAAGGCTTATAAGAAAA